>CM062571.1:37119024-38374219 GCA_031468815.1 Morus bassanus | reverse complement strand
GAGGTGTTTTGAAATGAGACTTGTGAAAAAAAAAAAAAAAAAGAGATGAAGAAAAAAGACCTGGTTCCGGTCCCATCTTAAACGTTCCTGCTTAAATGTATCTGGTATTTACTGGAACAAAGACTGGGCTTTTGGAGCAGGTTTTGCACATAATTCCAGATATGTAATTGTGCTATACTCTGGTGCTTGTGTGCATTCCAGCACTGACATTTACACTTCATTGAAAATTGAGCTTTGAGAGTTACAGCACAGTACAGAAGGTGAGCAGATGGCACAGCCAATGTCCTACATGCACAAATCTCAAGTGATCTTCCTTGCTCTTGCACTAAAATACAACATACTGAAAAGAACTGCATATATCATAAAAATACATTTCAGTGTTTCACTAGCATTTTTCTATTTCAGAATCTGCTGTCTTCCTAATATTAGGGAAAATTGCTTTGGTAAAAGATCATCTTACTAACCTGCTGCCTAGTCATATCAGTCTTCTCACTGGATCTAATCACTGTCCTCACCATCTTTATGGCATCTAGTATATTCTGCTGGCCTCCGTAATTAAAACAAGACACAGCTTTTTACTCCTGCTGCTGTCTTTTTTCAGTTTTTGTAAGTCAATATTTTCTTTCACCTGGCCATTAAATTTAGTTTCCATCATTGTTGGTGGATTTTTTAAACATATATGTGCTGCCTGTTACTCTTGGGAGCAATTTCCTGTAAACATTCATAAAAATGGCCTGATTTCCCCTTCAAATTCCACTTTAAAATCCTTCTCTTTTAGGAATAGAAGATATCTGAAACTTATTAGCTTGGTGTAAGTTCATGCTCCCCATACTTCGTCACTGGTCAGGCCAGCCAACATTTCCTTACTGTCTCTCTACTTGTCTTCTTATACATATTTAATGTCTCTTATCCCCTTCCAAGACCTTTCATCTGCACATACACACAAACACACATGCACTTCAATTACAATCACTATAGTGTTAGGTAACCTATTTGCTCTGTTTTTGCAGAACACTTAGTCTAGTCACCAGCCATGACTGATCTCCTAGGAATTGCAATAGTTGGGGCAAAAGAATCTCAGTTCTTGTACTTTTCTAGTAGACCCCATTGTAAGAGTTATGAGAGGCAAGATTAGACTGTTCCTTAAAGATCTCATTAAAAAAGACAATTCCTTGTTAAACAGGAAAGTAATAACACTGATTTACATTCTGAAAAACGACATCGCTATAGTGTGTTTCCAACAATCAAAGCCTTGAAAAACTTTTTTTACTTAAGCCTAGAAGCAAGTTTTGATTGCTACGTAGACATGTGCCAATACTAGTTGACCATATAAAATTTTTGTGAATAGACAAATTTCTGAACTAGTTGTGCAATTCTCTAGAGATCTTCTTGTCTCAGACTATAATTAGAACTCTGACTGGAAGCAAAGACATAATATTGCATGACATAGCTCTTGCTGACATTACTAAAAGGAGTAAAGTCCTGCATGTTCTTCTGAGTGGACACAGGCTTGGTTTTACCTCTGTTAAAAAGTATGATATGTTATATGTAGGTTCTAGCCCAGGATCTTATCTGACCTGCGTAGCCTCAGACATCTTATATCACCTAGCAGAAAGACAAAACGAGACTCAGAGATTCTGTATGTGTTGTATGTACATATGTACAGCTACTTATATAACTATATGTACATAGCTAAGGATTTTTCTGCCTGGAATACTGAAGAATTTAAAGGGGACCAAGCCCTGAAAATCTAAATCGCAGCATGATAACTTGTATACATAGCTCATGATATCAGGATAAAGAAGCAAGGAGTACATAACATTTTACTAATTCTAGGATGATTTTGCACTAGCAATGGCATGAGTTCCCAAGAAATTGTGTCATGGTCTTTTGAGGAAGGATGTTTCAATTTAGTCACAAAAGTGACTATGATCATCTCCTTTATGAAAATATGACTTCATGGACCAGTACTTAATAAATATACATTTATCCTGTTGGTTTATCCTAGATGATCTTTTGTCCCATTATATGTATTTGATGCTTTAGCACAAATGTTATAGAAATATAATTATCTAGAGAGAACAGATATGCCCATTAGCCTACAAGGGGAAAGGGGCTATTTGTTTCTAAGGCAGGTAGGGCTGTCTAAGTGTATTTCGAGTGAACAACACTTTTGATTTTGCTTTCCCAACAGAACTGAATTCCCACATGAATGTGAGGGATTTTTGCAGTCAAACTAAATTGCAAAACAGGAGAATCCACACATCATCAGTTGAATGTCTTCTTTCATCCAGATGCCACACATTAAAACTTGAAAGGATTTTCTATGCCACAATTAGGACACACAATGGAAATCATTTCCAAGTGTATCAACACTATGAATTGAGTTCTACAAGACATACATGGGGCTTGAGATGGTTTACTGTATTACTGAAAAGTAATGTGGTTTCTTTATAGTCATGAATCTGTTTATAAGTAGGAATATTAAAAATACACAAAGTTTCAAGTCAGTTATATAAAATATACAAATCCCACAGATTTGAAGCCTATGCTGATGGTAGAAAGGATAGCAGTGAAAGAATTTTGCTTTCATTCCTTTTTTTTTTTTAATCTAGTGTCTCGGGAAAATCTCTTCTATAGTTTCTATTAAGTACTCTTTAGTTTTAATTATCCTCCTTTGATCCCAAGATTGATAGATTTCCCAGCTTTCCTAGAAAATGTTCTGAAAGTTTAAAGAGACTAGGACTATCAGTAGTACCTTTAATATTGTGTTTGTCATTGAATAGTCAGGAACTGATACAGACTTAGCCAACTGGACATAGAATAAGTCAAATACACTTATTTCAAATATTAGAGTGGTAATCCATAATCCATCTTTTACTTAGATTGAAGCTAGGTGTCTAAACTTCTGCCTTAGAATGTCAGAAAGCATGTCAATGTCTCTATTTTCTAAGATTAAAAAATTCATACTGGCAAGCATTTTTTATTGGGCAAAAGTCAAGATGCAGAAAAAATATGTCTCACTTTAATGTGACTCAGAACACACAGTTCAGTTACAATTGGACCTCCAAGCTCACCAAATTCAACTGGAGTCTTTGTATTGATTTTCTGGTTTTGGTTCAGGACCTGGGCATAAGACATTAGAGGATGGATTTACATGTTTGAGTACATTTTTTGGCTCAGTTGTCTCTACTAGTAGATGCCTTAAACAATTCAAAAAGCTATACTAGGTTTCTTGCACTTTGATCACAAATACCTCTGCATAGCAGTGAAGCAAAAGTAGAATGTGGTTTGATTAGAATCTGTTCCAAAAAGAGAAATATTTTTAAGGCTTGAATTTTGCAAGTGTAATTTTGCCATAAGCTCTCATATGGAAAACTAATCAAAAGGATCTTGGAACTTAGTATGCTTTCAGGTTGGTCCCAAAGAAAAGGGATCAGATTAATTACAAAGATTTACTAGGCAAGAGTATGCCTGCACAGCAGAGTGAAGCACTACACACAGATAACAAACAGCCCTAAGTGAGCCAGCTCAGGTATTGGACATGTACTTTTCACCCAAGCAAAGGTACGGGGCTGTGCGGGGCAGTAGCTGTGCAGCTCGCAGAACACGAGCTGCCTCCAGAAGTTGAGACTTCCCAGATGCAAGGGAAGCTGCTGCTGCACTTGAAACCGTTTGGAAACCAATTGAACCATTCCTCTGACTGAAATGTGGTTTATCTAAATTGAACATTTTTAACATGTGAGCATCTCACTTTTATAACAAAAATCTTTTATGTCAGAAAAGCTAAGATGATCTTATGTTGGTGCTGTTTTAGACCTTTCCTGCCTGTATCAGTCTGAGTTTTGCTGAATGAACAAAAAAATGTTTATTTAATCATAGTAGTTTATAGTTTCTTATTACATTATAGTGTCTGGGTTTTGACTTTTTATCTCTCTGTTGGGTTAGCTCTCTTGATTGAGATCAGCCCGCATAATTTAGTATGGAAGATGCAGTCTAGGAAGATATCCTACTTCGCAGGCAACAGGGAATAAAGCTCCAAAATTTAAGTGCTATTAGCCCATAAGACTTAACATGCATTAACCAGTCTATGGTTTTCTAGATAATTTTAGTAAACAGAAATGGAATATATTGACCTTTCAAAATTCTCTTTTTTTCATTGTGTACAAAAATGTCTCTTGTCCCAATATAGGACAAGAACACATCCTGAAATACTTGAAGTGTCCAGTGGAAGAAACATTTGAATTCATTCTCTCTCATTTGTTATATAGGATTAGAAACAATTTAAATACTCCCCACTGTTTCTGTAATTCTAAACCTTATTTTCTTGCATCTTTATTGAAAATTGCACATAAGCACACAAGGCACAGCAATTTAGCTTTCATTAAGTGTTCTAATTCTGCTAGTCATGAAGGTGCATTTGTCACAGATGATGTATACAGCTCCCAGGACAATTAAATAAAGGGATTAAGAAGTATCTGGTCAACAGAGTAACTCCCTTGCTATAGTATGATGGATGTTGTTTATCTACGAAAAACAAGGATGTATGAAATCTCTGTCATTAAAAAAGTCAACCTGGAATGTCTTAAACCAATAGTGTCTTCCCTGAGTATTTTCAAAATGGTCATAATCAGTTTCACAAAGCTTCTGATATTTAACTGTAAAAGACATCCCTTATTTTGTGAAAAATTACCCTGCTTAAGTACAACCTATTTCTAGATGTGAAGCATACCACTGTAACTACTACTTCTTGAGGTACTATCATTCACTGATCTTTCTATACTGTTTCTCAGATGTCTCTGCCTACTTCTGCCTGTGCTATAACTGGCAAACAGGTTGATACATATGTAGCCCTTGAGTAACTGGATTTATCTAACTGTATGCAGAGAAATACTGTTCACTTAGGACTGAGCTGCTGGGCTGCATTCGTTATGTGTTTTCCTTTGAGTATAATGTTCTGGATTTTATATTTTCTCAACATATTTGTCTGTATCAAGAAATCAACACTCCCCACTCATTAGCTGTTTAACTTTCATGAAAACTATGTGAATGGGTAAATCAACTTAGTTCAAAATAATTTCAGACTCTAAAAGTGTTTGGGGTTTATTAGATCATGCAGAAATAGCATTGGCATACTCATCACCAAGCAAACTAATATTATTGTACAGTAGACATTCATCAGCTTAATTTATCTTCCTCTTTAATCACTAGCAAACCCTTAAATCACTACTTAAATTTTCATTTTTAAACCGTGCCACTATTTTTATACACATGATAGCTTTAAAACTGCAGTTTTTGAAACATCATACAGTTTCTCAAATATGTGAAATTTATGTTTCTCATGGAAATAAAGTGACAGAAAACCAGAGAAATTATTACTATTATTTTTCAAAGTCAATTTTCCATTTTTTGTTTTCTATTTGATATAGCAGATTCCAGGGAAGACTGAAACAAATGTGGAGATTTAAAACTACTCCCCAGTGATCTCCACAGAGGAAAATATTAAATAGTTTGTATTTCCAATTAATACTTAGTGCTTCTTTCCTCCTTGCCACCTCTTTTTAACTTTTTAATATCTTGCAAAATTTCTGCTGCAATGATTTAATGTTTTAGGAGATTTTTACTTCTCCTTAGAACCACAGCAGTAGTTGTGAATCTGGAACCTTTCTTTGCAAGTGTTTGATAAATAGTTCATCTTCATTATGATTAATTTTAGAGACTTTCCCCCATTTGTTACAAAAACATGAAGTATGATCTGTTGTGGCTTTTAGTAGAGATTTAACTCTCCTATTTCTAGGGCATAATACCAGTCCTTGTCCAATGAACTGTGCAAAGCTGAAGGGCAGCCTTTCTAAAACAGAAGGCAACAAGGACTAGTGATGGATACCATTACTGGTCCACAAAATTCGTAGATAAATCCCACTTAAGTCAAATTCCCAGCAGGACTGCAATCTTCAAAACCTATGCACAGGTACTATGCATATGATTTTTCCAGTAGCTACATTTTTTTCTGTACCACATTTTTTTTGAAGGAACTAAAAACTTCAGCTTCAGTGAATGCTGAGATGCCACTGTCTTGAGAAAACCAAGTAGCTGTTGTTTATCTCACTCAAAATTCTGTTAGGTATTTCTTCATCTTAACTACTTAATATGTGAGGTTT
This sequence comes from Morus bassanus, assembly GCA_031468815.1. Lineage (NCBI taxonomy): Eukaryota > Metazoa > Chordata > Aves > Suliformes > Sulidae > Morus > Morus bassanus. Next base: position 38,368,058 of record CM062571.1, on the reverse strand, counting down.
TCAGAATTTAAGTATGGGGTAGAAAAAAACAAAATGCAGTGGTGACTATGGCTTTTCTTCAAAATATGACTAAAGAGAAGAAAGCAATGCCAGCCCCAAACTATACTTAAATATTGACTATTCAAACCATTTGTCAGACTACTGGTCTGACTATTAAAGGAAAATACAAGAACCAAAGAGGATTTGAAGGTCTAGCTTTCACTGTCTTTGAGTACTTTAACCATGAGAGTACAGCAGCCCTCTTTTTTTTTTTTTTTTCATGAAGATGGTCTTAATCCCTTTTATTAAAGCTGCTCCACTTGATTTGGAAAAAACTTAATGGCTTTGTGATAGAGAAGGTGTGAGCAAAGCATTAAAAGACTGATTATAACACTCCCATTGAATTCATTGGCTATTTGACATTACAAAGTCAATCATTACAGCAAGAATAGAAATTCAGGATTCTTCCTTTTACTTATGTGACCTAATTTTGAGAACAGAGAGACATGTTTACTTTGAATTTTTGTTATGACTAAATTATTTGATTAGTCATTCGAAATGTAACATTTTATGCAGGAGGAGTAAGAGCACCCATTCAAAACTAATCTTCAGATTAATGGGTAGAAAACTTTCTAATAACAAAAGAGCACTTTTCTCCCTCCATCCCATCCTGACTGATGAAGAATTTGAACCATTTTCCAGCTCCTCATCTAACCATTATAATGAGTAAAAAGTCTAGCTGTTTTTTTTTTTTTTTTTCATCTGTTTTAGAAGAGATTGACTATCGCTTCTCTTTTCAGAGTAGGATCCTCATTACATAACTACAGAAGAGGGATGAGAATTGTAAATCTGGACTTCTTTTCCTTTAGTAGTACACAGCACTTTCAGACAACTGAGAGGTAAGAATTAAAACACTCTCCACAGAGTTACCAATGCTTGGCTTGGGGCTGCCTACTGAGGTTTGCAGACCTTTGCATCAAATTCTTAGGTTTCTTAACCCTCTTACATAGTGGATAGGACCTAAGTCTCTCAGAGTTAAGCACTGAAATGCTCTGTGTCATGACACTAAAATCTCTCTATACATCTAGGCCTGAGTTGTCAAAACACAAATCTTTCTAGCACCCTTTGCCAATAAAAGATTGAACTTATGCATGATGAAAAGTTACTGCAAGAAACATGATATGATTAAAAGATATAAGCAAAGTTTTGGATAATGAGTGACAATATCCATCTGTTTCCCTCTTTTTTCCTTCTGTCATTAGAAAGAGAGAAAGAAATGTGAGTTTACTCTTCTGCTTCCAAATGAAGGTTATCAAAGTATTCCACTGTTAGAAATTTAGTGTGGAAGTAATCCTTATGCCTTCTATTGACTCATGAGAAGCATTTACTTCACGTGAAATTTCATGGAATTATGAGTGTTAGGTCTTAAAAAGGACAGAGAGCTGCTTAGCAGGAAAAAATGGTTTTTCATTTCACACAGCTCAAGCAGCAAAGCAAGCAAACAAGTTCAAAAAGGGAAAAACCCATCTAAATAGCAAGTTGCAAGTGGGTCTTTTGAGCTTTTTTCTATGTATTTACTTTCTAGTTGTTAATAAACTCCTGGTCAGACTTAATATTTGAAATGAGGAAGCATTAAAGTCCAGTCTATCATTGCTTTAAATGCTTCTTTTATAAAAACTGAATGAAATAATGCAGAGCCTTTAGCTTATATAAAGTCTAACCTATGTCTTTGTACATTGTAGCATATGCTTAAAGAAATACTTACTATTTATTGGAACATGAAATACAACAGCACCAACTCATACAACCTGCAATTAAATCCCTTTCCAACCTACTTCATCACAATTCTAAATTTCTTCTGACAGATTATTTTAAAAAGAATTTGAAAAGAGTAAAATGAAGGTTATGTGACTTCCATTGGTCTTTGGAACTAAAGACTCTGTGCTGTTCTGGCTCATCAAGTACTGTATTTGACTGGAAAGGCACAACACAGAGATATCCAGGTTGATATAAACAACATATGTGTTTCATTCAGCATCTTGCAATGGACAGAATAGAACAAATTTTAAAAATTAAGAGTTTATTTTACAATTAAGGTTTGAAAACTCTAATAGCTGAAATTATAGTAAAAATTAATAGAGAAAAGATTAATAACGCAGTTTTAACTGTCATATGTCATATTTTCTGGATTGTGTTTGGTTTTGAGGGCTATCTATTGGAGCAGACTGCTGATTTAGAATTGCAATGTAGTAGGCTTCTCAGAATACACTAGAAATTCTTCCTTTGCAACTGCTCTCCCGTTATGGTCTAAAAAGAGCAGTTGCAAAGGAAGAATTTCTAGTGTATTTCCTTTCCATCAATCAGAGGTGGTTAGTTTGTTTATATCTTTCTCCACTTAACTCTGCATCACTTCCTGGTGCATTACATACCAGAACATTCCTAATAAAGATAGTTCAGTTTCTGAATAAAAGTGTTGCATTTTTAAGTTTATATGAAAGGCACTTCCAACAAAAAGGAAAAAAAAAAAAACCAAAAGTTACATTTTTCCTGCCAGTACCATCCAGTTTTGGAGCCAAACCTGCTCTTTTCTCCAAATGAACATACTGTGCCATTTTTTACTGTCACCTTCTGCTTGATATATTCAGTTAAACCCCTCTGCTGGACCTTTGTTGCACAATCTCTGATTTGCCTTACTAATTGAATCTACATATTTCTGTAACATCTCAAGTTCATAGGAAATTTTAAGTCTTTTTTGTCATCCAGAACTTGGGGATGAAGCTTTACTCCAGGTTCACTTCCACAATGTCTCAGGAAAATTCCAGGAACAGACATTTCTTTCCACACTGGAACAATAAAACAAGCTGTTTCCATGCCTTTGTAGAAGAGATTCTTCTTTGCTAACATGCTTACAGGTAGTAAATATCTTATATTCCGAAATCAACTTAGGAAAAGTATCTCTCGCCAGATTCAGAGATCGTAACTGGATAGTGGTTACCTGTGTCTCCTCTGACTTTTTTTTATGCCATGTTAGTAATCATAACAATATAAAAAAACATCTGTAATGGCTCAGATCATACATCTAGTGCCCTTCTGCAGAGGTCAGACCTAAAGAAGGACAAGAAAAGGATACACTGACATTCTCCTGATAATGTCCTAGCCTCTGGTGACTTGTAGCTCATGATTTCTTTTAGCAAGATGTAGCACTTTGGGTTTAATAATGTTTCATTGGTTTATCTTTCATAAATTTTGCCTTGTTGGTTTTTGGACCAAATCAGGTCATCAGCTGTAGAATGGCATACAAAGTAGTTGCCTTCAAGTTGGATTAAAACTATTAAAGATATCCCAGCTTTTGTATTTATAATCGTTAATCTACATATAAATCTGTACTTAATGTTTATCTATTAAGTTCTTGTCCTGGTTTCAGCTGGGATAGAGTTAATTTTTTTTTCATAGTAGCTAATGTGAGGCTATGTTTTGGATTTACGCTGAAAACAGTGCTGATAATGTGGAGATGTTTTAGTTGTTGCTAAGTAGTGCTTACACTAGTCAAGGACTTTTTCTGCTTCCCCTGCTCTGCTGGGTGCACAAGAAGCTGGGAGGGGACACAGCCGGGACAGCTGACCCCAACTGACCAAAGGGATATTCCATACCATAGGACATCACGCTCAGCATATAAAGCTGGGGGAAGAAGAAGGAAGTGGGGGATGCTTGGAGTTATGGCGTTTGTCTTCCCAAGTAACCGTTACGTGTGATGGAGCCCTGCTTTCCTGGGGATGGCTGAAAACCTGCCTGCCCCTGGGAAGTGGTGAATGAATTCCTTCTTTTGCTTTGCTTGCATGCGTGGCTTTTGCATTGCCTATTAAACTGTCCTTATCTCAACCCAGGAGTTTTCTCACTTTTGCTCTTCTGATTCTCCCCCTTCCCGCTGGGCTGGGGGGAGTGAGCAAGCGGCTGTGTGGTGCTTAGTTGCTGACTGGGGCTAAACCATGACAGTTCTCTTCCCTCCACCACAGGTCACTTTAATGATAAGCCTGTCTATTAAAATACAAAATCATTTATAAGCCTGCCTGATCCCACATTTCTTTATTGCTTCCTCTCTATTGGCCCTTCTCTATGCATACGGAAAAAACAGGACTTAACTGGCTTCCATTCCTTAGTTCAGCAGCAACAGTAAAAAACAAACAAACAAATATGGACTCCTATGTTGCTAAAAAAACCATATTCTGAAATATGGAAACTCAGAACCAGGGACATTAATTGGTGTAATCTTCCCATAAAATAGTGTGAAAAACACTTCAAGAATAATTTTCTCAAATCATCTATCAGGGACACTGAGAGATAGGTCTGCAGCCCAGTTGCAGTACAGACCAGTCAAGGTTGCCTGCATCTTAATTTTGAGAAAATTACAGGTTCCTAGTACAAATATGATAAATAGACAGCAGTGTGCTTTGTCTTCATTCAGTCATTCTTTACTTCTTTATTTCAAGAGCAGAATTTACTAAGCCATTCAGTGCATTAACTGACTAAATTTCTACCAACAAGCCCACAGATAAACAAAGTGAAATTTAAGTTTAAAAAATACCCAAAGAGATACTGAGATTAATAAAGGAAGCTCTTCAGGCTCTTACACCCAGACAGATATTGCACAGCAGCAGTCAATGGGATTGGAGATACATATATATATATATATATATATATATATGTGACTGGCAGTAGCTTCTAAATTGGATTTGCACCTAAGTATTACATTACAGATCACATGCTTTTTGTTAATGGCTTTTTGTCAATGGCTTTTTGTCAGAAGGACTGGTTTAACCTTTCAGCATATGAGAAAAGAAATCACACTTTTTGATAAATATTTCTTTTCCTTTGGAGCAAGCACATAGTTTTTTGGTCACCTCATGGTTATAGAGACTTTTCAAAAAGGTTGTACCCAAGGAAACGCGATTTCTCCCTCAACTAGTAAAAGGCCAATTGACCTGACAGGTTTCTTGGGGGTATGGGGTCTCTGAACTTGTCTCAACTTGTCTTGGCCTGAGCTAATTTTGGTAACAGTCTAGTGATCAATTGCTATTGCTTATCTTGTTTTAGCTTAGCCCTGCAAATACCATGATAAAAGTCTAATAAACCTAGGCAGTAATTGAATAACAGACAATAGGTCTTTATGCTACTTGGGATTGAGGGAGGCTATTGTGCAACTTAAACTAATAACTAAGGGGTGAATATAGTCAAACTTTACCTATGAATCAGTGAAGCAAGAGCATGTAATCAGACTGTGTTAGGAAACATAAAAATATGCCCAAGAGGATCCAAGTCCAAGAAAGAAGAAATCCCCAGCAACATCATAGTCCTCCTAGCAAAGAAGAAAAGATATGGACAACTCACTGTAACCTCCATAGTAGATACTCAGATATTTATGAACCTCAGCCTTAACTGTATTACTAACTATAAGTGCATCCCACTGCAACTGGACTATAGTATATAATTGTTGTTGCTGTTTTAATTTGGATTTGACTGTTACTATATTATTGGGCAAGAAGTAAGTTCTTGGCTCCATATGTAAGAAGGTGGTTCATCTTTTGTCCTTACAAGGTATTGAGTATAGCAAGAAAATGTGCAGATTCTCATAAGTACAGTCCTCCTTAAGATGTGATAAATACAATCTAGATCAATAAAGAAGTAACACTACCTGAGTTATAGCAAGACTTTTTTGGTTTGTCAAAGGGGTTTAAAAAAAACAACAACATATATTTGGCTGTAAATACATTCCCAAATACATAATACAGACACATTTTCCAAAGTATTTTTCAGACTATTAAAATAATTAGATTTTATCTTTCATCAGGTGAGTAAGAATTAAGGATGTTTGCAGTCACCAACCTGGTGACACTGGTCTTGAGTAAGATGTTTTCCAAGAACTAAGTTTTTTATGTGTTTTACCCTAATATTGCAAAGGAATACTTATATTTTTCACTATCAAGGAGACTGCATATCTTCAGATAGTGGTTTGGTTGAATATAATTTAATTGCTTTTACAACTACATGTTTTTACTCTGAGATGACTTTGATAAACATCCTGTCCTGAGCTGACTGTACTATTTTCTTTCTTCTTTTATTATTTCAGTACACCAGCTCACTGAAAAAGGATGTGTATGTTTTATTTTTGTTCTAAAAGAATTGAAACCAAGCAAAATAGAAGTTATACTCTACTAGAAGAATAACGGTTCAAGAACAGCAAAGTAAGGTTTCATTTAATTCAGCCTAGTGAAGGATGCGTTGTCTGTCTTTGTGAACAAGAAAAATAAGGGAAAAGAAGCTTACAAAGTTGCAGATTCCCTGTTGTCACCCTCTGGGGCACCACATATGCTTGACAACTCACACAACATAGCCTATATGCACCACTGATCACCTTTGCTATTCACATCTCCCAGACAAGGGCTAACCAAGTCAGTCATACACATCTTCCAGATACCTGTTTTCTCTGTGAGAAACAATGGGGATTTTGGAAAGGAAGAGATGCAAACTATATAAAATGCCTTTAACTCAAGAAACAAGATATGAGCTATTTTATAAGCCACCCTTATGACAGTCATTGTGAAAGGGTGAAGATATAATTGATTTTTTTGTTGCAACAGGCATTAAATGGTTGCTGCTAGACAAATGACTGACATACAGACAAGGGCTTCTCTTAGTGATAACAAGCAGTACTAAAAATTAGGAAAATAAATAAACGTGGTATTTGGAGGAACTGAGCAACCAAGGCTAAAAGGGGATGGCAGTGTAGATGCAGCCCAGTAAATATGATTTTGTCCCTAGTAATAAAAGGCCACAGATGTTGTCCAGCCTGACAGTTTAGGGTCTCAGGATTTACCCAGGCTTGCCTTGGCCTGACCTGGTTTTATCTCATTTTAACAACTGTCCAGCTGCCAGGTCACCGTTGCCTAGCCTGTTTTAAGCAATAGGGTAAAGGTCTGACAAACATTGACAGTCCCTCTGTAACAGACAGTAGCCCTTTTTGTCAAATGAGCTTGGGGAAGGCTATTGTGCACCTTTCAAACTTTATCTGTAAACCAATGAGAAAGCATCAAATTGTGTTTAAAAACATAAATTAAAAAAAAAAAAAGCCACATCCTACTCCTCCTAAGCAAAGACCTCAGAATGCTGACACGTCTTCATTGCATTGTCCCCTCCATTTCTGTTACATGAGGAGCAAATTCTGGCTTAGAATCAAGTGGAGCACTGGACGGGTGAGCAAAGCACCGGAGAAGAGGGGTAGAAACTAGAAGGGAGCTTTTTTAATATTATAGTTATATTACTGAAGGGTGTTTTGTATTTATTTAGTCTACTAAATTACTGAAATGTTAATAGTAGTAACAATAAATTCTTGTCTCCAAACTTCTGGTGTGTTCTTTATTCCTCATAACAAGATTGTTTAAGTATAACAGGGAATTGGAATAAAAATCTTTAAAACCTGTAAAATAAATAAATAAATAAATTAAAACAAAAGTCTTTAAAGTGAAATGCTGGTAGTTAAATTGCCAAGTGGACAGTATTAAGGAATAAGTTTGTACTTTTATAGGTCCAAAACCATTTATTTTCAGGTATAGCAAGTAGTTTGTTTTCTGCTGCTCCTAGTCATCAGGATCAAGTTTAAATGGCATTCAGAGTCAGATTCTCAAAGATAAGCAAGTAGCTAAATATGTGCCAAATCAGATCTCTCAGAGGCTCCTGACCTATGTGCACATCTGCCAGAGATAGTCTGGGCCTGAGAGCAGGTGGAGTGATATTAAGTATTTCATACTTATGTCCTGAAAATTGACATTACAGACTATGTCTCTGAATTCAGCCTACTGCATCAGTGCTGCTTTGCAGTTGCAACGAACATGGGCTTAACATCCATGAGCCACATACATCTGTTGCTGATCTGTCCAGAGATCTCCTTCGGAATGTCTTACTGGTAGTCAACACTGATTCTGTCTTTCTTCTATCCCAGCCACTAACTGTCAACAACAAAGGAAAGAAGAATGGAAACAAAGGGCCAAGCTGGGGTCCTTTTTTGTTGGGAGTAGACTCATACTGTAAGGAAACCCAGTCTCTGGACAATCACAGACTGTCTTTTTTATCACTATGAGGCTTTCTCTCTGATAAGGCTGCCTGGTCTCCATCCTTTCTTCACCTTTCCTCTGCAAGGTCCAGCCCTTGAAGCACTCATCATGAGAGAAGGGAACAAGGTTTTGCCAGAATCTAGCCTTCACACTGAAATTGTTCTTTTCTGCCATGAGGCTACTTTGCAAATAATGTAAGTGGATATGATGGCAAAATATGAAGCTGTTCCACAAGTTTTGCCATGGCTCCATGTATCAGAAGGTCTAGAAGGGTTTGAGTCCCAAGTGCCCTCTCAGTGTCCTAGGGGGTCGACAGACTATGGTGAATAAACTGAAGATATTTATTTCCTTGCAGCCTGATTCATTAGACTCATAGCTTCAAGGGACATGTGGAAGCTAGGGTAGTGCCAAAAGGCAAGACATGAAATACACATATGTTACTGGCAATCTCTGTGCCTATTGCACAGAGTGCTGGATCTTGTCTCTCAGAAGGAAAAGGATTATAGATATGTCACGCATTCCTATCCTCTGGGAGTGCTACAGAACAAAGTCTGTTCATACATATCTCAAGTCTCACACTGGCCGTGGTTTAGACCATGCAGGCCAAAAGAGGACATTTCCATTCTGTTAATGTTAGTGCCTTAACCCACATATCCGCTGTTGGGTGAGTCTATGTCTGGCTGTCCTGAAGCTTATGAAGTATCTAGATCCCTCCTATAACTCCCTCAAGGAACAAAGAAGCAGTAGCAAATGCCAACACTACTGTGGCTGGAATAATTCTGCATAACCCTTACAGTCAAGACCAATAGCCTCTGAGTGTCTACCTCTTAATAAACAGCCTACCTCATTAGAAACCATGAACCTGTGGGACTGAAACAGAAGATTAGAAAAGAGACACTCTTATTGTCACTAGTAAGCTGCTGTGATTTTGACAGTGATTCTGGCAAAGCACATCCTGTAGAAATTTGTAGAAAAACAAGCTGTGATGAATATTTGCCCCTGACTCTTCTCAGCTCCACTGTTAGTGGGACTGCTACCAGTCCCTTATGGGGTGGTGAAAGCCTCCCAAAGACTCCTGCAGACTTTGTGTCTGCTCACTTTTTTTTTGGGAGCAAACTTGCCATGTCCTTGAAACAATCATGGAAAATCATATGCAGCAAATAGAATCATAGAATCACAGCATGATTTGGGTTGGAAGGGACTCCTTATTTAAGGACACTTTAGGGTACCTCTTAGGGCCTCCCCCTAAAGGGACTCTTTAAAGACCTTCTAGTCCAACCTCCCTGCCATGGGCAGGGACATCTTCCACTAGATCAGGTTACTCAAAGCCCTGTCCAACCTGGCCTTGAACACTTCCAGTGATGGGGCATCCACAACTTCTCTGGACAACCTTCTTCAGTGTCTTACCACACTCATCATAAAAAATTTCTTCTTCATCCTGTCACTACAGGCTTTAGTAAAAAGCATTTCTCCATGTTTCTTATAAGCCCCCTTTATATATTGAAAGGTCAATAAGGTCTCCACAGAACCTTCTCTTCTCCAAGCTGAACAACCTCAACACTTTCAGCCTTTCTTCACAGGAGAGGTGTTCCAGCCCTCTGACTATTTTTGTGGCCCTCCTCTGGACCTGCTTTAACAGGGCCATGTCTGTCTTGTACTGGGGACCTCAGAACTGCATGCAGTACTCCAGGAGGGTTCTCACAAGAGCAGAGCAGAGGGGAAGAATCAGCTCCTTCAGTCTGCTGGCCACACTTTTTTTTATGGAGCCCAGGATACAATTCGCTTTTTGGGCTGCAAGTGCACATTGCCAGCTCACGTCCAATTTTTTGTCCACCAGTATCCCCAATTCCTTCTCTGCAGGGCTTCTCTCAATCAGTTCATTCCCCAGACTCTAATGATATTGGGGATTGCCTCAAGCCAGTTGCAGGACCTTGCACTTGACCTTGTTGAACTTCATGATGTTAAATAGAAAGAGAATCCTGGAGATATCAGTTCAGTGAGGTAGCCTGAACAAAGTGGTTGGTTATCACGCTGTTAATAACATTAAAAGCCTCTGTAATAACCCTTGTACAGAAGAAAGTAAAAACCAGATATAACAACTTTGGCTAAATTCTTGAATATTTAAATGATTTACATAAAATATTCAATATATGTTAATAGCAGATCTAAAAGGGCTTAAAGGTATAATTAAACTAGTCAGACTTGGCAGGAAGTCGTCAGCCAGCAGTTCAAACAAAAAACAATAATCCCTTCACAGGAAAAAGAAAAAAATACTTGTAGTTATATAGACTCTACAGCTGGTTAAAACATAACCATTTTTCACCAGAGCTGAGTCATCAAAGGAATCTGAATTGATATCCAAAACCTAAAATCTAGAAGGTAACCAAGAGATAAAGGTGTAAATCTTCAAGCATGCATATATTAGACATGAAACCAGGTAAAGGATGAAAAAGAAGATTGTGGAGAACTCAGAAGAGGATACCTAGTTATCAATCCCACAACGTTGCAGTTCCTAACAAGTTTTGTCTTCAGAATTGATGGAGGTGTTTAGGCAGGTGGAGTTTCCTTGAGTGTCTCTGGGAGGCTAGCTCAAAAATACTGAAAAGACATCTGATTGTTATATTTAAGCAAGACCTACATTTCATATTTTCTTTAATTGTAATCTTTTGCCTCTGACATTGTACCTAAAGACTTCTCTTCCTAAATAAATTCATGTCTTTCTTTTACTATTAAGTTTGTCTGATGTGATGAATCACTATGAGTCAGCACCAGGTGATTCAGAGGCTAAGCCTTGCACAGCTGCTGGAAATTGTAATCAAAGAAGCCAGCTTGATAGGTTATTGCAGGGATGCTCCCATGTATATAAAGATCTAAAAGGCAGATGCTTGTTAATTAAGTAGTACAGCTTAATTAAATTTGCAGTTATTTTTGTTTCTACTATTTCTGCCAAGGATTTTAGCCTTGGCTCCTTGCTGAGGTGGGGCTTTTTTATTAACTTGGGAGGGCTGACAACCCAGAATGAATCAGAGGAGTGCAAACTTCAGTGCCTTTATGGGCTTGGCAGATCTATATGAAGTGGCATATGCAAGTATCCTTCAGTTATGACTAGGTAACTAAGTAGGAAGAGCAGGTAAGTGAATCTGAGAGTAAGGAGTCTGGGGGTGTAAAATGTCAAGTTTGAATACAAGTCGTCTTCTTGTAAGCCTAGAGCTAGTGCCCTTACTGCTAAAAGCAGTTAACCACAAGGTATGCTGATGCTCTGGGTCTATTTTTAACCCTCATATGACATATGGGGAATGGTGCAAATGTGTAGTCTCCTTTGAAAGTGGAAAAGAGCATCTATATTTTTTTAAGGTCAATTTCTCCCAGCTGAAGGCCCAAGCAGCTTAAACTCAAGGTGAGGCAAACTGTATTGAGCCCAATAGAAACTATGAGACTCTGGTGCTAACTTGAACATGGCAATTGAGATGACGCTGCTTTGCATAAAGTATAATTGCTGTGGTTTTCTCTTGTACACAAAGCTTTTTGTATGTGGCTGAAGAAATAATGAATGTTTACTTAGATCAAGGACTTAAATCAGCTTGTTTCAAACACTGGGAAATGGCTAAGGGGCAAGACCAAGGGTCAAAGGCAGATGCAGGGACTATTATAGACCTGCTTGTTGTGATTGGTACAGATGATACTTTCTGACTCTGTCAGCTGAACCCTTACCAGGGCTGAAGTCCAGCTGTGACACTCCTGTGTTCCCTCTCCACCAAACTTCCAGTAGTTTATTACTCATAAATAATAGTCTTTTAGGCTGACTTTGGAGGGATCCCAAGGTAGTCCCACAGATGTTTTCCTGGATGTGCTGTATCTAGGCCTCAGAGGGAAAGGGATATAAGAATCCCCTAGAACTGATGGACTCAGCAGAACCAACATCTTTCTATTTCTTTTTGTTGATACTACAAAGAAGTCATGGATGGATGCTGTGTAATTTGTTTCATCTGCTTGGATTCAAGGAGTTCACTGTAAAAAAAAAAAAAAGGGAGGAAAAAAAAAAGCTGGTCCACAAAGCATTTATTATAGTGTGCTCTTGCACCCTCAGCAACAACATTCAATTCTCACTTTTGTAATCCGTGGATGGTATTATTCCTATGTGTAAAAGTTTCTTATCAAATCCAGATGTTATATAATCTCCTTTCATAAACTTGCCAAGACATCTGATACTAAAGCTGTGATGGCATCCATCATCTATCCACAGACACATTAGTACCTTGCTCTCCTAATCATATGGCTAACCACCTTTTCAACTCACATTCATACTAAACCAACTTCTAGAAAATACTAATTTTGAGAGCCCCTTTATTCTTTGCTGTTGATCTTGTAGCATATCAAGCATGGATGGTTTGACACTGGGGCATGGCTTGCCTAGCCAGAAACTAGGCTGGTAAGGGTGACCTGTTGTGTAGTCCTGACACAAGGTTGCAACCACTGTAAAGACTAGGCTTTCCTGTGTACCCTGGCAGTATGTCCTCTGTACCCTGTGTGGGGCATGGTGAGGTACAGTAATTTGAAGACAGCTTTTAGACAGCTGTTCAAAGGCATTGTTCTCATAGCACTGGTGTTTTACCCCCTTGAAATCAGTGGAGTTATAACACTGCTGAATTCCTTCATAGTGACTTTCTTGCATCTTGAAGTGTTTAAGAACCTGACTCTTTGAATTAGGAAATTCATTTAACAAATAACACAAACAAACCAGCTATGCTTTTCTCAGAACTGAACAGATATTTATGCCCTCTTTAAATGTTACATCACCAGTGAACAGCAAAAAAGAAAAGTCCCTCTGAAAAACAAAATAGTATCTTTCCTTTTTTATATGAATCTGTAATATTGCATTTCTGGCACAATGGGATTCTGTTCAAAGCAGAAAATTAACAGTACTTCCTGTATCACTTTGTGCCTCAGGAATCTGCCCTCAAGCAAAAACTGATTTTTTCCAAATTTTTAGTGCAGATGAAATCCAGAGCACCCAACAAAAAGAACAGGCAACACTGTCCTACAGGAACGTATTACAGTTAGTTTCCTATCTCTCCTGGAACTCCTTACTAAACTTCAAACTCAGGTTTTCATGTTATTCAGATTATTTTTTTTTTCTTTAATATTTTTACTGCCTTTTGCCCATTAAGCTCAGCAGTGCAGTGGGATGGGGAACGAGGGTTGTGGTCAGTTCATCATACATTGTTTCTGCTGCTCCTTCCTCCTCACGGGGAGGACTCCTCACACTCTTCCCCTGCTCCAGTGTGGGGTCTCTTCCACAGAAGACAGTCCTCCATTAACTTATCCAGCATGGGTCCTTCCCATGGGCAGCAGTTCTTCATGAACTGCTCCAGTGTGGGTCCCTTCCACGGGATGCAGTCCTTCAGGAACGTACTGCTCCAGTGTGAGTACCCCGCAGGGTCACAAGTCCTACCAGCAAACCTGCTCCAGGGTGGAGGTGCTTTGTGGGCTCCTCTCTCCATGGGTCCACAGGTCCTAGCAGGAACCTGCTCCAGCGTGGGCTTCCCATGGGGTCACAGCCTCTTTTGGGCACCCACCTGCTTCAGCGTGGGGTCTTCCATGGGCTGCAGGTGGATATCTACTCCACCGTGGACCTCCATGGGCTGCAGGGGGCAGCCTGCCTCACCATGGTCTTCACCACGGGCTGCAGGGGAGTCTCTGCTCCGGCGCCTGGAGCACCTCCTCCTCCTCCTTCTTCGCTGACCTGGGTGTCTGCAGAGTTGTTTCTCTCCCATATTCTCACTCCTCTATCTGGCTGTGTTTTTTTTTTCCCTCCCTCTGAAACATGTTATCCCAGAGGTGGTACCACTGTCCCTGATGGGCTCAGCCTTGGCCAGCAGCGGGTCCATCTTGGAGCTGGCTGGCATTGGCTTTATTGGACATGGGGGAAGTTTCTAGCAGTTTCTCACAGAATCCACCCTTGTAGCCTCCCCGCTACCAAAACATTGCCACACAAACCCAATACACTCATGTATAGCAGCAGAATAATGTAAATTTTTCACAATTGTTTATAACAGTACAGGAACCAAATTTAAACAGGTCAATAAAATTTAAATGTTAGTTAACCCTAATAATGTGAATCGGTAAAAAAATGTGCAAGTCTCAGGATTTCGGTTAAAACAACTGCAAAATTGAACACATTCACATGGCAGTCTACAGGGTATAATTTCATTTACATGCAGAGCTTTATAAACTCAACTTCTTGCAAAGTACTAGAGTTAACTGGAAAGTAGAGATGAGGAAGATTCTTCATAAGCATGTTTTCCTCTTTCCTCTACCTTTTTTCAATGGGAAATCTACTTCTTTTGTCAAACCTAAAAACCCAAACAGTGATGACTTTTCTACTTTAGGAAACTGAAACCAGGACGTTTTTGACCATAAACTTCAAAAATTTGTGTATGTATTGGCTAAAGAGTCAGCATTCTTGCCAAACTTGGATGTTGGTCAAAAGAGTGTTTGAGGAAACTATGCACTCTTTCTATTTAATTGAAAACTAATTTTGTTATTGAAAAAATGTTGATAGAAAATATTTCTTAGCACCAATAATAATCCAAATACTGTGTGATTTAGGTTGTTCACCCAAAGGAGCAGCCACTTATTAATTTCCCTGCCATCAAACACAGTTTTGAAAGTATTTAATGACAGTGGTGGCTAGGATAATAAGTTTTCATGTTCTACAATTCTGTTATGAATTATTAAAGAACCTTGGAACCTTTCTCCTTACTTCCCTGCAGCTGAAACACTTTCAGGGAAAAACTGGCCTCAAAAAGAAAGAAAAAAGAAAAAGCAAGCCATTATAATGAAATTTTTGATTGCACACAAATAGCAATTTGATAATTCATTTTATTTTAAAGTAAATAATATAAATGTAGAAAGAAAAGAGATTTCTTAGTTTTTAGGTTATGCTGTTATCTAAAGTCCATACAAGAACTTGACTTAAGCCTGTATTTTGCTGCTATAAAAGAAGTAATAATTTAATTTAAGTTTTTCTTAAATAAACATTTTAAAAGCAACAAGTTTTCAGTTTATAGAAGTAAAAATATTAAATCCCACAATAAAAATAAAAATCTTTCCAGTTTTGACCTTGAGAAACATTTCACTGTGTAGTCTAGACAGGTCCTTCAGATCAAATAGTAATAATATGAGGCAGATTTCATCTCAGATTTGTGGTGTGAATAGAGAAGGCAATTAATGTGGAATCAAATTGGGAGTCATCCTGTATAAAGCAATAAAGTATTTTAGGAGACTGCAAAAATATGAATTAATATGATGAGTTGTAAACGAGACATATTCACCCATTCTGCCTCATGGCATGAGGACTAGATAAACCATGTTGCCACACCCAGCCAATATAACTTTCATTTATGCTGTAGCTTTGGGAACACTTATGCACCAACCTTGTTATGCCAATAAAGATTAAAGATCAAAACGCTTAAATAATTCACCTGTTTTTCACCAGAGAGAGAGATGTTCTGATACTACAAAACCAGCTAAAATAAGCAGAATATAGAGGACAACAGGAATTTCCTTTGAAAGTCATTGAATACTTCAGATGTCATTGTGTAATTATAATCTAACAAAAGCAGGGATCAGTTTAAGGTCCTGTAAAATAAATTGGATTCTTTCCTTTGAGCATTGTCCCCTGTCCCATGCTGCACAATGTGTATTAACCATTGCATTGCCAGGTTCAGTTGTAAAAGCCATTCCCTTTTCAAATGGTAAGAAACTGAAATGTAAAAGGAAATATAGTATTGTAGTATGTGCAGAAGAAAAGCTTATTAGACTTTAGAAATGGTTAATAAAATGCAGTCTTGAAATAGAAAATAGATCTAGAAAACAGAAATACGAGATGACTTTTGTCTCAGTCAAGAGGACTTTTCCAAAAAGTGTGAAATGTAACAGAGAACAAGGTTACTTCTTTGTCTTATTTTTAACAGCTTGAAAAAAAAATACGAGAGCCAAAACATGTCCTTTAATGTTATTTTCAATATTCCATCATTATTTTTATCAGTCCTCTCCCTTCATAACAAGGCCTTTTTTCTCTTTCCATGTTGGGGCCAATCTTAATACAGAGCAAAACAGATCCTCATTTCCTTTTTCATTTTTAACACAGTCAAATGGTGAGAAGAAACATGCCAGACTGAGACTGATATGTTCCCACCCTCTCTTGTTTCTTTTTTAAAATGAGATTTCAATAAAATCCTAAACAATTTCAAAGTGTAAGTTACAGAAAAGCTAGCTATCTTAGGTGTTAAACATAACAGCAAAATCACAAACCATGTTTTAAGAACATCAGTTTTTGACTGTTTTCAAAAGCACTAGGCAAAGAAGCTGAAAAGAAAACAAAATATGTCCAAAAATAAGAAAAAAGTATTTGAAGGAAGACCTCTTCCAGCATTGGGGAAAAATAGCTAATACAATAAAAACCAAGTTTTTTTAATAGGTGTGGGGGAGGTACTTCCAAGCAGTTGAAAAGAATTGGAAAACGAGAAATCACAGGGCAAAAAAAAGTTTAAAAGGTGAAAATAATGAAATGTAAATAAATGAAATATAAATCAGAACCAGACTGGCTGGAATAAATTGAGCAGAATTTACAAGGGAAGGAGGAAATAAAAAGAGTCAGATTTACTTCAGAACTAAAGACCCTTCAAAGGAATCTGAAATGTAAAAGAAAGTTGACCTAAGTGAAATGATGTGTAGTTAAAACTGGAAACATAATTAAAAGTAAAGTGGTTGGAAATATTATTATGAAAAAAATCTGAAGACATAAAAATTGAAAAGAAGTAAAGAATAAAAATTAATACCGGTGACTGAAATACAAAACCCCAAGTAAATAAGATTAGAATTTGATTCAGAGCGCAAAAATAATACGGCATGAAAAGCTGCAAGAGACTTGAGTTGGTTCATTTCTAAAACCTGCCCCAGTAGAAGAGTTCTGAGCTTCATTATAAATATACAAATCAAAATGGGAAACCATTCTTTTTCATAGGGAAAAAGCAAAGCTGTAATTTTTTTTATTTGCAGTACAGTTAAGATCGTTTTTTTCTTACAATTTCTCAACACAGAATTTGAAGAAAGTCACGCTAAACACACAGATTTCTTTTTTTATTGTTACTGGCATTACATTGGCAAATACATACCCTGAAACAGACCAAGATAATACTCTTGAAAACCTAATTTAGGATAAGAGAGTATCCTCTTTCCTAATATCTTGTATTATCAGGACCTATGCCTTTAATTTTCACCTTTTCAGGGCAGTCACCTGCACAGAGCCCTCTTGACTGGCAAGCCGCTACACCTGGGCACAGTAGTTTGTTCATATAGGACCTGACATTTCCTTTGCATGTATTTTTATACCAAAGGACAAAATTATTATTCTGCACATTAAGTGGAAGTGAGAAAAATCAAAGTTTTAGAAACTTGCCTGAAGATCCATGAAAGCTGCTATTTAAATTAGACCATTCCTTAACTAACCAAATAGGCAGGATCAAGTTCATCTCTATTTTATGTACATTTATAGGCTACTTGAGGTAGAAGCCTGTTCTTTTACTGTACTCAGTAATTCATGGAGAGCTCTGAAGATTGCGTAGCTTTCTGAAGGTTCCTGTGGAGAAAGATTAGACTTTTAACTCATCATCAAAGACTTAGAGGTATGCATCTGGGCTTAAATGCCCTTTCTTTTCACCTAAACTGTCTATTAACTTCAATTTGAAATCAGTGAAAAACAAGAAACTGCAGTGTGAGTCTGGTGAAATGAAGCTGCCAGAGTGTGTTTCAGATATTTTTACTTATTCTGTATTTAAAGCTTTAGACTTACCACTTATTTCTTTATTCATAGTATTGCCTTCAATCTACTGCCTATATTAAGTATCTCTACAATAAATAGCTTTACTTCTTTTTTCAGTGTCATTTTCACTATATAATGTATGTATCAGAACTAAGGAAAAGAAACACTTCTGAAATTAAAGTACCGTGCCACCTTCATTTTCTTAAAATACTTTTAAGAATACAGTATGAAGTTATTCTGATCCACATTTACAGTAAGTATGTGTGTGAGAAAGAGACTTTCAAGACATAAAATCTTATTAATGAGTATTGTATTTCCTACTATTGGAATAATAATATACCATTTTCTTTCTAAACAGAGTATTTTATTTCAAAGAGTATTAACTTTGGTTACAATTATAGAAGCAATCCCAAAAGGTTTTAAAGACCCTTTTAAAACTTGTTCTGACGACAATAACAGTGAACATGTGTTTCCTCTGAAAACTCTGAAATGTATGAAACAAGCAGTTACTTGAGTAGATATCCTTAAATAGGAAAGATTACCTAATCCGACATGGAACAGATGATAGCTACTCTCCATACTATGGAAACATTTTCTAACTTCATATAAACGAAATGGAAAGGACACCGTTCTTTATGATTGTATCCTTAAATGTACAGTACCATATTCTAGGCTGGCACTAAGCAACAGAAATAGAGACATGAACGTTGCCTGATGATTTGGTTAATGTTTTCATGCTAAGAGAAAACTTCTTTCCTATTCTCTGCAATTCAGCTGGCAAAAAGTCTCATGGTGGAGAAAAATGGTCCTCTTTCATTTTCTTAAAAAATATAAACTTCAAGGAGTCCCTACATTGGGATTCCAAATCCTTCATGAATCATGTGACATACAGGGTCATAGGGTTGTCACAGCAATAAAAGCATTGACATAGTACCAGGCTAAGAGAAGAGGATTCTTACAGTGTGGGAAAGGAAGGTTGGACATCTGTTAGTACAGCCAAAGGCTGCTTTACTGCAGAATCCTAGACAAAATCCTACAGACTATATTTCACAAGGTATCAGACTAGGTGTCAGGAACATTCAACTTTTTCTTGGTTTCCTTTTGCCATACATTTATTATTTTAACAGTGGCAATGCTGTGGCCTTGCATTGCCTACATATTGTATGCCATAGAAAAAATGCCTATTCAGGCAAGGATTCTGTGTCCCTGAGTTAGATCCTTCATTGTAGAAGGTAGGGAGTGTTTGTTATGGACATTACGCAGCCTCCACTGCCTCAAACACAGTTTCTGAAAAACCTTTGTGAAAATGAACTTCTCCTAAACACAGGAGGGGAAAAAAATTCTTTGCTCTTCTGTCCATACTTACTGGGCCAGAGAGGGTTTTCGCACACAGTTTCAAATTCTTAATAAGTCTGCCAGTTAAAATACAGCCCTATGCTTTAGCATAACTTTTGGTACTGTGTTTTCTTATCCACAATAAGTTAAATCATCTGTATCAAGTACTATTAGGTCAGATGAAAACTGTTTGAGGGAACACTATCAAAGGTTTATGAAAAAAGGTATTGAAGTTCTAGAAAGATGATTAACTGCCACTTGTCACAAAAGTGGTGTGTGATTTGGAAGTTTTAAATACATTTATTAGTTATGGGGAAAAACTGGAGCAGATATGAATACAAGATGCATTTGTCATCAAGCTGTGAGGATGGTTAAAAATAAAGAATGAGAATAAAGAATACAAAGGAATCTAGTTAATATGTACATGGCTAATGGTTTTTACTATGTTTTTCAGTGAAATGAGAGAAAACATGAAATTGTTCTTCATTAAATTTGTAGGTGACACAAAAGGAGAATGAGTATTTGTATTGAATTTAAATGGCAGCGTTTTGGCAGCAGGCGGGCTGCAGGGGTGGCTGCTGTGAGAAAAGATCAGGTTAACCCACCACAGTCCTTTCCGGTGCCCAACATGGGCTCTGGAGGAATTCCAGATAAGGACAGTAACTGGGAGAGGTAATGGGCAAAACTCAGTCTGGACATTGCCAGAAAGTAGAATATCTGTGGGGAATTTTTTGTTGTTGTAATGTGGTAAAGGGATGAGGGGTGGAGTGTGTATATATTTTTGGTGCACTTTGTCGGTGCAGTGATGATATTAGTTTGACTTTGGTGTGGGGAACTGTATTGATGTAAGTGAAGTTTGTGCAGATTGTGTGGTGGATGTGTATTTTAGTGATAATTCTTAAATATATGTTTCACAGAGGTGAGGGTTGTGGATGTATGGTGGTGGATATGTGTGATGGATGTATGGGGTGCCAGTGCCCCGGCGCTGGCAACATGGCGCTGCGGGGCCACCTCTGTGGGCAGAGGCCGGGGCTGCCCCGAGCCGGACACAGCCGGTTCCAGCCGGCGGCTCCAACCCGCCCGCCCCAGGGCACGGCTGAGCCCCGCAGCCACGGCGGGCGGCGGCGCCTCTGGGAAAGTGTTTGTAAGAAAGGGTGAAAGACACTACGTGGCAGCTGGGAGAGAGGATTGAGAAAAATGTGAGAGAAACAGCCGTGCAGACACCCAGGTCAGTGAAGAAGGAGGGGGAGGAGGTGCTCCAGGTGCCCAAGCAGACATTCCCCTGCAGCTCACGAAGGAGATCGTTGTGGGGCAGGCTGTATGCCTGCAGCCCATAAAAGACCACAGTGGAGCAGATATCCATTCTGCAGCCCATGGAGGACCCAATGCTGCAGCAGGTGGATGAGCCCTGAAGAAAGCTGCAACCTGTGGAGAGCCCATGCAGGAGCAGGATCCTGGCAGGAACTGCAGACTGTGGAAGACCCACACTGGAGCAGTTCTGGAAGCACCGCACCCCATGGGAAGGACCCACATTGAAGAAGTTAATGAAGGACTGTATCCCATGGGAGGGATCCCACAATGGAGCAGGAGAAGAGCATGAGGAGGAAGGAGCAGTAGACCTGAAGTATAATGAACTGACCACAACCCCATTACCCATCCCTCTGCACCGCTTGACGGGGAGGAGGTAGAGAAATGAGGAGAGAAGTTGAGTTGGGAAAGAAGTGAGGGTGGTGGGAAGGTGTGTTTAGTTTTGGTTTTGTTTCTCACTATTCTACCTTATTTTTAAATGGTAATAAAATAATAATGTTCCTCAAGTTGAGTCTGTTTTGCCTGTAGCAGCAATTGGTGAGAGATCTCCCTCACTCAACCCATGAGCTTTTTCATCTTATATTGTCCCCTTGTCCTGCTGAGGAGTGGAAGGAAGAGAGTGCCTGGCTGGGCACCTGGCAGCCAGCCATGGTCAACCCACTGCAGTATTGAATAATGAAAGATTAGTTCTAATCAATATCCATGTTGATACACATCTATGCAAAGTCTGTGCAGATAAAACCAAAGACAATAAGCTACACAATCTGGAGGGTGATTTTTAAAAAGTAGTGACTAAGAAAAAGATAACCAGCTGAAGGATAATTGGTTGCAAGTGCCCTCTGGCAAATGCAATTTTTGGGAATGTCACAGTGAATCTCTTATGTGTAAGCAGAACATAAGGATTGGAAGGTGCAAGTGTAGATACTGTGATTTCCTACTGCTTTTCTCTGCATGGCATTTGTGAAATAATTTGATGATGATGTCCACATCTGGTGTTTATTCAAGAGAAAAATAAAGACGATCTTATTACATTCTGTAGATAAGTGTGGAATAAATTTTTTAAAGTATGAGCATCTTTAATCTAACAGGTAGAAACTTCACAGTATGCAATGGCTGGAGGCTAATGTAAAATAAATTCAGACAAATATTGAGGAGTACATTTTTTAACACAGAGTAGCTAACCATAGAAATAGCTTTCCTAGTGAGGCAATGAATTCTATATCATCTGCAGTCTTTAAATAAAGGCTAGACAATTTTCTAAAAAATTCTCTAGCTCAGAAGTTGTAGACTGGGTACATCACTTACCAGTTTAAAGTCTACAGCTTCTGCAAGCAGGTCAAGCTATAATGATTCCTTGTAGACTTGAAATCTATGCTAATTCTTGAGAGAGAGTAGATGTGAGTGATAGGTTGGAAAAGCAATTGCCAAGAACACCAAGGAAAGTTAGGCATGAATTTACAGTGAGGTGCTTGCAGAGGTGAAAAAAGCAAACACAGATTTGTTTTATAAACACAGAGGTCTGCATCCAAAAAAAATGTGTGGATTCTGTGCATGACCAGTGATTTCCTTTTAATGCATCTTATTCTGAGCATGATCTTGTAAGACAAACTGGAAAGATTTTGGAGAAAATCAACAATTCCATGGATTCTTTTTTATAGAGGCATTTGAATTTAATTATGTACATTACATGTCTGAATGTAAAGATGAGTTGGTTCATAATACTCATCAACCCATTCTTTCTGTATAATTACCCTCACACAAACCTGCTTTAAAAGTAGGATCACTAGCATTTCAGCATGTCCAGATTCCTGATATCTTCAATTTTCATAATTCAAGTGAGATTTACTGAGGAAACAGCTTTAAAAAAGGGTGAAGCCACATGCTTCTCACCAACCTTATTGCATATGAATTTCCAGATTGTTTGTTATGACTGTAGATAGCCATGTATCTCCATTCAGGCTGAAACTGTCACTGATTTTTGGAGACATTTAGAGAATGCTTTGAGGTAGCTGCAGAAGAAATTGCTCATAAATGTGTCCAGCTCTGAATAACTAGCACAGTACTTGTCCCTGACTTTTTAGACAACAAGAAGTTGACTTTTATGCAGTTGCTGACAGCAGGAGCATAAACCAGCAAAAATAAGGTGTCTACCATTAAACCTGAAGCAAATTTACAATTAAGCAAATAACCCTAATAGACTGTTATGGCTGGCACCTTGCAAATGGTTTCTTGCTTTCCACTCTACATCTTCCAGCAGAGTAAGCATATGCTGTTATTATACTAAGAGTAATGCTCTACTCCAGAAAATAAGTGATTAACAATTGATTAGCCATTGTTCCATACGTTACCATGTCATTCTTACTCTGCTTCAATTTAAATGTGGGCTTTATTGCCAACAGCTTTGTTTCACTTCCTTCAAAGCTTGCTTTTGCACAGTAGGAATAGCAAGGAAAGCTGCCAGAGGAAGGCCAAACTTTTCACATAGCGCCTGTGCACACAAGAGCTGTACACCACTAGTCTGTCACAGGGCTGACCGAGCTGATCAGTACAGTTCCCCTTTCTTTTTTGGACACTGTGTCTTGTGGAAAAGCAGTGTCTGAAGTTTTATTGAATGTCTTTTCACCTCCTGCTATGCAGTTCCTAGTCTGACAAATTGACATGAGAGTTTTTCCCAGTTCATATGAGGGCTGTTCAGATTTGGGAGTCAAGTATAGTGCAAGTTAGTTGGTATCAAGTCCATTTTCAACCAGTTCTGGTTTGATTCTTCCCCCGTTTCTGTCTTCTTCCAGGCATTAGCAGCCTACCTGGTCTAGCCAACTGTGATATCTCCTTTTCTGGATGGCATTTACAAGCAGCTCATTTTTCACCTCCACACTGGAATAGAGGTTTCCTGGAACTGTTCTCCTTTCTCAGAATTGAGCATGACAGCTCAAACGTTCCTAGAGCCTTTGTTAAAAGGATTTTGGATGGTCTCTTAAGAAGGCAGAGCTGGATACTGATCAGGATGTCTTGCTCTACTAAACTAAGATGCATGGGTGCAGCAACCTTAACCCTTTTTTCATTTTCTCCTTGGCTGCAGGGAAAAGGCATTGTGTTAAACCACAGCAATGTAGATTCAAATACAGACAGAGTCTGGTGTAGTTCTATTTAAGTATCACTTGCTTCTCCCTCTTCTTGTGGGGCCCACTGGTTCTGCCGCTTAGCTAACCTGGCGCCAAATCTCCATCCCCGCATCCCTTAGAATATAGGGATTACTTTGAACAACTGGAGCTGATGTTTCCCTTGTGCAATAGGTGGAGCAGCAGCTGCTGTCATGTTCCAATATTATATCCTAATTCTAGATGACAATGTTTACCCTGTAAAGCACATTCATCATTGTGAAATCTTTTAGCATTTGTGTTCTATATTATCTGATTTCTAATATCTTTTCCCAATCCAAAAAAAATAAAAAGAAATCTCTTACATATGTGTTTACCCTGATTGCTAGGTGTTGACTATGTGGGAGTCACTGGGGGAAAGTACACCACTACTTGTGAAATTTAGAAAGACACACTAGGGTTCTCATTGGGTGGTTTTATGAAAATATGAAGCAGTGAATTGGTTTGCTTCAAATTATTTATTATTTGGACCCTGTTGTACCTGAGGATAAAAAGTACTTTCCAAGTACAAAAACAGAGCAGACCATTTTTATATGAAATCATTCATCTCCCTCCACAAAAACAAAAGCTATTTCCCTAGAAAAGTTGCAAAACGGACTGTACAGTCAATTTAGGAAAATTGAGTTTTGCTCATAGCACAATGTGACCAGCTGGTAAGTAGGTATTTCTTTGCAGCAGCAGTGAGAATGAAATCTCTTTCTGCTTTATGCTTGTGGATTGAAATAAATATCTGCAAAGTTCTCAAGGTGAGGGCGTTGTTCACCTTGAGAAATATGTCTCCTTTCATATCTTAAAATTAAATTCATTTTCTGTACATGGAGAAAAGAAATTGGAGATCCATTGATAACTGTTTTTTTCTGCATTTTGAGTGGTTTCTCTAGTCCTTTGTTACTAGACAGAATGTCACACCACAGCACTACATGTAATTTTTTTCTGCTTAACTTATTTGGCTAGCAGTACTGTACATTTTCAGCAGCTACATGACTATGCTGTACTGTGTCTTTTTGTGTCCATGAGTTGGATCTTTCCAAAGCTCAGAAGTCTGATTCAAAGAAACTATTAAAATGCACAGGCAGCAGAAATGGCAACCTGCAATATCTTCTGTGGTTTGTGATGAATTTGAGCCATGACTTCTGACTCCTATTACTTTGTGTGGGTGGTCATTTGACAAGTTATCTGCAGGGATATTACTAATACACTGATACTTTTATTTGAAGTCCAAGCCTATCAGTTAGAATGAAAACGTTCTGAAGAACAAACACATTTTACAAGGACAGGGAAAACTTACTTTCAAATGAAATTTAGCCTCATGAAATCCACAGCTCTGGCATATGTCTCCGATTGGCTGACCTACCCATCACCGGCAGTTTCTGTAGCGGGTTGAGGAAAACTATCAACGAAACACCTCATTCCCATGAGCATCAAAACATCCCAGCTGCCAAAAATAACCTCATTTTTATGACTGTATAACCTGCCAGAGTCTAAATATGACTATTAGCCACAAGACTGTGGAGAAAACAACTGCTTTGATTTTGTAAGGAGCTGAGTACTCACAGTTCCCCATGATATAATAGTCCTAATAAGAAAATCAGGCCTGATATGTCCTGCGGTTATCTAAGAGCTACTCCAACCGAGGTCTCAACATCTGCATGTACATTAACTATAGGGGTACTATTTCACTGAATACAAAACCCACCAAAACTTCTTGCATTAGTCTACACATGGTAGAGTTTTTCTAAAAAAGAGAAATATATCCTGCCATTACAAATAAAATTGGTCTTAGTACAAGCTTGCAAAATGTGATGTTCTCACCCTGTTTATCTCAATGTTTTTTACCAGAAATGGCTGGAAAAATGGGGTATTTTAAAGAAATTTTCAGTACCAAATGAACATCTTCCTTCCACAAAGAATTTCCAAGCAAATACCAACTTCAGCTTGTCATCTTTGCAAAATGATTACAAAATCCCAAACCCTCCTTGAAACCTGCACATAAACCTTTCTTTTTGTTCTGTAGTCCTCTGAATGAAAGCAGCCTTGCCTGCATTCCCCTCACTCTATGTGATGTTGACTGAATCAAACCTGGAGTAAGAGTGCCAAATTATGGTGCTAAAATGCTTGAGAAGAGCTCCAGCTAATGTCCCTGATAGATGTTTTTTCAAGTTCCCATTCTGTATGGGGCAGCATTATGCATCATTCTGTCTAACCCACTTTATACTTGATTACCTCAAGCCTGTTTCCATAAAACTGAAATATTATGCACCACACTGTATTGAATGGGCTGGATGCACACTTATGACTACATGTGAGAGAATGAAATGGGTAGACACTCTGCCCAGAATATAGTGCTCTTATACTACCATAATGGAGAAAGCAGATGAGTGTCATAGACAACTCGGAGGCATTTCTGTCATTGAGAGAAATGGTTTTCATGGGGATTGACTGATCTATCTGTCCCTGTACCTATCCATATTTCTGTCTCCATTAATCTATTTCCCAAGAGCTATGCAGTGTTTTGCCAGATGTATTGCACAGATTGGAATCAGTGCTCTTATCAGCAAATCTTTGGACCAGAAGCACTTTAACAGTATACAAAGAAGGACTCACTCACAAGAAATGAAAATGTACTTTTGTTAATAAATCTGTTCATCTCAGCGTGTATTTTACTATTTTATTTTGAATTTATGAGCAAACCTTTGACTGAAATGTTTAAATTTACCCGAATTCCATTCTGCCTATGAAGGGGTATAATTTTATTATTCTGCAGATCAGGTCATTATTATTGCTATTACAGTGATCAGATTCATGGCTGTACTATTCCACTCCCAGTGTATTAATATTGGTAGAAAATTGGAACAGTACATCAATGGCTCCTGCCCTTACAAAGAGGATTTCTGTCCTGACCAGCCACAGCCTCATTAAAAAGGAAAGTGAAATTAATTATACACCTAATTACAAAAGTACAAAGCCAGGTTCCTTCAGAGAAAGAAAGAGCATATATTTATCTCCCTAGGTGGCCTCCAGCACATCTGGCTTAAGATAGAATCATAGAGTCATTTAGGTTGGAAAAGAACCTTAATATCATCAAGTCCAACCATTAACCTAACACTACCAAGTCCATCACTAAACCATGTCCCTAAACACCACATCCAAACGTCTTTTAAATACCTCCAAGGATGGTGACTCAACCATTTTCCTGAGCAGCCTGTTCCAATGCTCAGTAACCATTTCAGCAAAGAAATTTTTCCTAATATCCAATCTAAACCCCTCCTGGTGCAACTTGAGGCCATTTCCTCTTGTTCTATTGCTTGTCACTTGGGAGAAGAGACCGACACCTGCCTGGCTACAACCTCCTTTCAGGTAGTTGTAGAGAGCAATAAGGTCTGCCTGAGCCTTCAGGCTAAACAACCCTAGTTCCCTCAGCTGCTCCTCACAGGACTTGTTCTCTAGACTCTTCACTAGCTTCGTTGCTCTTCTCTGGACACGCTCCAGCACCTCAATGTCTTTCTTGTAGTGAGGGGCCCAAAACTGAACACAGTACTCGAGGTGCAGCCTCAGCAGTGCTGAGTATAGTGGGACCATGACTCCCCTAGACCTGCTGGCCACAATATTTCTGATACAAGCCAGGATGCTATTGGCTTTCTTGGCCATCTGGGCACACTGCTGGCTCATATTCAGCCAGCTGTCAATGAATATCCCCAGGTCTTTTCCTGCTAGGAAATTTTCCAGCCACTCTTCTCCAAGCCTGTAACTTTGCATGGGGTTGTTGTGACCCAAGTGCAGGACCTGACACTTAGCCTTGTTGAACCTCATACAGTTGGCCTCGGCCCATTGATCCAGCCTGTCCAGATCCCTCTGTAGAGCCTTCATACCCTCAAGCAGATCAAAACTCAACTTGGTGTTGTGCTCAAACTTACTGACGGTGCACTCAATCTCATCATCCAGATCATTGGTAAAGATATTGAACAGAACTGGCCCCAGTACTGAGCCCTGGGGAACACTGGTTGTGACCGGCCACCAACTAGATTTAACTCCATTCACCACAACTCTGGGCCCAGCCATTCAGCCAGTTTTTTACCCAGAGAAGGGTACGCCCATCTGAGCCACGAGCAACCAGTTTCTCCAGGGGAATGCTGTGGGAAATGGTGTCAAAGGCTTTAATAAAGTCTAGGTAGACAATATCCACAGCCTTTCCCTCATCCACTCAGCGGGTCACCTTGTCATAGAAGGAGATCAGGTTAGTCAAGCAGGACCTGCCTTTCATAAACCCATGCTGACGGGGCTTGATAACCTGGCTATCCTGTACGTGCCACATGATGGCACTCAAGATGATCTGCTCCATAACTTTCCCCAGCACCGAGGTCAGGCTGACAGGTCTTTAGTTCCCTGGATCCTCCTTCCAGCCCTTCTTGTAGATGGGCATCACATTTGCTAATCTCCAGTCAACTGGGACCTCCCCAGTTAGCCAGGACTGCTGATAAATGATGGAAAGTGGCTTCATGAACACTTCCACCAGCTCCCTCAGTACCCTTGGGTGGATCCCATCTGGCCCCATAGACTTGTGCATGTCTAAGTGGTGTAGCAGGTCACTAACCATTTCCCCTTGGATCATGGGGGCTTCATTCTGCTCCCTGTCCCTGTCTTCCACCTCAGGGGGCTGGGTACCCAGAGAACAACTGGTCTTACTATTAAAAACTGTGGCAAAGAAGGCATTAAGTACCTCAGCCTTTTCCTCATCTTTTGTCACTATGTTTCCCCCCACATCCAATAAAGATGGAGATTCTCCTTAGCTCTCCTTTTGTTGTTATGGAAATATTTTTTATTTTCTTTTATGGCACTAGACAGATTAAGTTCTAGCTGGGCTTTGGCCCTTCTAATTTTCTCCCTGCATAACCTCACAACATCCTTGTTGTCCTCCTGAGTTACCTGCCCCTTCTTCCAAAGGTCATAAACTCTCCTTTTTTTTCCTGAATTCCAGCGAAAGCTCTCTGTTCAGCCAGGCAGGTCTTCCCCTCCAGCTTGTCTTTCAGCACATGGGGCTGACCTGCTCCTGTATTTTTAAGATTTCCTCTTGAAGAATGTCCAGCCTTCCTGGACTCCTTTGACATTCAGGATTGCCTCCCAAGGGACTCTGTCGATCTGACTCTGAAACAGGCCAAAGTCTGCCCTCCAGAAGTCCAAGTAGCAGTTCTGTTGACCCCCCTCCTTACTTCTCCAAGAATTGAAAACTCTATAACTTCATGATTGCTATGCCCAAGGTGGCCTCCAACCATCACATCATCCACAAGTCCTTCTCTGTTCACAAACAACAGGTCAAGTGGGGTGCCTTCCCTGGTTAGCTCACTCACCAGCTGTGTCAGGAAGTTATCTTCCACATACTCCAGGAGCCTTCCTCTCTGTATTGTATTTACAGCAGATTTCTGGTAAGGTGAAGTCCCCCCACAAGAACAAGGGATAATGATTGTGAGACTTTTCCCAGCTGCTTATAGAATATGTCATCTGGCTCTTCATCCTGGTTGTGTGGTCTATAACAGATTCCCACCATGATATCTGCTTTGTTGGCCTTCCCCCTGATTCTTACCCATAAACACTCAACCCTATCATCACCATCGTTAAGCTCTAGACAATCCAAACGCTCCCTAACATACAGGGCTACCACACCACCTCTCCTTCCTTGCCTATCCCATCTGAAGGGTTTATAGCCATCCATTGCAGCACTCCAGTTGTGCGAGTCATCCCACCATGTTTCCGTGATGGCAACTATGTTATAGTTTTCCTTCTGCGCAATGGCTTCCAGTTCCTTCTGTTTGCTGCCCATGCTGCATGCATTGGTGTAGATGCAGTTTTGCTGGGCTATTGATCCTGCCACCTTTTGGGGGAAGAAGCCCTAATTCCTACATGACCATTCTCAGGTGCTTCCATGGGTTCTAACACATTCATCACCCTTGCGTCTTTGCTGCTGCATGGATCTCCATCCCCTACCTCTGCTGAGACAGCAGACTGAAGGACCTCACTAGCATACCATCCCTCAAACATCAGCATGCCACCCCTAGGTGAGCCTGGTTTTATCCCTTTCCCTCTTCAAATCTAGTTTAAAGTTCTTTCAGTGAGCCCTGCTAACTCCTGTGCAAAGATCCTTTTCCCCCTTCGAGACAGGTGTACCCTGTCTCTCACCAGCAGGCCTGGTGTCAGGTAAACCAATCAAAATGATCAAAAGAACCCAAAATTCTCCTGGTGACACCAGGCTTAGAGCCAGATATTGATCTGCTGGCTCTTCCTGCATCTTCCCTCATCATTCCCTGCAACTAAAAGGATAGAGACGACCACTATTTGTGCTCCTGATCCCTTAACCGGTTGTCCCAAGCCATGAAGTCTCTTTTGGTTGCCCTCGGACTTCCAGCTGCAATTTCATCACTGCCTACCTGCAAATCAGTAATGGATAGTAATCTGAGCACTGTACCAGGGTAGGAAGCTTTCTTTCACATCTTTAACCTGGGCCACAGGGAGGCAGCAGACTTCCCTAAGCGGGTTCAGACTGCATATTGGGTCTTCTGTTCCCTTCAGAAAGGAGTCTCCTATGACAATGACCCATCAGATATAAGCAACCTGAGCATTACCTGAGATCCCAGGTTATGAAAAGTCTATGTTTTGGCTAAGTTAGATAGTGGTGAATGTTTTCTGTGGAGAGGAAAAGTCAAGGGAATCTCTACTGCCTGCAGAGCTGCCTGAGTCTATTAGAGACTGTAAGAGACCTAACACTTTATCACTGCTGATCTGGTATTACTCTCCTTCACTTGAGTGCAGCTAGAGGCCCTTATGACTTTTTGAGAAGAAACTTAATACTAAAAATAGGAAATTTTTATTAAGTAGAAAAAAAATACTCAGTATCCTCTTTTGACTGTCTTCAACATATCAGTGAAAAATTTATTGTTATGGGAATGTAAATATGTGGGTTGCAACATATTTATACTTTATGGAGAAAATAACAGGTATGAAAAGAGATTAATTAAATAATGCCACACAAGAAATCTGTGTCAAAGTTAGGTTTAGAAACAGTATACCCTGATGCATAATTCTGTATTTGAACCATAAGAAATTCTCTTCTGTCATTTTTTTATAGCAATTGTTTATATACACTTGTTGCATATGCGAACAGACTTCAAGCTTGCATTGTATGCCTGTCGTGACATTCTTGGTCTCAGCTGTTTGGATGTTCATTCACCTTATGTCACAGCTCCACATGTACATTGTCCACACAGCATCTGCTGCTACAAAATCTCATTCTCCCAAAGGATAGTCAGGTGCTATACATAACCACACACCATCAGGAAATGTCAACATGCATCTGAATTTTCTACTTTTAAAGCAAAAAGCCCCAATTAATTTTTTTCCACCTTAAAAGCAAAAGCAATGTGAAAAAGATAGTTAAAATCCTCAATTAAAATAGGTAACTGCCTGCTCTTGCTGTTAGTTCAAAAAAACTATAAAAGAAGCACAGAAGAAAACCTAAGGTAAACACATTGGCCAAGGGTTATAGTGCTAGCCAGCTCTGCACTAGCCATGTGAAATTGCAGCAATATGCAGCATCTCCTAATCCCAGCAAAATATGTTTTAAAGGATGGACACATTTCTTTCTTTGGCTTCATAAGGGGAGTGTCAGCTCTGACAACTCTTATTCCTTCATTCCCAATTGCTGACAGTGCCCTGTCTCCTACAGGCTCCCTGACCCTTTCCAACGCTAGTGTACTTGCTGGGTAGAAGGTGTATCTTATGGAAATTGGACAACTCTGTTTGCACAAGAATCCTCACCCATGATGGTTTGTAGGTTTTTACAACATTGTCAAGTATAAAGGAGTCATAACAAGGATGACAATCTCACAGCTTTGGTAATAAATCTGGCCTCATTGGAACCAATTCCCAAACCTGTTTTTATTCCTATCTTTTTTAAAAAAGATAAAGATGAAAAGTTAAAGGTGGGAAAATACCACACATACAGCCACATACAAGTGATACTTCTCTTCCCTCCCATATAACATATAGTCTTGGCAAAAGTTTTTTTTTTACAAATAGAATAATTTAGTCTTTATAGCACCTACCAACGAGTACAGCTGACTCCTCCATGTAGAAAGGAAGCACTTGCCAGCACAGATGAATTCTTTCTAATGCTGTTGATGATGCAGCTATATTAGTTCAAGACTAGACTGTCAACCTAAATTAGGGGCCAGAGCCCTGAAAATGAAAAAGATACTAGCACATACTGCACAGTTTGGCTCAAATATGTGACATGCAAGCCAGGATGCATAGTACATGAAAGATTCAAAAATTAAAATCTTCATTCTTAATGGGTGCATAGGGACATGTTTTCACAGGGTTAAGCTGCATGACACCCATTAAAGTAAACAGAAGTTTAAACCTTAAATCTTCTGTCCCACTTTCAATACTTCCCTCATCATAGCATATAAAGAGATTGAAATATCACATTTTCCCCTTAAAACCTGCAGTTAACAAATGAGAGGTTAATTTGTTTGGTTTATGATGCACCACCTGACTCACTTTCTTAACATCATACAAGCAATAAAAAACTGAATAGAGGACTTATTTTCATAATTTTGGAGGGATTTACTCATGTACATTGACGGTTAAAAAAGGAAAGTGGAGAGGAATATAACTGAGCGACCCATCTAGTATCTTATTTTGTTGCTGTTGCATTCCTCTCCCTTTTTCAACAATAGTCATAAATCTTCTGGTGTTAGGAAGATGCAGGCTGGGGGGAGAGAGTAGTGCTACCCCACAAGTTACTTCTGTTATAAAAGATAATTGTAAGAACGTTCAAAATCTCTGAGACAGGATGAGGTTTCCTTGGCTTTTGTTCTATTCGTGTTAAATAATTACATCCAAGTCTCACTAAAGCTGAGTACTCATTTCTTCTTGCTCAGTAAAACACTATCTTGAGGGAACAGTAGGTATCTCTCACTGTATCTGTTTACCTATACCACTGTCTGCTAGGTCAGATTGTGAACTGGAAGCTACAATCCTTTATTAGTAGAGTAGGCTGAGAGAAGGGACTGATCTCTTTATGCATGTGTGTGGTGGGAGGTGTTTCTGGCTTTATACTGCTTTCCACAGTGGAGTTTATACCCTAGCCAGGCTCCTGGGACATGCTAGCAGAACAAATAAATAGCTGTCTGGATCTGCTTGTCCCCTGCGAGGCTGCATTTTGACAATAGAGGGTCTACAAGCATGCAGTGTGCATCATGCATGCAGTATATGTGAGGGTGTACAAAGGCAGCGCACAAAGACAATTTTTGCCCTCTCTGTTACTAACTGTTTTCTTGTTCCAAGCAAGCAATACTTATAAAACACCCTTCATTCCTGATGCTCACAAAGCTTAGAAACATTGGAATTTTTTTTTGCATTATTAATCAAATTAAATTATCAATTATTTTCAGGTCTATATCATTCAGATATTTGAACACCATTTTTCCTCTGCATTTTCTTTTCCACAACTTTACTCCATAGCTACCCTTTTATTAGTTGACATTGTCCAATCACCTGAATGTTTACCTAAGTACTTTTTAAACTTACTAGTATAGGATGACTTGCTGTCTAAAGTGATCACCATACCGCGATCTCAGTGAGTTTCTGGCTATTTGCATACTTTCCACAGGTAAGACATTCCTGAGGAGCTGATCCACTCTATGATGATAAAAGGGCTAACCTTCTGCCCAATATCTGCTCCTGAAGCTGCAGAGACAGCGTATGCTTATGTCTCCGAGAACAATGTGATACTTGTTGCCATTATTCTTCAAACCTTCCATCTGAAGATACTCAACTGTCTAACATAGCTGCAAACCCTTCTGGTTTTACTCCTGATGTTGTCTCTTCAAGTGAGATCTTCTACATGTTGTGTAGCATATAAATAGTTATGCATAGAGCCAGCAAGGACACTGAAGTGTTACATTTTCATTATGCATTTTTGTTCATTTCCAGACACAGTCTTAAAATCTGTTACACCACATGCTGAGTTTCTCATATATTTTGCCTGGGCAGCACTCAAAACTTCATATATGCCTGTAAATGTGCTAGGAGTCAAATCTAAGATTTGACTTAGACACATTTGCATTGTCTCTGAAGAAATGGGTTCCCATAGCTAAATAATGATATTCTGTAAAATAAAATTAGCCACTCAGTATTATGACTGTGACGATGAAAGGTCAGCAGCACATTCAAGTACATGCCAATACAGGGAAACTTACTGAGTCAATTCAGCAGCAACAAGCAGCAGAGTTAAAACCTAAAGGAGTGGCAAATTATTATATTCACATTAAAGACATGATTAGGCACTAACATTTCCCTCACAATTTGTTCTAGAAGATTATTAACCTGCTTTAATAAGAATACATTATGAATTCAATTAGTAATACATACCATGAAAGTTCATGTACACATAGTATAGGCTTCTTAATGGTATAGCGGATCTGGGAATTGTTCCTACCAGGCCAAAATTCAGACTATCCAGTCATACATCTCCATCTGGGGCTAATGTTACACAACTGAGCAGATATAATAATTTCATTACTACCAAAAGAAAGAGGTCCTTCCCCCATCCCACTCCAACTGTCTCTTGCTTTCCTGACTGCACAGTCACCTCCTCCCTCCCGCATCTGTGCTTGCACTCATTTCATCCTGTGACAAGTCGGTTTAATTCACCACCTAAAAAAAAATAAACTGGAATCAAAATTGAAGTGCTTTGGTGGGCTAATGAATTGAATCTGTTCTGTGAAGGTCCAATGAATGCCAGAGTGGGCAGGAGTGAGAGTAGGAAGATAAAAACATCCTCATCCTCCTCCCCCCCCAAATTGCTAGATTTGTTCAGTTGCTTTTTGATATCACAAAATCACACAACAGGTGCTTCACCTAAGAATGGTTTGTAGTGTTTCAGAGAATGAGAATTAGATCCCTGGGCCCTTTACACAGTGATACAGAGAGATGCAGCGTGTGTACACAGTCGGAGTGTGATCTGGACCGGAATCCTTCTGATCTCTGCAGGATTGGCATGTGGTTTCCGTCCAGCTTAGCAATACAGACTCAGCTTCTCTGCATTCAAACTGCAAAGGCAATTAAGAAATCCAGTGCAGATAGTTAGAATGTAATTGGTATGTGTGTGATAAATGCTGTTAGGTTGCTTCTGCAAATTCCAGGTACTTCACCAAACTGCTAAGTGAGTCCTGAAGGTTGGTGATTGTGTAATGGGGAAAAAACAGATATGAAGGCTAGAAAAAGTTATCCCCAATAACAGAAGGAAAAGGCTGTGGAAAGAAGTTTAAGAATTGCAATTCAGTTCCTTCTGTTATATTTTAATGATTGTGATGAACTCATGATTTAATGTCACCAGCTCTTTTGATACAGATATATGGCCATATATGTGTACACCATGTGTTGGCTAACTTTCAGCTACCTGCCAGCAGTAAATTATGTAAAACCCTTAAGAGACTGTGGATATTTTTTCGTTGTTCATATCACAGTTTTCATAGAAAGAACTGAATATTTCTAAGGCTGAAAGCAAAATTCCATGTTTCTTTCTTCAGTGGCAGTGCAGGTTTAAGCAATTTCCACCCTCAGCCCTTCCTTCCTGTCTCCACGTTGCCACATCCATTGTGCCAGCACAGCTGTTTGTGCAGCCTGTGGTGAAAATGGGAACCATCTGAGAAATCCTGGGGCGGCAAAGAGGAATCAAAATCAAAAGGAACCTTATAGCAACATGTGAATTAAGATGTATGAGAGACTGACCTTGCACTGGGACATCAACAAGGTATATGGAGGCCTTGTTAAACTGACCCTAGAGGATCTGAGGTCTGGGGAAGATTTTATAGTTTCTTATGAAATTTCAAAACGTGTCTCAAGAACCCTCTTATTTCTCTAATTCAAAAGCTCTTTCTTTATCTAGTGACCTTACTTTTAGCCATTTGCCACTTGTAAGACTTTTTTATGGAATAATCTTAAACTTATTTGAAAATAAGTCTTCTTGAGGAGTAAAGACAGATACTTAAGCGCCAACTGTTCCATCCCTCTTCTGCTTTTCTCTCAGGAAGCCAGTTGAATTGTAGCTAGACATCTGTTCATGTATATGTATATGTATATCTATAGGTACAGGTAATGTGTACATATATGGCTTACAACATTTTTGCAAACTCTGTTTTTTATGTTAGGTAAGCAGTTTGTCTTTTATTTATTTTTTGCTGGCTAGAGGAGAGCAGAAGATTCATTACATCTTCATTAAATACAACATCCATGTTGTTAAACACTTTTTTATTCAAAATATTTTATTCTTGAACAGAGCTGAAAACTCAATTTCTGTAAAGACCCACAGACACTAATGCCTCACCTGTCTGATTTGGCAGTTTCTCCAGAGTGCCTCAGTTTCTCCTTTTTTGAGAACAAGGGGTTCTGTCACACTTAAGTCCCACACCAAATGTTGCCCATTTATAGGTCTATAATTTTGGAACACTTCACTGTCCAGATGCATTGCATATGGGAGGCTGGGTATCTGGTTTCCATTCCAGGCAGTAAAACGCGTATCACTTAGGTGCTTTGAGTTTTTTGGCTAATTTCAAGTCTGTGCGTAATGGCTGAGACTATTCATATCCTTGACGCTAGGCAAATGCTCAGGAGATTTACTACAATGTTAAATCACAGTAACACAGTGGTCTCCAACTCAGAGCTTTTAGTCACAAACTCTCATTTTTCTTCACCTCATATCCTCATACATTGAGTTTTCTGTGCTTTTAAGTAATTATTTTTCCCCTTAAACCTTAAATTCATGGCACAACTTACCTGCTATTTTACCCTGATAGTTTTGTCTTCAGTTCAAACAGCTAAAATAAAATCATTTTGGAAGGCTGCATTTCTTTAACATCTTTCCCATTTGACCATCTCAAAATGCTTTATGAAAAATAACCAAGTTTTTCAGTATGTCAAAGGCACTTGGGTACTTAAAGAGAAATTGATTCTGACATAGCCCAAGTCTTTCTACCCAGCCCAGCATTTTATTGTCCAGATTTATTCCTCCTCTCTCTCTCTCTCCTATGCTAACAAAACTTCAACCACCTTTGATTCATACCTCTCTTTAACAGCTATATCTAACTGTAGACTATTTCTTCTAAAGGCTTGATTACACCATACTTCACATAGCCACCAAATCCTGTTTTCTTTCTGAAGTCCTTCTTTTCTTTTTTCATACCTCTTTATCTTTCCAGTCACCTAATACCTATTCAATTTACACTTTGTCATTCATTGAGTCTTATTTCCGCAGTATATTTTTCCTTTTTCCTTCTTCTAATGAGCTCCATTTCAGTTCCATCCCCTTTCACCACTCTTCTAACACCTTTTCTTAATTCCTTATTCTTTGGATTGCAAACCTGACTCTTCCTTTACATGTATTTCCTTTTTGCTTGAATCAAAAATCTGAAAATCAACTAGACTTGCTTTGAAGCAAATTTCTTTTTTCTTTCCATATAATTTTTCTTTTCACTAATCAGTTCTACTTCTTTTAGTTAAGAGAGTATCTCTTATCCTTGAACTTCTAGTGATGGAAAACATCTTCTTTTTCCACCTGTTGAGTTTGGATTCAACATGAGACATCCAGAGGACATCTCAAAAGCAGAAAAAGATACAGGACTGAATAAAAAGGGAGAATGCCTACATCTGTTTTTTCACTAAATAAATTCTTTATATTAACACCATGATTTAAAGACTACGTCGTGGGAGCTCCCAGTGCCATTCTGTGTACTTTGTTGAGAAAAAATTAACACCAAAGGCATGTATTGAGGCTGATTTGAGATAAGAGCATCTTAGTTAATACTGTCACTCATTTGGTACTGATGAATACAGTACAGATTAAAGACATGGTGGTTCTGTCAGACTGAGTGAGCAATGTTTTACACCTTCTTTACCAAAAGGGTTAAACAGCTGCCCAAGGCATGCTTTAGTAGCTGTACTACTTTCAAAACACTACCAGTTATCACAGTAGTTGCTTTCTTCCAGAAGCAAAGTTACAGGCTTGAGTCAGTCCTTCAGCTGCTGTCCCTTTTTGGTGCTCCTTGCTGCCCCCTCAGCTCTCACCTACCTCATTGCAACTTTTGGCATTTAACGATGATAGCAGTGAGAAGCATTGAAGTCTTCAATATTATTATTATTATTATTATTATTATTATTATTATTATTATTATTGGTAGTGGTAGTAGTAATAGTATAGTCTGAGATTCTCTTATTCCACCATTAACTCCACTAATTAATTTGCCAACTAATTAAGTCACTGTTCTCAGAAATAAGAATGGCAAGTTATAGGATATTTGGAAAAGACATGCTAGAAAATTACTGATGTCAAAATATTGAATCAAGAAGCTGCTTGCTTTCAAGACTCAGAAGTGTACTACTTGGCACTGGGATACTGACAGTGTGTTGTTGCTTTTACTAGCATTAAAGATTTGTTGTGTCTTTCCTCCTTGGATATAAAAAATATCTGTGAAAGCAGCTGAAGGTACAAAAGATTAGTAAATTTCTGACTTTTAGCAAGACCATGATCATCTTGAAGAGTTCTCTGTCTTGGTAGAGAATAAAAATACAGCATCCTCCTCTTTAAAAACTCCTGAACTTGCCATTTTACCAACACACATGAAATATGAGCACCATCCAGTGGCAAAGTAAGTAAATCACATCTTGTATTTTCGATTTCCTCTTTTTCCTCAAACCACAGAATCTAACTAGGCATTTAAATGTTTATATTAGATTTCCTGCATTTATGAAAACTGGCATAAGTACATTTCTGCTAATTTCTCAAAGATGTTGTAGCAGTAGGAAGCTTTTTTTCTGAGTACATTGCATCTCAGCTGAACAGTGCATGTTAGTCTTTAATGATGGTCAGTATAGTTTTTTCATTAAAAATGTGAAAATCTTTTGCAAACACATCCTTTTTTTTCTCAGCCACTGCTATCACAAACATAACTGATTCCTCTATAGTGTGACAAGATAACCGTTCCTCTTACGCATGAGGATTCATCAGCTAACATGTATCTGCTGCTCCCTGAGAATAGTGTTATGATTGCTCAGCTTTTTTTCATTCTTTTTTTGTTGTTTTTTTTTCTCTGTTCTCTTTTCTTCTTCTGTGCATGATACTCTAATGTATCGATAAAATTTTGATACATTGGAAAAGACTAACAACAGGCAACAAGACTGTATAATCTCTGTCCTGCAATTCACTGAATATGAGAACCTCTATTGAAGAGTATGGAGGTAATGATGCGGCCTTCGTTCATGCCACACTGATGCTGACTGATTCTGTTATCTTTCTTTGGGGAAATCAGATCTCACAAAGCATATTGGTTTCAGAAACCTTACGCCTTCTGCAAGAAATTATACTGGAAATGTATTTTCACTTTCCACATGGATGATTTTGTTCTTAGGCTATTTCAGGTTGTGTAGGACACAAATAGGATTTTCTTTAATTTTAAGCATGACTGCCTTTTGCAATGATCTTTTCTTCAAAAAAAGGCAAATTAATTGTGGTTATGACTGACATGACACACAGACTTTCTGGCTTTTAAGTAGATAAATATCCGAAACCTCTCTCCTGCCCTCTACTCTTCTTTTACTTCTTTTTATCCATAAGGACAGCAAGTAGCAACTTGCTGTCAGTATGAAAGTCATGTGAATTCCCTGGGTTTTAACAGCAACCGTAGATACAATTTCATACTTTGCTTCAGCAGTTATTTCATTAATATCCAAGGATTTGGATGTTACACGTTATAGTAATTATTTTCAATGTTTTTAAACCTCCACATCTGGCAATTTTTTTTGGCCAGTCCTGCTTCTTGAAGCAGGACAGACAGTACCTTCATTTTTAGCCCACCTAATTAAACCAGGTTAAAGGAACTTCTGCACTTCAGGGTCTTCAATCACGGTTGAGATTGAACTATGAATTGAACATCCGGCAATAGAAAGAACATACATTCTGAGCTTTCTCAAGCCTGAAAAATTTCATGAAGCTGAGGTGAGACATGCTAACTGGAGCTATTAGGAAGCAACTGATTGAGAAACAGTGGTTTAAATGAGTGGAACATCTAAATACTCATTAGTAGTGTTCAAGGAGACAGGCAAAAGGGCAGAA
Source organism: Morus bassanus (assembly GCA_031468815.1). Lineage (NCBI taxonomy): Eukaryota > Metazoa > Chordata > Aves > Suliformes > Sulidae > Morus > Morus bassanus. The sequence continues at coordinate 38,328,185 of CM062571.1, read as the reverse complement.
ACAAGACATTCCCCAGCAGAATAATCTTCAGCAATCTGCTTAAGTAGCATTAGTCCCCTTTGTGATGTTTTAAACAGAAGTAGCTATTGCACTTTGATAGTAAGATCTTGCTCTCATTCTTTTTAACAGCTCTTGTGTAGCAGCAGACATTTGACCATCACTTCACATTTAAAACTAGGGTTTATATAACTAAAACCACGTCACTACAGGCAAGAAGTCTGTAACAACAGACTTCTGCGCTCTGGGGACTGGGCACAGAGGGGATGCATGGTAACTACCCTGAGGAGTCACTTACTTTAGAAGTCTGATATAATATGGTGGCAATCTGCTACTGCTCTGCCACAGCAGTAATATTTTGTACACACTTCCTCTGTGTCTCTAATGCTGATCCATTACACACATAGTAATATTGCCAATTCATCAGTTATGAATGCACAACCTGCTTAAATTACACCAGCTCTCTCCCATGTTTTAATACATGCACTTAAGAGGGCTACTTTAAATTTTATTTCATATGCACAACTTCTAACAAATATAGGATACGCCTGGTAATTAAATATAGCTTTTTCTCAACTAACGCTACTAGTTCAACCTTCTGATGATTGAAAATAACTTCAAAAGCTCCCAGGTTAGAAATGGAAAATTATCTGTGATTATCCTCCCAAAGACAAGAGTTATCCCTAAGGAATTTTATTGGGTTGCTAAGATATTTTGATTTAAGATTTTACTCTTTGTTTGGCATAGCTTTTCCACACTGACATGCTCAAAGCTGTCCTCTTGAAACACAGCTACAGCACGTGTTAGAACACCATTGCTCCCCATGTGGCCAAGCAGAAGGCACTTACCTCTTGGGCCACCAGCATTCCAAATCAGCCTTCACAATTTTTCTTCCCAAATCAAAGGGCAAGAGGTGGGCAATGTACGATAGAGAATAGTCAGAGCTATGTAAGAGATCTGTTTCTGGTTTTGGCCTCTGAAACAGGGTTAAACTGGAGTGATGGAGAGTAGGATAGTGAGACATCCATATCTGGTTATGATTCTGAGACTTGAATTTACCTCAAACGAATTAATCTGGTTCTTTGTCTGATGCTGGGACAATGTAACTATGTTCTGCCCTTTGCTTATTACAGAGAGCAAAGTCAGTATTTACACCTAACTTTAAAGCTCTTCAAGGTAAGGAATACATCATGTACTAGCTTCCAGAGTATCATGCCAATTTACAGTGCTACATCAGCTACTGTATTTATAGTAAAGTCCTTGTCCATAGTTTACTAAAATGACTGATTTAGCATTTTTTGTTTTCAGGTTCTTTTTGCATCTCTACTCAGCTGTTAAATGTTATTCTTTCAGATAGTCCAGCTGAGAGAAAAGCAGGCTGTGTTAAAAGTATATTTGGAAATCACAGAGAAATACCTTGTCAATCTCTTTATTCATAGGTTAAAATGTAATGCCATACAGTTCTTAACAATTACTGACTGAAAAAAATTATCTGCATAAAACAGAAGCAAAACTGAAGGGGACTAATTAAAGAAGCCATCTTGCTTCAACTTTTGAAACAATTACGTACAGAATAATATACATATTTACATTACAAGTACATTATATAAATATAATATATATGTAATCTTGTAACCACAATAAATATCAAGAAGGTCTTTTTTAGGCACACAGCATAGAAAAAAATGCAGAATCTGCACAATCCTTAAGATTCTTGGAGTGACTCACTCTTACATTGTTTTCACACTGAAAAAGCAAATATTTTACACAAAATATACAGCCACAGTTTATGCAGTCCCCCGTGAACAGGGAATCTTTCCTCGCCTTCCTGTAAGTCTACTCCTTGATTTTCTAATACTATTGCTCTATACAGCTATTACATAAGAAAATAGTTTGCAGGTTTGTTTTTTACTCAGCTAATAGCCTAAGTAATTATCAGTGCTAACAAAGTAAGTACAGCATATCTACATAAGGTATATACAAGTGTTTGCACAAACACGGGTTTGGTGAACTACTTCTGAGCTCACTTTTAATACTGGGGAGTTAACCTGAAAGCAGAAAGAAAGGATTTTCAGTGATATTACCTCAGAAATATTTTATCATTTGAGTGAGACCTGGGCTTCAAAGATAGAAAAATTTAAATTTAGATATTAATTAAAAAATCAAATTCTTGGCTATGCTGGCAGGTGTAGGCTGCCATTGATTTTGAAGGTGTTCCCTTCAGTGCAAATGAAAACCCAGAGAATTAATCCAAAGGGAGTTTTCTCAACCTCTGCGTACAGTCATGACATTTTAAACACAGTCACTATGGAGCACCTGAGATCGCACCCTAGTAAATGACGCTGACCACTTCTCATAGGAGAGCCACGATCAGCGAGAGAGGAGAAACAAACAGCATTTTTTTTTCTGCAGTTACAAATCAGACTCTGGCATATCAGGCATATCTGCCATCAGGTACCCAATACCATAACGTCCATTTGGAGCAGTATCCAGAGTTGGTGATCCAGTCTGTTTTCGATATATGTTTTTGCCATAATTTGGAGATGGCACTTCACTTGGACTCTTCCCATGAATCAGACTTGTATTATCTCCCTCCAGATTAACAGGTTCCTTTATTATCCGGCCTCTTTTGTACGATACAGATGCCAAACTACCAGAGCTGTCATCGATAAGGTTGCAGCGGCGCACCATGAACACTATTGGGACTGGCAGTATGGCCAATACCATCAGCGATATACAGACAATCATTCCCCATGTTGGATAGCTGTGGAACTCTTCCGTAGCCTGAGTAACCCAAGAGAAAAACTATTAATACATATTTACTTAAAAAAAGAGCACATCTGCAGTCCTCACCAAGGCGTGCAGTTTTCAAACACATACTCATCTTTTTGTCACCTTGCATCCACAATGTGGGCACCACTACAGTTCTCAAATTTGAACAGTCATGGAGATGGAGGATTACTATCTTTCTGCCAGTGAGTAGGAGCAAAACACTATCCCGCAGGTTTCTGAGATGCTTAGAGCACTGTAGTAGAGCCCAAATCAAGACTTTCACATTAGGCCGCCTTCTATATTTGTCTGTAGTTGCTCCCTGATCCTTTAAAGGATGTTCAGAACAGACAAGTGGGCAGTGGTGTCTGTAACTGTGCCTGGAAAATAAGTCGTTGTTCTGTAGGCTAATAGCTGATCTAGACAGGGACTGTCTCAGATCACCCTGTATAATTATTCCACTTTGTATAAACTTCATGCAATCTATAACACATTTACTGGGGCAGTGACTGCACCCACACCTCTACTGCATCTACAAATCACTGGCCAACAGACTGTTTGCCTAGTAGCTCAATTAACATTTATACACGGAAAGGAACGGTATGTTTGGTATTGTAAGGTATTTCTCTTTCTGATTTTTGAGGGCAAGAATAAAACATAACAAGAGCGTTTTTCTGAGAATCCTGATAAAGCAGTAGTGGTTGTCCGGTCTACTTACAGTAAAGCTAACCTCTTGTACTTCTCTTTACCTGTCTTTGCTGCGATTCCCATGCCCCCCTGCCTAATCCGGACAATTGTCCATTCAGAAGGGTCCCTGAGATCCGTTTCTCTGACATTTTATGCTCCCTGTATTTTGCATGACAAGCCTGTAGAAACAGCTGAGGGCTGATGAGCCTACAAACTAGCAGAACTCTTAGAAATTACCTTGACTGAAACTCTTTCTGGAGCAACACACAGCACTGACTCTGCGTTTCAGACAGACAAGTTTTTTACAAATCAAATATTCTTATTAGAGACAGGTTTTAATGCAGCCATTACCTACAATGTGATATGTGTTCCCAAAGAGGAAAATTTATGTTATGGCTACATCTCAATATTTAATTCCACATAAAAAATTGATGTGATATCTGAAATGATTTATTCAGTGTTACCACCCAACTATTTTCTGCAATAAAATGTTTTAATGGAAGTGAGCAACCTCTCCCACCCTTAAGAATTTCTTCAACATGAATCAACAAACTAGAAGTCACAAAAAGCATGAAGGTTTGTGTCAAGCAGTTATATTTTAAAGCAGAACTACTCTAAAATAAAAAAATGTTTGGTTTTACATTACTGTTACGTGAGATAAAAACAACCATGTCATTACTTATACTGATTTTGAATTTCTAATTGCAGATTTTTTGTCTTTTCATGTACTTCTGAAATACTTTAGATATGATCATTATGATGGTGATGGCACCTGTTGTATACGTACCGTATCTTCAATCCAAGCATTGTAGCCAGGAGGACTTAATCCCATTTGGACAATGCTAGCTACCAGCAAACACAACAATACTAAAGGTGAAACATACTTCCACATGTAGTAATAATACTGGCTTGGAGAAAACCCAAGCATATCCTTCAGATCCTCCATAAATCTGTGAAGGGAATAAAAGGTTATTGTTAGTGCGTGTACTGAGATTTCAAGTTCTATAATTGATACATAGCACCTAATCTGAGGGAACAAACACACTGAAAAAATACATGTATAGAAATGGCTGCAGTTTAGACTACCTGATAGGCTGAAAAATAGAGCTTGTATTACTAGTTCAGAACAGGCAAACAGAAGGAATTGCTACATAGTGCAGTGACTTAGTAAACTGCTTGCTGGACCATGCTAGACAGATATTTAAACTCACCTTTCTTTTATAAGATTCATTTTTACATCTTCTTACATTGTCTACTGGGTTGTTTACTAAGGCATGTGTCATTACTTTTGAGGATGTATACAACCAGCACATCTTACAGATTCTGCAAAATTAATTTCGTACCCACATGTGTGCTGCAGTGTAAAAAATAACTTTATGCATAAGCTATGGTTTGCATCATGTAAGTTGCTGAAATAAAACTTTGTGAAGTTTTAAATCTGTCTCCTTGTGCTTCAAAATTACAAGTTATGATATGAACAAAACTCCTATTTTTGTACTCTTGACGGAGAAGTACATGGTTCCAGAGCCAGTAGAAAAAGAGAGAATATTTTTAGAATTAATTCTTTTGGAGTGTGCACAAGCACTGATTCTGTTTTAACTCCCTTGTGGTCCCACTCCCTTTTGAAATGTGTGTCTCAAGAAAGCTCTCATAGCAATGAATATATTTTCAAAGCAGTTAAACATGTGAAGCTACTGTCATATAAACTCTCAAAAATTTTTTTGAACTGCATAGTTTGGGGTATTCTATCCTTTGGTTAAACTGCAATCAAACACATCATTAAAAAGAAGCTGAATTTACAAATGGATTGTGTCCTCTATAGATAGCCTTTTGCCTTCTGGGATATCCAGTTCATCATCCAGTTTAACGTAAATCTATTATCTTCACTTTAAAGTCTTTCACTATCTCCATCCTACTTATTCTCTTTTAAAAGCTACCAAGCTCCTTTAGCACCGATTCCAGTGGAGCAGATTCTCTTTCTTGGCTACAGGGATTCACATATTGTCTTTTTTCTGTCCCATGGCTATAACCCCTTTGGATGCACTGGGGCTTTTTTTTTTTTTTCTATCTGGTCTAATAAGACATATATATGGTTCTTCATCTACAAGCAGGACCTCCTGGTGCTATCACAGCCAATGACAATCTGAAGTGGTTGATTTTGGCAGTTTTTGCGAACAAGAATGCTAGGTTCCTGAAGAAGGATATTCTGGAGAAATATACATCTGAAGAAATATTAGGAGTACTCCGGAGGGAGGTTCAGGTGGCTGTTATGAATGAGAAATTTGTCTGTTAACTTTTCGCTACATCCTGTCAGAACCCCTTCTGAAAACATGACTCAACTGCACTCTGATTCAGAAGCAAAGTATTACCATATTTTAGCTGTACCTAAACACCAGCTTCCTCACAGGTTAAGTTGCTGACTTTTGGCCTGTCAATCTCCCTTCACAGTGGAACTCTACCTGACTGGACGTTACCAACCTGATACCTAGGTCATCTGTTTCATCTTTTGTTTGCGTGTGTAAAAACATCTACATTGTGTTTTCATGTCAATGTAATCAATTATAGGACTATACATGTGGCCCAAGTGGGAATTCTCCCTTAATGAGTAAGCAGACCAGGCACTACTTGTGTAGACCGGAAACAATGTCTGGAAACCATAAAATTAAATTTTCTTATTATAGTTTTATTTCAATATGGCAAGGGACTGGCTGGTTACTCAGATCGAACAAGTGAAAATTCAAATGAAAAACCACCCATTCTATGTCACCCTTTGTACATGCAAAGGAATCACAGATGTTTAAATTACTTCAACATGCTAGTATAGCATACTCTATTTTATCTGTGGATGGCATGAGTTATTTTTGATACAAACTCTTCTATTCCTTAAACGTGGCACACATTGATCTTGCTTGGTGAACACATTCTGGTAATTTTGGTCATAAGACATAAAAAAATTAGAGGGACTTAACAGTCTTTTTTTCATCAGCCATCACTGACAGAAGGTCACTTAACTTCATTGTCAATTGTGCTGCTTCCAAGTAAGTTTTGACCCTGTTCTTTGCTATCATTTCCTCTATTTCCTCTCCCACAACTAATGCAAAGAACAATTAATTGCTACACCACCCCAAACTAAATCTAGTTCATAAACTGAAACTTTCGTATTGTTACTGCTATTACAGTTTGCTTTATTCCTTTCTCAGGCTGCCTGGAATACTGCGGATCTGGTCAGAATACTCATCCTCATCTGCTGCTTAGACCATGGTTATTACTTCTTGAAATCTTTCTCTTGCTGTCTTATTTCTATATAAATTCCTCATACTTGCATATCCAGCCTCCTTTCTAACTCTCTAATTTTGCCTCTTTTACTGCATTCTCCTCTCTTTAGATCTGTTGCAATTGCCCCTTGGGTTTCACTACCCTGTCCTGATGCAGTATATCTTGCTCCAAACCAGTTCTTAAAAACAGACTAGATTCACCTCCAGATTGACCCACTTTCTACTTACTTGTATTTATATGTGCATCGCAAATACTTTGTGCAATATAAATAAAATAGTAATAATTATTGTAATGAATACTGTTCATATGGACAGGGAGATACATTTCCTTCACTTACTTGTCTATTCCATAAATTCGTGTGACTGCAATATTCTCCAAGATGACCACAATAAGCAGGGGCAGAGTAGCTGAGTAGTCATCAAACATTGTCACAAAATAATTTCCAGAGCGCTGCACAAAAATCAGGCCAATAAAAAATGCTACCAAGCAACAGATGACTGGAATAAAGGACAGAAATGTGAGCTGTAAGTATGACAAAGTTCCATAGACAAAGAGGAAATAAAGAGAGTTCAAAACAGCAAATATATAAAATGCATTGTTTCATATAATCAAAGCTGATTAAATTTTCCTTTTTGGAGGGAGTCTCAATTTTAAGAAAATTAGGAATCCTACCTATTCACTACATAACAGAGAAGTTATTAAATTAGGATTACTAGAACTGCCATATTACAGCAGTCCTGATTAAAAGCAGAGATTAATCAAGTAACTATTTATGATTAAACATTTAACTTAATGTGAATGCAAGGCTAAAATAAACAGCATTGGTAAGCTAAATATCATACATGGTGTTATCTTGTCACTAGATCACTTTTCGGAATATAAAAGTGAAAAGAACCAAAGTTTCAGACTATAATGCTAACATACAAAAAGGCTGAATAGGCTTCCCCTAGATCATTCACAGCATGAACTTCTATTAGAATCTGTCTAAATGTATTAGTGCACTAAGCAACAAAATTTCTGCCCCTTCTTTTGTTTAGGGACAACCCAAAATATATTTCTTGAATGCTTGATCCTGCATGAAGAATCTCAATATAATTTTTTCCTACTAAATTTATCGAGAACAGGACTGAATTCTTAAGTAGCCATAAAATAGGTCAAATTTCAATAAATTGTGAAATCAATTATACATTGAGCACCAGGAAGACTGATTCTCCAAACTGAAGTGCCCGTTTTTTTTCCCCCCACTGAGACCTTAGGCTAAAGATACACTGAAGCAGTCTAAAATTAGGTGAAATGAATCTGGGCCAAAGTATAAAATATCCTTACAGAATATACCCATTGCATAAATCCCAGATAATCAATTGGTATTGATTAAAGTAGTGAAAAGAAGACAATGACATTTTTTTAAATACTGTGGTATAAGACCAATCACTTTTTTCAACCTTGTAGTAACTATTGTTATAATGACTTTCAGAGAACAGCAATTTAGAATTAAGGAGATCATTACAAATCGATGTGAACTCCTAACACAACGTGACAAAAACAGAAGAACACAGATAAAATCTCCACAAACTGAGCCTCATTAACCATACCAGGTTTTATTATTGTCCCTGAGAAAAGAATTGGACCATCAGAACTGTGTGTATGTGAATTTAGAAATCCTTGTTATTCTTATGTTCTCCCATCATGTCTTACCATAGCACCCCAAAAATATGCATCTTCAGTTGTAAACTAAGGCTCTGGTAGGTATACTCATCCTAACTCAACACATACACATGCAGACTCCAATTTGGAAATAACTGAACACAAAATAAGTTTAAGCATATGAGTTGACTTCCCTGAACTCAACAGGGACTGAACTGGAATCATGGTGCAAAAAGTTGCAAATGTATTCACGCTTCTGCAAAAATGGAAGATTTGTGGTTTCTAAGCACAAACTCTAGTGCAGGCATAATCCTTCTTAAATTCCACTGATACTGCATGAAGTGTAACCTAGGCATTTCAATTTTATAAGTTAAGTTGTAATCCTTTGAGTACAACTGAGTTTAGCAAAAGTCATCACAACACTCAAAAAAATTACCAGAGAAAGACAGTTCTTGATTATTCCTTTATCTTAAGAGGGTTTTTTTGTCAAATGCAATAACAAGGAATTACTGTAAAATGCTCCATTAGTCCAGAGTAATGGCTATATATCATGGTATTTGCATATATACTTAGGGAAAACAGCTAATTTCTAAATGTCACACTGGTTATTCAATCAGAATTTAAGAGCTAATTTAAAAAAAATTAGTTAAATATAAAATAAAAAAACCCAAGTACTCAATAGGTTAGGACTTCTGAAAAATCAGGTGATTAATCTTTATGAATAATTTCATCTTTATAAAGATTTATTTTATCTTAGAAAAAGATCTAGCAAAGTAAAACCAAAATACATGTCTTCTGTTAAATATTACTTATTATCTAAGTACTCAGCAGTCAGGAAAGAGCAGTACTCTGCTGCATCAGGGGTTAACTCTTAGAAAATATATTATTTCCTTCATAGAGTTAGATAATGTTAAAGCAGCTTATTATATTTCTTATTTTCTATTCCTCTTAACACACGTATTGATATGAAATCCGAATTTGTGTCCCTTGTAGCTGTCCCGAAGATTTTCAGAAACCTAACTTTCACATTCTATGCCGATATTCTTGCTCAAAACCAGAAATTGCTACAAGACAGTCAGAGCTACATGAACAGTCTACACCTCACATAATTTTAGGGATTTAAAAAAAAAACCAGACATCTTGTTTAAGACACTTTCCACATTCAACAGTGAAAAATATGTTCCTCTAGAGAATAATTGTACTGATTTTTAACATAATAAACATTTCATTATAAATTAAGATTTCATTGGCCTACTTAGGAATAATTCATAGTAATTTGCAATGTCTTTCATTCTTTCCTTTTGCTTTGTTTCCCTGATCTGTGACACAGCCTGGAATGGAAAGTATTCTGGAAGAGCTCAGAAGGACCAACCATACAGAAATTTGTAACAGAAATTCTCCATTAAATTTTAAGTTCTAGAATCTTCCTGTTCTTGTAGCATTCAGACAAAGGTTTTACTTACAGATATTAATGTGCCTGTGCATGGACATACAGTTGGAATACAGTCATTTACTGCTCTGTAAAATGTCAGCACTGAAAACCTTCATGTCAGAAAACATGACTTCATACTCTCAAAAAAAAATCTTTAGCTTACTACTCTAGTGAGAATAGAAAGTTTGTGCAACTCACCAGTAAGAATTTCCTTCCTGACTTTGAAGGTATCAACAATAGGTGTGATGATGCCTTCAATGGTTCCAAACATACTTCCAAGTCCTAAATTTACCAACATGAGGAAGAACATGACTGACCAGAATGGAGAAGCAGGGAAGTGGGTCATTGCTTCTGTAAAGGCAATAAAAGCTAAACCAGTTCCTTGAACCGCCTGTCAGTGAGAAAAAAACCCACATGTTATTATTCATGGACAGTATTTTTTTTCTAGTGTGACAGTCTGACATCAAGTTCATGCAATGTCATTGGTTAAATCTTGAAGTTAGACTGGGAAGCCGCTATCTAATATGTGGTTCTTCCAAACCTGCAAACTTAATACCATTCACTGAAATACTAGATTTGGCTGAGAATCTGTAAGTTGACTGATATTAACACACATTTCTTACTCTCTTTCAACGATAATTTTGTATGACAGCTATTATACAGGACTGCTACAAAATACACTCTTGTTCTCTCCAGTAGTATATAAAGGACTTCATTTCTATACCCATTTGTTTCAAATTAAATGGCAGGAATTGTATAGAAACTTTTAATGTCTAAGTCACCAATTTGACATTTCAGCTTCAGATACTGGTACAACTACAGTAAAGGTCAGTGTTTAAAACTGGAAGTCCCTCTGAAAAAGCTAGAAAAATATCTCTTCTGGCTTACTGTAAAAATCTCAAAACCGGATGATATCCATTAAGCAATTATATTAAGTAAAGAATAACTTTTTTACTTTCTAGTGAAGTAGTACTTATATTTAATAATTGTATCTTAACAATAGAAGACATCAGTTTGAGATGTTGAATAGGTACACCTCTGTTTAGTCTTTGGAAAAATCCTCTTGCTCAACTCTTCTAAAAACCAGAACTTTAAAACCTCGTGAGAAGAGCGATATAATGATCAGCATACATTACAAATCAGTGAAGACTCTATTAAGACATCAGACCCAAAAGTCCTCAGGTGAGCTGGAATGCAACCCTGCACAGAACCATGTTTTCATATGGATCTCTAGAGGTGCACTGCTCATAGGTACACTGTACTGACACTCCATGTAAGTACACTTTGCAGTTTCTTTCAGGCTTACAAACACTCATCCGTTCATAATATCTGTATTTAAGACTCACTTAGTACTCTCACCTTGTTAAGTTCGTCTTCAATTTGACAAGATTTCAGACCAAGAGAATCAAACTCTTCTTCTTTAACTTTCTGAATAATGTCATAAACTAAATTGTAATCTTCTGCTGTAATGCTTGAGAAATTGATATGATGTGGGATCATATCTTGGCTCAGATTGCCTATTTTCAAAAGTTTTAAAATCTTCTCTGAATTTCTGTAAAACACAATAAAACAGAGAAATCAAACTCAGCAATCTGTGTTAATTCATAAGTGAAATATACCATAAAAATAATAAAAAAAGGAAATGGATATTCATACTGGATAACACATTTTTCATTTATGATATTGGCTTTGAAACCCAGAACTGCAAACACCACCAAAGTTGCCAGCACAGAAGTGAAAAAATTGATGAAGGACACCAGTACAGCATCAAAATGGCAGTTGTTGTCTCTCTTGTTGTAGCTTGAAAAGGCAATGACTCCACCAAATCCAAGCCCTAAGGCAAAGAACACCTGAGTAGCAGCTTCTCTCCAGACCTTGGGCTCCAGCATTATTTCAAGCTGTTTGAAATTAGATATAATATATGTCAGCTATAAAATGCATTTCTATTATATGAAAAGACAACAGAAATAAAACAGGAAGACAACCTACATCACAAAATGCTAATACTCCACTACAACTATATTTTCATTATGATACAATGAAAGCTGAATGTGACACCTAAAGTTGAGCGAACTTATCGGCCAGAATTTCTATTGATTTTGTATGATATAATCCTTAAAAAGAAACAAATATGTTCCGAACAAAGCAACACTACTGGAGCTATATGATTATTGAACTAGCAGCTAGTTATAGTGTGAAATAAGAGAGAACATCCAGCTTTTTTTGTTTTTACATAATTTACTGTCTTTTTTTTTACAGTACATGGATCATCAGTTGTTAGAATTAGGATTTAGTTTGGGATCATCAACCCTCTTATAAATGCAATAAGTATGTTGAAAGTTGTTTTGTCATTACTTTAAAAAAAAAAAAAAGTTACCATGAGATACACATGCTTATATGGGATTCTATTACATGCAATTACGTAAAGCAAATGCAACATATGAAATAAACACCAGCCACCACAACCTGTATGGTCCATGAGTCAAATCGCCCTTAAGCGAGATGCCTTGAATTTACCCTATTACCCTAAGTTAAATCGGACATGTATTTCAGGGCCAACTAAGACTTTTACCAAAAAACTGAACTTTATTGCTCTTTCAGATCACCATACTTCAACAAATACCTCTGTTAAAGTTATGAGTCATCATCTGTCTATCTCAGATCCTTCTAGATACTGAATCATAAAAAAGAAGTACATGTGAAATTTGTACACTAGGTTTTCTCAAGTTGATTCAGGGCCTCCATTCATTTAAAAGTGAAAGACCTTACTTCTGTGAATGTGTTGGGGTTTTTTGCTGGTTTTGTTTTTGTTTTTGTTTTTTAACCCTAGGCTTATCAAAAACAACAAAACTAAAAAGCATCAGCATAGATGCCAGCATCAGAAAACTGTCTTACTCTGAGGGAATAAAAATAAGTCTGTCACTGTTAGGATAACATTTTGAAAAATTTTCCAGTTTTCCATAAAGATGTAATATTTTTATAGATAAGCAGCAGATATCTTCTTTATTCTTTTATCTACAGCTAAAATACAACATATTTGAAAAAAAGGTGTTTATGACAATAAACTTGTTCCTGACTTATAATTTTTGTCATAATTACAATGCACAAGTAGCTATTGCATGTAGTTCAATATGCCTGTATCACACAGCCATGCTAGAGCTTCTCCACTAGAGGGAGCTCGAGGAATAGTCTTAATTTTACCAAATCTGTAAATGGTTTAAGTATCAAAACACTTCTTGCTTTCTGCAATATATCATTTGATATCATCAAAGGTAGCATGTTCTCAGATACATATTGCCTAGCATTTCAAAGTCAACCTGTAGTTGATTTGCTATTATAAGATATTTCCTGTGAAATTTTGGGGGCTCTGTATTTAAGCTTCAGTCCTACAGTTTCACTGTAGTAGTTGACTTCAATGGGCTTTTCATATACCTTTCTTTAGGTTTTTCACTAAGGTTATAATGAGAGTTTCTGCTTTGTTCATCAACCACACCAAAGAAAGAAATTCACCCCTTCTTTATCAGCCCTATGCTCTCACACCTGCACCAATGTGTGCCAGTCCTCTCCTGTGCTGACAACTCTTCTGTGGGAGTGTGTTGTGATCGTCTGTGGTCAAAACGTGGTCGAGTGCTGAACTAATTAAGGCTGCAAAGATGTTTCTCCCTCCCTCCTCACGTCTATCTAACTGTATTATTTTCAACCTAGATCAGTTTAGCAATTCTGTTTACAGTCTGCCTGCCCAAATAAACTGTTAGCACAATGGAGCGAATGGGAACAACAACAGGTGGGAGAGTCTGAATTCCTTCAGGTAGTTTCATAAAACCTACAGTCCAAATACGTGCTCAAGTACAGAAGCAATCAGAGATTAAAATGAAAATACTTTTGAAGGTTTACATTCACATATACTGCATGTGACATATAGGCCTCCTAACCTCAAATTTAAGCCACAACTTAAATTTTGAGATACAGAACTGGAAACCAGTAGAAGAAATTAAAAACAATTTTTCTTTCAAGATTGTTTATCTGAACACTTGAAACAACTGTATGATTAAGTTATAATGTAACTATAAGGTAAGCATCAGTTGCAATGTATTTTAGGTCTAACTCATGAAAGATGAAATAGTGAAGAGTGAAGAGGTGTTGGTATTCAAGGGGAGTTTCAGTGTTTACTCTCCCTCAGTATCTAGTGGTACTTCTCTAGTTAAAGAAAGGATTAATCCTGTGGTTGAGAAACCATATTATAACTTCGAGGCCTGCATTCCCCCTCTGCTATAGACTTAATATAGACTTCATCAATAAGCACTGCAGTTCTCTGCTCCTCCGATTTCCCAAATTTGCCTGAGCAGCCTGCATGTTCCTGCAGAACCACAACTTTAAAGTGGTGACAGCGAGTGAAGTGGAGCATGACTGCACATCACAATGCAACAAATAACAATGTGATAGCTAACAAAGGTCATTTTTATAGGATGACAGTTCTCCACAGACTCAAACCACCTGGAATCAAAACAACTGACAACACCCGTCATCTGGCATTAGCCACTATGTGCATTGATTTTAACGATCTTATTAGTTCGCTTTCATTTCTGAAACATCAGTCCTGTTCTGCTCAACTGTATTATGAAATGCACTTGTTTCAAAGTCCGTTTCGTAATACAATAATACAACAAGAAGCCCAGCATTACGCATTCCTGAGCAAGTATGGCTCTGACTAGTCAAACATGCTCTTCCTGTAGTTACAGGATAGATACAGTTATAAGCATTTGAGATGGGTGTGGGTAGAATTTAGATCCTCAGGCTAAACAATGATTCGTAACATCCCTTCTCACCTCCATAGTTATAAAATCTAAAGTTCTGTAAGACACATTCCCAATAAAAATGTTGACAGTAAAAAATGTATGCTTAGACCTGCTGCTATCTTGGCATGACAACCATACAGAACATGTTAGGTAAGCTGACTGGTGAGTACTTACACTACTTTTACAGGATGAGCAGAGCATTAAAGACAGGTCTCCTGTACTTTTGGACTAGCATGCAAACAGCACTAATTTATTTCTAAAAAGGGACAAATGTGTCCCCTTTCATAAGGGACAAGTTAATTATGTAAATCCATGATAGCATTCAAGGTAAGGCATTTCACTGTGACATTCCAGAACTAGGCATTTCAATCCTAGAGAATGGCAAGATTTAAGATTTGCTTCTCTTTTCAGTACTTGGAGCTTTCTAAACATCCTAAACCCTGGAAATAACACTTTCAGTTGCTTAGCTTTGTAAAGGCATCTAACCATGTGAATCTGTCACCTAAGGGAGGTAACTCTACACAGACCCTTGGAACACTTACAGCCTTTGGACCTTAGGGCTTGATACTGTGCCACTGAGGTCAACAACAATTTTGCAATTTAACCAAACAGGAAAATGGTCAAATGTTCTACTAAGACAGTAAGCTTAAATGAGAGCACTCATAAATGGTCAAATTGCTACTGAAACTTTAATACACTGCCAACAGAAATTAAGTACATACCTTAGGTGTGAACATGTGACGAATTCCATCCACTGACCCATTAAGGAGCAGTCCTCTGATCAGAAAGCATAAAAGTACCACATAAGGAAAAAGGGAACTAAAATACATGATCTGAAAAACATTAAAAAGAGATTTAACATGACATCCACTGACTTTATTTTCAATAGCTTAATTCGTTACTCAGTACATGACTGAACTGATAATCATATGCTCTAAAAAATATGCAGAACCCTTCCCATTCCCCGTGTCCCTGCAGAAGAAAGCAAAATCACGACTGTAAAATAAATTCCGTACTGTATTAAAACAATACGGTTGCCATTGTGTTGACTGATAACAAACTGCTGAGCTTCCAGGGAAATTCACTCTGAATTCAATGAGATGTTGAAGAGAAGGACAGAAGTACACTGTTTTAGAAATGCTTCGCTTTACAAACGCACTTTGATTCAAGTACATAGTATGGTAAAGATATGCAGCATGAAGAGAAACTCATTCTGTCTTGAGAAGGAGAGAAGTTAAGAGTCAGTGGAAAGTATGTAACCCATGGATTCAAACCACTAAGTAATTCTTACTGCCAAAACAGAAGAAAAGCTGGGGATATTCTCTGATCTACAGAAATGATTTAAGATCTGGTATGTTTGGGTCATAAAAACTAGAAATAAATATTGCACTGAATACTGGACAAACAAAATGCCACAGAGTTGTCAGAATCCTGAAGCGCAATGCTGAGCAGCTTTCCACACTGAAGCAGCATGCTTTTGCTACTGCATTTGTGAAGCCCAACACTTTTGGGCTTCTGTATCACTGAAACACTTGTATAACAGAACACCTCTCTGACACACTGATTGACTCATTTATCTAATACAAAGAGTAAATAAAAAAATTAGTAGTCAAATACAATCATTCTCCATCATGAATGAAAACAAATCTATTCTGTGCTTTAAAGTTTAGTAAAATGCTTCTCTCACTAAACTTGCTAGTTGTTTCTTTAACTGAAATACACCGAAGAGGTCACAGAAATTTCCACCTCAGTGCCAAACTTTTTAATCGCAAAGAATTTTGCTATTATAACAGATTATTTTTCGTCTGAAAGTCCCATTGAGATCAACAAAGCTAGTAAATCATTCACTAGCCAGTCCAGCTGGCCGCATGGAAAGGAAAGAAGACAAGGTGATGGACTCAGATGCAAAGGCATGGTTAGTCATTAGTCAAAAGAAAGAATCCAGAATCCTGAAAAGCAGGTGTGTTAATGACAGAAGCATGGATACCAATGACAGAAATAATAAAAAGCAAAATGCCAAGGAATTTTGAGGACCTGAGTGCACTGCAATCATACTGTGAGTATACATGGAAACCTAATTCCATAGACATTCAGAAACACACAGACTTATGCTGCATTAACAATTCAACAAAGCTGAGGTACAGTTACTTGCAACAGTTATGTTGATGACAACAGAAATGATTCTTCTTCAGATCTCCGTTCCCACTGAATTACTACAGTTCCCACTAAAATTACTACAGTTTTAATGCTTAACTACTAACATTCCTCTACTTGAGATTATACAAATACTGGGGTGAGTCACAGCTTCTAACAGGCTCCTACATATTTCATGAGAGGGCGCGGTGAACAAAAATGTCATGAAATGTTTCAAAGTAAAACACTGTCCTTTAGGTAAACAGTATACTCACTTTGCCTGAAGACTGAATGCCTTTGATCATGGCTAGGCATACCATGACCCAGGCAGCCAGCAAGCAGATAGTCATCTTCCAATTTAAACCGCCGCTCTCTGACAGAGAGCTGGAAATATTCAGCGCTTCTCTGTACCAGTAATAAGTGGTTGCAGAACTTTTTTCACACTCTGGCTCCACAACTGTCAAGAGATATTAGCAAGTAAAGAATGGGTTCAGGACAGAAGTATTTTCCCAACACGTCATAACAAGGTTCTACCAGTTCCCAATATTTGCAATTGTGCTGTCATCATTTACTGAGAAACTAAACTCACAAAGAGTCTTAAGACATTCACTGAAAGAAAATGTGACTGCTATCGGTGAAAAGTTCTGGAAAAATCTTCATAAAGCAATCTTTCGGGATAATATATTCCTCTGCATATGGTCAGTCTGAGTCCTAGGCAGAATGTAATTCTCACTTAAGTACTCAATAGTAAGCAGGCCTAGATGAAGACATACATTTCATTTATCACATGTAAGATTAGGTTACCTACATAAGATACTGTGACTTACATACTATGAAAAGTATCTCTGAAATTGAACACTGAATTATATTAATTTTTAAAATATATGGAAAACAAATTCTCGGTTGTGTCTGTTTTGTCATGACACTCAAATCAACAGGCACTTAATCACTATTAGAAATGATAAAGTAATAACATAATGATACCAAAGTGATGACAAAAGGAAAAAACAGCTCCTACACAGCTATGTTAAATGAAAGTTGCTATGTGCATTCCAGAAATTATTTTCTGATTATACTGTAATTCTGCTTTACTCACGTTACCGAACAGTTTAAGAAATTGTGTGTAGCTAGACATATAACACATATAAATAGAAAGAATTCTTCAAAGAAAATATGCACTTAACCCTTTTATAAATTATTTATATCTGACAATTGATCATATCTCTTAGCTAGGTCCTGAGTGAAGGTTAATGAAAAGAAGGGAAAAATATACTAATTTTAACAAAACTAACACAGGTGTCTGATCTTCACTGAAATAAACTGCAAAAAATGATAGAATGTTACCAAATATAATACTTTTCTGTGTTTAAGCTTAGTTCAGATGACCTCTGCTGAAGTTAGGCTGACACACTGTATCTTAGTATTTAGGCAGGGTAAGAGTACGTAAACAGACAAACACTGTGGCTCGATTAATGGACAATAGCTTGTGAAATACAGTCATTTTCACTGTGTGCCAACATTCACAAATACTGATTATTTTAAAAAACTGAAGCAAGCAACTCTGGCAAAGACACTATAAAAAACATTGTAAAACTTTTCAAATGCCCCTGGTTATGTTATTAAACAGGTAAAAAAAACACAAAAGGTAATTAAATAAAATTTAAGATCTGAAATAAAAAGAAAATAAATATTCCATATTTCAAGAGCAAGGATAATGCAAAGTGCATAACTACGAGATAACCAAAACCAAGGGATAAGGAACTTTTAATGCTGTTGTATAATATGTCCATTCGAGACCATCTCATTATAGCAACAAACCAATGACCAATTATCTAATTTCTATTGGTTTACAAAGCAAACAATGCTTTTATCGCATGCATTTATTGATGCCTACAGTTTTCCATTTTCTGCCTTGTTAGTAAAGCAACACTTTTTGCTTTGTCGCCAGGAAGTACCCTAATTGAAATGTAGAAATATCTGTCTTCCACCTTTTTTTTCACCAAATAAGCATAAAAAGCAGTATCGAAATCAGAAAAAAAGTAATGAGGTTTTTTTCTGCAACACAATAAATAGCACTCTCCTAATTTCATTACTCTTTAAAATGCTGTTGACAGTGATGTTCCTTTCCAAATACAGTATGTTTATCTTAGATTAGTTTACTTTATTGTATTTTTTCAAAGTATTATAATGTGACATCTTATTAAGATGCAAAACCAGCTTTGCATACAACACTTTTTCCCATAAATATCCCTTTGAATTGCATTTTTTCTCTTTTTTGTTTGAAATTATCAAATTTTATATATTTTGTACATATTTATATGATTTTTAAGAACATTTATATAGACTTACAGGTATGAGATGCATTTTTAACTAAAGGGCACTGGTCCCATGGTAATGGATGCTGAAAAGACTGGGAAAAGTAAAACAGACTCCATCCAATAATGACATTGTAGTACAGGGCCACAAAGAAACATACCTATTAAAAAAAAAAAAAAGATAAAAAAGTTACATTTATTAACTACGCTTGTAAATTTAAAAAAAAAAAAATCCCTACTGAACTTCTGTATATTTCTGCATATCAGCCACTGAACCTAATTTTAACTAAAATACGTCAGAATTAAGAACTGAATGGCTTGCCCCATTAAAGTACCTGGCATTTTCTAAATTTTCACTTTTCTCTGTATTTATCATGTAACACCTGTATTTTTACAGGCTTTTTTTCTCCAGAAGACTACGCTGTTCCCTAGTTCCTAATTTCAAAAGAACCACAAAATACAAGTTGACTGGTTTTATGGACACTTCTATATCAACATTTTCTAATGAACTCATTATAGTATCTTCCAAAACAGCGTAAACTGACCTTGAAGCCCAGCTACAAAACAGTGGCCTTTTCCTGTAGCAAAACAGAAAGTCTAAATCTTACAGACTGAAAGTAAATCACACTCTTAATTTTAAAAACTTACTACGCAGCTTGCAAATCCAATTCCTCCAAGTTTAGGACTGATATAATTCCACACACCAATACTCCCTCGGCGAATCCTCTGGCCCACGGCAAGCTCCAAGAAAAAGAGTGGAATCCCTATTATCAGTAGCAAGATTAAGTACGGCACAAGATAGGCACCTATAAAAGGAACAAAGTATAAATCAGAGTGAGAAGGAGAAGAGTCAGAACTTGACACAACAAATGTGAAACCTTCTAACAGCTTCAGGTTTGAATTAGTGTCATTCACTGCAAAGCTTTTTGATCACATGCAAAGAGTAATTTTACCTGAACCTTGTCCATACTTCTTGTAATATATGAAAAGCCCAGAATTTCTAAAGCACTGTAAAATTTTGAGGCAAAACTTAGTGAGTTATTATCTAAACTAGTTGTTTGTGCAAAATTTTGGGCATTTGATCAAACTTTTTAGAAATATAGTGATGCAATCAGGAGCTGAATCAACATTTCTTAAAAGAACTCTACACCTTGACCTGTAACTGAAATTATAAAGGAAATACAGAAAATACTGTGCATACAACATTCTGAATTTCATCCAGTCTTAAGAGGTTTCGGAAGACCATAACTGTTGATTTCTCCATGTGCACCTCAGATGCATAGAAAGGGGTTTTCACAATATACAGAATAATGACTCTATCCAGCTAAGCAAGAAAACTTTATCAGCCCATTTCTACCAGGCTCCAGACAGAGACTAGAGACATGAGGTGGAAATGAAATGGAGTATTTTAGATCCAGATCTTGCAGTATTCACAAACTCTCATTAAAGACATATTTGAAAATGCAACTGTTACTTCACCTTTAGACATATTATATATATATATGAAACAATTCCTTTTTTCAAGGTCTTGTTCCCAGTAAGTGGTCATATACAATTTGAACTTCAGGATGTATCTCCATTTATTTAAGCAAAACTAATTGCAAGCAAATACATCCATTCACTAAGTGCACTGACAAGTTCAGAGCCTAACTTCGTTCTTGCTGTTGAGGAGTATTTAGTACTAGAGCTAACAAAACATCTAGGCATCAGCAATTAGCAATGTGGCACCTGATTTTCAAATGTGTGGCTCTGTGCTGGCCACCCAGCTCAAAGGGCTTAGGACTTTTGACTGCAACCACTGCAAGGCTAAAGAAAAGCACCTGAGATGCAGACTGCAGCATGTTGGAGCAAACTACAAAGCAAAGATCTAAAGACCTCAGAAGCTTAGACTAAGAGCTATTAAGCTGTCTAATCAGTCTATTCATCACTGTGGTGAGAGGCAAGCTGAGCAAAGTTCAGAAACCAATTTGGGATGTATCCTCAACTCCAGCTAAGTCCTACTTCAAGTTTCTTCATCCACCGTCAACTTTATAGGGCTTTTTTAGGAGTCTATTTCTTCATCCAGCGTCAACTTTATAGGGCTTTTTTAGGAGTCTATCAAAATACAGTCATTTGCATATCCTTAGTAGGTAGCTTATCTCATGGAATATGGTTTATTTTAGAAAAGTTAAACTTTCCTAAGCTGTGCAGAAGACCTCAGATTTTCTGGTACCATCCACTCCTATTTAGGTCCACTTGCTATTTTGTTCTTCATGAAATACACACAAATTGGACGCCACCTTCCATTATAAAGATCTTACAAAGACTCTAAGCATGGAGTAACTGCAGTCTTGAGTCTAAGAAAAGTAAGAAAAAAGACAGAAGAAAGACAATCTGAGAAAAACTATACTGGTGGACCAGACAAAGCATATTGATCTTATTTACCTCAAGGTCTATAGGTTATTGTTAGCAATGACCTAGCTCCTTGTGTTTTATTTTCATGACATGATAATATGATATGCAATGACACTGTTTGAGCAGCATTTGGTCAAAACCTATGCCAGGCTCTGAACAATGTACTGGTTCTGAGGTTACAATACTCCCTCACGGAGCCAAACATCATGGTCTATCTACCCATTTCAGCACAGTATAGACTTAAGTATTATTTCTACTGAGGTAGCAGCTACATTCCCAATCAGTATTTCGGTGTCTCTTGTGGTTCATCTTGTATGTGCGCATAACAGAAAGAACGCAAAGGACTTATTTTCTACTATAAAAAGAGAGACAACAGAGACAGAAGGAAATAAACATGAGGAAAACTGAGGAATAGAGAAACAACCACATTCCAAAATGAGGGGGACTGTCTTAATAATATATTAGACAAATAATACCATTAAATACTCGATTTACCATCAACATTCTCGCAAAATTTCTGCGAGACAGACGTATACTGTTAATTCATACCACAAATGAGAAGCTTTGGCATCACTATCTTTAAAAATTTGGTCATACAATTAATTGAAAGCCAACAGTACATAGTTTTTTAAATAGTATAACACTATTGTAAAAGATACCTGAGGTCTTAATTAGACAGGTGTTGCATAGCTGAGCAGAGACAAGCCTAAACAGCTCAAAAAAATTGGGGCCTAAGTGACTTACCCTGTATCCCACTGGATGACTGTACTAGAGCAGGAACTGAACCCAGCTCTTCAGTGTCCCAGTCCACAACCTTAATCACAAGGCTGCAAAGTTAAGCACATGTTTAAAGACTGGGCTGATGTGGGTGTTTTATGGTGCAGTATCAATGTAAGTTGCAAGATTTATCAGTTAGATTCAACTAAATGAGTTAAATAAATGTGGTGTTAAATCCACATTACATTATACATGACACAACCCTGTACTTCAGTGTGGGTAGCCAGCAGACTTCATCTTTATACTGCAGGGCTTGTGCAGAGCACCTGAAGCGCGGGTCTTCTAAGCATTCAAACCTGCTGAGCTCCCTTCTGATCTTGTGCCCCTCCCCAAAAGAAGGACATAATGGAAAATAGTGCACATATGAGTTTCAGTGCAACACAGTTTGGACATAGCTGGATTATACAACTGTATATCACAGCTGCAAAGGTCTTCTGCGCCCTATAGTCACCATGAAACCACAGCATCTCTGGACAAGTATTTTGTTTCAGCCTTCCCTTGAAGCTAGACATACTTGAAACAACTGTGAGACATCTTCATTTCATCATAAAACAGAATCACTATGGAAACAGCTCAGCATGTCTCTTATTTGCCAGTGCATGAAAACACAGGTCCTTGGAGTTACAATATTGAATTAAGGAACATTTTTATTTGAATTAGAACAATAAGCTATACATCCCGGCCTTGAACAGCATCCTACAATTAGTTATATTACCTGCTAGATCTGTCAGCTAAGCAGCCTTCTGAACATTACAATTCTGTGTGGTTCAGGATCCCCAGGTCTCCTTTCTACATTTTCAAAATTATTTTACTGTAAAGGCACTTTTTTGTGTATTTTGACCTTAAACACTGACTTTCATATTAAAAAACTCACCTCACCTCACCTTCATATGGAAAAAAAAAATCTGAAAAAATATACCTTATCCTTCTTCACTAGAATGAATGACAAAGATACAAAAGATGTCAGGAGCTGGTGATGGTTAATACTGTGCACAGCACTGCTTTGATTTTTTTTTTTTTTTTTAATTTAACCAAGCACCGAAATGGGATAACGGGTAAATTGTCTCTTCTGATACTACAATATGTACTACATTTGGCAACATTATTGTTAGAAATGGAATATTAACATTGGTTTGAGTTAAGTTCTTATAAACGCTCAGGGGGGAAAAAACATAAAATGACATGATTAGTAGTGATTAAAGAGTTGGAAAATAATTTCAGAAGCAGTAATGCAAGACGACATAACTATTACCATCTTGATACTACAGAAGAACTTTTCTTCCTGTAGCCATTTTTGATGTAACCTGAAAAGTCTAATAACTTTCCAGATTTGTTTCAGCTCCTGCTGTGCTAGTTTTTAATTGTCCAGTGCCTGATTTAATTCTTATTCAATGAAGGTGAGCTTTACCACTGTCTTGAGGAGACATTCCAGTTCTTACAGCTTACTGGAGACTTACTAATAGAAAGCTACCAAGAAGCTGACATTCAGATGAAGATCAACTTATTTGCAATGTCAAATGTTAAAATTTTCAAAGTTATGACAACTGGGCAACAAAACACTATAGGTTTACAGTCTACTAAGGTCCTATAAGTGAATTATTTACCATTACAAAACATAAACTGCTTTTACCAGGAAAACTCTGATAAAAGGTTTTATGTTTTATCTGTAGGTTTGTAGTCTATCCTGCTGATAACATAGTCTTCCTGTCACTAGTCTTTCACAGTTTAAATATGTTCAGGTGTGCCTATTTACAAAACTGTGCTTAAAGGATGAAAATCCCCTTAGCCAAGAATTACACTTGCAAAATAAAAATAAGACATTTTCAGCACACTGAAGTACAACTAAATTTCAAGTCTGATAATAGAGTTTAAATCAGAACTCACAAAATAATACTGAAGTCATCAATGAATTCAAGGCACTGATTATAAATTATTAATCAAAAGCTAAATAATGAAGCCACTGAATCCACACTCAGTTTTGGAATACAAAGGAATACCTGCTCTGCTCCCATTCCACTTGTATTAGACAATCAGACTGTAGCTTCTAATGACTACTCAGTCTTTAACAGTTTACATAGTGTTTCCTCAGCACTTCTCAGCAATCGGTGCTTTACTTTTTGTAAGACCACAGAACTTAACTGTTCAATCTGCTGGTATTTCAGTATAAAATCCAGACTACTTAACTGTAAAACCTCATCATGTGACTCTGCCAATGTCAATCTTTTCAAAACATAATGGCAAGATAATCTGCTACCGATTTCCCTATGCTGCTCACAGCTTTTATCCATTTATCATTGTTTATTAGGTCTTTTGACTTTTTACATCACAGAGATATTAAAAAGACTGACCTTAAAAAAAAAAAAAAAAGACAAAAATAAAGTTATTGCTCATGAAAATGCAACACAAAATCTTAGGGTGTGCAGTCGACTCCCAGTAACACCTCCAACACTAGAAGCACCTCTTCAATAACTATGTTCACTTGTCTTCAAAACAAAACTCACTCAAATATCACCTATTCTAGCAGAACAGCTAATTTAGTTTGCTTTTGTTACTTCTAATATGTGAAAATACCATTTTACTTCTGCTAATCCTAAGGGAAAATGACAACCAAACAGAATAAACTTTAAATATTTCCTTTGTTTGAAAAAAGTGAAAGGTGTGCAAGCTATTCACCAGATGATAGCAACAAGCAGCAGGAAAATGTAGGTCTAGTTTGTCACTATTTATTAGCCTCAAGGCAAGACTGGGTAGACCTCAGCAGTTTATTTTTAAAGCTCGCTATCTCCTGGGAAGCTGAGGCAGCTTTGAACGTACTGCATGCTAACATAGGTTATGAAATTGTTATATAGGAATTGTGCCTATCTGAACAAACACTCAGATTTGTCTTCATACAGTCAAGAAGTAATAAACTGTGTAGTGTAAAAATGATAGATATAAAAAACCTTTAAAGCGAAGTTAGAGTATACCCAGCTACAATGCAAATCACCTTTGTGAGGCATCAAGGAAGAAACAGCTTTTTTATCTGTTAGGCTGCAAAGCGTGGAAGAGGTGCCTTAAGTACCAGATGGGGACTGGGCATTGCCTACCAGGGAGAAGGGGGACCTGTGGTGAGGACAGAGGTGAAGAAGGCAGAGATATCTATCGTGAGTTCCTCAAACCTTTACTGAACACCTTCAGCCCCTCATTTGCAGAGCCTAAAACTCCTTTGAGCCCTCCCTCTCATCCCAAGTCAAGAAAATGAGCACCCTGGGGTGCTCTCAGTCTCTTCCCAGCCTTTTTGTCTTGATACTTTCTGCATTACAGCTACATCCCAAATATGGAGCGAAGCTCATCCCAGCTGCGCACTAGCCTCTTCTCTCACCTCTCACAACAAACTTTTTTGTGGGAAAGAGCCAAGTGTGAAAGGCAGCAAAGAGCTACCCAGTCTAGCTGTAACTTAAATGAGCATAAAAAATACAAGATATTACTCTAAATATTGATGAGTTTATATGAATTAAAGCAACAGGAAAAACTGTTAGGGATCACAAGAAAGAAAGTGAAGGCAGTTGTTTTGGCGGTACAGTCCAGGCCTGGAAATAGAGATTGGAAAGATACCCTTGGTTGTCCAATATCAGCGCAGTGTAGCAATACACAAGTTACCTTTAAAGATGGTACCGCAGATACCTCACTGAAGCAGTACAGAGCTCTGAAGTCAGGAGTGTTGACACATTGCAGGCCATAGCGATAAACAAACCCAACCTCTCTAGAAAACAGGATGGTAAACACCCAGTTTTTTCTCCACAAAACCCTCTAATAATATACATCTATTTTTGGCTAAATTTCTGTGTATTTTCTATGTTTATTTTGTTGCTTTTGTTGTTTATATCACAGAATTTAAAAAAAAAAAAAGACAAAATTGAAGATTATTACATGGTTAGGATTTGCCTTCTCATTTACTGATGTCTTTGGGAGACCTAAAGTTGGAAGAAACCTGTGAAGGAAACTAATAAGTAACTATAGATTTTTGCTTCTTTTTGTTTTAAATTTGGAGTAGATTTATTAGTTTACTGTTTTTCTCCCAGCCTGATGCCATTTGTCAGATATAAGTTGCTTAAACATAGGGAAGAAAATGAAAAATATTTGGACAAGATTGAAGGTGGAGACCTAGCCATACGCTCCACCAAAACAGTTCTAATGAAAAGCCACAGAAAGGCTGTTTACCTTATACTCAGAGATTTCAACAGGTATTTATAGTAAAACTTTCTCAGCAAAAGGCTACAGAACAGTTCTGAAACTGATATTTAGAATAGGTTGCATAAAAACAGTCTAATTTTACGTAGAATGAAACATAGTGGAAATACTATGTGTAGCAGAAAACTGAAACCTCATATAAAATGTGTGTACTTTTTTTTACCATATGATTGAACTTTTCCTTCCTTCCCTTCTTTTACGCAATTGTGAAAATTATCCGTCCATCTGCACAAATGTATATGGGCGCCAGTGTACTTTGCATGTTTCAATGTTTTGTGTCACCTTCTCCATCTTGCACTACAGTTAACTTGAACACCAAGAAAGATTTAGCTCTAATGATCACTTGCTTTTCTCTGTTGTTTTGAAGGTTGCAATTCACTGAAATGGTGCAAAACTATTGTTAAAAGCCAAATATATCCTTGTCTCAGCCATGTGCAGAAAACATTGTGTCTCCACAGACTGTTATATATCCAAGTTCCTGCAATAACAGCACAGGGGAACGCATTTAATTTCAACCTGAAATGACTCCATACTTATTTTTTCAAGTTTGATTAATGAAGTACCATAATCCCTGAAGGTTGAGGGTTTTTCTTCTAAAATGTGAAATTATTCATTACTTTAAGACATTTATATTTGTTCTGAATTAAATTTACACTCACTGGCAGAGTAACTTTAGAAGTGCCTGACGGTTTGAATCCACCAGCCTAAGGAACATACCAAGAGATCTCTTCTGTTGGTTCGAAGGAGAATCCAATGGGCTTGCAAAATTAGTAACTAACTATATTACACACAGACTTTCAAAAGGGACACAACTACACAAAATGAACCACTGTAATGCATTATCCTTGAGGCTACATCTTGCCATACTTAGGATGAAATGATACAGAATATAAACATATTAATAGCTACATCTTTAACTACAAATAAGTTTGGTTTAAAAATTGTTCATTAACAAATATATTATTTTTTTCAACTAGCAGTGATACATGATCAGTTCTACACTGCGTCTAGCAGACTAGGTAAGATTGCCATCCACTGAAAAGCTATGTTTTTTAAGAAACTACATTCAACATGCTTTCTGTTAGTATCACAGTTACAGATAAAGAAAACTTTAGATTCCACACAAATCATTAAATCAACCATTTAATGACTTTCTCTCCAGAATAAAGAAGAAAATAAAAGGAAGCTAAATGAGAGTGAAAAAAAATCTTTTCACTAGACATAAAAGAATTTAGACTTTATCCTGGAGATAGAATATTTGAAACTCTAAACTCCATTTTTACTGCTTGAACTGAATGAGAGAAAACAAATAAAGTACAAAATTGTGCTCTGACTATGTTCTAGGCTCATTTCTATACTCCTCAATTACATCAGTTTTACCATTCAACTTTTAAAATCCAGCATGAATAAAATGTTATTCTTTATTTTCTATTCTGTAGTACAGATTCACTTTTTGTATCATAAAAAATGACAGGTTTGTTTTGAATTCAGCGAAGTAATTAGCTACAATAGGATGTCCATTAATGTAGTATAGTAGGGTACAGTATAGCATAGGATAAAACACTAATCCTGCATTCATAAAGGAAGGTCTCCCACCTCATACTTCATACTACATTCAAGACCATAGATGGACAGCTAACAAATAAACAGCTTGACGTGATTGTTCTAAGTGAAAGGTAACTTGTTATTTAGGAAAAGTTAACCATATAACAGCACAAAACAGATGTATTCCCTCAATGTAAATGTTATTATTTAAATTATCAGTAAAAAAATCCTTTTCGCTCCTACAGTATTTTGTTGTTCTTGCAGAAAGTAAATTATGATCAAATGGCTTAGGAGCTAAAGGCAATTAAAAAGTAAAGCTGTGAAGCCTAGTACCACTAAATACTGAAGACCCAATACTGCTTTGGTCTTAAAAGTGGATGAAGATTTAATGCCTTGATTTATTGTCCAAGTATGATAAAGAACACTTTAGCACAACAGTAATCAAGTCCTAAATAACATACCCCCTCCATAAAGATGTGTTTTGCTTAACCACTAGTTTGGCCATAGTTAAGGTCATATCAAGAACTTTCTCCTCTAAAATAAGGAAATGGAATCTTAGAAGAATCTGCTACTTACTACCAGATGTGTCTCTCTAAATAAAGAGAATATGGGTTTTTCCTCATAGGCTCTGGAAGAAATTAAAAATAAAACCTGACAGACTAGAGCAGGTTTTACTGCGGACATCTCTGCTAACCTTGAAATATGAAAGGTTAGCCTCATCATTTAGTTACGACTAGCTATCACAAGACTTACCTCCACCATTTTTCTGACACAGATATGGGAATCGCCACACATTCCCCAATCCCACAGAAAATCCAACTTGTGCCAGAATATATTGAAGTTTGCTGTTCCAAGCAGGTCTTTCATCTTCTACATCTGAGCCTTCTTCAACATCTACATCTTTTTCTTCTTGATCATCAACCATAAGTTCACTCTTCTTAAAGGCATCATCTGAAGAGTCTTCATTAGAGAGAAGGTCCTTAACTGACTCAATGACCTCATCATCTAGTTCTCTTTTCACTACCTTGCTGTTCTTAGGCATTTGTAATATGAGAAAAACAGTATGGAAGTCAAGTTCAGCCGAGACAGATGGACAAGCACTGAAGAAAGCTCTCCCTCTGCTTGGCCAAAAATATTGAAGAAATAGACTGAAGATGGTGCCTGATGAGTCCTTGATACCAGGGAATCAGGAGTAAGAACTTCTGTTTCTAAACGTTTGTTCTACTGAAAGTATCTGTGAAAAAAATAAAAGAAGGATATTATAGTATTATGCAGAAAAAGCTTAATTTGAAATCATATGCTTTGGTTTACCCATTTCTGCTTATCTCAATGATTCGACAAAAGGAGAAAAAGAAGAAAGGGATGTTAAACCACTTCCAAATTATAGGAATTAAGTCCACTTTTTGGTCTTAAATATTTATTTAGAATACATTTCATTCACTTGCTGAGGGGTGGGGTTTTTTGGTTGTTTTTGTTTTGGTTTGTTTTTTTGTTTCCTAAGGACTGATAGGCTATTTGCTCATATTTTGACAGCCTAACAAGATTCTTCTTAGCAGGCATAATGGGGTATGCACTTTACATAAAATTTAGAGCCCAATTCCATTACTTCCTGATTTAACAGCTGTACTTAATTGGCGTGGTTTAGCCCCAGTCAGCAAGCAAGCACCACACAGCCACTCGCTCACTCCCCCCTGGTGGGATGGGGGAGAGAATCAGAAGAGTAAAAGTGAGGAAACTCCTGGGTTGAGATAAAGACAGTTTAATAGGGAAAGCAAAAGCCACACACGCAAGCAAAGCAAAACAAGGAATTAATTCACTCCTTCCCAGGGGCAGGCAGGCGTTGAGCCATTCCCAGGAAAGCAGGGCTCCATCACGCGTAACGGTTACTTGGGAAGACAAACACCATCACTCCGAACATCCCCGCCTTCCTTCTTCTTCCCCCAGCTTTATATGATGAGCATGATGTCCTATGGTATGGAATATCCCTTTGGTCAGTTGGGGTCAGCTGTCCCGGCTGTGTCCCCTCCCAGCTTCTTGTGCACCCAGCAGAGCAGGGGAAGCAGAAAAAGTCCTTGACTAGTGTAAGCACTACTTAGCAACAACTAAAACATCTCCACATTATCAGCACTGTTTTCAGCATAAATCCAAAACATAGCCCCACACTAGCTACTATGAAAAAAAAATTAACTCTATCCCAGCTGAAACCAGAACATTAATTTATTAAAAATATATTTTAAACAAAGTAGATTAAGTTTTTCAGACCATTTCTGAAAGTCATGCAGCAATTAAGATTTTGATATAGATAGGATGCACCTAGTGCTTCAAAAGCAAGGGTGACTTATTTTCCTGTATTCTTCATCAAGGAATATATAATCACAATCATTTTTTCAAAGGATAGATGCTCATCTCTTACAAGCTTTGATGCTTTAGGTAGTTTCTTAGAAACAGGAAATAATTAAACATACCTGAAACATCTGAAAAGCTGTAACCAAATCCATTTCAAAAGCCTGCTGTTCCAAACGTGTATGTACAGACACAAAAATGCCTCCATTTGAATATGTATTTTTCTTTTAAGACAATGAATCATTTAAAAAGACAAATCGACTTGCTTGCAACTGCCATACTGAAGGTAACCATAAGATTTTGGGGAGGAATGTTTTTTGAGAAATTCTTCACTAATCACATGGGACAAACCTAGTATGTGCAAAGCCATCTGCACAATTAAGAGTCTTAAAAGGGATTTAGATTATGTGTTAAGCTTCATGAAAACCCTAAAGAGGGAATATACAAGGACTCTAATCAAGAACTGCTAACTGATGAGAATCAGAAATTAACGCGGGATACACGAAACCTTTCAGCTTTTGCTTATGGTCTTGCTGCAACATCTGGTCCACAGGACAAGGGCTGTATCATGTTCTGATGAACTCTCACGTAGCCCAGAACTGCAAGGCATTATTGGACTGTTAGCACAATAATTGAAAGATCAAGCACCTCACAGCTGCTTCAGTGACAGCCCAGAAGGAAAGATGTTAAGCCACTGGAACGCAACCCACAGCTTACCAAGACGAGACTTCACAACAACAGAACTAAAACCTCTGGCACCACAAGTACTATCACCAGCCTTGTAGCCGACAGGACAATTACCTTTCACAATAGTTTCCAAGGATTTGGAAGCTGAACTTCACTCCAGCTGCCTACTAAACTCCATTTGAACCTCTTTCCATTCATTCCCTAGACTCCCATCACCGCCTTCTCACTTTCCCTCTTCCTCCTGTTACTGCCTCCTGTTACTGTTACTGAGAGTAACTCCAGCTCTGGCAGTCAGCCCAAATTTTTTAACCACAGTAGGGCTGCTTCGTGCTCACCAGTGACACTGGAAGGGCTTAGGGTCCTATAAACTTTCCTTCTGGCATGTGGTGGAACTAGTATCAGGCTTTGTTTTGTCTGATACCAGTTCTTATAAAAAAGTTAAGTATATGAGCTATACACAGAACAGTATAATGGGGAGAGCTGTTAAGCCAACAGAGAAATCCTAATACTGTATATCTGGGTTAAATGAATGTCTGCTCCGGCCTCTTTTTATCTGTTTTGTCTTTTAGGTTGTAAACTCTTCAAAGGACTACATCCTCTTCTACTCCATGTATGGTTCAGTAGCTCTTAGTTATGACTGAGATATCTAGGTAGAACCGGAATGCAAACACCAACAATACATTAAATTGAAGGATTTAAGCAGTCCTAATGGAGCTTTCGGACTATAAGCCACAGCATCTGGTACTTCAACCACTGCTTTTAGTCACATTTCAAACTTTCCATTTCCCTTTTGTTCCACTGATGTAAATTAGAGCAGCTTCTCAGTTCCAGTAATTAGTAATAAGTTCAAGGAGTATGTTAAAATGAAACAATTTTCTCTCTGTATTTAATGTAACAGCTGCACAAGTGAAACTACATCAGTATTTGTCTGTAGGTCTGAGATCCTTCTATAACTGTAATGAGCAAAAGATATTTTCAGTCAAAAAGGCACAAGCCATCTATCAGTATTTATTAAAATGTTTAAAAAGGTCATATCTGTATTAATTATTTCAGATATAGTAACTTGCATGGCAGCAATATGATTTATCTGGAGCTCTCACAGATGAGTCAATTCCAACAGAAATTGCATCATTCTGTCCTGTCATGCATTAAACATTGCATTAGTACACTTCAAAATAAACTGGTCTTGATACTTTTATTCTTAGCACTGTATCATATTAATTTCCCTTTCATTAACCTTCCATCGAGCGGGATGTTATCAATAGTGCTATCACTGTATAGACTTGCAATACTTGCAGGGCTTCAGAAAATGTGGGAGGCAGGCTCAGCAGACTGGTGCTTGGTCTAACTGTACTCATCTTCTAATTGAAGATGTATCATTGGCCAGCCTGCATCTAGGATGCACGATAGTCCTTCAGGATACATCACAAATCCACAGGTGGTCTCCAACTGTCAGATTTTAACAACTTGTTCTCTGTACTAAAGGGTTCAGTACTAAACCAAATGAGGAGTCCTGCCTCACCAGACACTACTATCAGGTGCAAATGTTCAAAACGTGGTCCCAACTGGTTTGTGCAAGGAGCCTGCTGTTCTGTGCTCAGCACTCCCAGAACACGTTCTAAGAAACACACGGAAGCCTCTCTCTTTGATCCAAATCACACCTGCACAGAAGACGGTCACCAAACTATTCAGCCTGAGTTAGGTCTAGATATAAATGCTCCCGAGTGAAGACTGAATAGAGATACCTAGTAAAGTTACTCACCAGCACTGTTCGGCTCAACACGGACCACTGAACAAACTCTTTTTTTATATCACAGTATTGAGCTTTAGTATGTTTACCTATAAAACGGTATTTTAGGTTCCCACATCATTTGGATCTAGTCTGATATTGAAGTTCTTTATTACCATCAAATAGTAATTAGAATATCATGCCAAATTCTGTTAAACTGCTCTTTCAGTTAGTTCCACTACCAGCTACCTTCTACACAGTCTTGTGCAGTAATACAGCATTATGTGATAGGACTGTTTCTGCTAAGTATCATTAAAAAATCCACATAACAAACCACCATATTTACTAATGAACTACAGAATTCAGCATCGTAGACTCAGCCACTACTGTGATCATTTTAAACTCCACGTCCTAAATCTTGTCACATATTTAAATATATTACCATACTATACTATTACCAGCACCTTGGATTAAAAGTAAAATGTCTAAAACACAACTTAGTCTTCTTAAAGCTGTTTGTTTGGGGGTTGGGGTTTTTTTTTTCTATCTTAGATCTAGATCATGGAATTTGATCAACTGATTTAACTCTGGTTTCCAGGCAGTTTCACTCATCCTTTTCATAACTCAAATGATGTCATGTGCCAGATGAAAATGCTGAAGGGAAGTCTTTATTATCACATTTACTGGAGAATAGAATATATCTCTGGACTTTTCCACAACTGAAATGAACAAATAAAGATGGTACCCCTTTCCTTATGTATAATCCCCTTTAAAAAAAAATCTAAAATTAATCTTAAACTGACCTGACAAGTGTCTGTATTGTTTGAGGGAATTTAACAGAATGGAAATTGCTGAAGAGTACACGATTCAGTTAGAAGAACATTCAGAAAATTATTCTGTCACTGAATTAATAACAGCAATCAATAATCTGAGTTAGCATAAACAAACTTTTGGAAACAACTTTCTAAATCAAACAAATCAGCTAGATTCTTCTGATGTCTTACTAACATTGTCCTTGATATGTTAAAATCTCTATTTCTTCCTCATACTGAAGGATAAAACAGTGAGTCTTTTTTGACACACCAAGCAAAATGCAAACCCAAACCTTCCTTCTCAGAACACAGTGGGAATTTTATTTTCTTCTGCGGAAGAAGAATCAAGCCTTAATGCATCAGCATGCAGAAGTGAAGTAACCTGATTAGACTGCCACATTACTAGCAGATTAAGCAATAATAATCCCTTGTGACAGGGAATTCAGACCCAAATTAGCTCCCTGGGAGATCTGGGCTTGCTATAGAACTTTTACTTCAGCTTCAGGCCCGCATTCAGAAACGCTGGCACAGGGAGATAAGACCTGTAAAGCCTCCGCTGGGCAAACTGCATGCGTTTGCAGTAAGACTCAAAGGAACTTCATTAGTCAAAGCACCAAAATACACATTGAAAAATTTTGCTGCATACCCTTTTCTCCCAATCTTTCTTACACGTAATGCCCAGTAAGGGAGTTGTACTAGTTCCGTCCAGCACTGCGGGCTCCTCTTCACCGTTACACTGGTAATGAATCATATGTCGGGCTCCCTTTCAACACACCTCTATTAAACAGATCTGCACGCCAACAGACAGACTTTACAAGAGCAACACCGTACTTCTAGTTCTCTCAACTGTGTAGTAGCAGTAAACAATTAAAAGTTATGAGGCTGGAGATTTTCACAACATGTACAGAAAAAATAGGCACAAAAAAATCTCCCTTTCTTACAAATGTGTAAGTATAATGAGTACAGCTGCCCCATGTTCTTGCAATTACAGCACAAGTCTCTATAAAAAGCCATTTGTAAAGCAATTTCATGTTTAAAACATCCCACAATACTATTGCAACAACTGATATAACTAAATATTAAAGAACTTCTAGCAATACTTTTCTGACATAAATTAAAACATGATTATTTTTACATTGTGTTCCTTTTTAAAACCAGCACTCCCCTCCCAAAATGCAAAGCCCAATAAACCCTCCATTCTTTTCTAACACAGTGTACTTTATTTCATTATCTTATTTTTACATCTGATGAAAACACAGCAATTCAGCAAAATTATCTACATGCAAGTTTTAACGCATTACAAATAATCCTCAAATCTTCTTTGATCAAAAATGGTTTCAGTCTTCAATGTGAGTTGGAAGAAAAGGAAAGAAGGGGAAAAAAATTAAAATAGTGTGTTCATACTTTCATAAAAGACTATCAAGAAAGCCCAGACAGAAAATAACTTTCTAGAAGGCTACTGTAGCATCATAAAAAATAGAAAAAGGAAAGAATGGATACCTTTTTAAGTTCAATGTTTGCCATTAAAGGGAGAAAAAGATTAACATTCTGTTCTTCAGAGCTCTGCGTTCTTCTCCGATGAAGCAGTCAACATACCAATATGCTGCTGTGGGGGTAGCAAAATGCAATATAAAGCTGCAGCCAGTTCACATTGCTATAATCTCTGCTCTGAAGGTAGACTGTGATAGCACAGTGTACCAGTCCAGTCCCACAAGCTTATGTCTTACGCTCCTGTTCACAAAATCTCCACCTTGACTCCCAGTGAAGAAACCAGTATGATTCAGCAGAGGACACAGAACTAAAAGCCAGGATTCTCACCATGGCAGATGTTCATAAAAGATCTTGACCAATATTCATGCCAAAGGTTTCAGTCTGTGTGAAATCACTGGATGGAAATTATATGCAATAGTGAAGAAGAGGAGCTTTTGCACCTTGAAGGAAACCTATAAAAAGCATCTCAAATACAAGTCTATGAGCTCGGCAGGAGAAAGCATGATGGGAACAACCAAGATAGAAAAAGGAAAATCAAAGTTTTAGGAGCAAAGGATGGCTGCGAGTCTGCAAACACGAATCAGGCCACTGGTGCAGACAGGATGGGGGGAATAGGTGATGTACATCATATTTGAGTGAGAAAAATAAAACTGCAGGAGCAAACCAGTTTTTGTGGGAGTACTGTGACTGTGAAGAATGGCTATCGCTAGGGGAATCTGTGTACAGATAATTATTTCAGCAAGAGTTACACTGTGTTACAGTACTCACTGCACAGACTGAATTACTGCTGCAATGCAGCATTGTGTTCTTTGGCGGAAATAAGAATATGCACCATAGCCTTTTTGCCTAGACAAGCCCATTTTTATCTATCTACTGAAGCAGCCATTATGCTGCTCTTCAGCGTGAACTACATGATCTAGCATTTTGCCCTAGCTAGTTTAATACAGCCCGTCAGTAACAGATATAGTTTCAATAGGTATTTAACTCAATCATAATGAAAGATAATTATATTCTATACAATGAAGCTTAACATTTCTCTGCATTCTTCAGTGATGTTATCTGAGATACGCTAATGCACATTACACATACTACATTACATTGTAAAAAAGGTAAGAGCTTTTTGGGCTATGGGAGACTTGAAAGCATTAGAAAACGTGAATGTTTTTGATTCTGGTGTCTCTATACAATTAAATTATTTAGACTATAGCAAAACTATTTAAAGGCACAAGACTAAATTCACACCTGCTGCAAATACGGGTAGTTACACAGACTTCAGTGATGTTGCATCTGTTTCATATTGCTGGGAAATTTGTTCTCAGTTCCTACAAAATGTTCTCCCTGGCTTTATCTTACATCAAGACCCTGCAGAGTCTCAAATGCAAAATTTCTCTCCCAGATTAGTCTCCCTAAATTTTAGTTACCGGAGAATACTTTCTACTGTTATAAGACAAACACAATGATTTGACAAAAATAGTAAGATCTCTTTCTTGGAATTTTTGATTGTCAATAGATTTGATTTTTACAGCTTGTATGACTTCTTCCAAATCACGGCCCAACAGAAATATCTAAGAGAGAGAATGTTACAACGAAGAGCTCTTGAATGTCACTTTTTTCTTTTCATTGCACATAATCTCTAAAGACTTTATTGGCCTTACTGTAGTTTCTCACCTGCTTTCACAGATTCTCAGTATTTTCTTCTCACAAATCAACTTCACTGAAATACTTCACAGACTTACATGATGTGCTCACTGCAACTTCCTATTCAGATGGAGAAAACATATTACTTATTCTGCAGTCTTTTCTTACATGTACTTTACTGAAGGAACAAATTCAGTAGTTACCAATCCTCCAGCTGAACGTGACTGCAGTAACCTCAGCAATTCTGACAATATTCCACCCTTGATTGGTCAAGCTCAAAAGGTGTAACTGCTGGCAACTTGAAACAAAATCTCCATTTTCTAAGTTCACCATATAAGCTACAAGAGGACCACAACTTTATTATAAAATCTTATCACACTTCTGAGAAGTGAGAGGATATAAAAGTATATTAAATATTTCATGAAAGTACTGGTGGTATTTAAGTTGCAAAATCAAGTACTGAACCTTAGACATTACCAGATACACACTTGCCCCAAAACCTTAATTCTCTGCCCTCTGTGCTTCGGAATGAATCAATAAGTAAATCAAGTTATCCTTGGCAAGAATTTACGTGATTACTTCTTTGTCTGTTTTTTTATGCATGAGGAAGGAAGCTGAACTGTTCATAGATGGGTTAGCAGAAATCTTGCTTCTCCTCAAGTCTAATTATTTAATTCCATTATATAAATCATGCTTTCAAGTTATGTTACAGTAAATCCCTATGTCGTCAAAAAGAAAATTATTAATACCAATTCCACTATAGAAAATTCCAACACTGTAAATGTCCTACCCCTTCTCCACTTTGGCTTAAGAAGAGCATGCTGAATCATTAGCACTGCAGTACACATTTCTGACACTTGAAATGGAAAAATAATATCATTTGCCAGCAGCAAAAAACTATTTCCCCAAAGCGGGAAACAGACTACTGGCACCGTGAGATTCAAGGCATTGTACACAGCATTACACAATCTTTTTCTTTTCTTTCTTCCATACAGACAATAAGGAACCCCTAGTCTTAAGAATGAAAGATAAGAATGAAGAGCTCTATTTCAGTGTAAGCTTCTGGGAAGCTCAGCCCAGTTATTGCCATTGCCTAAAGCAACCGTTCCGGCAGTTACCATGGCTCTTTCACACTACTTTGTATGGGCTTGTCAGGTTTTGTGCATCCAGCTCTTCAGTAGAATAGTGCTCAGTTATCATTTGCCGGTGATACTTTTTTCCTGAATTATTCAAGAACATTTCCTGAGTAATGGCAAGGTTACTTTGAATCAAATTTCAAGGAAGAACGGAGTTGAATAAGTTTAAAGATGTCACCTGCTGATATGTCAGAGTTATTCTGCATCCAACTGAGAATTCAGAGATCTTTGAAGTCACACAGAAAAGCTGCTACTGGTATTATCATTTTTTACAATCCATTGCCATGCCAATCTATAAACTTTAGGAGCAAAGGACCCAAAACTATTCTTCCAAAATCAACATATATTTTGTCTTTTGGAGCAAGAACATTATTCCTTAAGTGAAACAGTCGGTGCAGTGGAAAGTAGCCTGGGTACACAGGTGAATATGCCCTTAATGTTGTAGACACTTTTGGTTGTACGCTAGAGAATTTCAGAAAAAAAAAAAATCTGCCTCCCCACAAAGATTCCTACTACAAATACTTCCCAAGTGATGTAGTTCCATACCACTTGAGCAGCAACTACTCCAATAAATCCTAACGATGCAATTTTTACCAAAAGGAATAACTGTAATTAGTAGACTGTGTTTCTGAATAACCTGTGATTCTTTTTTCTTTTCTGATAAATTCAACATTTTAAAAGTTTTGTGCACAGAGGCTTTTGCAATATAGAGCAAAGACAGTTGACAGTTGTTCAGTCTATATGGTCCTCAACTGCACTACTACTTTTTCGCTTGCTTGCCTGTAAGAAAAAAGAAAATTGTAAGACTGACAAGACACTAAAGGTCAGACGAGTCAGCCTACCCTGAAAAATTAGATTCAAGATGCCTTAGCGGCTTCACTTACTCAGTTTCACTATTGGTGGCACAACTGAACAGCTATGAAACGGCTTGGTTTTTCACCCACAGATCAAACCAATGGCATTTTTCGTTCTTGATTCTGAAGTGCAGAGCTGAGCCTAAAAGGAGTGTTTGATATGCACTGAACGCAGGCTGTAATTCTAACATTATCTTAATATGGTCTATGTGTAAACCAAAATCTTGTATATTAGCCAAGACAAAATTAAGCAATCTTTCCTAAGTATTTTTTAAAGTTTCCTTTTTAATGAGATATTGATAATGGGAAACACACTGCTAAATAGAAGAAAACTGAGTATGCTGTCATCATTTTTTAATCAAATGGAGTAAGCTGGCTGCTTAGTACATCCAGTGCAGATGTGCGTAACATCAGATAACAAAATCTTCACTTCATTTATACTTTTCTTTGGACAGGCAAACAGAGATTTGGATCCCTGTTCCATAGTACGTCACAATGACATATTCATGGCGGCATACTATTTAAAATAATTAGGCTTTGCTTAGAAATCAATACTACGGCAGTGAGCTTGTTAGTAGCAATACCTCACAGAAAATAAAATGGCTGATGAGGGTGAGGTCTTGACTACATCTTTTACAAATAAAACAAAGTGCAATTTACTTAAACGGAACAAATCCCATTGCAAC
This sequence comes from Morus bassanus, assembly GCA_031468815.1. Lineage (NCBI taxonomy): Eukaryota > Metazoa > Chordata > Aves > Suliformes > Sulidae > Morus > Morus bassanus. The sequence goes on along the minus strand of CM062571.1, from coordinate 38,288,814 downwards.
CTCCCATGTGGCAGGTCAGTGTGACAGTGCAGTCATATTTCAATCATCTCGTTTACTTCCAAAACAAAAGCAAAGCCTTGCAAAGAAATTCCAGTTCGCTCTAATACTAGCAAGATCGGAACAAAACCGGCTAGTACGGGCATGGGAAATAAGAAGACTTAATAAGAAAATGGAAGAGAGAAAAAAAAAAAAAGTCACTGGGAGAAAACCGTAGGCATGTATCTATGCTGTGGATATGCCGTAGTACGCAGAGGACTGCAACCATTAAAATCCCGAACGGAAAATAAACCCAAGGCGCATAAAGGTTGAGGAAAGGTCCTCATTACCATACCCACCCAAACATGGCTGACACCGGGGCGCACCAGCCCCCAGCCCGCCGGGGCCGCTCCAGCCCGCGCGGGGCGAGGGATGCGGGCGGCGGCGGTGGGAGGAACCCGTGGCGGTCCCCGCCGGGCGACGCCCACGCTCCGCGGCAACAATGCAGCGCCGGGCAGCCGCCCCTCTCCCCGCGAACCCCCGCGCCTCCGCCCAGCCCTCCGGCGCGGCGGCCGCGGCCCCCGCCCCCGCCCCCGCCCTCGCCCTCGCCCTCGCCCTCGCCGGGGCCGCTCGCCGCTCTGCCCCGCTCGCCGCCGCCGCCGCAAGGCGGGCACGGAGCCTCCCGGCGCGACGGGCGATGCTCCTGCTCCCGCATCTGCCGGAGCGGCGGGGCTGGCCCCGCTCCCTGCCAGCCCGCGGCCACCCGCGCTGCGAGGCGCATAAACACGGCGCTCCCGCGGTGGAGACAGCCCTCGCCCACTCGCCCCCTGAAACACGCGCTACGCATACACTTAAGGTGTTTTACGCAACACGCGGGAGATGAATGAAATTTCTGTCACTCACGGTAGGAAAAGGACGTAAATTCCCCGCCCCCCCACAATAATAATTATAAAAACAGCCCCGTACATCCCTATAGCCTACCGCTGAACTCAAACACACGGGCTGCTTGCAGCGGCCGCTCGCTATTGTCTCCCGAGGGGCCAGCTCCCTCCCGGCGAGGGGGGCTGGCGCCGGGGCGAAGGCGGCCTCCCGCGCGGGGCGGGGGGCAGCTGGGGGAAAGCCCCCTGCGCCCCGCGGGAAAGCGGAGAGCGGGCGGAAAGGGGCTCCCTCCCCCGCACATCCTGCCCCTTCCCCCCCGGCGACACGGGCGGCCACGCTCCCCCCGGCCCCCCGCCGCACGGCTGGGCTGGGAAAGCGCGGGCGGCGGCGGCCGGCCCGCCCAACCTCCGCAGCCGCCGCCCCGCCGCGCAGCGCTCCGCCGGGCGGGCGCCTCGCCTTCCCTTGCCTTCCCCTCGCCCTGCCGTGCCTTACCTCCGCCCGCGGGGCCCGCCGGGCGCCGGCTGCGGGAAGGGGGGAGCCGGGTGCCCCCGCGGGCGCGGGGCGGCGAGCGGGGCCGTGCGGGCGCGGGGCTCAGCGGCGGGCAGGCGGCGGCGGCGGCGGCGGCGGCAGGCACATGTGCCCAGCCCTCGCTGCGACGGCGTTTAAAGACAGACATAAAACCGGCGGGGGGAGAGGAAGGGGGAGGGCAGCGGCGGGCCGGGGGAGCCGCACCTCCTGACGCAGGGAGGAGCGCCCCCCCCCCCCCCCCCCCCCCCCAGCCTGCAGCAGCATCTCCGTCGCCGGAGGCGGGCGGGGAGGAGGCAGGGGTGGCAGCGGCTGGAGGAGGAGGAGGAGGAGGAGGAGGGGGGAGGAGGAGGAGGAGGAGAAGGGAGAGGCACGGCGGCCCCGCCGCCGCGCCAAAAGCCCTGCGGCCGCGCTCCGGCCCCGCGGGTGCCCCGTCCCCTGCCGCCTCCCGCCCGGGCGGGTGACGGTCACCGTGTCCCCGGGTCCCGGCGCCGCGCACAGGGGCTGCGAGCGGCCGGCGGCGCCGCCCGGGGCCTGCTGTTGGCGGGGTAGCGGGGCACAGGCGGGGAGGTGGCCCCCGGGGGGGCCCGGAGGCGGGCAGCAGGCGCACGGTTGTGAGCTTCCTTGGAGAACATGGAGGTTTTTCCAAAAGAAGGGGGTGAGTGGGAGCGAGGGGTGCGGGCCTGAGGAAGGAGGAGGGGACGGTCAGGAGCAGGGTGGCGGCGGGGCGGCCGCAGCGGACACACCTGCCTGCTGAGGCCCGGAGGCAGTCGGGGGGACGCGGGATGGAGACCGACGGGGCGGAGGGAGACCGTGAGGAGGATGGAAGGCACCAGCTGGTACCCGTGGTGATGGTGCACCAGTCTTGGAGCCCAGACTTCTGCTGCTGCCGCAGCCGCATGACGACGATGTGTCACTTCAACACCCCTCCCCAAACTTTCTGTCATTAAGTCTGTCCGCTTCCCTTCTACCAGTTTTTTTCTTTGCTTGCATTTTTCTTTGAAAAAACAAGCAGATCGATTCTGGCTAGAAAGGAAGGCTTCTAGTAAAGCTGTTCAAAGGCGCAGCAGACAGGAAAAGCGTGTTGACTTTGGTGACGATAGGCACGGCAGAATGGAGAGCGAACTGTTTTGATGTTCGCTTTGTGAATAATTATTGCAACAACTTCAATCTCAACACATGCTGAATAAAAATACATAACTTTCTTACACCGCATGAGTCAAGGAGAGATTTTTCTTAGAGTTAGGAAGTTAGCCTGCCTAACTGATTTGCATTTCCTTCCTATTTTACTGAGAAAGCTGTGATGCAAACTTATTTTTGTACTTCTACTTCATTATCAAAAGCAATTTGTCATAGTGTTGTGCATTTCTCATTATTGTTGCTAGTACACGTAACAATTTCCACAATGTATTTCAGCGATGTGTAAAAATGGTCCTGTAAACAATAGATTTTGCACCTAGTGATTGAATATTATTTGGAACTCAGTAAAAATGAACTTACCTTGAGTAAGTTTCTAACAGTGAACTAAACATCTTTTATACTAAGTACTAGTGAGAGGAAGAATTTACGCTTTCTATGGCCAGATCATGATACTTTTATTTAGGAAGTTAACTAATAATGTTATCACATGACTGCATAATTAATTGACACAGGAAAAGGTCATTCCTGGATTCCTTTGAATTCTGTGTACAGTTAACGATGAGCTTAGATCTGTAATCATGTTCTCAATTATTTGATGCCTCTATTTTTACCATAGGAAAGGTATCATTCAACTTTTAATGTCCACCAAACATATCATCAGATATTTACAGCTTTTTGCAATTCCTTGAGGAGTTTGCGGTTCCTCAAATACCATGTAAAATACCACTTTGGTAATGATTCAGTTGCAGTCTTTTCCTCTTCTTCAGACTTTCTGCAATCTAGCAATCTACATTCAGAATAGATGGAATAGGGTATTTTTACTGGTGCAGCTCTTGTAAATGGAGTATTTTTTACTCCAGTCCTTGTAATCACCTTTGCAATATTTTTTTATTAGGTTTATTGGAACTTAAAACAACTGTCTTTAAATTCCACATTGGTTTAATCCTCAAAGTGCAGATATTTCTGGCTTTGAAACTGTAGAAGCAATTCTACTTCCAGTGTAGAAGGAGTTCCACTTTTGCTTCTGGGTGCAAATGACAGAAATATGATACAAATGTAGCTTACTAATTTTTGCATTTTTTTTAAAACACAAGAAACCACTGGTGGAGACAATGTTTGCAATTTAGCTGTTACAAGATTGAGCTACATTGGAGGGGAGCTTAAAGTTCTCTAAGCTGAGTTACGGGCCTTCACACACACGGAGAAAGCCTCATTTGCTGGTCAGACTCTCAGTGTATCTGTGCTTGTGACTCAGGAGGTCTGAGGACAGAGGAAAACAAGAAATGCCAGCATGAGAAAAAATACTATCCTAAAGCAAAGTTGAGATGCTGATTTAGAAAACCTCTATCTTGTCAAAACTTGGATTAAAAAATGCACAAGCAGAGAAAATGCGTGTATGCTGTTTGGAAGAAAATGTTTTAGGTAGCAGTTATGCCAATTTTATTTTTATGCTAGGCTTTACTATCTTGTCACTTGCATAAAGATTTTAAATATAACACATTATTTTATAGTTTTGTTGGAAGTAAACATGTGAAATAAGCCACTTAATAAAAAATATTTTTAAACCTCTTCTAACTATTGAATAACTACAATCTCAATTAATAATGTATTGAGTTCTTTAAAAATCTCTTCTGCCCTGAACTATTTGTGTTCCTTAGATTGGTGGTGTGCCATTCAGTAATAGGTGAAAGTTAGGAATAACATTCCTGTAACTAGAATGAAGTAGACAAGCTCATACCAAAATAGGAGTAAATATGAATCAGTATACACCAGTAAATTTGAATGGAAACAATGGTAAGTGATTGTCATTATTACTGGTTAAAAATCATACCTCAGGTTCATAGTCCGGGTCTTGAACTTCCCAGACAGAAATGTTTAGTGTTTCGGACTTCTCCATAAAATCTGTTGCATAGTGCTTCAATAAAAAATGGCAGTTTCTTGTTAAATGGGCCTTTTGTAGACAAGTATAATTAATATTCTCAGTGCATATAAATTACACTTTTTCACATGCTGGCTAAATGTGAAATCAGGTAACATTGCATCTTGCACCTTTTGAATCTGTTGCTATTCTTTGCCTCGGTATTAGCTCAGCGCTAAATTTTAGCTTAAGGTATTGCAATTCAGAATATTGTGGATTGTTAGCTGAGTTACATCAGTAATTATCAACTATACTAACTATTTGACCAGTCTGCTACAGCTGTACCATAATGACCTAAGTCTCTGCTTTACACCAATACTTCATTTTTACAGATTTTAAACTAGGATTTGAGGCACAGTAAACATGCAGATGCTACACACAAAGCCCCTCAAAAAGTCAGGTGTGTTGTCCATAGCAAGTCCAGAGTTTTGTGCTTACACAGCAAGATGATTGTTCTAAGGATCACGTTCAACCTGAATTTTGATCCTGTGTTAGTTTCAAACTCCATTAGAAGTTGAACAGGAAAGTCTGCTTGACTTTGTTAATACAATTTGTCAATGCCTATTTTCAATGCCAACATCAGTTAAACAGCATCACTTGTCAGTGTGCTGTCAAAATAGAAAACTTGGATTTTCCACCTTGGGCTGCCATTTTTATTTTTCAGTTCAGCATTTAACTTAGTGCAAATTAACCACCAACCTAAGTTTTTAGCACCCTTCCATTCACTCTTCAGACCTGCTCATAATTTTTTCTGTCTCCTCAGGTTTGCAATTATCATCAGACAGAAATTCTCAGCTAGTTTTGAAACTCCAGTTCTGGTCAGTTAAATAGCTTTTCAGCTTATTAAAATATGTCCAGATTGTTATGATCACATTTCTGAGTGCATTAATGGGAACTGCTGTGTAGAAAAGAGAGAACAATCTTGGATTTTTATCTAACTTAACTTACCCTTCAAAAATGAGAAAATTTCAGGCAGGATGACATTTCAATCTGACCCTACAATGCATCTCACTGTACAACAACCTGATGACACAAGCAGACTTCCTTGGCCAAGCAAAGGAGCATAATAGTGTGGTTCTTTCATGAATGATGAGCTACAAACAACATGTCAGCGAATCTTGGATCAGGTGAGAAGCCACTGGGATATAAGAAATGCCAAGCAATGGTTATATACCAAGTGATCTGTTGAGATATTGCCAACTACTGTGAGCAGTTGTAAGCCACAGTCGTTGCTCATACATGTTGCAGTAGTGATGGAGTCCTTAAAGTCTGGCTATACTTCTTCAGTTTTTTACATTTTCATCTCTAAATATTTTCTAAAATATTAACACATATAAGAGATTTGCTACTTTTTGCTGGCTTTATCAAGGGACGCATCTGTTTCCATGTTGTCAAAAATGTGGATTGTCTGTTACTCTGCGTATAACTTCACTGCAATATTTAAGAGTCTGTGAAGAAGATGACTGAAACATTTTTGAAATTGCACACAGAAATTACTAACAACTAGGTGACGTAAGATGAAAAATCAGTTGAAAATTCCTCTGAGTATTCCAGTGGCACGTTCAACCATAGTGTCAGAGCAAGGGCTATCTAGGATTAGCTACTAAACTCATATTCTCACACTCACTGGTTTTGGATGGAAGGTGCATGAAGATTTCAGTTTATAGGATTTCTGTAACTCTGCAAGAGCACTGCAGGAAGAAGTGGTCGTAGCACTTGTCTGTTGCTTGGGATGACAATACGTTAATAATCTGTCAGCTGTGATCTTGTGTGGCCTTGCTGCATAAGAGAGCAAGACGGTGGCTGCTGTGATTCCTGCCATCATTGCTGTGTGTATCATGCTGAGCGAGGAACGTCCTAAAAATTAAATCTTGCCTTCAGGCTTTTTCTCTTAAATAGATATATTTAGGCAACTCTGGCAGCTAATTTAGGAAGTTGCAGTGTACCTCATTCTAGTAGGGAATAACATGAGAAATGAAGTCCTGGAAGTTGTGACTATTGTAGAAATCTGGCCAAAATAAATGTGCCCTTCTGTCACCTATTGAAGAAAAAACTATTGTAGATACTTCCAAGTATGAAACAATGGCATTGTATTGAGCGATAAAACAGAACATTGGAAGGGTATACAAATCACAGATGCTCAGAGCACCACATGGTTCATTACAAGTAAAACATATATTAAGTTAGCATCCAAATCACCTAGCTACATCTTCTTTTCTTGAATATAAAACAACAGATATAATAACTACAAGAATTTATGTCTATACAAATCAAATTTCAAGACACCAAGCTTTTAAAAATAATATGGTTGAGTAGATTGAGAATGAGGCTAAGGCTAAGGAGCTAAGAAATCCCCCAGCAAATGCACAGCAACTAGAAAAATAAAGTAGGCTATGCAAACATTAGCCACAACTGCAAAACACTGAAAGAGATCCTGGACAAAGCTAAAATGTGAACTCTTTAACATATTATACATTGGAGTCTTAACTACACTTTTCAAGAAGTTATCATTCCTATTTTTTCCGTATTTTTCAAAAAGCCTCCTGATCCAGTAATTCTACATCACTTATCACCATTTTCAACTTTTTTTTTTTTTTTTTAAATGTAGCCTGTTTCGTTAACAACTTCAGTGATCTATTCGTGGAATTAAAAATACACTTTGTCCCCAACAGTAGCAGAAGAATTAAAAAAATAAAAGATGTAAGTTGCCTATTTTCACTGATTTTGTGATAATGAACCTGTTGAGGAACTTCAGCTGAACGGCACAGAACCACTGACGAGTCACCATGACTTCTTATTTTAGCATCGTGCTGGCTGCTCTGAGTTCTCTAGGAGATGGCGTCTGGTCTGGATTCTGAAGGAGATTTTTGCTTATGCCTTGGGCCATGAATTATCCCTTCGGACATAGTGAGCACGGATTTGCTGACTGCGCACCTCTTTTTGTGTTCTGGAGACATTTAGGAAGGCACCTTATTCTCCCCAGCTGGGGCAAACCACAGTGCATTGCAAGACTTGGGTGTGTATAGAGATTAAAATATTCAGTTTCAGGAACAGTATGAATTGAGGGTTTGGCTAGTTAGGTTTTGAAATGTGTATTTAAGATTTAATTTTAACTAAATTGAAGGTTTAGGTGTAATTAATGGAATGGTATATTTACCATCATTTCTTCAGCAGAATAAATTAAATAAGTACCTTATTTTATTCAGAGAAGAAAGAAATAGCATTGAAAATATTGTTCATATAGCTACAAAGTATCATGTAAAGTGTAAGTGTAGCCATAAATGTATTAATTTTTTTTTTTAAAATAATACAGAGCATACTACTTACTAAGGAATGATTCCATCTGTTATGCTCATATATATAAGACATTATGAGAATCTCAGAAATTATATTCTCCATTTAAATCCAGGACACTGATATGCTTACCATAAAATCATAAAATCATACCAATGAAATCATACCCAGGGGAAGTACTTTCTGATTCCCAAACCTCACTGAGACTAGAAGAACAAGATTGTAGCAGCTCAAAACTGCGCATGAGTTAAAAATAGTTTCCTCTCAGGATGTGTTGTACCCAAGATGGCACATCTTCCAGAAAATTGTTGGGGATGTATTTTTTAAATAAATTAATACTTTTATGATAGAATGCAACAGGTAGGGACTATTGTTTCAATTACTGCAATTCAGAATACCATGTAAATAACTGAATGTAATATTCAGACAAAAGAAGAGGGTTTATTTTCAGAAATCCCCAAAAGACTCTTCTACAGATTGAATCAATGCTAAACTAATTTTTGTGAAAGCAAGGAATAAATAGCATAGGATGTTCACTTGCAAGCCATCCACGAGAGATTTTTAAATGCATTTAGGCAAGAACAACTCCTCTGCTCCAGAAAACAGAAGTAGTCACGGTCCTGGGTGTCATTGCTAAGGCTGGGCTAAGAAAATAATTACTCTGGAAATGAAGAGGCCAGCAGTTTACTGCGTTGTTTTCATTACACCAGAAGTCTGTGTAGATTTGTGTTGCAACACAGCATTCAAAAAATTAAATGTTTAAATAAAAGACTAGTGCTTTCACCTTGTCATATACTCAGTTTTGCACATTTAATATAAACCATTATTATTATCTTTTAGGCCACACGCACATAAGCATCACATAATAGTCCAATATACAGCTGAGCATAGTGATCTGTTCATGCACATCCTGTAAGTCTTGAATGAAGGGATAAAATTATAAAATGGCAGGAAGTGTGTTCTTTTTTTTTAAACTTGCAGAATAGCCCTCTAAAGAAAATTATTTTTGCTTGTAGAACCACACTATATACCACATTTTGAGTATTATACTGAGGACTCAGTTCTGAATGGTATTTTTGTTCAGTTCTTGCCTGAAACTGCACATGATACTCAGAATTGTTCCTTATGTTTGAACTAAGTAGGCTATTTTAAATATATACTTCTGCTCTGCTTTGGTGGTTTTTATCATCTCATAATGAGATAAACCAGAACGAAATCCTAGCCTCGACAAAATGTAGTCTAAAATCAATGGATATAAGATAACGTGGACTAAGTCTATGTTAATCTGTACATTGCATGAAGAAAACTGTGGTTTAAAGAAAAGTTGCAAAATATCTGTGGCTGTGTTGATTGTCTTGGTGAGATTTCAAAGCAAACCGGTTTCACAATATATTTTAACATATGGCCTTAGATCACAGGCTTCTGGGCTGAGAAAATCCAAACACATTTCTTAATCTCAGGACTGGCAAGGGCAAACGTAAGGCTCTACTCATGCCTGTAATCCTAACGGTCATTGCTGCCCACAGAAGCTATCATTCTCTTCTTGCAGCATAATGACTGGGTTATTTCATAATCATATGAAATCCATGTTAGATTTTGCCCATGTCTTGCACATGGTGTGTCATATTTAGTTATTGATGGGCAAGGGTGGAAATTACTTTTTTACTCCTGCATGGAATTTTCTTAAAAAGCTGTGGTATAAGGGACTGGTGCATTCCATATGCCTCAAACTGAATACCTTATGAATCAACCACCACTTGATTCTCCTGTCAAAAGACACAAGCAATTCATTTGAAATAATTTCATTTTAATACATTACAACCATAAAGCACATCTGGGTAAATGTAAGCTTATAGGATGTTCATAGAGTTAGAATTTAGTTGTTGGCCATCAGTTAAGGTCAGGGAGCGAGGACCAAGCTGTGTGTTTCATTCACAGGAGTAAGAGACTGGAGGGGACAACTTGCATTAGCAAATCCAGTTCTGTGATATCCTAGTCAACCTACCTGTATAAACTCATCCCTAAATTTATCACGTTCAGTCTTAAAACTAGTTAGATTTCACCATTGCATCTTGTTGAAAATTTTCTCCAGAACTTCTCTCCTGTGATGGTTAGAGACCTTCTTCGAAGATCCAGTCACTGCCTATTCATCATAATTTATTCTTGTGCCAAAAAGTTCTTAAGCTGTCTTCTGTCTTTGTATTTTAGGTATCATCATGTATTTGTGGAGAGTAATGCTATCCCTTTCTCCCTTTGTTTTGGCAGAGTGTATGAAACAGGTCTTTTAGAGCAATGAAAGATAATACAAACCTATCCTCATGCATATTAATCATGCACATCATGAAGAGATTGAGTCTTAAAAGGAGGAGGCATGGAATAGTTTACTACAATATTGTAATAGTGAAGTGTTATCCCTGAGGTAATTTATTACATCTCTGTGGAAGACTAAGTAGCTCATGCACAATACAATGCCGATGTAGCACGTTGTTTCCATTTATATATAGGACCAGAACAAAGGTCCACCTGAACAGTATCTGTCTCCAGCAGTGGTAAATGGTAGATGTTTACAGAAGACCGTTAAGAACAATGAGGGTATGATTTCCCATATTATATCAAATGCTTAATTAATTTCAGACAAGATTTCCTATAGTTAAAATAAAATACTAATTTATCAAAGAAAAATATGATGCTAATATGAGTGAATTAACTTTAGTAAACCCATACAGAACTCACTGATTTTTATTTCTTTCTTTGACTACCTTTTTGTAAAAAACCTTTTGTACCTTTCCAATTTGATTGAAAAATCTGTATATGATTGAAGTCAAATGAGTAGTCTCATTGTTTATCCTTAAATATATTTATTTCCAGACATATCTGCAATCCTTGACTTTAATTTATTAATTTTCAAAAATTGCTGAGAAATTTCTTAAAAACATGTATTAAAGCATATAATGCATAGTACTTCTGGTATTCTGGGATGGAAATAATGTGGCTTTTTCTTCCCTCAACTGTGTCCAGTTATACAGAAATGGAAGTTTTATTGATGAGGTTTGCTTCATTTTAATCATTCTCATTAGCAAAGCTTCCTTTGCCACCAAGGTTTACACCACAAATTTTGCTGAAGACCCAAGCAAGGTCTCATAATTTTTGCATATTTTATTTAAGGAGATTCTGTACTTTCTCATTGTGTAAGTCCACGAACTTCCCTAGTAAGTTTCTGAACTTCTTAGTATTGATTCCTCTGAAATCAAAAATGTCAGTCACAGAATTACTTAACCATTCTGTTTATGCAATTGAACTAACTAGTGATCACTCAACTCTTCCTTTAACTAATTTTTTTCCCTTATGACTTCAGTGTTCCCCAAAACAAGTGAATATTAACCTATTTTTGCTTCATTAATTATTTGGGGGAAAAAAAAATCTATCATATGTCCTGCCCAGGAATAGTTGCTGTTGATAACAATATTTCCTCTCCAAACTGTCTAGTTTCTAGCTGTATGACACAGGCTTCAGTGCTATTTATCTTGCCAGTAACATTATTTTCTTCATATTAGTGTCCTGTTCTGAGGGTTTATAGTAGACCTATGCCATTATTACAAAACAAAACAAAACAAAAACTTCTACTGCCACCCCAGAACTGACTTTAACCAAAATGTGTTTTATTCATGCTCAATTGTGGTTTAATTAAAGCTTTCAGCAGCAGTTACCAGAATACTACACATTAACTTTGTCTCTTTTCCATATTTTACACCAGCAGTTCTTTCATTTTACTTTCAGAGGTCTTTGCATTAATGTAAAGATATATTAGTTATTTTCTCTCGAGTTCATCCAATTTCCTGGCTGAATTAGGCAATCTTCCTCTGCCTTATATCCCTGACCTCTGCTGTTGTCACTCACATCACTGTTCATATTTTCTTTCTCCTAGAATACTATTCTTCATTTTCTGTATCCTTTACCACTCCATTTATCAATTTTTCTCTTCTTCTTTACTAAATGTAAGTAGACTGATTATCTGAGACTCTCAGATTTAAAAATCTGAGGGACCAGCTTTGATCTTAGATACCTGGGCTTACTTACATGCCTAGAATCGACTCCATCTGTTGAGAAGAGTCCTTTTCCTGCAAATACCTCCCAGAAGTTGGACATCTCCCTTAAATCTTCTGTTCAGCCTCGTTATCTAGATCTGGTTTTCAAAAAAAATGATGCCTGCGGGCTCCACTTCTGAAGGATTTATAACCACAAATACCGATTTAAATAATCAAAGTGAGTCTTTGCTGTCTCGCTCAAAAGTCCTAAAACTCCATTTGTGGTCAGATTCCTGCTACGGGAACTGCTGGACTAGCAGCACTCTTGTGTTCACTGACTTCCCACTTTTATGAATTTTGTCCATATCTGCTATTTATTCATGGTTTTCAGTGGAAATCAGGAATTCGTTTGGCTGGATTTGAAGAGCAGTCAATGGTTTTTCTGTGTTTGAATCCTTTTCAGTCCACAGTCAATACCTTAAATCTTTATTGTGTCTGAATCTGCTCAATGGACAGGCCTCTTTTTTCTTAATTTTTAACGACAAAGGTCTGACTCTTTTGATGTTGTAGTGAATATCAGACTCTCTCCCATCTGTTCTATTCCTGTCTAAGGATCATTCTGCCTTGTAGACATTCTCATGTTTCCTATGCATCATCCTGTCTTTGCTTTTCATCTGGGTCCTGATTGTCTCTCCTCTTCCTTAAATTTTGCTACTGAGACAAGCTTCCCTCCTCCTAACTATGCCACCCTCTCTTATTTTGGTAGAAATAAGGATACATTACTGCTACTGATCTGCAAAGCTACTCTTCAGTTTCAAATTCCCAGTCCTTTGAACCTCCTGAATGGTGCTACTTAAAAAAAATCTTTTACCCCTTCTGTATACTATCAGCCTAATCACTTTTCTGTGTGTCTTTTGAACAAGCACTTTAACTTTTTTGTCTTTCAGTTTCCCTGTGTTTCCCATAATGTTAATCACACCGGCTGTTGTAAAACCACAACTAATAAAGTACTGATTTACTTTATACTAAATAATCACAGGTTTTGGGGTAAATAATGTCAAAACCAGTTTATTTATCTAAAAGTTGGTTTTGATCATTTTACTTTTATTTCATTATTTCCATTGGCCTACAAGAACAATACTGAAAATCAAGTTTTGATTCAGACAACACTTTTTTTCCTCTAAACTACTGGAAAACTTCAAGTAGAGTTAAATAGGCACATAAAGGATCTGGATTTTGCATTTTATCTATGTGTTTTAACTATTTTGTTAGCAAGAAGTTACTCTCTAAAGACTATGAAGTAGTAACACTGATTAATTTAGAAGTGTTTTTTAGTGGGGAAAACCATAAAACTACATAGTCACTCATTTTTCCATGAAGAAAGGCAGTTGCTACAGCTACACACAAGCTAAGGCTGCTTGCATGTAGTTTTAAAGGCCTATTTTATGCTTTAGTACTTTATTCCTTTATGGGATGGTACTTTATCTTTTTAACAAAAAGGTTAACATCATGTCATCACAAGGGAAAACAGAATTGGTAACATACTGGAAAATTATTTTTCATAGTAAATAAATGCATTTGTTTTAACTACTAACATGAGTACAAGTTATAACATTGTAAACTACACTGTATTTTAAAAAACTGCTGATTTTAGTAGTTATTTTTTCAGTTTTGTGAACCAGAATGAATCATATCCAGTATTTTTTTTTAAATTATATATCTTGCTTAGTGTTTATTATAAAGTGTGTATTTTAAACCAAATTCTGGTTTGCAATGGTGCCTTTAAGATCTAGTTTGGACTAGAAAAATAAAAAATTCCTTCAAACGTCGAACACTAGCTCGCTCATGAAAATCAGATGCTTTCTTCAGGTTGTTTTTTTTTGTTATAGGAAATGCATCATATATGGGTGTATCACAATTACTTCAAAGACAAGGTTTATCTAACACAGTGTCAGCCATCCCAACGTTATTGTTATTTACATTCCTCTGGTGGGATGGAATAAGTTGCCCTGTGGATATCTGTTCTGTACAGCAGCTGAAAAGAAGACAGAAGCTCAGCTTAATCCAGACACCTAACTTTGAGGCAGCTGAAAAAATTCCATCCCTCAACCACGCACCTTACATAGGTACAAGTTTAAGATCCCAAGTCCTTAAATTAGTCTCATTATGACAGAAATATTTTGACATAAGCTTGAGATTCAAACTAACTAGTTGTACACTTTAACTAAATCCATATTATGAGAATTTATGAAGAGCAAGGATTAAAAAAATGGTGACGTTAGAATGACATTTACTGGTAGACTATGCAAAAATGCTGGTTTAAAAATAACAGGCTGTAGAAAAATTGGCTGTGTAGACTACTTTGGATTCTACATATTATTTTGCATTCTATATATTTTATTAATAGGAATATTATCTAAAGATTGCTGTGATTCAATTTGGTCATAAAACTTCCTCAAATTACATTTTTCTAAATATATGTTTACAAATGGTAGAAATCATCAACTAGTATTTGCTTGACAATACAATAAATACTATTTTCTGTATACAGAAATCAAAATATGCAATATTTACACTAATATTCTTGTAAGATGATTTCTTTATAGAGCACTCTAATTTGGTTCCCCTTTACTGCTAAACAAATGATATATCAAGGAATTTATATTACTTTGGTGAGACTTTTCTATGAAATTATACCTAGACTTTGAAGAGTCATTCTAACAATGCAGTTTAATGTTTCAAAATGAGAGACATTTGGCTATAACAGGGCTTGTGACTCAAAAATAAACCTTAAATGCAGTTTGCAGAGGTGCTAGTGCAATTTGTAGGTGCTGGTATGCAAGATCAGGGTCTGGAGTTTGGGGGGCTATTGTTTGGTTGGTTCTTTTTCCTAGAGCTGTTGATTTAGCCTGGATACTACTGTATACCTGAGAGCAGGGGTGTTGTACTGTGGAACTGAAGTCACTAACTAATAGGTAGACCATAAGTTTAATTCTCTGTAAATGTACTTTTCTTATGATCCTGCCTATCTTAAAATGTTCAGGGCTGTGACAGCAGGGATTGATCCTGCGCTTAGTGAAGTCAATGCCAAAATTTCCATGGTAAGTAACAATTAGAATCTCCCCATCCTTGACAATGTGTAAGTACATGTGTATAAAAGCTTTACTTCGCTGCAGGTATGAACTAGCAAGAAATAACTCCCCAGAGTAAGAGGAGTAAGCAGAAATGTGCACCACAGCGATGTGTGCCTCGGGGCAGACAATCATGGTACCTGTGAGCACTGCTGCTTTGTGCGTCAGACTTGCTTTAAGCTAAGATCTCTGAGGAAGTCAGTACACAGAACCAACATTTTAGGCAGCAGTTACAGGTTGAGAAAGTTTGGCAAGCTTGATATCTTTATTCAGGTGAAGTATATGATTAAACAGACAGAAAGCTTCTTTACAAATACATGTTTTGTTTTCAAAAATAGTATGTCCAAAGTAATGAATCTATTGTGAATATGTACAAAGAGACAATTAATGCTGGATTCACATGAAAACACCAGCTAGAAGGCTGATTTTCCTGGTCTCTTATCTTTAAAATGCAATGGTCTTACGTGGACATGACAAATGGGGACCACAAGACCCTGCAAAAGAAGCCTTGTCTACTTTGTAGTGCTGATACCATTGTTTAAGTAATGAAAAGAATGGAGTTTGTTATAAAAAATGAAAATATATTATTGATTTCCTAAGGGATCCCAGTGAAAAAGCATGCAAATAATATTATTCTCTTTTACCTGTAAAAGTAAACAGATTGCACACAATCAGACTTTAGTCTTTAATTATGGGAAATGTTTATTCAGACTGAGGGCAGAGTTACAGCCATGTTTATCCAATAGAACCGATAAATGCTACTAAATTAAACTGAGTATTTTTCCAGCTGTTTTACATGGGATTATGTATTTCCAAAAGCTTTTCATAAATTTGTCGAAAGCTGGAAAAAGGTGAATAGACAACAGAGCTTCTTGCTAAACAAATCAGCTCATTAATATGCCAGGGCATGGGAGGATGGGGTTTGCCATATCAAGTCAAAATGTTGTGTCATTTTGGCAGCCAGATACGTATATGCATAACAAGTATAGCACTCACTGGAAGATCAGCACAAATGATGGGTATGGAGAAGCAGCAGCACGCAGGGCTCAGTCCAGCATTTAGAGGAAGAGCCAAAAGTGGACTATGCTGAAGATGGTGATTTAGTTTAGCAAGTCTAGTTCTTCAAATATATATGTACACGTATTCACACTCTTGTGTAAATGTAATGTTCCATGTTTCAGTTTTTTTCATGAGTAGAAATTATGTGGTCATTTGGGGATCTTCACAAACTGAGAGACTCTTCCAGTCATTGGGATTTCTCTAATTATTTTCTTTATCTCAAGCTACTTTGATAATGATCACTGCTTTAAGTAACAAGATTACAGAGCTTTAATACTGAAAAAAGACAATTGTTGAAAACAAAAATTTAAAGACAAATCTTTAAAAGACTTAGATAATTTGAATCTCTCGCATTATTTTAGCCTAATTACTTTCTATACCAGTAGAATAATTATGTCTTTAAGAATTTAACCATCTATTTAAAAAAGCAAATTATCTGTTGTATAAATTCACTAGGCCAGCTCCTTAGTTCATGCAGTTTGAATTTGGCTAGTTAGAGTACAGTATATACTTGAGGGCTTGGCCGTTTAGTTAAAAACTAAAATGGGGTTAGAGGAGGGAAGGGTGATTTCAGCCATTTTAGCTTTGCTTATTTAGAAAGTTTATGAAAAAAAAAAAAAAAAAAACAACCCAGATGTTCTTATTTTCTGTTTACAGTGGTTTAGCAGATTTTATGTTTGGTTTCTTCTTTAGAATTATCTCTCTTATATCTGAGCTAAAACACTGTAATCTTTTCCATGTCATCTCCTTTGATGTGCAAAATAGAAGGATTATAAATCAGAGAATTTCTGCAAATGGAATCTATTAAGTCCCTTGGAAAAATTGTGTAAATGAATTTGGATGCACCACTGTGAAACCCAAACTCAAACAGCTTGTGTTCTAGGAAGAAAAAAGCGAGAGTTCTTACTACCTCACACCAACCAAAGGATGATAGCTATTATGTGCAGAATGCCTGATGTGAAAGATTTAGCTATAGTTATTAAAGATTAGTAGCTAAAGGAAAAAATAAAAGGAAACTTAATAGATGTGAATTCATAATGTGAGAGGCTGGTAAAAAAATCCTGACAGTACATACGAAAAAAAGGTTCTACAAATGCATTTAGAAATGTAATATCTTTGAAAATGATCTGTATGTGATGAAATTAATTCTTTGAATAAATAAATACTGTTATGAAGTGCTTCTGTATAAAATAAAACACCTGTGGCTCAAATTCAAGTTCACTGAAAACAAATGGGTTGGTAATCTAGCATGTAGTGTTTTAATTTAGCAAACAGACTTTGTTTTATGATGGGTAAAAGAAAGAGTATGACAGCACATTTGGGATACTTAAATGGATAGTTATTTTATTACTTATCATCATACCACTTGCTTCTTATTCTTAATTGCAAGTTTGGCAGTGATCAGATCAATTATCCTACAAACTATCGACTAACATGAAAACAGCTTCAAAAGTTAACTCTTGATGGCTGGCAGGTGTTTTTGTCAGATAATACTTATAAAATTATATATATTTTTACTGGAGCTCACATATATTTTTTATATATATATACACATACATACATAAACTGTTCATATATATGTACACCTGTATATATGTATTTGCATATATATACATGGATATCTCTGTGTGTGTATACATACATGCACTCACCTATAGATAAATCACATATTACAGACAGAGAGAGAGGGAGAGACAGGTGCATATCCGTCTGTCAGGTCCACCAACACTCACAACTCTGAATTGCTTGTCTGTGAAGATTAGGACTGACAAGGTGCTGTCGCTAAGCACAATATAGATTTGCCGCAGGAATCATGCGGTGACATTGTATGGTCAGGAGGAGATCAGTCAGGGCTAATAGTGTGGTCAATGGAGAGAGTTAGTCCAAGGGTGGCATCACATTTGGAACTCTGTGTCTTCCTCTGGATGAGCATCTTTCTACACGTAACTACAGGGATCCTGAAGAGACTGTGCCTCCTAAAAATGGAGAATAAAGTAGTGCCTCGCTAATTCTGTGTGGCAGAAATGCTATATGCTTTCAGTGTCTGTGTGAGTGCATTCTTGTGTGACTTAAAAACAGGTCAAAGTAGAGTGATGGTAAAACAGCATGACTTAATTGATATATTTGCTTGCGTTTATTTGCCTGGCTTAATTGAGCAGCTAATGCCAGTTTCTAGGGCATATACTGGACAACATTATGTCTGTTGTATATAATCAGGAGAATGATATCCTGCCAGCTTCCCAACTGTAAGCCATAAATGTTATCCTCTGGCTACACGAAACTCAAATTTAAAATGTTGTCATAACTTGCAAATATGCAGACATGATTTACTTTCTGCATCTTGTTAGACTCAGTATAAGCTGTACCATTTATTGTTTTATTATTTATTTATTTCTTTTCCTGTGGAGTAGAAAAAAGTCTTCCTGAAAGCTGTTGGGGATGAGGATCAGTGCCAAATGAAATCTGAAATAAAATTGTCCGAAACGAGCAACAAACTTGTACATTCCTTTGGCATGCTTGGTATATAGATTACGTTCATTTCCCTTAGGACATAATCCTGTTCTTCTAACAATAGGTTATTTGCTTCTGGCTATGATTTTCAAAAGCATATAAGTTACTTCAAAGCACAATTTTTATCAGTTTGAAATGGAGCCGTGCCTCTGAATTATGGAGATACTTTAAAATTGCTTTCCTTTCTCTTTAGTACAGTCAGATTTTCTAATATATGAATACAGATTACTTATTATCTTTGAACCATTTCTACATATGAGAAAATATATCCTTTTTTTGATACTACACATTCTTTGCTTTATTATCTGAGAAACAAATTTTTGGCTGATATATCATTTTAGTATGATAGCATAGAGAGTACTCCCAGTCTTATCCCGTAGGGGAAAATATACTTTTTGTGACATCTTGGATAAAACAATGATGACGGTTAAATGAAAATATTACTTAACCATTTGTTTAAATGACTGAATTGTCCAATAAACTAAAAGCAGACACATTTATTATTTAAAACAGGCACAGGTTTCTGATGACAGAAACTTCTGAACTTGCTTTTATTATGAAGATTAATTTCAATGAAAAATTCACCATTCAGGGTGTGGGGAGTAGGACACATTTTATATGTCAACTTAAATATACTACATTTTCCTAACACATAATTCAGTCATTTTTTATTCTCTCTTATTTGTATGTTGACCTTGACTTATTAAGTGGAAAAACCTACTGCCACTACTGTCTATGCTGAAAAAATGGACCATGAGGGACTGTCTTAGGGCTACAACTCTGTGGGATGGAGCAAGACAATCCACAATAGGATGGGCAGACCTTGGAAGCATGGACACTGTGCAAAGGAGGTTGTCTCCCTGATGATTCCACATTTACTCTCCAATGAACCAGATAATACTCAGAGCTCAGTCTTATTCTTTTTTTGACTGACAATATTGGAGGAGTAGAAAAGCACCAACAAATTGGATACATCATCCTTCAGACGTAAGATAACCAGGAGGTCCAGAATTTCATTTTCAGCTGCCAGGTTCAAGATCCTGGGCAAGGGCTCTGGCAGGGTACGCCCATTCTGCAGTGCCACGATAACAAGTACAAGGTCCCCTTCCTGGTACGAAGGAAAGTAGTCACCTTCCTCACCTAAGTCTGCTCACCACTGGTTCATAACAGTTGTTTGGTGATCAGAATTTCCTCTGCACTCCAGAAAGAACTGATTATTGGCTTAGGTGATTTCAAACATACAGCTCTATTTCCTCATGACAAGGACAACTGCAGGCAAAAGATATGCACAAAAAAATTGGTTTGAAAATTCTAGCTACTCAGAAATTTTCACAAAACAATGATTCTTTAAATAATATCAATCCAGAAGCAGAAAAGTGAAATCCATCAATTTCAAAGTGCATCGGAGGTTCAGGGAAGCTTTCACTTCATTAGCAATTACAAATTGTTTTGTATCAGGCCTAATTAAGCCTGAAAACAGAATAAAAAACATTAATTGGAAAGTGTTTGTTGGCCAAAAGGTAATAAAAATTTAAGTCAGAGTATGTATATTCTTTCCCTCCAAAACCCCTGATACTCAAACACATGCAGAGGAAGAGAAAATCCCCTATGTCATGGCTGTGTATGCAGATAACTACAATGAGAAGTGGAGATAATTGAATCCATTACCAGACAATCACTGCTATAATGGAGGTGGCAATATACAAGACATTTTCAGATATTAATGAGCATGGAGAGAAAGAGTGTCTTCTAAAGAGGGAGGACAAGGACCATCAGCAAAAGATAAAAGCAATAATGTGGACTCAATACTTATTCACTGAAATTTGTCAGCTAAAATGTATTTCATTAAAGATATAATTTAGTGAAATACTTCATATCAAGTCCATCAGTTTTAAACCTTTGTGAAAAATCTCAGAGTGCATCTAAATTAATATTTCATATAGCTCTGGAATTTTTTTTTTCTGCTTCAACTTCTTGTTAGGAATATTTCATTATGTTCAAAGTTCAGGGCATCATCACATGTTACTCTGCATGTCTTAGCGTGCTGAAAGAGCTTTTTGTCTTTACTTTTTTTTTCCCCTCCCAACTAATTAATTCAGTTTAGCCATTTGCTCCTCCTTTCCATAACTGAAGGTTTGTTTATGTTTGGCTGATGCTGTGCATTTTGGTAGCAAGAGTAAACTGGTTGCTGATACAGCTCCATTAATACTGGCAGAAAACCAGATGGATGCCTATTCCTCCTATGTCATCCTCCTCTCTTTCATTTTCTTTTCTCTGCTTATTACACAATTTGTTTTTCAAATGATGTTCAACCTCTTCTCTAACTTGGTCTGTGAAATTTAGTAAAAGTTCAAATCAAAATGGTTACTTAGAGCATTTTCTGCTAACTGCAAGATACTAAATATGTGTTGAGAAACAATGCCCCAAATGTTACTAGAATTAAATTTGCAGGTTTAAGGGGGTTAAAGAGAGGGAGAGATCTGAGGTCTAGAAAAAAATACCATGACATCCCAAAGTTTTAACACTGGTTTAACAGTATAGAAATTCTGCTTTTTAACTTTCCCTTTTCAGAAACATATTAAGATACTAAAGATACTAACCAGCTATTCAGTTAATACCTACACAGAGGAATAGGGTACTACAGAGTTTTCCATTAGTAGCAGAATTCTGGGATCTAGCAATGTATTCTTTAGACATCTACTTCAAACTGTTTCAAGCACTGAAGAGCAATCAAAAGCAAGTTATGAATATGCTATCCTCCATGTTATTATTGCTGCTACTTAGCAGAATTTCATTAATTGTAAAGGTCTTCACTGGAGGGAGAAGTATTTATCATGTAAAATACAGATAGAGTAAATCTTGCTCTAAGTTCTCTAAAAGTTCTCTATAAGTAAAGAACTTACAACCTAAATGCTTACCTTTTACATGTACAAAGCATGCATCCTTGGATCGGAGAAGCAGCACACTTTTCTTCCCCAGGACTTTATGCTGTTTTGCATATTACACCATCATTCATGGCAGCGCAGCAGTCTGTGTGAACATCAGCATGCCCACAGTTACCCATGGCATGATACCTGCAGGCAATCATACCGAGAACAAATGGAGCAATTTTTGTGACTCACCTACCTCCAGCAGTGAGTCTGCTGTTGTGGTCCGTTTCTCTGTTTACACACGTGTTCATACACACACATGCACCCTTTTTCTTACTTGGAGAGATTTCCCTACAAAGATGATGATAGTAAAAATGAAAAACAAACATCAATATGCAACCTAATGTGTGCCACTTCTAGCCCATTTACAACATGCCAGTACTCACTCCGAGTAGTTCTGCTTAGCAGTGAAGGGAAATAATTGAAAAGAAACCTCAAAGGATAATTAAGAAATAACATCGGCTTTTTCTTTAGTTTTCCTTGACATATTTTCTTTACAAGTCTCCATTCGACTTTAATTAAGTTTTGCTTTGAGATCCTGAACCTGGAACAGTGGATTTTTTTGACTCGTAATATAAACTTTACCTTGCAGATAAAAAAGAAAAGAAGTCACAGAGCTATAATCAGCAGATCAGAGAATAAAAGGATTATGAGTTTTTTACTGCCTAAAAAAATCATTGAATTCATTATCTTTGTATGAGTCTCATGTACATGTGAAATATCAAATTAATAGGGCCTTATTCCATTCATATTTTGTTCAGAGGAGTCTTAAGTGAGCAAATGTAACTCATGCTCAGTTTAAGAGCTCTTCAAAGTAGCAAGAAGTTGCAAAGTGATTAAGGACTAGGCCCAGAAATCTTCACCAGTTTTAATTGTTTAAATTAATATAAGCTGTAGGTTTGGGGGTTTTAACATATACCTGAATAAGATGAATAAAAATCCACATCAAATAAAACATCCTTTTGCACTGAAATATATTGGCTTCAAATTCATTTATATATCTCTGATACAAGCACTATCATTTCCAATCTTTGCTTTCAGTATAGGATATTTTATATACTATACAAAGCCTATGCTATTGCTTATTATGCACTTTGTGCAAGAGATGCAGTAGAAACAAGTGAAGTAATCAGTCAAAGTCAGAAGCAGTTATGGCTCTGAAAGATCAAAGAGCAGGTAAAATAAGTAATAAGGGACACACTTTCTTGTATATTAAACAGGTAAATCATTCTCATTTATGCTGTTGTATTGGGTTTGCATGGCAACTTCTGGTAGGGGTGGAGGGAGCTACAGGGGTGGCTTCTGTGAGAAGCTGCTAGAAGCTTCCCTCGTGTCTGACAGAGCCAATGCCAGCCGGCTCCAAGACGGACCCACCGCTGGCCAAGGCCGAGCCCATCAGGGACGGTGGTAGCGCCTCTGGGATAACATGTTTCAGAAGGGGAAAAAGCTGCTGGGCTACTGCAGCCGGAGGGAAGAGTGAGAATATGGGAGATAAACAACTCTGCAGACACCCAGGTCAGCGAAGAAGGAGGGGGAGGAGGTGCTTCAGGCACCGGAGCAGAGATTGCCCTGCAGCCCATGGTGAAGACCACGGTGAGGCAGGCTGTCCCCCTGCAGCCCATGGAGGTCCACAGTGGAGCAGATATCCCCCTGCAGCCCGTGGAGGACCCCACACCAGGGCAGGTGGATGCCCATAGGAGGCTGTGAGCCCATGGGAAGTTTAAGCCAGTGCAGGCTCCTGGCAGGACCTGTGGCCTTGTGGAGAGAGGACCCCATGCTGGAGCAGGTTTGCTGGCAGGACTTGTGACCCCATGGGGGACCCACGCTGGAGCAGTCTGTTCCTGAAGGACTGCACCCCATAGAAGGGACCCACGCTGGAGCAGTTCGTGAAGAACTGTAGCTCATGGAAAGGACTCATGTTGGAGAAGTTCATGGAGAACTGTTTCCTGTGGGAGGGACCCCATGCTGGAGCAGGAGAAGAGTGTGAGTAGTCCTCCCCCTGAGGAGGAAGGAGTGACAGAAACAATGCGTGATGAACTGGCCGCAACCCCCATTCCCTGTCCCCCTGCACTACGTGGTGGGAGGAGGTAGAGAAAATTGGGACTAGAGTTAAGTCTCAGAAGAAGGAAGGGGTGGGGTGAAGGTGTTTTAAGATTTGGTTTTATTTCTTATTACCCTACTCAGATTTGATTGGTAATAAATAAGCTAATTTCCCCAAGTCGAGGCTGTTTTGCCTGTGACAGTAATGGGTGAGTGATCTCTCCCTGTCCTCATCTCAAGCCATGAGTCTTTGGCTGTATTTTCTCTCCCCTGTCCAGCTGAGGAGGGGGAGTGATAGAGCGGCTTTGGTGGGCACCTGGCGTCCAGCCAGGGTCAACCCACCACAGCTAGATGAATACCTGTCAAGAATTTTAAAGAAAATTCAGATAATCATGAAATATATTGTTAAGCATTTCTACAGGGTTTTATGGTTTTGAGTCACAACAATATGCAGAACGTCTTATTTCATTGTTCCCACAAAGCAAGTGTGAGTTGCCAACAATTACAGAGCAATTCAGTCCAGGTATGAGAATCAGAGCCAAAGGTTTCATTGTCCAAAGCATAATCTATTCTACATACCTCTGCTGAAAATTTAAGTAAGGGAATATTTCACTTTACATGGTCAGAAACTCAAAGTGATTTTATATTTTCTGTATTCCAGGTATTACAGATGGCTTTGCCATTTAATTTCTAGAACATTTAATGTCCCAGTAGCATCCTGTTACTAAAACAAAGAAACATGAACAGATATTGGGTATGCCAAAAATTACAAAGCCAAACCACTAAATAGTTGCTTGAAGGGGTGCAGAAATGCGTAAGTCAACAGTGATTTCAGAGAATAGCCTGACACATTCCACAGAATCTATTTTTCATTTCCACAGCTGAGACTTATACGATAAGCCCTAATAACTATAGTAAGAAAGGCAGAGGGAAATACTAACTTGAGATCAACTCCTTTGTGGAACTGTGCTCTGAAAGATAAAAATAGATAAGAGAAAGGAATGAACACAACCCAAACTTATGTTTATAGACCGTATTACCACTTCAATATTGTTTTGATTAAGTCTGAGACAGCAATTTTGTCAGAAACAATGACACTAACTTAACTTCATTCCCTTGCGGTCTGTTACTCATGAGCTTAGCTTCATCTCCTAACATGCAAATTTCTCTTTCAGTGCAGTGGCTTGTTACAGCTTCCTGTTTAAAAGGAAGGTATTGTCACACTATCTTAAAGTAACTTTTTAGTTTAGAACAGAGCTTGTGGAAAAACATAAGTGGTTGGAAAAAAATGGCAAGTTCACAGGGACTGAGGATTCCCTCAGTATAGCAGTGTTTTATCTGATCAGCTAGATAGAGATTTCAGAATCTTGCTGACAGGTGCAAGAGGCCTATTTTAATATGCATATATGACTACAGCCTATTTTTTGAACTGTTAAAACTATTACATAGTTGAATTCAGCTCAATATTGAACTATCATTATTTATTATTTTTTCCCCTGTGACATTCAATAATTATGCTGGTGCTATCTCTGTTTAAAAGTTAAAGTCATTCTCCTCTTCATTCACTCCTCCCATCTCATTCAGCTTCCATATGTGACTGTCAAAACTTTCTCTGACATGAACATTAGAAAAAGCCTAGAGTAAGCCACATTTTGAATCAGGGAAGAGTGTTGTTTTGATCAGTACAAAACAATGACACTTTGATTTACTTTTCCTCAGTTTGTATTTTGTTGAGTGTTTTCCTTTTCAAAGCAAATTTAGAATCCACAGTTTTTGGACTTTGTTTGAAGATATTTGCCTTCTAATTACAATCTGCAGACACATTAGACTGAGGGAGAAATAACCCACTCTCCATCGATATGACTAAAACCCTGGTTAGCACATCTCTTTTTACAAGGTAATTTCCATTCCAAATAACAAAAGCTAGCAACATCTCTCGCCATGTTATGTCAACATGTAAATCCCAAGCAAACATCAGGATGTGATAAGTTAGCACTCCTTCATGCAGATTTCTTCATCATCATAGCCCATACCCCTTGACTTTCCTCTTTACTAAATCACGAGGCACTATACACTCTGCTATATGCTGTTTTGCTTGGTGAGGGGACCATGTGCAGCTGGGAAGCCACCAACATAACTCCAAACACCTCCTTGCCCTCCTTCAGGATGGTTGTCATGGTTTTAGCTGGGATAGTTGATTTTCTTCACTGTAGCTAGTATAGTGCTGTGTTTTAGACTTAGTATGAAAATAATGTTGATAACACACTGATGTTTTAGTTGTTGCTAGGTAGTGCTTACAGTAGTCAAAGACTTTCCAGTTTCCCATGTTCTGCCAGATGCACAAGAAGCTGGGAGGGGAGGGGATACAACCAGGAGAGTTGATCCGAATTGGCCAAAGGGTATTCCATATCATGTGACATCATGCCCAGTATATTAACTGGGGGGAGTTGGCCGGGGGAAGCAGCGATCGTGGCTCGGGGACCGGCAGCGTCGGTCAGCAGGTGGCGAGCGGTTGCAGCACTTGTTTAGTTTTGGTTTTGGTATTTTTTTGTCTCTTTCCCTTCTTCCAAGGTTTCATCTCTCTCTCGATCATTCTTTTCCTTTTCATTATATTATTATTATGATTATTGTTGTTGTTTTATTTTGATTATTAAACTGTTCTTATCTCAACCCACGAGTTTTCTTACTTTGGCCCTTCTGATTCTCTCCCCCATCCCACAGGGGTGGGGGGAGTGAGCAAGCGGCTGTGTGGTGCTTAGTTGCTGACCAGGGCTAAACCACAACAACGCTACTGATCAGGTCCACCTGGCTAGTGGATCACAGGAGTGCAAAAACCAGTTGTGTCTGGCACAGGAGAAAGGCTGCAGGTTAGGAGGGAATAAATTTGTTTGACTATGGAGCTTGACACTTCAGAGGTCTGAAGTCTGGGCCAGAAAATCTTCTCTCACATGGGAGTAGCTGAATCCTTTATTGGAACCTGACTCTTGCTAAGTTCAGCTGTAGCTACAGGAAACATTGCTATTTGGAGTTTTGGGAAGTCTTGGTGGGAAACAGACCTATAAAGGTCATCACCCAGGACATCTTTTCTTAGGTTGGATTTAGCATAATTTTGAGATTTCTTTGCAGTGCTGTTGCTAATATTTCATCAGGTTTACCTTCTTTTCATTCAGGCATATTTACTAATATTTTCCATGATTCACTTACTGTAGTGGCCATTTCTGGAAGATGTGAAGTAAAGAGATGCTAAGACATTTCTGAGTCACGGGAATGTAAAAGAAACCATAAATAGTATAATTATAATGTAATTTTTATAACATGCTATCTTGTAGAAAATGCTGTGAGATTCTATTGAATAGATGTAATGGAAGTTTTAAAACTGATGGAGTAAGTATGGAATAAGTAGCAACACAGCCATATATTTGAAAATTGCTTGATGTACAACAGATTTCTTTTCTTTTTAGCTGCTTTGTAAGTGCAAATGCTAGAAGAAAACACATGTACATAAGAACAGAACTTCATTTCTCTACTGCTCAAAGCAGTTTATGTAAGTAAAGGCCCCAGAAAAATTGCCACTTTGCCTGTTATTGCAAATCAATTTTCCAGCACTAGGTGTTGATTAGCAATGGGAGAAAAAAAAAAAAAAAAAGATGAGGAAGAGTGGGAAGTAAAACAGCAGAAATCATGGTGCTCATATACTTGATAAATAGCAGGGTGTAAGACCCTAGACCTGGATAAAAAGAAACTTTCTTTTAAATAGTTCACAATATACTGAGAGGAAGCCTGATTCCCTGTCAGAGGCCACTAGGTTTAAAGAGATCTGGTTCTGCTCTTGGCTCATGCACTGTCCTACCTCATGGGCTTCAGCAAAATACCCATTTTTCACTGACTCCCTTCCCATCATTTGCGAGTTCTGATTATTTAAATTGAAAGACCTCAGGGAAAAAAAAAAAAACAAACAGCCTCTTATTGTTATATTCACTATATTCAAAACCAAATTTATAGCAGTTAAAATAATGCAGATAATAATAATAATAATGCTATATTTAAATTTCTATTGATCATGTGACTGAAGTGTGGAATATAATGCATGCTTACAGAGAAATTGAGCTATGACTGCCTGAGAAACAAAGCTTTATGTAGAGGAAGCTAGACCAAAAAGAGACACGCAAGAGGCATGGTGACTATGGAAGCTTCTGTGCTGATCTTTTTCTTCATGTTTTCCATTTAGCAGACATACCAGAACTGCAGGGGCTAGGTTTGTTTTGGTGCTACACTGCCACAGGGGTTTTCCATGTTGCACAGACATAGGTGGTTTTGTCTTCTCATTGAGAGCAAAAAGAAATAGATTTGTGCTGCACTTCTTATGCAAGAATATCACCCTCCTGACCCACCAAAATTACATTTTAGTTCACAGGAATCCAGTAGGAGTTCACTAGCTACATAATCTTCAATTCTCAATTCAGGGCTTCCTGATTTATAGAATGCGTTTCTGTTTTTAACAGTAATTTGCAAATACTATTCACAGCATCACACAGACAGCCTGGGGAAGCACTTTTTTCAGTCCACTTAGTTTTCTCTTTCCCATCTAGAGGAAAACCATACCTGGTGCCTGTATCAGATACCTATATCAAGTTCATTCTGAAATTCTGAGAACACCTTGATTTCTCACCTTTTATATCTGAGAAAGAAAAGGCGTAGACAGAAATTTGTATTGCTAAAGCTGCATTGTAAGAAAAGAGGAGAGAATGGCTATATTTATTACATGTGCATAATCTATTTACCCATCCTTACCACTTAGCTCAGTGTGTTTTTCCAGCTCCTCCCTCTGTCTGGCTTTGTTTTCACCTCATGAGCTTGCAAATTCCAGACCAATATCCATATCAGCATCTGAGGAAGGCCAAGCTCTATTTCCAATTCTTCATTCATAGCTATGTCTCCAAAAGGCAAATGACACAATCTATGTATTTGCTCAGTAAACCTGCTATCCTTTTAGTAAAGTGCTTTTCAGTTCACAGTTTCCTCTCAAATATGCTGCAAAGGTGGCCTGTGCATAAAGTGAGAATGGAAATTCAGAGACATGTGGTGATGAAAGAACTGTGGTAGAGCAGTGTGCTCTTCCACAAAACAGCATGAGCACAAACTGTAGGAAGTTTTGTAAAATGGCAGCAGATGTTTATCTTGACTACACATTTTTTGACTTGACATTTTTTTTTCTGCTAGCCATATAAAATTAATATTAATCATCAGAATGTAACATCAAACTACAAATTAATAGGACTTTCTACACAGAAATGGAGGAAAGGCACTATCTTTTAAAATGTGCATGTAAGCAAAGAGAAGATAGGTTATTTTACTAACAGTCTCATGCAGGTTCTTGTCCTTCTAAAATATTTTTATTATTACTAATTACTTATGTTCCAAGTCAAGGGGAAAACAATAGTTTCTCTGTTAATTCTTAGACTGTTTCACACTGCCAGAGTGCACATAAGCAAGCTTGTATTTCTTCAGCCAAGCAAGTGCAAGCCACAGTCTTGACAATGTTTAAGGTGCAAGACAGAGTGCAGATTTGACCAGTTCTATGTGTTTTTGAAGATCCTGGCTTTCTTTGTAAGAACTTTGTCCTACAGCATTTGACCTCTTGTTATTTATACATTTTACATAGTCCTAGTTACAGATTCATATTCTTTTATATATTTTCCAGTAGGCTAATAAAGCTTGATTTAGAGGCGCTTAGATTTCTCCGCAAAGACCTACAAACTTTTAAAATCAAAATTTTATTTGGCTAAAGTGAGAATGGAAATTCCATTCTGAAACTAGGTGTGCAGCTTTAAAATAGATAAAATTGAAGTTAGGGAAGAAAACAAAAGCAACAAGTTTTCTACACCCCTCTCCTGCCAGCTGTGTTCTTGAAGGTCGGTCCTTGCTCTTGGTCCCTCAGTGACTTTCTTAGGAATGCAACCTCTGCTCTGATCCCTAGGAAGCACTTTCTGGCAAGGCTTCTGTCTGCTCCTTGCTGCCCACTGCAGTCCCTTTAGTCCCTATGTGAGACTAAGCAGGTCTCGCTGTTGACTGTTCCCCTCTGTAGTTCCCATAGGAAAGATGCAGCCGCCCCCCAGACAGCCCACCTGATCTCATCTTGTCAAGTACAAGTAAGCTCTCCCAAAACCAAGAAAGAGCAGCGAATACTTTACCTCAAAGCAGGTCAAGAATTCCCCTCGCTTCCTTTGGAGGCAGTTGACAGTGATCTCTGTCCAAATAGGGAGGTTGTGAGCCAGATCCCCAGCTACGTGGCTTCCATGTCAGTGCAGGCTTGCACCTGACTCACTTGGAGTCCAGCAAGGCTCGTTCATGTCGGTTTGCAAATGACCATGGAGATACATTAAAAAATAAACACTGGGCATGCCAGCAGTCATATAAAAAAATGAACACAGGGCTAATTTAGAGCTCACTCAAGTTTCAGTTGTATACATGCATGCATGTTAGGACAGCCTGTAGTCACTACTGCTAAATTATTATTATCTGTATTTACGATTAATTTTTATTTTGTTACCACTTAAAAACAAGTCTGAGTCTCATTGTGCTAGACACTGCATGAACATTATTGATGAGAAAGTCTGTGTCCCTAAAAGCTTTTAGTCTGAAGGGAAAGACATAAATACTAGATGAAACAATCAAATCAACTAGATGAACTTGGGGGGAAATATGCTCAAAAAAATAAATTCACAATTTAATATGTTCTGCATCACAGTCACAATTTTTCCATCTGTTTCTGACTGATAACAGCCTGAGATGTACCATTTTCCCTGTTACTGCTTTATTTAGTAAAATGTTATGTTAAAAAAAATGTTGCCTCTCTGTGGGGCATTAGTAGAATGAGTGCGAGTGAATACAACTCTTTAGAGGTTTTGGCCTTCCAATTACTTCCACAGGAAGATAAATGCAGTAAGCATCAAAGTGACTGTTTGCTGTCTTATATTGTCAATAAAACTAGTAGTTCTAATAACAGGCAAGTCAAAGAAACCAAGAACATCTCAGTCCTTCAACTTTTCTGTGTGTAATCTTAACAAAGTCAAGAATTGTACCGGATTGGATTCATCCATAAGATGTTGCAAATTAAAGTTCCATTTCAGGAAATGAATGTAAATAAACCAAACCAAAGTATAGAGAAGAGAGAGGTTTCTCTTTCATTTAACTTTTCAGAGGGAGGAAAAAAATCTCCTGTTAAAAGGTACTACCCAGCAAAAGTAAATCTAAGCAATTTTGCTTAAAATAGCTAAATACATACTATATTCACAACCCTCTTATCAATCTTTTAATGTACTCCCATAATATTTTCATTGATGGAAGCCAGCAACCTATGTCCATTGTAATTACGATTCATGATAATTGTGTTGTCTTAAAGAATTTTGTTAAAATTTTCAAATGATACCAAGCTAATAGAAAAAGTAAAGGCACCATTTCTGAATTTATTCACCCTAGAAAAAAGTTGAATTTTAATATGGTCACGCATAAATTGTTATTAACGTACATTAAAACACCTTTTAATATCTAATGTACAGAAAAGTATTGTTCTAAAATCTTGGTTTTGGGACATAGTTCACTTTGGGTCAAGGTGTAGACAAAGCATATTATGTCTAATATTTGTCAAGATTTGTTTTGCCTTAAAATCTATCCATCTGGCATCATTTTATTTAATGCATTTTCAGTAAGGATAACATTTGGTAGTTTAATTTAAGATAAATCTTAAATTTTAGGTTTATATCCCAGTATAAAGGGTGGGATGTGGGGACTTTATTTGTGTCTTGTTTAGCTTCTTAAGCAATATTTAAAGGGTCAGCTGTATTTATCAAACTGGTTCTGCATGGATTTTTGCTTCTGCCATTTAGCTTATTGATTTATTTGTTCTACTGAAAATTGTCTGTTCAATTTGACCAGCTGACTTTTCAAAAACATAATTAGGGAGCAAGTACTTCATCCTGGGTTATGGATGTGAGAACTTCTGGTACAGGCAGAGTCACAGACATCTGGGGCACCTCTGTTTTGCTAGGTGAGCCTGTGTCCATGGCCAGTTGCACTGTGCCCCAGGTTGCTGCAGCTGAACTTCTTCCCTTCCCTCAACGAGTTCATGTAAAGGTAGTTTGAGCTCCTCCATCTTAAATTGTGATACATAACAGTTATAGTGTATTGCACTATATTTAGGTACACTAATTTATCTATCTCAGAGCACTAGGTTGCTTTTCTTGTCCTTTCACAGGTAACAGGAAAAATGTAATCCCCTGTAGTAATTAATTTAAAAGCTAACACAAGCTGAATTTTGAAATGTCTCCACTTTTTCTTGTCTTTCTTTTCTCTGATATGATCAATAGTCTTCTATTTGCCAGTCAGGCCATCTCCTACTTGGCTGTTAATTTAGAAACTTCCTGAAATAGAATTTCTCACCTTCAGTTTTCTATTTAACACATTCCAAGCATGACTTCTCAGGTAACATGAAAAGTAGTTTCTTTTTCATCACAAGAAAAAAGAAAATTTCTAGCTATTTTCAAAATTATTTTCAAAGGATGGAAGTGGGCGGCAGTATTTTGACTGGCCTTCTTTCTTTCTTTTTTTTTGTTGTTTTGGTTTGGGGTTTATTTTTCTTTTTCTCTTTTTTTTTCTACAGTCCCAAAACTGATTAAGACTCAAGCTGTTGAGACAAAGTAATTTTGAACAATTACTTTGAAGTCTTACATTTCATTAGTATTCTTTAACCCGGAGACTTAGCTCACCCAATAACATACTAAATAGCATAAGCTGCAGTGACAGGAGAGACATGAAGAAATTATGTTCTTTGTTTCATCTAGTTTATTTTTGGTTTTGAATATAGGCATAGAGAAGACACAAAGATTTGTGATATTACATATAGTTCATAAATAATCACAATCTTTGGGACTAATTTTTTTCAAGGTTTTGCTCCTGCTACCAGAAAAACTGGACACAAATTATAAGGTAAATAAATGTCAGAAAATCTGATGCTTATATTATCACATTATAACATTATACTTCATAAATATATTCTTTCAATATTTACACTATACTTGATATTTTAAACTAGTACTACCTTCTTTTTTCAGTTGTACTTGTGTCACAAGTCCATTCTTAGATTCAAAGTCTATAGAAAACCAAAGACAAAAACTTTGGTTTTCTACTAAATTACAGGTAAAACAAGAAATGTTTGTTAGTATTTTATGAGAAAAGACATAATAATAGATGTAAAGGGAATAGAAGGAAAGAAAAAATAGGCACTATAAAAGTGAGCTAAAACACTAAGAGAAGAAAATAATGATACAAGAATAAACTTGCCTGTAATTTCTTCTCACCCTTGGCTTACACTTTTGAGACAGACAGATTCTGATTTTATATACTGTTCAAAATATAAACATTTATACATCTCAGATAACAGTCTCAACAGAAAATAACATTATCATATACCATTTCACACATCAAATACTCATTTACAATTCAATATAGACCTTAAAATTTTGAGTGGTTCACTAATCTTAAAATATCTTAAGTAGAGGTTCACATTTAAACATGCAATTAAATTCTGGTTCCTGTTTTGGTTTACATATGCTACTACTCTGTCCTTATTTTTTAGTAGATTTCATTGTGTTACTAAATATCTTCTCTTTCATTGGTAAAATAGGTACGTACCCATATATTAGTTTTCCATACGTACATTTTAATGAGGAATAAAGGAAACTACATTTTAATGGACAATTTATTGAGAACTGGTCAACATTTGCATTTATACTTGAGCTATATCTTTTTGTGCTATATGGTTATATGGAATTTGTTTACTGTTATAGTTCAGAAGTCATTTATGTCTATAAAACATATCATACTTTAAAGACAACAAAAGGAGAAAATGAAGTTATACAGTTTATCCAAACTGTAAGTAGACGGAAGTCTGATGGGTGGTTTGAAATATTTTAAATTTTCTTTCAAGGCAAAGGAATGTGTAATTCTATTTGATATTAAATTATTTTATAAAACCTCTTTATTCCTGCTAGTTCTTAATCCTTTTTAAATTATATGGCACCATTGCATACAGTGAATAACGTCCCTTTCACTGCAATGTATACTAAAGTCAATAACAACAATACCTCATTGTGAAGCAAAGTTAATAGCTGTAATTGGCAACAATATTTCAGCCTCTTGCCAGCTTATAGCTGATAAAATATTAATTCTTATGTCTGTCACAGAGAATTGCAATTGCTGAGCTACCACACTTACCAGGCATTATCAACTACTAAATATTTCATCAAACATAATGTAGCAAATCAGTGCTATTATGTGTTGTTTTGGGGTTTTTTTAGTCATCACATATCTACATGTCAATACTGCCCTTGGCTAGCAGCATACTTCTCCTAAAGAAGCCAAGAAGTTCCACACTAGGACATGTGCAACACATAGGACATTGCCAGTTAACCCTAAACCATGGGTACATATGCATTGCAGGGGTCAGTGGGGCAGAGTCCATTAAGCTGCTCAGGCAGCTGCTTTTGAATTGCCACAAAAGACAATCTAACATATTATGGAAAACTGAAATTGATGGTGGTTCACCTTAATATGACAGGCTGTAAACTGCTGTGGTTCATTATTTCAGAAGCAACTGAGCAGCCCCAGCAGCTGGCTGGAAACTGACAGGAGCAGGGAGAGTCAGGTTAAGCCCAAAGCCTTTGATGCAGGAAACAAAGACCAGAAGCTGGGAGGATGGCTGGAACTGCCACACTCTTCTGGGGAAGTACATGTTTCCTGGGTCCTTTCACCCTTCACTAGATACCCACTTTTGGCTACTATTGGAGAGAGGGTACTGAAATACATGGCCCTTTGGTCTGTATGGCTCTTCTTAAGTTTCTGTTACCTACTCTTTCAAATATGACTAGTGAACACCGTTCAGGAACATCCAAAGTACTTTGAAAAGATGAGGAGCACAGGGTAATTACCCATACTGAAAGTCCAAGTTTGTTAGCAGCATCAGGGTGACACAACGAAACAACGTGCAGATTCTCAGAAGGTCTCTCAGCTATCCTTTAACAAGGGGAAGAGCCGGATTTTGCACCTGGGGCATGGCAACCCTGGATGGACATTCAGACTGGGGTATGAGAGGCTGGAGAGCAGCCCCGCAGAGAGGGACCTGGGGGTTCTGGTCGACGGAAAGTTGAACATGAGCCAGCAGCGTGCCCTGGCAGCCAAGAGGGCCAACTGTGCCCTGGGGTGCATCAAGCACTGCATTGCAGCCAGTCGAGGGAGGGGATTGTCCTGCTCTACTCTGCACTGGTGCGGCTTCACCTCGAGTACTGTGTGCAGTTGTTTTTTTTTAATGCCACAGTACATTAAGGATACAAAACTACTAGAGAGTGTCCAGAGGAGGGCCACGAAGTTGGTGAAGGGTTTAGAGGAGAAACCGTATGAAGAGTGGCTAAAGCCACTTGGTTTGTTCAGCCTGGAGAAGAGGAGACTGAGGGCAGACCTCATCATGGTGTACAGCTTCCTCACAAGGGGGAGAGGAGGAGCAGGCACTGATCTCTTCTCTCTGGTGACTGATGATAGGACCCAAGGGAATGGCAGGAAGATGTGCCAGGGGAGGTTTAGGTTGGATATTAGGAAAAGGTTCTTCACCCAGAGGGTGGTGGAGCACTGGGACAGGCTCCCCAGGGAGGTAGTCATGGCGCCAAGCCTGATGACATTCAAGAAGCACTTGGACAATGCCCTCAGAGACATGGTGTGAATTTTGGGGCTGTCCTATGCAGGGAGAGGAGCTGGACTTGATGGTCCTTGTGGGTCCCCTCCAACTCAGGACATTCTATGGTTCTATGATCCTGGACTGTTCTGCACCCTGACTTACCGTGTGGTATAGAAATACCCCTTTTTTGCAGAACACTTTTCTACCTAATGATAATTTTTGTGTGTTTTCTCTGCTTCTTTTTCTTTACTTGTTTGGGTTTTTTTTATTCTAGGAGTGTCTTTGCACTTGAGATTTTGGGACTGTCTTTCTCTGGGACTGAATTCGAATGAAACTGCAAGGCTTGGGCACTACAATACATCTATTCCCACTAAGTACTGCAGACATAGGATTAACATTAAGCTTGATTCTTATGAACTGAAAAAGGTAGGAAGTGAGTATCTCTGTGACCTGAAGACCTTGATGTTTTGATTATAGTCCTTCTAATTATTGCTCTCCTCCTGACTATAACATGGGTCACCTGCCTCCCTGATCATTCACTGTTTCTTTAAGATTTGATATTAACTCCCTGCTAACTCCATTCTGCTTCTCTGCATGCTGTCATTTCTGCATGCTAACTTTTGTGATGCCAGTGATTTTCATACATGGATTAACTGAATTAGTTATTGAATGGGGACATAATTTTATCCTGTTATCTTTCACTTTACTCAAGCCTGCAACCTGCCCAAGACAAAGAAAGGCTGCTGTGTTCAGTGAACCACACAGATGGTGCACATGGTGGTCTCTGAAAATATATTCAAGTACAACTGAATCTTTGAAGAATCTTTAACCTCCTTCTCAATCATGAAATATCTTTCACATTAAGATAGTATGTTGCTGGGTTTTTTTAATTATTCTTGTGACAGCTTCACTTCCTAAAAGTGACGAGGCTTCTGCAATCCTCATACTTTTATAGTTTATTTTAAAATATTCTGATTATTAAAAGTGATGAGCAATTATCCTGTGAAAATTAGGTCCCTTTGAAAATTTAAAACCATCTGTATTATCGTCTTTTAATATCTTCGCATCTTGAGAAGTCACGGGAAAAATAAGCATTCCCTGGCAAGCACTGTGTGAAGTAACCATCCTTTTGGCAAAGAGAAGCTTAGGCATGCATAATTTATCTACTTCCTATCTGTTACATGTGCATTTTTTCCACATTTAATCCACAATAACTATAGAGATCGCTATGTTGCAGATAGCTGGATAAATCCTTTTCAAGGCTATATTTGCTTATTTTATAATAATAATAATTTTATAATAAACAGTCTGACCATATAGGGTTTTTTTGTAGAAATGTACGTGGTATTTAATTATTGTAAAAGCACTAATTCTGGCACAACTACCTTTCTTTTTGTCCTGGTTTCAGCTGGGATAGAGTTAATTTTTTTTTCATAGTAGCCAGTGTGGGGCTATGTTTTGGATTTATGCTGAAAAGCGTGTTGATAATACAGAGATGTTTTAGTTGTTGCTAAGTAGTGCTTACACTAGTCAAGGACTTTTTCTGCTTCCCCTGCTCTGCTGGGTGCACAAGAAGCTGGGAGGGGACACAGCCGGGACAGCTGACCCCAACTGACCAAAGGGATATTCCATACCATAGGACATCATGCTCAGTATATAAAGCTGGGGGAAGAAGAAGGAAGGGGGGACGTTTGGAGTGATGGCGTTTGTCTTCCCAAGTAACCATTACGCGTGATGGAGCCCTGCTTTCCTGGGGATGGCTGAACACCTGCCTGCCCCTGGGAAGGAGTGAATTAATTGCTTGTTTTGCTTTGCTTGTGCGCACGGCTTTTGCTTTCCCTATTAAACTGTCTTTATCTCAACCCAGGAGTTTCCCCACTTTTGCTTTTCTGATTCTCTCCCCCATCCCACCAGGGGGGAGTGAGCGAGCGGCTGCGTGGTGCTTGGTTGCTGACTGGGGTTAAACCACGACGCTTTTCTAGTTCATTTCTCTGATTAATCATTAGGTTTTCAGAAGAGGATATGTCGCTTGTCAACCTACGTATGATGCCAAGTGCATGTGACTTTGCTCTTAACTTGAACTAATTAAAAAGGAAATTGTCCATGCATATAGATTTATATCAGTTGGTAGTGATATATCTCTCCTCCACATAAAGCCAGCATTTCAGCCATACTGAATGGCTAGCACACATGATTTCATTTTGGAATACATCATTCACTTTATAATGAAAACTGAAGCTAAGGTATTTTAAAGCCATTCTGTTTTTTTATAAAACAAAGCAAAACAAAACTGTTTTATTGAAACAAAAGTGGTTCCCACCTGTAGAAAAACTAGCAATGCACAAATTCAAATCTCAGTTTACTATACTGACATGCTACCATTTCCAGAAGAAATGTTCTAAGCATTTTATTTCTCTTTTCTGTCAGTTCATGATCTGTCAGTCCTTTAAAAAGCAAGTCCCTTCTCTGTAAAATCCAAAATAATCGCATGCATATTAAATATGGTTTCACAATGTTTTCTAATTGTGGTCATTCATGATATTAAACTATTGAAGTGGACACTAAGTTTTCTGTATTACATGGGAGACATGATTTGAAATTATACACAAACAAGGATTTGAGGCCCAGATTCATCACAGTGATCCAACTGCTTATTACTACAGGAAATGTTGTGAAGGAGACAGCAAGTAGTAGTGAATATGGTCTTTGATCTCCCTTTCATTCCCTTCTTGTAGTTATTAGATGAAGGTAAATGATATAAAACATTTCAGTTAAGAACTACTTTGATATAATAAAGATTCTTTTTAAAGAAATGAAATGTCAGAAAAAATATTTAAATATTCTTTTTATTCAAGAGCTGTGACGCATGGACACACGCATGTAATTAATTGAGTAATCCAGTAAATAATTCCTTCACATATTTTTCACAAACTCAGATTATACTTCAAATTTTCAAAATACTCTGATATTGTGTTTGCGTTATAAACATTCCTAACAATCGCAGCTGAAATCTAAGCACTCTTTAATTAGGCTCTGTCAATACATATGTCACAGGGAGACAGTCCAAGGCATAAGTAGCGTATATTATAACTAGATAAATTATAAACAAATAAGAATTTTTATCCCAGTTTTGCATATAAAGGACTAGGGTTTATAGAAAATTTAAGTCTTGCCCAAAACGCTGTATAATTTTTCCAGCTTTCACTGCTACTTGAAAGATGACCTGTTTGTGCTGGAAGGACGAAAAATGATAAAACACAGATATTAAAGTACAAAATGCAAGACATATTTTAAAATTCATTGGTTTTTTTTGGCTGGGTATTTGTTCGTGATTTTCAGACATTTGTTGTTTTTATTGTTTTTGTAATTAAAATAATTCTTTATATGGGAGTATAAACAGTCCTGGTGCCTGTTTGAATTTATATGCAGAAAAAGTATGTATATATACAATGTATATTATGCTTGCATATGTTTTTAACATATTTAACTTAACATTAACATAAATACTGTGTTGTGTTTCATTTGAATTTTGTTTTTAGTTTCCACACAAGCTTGTTTCATTTGAATTTTGTTTTTAGTTTCCACACGAGCCCATTTCAAGAAGTGATTTGTTTCCACCACCTTCCTGTTGTAAAAAAAAATGGACCCTAACAGAGCTTTCAGAAGCATCTTCCTCCACTGTAAAGCTAAGCAGCTCCTTTTGTGCATCCTTCTTCTAAAATAATATATAAACTCAAAATAGAGCTTTTATGCCTGAAAATAGATGATGACGGAGCTTGGTGACAGCTACCCAAAAGGCAAACACCACTGATGGGATCCTTCAGAGCTGAATTTAGCTGGGTGCAGCACAGACACTGACAGATGATTTGTTCTTTTGTAATCAAATGAGAGAAACAGTCAATTTTGCAGTAGAAGTCCCTTGACCTTAGGACAAGGTGAACTGTTCCGGAGGTGCCCCAGTTTCTCTCCATTGATTATAAGGGGGGTATGGAAGACTAGAGGAGATGTATTGTGTATATCTGGTGAGATGATTCTTACCCTTGGTGTCTATTCATTTAGCTATTCATTGATTAGATCTATTACAATACAGTATTTTTCAGTCACTGCTCAATGAGCAATGGTCACTGCATGGGTCACTTAACCACCAGCACAAGTGGTGTACATTAGCAGGTGTACCTTTAACTGATCCTGATTCCTCAAAGACCACAGGGTCACCTTAGGATTGCTGTGCTACAGCTCTACTACAGCACTGGTAATAGCCCACGAGGTTCAGTGTATTTAGTAGAGACTTCAGACATTTGCCCTGGGCACCATCACTCTATGCTACATGACATATTAGTGAGGAAAAATTGTATAAATCAGTTATATTTCAATTCCAGTTTCCTTAATTTTGCTTCCAACACCCAAACTTCAACTTCCTGTACAAGATGGCTTTAGGGCACCCCCTATCACCAAAAAAGAAATAAGAAATATTAGGATTTGTGTAAGCTTTTTTGTATGGCTGCCATGCCAAAAAGATGCCAAAAATGATATTCACTGAACCCCATAAAATTTTGTAAAGTACAAAATACTTAAAGCAATTATATGAAAATATTGAGGGGAAAAAAAAACAACAACAAAAAGCAGCTGAAGATATGAAATTGGTATCTTCAGGGGAAAAACCACTGTAATTTCATCTTTAAAAACTTGTACGAGAATATTCATTTTCAAGGAATGAAATAAACTTAATGATCAGTGTACAGAGGCTAAACATCAAAAAGTGATTAGGATCTCTTCCTGATCATTTTAGCTGTCTCAGCACGATCCTTTAGACTTTTAACTTCTCTTTGTCTGTTACAAAAATGACTTCTCTATTCCTCACCCTACTCCGTTTCTCGCAGACTTTACTGGTATATGAGTTCGTACAAATGGTTTGCTTGTGGTCTGTGTATCACACATTTGCTGCAGTTCTGAGACAGAGGTGCTTATGGACCATGACGACATTTGTTTCTAATTTAATAGTGCCTTAGCCTGACTAGGACACATGAAATCATAATCCCAAACAGTTTTACCCATAAGATTTTAATTACCTTACACTCTCATATATATGCTAACTATTGTCAATGTTCATATGTAGATGCCATTTTAATTTCATCTTACATAAAATAAAAGTGTGTATTAGTATTTTGAATGAGAACAGAATAAACATTGTCATCATTCATCTGTGAAATGTTTATTCCTTTGTTATGTCTCCATGACTCATGCTGAATTGTATATTACCCCTCAATGAGTTCTATTGCAGCCCTTTGGCAACTTGTAGAAAGAAGCAATTTAAAGATACGTAAAATGTTTTGAAATATCTGCAGTTCTGATTTTCTTAAAGTTTGTACCAAAATGGATGTCATTTACAAGCTATGAAGAGGAGTGGCCTGGCAAGGAATAGGCCAGAATTTGCTCTGTTAGCTCTATTAATAGGTCTTCTAGTGTTTCCAGGACTTCGTTCGTGCATGTATGTATGCAAGTAGGTACATATAATGTTAAAAACTGCCAGGCTGTTCTGTTTTCCCTCTACATGTTTAAGGATCACCTGGGTTTTTCTCTACTCAGCAAGCTGGAATTAATTCACATGCACTTCAGTTTGGTTTGCACTGAAGAATCCAGAAAATCTAATTATTTTTTTAAGAGATCCTTTGAACAGAGAGTCATCCAGATATTTCTTGCAGAAGTTCTTAGAACCACCAGGAAACTTTTCTTGTAGGTGGACCAAGATTTGTAATAAATGCTTGACACACACAAGCCTACTCAGGAAACCTGTCATTACAGAGAACACCACTGAATTGCTAGAGGCATTTTATTCAGTTTTAGTTAAATTTTGGAAGAGGTATGGTGATGGCTGTTGGTTTAGTGTTTTGGGTTTTGTTTTGATTTTCCATTGCTGGTTTGTAGTCCTTTTCAATATTGCGGGGGCAGTATTTATATCGTGAAGCAGTTCTGAGAGCAAACTATTTTCATATCTACAAGAAAACTGCATATGCAGGCACAGCTGGCTAAGTCGTACAGCAGAGGTATCTGTTTTGCTTCAAGATAAATATCTATTCTATTTCACTTTGCCATTTCTTTTACTCAGCACCAGTTTTTCAAGGGTTTTCGGTTCTTACTTTTTTGTCTTTTGGTGCAAGAGTACGAACCAATACGACAGGAATTAGGTTTTTCTAGCCCACTCAGGTATGGAAATTAAAAAGTCCAGGCCAGGGCAATGCTATCCTGGCATGGAGCAGAACTCTGCAAAGTCCATTTTCCAGATAGTGAGGAACAGCAACACGCAGTATGGCATGCTAGAGGCAGGTTGCAACAGGCAGTTTAGTGATTTCAGAATTTGCTCTACCTTAACCTGCCTGAATTCTTCCTCATAATCCTGGACTTGTTGAATTGTTTAATTATTGACTCTACAGTAAGAGCAGTTGTTCAGTGCCAGCATTTGTCACTGTAGCTGCATTTTCTCTGACTTTGTTACCCTCTCCTTTCAGGAAATGCCCTAAATACAATGTAATAGTCATGTGTCACTCACTTTCCATACCAAATGTCTGCTAAGTGAATTCTCCAAAATATTTACACAGATCTGTGACCTAACGTGTGGATTAAAGGTACAAAAGATAATTGGGATTAATTACAATACATTATTGGTGCATGAAGCTACATGTTCAGGAAAATTTGCCTGCCAAAATAATTAAATACTTTTACTCTTATGCATTTCTAATTGAATATAATTTTCAGCATCTTAACATGTCTACAGCTCTTGACAAGTTGCAGCTGTACTTGTACTTATAACACAGAAAAATATACTACTTTAAAACTAGCTCAGCATTATGGCAGAAATTTTATTCCATTGTTTGATTCCTTGAAGTCAAGATGGCAAGAAGTTGAGCTTTTTTTGTTCCTAAATACTCTGAGTACCTTAAAAAAAATATTTCAGATAAATCTCTCTCATTATGCTTCCTCTTAAAAAAAATTAAATCTACCCAAACACTTAAACAAGTAAATGCAGGAGATAACCTAATCCTCTCATTGTAAACTTAAAAAATAGTCTTCATTTTGTTGAGCTTGCTAAGGAGAATACCCAACATTCA
This sequence comes from Morus bassanus, assembly GCA_031468815.1. Lineage (NCBI taxonomy): Eukaryota > Metazoa > Chordata > Aves > Suliformes > Sulidae > Morus > Morus bassanus. Next base: position 38,246,555 of record CM062571.1, on the reverse strand, counting down.
AGGATAGAAGAGTTTTCTATTACACTGGCAATCCATCAGCAATGCCCATTCTATCATAGTCTCTTTCTTCCTCTGCTCAGAAACATGATACAAATGGCTTGTATTGTCTCAAGCTGTGTTTATGACACAAGCTGTGGCAGGAAAGAAAAGTTAGTTGTTATAACTTTTTTTCAGGGAGGAGATGTCTTTTACAAAAACCTTACAACAGATCCATGAGCAGTCATGGTTTAAACAGGTTTTCAGTTGCGCAGCTTATTTCATTTGGGGAACTATTATAACAACAGTAGAAAAAGCATGGGTTTTTTTGCTGTAGTGTATGCAGATCTTTGCTGTTACAGTATAGCTCTCATGTCTGTTCCATACATTACTGTATTCTAATACATTATGCAGGTATAGAATGATAAATTTAAGAATATACCTAGAGTGGTCTCCCAGTTAGGTTGCTTCAGAGAAGCACTATTTCCCTCACAGTTCCAGTGGCTGGCCTACTATTGAACTAGTAGCCTGAACAAATCATATACACTAGATGAGGAAATATAAACCCTGTGAAGTTCACTAGAGGCGGAAGTCTTGCTAAGCTGGACGTTCCCTTTTTACCCTGAAGAAACCACTTTTGGTAGTCGGAACCTTTAGCCACTTGGGATCTCATTTGCCCAGAGAGAAGCATAATGGAAGGCATATGGTAACTCTATCTACCTTGTAGGTCAGCAGTGAAGAAGTTAGACTACTTTCTTGTGAAGTGAGAGACCTTGCTTCTAGACCCCACACAACCTAAAAGTGAGTCAAGCTACATCTTCCACCTGGCAGATAATTCTTCTAATCAGTAGCCCATGAGGTATCTTCAGTATGGATGCTCCAGGACACTCATGCTGAACTTGATGCACTGCACAGCTGGGGAGTCGAGGGTGATGCTCCCCAACTGAGCAATAACAAGAGCAATTTTCTCAGTACTGAATTGCCATCCTAATTCCCAGATCTTTCAGTCATCCTCTGTACAATAGAAAGAAGTGGCAAGATACCTCTAATTATTCTCTGTTGTCATTCCAAGTTTTTCAGAAACTACTGAATGGCTAGCTAACTAACTGGGGAAATAAAAACCTAGCACATATGGAAAATCTCCTGAGAAGCAGAATGAATAACCCGCCCACACTGTGCTCAGCTGCAGCATGGGTGCACTGCTAGCAGTGCCTCAGCCAGCTAGTTTCAACCCGAGAAAAGCCACACTTAGAGCAGTCCTCTGTGCTGTTTTATTCAATGTTAGATTGAAATACCTCAGCTGGTGTTGCAGCTGTGTAAAACCAGGCCCATCTAGCACTTTGCAGTAGAAATTATAGAGCTTTTGTTTTAGAGATGGCTTCCCCAGGTTTGGTGGTTCTGTCTATGGTTTTGATTCAGTAAGTACACTTAATGTGATTTAGAAGACTCCTATTTTTAGGTATTAATAGTGTAATTTAATGCCAAAAGTGTGTGCATCTTTAAATAATACAATGAACTGAGCATGTATTTACAACATATGCTGTGAATTATGCTACCAAATATGTTTACAGTAACCCTCTCTTTTTATGGGATGTCTGCAATTCAAAGGTGCTTATTACCTCTTTCCATCATTTGGGGTCATAAGATGAACATAAAATCTTTGTTCCCTTCTGAGTATTTTGAGCTGAGTATTTCTGTCGTACTGATCTCTCCTCATATTTTTTCCTTCATCTCCCCTGCAACACAATGAGTTAATCATTCTCAGATAGTATGTTCACAGAAAAATATCATTTTTAGCAGATTTTTTTAAAGTGTTCTCCTAAGGTCATCTTAATGATTCTTCATCTGCAGTGTGGACATTCACATGATGTTCAACATTCCTCTGAGAGACCACAATTTAAGCTCTCTCATTTGTTCCTCTCTGCCCTTTTGAAGCATTTATCTTGTACAGTCACACAGGAAGGTTGAACATATGTGATATTTTAGTAATCTCAGGAGAACGAATAACATAAAATTCATACTCTGCAGAACTGCATTTGGAAGATACAGAACTAAAACTTTTCAATCAGTATCTTAATGTTTAACCTATGGCAATCCAACTATTTGTATTTAAAGTAAATGTGGAAATGTTTTTATATTCTTGCTAATCTTCATAGCTGAACACCATTCTTCTGTCTAAGTTCTGCTGATGCACTCATCATCCAGTGACATGGCCCAGGGAGGGGGACCCAACAGCAGGACACAATTGCTCAGCTTAGGAAAAGTCACTGGGGTTGTATCTTGGACAAAGGAGAGGCTTCATGCTATACATGGGAGATAGTCTGCTTCTGCAACTGGTGATCAGTTGCTGTATGAAAAAACATAATGAAGACATACCCTAAACAGTAAAATAGAACTCATGATAAACATATGCAGTCTTTTTTTGTAATCAAAATTCACACCTTCTAGGATATTTTAAACTGCCTCTTTTAAGAAGAGATTTTCAGTTAGTGAAAATGAAATCCAATTGGATCACAAGATTTATTCTTAATACTTAGCTAATATAAACAACTTCTCTCAGGTCTCCTTGTACAGCCTGAGCAGCTCAGACATAACCACCAAAAATCCCCTTTGGAGACTAATTTATAATCTGGTCTGGTGTGTGCATATGCATGTGTCAAAGGATATTTGTCACCTGATTACCAGGTTTCAACTACAGACTAAGAGTCAGGTTTTCAGTTCTGTCTTGAAAGCTCCAGATATATTTTATATGTCAACATTATTTGGCTAGAAACTTTGTAAATTACGAAGTAAAAAAAAAAAAAAATATTGTTTTAACATTTAAAGGGAATGTGATCAAAAATCAAGTGATTACTACTTTGGCAGCAGTAACAGGTCCTCTAGCTAAATAATCATGTAAGAATTTATGAAAGTGAGTTGTCTCAAGGCTTCTCAACAGGTGGGCAAAACAGAATTTCACCACTTCAGAAATGAGGGACCAGGATGAGGATGCTTATGCCATGGTAAGGAGAGGTAAAGGAAACATGGAAGGGCAGACATGGATATACTGTCCTTGGAAGCATGGGAAAGTTGGACTGGATGACCACAGGGAATTCCCCTTCTCAGCTCCAGTGGGTTTCCTCAGCAATTCCCCAACCCACCTCTTCCTTTCATAGCTGGCAGAACTACTAAAGTAAAAGTAGAGATGGTTTTGTGCCAGTTACAGTAAATATTGGTCATGTGGAAAAAAAGTCAAATCCCAAAGGCTGTATAAGAAAATAAGTTAGGAAATCTACATTCTGAACTATTCCCAGGGAAACAGAGTATCTTTTGGTCCTGTCCCACTCCCACTGAACTCAAATGACAAAATTCCCACTGGCTTCATGGGAAACAGAACCAGAGCCTATTTTACAAGATGAGTAAGTGTGTTGTATTGAAATTTCATGATTCATTTTCAAACGCAACTTCAAAAATTACTTCTGCAATTTCAGGTTTTAAGGTTATATAAACATTCAGAAAGTTGATAATAAGGGATTATTGAAAAGATTTGGATATGGAAAGTAAGACAATTTAATGAACATGTAATTTTACTCATATGCTCAGGAGAAAACAAATGCATCAGTGTTGTAATTATTGAAAGACACAAGAAGTATTAGATGCATGTTGTTAATATAGCCAGTGTACAATTAAATGTTACTGTTTCTTCCCTCAGTAATGTGATTAGTTAATATCGGAAACAAAGAATGCCTTCAGAGAACTTTCTAGCAATAGTGAAAGGTCATTTGGACTTTATACAGTATGGAGAGACTAGAGTCTCACTGTTTGGGGTTTGTTTTGTTTTTTTTTCTTCCTGAGAACCTGGTGAAAAAATCACCTTTACATATGCAGGCTTTCTATGAAACAATTTTCTGACAAAATAGGTGCCTCTGCCTATCCTTAGCCAAGCTACTGACCTTGGCCTTTGAATGCCAAAGGTTTTATACAACAAATAAGAACAGCAATGCTGAAGCTTATTATATCTTACACTTCCCTACCAAAAACTGTGTCTGAGTAATTACATTCCAAAATATGATTGTGGCTTAGTTTTCAGAACTTATTTTGAATTTTAGGAAATTCAGTTCTTTTTAAAAGCAGACTGAGGGGCCCAAAAACCTCTGTTTATGTCAGCCAAGCAAAGATTAAGATTCTCTGATTCAGAGGAAAGGAAGAGTAGATTATGCACATGTATTCATCTTCTTATTCTGAAGGCTTTCCTCAAGAAAGAGGAATGTAGGGGGTAAGTACACATGTATTCCCCTTCCTCCCTCCTTTTTTTATAGGAAGGAGAGGTGAGGAGAGGAGAGGAGAGGAGAGGAGAGGAGAGGAGAGGAGAGGAGAGGAGAGGAGAGGAGAGGAGAGGAGAGGAGAGGAGAGAGCTCTTTTTCTCTCCCTTCTCTTGAAGCAAGCCATTCTTTTGTCTTCCCTGTCCCTAAAGAAATGCATGCCTTTTAATAAAGTGCAGGGGCTTACACAAAAATAGCTCAGCAGACTGATACCAATAGGTTGCTGCTAGCTCATGCTGCAAGAAACAACTGAAGGAAACACCTATTTTTCTATCCCAAAACTCAACTGTCAGGTGAATCCACTTGAGTCAACAAGGAATTTTTTCATTGGGGCCATCCAGACTTGGAGCAAACAAGCAAAATCTGATGGAACCTTATGTTCACAAGGGACTTAAGTTTTACTCTAAAATTTAAACTCTCAGTGTTCGAATGAGTTAGAATTTAGGGAAAAAGGGTTCTTTCATCCCTTGGCTATAGGATTTTCTTGAGAATTTCTTTGTCTTTCCTGTTAAAAAATTCATAGACAAGCCTCATTTTTCTTCTGTAAGTAGAAATAGCAAAAGTAATAATGAATAATAATCTGACTAGGGTCTGCCAGCAAGCCTGGACTGCATGAGGTTTTCATACAGAGATTAGGAGTTTTGACTCTTTCCTTTGATCTCTAGTCTTGCCCTTAGCAGTTGAAACATTGCCAAATGGACCTTGACAATATTTCATGTCCACTCTGTGCTCACATGCTCAGGCTTCTGTGAAACTGTGCTGTAATTAAATCTGTCTCTATCAACAACTGTAAGAGATTTTCTTAGGCTGTGGGGCAGGATGAAACATTTCTGGCTTCTGGTCCATTGATATAATGACCACAGGTTGAAACTAGAAGCCTCAAGGCTCTACCTTTCTCTTGCTTATACAGAATCTTAGATTCATCATAAAATGAAACAGAACATAGCAGATACGAATCAAAATGAATACAACAGCAACAAATAAAGGGACTATACAGAAAATTAGGGTCAAGTCTTAGTTCTGCTAGTGTCAAAAGCAAAACTACCAGGTATTTCACATTTGAGCTCATTTTAATTAAAAAAGTATGAGTGAAAATACATTTTGTAAATCTCTACCTTCATAAGTTATATTTTTATTTTACTGAAGATAACTTTTCTTGGAATGAAGACCTGAACAAAAGAAAAGATTCAATTAATTCCAATAGGTGACTATAACCTGAGCAATCAATTGCTGTTTTCTTCTATAACTTTTGCTTCATGAAGTGACCATCCCAAGTAGGGTATGTCACACATACCCATTTTCATCTTTACCAAAGACTATAGTTTTCTCAGCCTTTTTTCTCTTTTTTTTTAATTTTCTTTTTCTTGTACATAGTTTTCTACAAGCTTACAACAACAGAAAGTTGTTTGGGGAGAAACAAGAAATATTTGTAGTACTGATAGGGTAGAGTATTAGTTTTAATTTAACTATGACTAAGGTTGTGTCTGTGTTCAGTCTCCTTGAGTGCTATTAGTAGCTTATTTTCTTGAATCTGGTTTTGCAAAAAAGTACTTTCATACTTTTACTTTATCCTTATACTGTAAGATGGTATCCTTATACTGTAAGTTGGTATATATGTTTATTGCTTCAACTTTGAACATAAAACTCTTATAGCTACAGTGAACTCTTATTACAAATAAAGCAAGTGTCCAACACAGATCTCAAAATTAGGATTTTATATAATCTGAGTAGAAAATTCTTAAATGGCTTTTCCCATGGACTTTTATCAAAGAGTTAACATATTAATTTGAAAATCTTCATCATTTCCACATGCTTGTCATCTCCAGGCTACATTACCATTACAGCCATTATATCTCTGGCTCTAGCAGGGAGTGGACTAGAGCTCCAGCTGGGTGGAATGGAACAGTCAGCTCCTTAGTTAGGTGAGTCACTACCTTTTCTTTGTAGCTCTAATTCATCCATCAGCTCCTAATCACTTCCCATTCCCTGTTCAAGAAGTTGCATTGCTCAGCTTCCTAACAAATTCAAGAATGTATCAACACTTCGGCTCCAGCAATAGTATTTCCAGATCTGCAGCACATTTCAGAATTCCAGAATGGAGTAAGACGTACTGTTTTGGGGGATTTTTTTTTTTTTTGGGGGGGGGAGGGATGTAAGGGGGGATGTTGTAATGAATAAGAGAGTTCTTTCCTTCCTCTCCATATAATAAGCAAGAGTTTTACAATTATCATGCTTGTCTTGCCTATGGGGGACAGGGCTTAAAATTCTGTTCTTTCCGATTCAGATTATAAATTTAGTTCCTGAGTTTCTCAGGCTACATACGTAATTCGTTTTGAGAGGGATACCAATCATAGGATCCTGAGATGTAAGAAATACAGGTTCATGTCCTCGTTTGAAATCATTAAACCAAGACTTAAACTTGGGACTCCTATTTCATAGTTAAATGCCTTTACTACAAGGCTAAGAGTTGTAGGTTATGAGTATTCAATCAGTATTTCTCAGTCAGGTCTAGACAGAACCTAGGGACATCAATGGCTGTACCTTCTCCTATGATCCATCAAGGCAAGAGGGAATACAGTTAACTACAGTAAACACAAAACTTGGACAAATTCTTCTTCTATACCTGCTTATAAGATGTGGAACTTCCACAGCATATTCAAACAACTGAATTCCTTAATAAGTCTTTTCTACTATGGTTTTTGACTACGCTTGAAAGAGTTCTACCTTAAAATGCTAGCTCATATTCCAGCTTTTTGCAGTCTTGGGGAGCTGAAATCCAGATTCCTTCAGGAAGTCCAGCTCCTGTGCTAATTTGATTTATCTATGACTACTTACACACCATAGTCACAGGATCTACAGAAAATGCTACAAGGAAAAGATAAGTAAGTTCCCTAAGCAAAAATCCTAGAGATGTGATTCTGTGAAGGACATTCAACAGTGCCAGGGGATAAGTCTCAGCCTTTCACCATGCATCTTACTCTGAATTTTACTGCTCATTTCCCCACAATTGATATTGGCAGTATAAGTAAAATGATGTAGAACGAGAAGTGAATATCTTAGTGAAATAAATACAATTTAGAACCTGCCATCTCTTAGGCCTCACCTGGAGCCCAATTACTTTAAATAGGTTATAAAAGTTGTATTCCAAAGGCTTTGGAAAATATTAAACTCAATTCTTTATCAACTTAGCATCTTGATAAGGAAATGGAATAACTTCTATAAAATCAAACATGAAGGGACTCTAAAAATAAAAGATGGACTTCTGTTAATGTATTGTGGGTGGTTAATTATGGACAGTGGATTTTCTTTCTACATTTTGTTCTTTTTTATTGGAAGCTTGCTGAATGAATTGTAACTATAATAGAGAGAAATGGCTTTCATGTGCCCTGGCATGCAGCAGGAATGATTAAAAAGATGCAAATTTAACCCATAAAGTTTCTGTGTTTTGGAGAGTGCAATGATTTTAATTGGTGCTTTTTGTTTGTTTTCCAAATATGGGGTTATGGCTTAATTCAGAGACTTTGCAACTATTTAACATTTTCCAATGTTTGTCTTGAAGTGAAAGAAAGAAAAGTCCTCTTTCTACATTTCTTCCCCCAAGATAACTGTACCTTATGTGGATAACAATATCCTGTAGAGTTCAACTAGAGAAAGAATAGATGAGACATGTTTTTAAACTGTGTGAAATGAGATGATTGTAACATTTCAGTGTGGCTAAGTTTTCTAGTCTTCCTGCCATGGGCATACCCATTCTTACCTGTAGCTACGTACAGACTCAACTCCACACTGACATTTCAACCCAGGCATTTTGAAAAGACAAGGGTTAATAATCTGGAGTAAAAGGGGCTATTTTATGTTGATTACTAGGTGTAATAAATTGTGATGAACTGTTCAGCTGATTTGATAAGCAACATTTCTTGAAAAGCAGGATTTCACATTCAGAAGATGCTTACATTTCTTGAAATTAGAGTAGAATTTTAAAAATATTCAGTATTCCCCCCCCCCCCCCAACAATTAAATACTTCTGGTTCCTGCATTGTTCTGCAGGTGTCCAGCATTCTGGAATCTATGTTTAGACTCCTAATTGAAATGCCACAAACCCAGCCCCTACCATCCCCAGTCTGGGGTAGACTCTGTTCTTTTTGCCCTGTGTAAGGAGAGCCACACCTCCTGGGTCCCCCATATCAGGAGACACCTGCTGGGAACTCTTTGAGTGGCACTAGATTTGCTGAAAGTTGGTGAACCCGAAGATACTTTGAATAAAACATTTCAAGTGAGCCAGTATTAACAAATTAAACATGATTTTTTTAGAAAACCTTTAACCAACTCAAACAGTAAAAATATGTTTATTGATATATCTGGTTGCTGGTTTTTACTTACATACTTATGCCTTGGTGTGGAAAGTAAGAATGTAAATCTGAAAAATAGATTTTTTCCAGTGATACTCACTGTAATTTTCATGGTAGTGACAGAAGTTCATTTTAGAACTGGGTCTTGTATCTCTGCCAATGCACAACATGCTTGACCTGCAATGCCCTTGCTATTCCAGTCCTAGGTGGCCCCTGAGCAAACTCTGACAGTCATGCAAACTATGGCAATGTGGATCTGTAGCCAGTTAACAGGAAAGTAACATCAAGATATTAATGTCCACTTGTGATCTGAATGGCTACACCCAGCTAAAATAGCCAGTGTTCCCCAAACTATAATGCCATTTCCTAATAACTGGTGTTCAGCTGGACGTAATTTTGAAGCGAACACTCCAAAAATATGATTTGCTGATGAAACCAAATCTGAGATACGTTCACAGCATGAATAAATAGAGTCAAAGTAGGACAATAAATTTTGATTAGCTGGTTGTCCCTTTTAGCAGAAAAAGTCAGGCATGTGCTTTGATGCAGTTGCTACATGTTTATTACAGCAACAAAGAAAATATAATTTTATTTCTGACTGGCACTAGTACAGTTCTTGGAAGATCATGTGATCTTAACATCAGCTTAAGCAATTCAGGGAGAGGCCGTCTAAAACCATGGTATGTTGGAGCTCGCCATGTGAAGTAGAAGGACCAGCTCTCGGCCATTGCACTGTTACCCTTAGCAACGGGGAGGCATGTGATGGCTCTGGTGTGTTACAGCCACCCAGCAACAACAAGAGCACGGATATAAATGAGAGGGGTGGAAATATTGATTCGGACAGTTGGAGTTTCCCAGTGCATTGCAGTGATAATGTGGATTGATAATTCTGGTGGAAAAGGGGTCAGGTATCAAAAAAACCTGTGGGCAGAAGTGCCAATTAATTTTCTAAGATTTCTTTCCAAGAATTATTTATACGACAAAAAGTGAAGCAGGTGCACTTATCTTAGCATTAAAAACACTGGCTTGGTTTTTTTCATCTATGTCTACTATATCATAATGTAAAAAAAAAAGAATGGCCAAGACATTAACAGAGGAATTATCATGTATTCAGTAATGAAAATAAAGAATTAAGTGGAATGTATAAACCTTTAAGAGGAAAAGGTAAGTTTTATTCATTTTTCAGAGTTGTTTTATCCCCATGAATTGAAATAATCATATAACAAAGAACAAAGCTGAGAAATAGTGCTCATAGGCTTCAAGTCAATATATCCAGATATTAAATTTGCATTAGTCCACTATGCACATGCCTCACTTCTACAGCTTGACAGACTGGCATGCTCTTGGCATATCCTAGAAACTCAAAACCATTCATTTCATCTTAATTCCAGTAGATATCTGGAAGCATTTATGTGTACAGCAAGTTCAAAATCTCCAAGTAGAATATTGTTATATCAGAAAATGTTACACAGTATATTTTGACGAGATATTATTTGAAATATAACAACTCAGGGTAGTGCCACAAGCTGAAAATTTCTTCCATGCTGCATGGTTCAGTGTTTTAAATTTTATTCTCATATCTGACTTTTTTTATTCATTTTTTTAAAGTTATATTTTGGATAATATATTACCTTCAGTCCTGGTTCAAAACACCTTTTAGATGTTCAAGTAACTAAAAAATAATTTTGAAATTTAATTTCATAAAAATTCATTTTTATTTTTATTTTTCTAAACAGAAAAAAAATAAAATTGCCAAGTCTGCAGAAGTTCAAATCCTTTTTTGCTCATAACCTTGTATTTGTAGCAAAAAATTTACTTGTTATGTTATAAAACAGAAAGATATGTTATCTTTTTGCCTTATTCTTTCTGAAAATATATGTATTTGACAGAAATACCTAAGCCGTACACCTTTGCAGTTGTTATGAGTATATGCTAGTGTGTATATATTACAATAATTTATTATAGGCTGTGTGTGAACAGCAACAGCAGCAAAAATCACTCAGAAGTCTGATGGATAAGGTGCTTTAAGTAAAATTCTCCAAAGCACTGGATTGGAGCAATTTTAGTTTTTTGCATTCATGTGAGCCATACTTCTAATAGTAACAGCTTATTTGCTATGCTTTAATTATTGTCATTTAAAACAGAAATATTTTCTGAGAAAATGCTTTTTTTTGTCAGAAATTTCTTTTTGCAAGAACAGAATTACATGTAAATCACAGAAGCCTGTGCCGTCTGACCATCACATTGTGCAAGTATTCAACAACCTAATTCAGTCCAGAACAGGATCTTTCCATTAGATGTAGTAGAGGACCTAACAGGATCTGGGCAGATATAAGATGACTAAAACAAAAAAAATCCCCTCATACTCCCACTCAATGGTGTCTCAACCTGAAGGCTGTTAAGATCAGTTGGTTCCTCTCTGTTTGATTTTAAAGTTCTCTAAACTCTTAAAATTTTTTTTCAGTGCATGCCCAGGGCTTCCCCAGCCCCAGGAGATGCTTATCTCCTGTCTAAGCCTGATGAAGATCCAGAAAAGAGGTGTTTCTCTGCCAGGCACCTCCAGGGTCTGACACAGGCTGACAGGACCTCACAAAACTGTTGTGGCTGCTTTATTTCCAATTGCAGCTGAGGGGGGAGGTAATAGCCACAGAGATTCAAGCATTCAACCAGGAAACAGGCAATCTGGACTGAGTTCTCCCCTTTGCCTGAGGGATGCAAACCCACATCACCTACCTCCCAGGAGAGTCATGTAAGAACGCAGCAGCTGTAGGTTATCTGAGGGAACAGAAGTAAAGCAAGTATGTGAAGGGGTGGTCTTTCCATATTCTGCCTGCATTTTACCTCTGTGGGTTAAAAACAGAAGTCAGATGGGTTTACAGGTTCTTAGTTGGGCATCCATTTGAGCATGGAGAGCCCTGTGTCATGTTTGATTTAAAGTACAGAAAATGTCTTCGGAGAAGGGACCCAGAAAATCCTCCAACACTGTTCAAGTACTGGCCATCAGCTTATGGCACCGAGGTGCTCTTTCACTTGCCTCACGACTTCAGTGGTGACACAGCAGAGGGACAGCAAAATGGGATCTATCCATGCGTAATAATAATTGTTCAGTGAATGTGTGGCCTTGCTGCCATATAGTGAAGGTTTATGGCTTTGAACCTCTCTTACTAAGGAGAATTTTGAACCTAAGTAGAGGACACTTTCTAAAAGAGGTGTAAAAGAGAAGTAACTACTCCACCTCTCTTTCTCTTTCTCTTTCTTTAAGGAAGAGTAAGCCCCACAGCCATTTAAAAGACTGGATAGAAGTGCCTGCCATAGTGTATGTACTCATCTGGACCTTTTGAAAATAAAGTGTCCTCCTGCAGCCCTTGTTCATCATTTGCAAACTAGTATTTCAAATGTAGTGTTCCTCAGTGTGCTGTGCAGACTGGCCCTTTCCCAGTGTCTTCCCCTTTCTGGAACCCATTCTGAAACAGCTAATTCTCCGTTTCCTCTTCATAGGAAGCCTAAGTGCCTCACTTAAAACTTAGTTTCCACCAAGAAAAAATGCTTAAAAATGAGCTAATTTATTAAACATAACTCTTCATTAAATGCAGAGATACAAGTAATTGAAAGAATCTGGCTGAATGCTCAAGGGGTACAAAGTAATTAGACACACCCCCCCCAAATTTTCTTAAATGTAAAGTAATTATTTGTGATGTGAAAAACCTTGCATTACTTTCTAAATTAGACAACATCCTCTTTAGGCTTGCTTTCTCAGTGCCATCATTACTGGAAGTCACTTGTAAGAGAAATTTGTATGCTATACTTCCAGCCAGTTACACTCAAATGGCTGGTTACAGTGAAAGTGAGATGCCAGTTTGAAATTGAATAATTATATCTTTTTTCCTCCACATCTACTCAATCACAGTAATCTTATGCAGTTTAATTCCGTGAATCTTTGTATATCTCATATCAGGATTAGTCTCATGATTGTTTGCAGATCAGAGATTTCAGAGCAGCAAAGAGGGAGTCTGAAGGAGTGCTTTGATTTAAATATACCATCAACACTTTTGTTATCATTTTCCCTGCTTCATGATATCACACAATTGGGAAAGTCATCAAAGAAGGAAAAAAAATGTATGATTGTAATAAGTCAAATAGTTATAAAAGCTCTATGTAGTTTAGCACCGGCACATTGAATTAATTTCAATGGTACACTATTACAATGGACAGCAACATGTACATACATGTATATAGGTACATGAATGAACATACAGGTATATGAACATATAAGTACCTATTCCATACAGAGAAATGTAACAAAAGGATGGTGACAAATACACTTGCATTTACATGACACGCAGTTTCCTTTTTTCCTTCATGTACTTCTTGTTTCTGTATCTTCATATCCTTAAATAAAGTCTGAACAGTTAGTTTCATATTGACAACATTTTGGTCAGCCCCCATATTTATACTGAATCTTGACTTTCAGCTTACCTTGTGTAGGTGTCGTCCTGTACCTTTGGATAGTTGTTTCACTGAAAAATAATGTTTAGAGTGAATGAACAATAACCAAAGGTATTTGAAGAGTCTACTGCTAGGCAAAATGATATTGTTAAATCATCTATTGTTTAGCCTATTTTACTGGAAAACCTACAAATGAAGTAATTTTCAAGGAAAGAACCTGAACGTTCCCTGACATGCATTCTGAATTTATTTCTCACAGCTTAGGAATTTTAAGCTGTAGGGGATCCTGGCCAAATAATATAACATAATTGTGATTTGTATTTATATAGGCAAAGTGCAAGCTAGTAGATTTGAAGACTGTAATCATAATAGTTGCTATTTAGGAGCAACCCATGCCAAATGTTTGGAGGGACTTAAGAACTAGAGCTACAGTAAAGTATGGGTTAATAAAAAAAAGAGAGAGAGAGAGAAAAGAACACAACACCCAGAATCCTGATTTCAGTTAGAGTTTCAACATCTTCTCCAGATACACAAGACTAGGTATCAAAAATCTTGATTTTGTTCCCAGTTATGCAAATTATTCCCAAATGGGAGTAATGTTAGAAATTGCCAAAATGGAAAAAAAAATTATTATTTTCCTTAACTTGTTCTGTTAAAATTTCAGTGACCTCTAAAATTCTCTAAGGTTTCTTGGAGATGCAGCAGAGTTCACAGGCTGAGAAGTGCAGTTAAAACAGTTTTTTAATACCTGGACTTCAGCAAAGCATTTGACACTGTTTCCCACAGCCTCCTCCTAGACAAACTGGCAAGATAAAGACTGGATGGGTAGTCGGTGAGATGGGCAGGAAATTGGCTCAGAGGCTGCACTCAGAGGGTGGCAATCAATGGTTTTTACTCAGGCTGGCATCCTGTCACATGCAGGGTCCACCAGGGATCAATACTGGCCCCCACACTGTTCAACAACTCCATAAATGATCTGGACAATGGGACTGAAAGCACCCTCACCAAGTTTGCTGATGACACTAACATAGGTGGTGTCTTTATTGCTTAAGGAAGTTCAATTTCTTATTGTAAATGTTCTATAAAGTACTTTTTATGCTGTCTTTATGTCCAGCCACTTCTTTTGATATCATTAGTCCATCACTCCTAAATAGTAGAGATGCTACCCACATTTAGTCTGCATTAACTTCCTGGTTTTGATATTGTATGCACTCTACTCAGCAGTGGTGGTGAAAAAGAGGAACAAAGAGAGCAGCACTGCTGTATTGTTTCACAAATCCTGCCTGATGGCCTTGTACTAGGGCTTAATATTTTATCTGAATTAGAAATTACAGAGCCAGTTTTCTTATGTATTTGTGTATGAGGATTGGATTCTTCGGTGTCTAATTAGGAGTGAGAGCAGGGTTTGGGGGAACTTTCCTCTGTGTAAGTTGCTTATTTTCAGAAAACTTGGATTTCTATGAACACAAAAGTTTTGATGCTTCTGTCTCTCTTTCATTTTTGATATCTACAAATGCATTCAACAGAAGGGAATGTGCCTTCACAAGCACTCATACATTAAGTATGACTATATAGAACTTTTTTCTTGAGGGAATTGAAATCCCATTCTCTCATTTTTTGTAGTGACAATAGAAGAAACAAATACTTTTTAAATTCTTGTTATTTTTATTATTATGTTCTGCTATAAAGCAGATAACTTTTTAAAATGTAGTTCATCCCTAAATGTTGCCAGAAGTCAAACTCAAGTCTTCAGAAAGATGTTATGTCTGATTAGAAATGTGTACTACATAAGAGCTGGTTTATTTAACTTTATGGATAACCTGGAGAGATCACCTAGTGAGAATCACTTCTCACCATGCCAGAGCTGCAAATTGTATTTGAAATGAATATTTCTGATTAAAATTGGCACTTCTGAGCCTCCTGTTGACTAACCCCAGTTTGCTTAAGCAGTAACCTCATTTCAGCTGAGAATGCCTTCAGCACACACACTCAGTTCTGTACTCCACTCTGCTCTGTTTTTGCAGGACAAATCTCACACACTTATCCCAGAGATACCCACCAGGCTTTGGAGGTACCTTGAGTATTTTCCCTGCCATTTTTGCAACTGTTGTGCTGAAATAGTAAGCAGTGTAGTAGCTGAAAATTTCTGCTTTCCCCTCAGTTGGTATCCCTTACGGCTGTTCTGATCACCTGCTGTTCTACTACTGCCTTGTGATCACTGACCATCTGGACTTGCCAGTGCCAGCCCTACTATTTTATCTTGTGACATCATTCAGATACATGTCTACATTTTCCTAGATGTGTTTTAAGATAGAGCAGCAGCCAGGCAGAGAGCTCAGTGCCATACTTCTCATTCTGTGAATGTAAATACATTTCTGTCCCAAAGCAGGATGAATACTCAAAATTTAAAAAAAAAAACAAAAAAACAAACAAACAAAAAAAAAACAAAACAAACAAAAAAACAAAAACAAAAAAAAAAAAAAAAAAAAAAAAAAAAAAAAAAAAAAACAAAAAAACAAACCAACAGTTTTTAATCAGTTTTTTAGAGTTTTAAATTTTTTTAAGTTTGTACTTACATCTGCCTTCAGCGTCTAAATTGTGATCTTTTTGACTGGGAAAATTCACATTTTTACTTTTGAAAATGTTGAAATATTCCTTTGTAAAGTGTTTTGTATACCTCCAGAAAATAAAACAAGTCAACATTTCTTCCTTTTCTAAGTAGAAGTAGTCACTCCTCCAAAGTGAAGAATGTAAAAGAAATTTGGCAAAGAGTATGTTTTCAAAGTTTCCCTGTTCCAGTTTTTATTTTTTTTAATCTTTAATATGTTTTGCTTCACTTTGAGAACTGTAGCTGACCTTATGCCATTGCATCTTCATAATATCCTCTCAGAAATGCTTCTAGCATTACCATCTTCTGACCTGACACAGCACCAGAATTTTCACTGTGATTCTAAAGCAACACTGTCCTTTAATCAGTATACTTGGGATCATACAGAAAAGGAGAGAAATAATACTGCTGAAAGCTTACTAAGTGATTTAGCAATGGATAACATTGTTTATTCTCCAAGAGAACAGAGCTTGGCTACAAAATGGTACTTCAATAGGCCAAAAAGATACTAGCTATACAGCAGCTGCTTCTACTACTTTAGTACAGACGTGCAATTAAGTGGCTTCGTGAACTCATTTCCATGACCATTTTCCTCAAATCCAGTAGTAGTAAGCTACAGCTAACTGTAGAAACTCAGATGATAATTAGTGGCTTAAACAAGAGAACTATGCCAAGCCCTGGTGGTGTGAACTAGAGATTTTTCCAGGTAGCTTCCTCTCAAGAGTGACCTCAGAACATTTGGATTGCCTGGCATCACAAAGAGTAGATAGTAAGTAAGAAGAAAAAATTATGCCATTTATCCTTCTGGTGTTGCAGCCAGACAACAGTGCAAAGCTGCACCCCAAAAAGCACCTACCCCTTTACAACAGGAGTCATATTTTGTGCTCTAATTGCTCTGATATCATGCAAAGGTGGTCATCTCCCCTGGCAGCCAGGTTTTCAAATGAATAAACATAACTGATCAAATTAATAATTTTCCCACAAACTGCATCTAACTGTTCGGGTTTTCCCACAGAAAAAAGCCAAATACCAGCAGCTATGTGCTTAAATGTGTATCACAGAGATTATTAGCTGGGAAATAGGTGCCCACACCCCTACAATGGGATATTTTTGTTCATTATGTAGTTGTCTAGAATGAGACATCTAGAGAGGTAGCAGGTAAACTTGAAGATTTTAAATGCTTAGAGTGATAAATTTTCTTGGAAAGATATGGACTGTTGCAGTCTAGATCTGGCCTTTTGCCTTATACTGTTTCCTGGGCAGCACAGTAGCCCCAAATGATGGCGTAGAACTAACTACTGAGACTGTCCTCAGTGGCTGCAACAGGGATACACCCATTGCTCCCAAGCAGGCACTGGGAAAGGGCTGGCATGAACTGTATCTTTGACAAAGCATAGTCACTGTCTGCTCCTGGCTGGCTCCGTTAGACCATGTCCACACTAAAGAATTTGGTGGGCACAGGAGAATCTGAGGGACAGAGATGAGTGAGCAAAAGCTTATAGGGAGCAAAAGCTCATAGGGAAGGTACAATTATAAGAGCAAACCTGGGCATTTATTGTTCAGTTGTTTTGTTCACATGGACAATTTTAAAATACTGGTTCATTACAGAGAGGAAGGCATAGCATATTACTCATGTTGAACTGGTCCGCTGCATTTAACACTACTGATTTCTAAGAGTGTGAATAGTGCTATGCAAATGGGATAAATAGAAAGTAGTTCTGACTGTTGATGAAAAATAGATTTAAGTTGTGTATAAAGCCTCTGTTGTTCTTGAGAAATAGAGTCTCAACATTTCTTTGGTAAATAAAATACTGCATCAAATGCCTTTCATTCTCACCTGTATCTTTGAGAGAACAGTAACGAGACAGAAAGGGAAAACATTGTCTGCACTGATTGAGACAGAGCTTTAGAAACATACCACAAGGCTAAGAAGTATAAATGAACTTAAAATTATCCTTATTGCTTGAAATTTTGACACCTTAAGAAAAAAAAATCTGTGGCAATTTCATTACCAACTAACTTATGTTGTAGTAAGATAATTAAATTTTAGAAAAATTAAGAAACATTTGAGCAACTCACAGACTGTTCTTAATTCAAACACCATGTTTGACACAGGTCTTCAACAAACAGTCACAGCTGGGTTCTGCCTGGTTTGATGGAATACTGGTAGCTATTTATTCCAATATCAGTTCTTTCAGGTCAGTGTCTATTTGGCACTTACCTGTCAGAGGTTAATTCAATATGGAAGAAATACACATTTTTCACAGTACTTGGGTTTCCCATAAGTCATAATATCGCTCCACATCAATAAACAATTCAGAGGTTAACTTTATTACCTTGACCTTATTTCAGAAGACAGAAATAGCTAAAAATAATTTTTCAGAGATAAAGTAGCTCCCTGTTGTCCCATGCAGTCTTAGAGAGTTTGATACTGGCAGATTTACAGTATACATACATAGCTGTCAGGAGGACCAAGAGTTGTTTTTTTTCCCCAGAAAGTTACCCAAGGAGAGCAGGAGTGGGGAACTCACTGTAGGTGTGAATTCTCTCACCAAGCTGATGTCTCCAAAAAAGGTAAAGCTGGGTAGTAACACCCTTCATTTGGTCTCCAGGGCACAAGCGAAATGTAGACATAAAATGCTGTAAAAGTGAAATGCACAGGTGCTGGACTCTGCTGGTCAACTGGTCTTCACAGCTGTCTTACCCTGGGATTGTATCTCTAGCATGGCAGGGGCTGGGCAGGGAATCACAATACTGGTATTTTGTAGATGACTGGCAAGCTGAATTCCTGAAGAATAGTTATTTAATGATAAATGGACTGTTTATTGGATTAGTGGTTGCACCTTGCACAATTTTTTCTCCTTCTGAGTCTATGTACAGTGAAATATCAAACCGTAAATCTGCTTCTTTTGATACAACAGTGAGCGGAAAAGACTGAAAGAAGAATTTCTCTGACCATTTGTGCAAGGAATTGAATCATAAGTCTCCAAAAGCGGTAGCTATGTTTTTTTTTATGAAGTGGATCTCATTTGAAATGTCAACTTTTATTTAGGCAGCAAAAAATATACAGAGAGTTCTCAGAATAAATGGCTGGGTTATTACTAGGGGTTTCTTCTAGTCATGGAGGTTGGCAGTTCATCCATTCTGTTTCCATCCACAGGGGTATTTGGATTTAACATAGAGGTCGATTCTTAGGATTCATTTTCAATAAGCTTAAAATAAAATATGCATGTTTAAAATGGTCAAACATATTAGAAAAATCCCTGATTGCTCTTTTAATTTAGAGAAATCAATTGACTTTTTATTTATATTTCAAAGTTTATTCTGCATATGAAACATCTTTCATTGCATTAATGATGCCCATGAAAGAAAAGCATGATTAAGATATAAGATATACACTTAGCATTTTCCCATGTAAAAGTCTGAAGACCTCAGATATCCTGAAAAATTATGCATACAAGAAATGTCTGGTTGGTTGTTTATTTGGTCATACAGATTTATGCACACAATTAAATGGATCTTTAAAAATATGTCATAGCTGTTATGCCCTTTAAAAACATTAGAAATTGTTTGAGACACCTCTGCACAGTAATGCTGCTTATCCTCTTTCAAACTGCTTTATAGATTTCATAGAGTCAAAAGACAACTTTGTCTGGAAGGGACCACAGGAGATTCACAGTGCCTCCCAAAGCAAGGCTAATGTCAATGTTTGTGTGGGTTGTCCAGGATCTAGTCCAGCTGAGTTCTGAAAATCTCCAAGGCTAGAGATCTCACAACTTCTTGGACAGCATGTTCCAATGTTTGACTAAAGTGGCTTTGTTTCACCATAGATGGCTTTGATTTTCTAACCTGTTTTAGTAAATCAGTTAAAGTACCTCTGATCAGTAAACATAATTAAAACGCCAATTCAACCTAATTCTGTGGTGTTTAATTTTAAAGACATAAGTAGTTGTTCTGAATTGTCAGACTTCAAACACAAAAGTAATTCCACTGGCATTTCAAGTCCTAAATCCTATTTTAGCTGGTTTAATTGAAAAATCCTAGCTCTGTGCTAGGTGAAAAGAAAAAAATGTATAGGAAAGTATGTTTCTTCATACAACACCTGACATGGCTTAGTCGAGTTTTCTTTTCAGGAATACTTCTTTATTTTTAGGCAAAAAAGAAGTTCAGAAAAGAAAAAAAAAGGAAGAAAAAAGATTTCTGGGTCCATTATACTTACCTGTTCAATTTTTTCCAGTACAGTGAGAGCTTGGTGGTCTTTTTGGTTATTTAAAGCACATTGGCATAAGACTAACAGCCAGGAATAAATTTTGGATGTAGATTAGACAGAAGATCTGCATCAATTTTCTCAATACAGTAGTAGAAGCAAAGAATGTATCTAGTTTTAACATGGACCAAAAGAAGATCTATGGCTTCCTTCAATAGCAGTAGATATGCTGACAGAAAATGTGTCTTATTATTGTTTATTTGCTCTTAGAAACATGCTATTCATGAGTGACAGAACAGACAGAATAGAATAGACATAATAGACTACTCATTTCCTGGCTAGTCCAGGAAATAAAAGCTGTTATGTGTTTAAATCTGCATATATACATGTGTATATATATTTATTGCCTTAAAGATGTACAGGCCAAGGTCCTATAGAAAAGGTATGACTCTTTTAAACCTCCTATTAGACCAGGAAAAATGTGTAACACACTGTAAAAATCCTTACACCCTTTTAAAAAAAGACCTCCTAAAAATATTTTACAACCTTTTAAAATTCTTCTTTAAAATTCTTTAAGAATCTTCTTTTGTTTTCTGTTACCAATGAACAGAAGAGTTATTGAAATTTGTCCTCATTTAAAATATTTTAAATTGATAAACTTCCAGTAAACCTAAAAATTGGAGAAACTATTGTGCCAATACAGTGAATGACAACATGAAATCAAATGGTGCAGTTGGGGTAACTGACTAGTTCCTACACAGTTAATGTTTCTTTTATAATGCTTTTGTAGGTAACCTGTATACAGTTGCAGCTTTATTTGTTATCTGTATGAAGACTCTCATGTTTAAGAACGATCTATCCATGTGAATAGGGAGATGAAGTTTTAACAAATTCTGGGAAGATCCTTGTGAAAATCAAGTTTACAGTCACTATGTAAATTTAACTCACTGTATTAGATCAATGAACCTAAGAAATTGGTAATTTAGACACTAAAACGTCTGACCCTTAAGTATAGCAAGGTACTTCTACAAAATACAAAGTAAAAAAGAAGTACTTCTACTTCTCCACTCTCAAATCTCACTAAGTATGGCAATGACTAAAGACACTCAGCATCCTTAAGGATCCAGTTCAAAAACCATGTTGTATTCTTCCAGTCCACAGACACGCACACTTATACTATGCTAGAATGTTTATATTAGTGATGACACAACTAAATAGTCAAGCCCCCTCATCCTACTCAGTAATTGGTACAAAGTAGATCTGACAATGTTGATGAACACAGACATTTTCAAGGGTCATAGTAGTTAAAAATTCAGATAATGTGTTGTAAATTATAATCCTATTAGAGGAATAAGAACAACTCTTGGGGAAAAAAAAACAGAGGACTGGGAAAGAGACTGCTTTGTAGGAAGTGACTATTACATTTCATGCAGGTTTAAGACTTGAGGAGTCTTAATTGGTTTATAATCTGAGCTATAGTGGCTCACAACATAAATGCAAACTATGTAAAATTTTAAGTGACCTTCTCAGTGAAAGTATTAAGGACTGAAGTCCTTAATACAGTGCCCAGGATGAGCAAAAATATAATTTTCTACTGAAGGTCAATAGCTAAAATTGAATAAAATTCCATGAATCACACTGAAAATTAAATACTTCTGTAGAAAAACCACTGCAGATACACAGAACAAAATAAGAGCACAGTGTATTGACACAAAAATGGGGACACCCTGCTCAGTCCATTTAGTGATTTGTATATTTGATGAAGACAACTGGTGAGTAATATCTAAGAAATTACTGTTATATTTTCTTTCCCTGCCCCACTGCTCCACTCCATTACTCTAGTTCTCCAGAGGCACTTCTTGTTTTAGTAATTTAGCGCTAAGAGATTTCAATGGAAGAGCATATCATGGGACGAAAGATGATGGTTCATGAAGTGCTCTAAAGAAAACACATGAAGAGAGAAGCTCATGATCTATGCTGGGAATATTCTTGGGACAGCATGAGAAAAATTCAGGCTTGAGGACGTTTCCATCCACAACATTAGCACAAATTAATAGCGGCTGGGAAGGGGTTAAAAGGACAAAAACTCTTTGGAGCTGTGAGAAGGATGAAACAGTCTGGAAACAGCACATGAAGGCACTCCAAAGCAGTACCTAACTCATCTGCCTGCATTACAGATACAATAAAAAAGGTCATGGCCCCATCACCACTTGCTTATTAGGAAGCTTCTGTTTGCTAAATCTTTAAGAACCTACAGGTTTAAGATTTTATGCTTTCTTTCTCAGTGAGATAGTGTATTTTTCTAACACAATTCTTTTGTGATTCATGTTATTATGACAAAAAAAGGAGAAGATATCTATTAAGTTTGATCTTTCTTCTTTTAATTTTAAGCTTCTCTGTAAGACTGTATTTTTCCAGTCATTATTACAGCCATTATTACATGAAATGAAGAAGATAATTGTAATATAGGTGTAATATTGTTTTAGAACAGTCTATTGGGCTTCTCTAAAACTTGAAGTGTTTTTAGAACCATGGTTTTAGATTCGTAACACAAATTCGATTAGTCTCTAATTCAGATGCAAATTGCAAGTCTAAACCCCTCCTAAACCAGAGTTTATTTCAAGTTAAGGATTAATTTGGGATAATCTTCAGTTTGAGATAAATATTTCCTATTTTCTTTTTATAGAAGGGTTTCAGAAATGCCTCAGGCAAAGCCACTTGTAAGATATTAGTGGCTTACTGCAGAAACCTAGTATGAACCTTTTCTAAGAACAGTACTTCTAGCTTTGAATATTGCTGCTTTTCCACAATTCTTTTTATTTCTCATATATGCTGTGCTTTCCGTCTTTGTAGTGTTCATTTGCAAACACATAGGATATAGTGCTGGAATGGACTTTTTGGGCTATTTATGTCATCCCCTAGGTATAGCTACCTTTTTTTTTTTCATGGAATGAAATCCCTAATTTTATTTTTCAGCCCTGATGCGTCCTTCCCCTGTTATGACCATATGAAGATTACCAACTGTCGCACACAAAGAAGACATCAACTTCCATTTGCAGGTAAAGGCAGGATGTAAATGAAATTTGATTCTTCTCCAGTCTAATGCACCAGCCACTACAGCTCAGTCAAGAACTAAAAGGGGTAAATAATCATCACCAAAAATATATACTTGTGCAATATACTTCCTCCTGAAGGAAAGAGAGACATTTATATGAATTACAATTTAATCCAAACATTAATATTTCAGAGCAAATAATTATATGTTCCTTTGCATTAAGGGCTGGAGCTAAATATTCAACCTACTGTCACATTATGTATCCTCTGGGCTAAGGACCATGTCTTCCAGTGTTCTCATAACACAAAGTCACAGCACAGTCAGATCCAGAATTCTGCTAGGGATGGCAAGGCTCTTGATAATATATATTGTTGGATATACTTCCAGTCCTTACAGGAGAATATCTGCATTTACGTAAGATTTTTCTGCATTTGTGTATGCAAAGAAGTCATTTTGTAAACATGACTTTTATTTTATTTTGAACACACTCAAAGAAATCTTTGTCTCATTCAGCAAAAAAGTTTCTATGAGAGAAATGAAGATATAATGGTTTAATTTAAAATAAACCCCTAACCATTTTGATAGTGCTGATTTAAGAAAGCTTTTATTAGGGAAAGCAAATTTGCCGCTATATTTTTTCCAGTAATTGTTCAAGTAAAGAGTTTTCAGGTTAGGATAACGAATAATATTTTGTCATACATTTTCCCTGTAAATATATGGAAGATACATCACAAAAAGAACATGCAAATTCTACCCCAAATTAAATTCACTGATTTAAAATGTAATCTGTTCAGTTGTGTTGCCGAAAATAATTACTCCAATAATTAGGGTAGTAGAGAATAAGGCATACACCTTCATCTTCTCTACTGTGTCAGAAGTGCAGATGTGATTCTCTGCTCACTGCTCTGGCTGAAGCAGACAGGACAGCCTCTGAAGGGGAGCAGCAAGTGTACTGGTCCCAGACTCCTCTTCCCATTCTCTTCTGTGTCTGCTACGAGGACAGGCAGGTGCAGCAGACCATAGAATAGCTGCCTACGCTTCAGTAACTCCAGCATGGAGGTGATGATGTCTGACCTGTTTTCTGCTGCTGCAGCCATGGGGGAAAGAGTTCATGGCAGAGGACACGGGTGAGCATCTGGGAGCTAGCCTGTAAGAGCAAACTGTCATGAAAGCAGAGATTTTTCTTCTGATCTTGCAGAATTTCCTCTGAGAGTGACAAGCACAGCTTTTCACTTTTCCTTTTTTCTAAGAGAGAGTAATGTACTGTAGTAGTGACAAATTGTCCCGTTTTCTTGACATTTTAGCTTGGCTAGCAGCCTGTTGCTCTCTCCTGTCCATGTTGTTGGTTCCCATTGTCTTATTGCAAACTTCATGATATTTGCTACTTTCCAAGTTCTTGCTCAAAACAATATGATTAGGTGAGAATTTAAGCTCTGCTTTGTAACACAGTACTGCTCTAATCCTACCATACATAGAAAAAAGCTTGAACATGTAACCTGTGTGTAGTCTGGAGACCTAGAAATCATAAATCAAAACCAAGTTAAAACTGCTTCTTTATTTTTCCTTTTTTTTTTTCCTAATCCTGTGAGCATCAAGTGAGACAAATGGTATTTTCAGGCCTTACTCATGATTCTCACATGCTTGGAGACAGTAAAATTAACCTCCCTTGCCACCCACCCACTTCCTGTCCAGCTGTATCAGCAGAACGAGGGAGAAGCAGGTATACTGCTACCATTACCTCCAGGACCCAGCATTATACATGTTGCCTTGCAGGGCCAACATGAGGTTGAACTTCTTTTCCTGATCCCAGGTGGGTACAGATTTCCTAAAATGGAAGCTACCTTTAAAACCTGAGCACAGACAGGGAAAACAGTTTAGTAGGAGATTCGGCTTCAAACTATTGAACATTACTACTTTCTTATCTTTACAGGAACAGCTCCTGCCTCAGAAACCATACAAGTCTATACTATACTTTCTCAGTGAATAATAGCTCTTCCTCAGACACACTCTACAGATACAAAACTGGGACAAAGCTAAAATTTGTTCCTGTAACTCAGAAAGTTCCTGTAACTCAAAAGTGATACATGAGGCTGAAATCAATGTCAGAAGGGACCGAATGGTTAGATCATTGCATTTATTTTTGAAAAATATGGAGAGCCCCTTGAAAAACACTGCGTGAAGAGATCTGAATAGCTCTGGCTTAGTGTTATTTATCAGAAAAATAAAACGCACGCATACGTATGATAGCTGACCAATAAGGAGGACTACATGGGTGTCATTTTATTGTTTACTCCATTGTCAGGCTCTGTAGCCCGGGACAAAAAACTTCCTCATTAATTCTGCTGTAAGGTTTTTCTTGGGAGTGGAAGTCATTATAAGCTTTAGATCACCCTCACAGGAAATTTATATCATGGCAACAGCACCACTGCTGTAAAGAGAACCACTGTCTCGTAAACATTCACTGGCTGGAGAGAAAAGAAATCCAAGAGACTACTGTTCATGGAATGATTTAATGACACATTTGTGAATACAGAAAAAATTAAAAACGTCTAATGCTAGCTAGTTTTTGACCTGAAAAACTTTGTATATGTTAAATCTTTTAAATATATTTAAAAAAAAAATTATAAACCAAGTTCTCGGGCATAAATACATGCCTCATTCTCACCCATGCAGGGAGGGATGATGTGATTAAGGCAAAGTATTGGACATTAAAAGATATGTGGTGAAAGCTGAAGTATGCTGAAGTCAAAGAAAGCTTTACTACTGGTTTCAAGGACTCAGGTTTTCAGTCCAGAATGTATGTCCTCTGCCAGAACCTCCTGTTATTATCACGGGCAAATTGCATATTTTCTTACTCTGAAAACATTTACCTATTTGCTTAGCTTTGGATGTATGAGAACTCTACCTGGGCTTTCTGAATTTTTCCTTATCTCTGTGATAAGTGTGAAAAAGATTTTGTTGTCAAGCACATGAAGATGACTTGAAGCAAAAATAAATGGCAGTCTGCATGTGAAAAGCAGTCTAAAGTATTATGATTGCAGCGTTTATAAGGAATCTGTTTTGGTGTCTTACAATACTGGTCCTTCCATGGTAGAGACACCGTGTCTGAGGCTAGTTTTTATAATGTGAGTTATTATCAAGCTTATCTGAAGAATGAGTCAGCCCAGATCCAGACACGGGTGCAGGTTCTCGGCCCAGTGCCAGGATTCATTTCAGAGCCCCTCACAGTTAAGTCTTGAAAATGCCACGTGGGAAAGTGAAATGGCCAAAGTCAGGAAGCTGAGTGGCTATGTTCTCACCTTATTTAACACTACCTGAACACACTTTCTATCTCTTGGGTGACAGAGCTCCTGAATTCTTTCCTGAAGGTAGTTACCTATGTCCTTCTTTCAAAGATGGAACAGAGACTGTTCCTTCCTCCTAAAACCCAGCTGTAGATGGTGATAATTCAGCGGTTAGAGCACTTACACTCACTTGCCTGAGGGCTGTCTTATAACCTACCAATCCTCCAGCTGCGTCTGGGACCCTGCCCACCACTCATTAAGTTCTCCAAGAGAGTGTGCAAGAGGGCAAACTTCAGCTCTGAGGACACTGGCTGGGTTGAGCCCCTCAATGGACAAGACCTAGCTGGTGAATTCTGATCAGGATTAGAGACAAGCAACCATCTGAGCTTTGGTTATGGAGATGGATGCACCTCACAAGATAGAATTAAACAAAAGAAAGCAAGAAAAATCTAATTATTTTTCAGATTCATGGCTTTGGTTTTCTAAAGTGTCTATGCTTGTTGCTTTTTTCTGGTATTAACTTTAGTTAAATGTAGATTCTTTTATTTGTTTAAAGTTTGGATTATCATGTTATTTTTTAACCTGAGGGCACTCATCTGATCCTGTAAGCCTGGTTATTGCTTGATCTGTTAATAAAAAAAAGACTTTTCCTGTACTTAGAAGTGTTATCATTGTCAAATATTCAAAGATATGCTGAACCATTGTGAAACAATGTGTCTCATGACACATCTGTCAGTGGGCATATTATAGTAAATGTTTTTAACTCGTTTGGGTTTTGTATTTTTTACAGATAAAATGCATTTCCTAGTCCTAGTTCTTTATAACTGAAACAATTTGAATGATAATTAAGCCTCATCAAGCTACTACAAGTATCAATATGAAGAAGCTCACACAACACCATTTATAACAGGATAGAAAATGCACTAAGAATACAAGATGCATGCTGTCATTCATTTTTTGAAGAATATGAATAAAATGAGCTACTAAAGCTATGAGCTCCCTCTTTGACATTCAGAAATCAATCCGATATTTGTTCTGAATTCCTAAATCAATTGGAAATAAATTTGCGGAGGAATTAGAACAGTAGTTTAGGGAGGACAAGTTGATGGTAGATGTTTTCATGATTTTGTTTTTAGTTTTACTTCTTAGGATTTTTTCTCTGTGAGACAGCATAATTTCTGGATTTTGACTTGTGTCAACGCCATTTAAAATATGAAGCTTTACTGAAACCAAAAGCAGAACTCTCCCCCAACTAAATAGGGGCTGTGATTCCCCCCTCAGCTATTTATGGCCTTACATTTTATGTTTTTAGGTAAGCATAATTTTTCAACTTTAACTCCTAAAAGATGAGAAGTTCATTCTTGACCCCTGATGGTGAACAGAGTGCAGGACTGTGGCAGAAGGATCAAGAGTAATGTCCATGCATACCTGATGTGTTTTACAAACACCTGGGGGCTTATTAGAACTTCTTGGAGTCACTGGGAGAAATGCAGCTTATTATTCCATATTTCTGGGATCCTGAGGATTTGAAAATTTTCAGTAGATAGCCAGAGGTAACTGAAACTTGCTGGTTTAATGGCTAAGCAGTTTCTGGGAGAAAAAATCTTGTTTACTGTCAACAGATCTTTCAATCAATCATTTAAAAATGTCAGGATCCAAGGCCCTCACTGTACCACAGGATGGGTAAGTCATATACTAAGGTTCAACAAAATGTAGCAGAGACCAAATCTTGTTTTAATGCACAGGACAGGTAGAGTGCAAATTCATTTCAAAGTAATTTCTAGCAAACCTTAAAATTATTAATGGTGACTTTAATGGCAAAGGATCCAACAGCACTGTGTCAAGTCTGCCACGTGAAAAAAATCATGCAGGAATTCTATACCTCTACATTACTGAGAACGGAAGAAAGACTGTTCCCTGTTTAGGAAAATTACTTCAAGCTAGAAAGGAAACATACAGATGTTTCTCTGGTAACCATGAAGCCTGGGCTGAATGTGGCCTCATCTATTTCAGCAGAGTTGACCTTCTCATCCTAGGGTTTGAATTTGTTTCTGCATCTGCTGATGCAAGAAAATCGTTGGGAGCTGCTGTTAGTCAGCTGCCCTTAAGGCTAGTTTATAATTATTGAAGACAATTACAAGACATGTTAAATTATTACGTGATGTTATTTGAACAGGTTAAAACCCATTAGAAACCACATAAAAACTTTTTTCATTAATGCCTTGAAACAGTCCAGTACCTCATTTTTGTGTCATAGGCAAATTTCTCTGATGTTACAAACACACCCTCTCATGTACTGTACTGGCCTACAATCATGGCCAAGTGGATTAAGAATAAATTCAAAATCATTAGATTTAGGTTATAATTCCTTTCACTGCCATTAAGGTGTAGGTTAGGGAACAATCTCTTGGTAGTGATGGCCTCAATCTCCTTTGCTTCTTCACTCCCTGTTCAGACTTGCTTGCTCTTCTGCCACATTGCTTGCTGTGCTCTGCCAGCTGCACAGACTCTTGCATAATGTGTACCCATGGCCTGAGTCTCTGCATGTGATCTTACAGAAATCATTTACACTCTCTGAACAACAGTTCATAGTCATCAAGGAGTGCAGGGAAACTTTTGTTATTATGTATATTTACAATTTGTCTCCGAGGTTGGTCTTCGTTGACTATTGAGTGCTTAGCTGGGCTGACCTTCCACAGCTCAATAAACTATCCTGTTGAGTTAGTTGCTGACTGATGACTTTTCTCACATTTAGAAGCTTTGTTTCACACAGATTTGACATCTTTCAATGAAAGATGTTTTCTTTCATTTTACATGAAGTAAAAATTTGGGGATTAAATAAATTTATTTATTCTATGAAACAGCATGCTTAAGTGCATTTAAATTTCAAAAGACAAAAAAAAGTTTTTAGGTGTAAAAATTAAAAATTAATGTCTCCATTTCTTAAGTACTAGAATTGAAAAAATTTTAAAAACCCAGTCATGACATGAATTACAGTAAAGAAGTTGAAACTACAGAGCTGGAAAATAGAATACTAATACACCTTTCATTTGGGAAATATTGTCCTGACATGCCATTTGGCACACTCAAGTAAGAGAGGCAAAAAGTGTGTAAGTTTATAGCACTCCATTAGCTATACAAGTCTTAGACCTGAGATTATAGCAATAAGCAGGTTCTAACAGTAAAATTCAACAGGATTTCAGTTCCTGTGTGTCTTAATTACGTCTTGAATGCTTGCTTTACCTTCACCTTGGATCAGACAAGTAGGAAGCAAAAAAGAATTGTTGATGATTTCTGCCTTTAAACTGGCAGAGCTGAGCTGCAGGCTTCCATTACCTTCATGAAACAGAACAGGAGGAAAACTGAAAAGTAACTTAGTGTGAGGGTCTTTCTGAGATCATGTATTTCTCTGGCTCTGGAGAAAAAAGTCTGTTTAAGAACTGAGCAAAAAAGTCCAGCAAACTTGAAAGATGGGATCAAAGCTTTTGTGATTTGAATCAAATCTGGCCACTATTCATGAAATCATCCTAATAGGGTTAGCTCATGTATAAAACAAAGTATTTCCCAGTTTGTCAGTGTTCATACTTCCAGAGGAGTTCTCGTGACTCAGGAGTTGTCTAGAAAAATTCTGTAAACCTAGTTAGTTGTGATGATCTTAAAAATTTGCATTTTGGACAGCTTAGCTGACCCAGTTCTCCAGTCTTTGAGGTGAATTATCAAGAATATCCATACTTTCTATGAAACTTAAGGTCAGAAGTCTGACTTAAACTATGAAAAGGCAAGGATTCAGATTTAACCTTGAAAATCCTTCTCCCTTGCCCTTACTGGATGTCAGAATTCATAACAAGACTGAGTGATTATGTATCATTTGGTATCTTGTAGAGTAACTCTTTTTGAATCGTGGGCTGTAAAAATGTGTCTTGTTGAGTTGGGCTTGTTTTAGGGCTAAATTCAGTTAGAAACCAATCTGGATTTTACCCACCACAAGTAAGTTAGTTTAACATTCAAATGATCTCATCCACCAGAGTCCTCTGTCAGTATAGGAATACTGCAATCAATAATCTCTTTATTGTAAAAGTTATTTAAAGGCACTTTTGCATAACTAAGCAAAAGCAAACAGTTAAAAATACTAGAGATTCCAACCAGGAAATATAAATTAATCTCAACATTTACTCCACTGTACTGTCACTGACAGTATATACTTTAGAAGAATTTTATTCTCTGTACTTTCATGAACTCCTTGCTTTTCTCCACCGGATACTAATGAAAATGTCTACAGACACTTCCCCTAACAATACAGTACTAAAATACTTTTGGTAAAAATACTTTGGTAATATAAACAGAAATGCTATCCAAACTTCTGTCTTTTTAGACTGGATTTACTATTGATGGTATAAGCTTTGTGCAAATCTGTGGATGAAGCTGTCTGGCCCTTGTCTGGATTTAACCAGCTTCAACAAAAGAGCTGAACACCTTTCTCACTGATAGAGAGCAGAAGCACTGATTGTTGCTAATAGGAGCAGACATAGCCTGCTGATGATTGGATTTTAAGCAGCTTCACTTGATTTTTATAAATGAGTTTATTGTGATTCTAACATGTGAATGTTGACTTTTACCATTGGAGAACCTGACTCAAGTAACCTTACTAGTAACAGTGGAACTATTTATTACAGTAGTGCCCAGTGACTCCCAAAAAAGACCACTAAACAAATATACAGAGTCAAAAAGCAGGCCCTATATCCAAAAGGCATGCAATTTAAAATAACTAAGTCAGACAAATGAAGACAAAAAGGAAGTGTTCTTATTCCATTTTATAGAGGGGAATTTGGAACAATAAGAGATGAAAAGATTTGCCTACAATGACCCAATATGTTAATGGCAGAGAAGAAAAATGAATCATGAATTTCTGAGTCTCTGTCTATTTTCCTAAGTACAGTGCTCCAAAGCTGATTTCAACACTTTAAATCAAGATCCAGCTAAGTGTGGTCTCGAATAACTTTTTTAGCTTAAACCTCTCCTTTCTAATTACATTTCTAATAATCCTCACAATAGTATATCCTATCTATACATAACCCATTCAGTATATTACATTATGTATTTTATAGAAAATACAGTCTAAAGGAGTTCTCATCCCATTTTGACACATGAACAAATATTCAGCAAAGGGAATACATACCTTCAATTCTAAATGTGGTGGAGTTAGACCATGTGAACTGCTGTGAGGTAAAGAAGAACCTGGCCTTTCTCTTCCTGAAGAACTCCTCTTTGGCTTTTAGAGCTATACAGGACACAATGAAATGTGTGCAATGCAAAGAAGCTAGTTGCAGCATTATTTGAAAGATATATACATATATTCACAATGTACTTAAAATAAATATGTCTTCGAGGGGGAGGAAATTGAAAAGGCTATAAATAAATATGGAGAAATATTCCAGTGGCCTTTTTTCCCTTCGTGTTTGCAGAGCCGTGCCAACATTCTAAATGTGTTTGCTCTTTGTTTTTTCATTTGTATTTATTATTCTGCAAAACATAAGTCTGTGTAGGAAAAAAAATAATTGCTGCCTGGAGGTTTTCAGCTAGTGCATAAAAGCAAGAATCACCAAGAAATCTACAATCTTCAGCAGTGACATGACACAGCACTTTGGAAAGAGCATGCCAGTGACTCTGCTATTTCCTTGTAAAACATTGGGCTACCTCTGTTATTTTTAGTTTAGTTTCTCTAAAACATAACTACTTTCTAACATATGGATCAGACTTTTAGATAGTGTGAATTCCCACAGATGACTGAATTTACCAGGGTTGTGATGAGGGTTTGAAATTTATTAGTGAACACTGTCACTATCTGTCAGAGTTAATGAGAAAGA
This sequence comes from Morus bassanus, assembly GCA_031468815.1. Lineage (NCBI taxonomy): Eukaryota > Metazoa > Chordata > Aves > Suliformes > Sulidae > Morus > Morus bassanus. The sequence goes on along the minus strand of CM062571.1, from coordinate 38,214,465 downwards.
ATAGTTTCCTTTCTAGTAAAGGAAAATTTTATTAGTATTTCAAGCTATTTACATACAGTCATACCCCAATGTAATGAGTGTGGAGATCATGTCATGTAGACCTATAGAGCAGCAGATTTAGGAAGGTTCAACTAGGGCTTGCTTAGGGTAGCAAAATGCATGCGAGACTGAGGCTAGGGACATTTAAATTGTACTTCCTGTTGCCTTTACTTTTTGTGGTGAATTTAGGGATGTTAGCAAAAGTTTTTATTCAATTCCTTTCAGCTGCTCAATGGATTATATGTATCTGTGTCTGAATTAGTGAAGAAAGAAAGATGGTTTCGCAGAAACATTAAAAGTGTATCTAATCCACCTAAGCATATGAAACATTATTCAAAATAAGACAAAACCTAAGATTGCCATCATTCTGATAATGATTAATGAATGGAGTTACTTATAAATAAGAGTATGATGGATATGATATGGGAACAGGAACCAGCCCAGGAATGCTAGAGGTGAAGGTTGTGAAGATTGTAACAGTCGTGTTCATCAAATAATTCAGCACTGAATCCTAGTTCAGATTCAAGAACCATTGGGAAATGTTTCATTTACATGCTGCAACAATATTTTGTTTCCAGAAAATATAGCTATTAAATGAAATAGTGCTTTGCCAAGCTGTGCTGCAGACTTTCAACAACCACAGTCAGTTTCAGTGTAGCCATTCAAAAATATGGATGTTATCATCCACAGTCAAACGAGAATGATGTTGCTCAAGATCATACACTTATTGTCAATTCATGGTGTTCACAAATAATATAGTATCTAAGAATCATGTGCTGTACTAGACTTCAATACTTTAGGTTGATGTATGCAATCTATATCAAAACAGGACAGATATCCAGGTAGTAAACCCGTGGCTTCTCCAGCACTAGGAAAGTGTGGAACTACAGGAAGAGATCTAGATAGGACTAAGTCTCAAGAAATGGTAAACCATCTGCATTTATTTCATACAGCTGAGGGGATAGGGGTTGCACCACCCAGCCATTTGGGACATCATTATATTCTTTACCCTACACTCAACAAGAAGGGGAGAGGTGGGAATTGTCTCATGTTTCCTGCACTTCCCAAGGGCATTATATATGTCTAATATTAGCAGTCTGTTCCTCCAAAGTTGCCATGCTCTTTGCCTACCCTCAGAGGTCCTTTAAGTTCCCCCTGCACTTCATGATCTCTGGGCACACTGGAATGGAATTGAATTTGGGTAGAATTATATGTTCTGTATGATAATCCCAACATAGCGTTTTCAGAAAAAGGGTCATGCATTACCACTGATCTCTCCTGCAGCTTTCATTTTCATTTACTGGATTTGAAGTTACAGTTCATATACAACAGGTGCCCTGTTGGGTGTTGCGATAATGAGTTGGGTTGTGCCTGCAAAACATTCAGATGCTGTTGGGAACTCAAACAGTAATATGAATTTAAAACAGCTGCAGCTAGACCAAAACCCCAAGAGATGCAGTATTGCCAATTCCAGCAAAGCCAAGTGCCCACAAAATACAAGATTTGATCAATTTTTATGAGCTTTTAAAAAAAAAATCCGTCTGTGGCTCCCCTCCTTTTTTTAAGCCTGTATGTTTTATTGTCAGCTTTTCTTTTCAGCCAAGAGGACTACAAATTAACTTTTAATGAAAGCCACTGTTCTCACGTAAGAATCTTGAACTTTAAGAAATAAATCAAGCATTATCTTACATTTAACAAACCCTAAGAATTAGCACACTCTAAGACTATTAAAAACTTTAATTAAAATAAAGCCAAAATGTAAAATGTGTTTACATAAAAGACAATACTTACTGTAAACTAATTTTATAGTTACTTTCCAGTAGTTCAAGATTTTGAAACTGTCAATGCATGTGAAAACTAATTTTTATTTACAGGCAGAAGTATTTTAGAAGATCATTTAATGAGCCTCAAATTCCAGTAATTTAGAGGGAAAAAGAATTTCTGTGTCTTTTAATGGTATTGAAATGCTTTATCCTGTTGATTTGGAATAAAACATTGATCCTTTGTCTTTGGAAACTCATTGCTTAAGTCAATATTAAATAAATATGATTTACTAAAAATAATTCAGACTGGGGAAAACTGAAATACAAACATATATTGTTTCCAAGGGAAAATACATGATGGGAATCTAGCTGGGAAGCTTTGTTTCACAAAATATGGAGTATACAGATTGTTCTAATCATCTTATTGTCATAAGGGATAAATTCCATAAGTTCCGTGATCAAAGCATTGTGCAGGACTGTCTGCATGTGTATTTAGCATAATTGAGGCTTAAGAACGTTCTTTAAAGAACAAAAGGTCACCTTTCATTTGAAAGATCATTAGATCACTGGGATCATATGTTAATGTCACTATATCTGTTAGTACAAAAAGAATATTATTTACTGTACTCTTTTTAGAATTCTAAATATTTTATTAGAATGAAGAACAGGAGCTTGGCTAGTGATTATTCAAAAAGCTAGAAACTCTGACTCATTCCACAGAAAAGAAGACTGTTAACACCTTACTTTTTTCTTTTATATTTTCATGCTAGGTGTTTCTTTTTGTTTGTTGATGGATGATAGTGTCCTAACTGCTAGTATTCTACTAAAAAGTGGTTTCCATTTTTCATTATAAAGAGCTATTCATTGTAGAGAAATTATCTCTTTGATCTGTCCTTTTCTTTTGAACTTCGATCCTCAAATTCTTGGAGGTCATACCTGAAATTATCACGTCTATTCTAGCCCAAACTAATATTTATAATATCTGTACCTGTTCCCCATGACTTTTGTAATGGAGTAGCTTTATTTATGGTGTTACAGTAGCTTCCCATTCAGAGCGTACACATGACATTCACAGAAGAACTGACATTGATTAAATTAGCTTTGGATAAGCACCAAATACAAATTACAAATGTCCTGTGGGAACTCCAGATTCTCTTTCCTCAGGAGATGAGCAGTATGGTGATATAAGCGCAAACCAAATAACTATAATTTTTCTTTCTTTCAGAATATGAAAACAAAATAGCCAGGTGGCATTCACACCACTGTTTTTCTAAGACTCCCTAGCCATGTAGGCAGGCATATCATTCACTTGTGCCTCCCTACGTTGTCCAAAAATTTTCTAGGAGCTTCAGTCACTATGCAATTTCAAGACGCCTGCCTCACTGGTACCTGGCATCTAGCTTGTATCTGTAGCTCTATAAAAAATCAAGTTTAAAGCAAGCAGTGTAGGATTTATTCAGAGCCACCTTAAGATCCTGGAGAACTCCCCAAACATTAGTCACAGTGAACACCATGACTTTTGTTTGATGTAATACTGACAGTGGTTCCATGCTTTTATATTATCTAGTGCTGTAATAATTGGAGCACCCATTACAGAGGTGGGAAACATGAGTTTTCAGTCTCATTCTCCTCAAAGGGTTGAACGCACCTTGAAATTTCAAGACACATCCTAGTCCTCAAGTCATGAGTCATTGTGAGTGAGAGCACTCAGTATCCTTTTACTGACGTTTAACCATTGTGCATCCAGGCACATAACATGGTAGGGCAGATACTAAGAAAGCAAGAAAGCCTTTTTTTTTAGCATAGGGGTTAGGATACTCTATATACAAAGGGGTAGAACTAAAATTCCAACCCTGAAATGTATGTATGTTTTACACTGGACTAGTATTGGCCAAAAAACCCCAACCAATAAAAATACAAATACCAAAACAAAAAACCAACCAACCAACCAAAAAAAAAAAACAAACAAACAAACAAAAAAAAAACCTAAACACATTGCTTTTTTTTTTTTGCAGGATTATCTTTTAGACCAGTCAGGGCTTTGGACCAGTTCGCCGTAAAGCTGCATGGGTACCAGTGCTGGTGCCCTGCCAGGGATGGGAGAAGGCTAAGAACATGAAGACAGTGGGACCATCTCTTTAGCACTAAAGTGCATTTAGGCCACATGAAAGTGACTATGTAACCATACTCTTTGTTTCCTCCCTTTACTGATTTGTACAGGGAATTTATGCAGTTATGATTTTCCCCTGCACTCTCACACCAATAAACCCTTTCGCGACATCTCCTAATTTTGGTGAAACAACTTCTAAATAAGCTGAACTCGATTCACTCACTACCTTACTGAACTGTAACACAGCAGCCATGAGTTGTTTCCCATGGCAGTCCTGTGAAGCACACTGCCTCTGAACATCATTTTCGCTCACAGTGCAGTGCCACAAGGCTATCACGTTCAGGCTTATTCAATATGTTTTGAAGTATGGACTATGTATAAGGTGTGTATGTTATGGCATTCTGTAAATCCTCTGTTTATTTTTCTACATCCTGTCTAATTCTTAAGCTCCCTGTGTCCTCTAGTGTCTACCTATCAGCATTGCACAAATTGGCAAACATACTTGTTTCCATTTTCTTATTTCAAAACATTAAAAAAAAAAAGATTTACATTTCCATCCTACAAATTTTTCCTTTATTCCTTCTTATTCCTTTTTAAGTACTGTATTACTAATGATGTTTTTATAATTATTCTTGTGAAGCACCAGCAGCATGTGTGGCAGTATTGCTAATTTTATATATAATCTTCTTGCACACACACACATAGGTCTACTATCTAATTACCTGTGTGCTTGCTGGAGATTTTAGCAGCCAGTATGTACATTTTATTGTGAATGTCGATGACAGGTCTTGGTAGGTATTGTGCACTATTTTCTTACATACTGAAGCACATTATCCTTGGGCATGCCAACTGTCACTAAGGACAACGGGAGCTGCATCTATTAATCCTAAAATAATATTTGGGTACAGAACACAGTACATTTTTACAGAATTTGGATTTTAGCCTACTGTGGAAAGCCAGTATGTGAGCACGTAATTGACGACCATTTTATAATGCAGATACATTAGGAACAAATTCAGATTCCACATGTGACTCTATTTGGAGTCTTCTGAATTCTTCACTATATAATATTACAGTGGGATCCAATTAATCTAGTGTTAACCATTTCCAGTTGTAGAAACTGTAAGCTAGTGCAATTAGGCTCCCATTCAAACCAGAAGAATAAAGGTGCTTCTAAAGAATGTCATTCTATAATATCTACCTAGGAAAACTGGGATGAACTACTCTACAGGAGTACCTTAATCTCCACATGCGCTAGAATACTTGTCCAGCTTTTACATGCCTGCTTTTACCCAGATAACCCCATTCTTAATATCCTTTTAAAACAGGGGGAGTGCATAAGTAATTATTTTAAGTGTAACAAACCAGAGAAACATGAATAGGTGTTTATTAGCTTTGGACGCACTGAACTAGTGAAGAACCATCCCACGTGGACTGAATGGAAGTGTATGTATATCTGCAGAAGCTACGTCACACTGACTGAAGTATTCTGTTTTTCTGAAAATGTAGTTTTTGGAGGGAAAGAGGCACTCCCCTGCCAACTTGTCTTGATATCTCAGGAAGAATGCACAGAGCTTTGCCTTTGAAGGCCTGACGAGCCAGTTGAGAGTTTATGGGCAAGGATCAGAAGACAAACCAATGCAGGTGATGTCACAGTAGGTATCTACCAGAGACTGCTTGATCAGGAAGGTGAAGTCCACAAAGTCTTCTTTAGGCAACTGGAGGAGGAAGCCTCATGATTGCTGGCCCCTGCACTCAGGGGAACCACCTGACATCTGCTAGAAGGGCAATATAGCTTGGCGCAAGCAACCCAGCAGACTGGTGTGTGTTGATGATACTGGGTCGATGCAGGTGATCAACAATCTAGCTAGAGAAGATGATCTGATGGTTCTGTTACTCACAGTTCCCCAGGAGGAACTGGTTGGAAATGCAAAGATTAAGGGTCTTATCTGCAATGACCATGAGACTGTGGAATTTAAAATCTTAAAATAAGTGAGCAAGTGGCTGCTCAGGTATCTGCTTGGCAGGATCATATTTGAGACTACCGTGAAGAGCAAAGGGGCCCCAAAGAGCTGGCTGATTTGCTAGGATGACCTCCTCAGAGTGGAAGAACTATCCATGCTGATGTGCAGGAAACTGAACAAGCACGGCAGAAGGCTAGTATGGATAATGGTCAACTGGTCTCAAACACAAAACGAGGATAACGGGGTACTGGTCTCAAACACAAAAAGGAAGTATACCTTCCTGGGCTACCCAAGAAGAAAAGAGAGACACTGCCCAAGCATGCTGGGTTGGATGCAGGAAAGCCAGTGCTCAGCTGGAGTTGAAACTATTAAGGGATGTGAACAGTGACAAGAAAGGCTTCTGTAAGTAGATGGGCAGCAAAAGTAAGTCTAAGAAAAACATAAACCCATTGCTCAATGGGGTAGGGGATCTAGTGATAAAGGACATGGAAAGGCTGAGGTACTCTGTATTTACAGGCAATGTTTGTCCTCAGGAATCTCAGGTCCTTGAGCCTAGTAGGAGGATCTTGAGGGAGGGAAGAATAACCCATAGTACAGGAAGCTAGAGTGCTTCAACAAGTTGGACATTCACAAATCCCTGGATCCACATGGACCTGGCTGATATCACTGAGCAGCCACCTTCTATCATCTTCAAAAGATTATGATGTTTGTGGGAGATTCCTGATAGCTGCAGAGAAACAAATGTCACACCCATCTTCAAAAGGACAAGAAGGAGGGTATGGGGAACTACCGGGTGGCCTCACCTTACAGTCTTGGAATATTATGAGACAAATCATCCTGGAAACTCTTTCAAAGCACATGAAGAGCTCCAGTCTTTGGGAACAGCCAGCTTAGCTTTGCCAAGGGCAAATCATGTCTGACCATGCTTGATTACCTTCTATGATGAGATTATTGGCTTAGTAGTAGTTGAAAGAGTAATGACCACTAAGTACCTTAACAAGGCCTTTGGCATGGTCTCCCATAATATCTTTATAGCCAAAGTGGTGATACATGGACAGGTTAAGAGGACTATTGGGAGGAATATTTGCTCAAATGATTGTGATCAGCAGTATAAAGCTGAGGTGGTGGCTGGTTAACTATGTTACCCCTCAAGGATCAAGACTGAAGGCAATTTTGTTAATGACCTAAATGGTTGGATGAACTTCACCTTCAGCAGCTCTGCAAATGATAGCAACTTGTTGGAAGAACAGTCAATAATCTGGAGGGCAGAGCTGCTGTGCAGAGGGACCTTGACAAGGTGGAGAAATGGTCTGACAGGGAACTCATGACATTCAGTAAAGACATCTGGGATGAAATAACCCCATGCAGCAGTATGGGTTGCATGGGGGCCAAATGGGGAGAAAGCACATTTGCAGAAAATACCTGGGGCTCCTGCTAGAAAACAAATTGAACATGAGTCAGCAGAGTGCCCTCACAGCAGAGGCGGCCAACTGCATCCTGGGCTATATTAGCAAGTGTGCAGTCAGCAGGCTGAGGGAAATGATTTTTCTTCTCTTGTGAGACCATATCTTAAGCACTGCATCCAATCCTGTGCTCCCCAGTACTAGAAAGACATTGGCATACTGCAGCAGTTCCAGCAGAAGAACCCCAAAATAGTTAGCGGTCCAGAGCACACAACATAGGAGGAGAGGCTGAGAGAAATGGGTTTGCTCTGCTTGTAAGAGAGAAGCCTAAGGGGAGATCTTAATGCTAGCTTCAACCACATATTGAGGAGTGGAAAAGATGGAGCAAACTCTTCTCAGAGGTGCACAGGGGTAGTTCAAGAGGCAAAGGGCACAAGCTATGACACGGGAAGTTCCAGTCAGATGTAAGGAAAAAGATTCCCACTGTGAGGGTGGTGAAACGCTGGAACAGGTTGCCCAGATTGTGGAATCTCCATCCCTGGAGATATTCAACACTCACCTGGACATGGCCTTGAACAACCTGTTCTAAGTGGACCTGCTTTGAGCAGGGGACTGGACTATGTAGTCCCCAGATGTCCATTTGAACCTATATTACTGTACGGTTCTATGATTCTGTATTTAGTTTCCATGTTGAATATTAGATGCATGGGGAAAAGTAAGTGAAAAATAGTTGTTATATCCTGCTCTGTATCACAGACCTATTCAATGAAATGGATCTACTTTCTAATGAAAAGGTAGCTTCTGTTATTACCAAATTGTTGCGATTTTTAAACATAATGTTTGTTACAGTTAAATTAGGTTATCTTTATATTTTAGAACAATATTTATGAATTAAAATTCAGATTCTTGATCTTAATTTTCTGAAGTACTCTGTAAATTGCAAAATGATTACTGAAAAAACCTATTGTTTATTTATTATTATTTAAAATCCTTCTGAGTTTGTATTCTCAGACTGAATTACATCAATAACAAGATTAAAACCATCACAGACATCAGGGTAACAGCTATCTGCCATTCTTAATGCAGATAAACCTTGGAGTGGGATGAGAGACTTCATCACTGTGTTCCTTAGATTTTTGCTGGTGGCAGAACAAAAAATACAAGTTTGGAATTCAGATTCTGCTCCAAGCATACTGTTCCCTTCCAAATTGACATTTCTTTATTTGAAGGTCTCTAAAGAAGAAATTCAGCCTGTGGCAGGCACTTGAAATGGAAATTTTTTAGACTAAATAAAAAGAAGTAACCAAATTTATAAGCATCAAAAAATGGATTACAGAAGTTTTAGACAAAAAATAATTATCAGTGTTACCACCTACACTTATAATACCATGTCTTCCTCTACTTTCCTCGAGATATTCCAGGTCACCTCACTCCTCAGAGGATAAAGAATGTTTTAGGATTTCAAGCTTACTGTGGAGTAAGTAAACCACTGAAGTCATTTAATTAAATGAATGGTAAGAGCCATTCAGCAAGAATGAAAGTTGCCTACTACAACACTTCTTGGAAAAGAGCTGATAAGAGTCCAGTATTTGTAAGACTCAGTGAAATTTGTGGAGATTAAATTGTACAACAGACAAGGACAAAACAGAGGAGGACTGGAAGGAAAGGTAAAGGTCTAAAGAAGTATCAGCAAGGTTTAGTAAATGTGTTTCCTGGCTGAACTTGATAAAGGTTCCTTCTGCTGCAAAGTGTTGTATACGATACAGTACTATTTACAACACTGAACAAGTTGTTCTGGAGACTCAGGAAACTAATATTCAGTTTATCAGGAAGTTTTATTAACCAGCTAGTAAATGGCATAGTACTTCAGACTTTAACACACGTGATTTTGTAGCATACTGCAATATCCATAGACATGAACAATAAACAAACATATTAAAGCCCAAATGTTAACATCCTAGTGATTACAACAGGTAGAGCCCAATCCAAATTTTAGTGGAAGTAATTTCATTGACTGTCACAGGCACGGATCAGATAATTCTTGCACCGCAGCAATGCTCAGAAGTGTTCATGACTCATTCGGCCAAATATTATTCTTTCTGATGTTTCTAAAGAGCTGACCAGTTAGTGTGATCAAAAATATCTGAGAAAGGAAAAAAGGTGGGTTAAAAACAACAAAGAAAGTGTTGATACTTACTTATGATGGAGTCAATCTGCCTGTTAATCTGGCTCCTATGAATGACAACACGGAAGGATATAAAGGAGAATGATCACGACACGTGCCTGTCGTGACACAACCTGAATTCTCTGCTCTGCCACAGGCTTGCTGTGTGACCTCCAGCAAGTCACTTGGGCCCACATCCACAGAAGTATCTTGAAATTGAGTTCAAGTGGCACGTAATTCAGTTAAGTGTTTCAGTGCCTTATGAATCTTGGTCTTAATCTCTTGCACAGGGATAACAGCTCTTTCCCACCTGACAAGAAGATGTCAATGATAGTACATTGAAGATCATGAGACGCTCGTCTACTGCACTAGTGAGGATTAGGCGAGTATGAATAAGAAACATTTTCATTACTGAACTGACCCACTCCATAGCCAGAATGTTTCTACTACATACGTCTATTGGAAGGTACTATATATGGAAGAGGTAAAATAGCTCATACTTTTAATTCTCTGAATAAAAAGGAACTAATCTCATTCTCAACATCATGATTTTAGATATTATCAAAAATCCTTCTGCATGCTTGATGGTACTCAACCTTCAGGGTGTCTATGGAGTGAACAATCAAATCCTGTTGCCATTATTCATACAATTTTGTTTTGATAATGAAAGCTTTATTCCTTTTTACCCAGTAAAATTTTCTCATAGATATGTAGGGGGAGCAGTTTCATGATTTTATATTGTTTGATTTAGCATATTCATGGACTAGTTTTTGTACAAACAGAGGACAAAAGAGGTCTTTTTCTCCACAGATTTTACATTCTCTTCAACTGCTTCCTGTCCTTGCAATGCTGTTTGCTTTCACAAGTCAGGTCAAACATTTCATTCAACAGACTTTGGACACCAACATCTGTGATGGTGCTTGAATATATGGGAGTTTGTTGGTAAACATGGTTTGATTTTAATTCTAACTAAAATTGATGGAAAGCTTTACAAAATTTTGGAGAGCGTGCCAAAGCCAAATGGCACTGAATTGATTTTTACCCCCAGCAGAATATCAATATTTTGTGATTTTTTGCTTAAAAGTAGTCTTACCTGTGTAATTAGCAGGCTGGTAGTAATTGCAGTTAAGGTCAAAACATTGTTTTCAAACCATGTATTTAAATATTCTTCACATCCCTAAGCAAGTACAGATGAACAGATTTCAAGAAAAATCATTTCAGCTCTTGAATTCATATTGCAGCTTTATAAGAACACACTTTTAAAATATATAGAATAGTGCTTTCTGCATGTTATGATGGGTGCTGATATTTACTTGCCAGAAAGGAAATACATCTAGTGTGTACTGCGGAGACTTAGCTATAACATTTTAAAAATTATCTGAACTGAACAGATTGTTCTTAAGTAAATTTGATATTTTTGTATGGAAATGTTCCAGAGCCTGTGACTTAATCAAAAGGGAATTTGATTTTGTGTATGTATAACTGAGAGATTACCTTACAAGTAAATGCTTGAAAGAATATTTTCAAGTTTTCACTGATTCTCATATATTATGTATCTTGAAATGGATGTGCATATTTTCCAGATTGCAGTCTATTCTTACTATATTGTTTTTAAAATGAAATTATAAATTATTACATAGCTTAAAATAGCTATAAATATAATACAACATATAAATAAATGCTTTTTATATTTTGAGGTGATCTTTTAATAATGACATGGATTTGCAGAAACAGGGAACAATTCCAAACCAATGAGTGAAGGAAGATAATACCAGATGCTGTTTGATAACAGCCTTTCTATTTTGCAATCTAATATTGCATTATTGCATTGACTGCATTGTCAAGAAACAGCCTTTGCCCATTGAATTTTTGTTCTCATTGGATAGTCCTGTTGACATTGGGGGGTTTATGGAAGAGCATAATATGTATCACTTTGCTCCAGTTTTCTATTATCAGGTGATGATATCTGATGGTCCTGTGCAAACTGGTCCCTTGATACTAAGACATGTAAATGCTGACATGAACTGATCTTGGGAAACACATCTTATATATCAATGCCTTGCTCATTCCTCTTACCCTGTAAAGTATTGAAGATGCTATGGAAACAGATAATACAAACAGGTGGAGACGTTGATGATGTTCTGTAAGTAACGAATAGTAATTACTAGTGGAAAATGTACTGTCTACTTTTTTTATACTGTCACTTTCCATTGTCATCACTGATTTGCACAGCATGGATTTTTGAATGCCAAGATGCTTACTTCTTCTAAAAGTCTCTATGATATTGGCCTGTGATATTCACAACTCCTGTTTTCTTGAAATATCCTTAATTTAGAACTGCCTAATGAGTAAAAGGTCACTTCAGAGTGACCAAAGACAAAACAATGAATATTATTAATACTTTGGCATTTGTAAGCCAAGTCTTTGTGGAAAACATGCTTTGTATATTTTTTCCAAAGATCATTTAGTAGCAAAAGTTACATTCTTCAAGACATGTTTTTTATTTCTTACCATACTGTACGTTGAATTCCTTGGGACATCACAAAACCATTTCTTCAGACTTGATTTTATGCATGAACATGGGATCTGCATACTATTTTCCTTGTTTTTATTCCTTTCCCACTGTGTGACATTGTATCTTCCACAGCATTCCATCTAGAATAGAAATCCTGTAACTTTTAACTCCAACACCTATAAAGACTGTCACACAGAGGGATTTCCACCCCAACCAGTGCTAGCTATTTGATTTAGTTGATTTCATAAAACATATTTTAATAAATAAAATTAAGAATACGGACACTGGTTTACTCTGATCTAGGAACTTAAATAAGGACAAGATTTTGAAGACGTTTTTAGTTATTCCTTTGTCACTTCTAATGTCATATTTGCAAAAATTCTCTGCTCTTAGCAAGAGGAGATCTTTAGAAAGTCTGCCTATTCCAACTTGTCTTTTAGCAGCAATTAATCTCTTGTAAACACATAGCTCAAACTCAAAGCACAAAGCAAATACTGTGCCCTGTTCAAATAGATTGTCAGATAACTCTTCCCAATAATCTGTTTCAATACCAGTAACACAAAACCAGACCAAGCTATCAAATAGCTTGGAGAATGGAATTCTTGTCATATAGGAAATTCAAGCAGTTTTTCATACTGAATCAGGATGAAACTTCAGAAATGGTTGGTTTTGTTGGGGCGGGGGGGTTGTGGGATGAAAAGCCTCCCATATTTTGGCTTAGAGATGCTAGACAAAAGCATCTCATTTTGGTGTTTTGAAGAGTCAATCCAAAATATACCACTTCTAAATTTTGAAAAATTAGACAAGTTAGCCAAAACTGTCATTTCCCTGTAAAAACATTCAATTTCAACAACCCTATAAGTTCAGTTAAAAAAATCACCAGCTTTAAGCAGTACATTAAATTTTACCACAAATATATAAAAATCTAGTTCTTCTCTAATACTATTAATCATCTTAAGCTTTTTATTTTTCTCATGGCAGATGCTGATAATATTGTAAAGAGCTGGAAGCATGTAACACAAGACTTGGGGATGTCAGTTTTCATTCAAAAGTGGATTACAGTTCACCTTGGCAGATTTAATATCATTTTATCTGGCTAGAGTACCAATAGCAAAATACGCACAGGACTTCGAGATACACCACAATTTAAACATGCCTACCAGAGCAGGTGGTGGATAGGTAGCTTTGCTGAAATCTCTGCTCCCACAACAGTTCAATGAAACTGAGCTCAAGTGTACCAGCATATAGCGTAGCCCCACCATTGACATAATGAGGTCACCATTAATCACAGGAGAAATCATGAATGCAATGAGAGAAGACTGGATTTTCAAAGAACAGATTTTAAATATACATTACAAATCCATTTGTAATCTTGAGTCTAGACATATATGCTTTGTGAGTTATCTGGAATCATAAATTATCTTCAACGTTTGTCAAGAACTATAAAACTCACCTCTGCAAGAAGTCATACTAAGGGACTCACAGCTGGTCCATAGGAGCATATTAAACCATATTAAACTGTTAAGCTGTAGTGTTTGTAATGAAAAGGTCATGATGCAGAATTAATTTGAAGGGGCACTGGTCAAAAAACTGCTAACAACTTCCAAAATAATTGATCCCATACAAATGCTTTAAAGGACTTTTCTGAAAAAGGAAGCAAATTACATGCTGCCAGGCCACAAAAATTATGATGATTAATAATTATGCATACTAAAAGTATTGATTTGCAAGCTCATTTGAGGCTTTAAGCATTATTTCTGAGAGAGTCTCAGCACAATACCTATTCAAATGGTCTCACAGTAGGAGCTCTGCTTTGACCTCATAGCATTGCTGCTTGTCCGTGGTTCAGGTCAGTCTTGAGACCTAAGCAGACCAAGTGTTTTATGATATCTAGCACTGTCCACGATATTAGGGAACCCATCGTTTTTTTCAGCTGCAGTGACCAGAACTGTCTGCTCCTACATACCTTGACAAGCCCTTCAAAAGCCTAATCTCATCCATAATAATCCATATAACAGCACAGAATCTGCACACCCACATCAGATATTAGCAGTGGATCTTGAAAAATTAATCCTTTACTAAAGGAGCTGGATTTTTTAAACTAAGTTCTCATTGGCAGAAACATTTTTTGGTTGATGCAGTACATTTGGTGGTGATATTTTGTGGGGTTCTTTTCTTACATTGTGCTGCACAGCATTCAGAATGTTCCACATGGGTTCCTGCTCAGCCAGACTCTCATTCCCATATTCAGAAATAACTTCATCAATTCTGTTGTTCCATTGATTGTGGACCTGTTCATAAATATTTATAGCATTTGGTATATGCATATTGATAAGAGTGTGGATGGATAGTACAGTCCTTGATCTTTCATTGATATTCAGGTTTTGTCAAGGGTTACTTGCAAGCAGTAGCATTCTAATCAATTTGCCAGATAGGATCTAAGGCATGTCATAGCCATTGCACTAAGGGGAAAGTTGAAAGCAAAAGGGGAAAATAAATGAAGTGACCCAAATCACATACATAGCCCGGGCAGACACAAGGTGTTTAGCCCAAATGGAGCCAGAAGAGCCAGGGAACATAGTTTAGATGCACCTGATCTGTCATAAAATACTAAATCCTACCTCTCATACTTATTTTTAATAAGCACAGCACCATATAATAACAAGCACAAAATCAAAATTGATTCTACACCTAATGTGATACAAACTTGTGTGAGTATCATACAATCTGGCCAGGGCATGTATGGCTTTGGGCTAGGGGAGTTAGCCCTAGATTTGGCTATGCTAGCCCTAGATCAGGCATCTTTGCAGAGACTGTTAAAATGCACCTTCAACAGGAATCGAAGTGGACAAGCTGACCACAGAGAATGTGATTATAGACAGTGTAGCAGGAGGACTCCTGCGTGCAGAGAACTCCTAGGCCTCTGAAAGGTTTCATTACAAAACAAGAAAAAAATGAGGCTTCTCCAACTCATTCCCCTTGCTACAGCCACCCTAAAAAACAAAATTCAAAAGCTTGCACAGTGAATGATGACGTTCCCATCATTTATTATACTTCAGCAACACTTAATTAAGGTTGAGATCAAGTGCAATTACAGTTGATATAAAATAAATTTAATGGCAATCTTTCAAGCAATTTTCCTAGCACAAATAGCTGACTCCAGAATGCATCATTCTTGACAGTTCAGATCTTTCAATATGTAAAACCATCATATAAAACAGGGAGAACTCCATCATTATAAATTAACATTTAATGAAGAAATCTTGATGATACAGATTCACTTTGATGGAGTAAAACTAATTTATTTGTGGTGTACCCTGCCTGAATAGCAGCAGGATTTGGAGAACTGTATGAACCTTATGAGACCAGTGTCATTGGAGGTTTTCTCAAACCATAGATTTTGGAATTATGGAATAGGGAGGCAGCCAGACCAGTATGGATTCAGTACAGATGACCTTCCCTATAATACTGTGAGGAGTGCTGAAGCTATTGGAGTTGCTACACGTAGAAAAATAAATGACTGAATAAAGTTTCAAAGCAGTACAGTTACTAGAGACAACAGCTATGTTGGTATTTATTGTTGCTTCCCGTTGCTAAAAGCAAAGATACATATTCCTCATATTAGATCTCTACTTGGACCTAAAATACAGGCTCAGACAATAAAGTTAGTAATTCATTAGCATACCTTTGCATGCTATGATACCAATGACTCCTGCTATCAATAGCACAGCGGACTACTGCTATCACCTGCTAGCAGACACAGGTTAGCACCTAATGCTTTCTCCTACCTCTGCTGATATCCGGGAAAGAGGGACTTCCTGGGTCATCCCTCAAAAACTAAGAAAGCTTTCATTCCACACTCCTGAACAGGAAAAGTATGTTTTGTTGCAGAGGAGAAACTAGAAATATATTTCCATGCACTCTCCTTTACAACTACTGAACCATACTGAATTTCTCAAATTAAGTTTTCGACACCTTCTGCTATACTCAAGTTCAAACAAATAGTGATACAGCATACAGTGAAAACTGACTATTAGAGTTTTTTTTAATTAATTGCCAGAAACTATTTTGAAATTATCAGCAGTCTCACATAATTTATTTACATACCTCTTCTTTCTTCGTGAATATCAGCACCAATATTGCCATCTGAGTAACAAACACCAGGATTTGAAAACTCATATACTGAAAAAAAAACCCAAACAAATTGTGTATAAACATAATATTGAACCATTGAGCAATGCAATGAAAAATCTAGACACTCACGTACAAACTTTCATGACTATTATTTAGAGTCATTCCAACAAAAATAAGAAATATGATTTCCTGGAAACCTTCAGAAAGTGACCTCATAGTCTAAGAGGCAGGCTTCAGACAAAGCACAACTCACTGTTTTGGGCTTAAAGACAAAGCCATAACTTTCTTGGAAGTGAAGAACAAAAGCTGTTAAGCAGCTGTGCTCCACTGAAGAAAACTTATTTCATTATTTCCTGTTTGAATTATCATAGTACCTAAGTCTCATGCCTAGTCAAGGACTCCTTTGAGCTATAAAATGCACAAACAAAACAAAAAGATAGTTGATGTTGTTCATTTTCAGTGAGACCAAATTTTCACCCACAGTATCTAGATACTGTGATCTTAGACACTTCCCCGTAAGTTGGAAATGAGACACTTCTTTCTCTTTCATCATCTAACAAATTGTGAGGCAAGCACCATATGCCTCGGGCAGTGTCAGGAAGGAAGAACTGGTTCTGGGCTCCTCTCACTGCTGTGCCAGTTGATATTTGTAGTGCTTAACAATTGAATCATTATAACAGTTCTCTGCTTCAGCCTTCACATGGTTTAAAACAGATTGCTCAAAAAGGGTGACAATAAACAAAAGACAAAGGAAAAAATGTAATCAAAGTGATCATAAGAATGTACAGTTACAGTGCAATTTTTCAGAAATCAAAGTGTTCTTCCCTTAAAAAGCAGGAATGGTATATAAATATGGAGTATCCACGTAGGTCTACATAGGTAACTGCTTTTTAATGATACTCTCCATTTCAATACTGTAGCCATACTGTAGCTACTTGTGCCCTCAACTTGCAATATTTTGTGACAAGCTTTTCTTTATTTCTTCAGCACACACTAAATGTATGAGCACATACTGAGAGATAGTTATGCTGCATAATTTCTAAACTAAATTAATTTAAAAACCTTTAAGTTAATAAATACAGTGGTTAAAATCTTTGCTGCATCGAACTGCAAGAATTTTGCCATTGAAAACATGCATGCAGTGATACGGATGGATCTTCAGTTTTGTTCAGATTTCATTTGAGCCAGGACTATCTAAAAATATCTTTCTATCCGAAGATTTGTTAAGCACTGTATGTAGAAATCACAACATCAAGACAGGATCACAGTTTTCATGCACACAAAACTCCTTTCATTTTACGAGAAAGTTTGAGTCTAATTTACACTTACTGTAACTAGTAGACATTTGATTTCCTTAACACTTCCAAGAAATCCCACGGCTGATGTAAAAGTAATAACAGATCCAATTCCAAGTAACATACAAGAAATATATGCCACCAGCTGGTTCTCACCTGAAGAAACTGTAACACAGTACATTCATACTGTCACTTCTCTTTTTTTTTTTGAGACTTCCACTTACAAAATTTATTCCAGAAAAACAATTAAACCTTTGCAATGCCATTACTGAAAGGATGGAAACAGTAGAATGATAAAAGGGTATTATTATTACTTATGCTATCTACAGTGACAGAAAGAAAAATATATATTTTCATAAATTCAGAGGATGGTAACAACATATGAGATGTAAACAGAACATGCTCAGTTGAACAATGTGAACCACTCACAATGAAATCAGAGAACAATTACAAGTTTACAGAATTTTTGTTTGCCAAAAATTAGTAGCACATGTACAAATCCTATGGGACTTAGCTATAGTTCCAGTCTCAGATTCAATGCTACCCTCCCTCTTTGTGACTGCCCACCTTCCCCTTTCCACTTTAACCATTTTTACAGAGATATGGAAAGTAGCAGGGATTTTCATGGTTTTCATTACTTCCACCTCAAATGCTTCATACCAGAATTACTGTATTGGATGATTCCCATCCCACCAGTTGGGAACTGATGCTCCTTGGTGCAGCCAAGGCAGACAATTCTTTAAGAGCACAGGTGTTGTTATGTGACCCCAAACTTACTTCTCTGTGGAACAATTTGATAGACACTCTGGGAAAAAGGAATATCTATATGGAAAAGCCCAAGCTCCAACTTGTGTTCATTTCACCCAAATATCTACATAAAGGACCTATAATCTTGTCAAATGCAGGCCAAATGCAGTCTGGTAAATTATAAAAAGAAAAGATCAATAGAGCTGATTTATATTTCAGTGATTCATCTATAAGCTGTACACCAAGAGAAATAAATAAATTGTATAAATTATAATCATACATAAATAGTAGATATACTGATATATATTTTCCCCTGTTTTGATAATCATACTGTGTAATGATGGAAAATATAAGCAACATTAAAAAAATAACCTATGCATTTCAATCCAACACTGCCACCTTGTGAAAAAAGATTCTACAGCTGTTTCTGTTGATTTATCTTGCAATCATTTGAAACAAAAGAAAAATTCTATTTATACTCACATAACACACTGAATAAATTGCTTCTGTCAAAGAAAAGCCACAGGCCAAATGTCAAAAGCATAAGACCCAGAGCCTGTTAAAAAGGAGGATAATTGTTTTAATTTAAAATGTTTTTAAAAAATTAATTTGAAGCTGCTATATAAGAAAAACAGATTTTTTTTACCATGAAAATTCCATTGAAGACATGTAAGTAGTACTTCTGTATTAGTATTTTATCTCTTATTTGCATTCTTCAGTTTTCAGTTTTGCATCACAGCTGAAAATATAATCATATAGTCAGTTCAACATAAAACAGATGTAACTAAGCCTATTAATTACAACAGGATTTATTTTCCTCAGATAATGCTTTATCAATTTAAACAGGCACCTGATACATTGAACAAAAAATAGTGGCAACAGTAGAAGTATCAAGATGGTGTCTGGTCTCAATTGCCTCTACTGTTATATTATACACATGTATTTCTTTTTTTAGCTTTTTTTTCTTAACTTATTAAAGACATTTGGAGGCAGCATGTATGTAGGAAGCAAGAGTTACATAGCCTGGCATACACCTGTCCTTATATTCTTCAGTACACTCAGTTTACTAATTATTAAGGCTACCAGCTGAAATGAAGAGGGAGAACCATAGTAAAGATGTAAGCCCTCCCTTGTCTACACAACCTGATTCAATTTTTGTTGAAAATAGCAGATACTGCCTAATGATTTCAGTGTGATCCAGCACACAGTTCTAGCAAAGCGCTGAGAGCTGTCAAATGGTGCTACCAACTGTCTTCTACTAACTCCAGAATACGCTTTACACTTTTGAAGTGAATCTCCCAGTCACCCCCACTTACGTTTTTCCTCCATTTTTTGTTGTGGAATGTAACAGGATGTGAAAAGTTGAATTCCTTTCAAATGAAACTAAATCAAGAGATGCAATTCATCAGTCATCAATAGCAAGTGGGCACTCAGTCAATGGAAGGGCAAGCAGAGACCCTGCCCGTAGCAACTGCCCATGAAATACACACAAAGTGTGTGTTAGAACCTGAGTACTATCTGCATCACCCTTGCAAATGCTTGCAAACCTCAACAGAACCACAGTGAAGTCACATGGGCATTCGTATCTTCAGTGTAGTTTAGCATATTTCAGCAGCAAAAACACCTATCACTGTAAACTCTCTGATGAAACACTTAGTTTTTATATCTCATTATCATCTTTATCGGATACCATACCTTATGAGCCTATCAAGATTTTTGCACGGAGTGAAACTCATACATTTGTCCCCCACCTCACGTTCCCTTTCTGTCTTGCCTCTTCTGTAAACATACTCTGGCAGTTTGGTCTGCCTGGCTCTGTGGTACAAGCTGAAAGGAGTCCAAGAGCAGTGTCGGAAGACCGTTTCTGCAAAGCAGCCGACTGCAATTGTCCTACACTTCTTGTGTAAATCAGGCAGGAACACAAACATGCACAGATGCATGAACATAACCAGCACAGCCATACTCTTCAGAAAATATTTTCTAACACAAAGGGATTTTTGAAAGGAATTGTTCTTGTCTTCTGTCAGAATTACTACAGAGTGATTACAATAAGAACTTATGTCTTCTGTTATTTGTAAAACAAAAAAAAAAATAACAAAGATGAAGCTTCTGTGGTCAAAAAATATCTTGCGTTAACAACTTATTTTACATACAAAACATATGTTACATATGTATCAAATTTGTTGATTAGAAGAAAAGATTCAGCAAACACAAGCTTTGCCTGCCCTGTCAAGGTCCTCATTGCCCAGACTATAAAACTTCTGTTGCTGAATCGCAGAATGAAGAAAGCTATAAGCTTCTCAAACTAACTCCGCAGTGAATTTGTGTCAATAATACACCATGTAAACTTATGGACTGTATTAGATAACTGGTTTTCCAATTTCCCTGAAGAAGATCCACTACTTGTAAGAGTAATTAAACTTCATCAGAATTTTCAAAACCAGAATATATTAAAGCATTGCTGCAATGCTTTGTTCTAGTAAAAAGCATGAACAGTTACACATCTCACTTGAAAACTGGCATCTGCATTATTTCTGTTCTAATAACTATGTGGTTTCAATGCTTTATTTTGAGCCATTTCAATAATAATAATAATAATTATTATTTGGTTTATTTTATTTACCTGAAAAATAGAAATACTATCTTTATAAAATGAACATTTTACATTATATTGTTACTTCACAAGAAAATCCTTACCAGCTCTGAAATTTTCCATCCTACCTTAAAAAGCACAGTCTCATAACGATATGTTTCTTCTTGAAGTCCAACTTAACCACATCCTTACAACAGAGAAATTTTCTTCTGTTAATCGGCCCTGACTTCCTGGTTACAGGCAACAGGCCTACACAAACGCCTTTTTTATTGGCAAAGTTGTTTGCTAAATGCACGACACGGTGCCTGCGGTGTTCAGTCACCATGATCACAGTGTAACTCACCCTACAAAACAAGCACCAAGTGCACATCCAACTCAGTGCTTGAAGACTTGACCACATTGAAAAGTTCACTGGTTACATGATTCTGCAAAGTACAAGACATCGCAGGGTGGATTACAAATGGATGAGTTTCCATTGTCTTAAATGTCTTATCCACAACACTGGTGAGAAAATGGTAAATGGTTTCCCTTGAATCCATTTTTTTTGCTGTTTAACATCCATAAGTCTTTCAGAAAGGTAATCAGATTATTTTAAAGACAGCAGGAAACGGGAAAAATCCCTACTGTCCTTGGCAGATCCTTCCCATTGCTCATAAAGGTGCTCGTTTTCTGTGTAAAACCTGTCTCTACCTTTCAGTTCCTATTTTTCTATTACACCTGTCTTTGCACCTTGGTATTCCCAATCCGACTTTAGGGACGGGTGCGTTCCCTGTACATACCATTACACACTAAAATTACATTGTCCGCACTGTCCCTGGTCCGCACCACTTTTGCTAGACTGAATTGCGTGCAGTCCTTAATTCTCCGCCTGGACATTTTCTCCAGCTCTCCAATAATTCGTACGTGTCTTTCTCTGACCCTTTATTTTTTGAACCACGGTTTTTCGCCCCCCGCCCGCAGGGCAGGCGGCGGGGCGCGCCGGGCCGCCGGTCCCCCGAGCCCCTCGGGCCCTGCCAGGCTGCCCAGCCCGCTCCTCGCCTCCCCGTGCCGGCGGCCGGGCACTGGCTTGTCCCGGCCACGACGGGGAGGAGAGGCTTTTCCTCCCGCGCTGGCGATGGCGGCGGGGCGGCCTTGCGAGAGGCACCGCCACCCGCCCCACCGGGCGCGACACGCCGGCTGCCGGCGACGTTTGGACCCTCCCGCTTGCCGTCCCAGCCGCCGCTTCCCGTTGCCGTGGCGACGCTGCCGGTTTCACCGCGCGGCGGCGGGTCTCTGGCCGTCCCCGCGGAAGGCCCGGCCGGGGGCGGCTGGGGGCTGCGGGACCTGAGGGCGCGGAGGGGCGGGCGGGCTCCGGAGGCGGCCGGGAAGGCGGGGGCTCCGGTAGAAGCTCGGCGGAACGAGAAGTGAGTAGCTGCACGGAGTCGATCGGGGAGAGCGGAGGGCTCCGGGTGCCCTGCGGAGGGACTACACCTCCCAGCATGCACTCCGGCAGCGGCAGGGGGCGGGCGGCCTCCCCTCCCCCTCCCCCCGCCGCCGTGCCATCTGGGAGCTGTAGTTTCTCTCAACGAGGGACAGCTTCGCGCCTCCGCGGCGGAGATGCGCTCAGCGTGCTGCTTCCACTGCGCCGGGAGCCGGCGAGGGGCGAGCAGATGCTCGCTGCCTCCGACGGAGCGGGTCCGGGCTGCCTCCTCTGTCTGCTCGTTGGGCTGGGGTTGAGGAGAGGGGTGCAGGCTGCCGAGGGAGGCGGGGACGGCTGGGGACCCCTTCCCTCCTGCCTGGATCCATCTACAGCTCTTCTGCTTCCGTGGGTTAGGCCATTTCTCACTGCTTTCTCTGTATCATTACCACTAAATCGAGTGGTTTTATTTTGTAATTGTTATTATGTATTTATTGTTTAAAGCTTTTTTTTTTCCTTTTCTCTGCAGCTATCAGGGCTAGAAGAAACCTTGTGAAGCTTGGGTCATAGCATTGATATTGTTCATAAGGAGTAGAGAGCAGGCAGAGGTTTTTGATAGTCAAGTTTGGTAGCACATATGAAATATAGAGGGGTAGACTGTGCTGCAGGGATTCTCATCGCAAACTAAGGTTTTTCTTATGTTTTGCATGTTGGTATGGAGTGAGGTGTTCAGAACAAGCTTCTGCTGTTCCTTTTCATGTTTTAAACCAACTGTTCAATAAATACATCTGAATAAAGTTATGTTAAATGAACACCCTCTCCAGTTCATTCAGTGCTGAAAGTTAATATTTTCTTTGTGTAGCTTTGAAAGCAGGTAAGACACTGTGGAAGGCAGAATGTCAGAAGATATTGAAAGAATTGAAAAAGAAATAGAAATTGAATTAAGCAGAATCAGTGTTTCTTCCTGTGAAGCAGATGATCCTGACACAGAGGTATCGGATGAAGCTTTGAGTGACAGTGAGACAGTAAGTATTGAATGAGCTAACACTGCTTCTATTTCTGCTTGAAAGTAGTACAGGCATTGGAAAGCCTGTCTGATGAATGAACTTTTTCCTGACATACCTAACCTGAGGATTTCTTCTGAAAAGTAGTCTCTATTGTATCGCTTCATGAAAAATATAACCTGCAATGGTGACAAGACAATAAAAGAGATGAATATCAGCATTGTGCTTAAGTGAGAAGATCAGACTTGTAGATAATGATTTGTATTACAATCCTCTGAAGCTGGAAGATTTTATTAAAACAAATGAGGTAGATTAAATCTGGATGAATAAGCCAATGATTCTTCATTTAAATCTGTATTTAAATCTTGCAAGAGACTGTCTTATGTTTGAAGACTTCCTGATATTAATTTAATATAAATTGGTGCAAGTCCTCTTTTTTGGATTACTTATTTTGGGGAAAGATTTTCCTCTGAACTCTAATCAGTTATTTGGGTCCTTTTCAGTTATTTTAATCTTTCAGACTCGTAGCAAAAGGATTGGCCATAGGGTATTAGGGTACATGATAATGATCATATGTGACCATGAATCATATGTTTGATGTGACAGAAAGGTAGGCAGAGGTATCAGTGATAATTATTTATGCACTCACATGCTGAATGCTAGCAAGGTTTACCACAGTTTACACACCTGAGAGAAGGCAGTCCATTTTCCCAAAGCCTTGCAGTAAAAGACAGTCTTTTGAATAGAAAGTATCTATGTGGTAAAGAAAGTTGAAGCATCTGATTTACATGCATACTTTAAACATTAGTAAATTTAAAATTAATTTATTTTTTAAAAAGTCTGAATGTTTTTAAGAAAAAAGATCCTGTGCATCATAGGTATTTACTATTTTTTGTCTTAACCTTTTTCTTAATTTCTTGGTCCAACAAAATGATAAAGAAAATGTTAATTGAAACATGTTTCTGAAGATAGTGAAAGGTAAGTTACTCAAATGTGTTCCAATCAAAATTTAATTAGAATGTAATTAAAAATGAGAATTATTAATTGTTCAGTGGGTGATAAGACGAAGAGTGTAGGAATTAGGAACAATTTTGTTACAAATTGCTACTAAATCTCCATCAGTGCTTTACAGGTAAAGTCAAAATGAGTCTTTATTCTTGCTTGTCAAGTATTTACCTCTGGCTATGTCTGTGAGATGAAAATGTAGAATTTATGTCAAATTTTATGTTTTGCTAGATTTCAGATGACTTGCCAGAATCAATTCTCTCCTATTTAAACTTTATAAAGAGCAGAAATCAAGATGCTGAAAAACTTATACTGCAAGACTTGGAAGATAAAGAAACTACAAGTAAGCAGGGATCACAGTTAAAATATTTATGCACCTTGTATTGCCAGTGAAAGTTAGATTAACAATCATCAGTAAAACAATGCAAACTTTTAAGTAGAGCAAGCAGTGAAACCTATTGCATCAGCTTCTGAATGCATGCTGAAAATCTCTAGGAATAAAATCATGCAGTGCTGTCTTCTAGGATTAACATCTGAATATGAACTGAATTTTTCTAAAAAAAGTTTTCACATCATCTTGGGTTTCATACTCATTTAGTGTAACGGTCTTTGTGACCTAAAGTTTGATATTGTCTATACAATTTGATATTTGAGGAAGGTTTCTATCTATCCTTTTTTTGTAATGGACACTTACTCTTTTTTCATTATTTTTGTAGTTCTTTGTCAGTTTTTGACCTATCTGATACAAGTTCTACTGTATTTTTCTGCACGGAAAATGTTCTGCTGTGTTCTATGCTGTGGAATTCTCTTTCATATTTGCTATCACTGGATTCCTACAGTATCATTGTGTGTGTTCAGTTACACATATTTGCTACTTTTAATGTATATAAATGACTCCCATATATATTTGAGTAAAACTGGGGAGGGGAGGAGGAGGTTAAGAGTTTTAAAGGGAAAAAATGCTTTATTTCAGTTTAAAGATATATAGTAGCTAAGCAGTATAGAGCAGAACTGAGTACTGGTAAGAGATTTTCTCTCTTGTGTACTAAATTATATATTTATTTCTTCTTTAGGTAACATTTATGGAGTAGGATCTTGCCATGCTTCAGATTACTTGGCAGAACTGGCTTCTGAATATAATGAAGATCCAGAACAATTTAAAAAAAGGGTATTCTCTATTTAAACAATATGTATAGTGAACAAAATTCTATTAAGTAATCTAGATAACTTACACTTGTTTTGTTGACCTCCTAAGGAGACCTATAGATATGTTCAGTTTTGTTTCTGTCAGACTATCCATAAGGTATTAAGATGAGTTATTATATACCATTCTGTATCAGCTGTAATTCACCATGTCTATAAGTTTTAAAATTTTGAATAAATTCTCTGTATCAGTAGTTGAGATGCTAAGTACAAAAATCAACAAAATTAAACAAAACTGAATAATATTTTATTGTTAATTATTTGCAGAATATTTTCTCAATAGTATGATAATATTTTTAAACTTCTCTAATCTTTTTCTTTTTATGATGATAAGGAGGATGTGCTACTATTAATCTTGCTCCTAATATATTCCACTATTTTATAGAAAATGTAAATATAAAAACGTCTGTAGCTTTCAAAGACAAATCAAGAGTTATAAACCTGGGTTCTTTTATAGTTTCATAGGATTTGACTGAATACCTTGCTGAAGTTCTTAGAAAAACATAAACCCATATTTAATTTAATCACTTTTAATTTGTTGCCTTGCTTTTATTAGTGACCACTTTTGCAAACATGATTTTTTGTTCTCAGAAGACCATTGTTTAGAACAGCACAATTACTTTATGTGACTTCAGCAATATATGCCCCAAGCATGTGATGAACAGATGATAAATAAGCAGGAATAGATTACTTCTTGCCAGTAAAGAACAATGAAAGAAATAGAGCAAACCTTTGTGCCCATAGCATTATTTTCAAATAGACTTAAAAGTTTACTCTGTAACTAGTTCTTCCCCTATATGCATAACAGTTTTAATGCATAAGTATGGTGCATAATTCCACAAAAAGTAAAACAAATCCCAAATGCAAAACATTCATTTTTCCAAATCAAAATGTAAAATATATTAAAAAAACACATAGAAATATTATGTATTTTGGGAAATACTCCAATATTTATTACTCTAGAAAACAGTATTTTGACTGATGCATTTGCATTATTCCATGTCTAAGGATTCCAGTCAGTAGTATGTTTCGTATTATAGTACTTGTCATACAATGCAAAGCTTATCCTTGTTCTGCAAGACTTTTATGACATTCTGCTTTTACATTTTGTTTCTTGTTTCTTAATAACAATATTAGGTACTATCTGAAATTGAAAATGAAGACTTGCAGATTGCTACAACACCTAGTTATAATAGTCAGTCCACCAGTGATGAAGTGGTCACGGATGACCATTTTGTTACAGGTAAGCAAACGCATTAGTCATTTGGCTGAGTTGATCTTTAGCATCATATCACTATTGCTTGCTTGTATGTTTTCATGAGTATCATAACATTCTTTGTAGAGGATTACATGTTACAGAATGCAATAGATTTTGATGCTTCATAAATTGGACATGAGCAAATGCCTGTGCTTATATCTCATTTCAGGATCACAAAATTATCCTAGTCTTCAATGTCTTGACAGAAATTCATTTTTAAAAAATACCACCCAAAAATGCTTTAAATAATTATGAATACAAATGGAAGCCAGATTGGAGTCACTAAGCAGGTTGTGCTTTGGCCACAACTTCTTTTATTTTTTTATAGTCACATTGGCTGGGAACGTTTCCCTTCGCCATGGCCTTTGCATGTTTTGGGGTGGAGTGCTTCAGTTATAAAACTCCTGCTGATAGACACAGAAGACATTCATCCTGAAGCCAAAGTGTAATCCTGAAATATACATTGGTAGAATAAGCATGATTGTAGCAGAGTCAGTAAGTATGCATCATGATAATAAGACATCTCTGATAGAAAAGACTTGTTTTGTAGTTCTGATTTCCTTGGAGGTATATATTGTTGGCTGTATCAGCACAGAACCCTTTTCTTGTCAATACTTTAAGACTGTTTAATGTCCCCCATGCTTATTAGGAAATTAGATAAAAGGTTTGCTTGGTTGATTACAAATTCATAGATGATGTTGAAACGAGCATAAGCCTTACTCATCATGAAGTAGAAGAAAAGTGTAGACAAGAATTTGAGCAGTGGGAGAAGAGACAAAAGGAGCTTGAAGATGAGAAGAGGAAAAAAGGGAAAGCTGAGAGGGAAGCACAGGAAAAACAGAATGAAGAGGAACTCACAAGAAGGGTGCAGCGTCTGGAGGAATTTGAGGCTGAAAGAATAAAGTTAGAGCTTCTTCATAAGGTAATTAATGGTATTGAATTATCATATCAATCATATCAATATAATGATATTGAATTATCAATATGAATTATGATTTCTAGACTATCTGAATTCAAGATCTAATGTGAAAAAGAGAGTACTATCCCAAACTGTATGACTATCCTAAACTCTGTTTACTTTTGATACCAAAGTGAGATGTAAGACATATTTAAGTACGATCCGTTGGGTTTTATGCATTTACTGCTTTGACCAAGAGTGAATGAATTTGCTATGCTAAATGTTTAACTACTGTTTAGGCTTTGCCCTTACTCAGCTTTTATATTATGACACCAGCCAAAGTACCAGAAATGAGAGTTGTGCTAAATTACTCACAAATGAAAAATGGTCACTGTGCCTTAATAGGAAATACTTACTTACTTTAGACCTCCCACCCTAATTTTAGAGTTAGATGAAAAATCACAGGTGAAGTAATTTGAACCAAAATCATTCCATTCAGAAGTGCTGGTGCTGTACTTCATCTGGGTAAAACTTAAAATACTTCTTTTTCTTGTCTGTATTGGGAGGCCGAGTCAGGCTTAATCTACTGAGTTCTGCCACAACAAAACATGACTCCATATGTTGACTGGCTGCATTCTCAGAGTGTCTAGCCGTGTTTTGCTATAGTGCATAGTGCATACTGAAGGATAAAATTTGGTAACTCTCACAAAGGAGCATAGGAATATTAAAAAATGTAACACTCATTATACTTGTGGTACCACATTATTTTATTATTTAGCCTAAATATTTCTGGTTTAGGAGATGCATTAACACTATATATTCAGTTAACTAATTTGTTACTTTCTGAAGAGGTGAGCATCTTGGTCCCAGCAAGGTAATTCAAGTCACCAAAATTAAGGAAGGCCTTAGTAAGTGAAAAGACCTTTGATCTCTGAAGGCCAGTTCAGTGTCCGATAGCTCCCTTTTCAAAAGGCCACAAAATTGATTAGGCTTCCTCTGCTCTTTAATGTCATAAATAATTCCTGGATGTAGAATGGCTTTCTTTCTCTAGCAAAGGTGGGGCATGTTCCCATTTGGACACTCTGGTAGTGCTGTCGCTGGCACACTCTTTTTGGAGGTGAGAGGTGGAGACTAATTTCCCCCGTTACAGAAGGATCCAGACTTTTAGTCTCCTATTGTCTGAACAGCATGCTTCTGAACATGCATGAAAAGCAGTGCTTAGGCACCTGGAAGACTGTCCAAGTTGGAAGTGCTAGTTTGTTTAAACTGGTTCCTTCGTATACTACTGTGTATTTAATTTGGCTGATACTGATTTATCTTGGTTCCACCGGGAGTTAGGTGGTTCAGGATTTTAGGTTTCTGCTAATTTTCAGTCAGATGTAATTCCAGATAATTTGTATTTTTTTTCCGATTGAGAATATGTTGGGGGAGGGGAGAAATGCCATTTATTTGCAAATAGTGAGAAAATAGACTTGAACTTTCATTTTCCATTGAGAAACAATTTCAGTGAAAAAAAATTCTTTAATTTTATTGAATAAAATTCCTGTTTAAAGATTATACGATTATCAGTAACATCCAGTGCAATTAAAGGGGGACTGTTCATGCTACTTTCAGAGCTTTTGTTTCTGTTATGTCATTATTATCTACCTGTAGTTTGAATGTTGGTTTCATTAGTGTAGTTTTCATCTTCAATAGTAATACAGAATTTGGAGAGGACGGTGGCAGTTGTTTGGGTCAGTACTGAGATGCTGACTTTCTGGAGGTATGCATCTGTCAGTACATGACCAAATCTGCATTACTGATCTGAGTGTCCAGTTGTTTATTTTGATCCTCAAACAGTTGAGTTTCTTATTTTAATTCAGGCATTCACAAAAGTGGATTGTTGGAAAATCGAGAAGATGGGGGAGATTGGATTGAGGGTGTTTTATGATGTTCCTGGTTTTGTACAATATTCATCTAAGTTAATTTGTTGTGCAGAAACAACAAACTGTGATGGAAGATGAGTTACAGGAAGAAAAGAAAGCTTGGAGAGACAAAATGATGCAACATAAGGTAGGGTTGTACAATGAGCTTTTGTCAAATGACTGTGGGGTTATTGTCATATATTTGAGAATAAATGTTATTCTGGAACAGTTAATACACCAGATTCTGTTTATTAATGATAAATATGTGCCAACACCTGTCTTATTTTAAAAGTAGCTTAAGTCTATCCTGCTTGTTTTGGCCTAGGAATTCATCATGAAGCTACAGGTGCAAATGGAAGAGGAAAAAAAGGCATTGGAAGAGCAGAAAGCAAAAGAAAGACAACATTTGGCAGAACAACAGAATACAGCAGCTGTGAAAATCCAAGCTAGATTTAGGTCATTTTTAGTCCATAAAAAATATGCTCCCATCTTAAAAGAATGGAAAGATGAAATAAAAAGGAAGCAGAAAATACTAGAAGAAATAGAGAGAGAAATGAAAGAAAAAGAGGAAAAGTTGAAGAGGCGAATGGAAGAAAAGAGGCAAAAGAAAGAAGAGGAAAAAAAGAAACAAGAAGAACTTGAAAGACAGGAATATTTGGAACAGGTGAGGAGGCATAAGGAATATGAGAAAAAGAAAGAAAGCCTGAGACTTGAAAGAGAAAAACAGCTACAAATAAGAAGAGAGGAACAGAGAAAACCAGGAGAGAAAAGAGCAAAAGCTGTGACAAGTGAAAGTGGAGAAAACAACATAAAAAAGGATGAGCAGACAGAAAATACAAAAGTAATAAGAGAACAGAAGGAGGAAATAAATAAGCAAGTAGAGGAACAAAAAGAAAAACAGCCTGAAATGATGGATGAAGCAAATAATTGGATGATTCCAGCAGAAACAAATTTGACACCAACACCAAATATGCTAGGCTCTGAGAAGAAGGAACAGTCTTCTCAAGTAAATAATGAGAAAACATACATTAATTCAGTAACACATGTAGAAGAAAATTGCTCACAAACTAGAGATCTTAATAAAGCTCCAAACAGTCATACTTCAAAGGATGAATCTGTTAATTTTGGAGCTAATGACATGGTAGAAAATAAGGCAAACAATATATGCAGCAGTCTACCAAATGTCCAGCCACATGCTAGTAATAGAGAAGTCAAAGATCAATTTTCTCAGTCTGAAACAATGGAGAAAACTCTGTTTCTAATGGAAGATGCTAATGAGGAAGTCAGAGAGACCTGGGACAGAATTCAAGATGTAGCTGAGTGTTCCAGTAGACTAATTCTTCCTGATGATATTGAAAAGAAGAGGATAAACTGGATGAACACATGTAAATCTTGGTCCAAAATACATGAAGAAAACCAAAGAAAGCAAGCAACTATAAAAAAACGACCAAGGAAGAGTTCAGTTAGTAAGATGCCTCCATTAAGTACACAAAAGATAATTGATAGTGGCCCTTGGAGTACTCTGCAACAGGTAACTATACAGAAGATTTGGAATTAAATGGGAAGCCGTACCATCACTTTTTTTTTTTTTTTTTTTTTTTCTCCCTTCTCTAATTTGGTGTGTCAGCAGGATGCTGTTTTGGAAGAGGAGGAGATAATTGGCAAGCAGGATATAGATCTCAGTGGAAGTTCCTCTGCACAAATGCAGAATAGGGGCAATGAGAATGACTTTTCAATTCCAGTGAGTGCTGTGGAGCAGACTGGTGTGGTATTAGTCTTCAGCTGATTGACAGTATCTTAAGTCTGTGAAAGGCAGAAGCTCCTAGCTCCTATTTTCTGCTAAATTAACATTGTTTTGCCTTTGTATAAGGGTCCACATTTCAGCTCCTCATCTTGCCCCTTCAGGGTTTTGAGAAGACTAATCTCTTCCAGAAGCAAGACATTGCTGGTCAGCTTATAGAGGGCGTTTTGCCATAAAGAACATCTCTTACTTCCCAGCACTTACTTATCTTACCACTTACTAACTTATCACTGTATGCTTGCTCTATGCTCTCATCTCGGTATCCACTCTGAGTTGAAACACTAGACTACATACACTTTTAGTCTGAACTATTTTCGTCTGTTCTTACACACTCACTCACTCATTTATGGTAGTGTGATGGGAAACAATTCACACTATTGATTGCTTTGCTTAGTGTTAAATCTTCCATCCATTCGAATTCAATATCATTAGCAAAGCATCAGTTTTATGTATTTTAAGGTGGATGTTAAAATCAAACAGATTGTTTTCATAATAACTTCTCTCATTTAACAGCTCAGACCCATCATTGCCATCCTTTTCTATATGAAATGATTAACATACTAGTTGCTTGCATTTTCTAAAGTGTTAGCAGAATGTAGTTTTGGTCTCTGCCTCTTTTTAAAGAAAACAACTGTAATGTGACATTGTACAATGAAAGTTCAATATACAGACAAATAATTTTATTCATCAATAAATGCATGTAGGTCACAACACTTACACTCGAAGATATGCCAGCTTGTAGCCTCTCAACGTTATCCAAGTGTTCAAATCTTCAAGTTTTGACTCTGAGGCGCTGTGGACTAGTTGCACTGGAAGGACTAAGTAACTGCAAAGACCTAAAGTATATCAATGTGGAGGTATTTGAAAGCATATTTGATTCTTTATTATAACCCAGGGAGAACTGCCAGTTTTGCTGCTTAGGTGGTTATGCGCTTGCATCCAAATGAATATATAACTTTTATTACCTTAAGAGCATAGGAATACCAACAAAATACTCCCAAATGTGCACGAAGTTATACTAGCAGATTTGCACTGTATGTAGCAATTTGCATTGTACTAAAGCAACATCCTGCAAATGAATCAAGCCACACTAAGAAAAGTGCATGATAGTATCTGTCTAGGGTTAACATTCGTATGGCACAGTGATAGATCTTCGTTACCTCAGTCTGTTCGGTTCATGAGTGGGCAGATGCTGTTCGCCATAGCAGGTGCTCAGCTTAAGCAGGAGTAGGTAGAAGGAAGAGTCCTTTGCAATACAAACCTTGAGTATTAGTTAAAA
Source organism: Morus bassanus (assembly GCA_031468815.1). Taxonomy (NCBI): domain Eukaryota; kingdom Metazoa; phylum Chordata; class Aves; order Suliformes; family Sulidae; genus Morus; species Morus bassanus. The sequence goes on along the minus strand of CM062571.1, from coordinate 38,181,990 downwards.
TTACTCGCATATATGCTCAAGGAACAGTATAATGAGTTACACTAGAGGCATAATGTCTAGGTACTTGCTACTGCACAGTGTCTTACATGTCTTACGTGTCTTACGTGTCTTAAATTTAATGACTAAAGAAAATGTTTTGCTCTGTGATGCATCTTAGTTTCCGAACTTGACAATTTACATGAAACAACTCAGTTCACATTTTTTATTTCATGTGTTTTAACAACACCATTTCACAAGGAAGTTAATATGCCCTTATTATTCGTAGAAATCTTGAATGTTTCTGCTTGCCTAGTAACGGGTGTTCTTTCCAAAGTACGGGGGTTTTGTTGGTTTTAGGTCTTTTAATAAAACTTGGAGAAGAGAACTGATAATAACTATAGTTAAAAGAGTGTTGTCTGTCCAGTAATTAGAGCTTTGTAATAGGGCAGGTTGAAATATTTGTGTCCTTTTCTCAGTTTTCTTATCTATTCAGAACGTAATTTCTGGGATTGATAATTTTGCTCAAAATACAAGAGCAAAGTATTAGTATAAGGGCATAATATATATCTTAAGCTGCCAGTCTTACTAAGGATGGTATTTATATGTGAATTTTTTTAGATCAAATACTATCTCTTACAGAACGGTTTTGGCTTTTTTTTTAATTTTAAAATGTTACGCTTTAAATGATATACAGGATTGCTTCACTGGGATACGTTGGGATAACTTAGTTAAGGAGAATACTCTTAGATATACTTTTAAGTATGCTTTAATAATGATTTAATAATTAGATATATTGTTAATAATAATACTTTATACTTCCGCTGTGCCAGCTAATGTGGCAGTTGTCTTCCATTCAACAGTAATGAAGAAAGAACCTCTTTTGTGACAGCTGAGACAGTCCAAGATTGTTTCATGGATATTTTTCACATATCTAAAGCAGCTGCCTCTGTTTGCCTTGGACATTCATTTCTACTTGATATTGCCCCTCATTTCTGTTGATACAAAAACTAACATTTAAACCATTATCAATTCTCTGCTTTAACTTACTGGTGCAACTGAAGGGGCTGTCCAGGGGCAGCAATCAGTGTTATGGCTTACAAAGGAAACCTGTACGCATCTCTGCCAGCAGCTGGAGGTAGCACATAAATTTAGTCAGCATGTTAAGTCTGGAATAGGAATTAAACTATTTGGCATAATCGGTTTGTTACAAAGGCAGGGAATTTAAGTTTTGTTTGTCTGAGCATCTGCAGGTGAAAAACAGAAGAAAACAGCACGAGCAGCAAATAGTGAACTAAAAATTCGAGGAAGCATTATTAAAATGGCCTGGGGAGGAGTATGTTAAAAAAGCAAGATCTCTTGGGGAAGAACATTAGCTGAGAACAGTGTTAATGTTTGTGATGAAAATACCTCTAAATGCAGATTTTCACTATTAATAAATAGGATTTCAGCAAAGTCATACCTGTCTTCATTAGTGTCTAGTAAATATGGTGGTTTCTGTGCAGTTTTTAGTTCAGTCTCCCAGAATTTGGGAAGCAAAGAAAGCATATATGGAAAAGATCACTCTGTCCTTAACTGCTCCTTACACTTTTTGTTTCAACTTCTGGGCATTTTCAGAGCCAGACTGAAGTTTGAGATTTATTTTTCTTCCATCCCAGCATGAAACAAAAGGCAGTTTCTATGACTCATCAATTTATTTTCCTAATGGAAAAAATAGAGATGCCTTTGCTCTTAGCTAAGAGTTTAGGATAAAAATAAGCAATGATGACAATCTACCATATTTTTACACTTAATTCTGCTATTTCACTTCAGATGCTATTTAATATTCTGATTTTACTTTGTTGCAGGATAACAACATTCAGATAGTTGACTGTGAAAACCTGGACAAACTCTGTATTCTGATTCTGAATAGGAACCATCTTTCATCAGTTTGTGGCTTAGATGGCTGCATAAGTCTCCAGAACCTTGAACTTTCCTACAATAGAATCACTCGAATTGGTAAGAAAATTAATGAAAAATTATTCCAATTTGTGTAACAATATTTGTGCTGTTTATATTCAGAATTATACTTCCCTTGGATTCAGGGCCAGCCAGCAGCTAAGCCCACAGGGAATGAGGAAACAGCCTTAGAACAGATGTGCATTTTAAAGCATACTGAACTTCACATTTATTTCTAGTATGGCTTAGCTACTGCCATGTATTCCATCTACCAGCTCATATAACTATTGTCAGCCAAAGAGAACTAAAAATCGTTCTAGAAGGGCTGCTAATATTACCTGCACTAACTCAGTTGGAGTATGTTGAGTGGCCTCAGTTCAGTTTATCTACAGAAGCAAATAATATAAAGCCTAGCCTTGCAACTGCAGAGTGTTCCTCTGTGTCCCTGATTGACACGGTAAGTAGTTACATAGAAATCGTATTATCTGTCTGAGTCTGTGAACCATGCTAACACTGGACCACAGCCTCTCTTTCTACTAAAATGCTGCCCATTCTGGCTTCAAACTATTGTTCTATACTTCCCTCCCACTCTGGCTTTTCATTGTGGCTCAGTGCTCCAAAGCTGGAAAAAAAAAATGAGTCTAAGATAAAATCATGCAAACAATTGGCACAATTGGCATACCTGTAATCATGCAGGTATGCCAACCCCTTTTATATTTACAAAGGCAGTTTGTTTTATTTGTTAGGTCTAAGGGTTGACAGGCAAAACCTTTAGCATGCAGTCAACCAGTTAGAATTTTCATACACCCAGACCACTCAACAGATGCGTCAATATATGAAATCTTTGTGCCAGGAGATAGATGTTTTCTGTTGGCCAGACAGGAATTTTTCATGTAGTGAAAAAGTGTTTGCCGGTACTGCCACTCAGACCATAAAGTGCCTAAGGGGTAGATACTGAGTCTCAGCTTCTGGCAAGCCAAAAATATTGCACTGTGAGCCTTGTGTTATGTAGATTTGGTGTAGATGTAATCAGGATCCAGAGCCTTTTCTACTGACAAAAGGTCAGGAAAGTGTAGTGCAGTGAAAATAACAGAGAGATTTGCTGTATGTAAGTGGAGAAGCCAGTTTTTTTGTTTTTAGAATCATGTACAGAGGGAAGACCATTAGTGGTCCCTCAAAAGCAGCATTAACATTTGAGAAAAGGTAGTAGTAAATTGCCAGATCATTACTTAAAAGGGAGCTCTCAGGGCTTGAAAGTAGCAAATTTCCTTCAAGAAGGCAGCACAGCAGATAGAACAGGACTAGATTTAACAGCCTCCCTATATATACTCTAGGGACTTGGGTTTTGGTGCATGACACTGTGAAATTTGTAAAGGCCACCAAAATATGAGTGACTGTGTAACTTCAGTATCATAATCTTAACAGAGATGAATCTTCAGAGATTTGTCCATTGAAATAAAATCTTATCATCAAGAAAAAAAATGCATCTAATGAACTAATTAATTTTTTATAAATTGAAATGTGAAACCTGAAAAGGTGACTTTCTAGTTGTATTCTTAGTCTGTGCTAAATCTGAAGATGTTACTTGGAAAGACTGAAGATGTGGGAATGGAAAGGAGATAAGGAGATTTTGATTTTGATTTTATTTGTCTTTATTTAGGCTTTTAATTTTCTTTAAAGTATGTGGACATACTTTATTTTCCTGCTGGAGAGCAGGAAAATAATATAAAACAATTATTAGGCTGATAGATGAAACATGTTCATATAAGACATTTATATAAAGAAATGGTTTCCACTATTTAAAAAAAAAAAGGAGACTGAAACAGTACGAACATGGATAATGCAATTCCATAGTAAATAACAAGGGCATAGCAAACAGGAAATGGGAAAGCTTAAAAAAAAATCTGTATACTTAGGGGATCAATGCTGATGTTTTTAATATTTTTTGCTAATGTGTGCAAATCTGGAATGTTAGTATTTGTGAACAGAGTTTATAATACCTGAGAATAAGGGTACTGGAATATCAATGTTTACTGTAAAAGCATATCAGTACCCTAACGAGAAACAATAAAATAAACTGGTTAAAGAAGCTTCACCTATATCCTTGTGGCCAATAATGCTGGATAAGATTTTTATTCAGTTTTATCTAATTTGATAAAAATGTCTGCAAGATTACTGTAAAAATGACATAATATTAGTGGGTGACATTTAGGAATGTGGCGCCTATGTGGAATTTCGTATCTTTGTACAGGCTAAGTGGAGTAAAATCCTCTTGTACTTTCTCTTTTGTGCAGTGTGATTCTGTGTTTACTGAGTCTAATGAATTTGAGTGGGTAAATGAATGTTCACATAAATCAGATTGGAATCTGTCTTTCTCCTCTCCAGAATTGCTTTGAGGATGTCTGGTTAAAACAGATGCATAACACAGGATTTATTCATACAATAACATGTTGGTTGTAAGTAGTTGCGTAGAATACACAAAAATTGATTAATGGGTTTTAAGAAGTTATTGTATCCCTCCCATGTGTAAGTCTTTCAGGTTGTCCCTTAGCAATTTTGGAAGCTGCAGTACTGTGCAATGTTCTGTGTTCATTAAGCTTTAACAAAGGTTGTGGGCTTTTTCCTGGTAAGGCTTATTTATGTTTGTAAAAATTCTGATTCAATAACTTATAGTAGGAAACTTCAAGCATACTATGATTTCTTTTTTCTTTTTTTCTCCTCTCATTGAAATACAGCATCAGTAGAGGAAAAATTAAAGTTGCCAGAAAGCCCTTAATAATAACAGTAAAAGTATGAGAAATATGTCTCAATTATGCTTTTCCACTTAAGAATGCATGATCACAAATTAAGTAATTGTGTCAGTGATACACTGAAGTTCAGTGCATATGTTTGTATTTGGAAGATGGATTAAAAATTTTCTTACACAAAAAGTAGCACTTTGACTTGAGTCATAGAATATGCTTTTGTAGGGTGTCTATATTGCCATAGTATGTTGGCTAAAATCCTGGCAGTGCAAGAATAACAATGCATAACCATAGATAGTCATAAATGCTTCTTTGGACCTACACTTTTTAAGCACGTAGAGGGTTTTTTTATCAGACACTTTTCAGTTTTGGGGTTTTTTTTTTGTGTGTGTTTTTTTGTCTTCATGTTCACTGTCAGCTGTCACTCCTCTCTTATTATTCATCTTTGGAACACATAGAAGTTACTTCAGAATTGCATTGATAGCTAAGACAGAGTCCCTAGCTAACAGAGTCCATCCGCACTTTGCAAATTGCTAAGAGCTACTTCTGTAAAGATTCTCCACAAATCTTGCTGAAACCATTTGTTTTCCAACAGAATGCATTTTCCCATATACTGCTGTAGCTGTTGTTGGTTGCATCATATGTAAAACAGACAATGTCTTCTGGAAATGTGCAGAAGACTTTCATGCTTATTTTTAATTTTGCATGTGTACAGAAGAAACATTAAAATATCATATGTTTGTATTACCTTATTCTCTCTTGTGTATGTTTCTGTTGGACTGCATTTGATAGTTTCAGAATAGGTTATGATCCCATTGTATGTAGCCTTGGCATGTCTGTTCCAAATGACATTTGGTCTAATTAGACAAGACAGATGAGGAGAAGGAGATGTAAAAAAGGTACTTTATGCAGCACACACAATAGGAAATTTCCAGATCCTGTGTTAATTCCTTGCCTTTTCTTACTGTGTGTGCAGCCTCTCCTCTCTGTCCCACTCCAGACTAATTCAGGGCTTTTAAAGTTTCCAGTACTGCTATGCTGATAAATTGAAAGTGGAGATTTAAGGACTGCTCTTGTGAGGAAATCTTGGAAGCTGTCAATTTTAACAGTGTCCGGAATGAAATTGTTTTGAGACCACTAGATGGTGCTGGTTCCTTTTTTATTTTCATCCAAGCATAAAAGAAAATCCAGACCAGGATCTTGCAGTCAGGATAGTATGTCATGAGCATGTTTGAAATTCTTTTAGAATAATTAAAGATTTGTATATTTATTTCCTAAAGCATAGTTTTGAAGTTACGGTATGGGACATTTGTTTTAGATTTAGCGTACCTCTTTAATATCAGACAATTGTGTTATTTCCACTAGGTGCTTTCCATTTTTAAATTACTATGCTTTGAAGGCCTATATTTGATTATTTTTTTTTTAAATATACTGCTGGTTTTGGCAGTGGTTTAATTTTTTACTTCTGTTTTCTCCTTATCATTCATTTTATTTTTTTCTTTCTCTTCTGTGTTCTCAGTAATCTATGGTACACACTGGTCTTTGGACTCATCATCAGTTCTGTTCTCAGAGGGCAATCACAAAGACATTCAACTCTGTAAAGCTCACCCAACTTCCTTTTGGGAACTTGGGAAGTTTTGGGTGAGATAAAGATGAGACAAAGCGTTAGCTCAAATAATCCTGTGAAGAATACGTGAAAAAAGTAAATTCAGAAATTCCTTATTTTAGGTATGTTTTGTAAAGGGTGCCCCTTCAGAGGAGTTTTACTACAAAGGTACAGAAAAACTGCTTGGACCTGTAGCAAATCAGATGCATCAGTGCTCCAGAAAGGAAGCCATTGCAGAACATCTAGCATGTGTAAGACTGTGGAAAAACAGTGTGATTTTTGCCATTGTAAGAGGATGATTTGGGAAAAATTCTGTGAAAGAAACAGATGCTGACAGGAGCCTTTTCCTTCGCCTTTTTGGGATAGAGATCTCTCACATTCTTGCTCTTTACACTAACTGGCAGGAGTAAGTTTGTTCAGAGTATAATGGCTATAGAAGTATAGCATTATACTTAAAGGCACTACATTTTCTTTATAAATTTCTTCATTAAAGATATTTTATAACATAATTCCTTAAACAAGATGCACTTAAATAATAGAGGTGGTGCTGGCCTAGGTTTTAACACCACTTGTTCTCACCTTGCTGATAACTTAAAGAAAAAAAAATGAAGCAATGAAAATTAACTTTCAGACAGAAATACTGTTTCCATTTTGAGAGGTGATTTTAAGAGGGCTGTTAGCATTTCACAGGGCCCATAGATTCTGAGTAGCAGTTACGAAGTGCTTAAAGCTTAGTAAGTATAGTTTATCACTAAAAGAATGTTCTGTTCCAACAGAAGTGCTAAAGGTGTTATGAACTGTTATTATTGCTTTGTTAACAGGATCAGAAATTTGTGAACTGTATGCATTGTATATTTGATAAGGTCAAAATATAGTAATTATTTTTAAACCTTATACAGGACTAATATTAATTGTTACTGTAGTTAATATAAATATATTGAAAATTCAGAGTTTTCTTAGTACTTGAAAACCAATAGGTTTTTATTTCACAATGGCTTAATTCAGCTAAAATCTTTAATTTTCAGGTGGTCTGGAGTCATTGAAAAATCTTCAGCAATTAATTGTGGACCACAATCAGTTAATCAGCACAAAAGGTCTTTGTGAGGCACCTACTCTCATTTACCTAGACTGCTCTTTTAATCATCTCACACAAGTTGAAGGCATTGAGAATTGTGGACTACTTCAAATTCTGAAGTTGCGAGGCAATAACCTTTGGGAGGTAAAAGCTTTGAATTCAGTGCCTGTTGTGCATACATCTTTGTTAACAGTCGTATTTTTCAGAATGCTGGATATGTGCTTTTTGTTTGCTCTGGGATGTTTCATGCTCTTAGGTATGCTTTTTTTTTCCCCTATCAGAGGGAGATTTTTCAAAGATACAAATGGCTGCCAGTTAAGTATTTTCTTGCTCATAAGCCCTTGAGAAATTTGCCCCGTGGTAATTATATTTCTCGCCTTTGTTTATAGCATCTAGTCTTCAGTTTATATTATGTGATGCTGATTCTTTGTTTAAAATGTAACAAAATATTATTATCATTACATATAAGTGATAGTTCAGGCTGATTTGATGTATGCTGATCCTCCAAAAGTTGAAGTTTGTGCTGCAGCATTTAAAATAGGAAAGTAGTTTGCTAACTGTACACTTAGTCATATTTAGTGACAATGATTCTCCTATGAATCCAGGAGAGGAAAAACATTGTCAATAAGCAGCAAATAACTGCATAGATAAAACAGTAAGACTGTGGCTCTTGGGCTCCTGACTCTTTTTTTTTTTTTTTTTAATGTATATTGACTATTCAGACTAGGTAGAAGACATTAAAAATACTTACCACCTGATATGTAGAAATTACGTGTGACAACTGGTACATACATAATAAGGAAATGATGCATATATCCAAAATGTGTTTTTTTGCTTCTATTTAGTAATGATTTATGAAAAGCATCTGGTAGGCATTCCAGTGTTGTTTCTCTAATTTATATTAATTTTAAATAACCATCTCATTTCTATTTAGCTTCCAAGACTGGAAAATCATGTTCTCCTAAGAGAACTGTATTTGGATGACAATAGCATTTCTTCTGTGAGAATGCTTTCTTTGTATTGGTTGCCTCTATTGCAGATTATTTTGCTGTCTCAAAATAGGTAAGCAAGAAACATTCTTCCATTTACAAAACTGATACAGATGAATTTACTAACATAACACTTATCTGAAAAGTATAATTCTTAGTATGGTTAAAATATCATTATCTTTTCCAGATATTCTTCGAAAATATGTGTTTGATAAGCAATGGCATTGGCTACCTTTAGCTAAGAAAATCTGAAACAGCATTAACTATGAAAAGTAATTTTTTCTATTAGATGTTCTATGAAAATAATTTTTGAGCATTGTGGCATTATTAAAACCACAGTGTTTCTTTTTCTTCCTTTCTTTAGCAATTGTTTCTAGAGTATGTCTGTCAAACTTCATATTTCACAGCTAGTTTATTCAAAACAGACTTTGAAGGCTATGCTAAGTGCAACTACTAGAGTTAAAAAAGACAAATGAGAATGTTGGGTTTTATTTTACATACATATGTTAATGCCCTCCAAAACAAGCATATTTACTTTAGTTTTTCACTCTTATGGTTCAGTTTGAAAGGTATAAAATAAAAAAGAAGGATCAGACCAGCAGCATAAAACTAGATCAGGCACTCAAGTACTCCATAATTAGCTTTCTGTTCATTTTCTAAGCTAATCTGTACATCTGTAGAGTTAGAATGAGCAGATATTCAGGAGTCAAAATTTTTATTTTCCTCACCCCCCTTTTCTCAATTTAAATTCTGCTAAAAACATAAGGAATAATTATAATTTACAATGTGTTAGTAGTAAAAAGAATTTAAAATTAGTATAAATTAATTATTTTTCTATACTATGACCATTTCACTCTGAATAAGATTGATCTCAGCTAAACAAGTAGAATATACTCTGTTACACACAATATACAGAATATACACTCTAAACTAATTGCTTAACTCTCTTGTTAGTGAAGAGGAGATGCTTTTAGAGTGTGATTCCTCTGCCATTTTTAGCTGTTTGCTTTGAGATTAATCATACCCTAAAAGTGCCTGTTCATCTTCATTGACTATTAACAGAGTCAAAATGACCAGCTCACATGTAGGTGTCTACATTTGAACAGATGAATCCTATCCTATGTGACTTTTAGTTCAGCAGAGTCAACTGTAGCTGGGAGCCTGCAGGAGAAAAGATCTGTAAGACTGAGTCCTGTTATTATAAGGAATGTCCTTATGGGAAAATGAATATTATTTGAGTATATACAACCTATATTTTCATATACATTTTCAGATTGTTTTCATATCATCTCTAATGAAGTTGTATTCATGTAAACTCTTGGATGTAAATATAACAGTTATATTTACGGAATCTAATCTTCAAGTTGCTGGGCTTTTAGGGGTTTCTTTCGTCCTTTAATTCTTCTGGAGTTTGGAGAAAGTGCTTCCTGCCTGTGACTAACAAGAGCATTATTTGCTAAGTGTTAGATTCTGAATCACACGTATTGATTTAGTTTGTGTTCTTCCTTTTTTCTTTTCTTGTCCTGTTCAGCTTTTTGTGGAACACGCAGTAATGTGGCTCTGTCTTCTTCTAGTTCCCTAGTCTTCCTCCGGTTTGTTCTTTTGCTAACATAGCAAAAGTGTAGCTATGCTGTGCGTAATAAAAAGTTTGCAAAACTGCGTGAAGGCCTCATGTGTCTGCTAGGGAGAGAGCAAACTGAGGAGCACGGTCTCAGGCATAGCCTGAATGCAGCCTCTGGATCTAGGTTGTGTTGGACTGGCCATGTAGGTGTACCTTATGTCACTCCCATCAGTTTTTAATGTCCATTGTACTGCTTGTTCTGGTTTTCCAGTGGCCAAGCTGAGATGCAGTGTTTGGTCCACTGAGTTTCTTCTGCTGGACTGGGAGAAGGGACATGTTTTTGCATCAGCAAACTGGATGTGCTGAAAATAAATGCACACCTCCTCCCCAAACAATTCCCTTTCTGTGATATATCTATACCTTATCTCAAATCTTTGTGACAAACAGGACAAGATAGACTTAAATGCATATTAAAGCCTCAAAATTCCTGGCATTTCAGTAGCCTGCTCTGTTACACTTACTTTATGTACACTTATAAGCAGCTCCATATGTGTGTGCTATAGCATAAGTAACTCGATGTTCTATAGAAACAGTGAATGTAATGGAGTAAGCTGTTGAAAGAAAAGCTGTTTCTTTACTTTTATCCTACACCTAGTGCAATTTTGTGAATTTTTTCAAGTGTGTACTGAGTGCCATTTCCTTTTTACTGATTGCAGAAAGCCCATATAATGGTAATGCTGTGAATCTATTTTCTTTCTAAAAGTGAAGTACTGTGAAGAAGAAAATCCTTACACTAATATACAGGATTTTTTTATTCCTGAGGTGCTTTGTCTGTATCATAAACCAGAAGTTGCCAAAGATAAAACTCCAAAAATTAATTGTTTTAAACCTACAATCTAGCAAGAAGGAATTATAACAGGTAGTGATTAACTCCTTCAAATATAAAAATGGCAGCTATTTCACCGCTACTGCTTTTATTAAGTGTTTTATTGTGGCTTTCACATACAAAGAATATACTTGGTCAATGTGCAATTGACCAAAGCCAGTGATGAATATCCTCTTGACTTGGTTACGGCAGAGTTGAGACTATGAAGATCTGTGCTCTATTTTATAGCAGCTGCAGAACACAACTGTTAAGTTAGTTTGAAAAAAAGACACATTTTCTTTTTTCTTTATTCTGTTGTGGATAAAGATTTAGGTGTAGGAGAGAAAAACCTTGCCCTGGGGACTAAAAGTAATACATATTTAATATGTGTTAAGAGTTCATGTGGTATTTACATTTACAGCTAATCCCACTTAATTATGTAGTTTACTTGTTAATGTCTTTTTCATTTAAAAGTTTTACAGTCAGACACTAAATCAGTCTGCTGTTCAGGTAGCCATTACTTTTTTTTTTTTTTAATCTTCAAAATAGACAAACCTATCCCTCTTAAAATTTCTGTTTTAATATGGCAAAGTTCTTTTTTTGCTATCTCTTTTTCATTAAGATAACTTAAGTGTGATAGATAAAAATTTAATATTTAAAAAAATGCAGTCATCTGCAAAAATTCCTTTTTTTTTTGTAAACTGGTTTGGACAGAATGAAATTCTTTGTGAACATCTTGCTCACGTTTTTGCAACTAGATGTGTAATATTTCTAGAAGGCTTATAACAGAAATGCTAAAAAGTCAGCTCAATTCTTTCTTAGTATGTATTGTTCTCCCTACTTAAATATGCCATCTATGTTTTTAACCTAATTTCTCAGATGTAAGAGTTGAACTCATTGCAAGCCATCATGTTTTGAGAATTTGACCACTTTTCCAGAGTCATCATAATAAATCTAAATGTCATTGGATGTTGAAATAAGTCAGTCATGAAAAAGCTATACTTATGTATAGTGGTTTTCCCCATCTCATCCTTACCAGTCTAGATTTTTCTGATCACTTTCAGTAATTCTTTGCTGGTGATAAGTTTATCTCTAAGTATGTGGCACCATGGGCAATACAGCTGAAGTACTGCCTACTAGAGTGTTCAAGAAACAAGTGGCTAACTGACAGATTTCCTCCATTATATTTGATTACTACTAACAAATATAGTGAATATTGCAAACTAAAATATTTTTATTTTTAAAGAATGAAAAATAAATATGGGCTTTACTTAAAGATCTAGATTAAGATAACTTTATTTTTAATTATTTTGCGCTCTTTCCTGCTAACCTCTTGTTAACTTCAGTGATAATTTTTCTGGGGAGAAGCAGATGGACAGCATGATTTGGACCATCCTGAGCAGTAACTGCTATTCATGTTCAGAAAAGCAATCTTTATTTTCTCTGATACATACTTGCAGCTATTCTAGTCTCTTAAATCTTGTTTTCTAACATAGAGTTTCTGTGACTGTGTCCTGTCCTGCTATGGCCTTAAATGGGAGCAGAAAGAGGAAGCTATAGCTTGCTTTTTTGTGAATATCTTTTACTTTTGTGTCTTCTTTGTAATTTATATCTCTCTTACGCCCAGGGCTAATGTGACAAGGTCAAGTAGTATTAAGTTTTCAGTAATGTCCTTTGTCTTTCTGGTTTGAATTTTCTTAGGAAAAAAATTAACAAAGAATGTCAGTAAAGGGAAAGCTATAGAATGACGGGGAAACGTTTTAACTCTCATAATGCCAACGGCAGGCAAGGATAGTCCAGTAGACAATTTCTAATTCACCACAGCATATACTGATGGAGATCCAGAGAACTCACTCTCTATAAATAAAAAAATACTGCATTATCTTTCATCCCCTGTGCAAAGTACAACATTTATTTTCCTGGATATTTCTGAATACGTGAATCTGTAATCTGAATCATGGATTTTCAGTCTTTGCGGCCATACCATTAGCCACTAATATCTATGATGATATTTGTTACAAATATTAAGTATATTTATGTACTGTTGACTGGTCATGAGAACCTAAAATGCTGATCTTTGTAGTACTATGTACAGATCTACGTATAAGTCTTAATGCTTTTCAGAGTTAATACTTATTCATATTTATTTGATTCCATGGAAAACTGGCAGGGAGGTAATAGAACTAAATAGGACTAGAATCAGGATAACTTTACAACATGGTTTGAGAAAGAAATGGAAGTATAGTGACACATAGTCAATTGGCTTTATATCTGTTTCTCTGAATTTACTATTAAAATGTTATGTTGTCATATAGAAACACTTGTCAACTGAATGTGGAAATGATTTTTTTTCTGTTTTGCATGTGGTCAAATGTTCAATAAGATTAAAGAATCTACAACTAACATTTGGTCCGGAATTTGTGTACCAGAGTTAAATCCAGCTCTGTCTTTCAGTTTTAATGCCTGTGCTGGAAACACAACATAGTCACACATTTCAGCAACAAATAAGCATTTTTGGCTCTGACCAGTTGCAAGTTTGTGGAGTGAGTGGGTTTCATTTTTTTGCATGGTCATGTTTCTGACCATAATAATTCTGATTTATAGCTTTCAAAGGCACTATAACCCTTAGAAAATACTGCTTTCCATGAAAATCAGCAGTCACAAAGTGACCACACACATTGCCATTGGTGTTACTATTCTCTCATTATGCTTAGGTTTTGTTCTTACAGGGATGAAACAAGTTACCTAAACATGGGTTTGTTTGGTTTTTTAAATACAGTTGATTTAGTGTGTGCTTATACATACATATTCTAGTTTTAGTTGAAGACTGGGGTTTTTTGCATCTTGATTTTAATTCTTCCTCCCTTTTTCATGTTTAATATAAAACAAAATAAACTTTTTAATCTGAAGGGTAGTATTTGGAAATAGCCTGACAGCTGACCGAACCATTCAACATCCATTCTTAGTTGCACCAATGCAAGTTTGTAAGTAAAGAAACTTGAATAACACTGGATGCTAAAGTTTTAATAGTAGTGATAATACGCATCTTACAGTCCAAAATCCTTTGTACAGATGAATGTCAGCTCAGTTTCCTTACTCTTCAGTACTACAAATAAGAATTTTGTCATGACTTTACTACTGCTTTGCTGCTTTATTGAACAGGAAAAGCTCTGATACACAAGAAGAGCAATTCCATAATTCTCTGTATAATAGGCGATTATTTGACATTGTCTTACAGAAGTAGTAAGACAGAGGAAACACTAAAAATATATTACAGGACAGTGCAGCCTTGACCTGTCACAGTTGTATTTCTTAACAACGATTATGTTAGTTTTAGAATCTCGGAAGTAATGTGCTGAGTGGAGAAGAGAAACAAACTGACAAAAAGTTTGAGCAATGGGAAATGAAGGAAGAGGAAAGAGGAAAAGTAGATTTTATTTTTTCTCCAGGATCAGGGCCTTCTGTTAGTTTCGTTCTGGTTATGGTGCCTAAAGAAAAGCCAGTTGAGTTGTGTAAATTTTACAAGCCTTCTGATCCTCAGCACTAAATGCAAGAAACAGAGTGGAATATTTACCAGATAAAACAAAACATTAATGAGCTACTGAAAAGACCAAGAAATGCTTTCAAGCTAAAATTTCAGGAATTAGTTCTAGCACCTTGGATAGCTAAATGAGTATTTTCTTATGTAAATAAGTAAATTCTCATAAAAGATTCTGATGCCTTTCTGTTTATGAACTGCTCTTTTATTTAATTGACAAAAAGCTCTCTTCTGTTTTGTTCCTAGATTAACTGAGCTTGTGCCTTTAAATTCATTTGTATCTTTGGAAAAGCTGGATATCAAAAATAACTGCTTGTCAGGTGAGTTGTATAAAAAAATTTAAAACCCCATCGAAACAAGAACTTCTTAATTAAATTTTAAACTTACTTGAATTTGATTGTTCCCATTTATTTATGAGACATTTATACAGAAAACAAATATTTTCCAAACACGGATGTTATAGATATTAATGGTAACTGTACTCTATAGTTAGCAGAATTGCTTGTAGTACTTCATGATTTTGGTACATTTTACTTTCATTTAAGATTTTATGAGAAATAATATGGTTCTGCATTCAAATTTATATTTAATTTTCTTTCCTACTACAATACAGACCTTAAAGGCGTCATTACATGGTTAAGTGGCTGCCATAAACTAAGAGAGTTGTCACTCAGTGGAAATCCTCTTCTCCAAGAAAGGAATTGGAGGTAAGAAAATGAATTAATTTGCTAAATCAAAAACCAGAATCAGACAGAAACTAGGTGTATATACATCTTGCTTATCAATAAAAATCAGCCAAAAACTTGATGTATGTACATTAGTTAAATAGTAGAAATGAGGTAAGTATGAAAGCTACCACAAATTGGAGGAGAATTATATGAAAATAACAAATAAAATTAAATTCTGTGATCTTTATTTTCTAAGAATTCCAGTCTGTAGTTTTGTTTAAACAAAAATCTTGATGTCTGACCTAGCTCTTGGAACCTTAATGAGAAGCAGTTTGTGTGAAAACTCGACAGTGGTCTCTCTATGCTGTTTAACTGTTATCCTAAATGAGTGTTTTTCTTTATGACAATTTCTTTAGACCAATGCAGAAATTATAAAGATGATATAGGCCTTCTTTGTGCTGTTTGTTTGTAACTGCTTCTTTGTCCATTGATCACAATATCTTCTTTTTCAGCATGAATTTTGGTTCTTCCTCTTTACTGACAAGTTTACCACCTTTGGTAACTTTAACTTTCTGACTGAGGTTTTGTCCGACCTGTATTACCCCATTTTACATTTCATTAAAACTTTTGCACAAAGACATGGCCATCCACTCAACCTTTTTCTCCTTCTCTTTCATATGCACTGTTTAAAACCTTTATTTTTTCTCTGATTATTAATGTTCTTACACATCTTGTTTGCCCTTCTCAGAACCATCAGTTTCTGTCTATCACACAGCTTCTTAGAATGTTTCTCTTTCTGCTTTGCTGTCTTTTTTTTTTTTTTTTTGCTCCTTTCCATCACTTCATCCATTCACTGCTTAACAGTCTTGCTGCTGTGACAGGTTCACACTGCACATAGCTAGGTAAAGGGTGGTGTCTATAATAAATATATCAAGGAATCCTTGGTTTAGCATCTTTGGAGGAAAAAAATTTAGAAGAAATAAAAGTCAGAACAAATAGTTGATTTTTCCTTAGTAGTTGAAGCTCAGACTTTTTTCTTGTTCTGAGAATTTCTTATCTTGACACCAAAAATTATAATGCTGTTCTTTCCCTCCAGCCATGTATAATACTGAAATAATAATTTGAAAAAAAATTAAAGAGCTGATCCTAGAGACTATTATATGTGTATATATAAAAACTGGATAGGGTAGAAAGGAAACTTACATATGAAATGAGATGCAGTCACCAGAGTCCCTGAAATGAGTAGATGTAATAGGATTGTATTTGTAAGCCATATAAATAAAATTGTGCATGGATAGGTTTTTTGTTTATTTTTTGTATTTTAGTAGAAGTCTCCTGGTTTCTTGAGAATTCTGTGGTCTGAAACCCCTTATGTGAGCCAATGCCATTAAGACTTAAAGCTCTCTGAGAGAATTACTCAGCAAAAGTACAAGTAGTGCTGTTAATTTAATGTGAAGTGTTCTTTCATCTTCCTTAGAATTAATACTTTCTAGTCTACAGGCCTTCAAGAGCAGAATGACAAGTTGGAAATGCAATTTTAGATTTTCAGATGATGTTCCAGAATACATGTGTTGAAATGGTAGAGTGTCTTTTAGTGAACTCTTACTATAATTCCATTAAATGTACAAAGCAGCATTTAATCAGTAAGAATTTAAATCA
Source organism: Morus bassanus (assembly GCA_031468815.1). Lineage (NCBI taxonomy): Eukaryota > Metazoa > Chordata > Aves > Suliformes > Sulidae > Morus > Morus bassanus. Next base: position 38,165,371 of record CM062571.1, on the reverse strand, counting down.
TTACCAATTCTTTCAGCTAAGGAAATAAAGTATTTACCTAGGAAACTGTTGACATAATAAAATGTCTGAGGAAATGAAATGAGACACAACAGTTGGACTTTCATTTTGGATGTAATTAAAACAGGTGACTGAGATGTTTTTATTAGAAAAAAATGATTTTTTTTTTTTAAGCTTAGAAATTTTGAAGAATGACCAAAACTGTTCCTTGTATAATTTCAAGTCAGTTAAAGGTGAGGCTTTACACTGCAATGTTACACAATGAATGTGTTTGGATAAATCACGTTCACATTTGCTATATTAGACTACCTAGTATAACAACAGCAAAGTCTGGGATACGTACATTTTGGAGTATGCATTGTATTAAAAGAAAAAACAAAACCAAAACCACCCTTACATGTATATCTTCCATTACAAGATTTTTTTTGTACAAATATCTGATTAGTATTCCAGTAGAAAAAAAGCTATTTGAAACTTTCAGTTGGAAATGTTTGAGTAGTTTAAAAGATAGCTGTACAAATACCGTCTTGGTTGGTTTCTTTCTTTTTTAATGAACAGACTTATTTGTACTCCCACGGTTTCTGCAGGTAATTTTGTGAATAAAATTCAGCGACTGTGACAATATTTTAAATTCCCATTTGCATTGTTTTAATTCCCACTATTTTACAGAACTAACTGTTATTTTACTTGTAACCTGGAGGGGAAAAGCTTTCTGAATTCCAATTTAACTATAAGAACTGACACTTTAGATTGCTTGACCCAATAGAGCTTTTATGATTAGACAAGAGATTCATTTGTCTAAAGGATTTAAAGTATGGGATACTATAAAATATGGATTTGCTGAATACAGCATTGACCGTAACTTCAGGCAATATGTTCCAGTGAACTTTACATAACCCCTTGATACCAACAAAGGAATTAGTTGTAAAATTTCCCAATTGGTTTTGTACTTTCATGTCCAGCCAGTGATAACACCAACAAAAGTGAAGTAGTAAGAAATTGTTTTTTAAAAATTAAACCCTGGGATCAGTCTGAGCACTCCTAGGGGAATGTGTTTCAATGCTGTAAAGATTAATAGAGCCTCTTAAGTGACAGAATATTCACCAGGAAGTTTTCACTAAATGAAATATTGACTCAGCCTTTCACCAGGAGAAACCCAGCTGGAAAAACTAGTGTTGAGATCCCATAGCTCTAAGACACAATACTTCCAGCATCAATCAACTTTGATATGGCACTTTTTCGATGTATCACTATTCAACATCAGCTTTGGTGATTTCTCTGTACGTGTTCATGGACTGTCTATCTAAATCCATAGTTTTATTCCAAATGCATTTCAGGCAGTGTTATTCTTACATTAATGGGCAGTAGAGAAGGAAAGTTTTATATTTGCAAAAAACTAATATTCTATTCTACTGAGCTACATTTTGGAATATTCTAATTCAGTCATAGAAACTTTCTCTGATTTTAAACTTAGTGTATATTGTCTGAGCTGAGTAATAGTCCTTTAACTTCACAGGGAATAGTCAGTGAGTTCTAAAATTTTGAAAACGGTATTATCTTTTTTAATAGTAAGGGGACGTACAGCCTACAATAAGTATTCTTTCAAGAGTACTTAAGTGTTACTTAAAACTAACAATGAAAATATTGAGTGTTGATGTATTGATTTAAATAATTTTGCAGTCTTGAAACTTTCAACGAATTTGGGTTGGTATAAGAAATAAGTGAAACAAGCTTGCAGTACTAGATTATATTTCACAATAACCTAAAAGAGAAAGCATTGATGATACTATTTTTTTTAATCAGTAGGTAAGTTTCTAATACAATTTTTTTCTTACCTGAGTAGCTCCAACTGTCCTTTACATAGCAAGGAAATGTCATCTCTACTGTCATCTCTTTCACTGATCCAAATTCAATATTTCAAAAGTGGATTTTTTTCCTGTCAGTCATACTGAATATCATATTGCTTTATGTGGTATATGCAAATGGTGAAGGGAGTAAGACTGACAATGTTCAGTATTCTGTGCAGTTTTTAAATCTAAACCTTTGAATGTGTCAACAAAATCAGTGCTGTGTCTTAATCCTATGACTTAGTTTGCTGTGTTGCCTAGTAATCAAAGGCATTACAGGTGTCTATGCACAAGTGCATCAAATTTTCCTGTTATTGTTTAAGGAGGTAAAATGCTAGCTCTAGTGACTTGAGAATGTTGCCATTGACCTCCCTGGGGTCAGTATTTCAGCAGTGGTGTTTATACCAACAAAGTATTAAGAAATCTTGCTAATTTCTGTGGTTTATTAAGAATAAAGTTTTAGTTAATATATTAACATATAAAGTAAGGGCAAATACATACAGATACTTAGAGAACTATCATCATGTTCTGTCTTGTTCTATTATTGTATTGGTAAAATGGGAGTTTTAACATCAGGATTTTTTCGTAAAACTAGTTATGACTTTTTCTTTTCTAAGGCCTTCCTTGTGTAAGACTCTTCCTAGTTTACAGTTTCTTGATGGTGAAATCTTAAACTACCATACTTTATGCACAACTGAAAGAATCAAAGGATCAGAATCAAGAACTTTTCTGGAACTTTGTCAAGTTCAAATTGAAGAAAGTGTTCTACTGAAAAAAAAGGCTGCTGAACTGGGGTATGTATTTATGTGAATATAAATTTTTTTCAGAAATATGTTTTCATGTATTGTTTGTATAGTTCTTGCTATCTTGTGTATTTTACTTAGCTTTTTGCCTGAAAATATATTATGTTAAGAAAGAGATTAGAATCATTGACTAAGTGCAAAGAATATTTCAGACAGATATTAAAATATGTGGGCCTTGACTTTTGTTTGTTTAAGTTTGAGAAAACAGGTGGTTCAAAACCTTCAGTTAGTAGCAGTTGAATGAATTCATACACACAAACAGTACAGTGGTATGCAGGAATAGTAGCTTAAATCCTGGAAGTGGTATAATCATCTTAATGTGATTTCCATCTTCAGCTTAATCAAACCTAGTTTGGCTGTTGGTGCAATATGCTGTATTTTTTTCCTGAATTTGCTTTCCATATCTGTATTATTCATGTTCTAAATGAGCAAAAGATTTCACCTCTTTTCTCTTAAAGTAGTGGATCGGGTGGCTCTGTTTACAGGTCTTTGATTTTGTCATACTTACTACCTTTATCATTATTACCAGGTTAGTTGTCCAGTGACTTTAGCTTAGACATTGCAAGTGGTAATTTATCACTTATGTTTTCATCACTTTGGAATATCTAAATAGCAGAAACTTCTTATGTTTTCACATTTGGTAATATTGCATGTTTTCTTCTTTCTTAGTTCCTTTTCATTTCCTAGCAAGTTCACAATATCTTTGTCTGCTGATGTTTGGAAAGATAGTTTCCTTGATCCTACCAGGTACTGAACATTATCGCAGAGTAGGTGAAGCATGTGACATTTGACAATGCCTTAGTCTGAGCTTCTTGTGTACTTTGTTCGTTCAGGAAAAGTAATCATATTTTTTTTCAGAATCTAGCTGGTCTGCATTTACAGGTAAGCCTGTATATCTATGGTGTCTTGTTATTACCTAACAGGTTATTACATTGATGTGTTATCGGCTGTTACTAAGCTGCAATAAAATATTCATAGCTCACAAAACAGGTTTTTTTGAAAAGAGGTTCGTATTAAGAATTAGATTGAAAGTAGTTTAGGAGAAATTACATAGGGCAGTTTTCTATGACAGATGTAATGTCTAGGTGGCTCCTAAAACTCATGTTTCTCCATTAAACCCTCAAGATATATCTTCTCCTCTTCTTTTATGTTTGCTTCTGGTTTGCAGGTGGGAAGCTGATACTTCCTAATCTATATACCATTTTGAAATAGTGTTCTGTCCTTTTCTTTTCTTAAAAGGAAAAAAGGAGAGGCAAAAAAAGTACTCCTCCTCCTTTATGGTAGAGAAAATTTTCTTATGTCTGAGATTTAGGACCTGTTTCATCAGTATCCTTTGCAGAAAAAAATTCCAACCTGTAATTAGGATATGACTTGTGAGAGAGCTGAAGCAGAAACTAAGGACCTAACTTTCACATACATTTCTGCAAGATGGTAAAAAATGGGAGGGAAAGATGATATTCACAAAATTTAACAGTTTATTTGACCATGGTCTGCATGAATGGACAGCTAGACAGGTAAGAAATTTGTTGGGTAGTCAGGCTTAGACCATCCATTAACTATTAATAGTTAACGGCTCGTGCTACTTTCTGGAGGCGGACTTGCCCTTCTAACATCTTTATCAAAGACCTGGAGCAGGAGATGGAATGCACACTTAACCATGCTTGCAGATGACAACAATTTGGAGGAAACTGTTTACATGCCTGAGGGCAGGGCTACCATTCAGAAGGACCTAGGCAAGCTGGGGAGACAGGCCATCAGGAGCCTTGTGAATTCAACAAGGACAAGTGCAAAGTTCTTTACCTTAGAAGGAGTGACCCCTTGCAACAATACAGGGTGGGCCTGTCTGGCTGAGAAATGTCTCTGCTGAAAAGGACCTTTGTATCTGGGTCAATAAGAAACTGAATATGAGCCGGCAGCGTGTCCTGGTACCAAAGAAAGTTAAGAACTTCCTATGCTGTATCTACAGGAACATAGCCAGTAGGTTGAGAGGTTATTATTTCCCTATCTTCAGCCCTTACTAGCTCGCCATGCCCTGTATTTTGGGTCACCAATACGTAAAAGACATTGATAAACTGGAACAAGTTTGGCACATGGCCATAAGATGGTCAAGTGGTTCAAGCACATGCTCAAGAAGACAGACCCAGGCTGTTTGCAGTGGTGCATGACAGGAGGATGAGCAACAAGGACCTAAGCTGAAACAAGAGAGGTTCAGACTAGTGTGGTGGATTGATTCCTGCCAGTAACTAATCACTCACCAGCTGCTTGCTCACTACTGCCCCCACCAGCAGGAGGGGAAAGAGAATCAGAAGACCAGAGGCAAGAAAAACCCATGGATTGAGATAAAGACAGTTTAATAAGTGAAGAAAAGAGGGGAATAAAAAAAGAAAAAAAATAAAGCAACCAAGCGATGCAAAGCCATCACTCACTACCTCCCACCAGCAGACTGATGCCCAACCATTCTTTGAGCAATGGGAACCTTGGAAAGACTCCCCACCAAGTTTTATTGCTGAGCATGATGTTACATGGCGTGGAATATAGTTTCAGTCAATTCAGGTCAGCTGTCTTGGATGTGTTCCTCCCCAGCCTTCTGCCCACTCCCAGCCTACTTGCTCAGTGGGACAGAGAAGGCCTTGACTCTGTCCAAGCACTGTTCAGCAAAACATTAGCGTTTTATCAATATAATTTCAGTCACAAATCTAAAACACAGCACCATATGGGCAGCTATAATGAGAATTAACTTTATCCCAGCCAGACCCAGTACAACTGGACATAAGGAAAAACCTTTTCACTGTTAGGACAGTGATGAATTGCAATAGGTTGCCCGCAGAGGTTGTGCAGTCTCTGTTCTTGGAGTTTTTCAAGACCTGACAGGATAAAGCTCTGAGCAACCTGGTCTGATCTCAGAGCTAAACCAGTTTTGAAGCAGGAGGTTAGACTGGAGACCTCCTGAGGTTACTTCAGTTGAGAATTTTTCTATGATCCTGGTGAGTTTTGTTTGAAACAGCTTGCTAATGTTTGCAAAGAATAGTGAGAAGAAGAATTTATGTAAACGTCTCTTCTTTCCTGAATGTATGGTATCGGAGCGGGGGACGGGGAGGAGAAGGAGGGTTGTAGGTTTTTTAAGGTTTTGAGAATTCATTCACAATCTTTTAAATTGGTAACTTTGACATGGTTGAAGCATCTTGTATCAAATTTAGTCTTAAAATTAATTTCTTGGGTGTTAAAGCCCTCTATGTTTTATTTTGACTAAAAGTACAATTTATGGATTATTTGAAAACTGTTGAAAACTGCAGTTCATAAAAGGAACTCCAAACTTGTTTGTATGTAAGCCTTAAAGCATAGCTATTATATGTACATACTGCAATACTTTGACTGAATTAATGTGACGTTGCTGAAGAACAGGCCAACAATAAAGCAAACTTCTGTCTGGTTTACATCTTGCTAAGTTATGAGCCCCTGTAGGTGTGACCTCAAGTATGTAAGCTGCCAAAAGTAATCACTGCTTGCTTCCCTAATCCATGTTTCATACACCACTGCTGCCCAATTAAATTGTCTGTGCTGTTTCTGCCTGAAACATCACTGTTCTTGCCACGCTTAAGAATGAAACATATCTTAAAATTAAATTCCTCTATTCGAAGAAATGCTTTCTGTCACATAATCTTTAGATGTCTTGTAGTGAGTAATCATATAAAAAATTATATGACACCTTGGCTGCAGTAATTTGCAGTCGTCAGATATGCAGATGTCTGGCTAGTGGAACTTGAACTTTATAAATACTGTTTGTATAATACAGTGAAAATGACAGGAATTTCATAAATCGTATTGCAGGAGAGAATATGTAAACAGTGACCTCCTTCATGTGTTTGTAAGGGACTTTTGTAACCTGCAGCTGAACATCAGTAATGATGCTTATAGAAGTATCCCTGAAGACAAATTAGATTTTACCACACTATTACAAACAAAAGCTCAGTTACAATTGGAGTGTACTATTTGAATATTCCATGTATCAGAATTATGAAAATCACAGTCGAGCTGCAAAGGGAAAAACATGACATTAAGCAAAATTTTAACTAGCACACAAAGGTGTAGAATATTATTTATGATTTAGCTGCAATGGCCAGGAGAAAACTGCCATTGCTGATTAGAACCAGCTTTTTTGTCCACTCTCCCTTTAGCCTCCCAGAGGTTTGTTCTGCTGACTTCTCCATATAATTTTTACTGTCTCATGCTGACAAAATGATGCTCTTTCAATAACCTTTCAGTCATTGCAGATGCAACTACAGAAGGAAATTCTATACAAAATGTGTCAGCTCTGTAAGCAAGCTTCCGGTGCCACCCTAAACTTTTTAAGTGGCAATGTTTTGGCTGATTTAAACTCCACTGAAAGGCCTTTAAGGATTAATAACTTGTCCTTTTCCATATCTGTTAAGTCAGCCTGTGCATGGGTCCTTACACTTCCTGGGTGGTGTCACTGGGGGTTTGCTCCTCCCCACCTCTCCTTTTCCCTCCCCAAACACTGCATGTGAAGCTGAGCAGGGTTTGGTCTAAATTTACCAAGGAGACAGTTGATGGATACTCTTGGTGGATTGATGTTAGGACTGAAGTTGTAGCAGTCATTAATAAATGCCTGACTTGAATTTCCAAATAGATTAAAATCTGATTCTAATGCTTTCATCTTTCCTCAAAATCCCTGGAAAATCCCAGCACAAGTTGAGAGGTCTCTTTTTGGTAAGAAAGCTACAAGTAGCATTCTGCTCTTAGCATTTGTTTGTGAAAGTAATATCTTGGTCTTTAGGTACTATTGGGGCCGCTATTCTAGCGCATTTGTATGTTGCTGTGAAAGACCCATCCCTTCCTCTTCTGGCTTATTATCTGTTTCTCCCACTGCAAAAGCAGTGCATCCTTTGTGGCTATGTTAAAATTTAAATATGGCATAAATTACTTTTACTTGTTAAGATCAGAACAAATCTGTGGGTAGCCATAGAACATGAGGGAATGTTCTGGTCAAAGCTGGAAGCCATAAAAAATTTGCTGTAGCCAGACTGCCATATTCATCTACATTTCATTACATACTAAGCAGCCAGGCAGTATGGATACTGGTACTTCTATCAGGATAATCCCATTTCTTGTTTTGTCTAGATGCCAGTTTATGCTTAAAACCTTGGTTGTGTCTTAACCAAGAAGCAATTCCAGAAGAATTAGTGTGACCAGGCCCCTTCACCTATAATGCCAAAAAAGGTCTGAAAGGCAAACAACCAATTTACATTAAATGAAAAGGAAATATTGTGGTATCAAAAGTCCTAGTACTGTCATATTTCTTACTTTGTCTTCTTTCTTTCCTTATATGTGTTTTTTTCCACTGAAGAAGTAAATCAGTCCTGCATATTTTCCATTATAGCAGCTTCCTTTCTGTGGTTGGAATAAGCGGTCTTCAGGAGCACATCTCTGCTATCAAGAATGCAGTCCTTTTGAGACACTGAGAAAGCTGCAGTACATTGATAGGATAGCCCTACCCCAAGCTTATTGAATAGTTCTGTTTTCCTCCAGAGCTGCCTGAAATCCCTGTTCACCTCAGGGAACCACCAAGCTGACTGCCACCAAGCACTCAGGGCCCATCTTAATATTTGTTGTCTGTGCTTTGGAGCTTCACCTTTGCAGGAGAACCCCAAATACAGTTACCAAGCCACTTCCTTGCTCATAATTCTCTGAGATGTCACTACCGCTTCCTTTGTAGTTTCTTGAAATTTAGGCCAATCTAACTGCCTAAAAGGAAAGCCACTGATACACAGAGGGCAGCCTAAAAATCCTACAAAATCAGAGTATAGTTGTGGATTGCCAGGGAATGTGTCGGCTAGGAGATAGGGTGCATGCCCACAGCGACAAGACTATTTTGCAACCACTGTTTTGAAAAGCTGCCCAAAAGCAGCTTCTGTGAAAAAAGTAACACATGATCCCTGGTGACCACACGGTTATTCCCTGCCTGAATTTTCAGTTGCCTTCAATCTGCCCTCCCATTTCTGCTTGCCACATTCATAGCAACTGGAAGGGTGAAAGAGCTGCTTGAGATGCCCCTGCACCTGTCAAAGGAGAGGATGCACAAATATCCTACTCTGTTCACTGTTATGGTGTTTTTCTTTGTTGTTGTTTTTTGAGAATGAACAAGTATACTCAGGATATACTTTTCATACAGAAGTTTATTTTGCCCAATATATAAAACTCTGGGTTTTCCCACAATATTTTAATTGTCAAATAAACAAACAAACAAACAAAACTAAAACCAAAGGAAAAAAAAAGGTGGGAAAGACTTTTGGGTTTTTTTTCGTTTTTTTTTCTTTTTTTTGTCTTCTCACCATAGTTTGTTTTATATAACTTTGGTAATGATCTTGTACCAAATTTGTCTTCTTAAATACTTTAACTAACTTAAAGGATTTAAAGTATTTAACTAACGCTTTAACTATTTCATGTTGAAGAAATTACTATTCTTACTGTGCAGTAGGAGAGAGCTAGAATTTGTTAGATCCTTAAGCAAATACATGCGCTGGTTTAAATATTTTTAGGAATTGTCATATTTGTGGAATTAACAGGGGTAGGAGTAATGTTGTATAATGGGAAATCAAATTACAGCAAATGTACAGTGATTTGTATAATTAGCCCACGTGGATTTGGCTTCCAATTTAGCCATCTATATTTTGTCCAATAGCACTGAAGTTGCACTAGCAGATGAAGAGTTGGAATCTTTTTTACTCTTGTAAGATCTGATTCTGTATGTTCTTAAAAATCTAAAAAGTTCTTAGTTGAACTTCATTGGAGGAAATAGTTAATGTAGGTAAAGAGTCTTTTCACAATAAAACCTTATAAAAGCTTCCCCTTTCAAGAACAATGAACAAGAAGGAAAATTCTGTTATTCCAACTATAATCTTAGGACCTGATTTTTCCAGGCTCCCAAGAGAATTTATCTCATTTTTACTTTTTCTCTTGGATTGCTGACTTAGAATTGACTTTGTGCTCCTCTGAAAATAGCGCCAGATTACAGATCTCTGCATCTGTCTATGCTATCAAAGGAAAATGTTTTCCTGATTCCAAAAGTACCTGCTACCTAATACAATGGACAAACACTGTCCAAATACAGACAGCCTTCTGAATCTGTAACAATTAGTTCATCTTTTCTCTTACTCATCCTCGCCATTTACATGGTGTAACACAAAGAACTATTGAGAGCCAGACTTCGTAGATTGATGTTGCCTCAGTCTAGCACCTTCCCTTATATTGATAAAAACATCTATACTTATAAGTTTCTGTTATCCTAAATTCTCTCTAGGCATTGTGGTTTGTTGGTTTGAATCTAAGTTTGGGTTTTGTTCTGTAGTTCTAATCTAAATTTTAAAATTACTGTTATTTTTATATTAGCTTTCATAGTTTCCATATAAAATTTTACTATTAAGGCTATTACAGGATTTATAACAAAATTGTCTCAAATCCTCTAAATTTTTCAGCTTCATATGCCTCTAACCACACAGAAAATTAATAGTGGAATGCATGCCCTAGTGCCTATTTCAAACAGACTGAAACCTTTTAAAAAAAAATCAAAGTAAAAGAAGCAATCTAATATATATGAGTATATTTTCAATGCTGTCAAAAAAAGAAAAATGCAATTAAGATTTAGAAGTACTCAAACTGGTTTTCAATCCGAGTAATTACTATCCACTGTAAGAACATGGAAACATGTAAGGATACTTGAAAATACAAGGTAGTTTAGAAAATAACAGAGAGACTATATTTTTTAAAAAGCGTTCTTACAGTCTGAAACATGTAAAAATATTTTTATCTTTTTTCAGAACTGCCTCTTCTATTGATTCTGCACAGGGACAATGCTGGTATCTTAATCAGTTGATGAAACTTAGTATTAAACATCGATATGCACATGAGTACGGTGAACTAAACATTACTGACAGAGATGGACCAGAAGCACTGCAAAATCATTTAAAGCAAACAGCCACTGGCTGCCTACAGGAAAATAACCTCTTTATCATGGGTGCGACAGAAAATAAACAGGTCTTGTTGGATCCTTCTGAAAGATGGATTGCTACTGGCCATATTCAGGCCACATTCATTAACTCCTCCATACCTGTGCACCAAAAAGAAAATAAAGAAGATCAGAGAGTGAAGCAGAAGAGCACTGAATCTTGTATTAATTACAGTGGGGAGAGCAAAGGCAACAATAACATGTCAGCCCAACTCACGTTGCAGCACTCAGTGATAATAGCAAGTAATATGGGAAAAGATCCTGAGAATGATACAGAAAGGTAAGACAGATGTCAGGTTGCTTTCAAACAGATTATCTGTATAGGCAATAGAAGTGAGGATTTCTTGTTTAAAACAGAGGCACAGAACTTGTCATAAGAAAACAATATTTTTAAGCTTATTAGACAATAGAGTTATTTTAAAGTGGTGCACACGACTTCCATATTAACAAAAACATGTGGTATTCTGTCAGTTGATATATTAGAAAATAGATATGTGTGTACTTAAAATAATTTAAAAATACTGTATAGTAAGAGAATTTGAAAACTTTCTCTTGGTCTCCTACCTTTTCCTTCTGTTTTTGCAACAAATTTATGACACCAATTCAATGACACATACAGTGTTAGGGATGAAAATGCTGGATGGTTTGCAGGAATTTTGGGGCAGTTTAAACTACAAACTAGTGTAGTTTTTTGCTGTACTATTCATTAGACATTCAGGATTCATCTATGCAGAGTTTATGGTCAGTATCATTTAGAAGGCAAGAGGGAGAAGTTGCTTAAATCTACCGTCCTACTCCCTTGACCTTAGGCCAGTCTCCTGCTGTTGTGATGACTGAAGAGCTAACAGCCTGCCCTGCCCTTGGTACTCCTCCAACATGCCTCAACCTGCTTCTTAAAAGTAGAAGCAGGGGTGAGGGGCCAGTTCAACTTGTTCTGTGCCCCCAAATATTCTCCTGCATGAATCGGACTGGTTTATTACCTCTTTGGAATGCATTTGCTGCTGGTTTGTATGGTTGTGGATGTACAGTCAGGGGAAACAGAAGCTGAAATTTTTTCCCCTAAAGGTACAAAAATTCAGTTATGTTTTCATAAGAATTCAGTTTCAAAAATACATGTCTTGAGAACACTATGAAGAGCAAGCATGGAAGGTGTGCTTCTTCATGCTGTTTAGACTTACGGTAAATGGGCAGTAGTGCTTAGTAGGTATTTAACACACGAATAATGTGTCATAAAATTTATTATTCAGGAAGACCATAGAATTCATCATTGCCTCTTGAAAGTAAGAGTACAGTAGTCTGTTACAGAAGATGAAAACTTCAGAAAAATCTTTATGAAATAGTTAATTTAGAGTTTTTAGTTAATGTTTTAAATGCATTCCGTAAGTCTGTTGTTGGACAGTTCTCTTCAATGTAGAATACAAACCATTAGAGGGGTTTTTTTTGTTTTTTTTTTAACTCAGCTACTGCTTTTTGTAGATGCAAAGCTCATAAATGTTTTGGGGTTGGTAAACTTAATAAACACATTTTAGGAAAAAAAAATTCTGGCTTAACCTCTGAAGTGTGCTTTTTTGCTGAAAAGTACTCCTCTATTTAAATAGATGCACTGCACAAGGAAAGGAAATATGTAAAGATTGGGGGAAATTTAGACATCTTTTCTTAAACCCACTGTCCAATTTAAATGAGAATTTTGTGGAGAAAAGGATTCAAAGATAGTAAAATCATAATGCAGAACTGCCATTAAACTTTTTCCCCACCAGTATAAATTAGTTGAACATATATTTAGAAAGCTCAATTGCTGAACAAATCTAAATATTCTGTAATCAGTGCTTGTTAAACAATGAGCAAATTAGAAAATGTACACATATAACCAGTGGTCAGTAGTGTTAAACTGAAGAGTAAAAGTAGGCAAAAGATGAAATTGCACTTTCTCAGTTTTTCCTATCTGCTCCATTGGAGACATTTGTCTCATGCAGTTTTCTGCATTTAGCTCTCTTTAGTGGTTTTTGGTTTGTTTGTTTTTTTTAATGTGGACAGTGGAGATGAGTGGACTCCTCCAATAGTTTATTCAGTCATTGTTAAACCACTTCTGCTCCTAATCCTTCCTTTGAGGAGACTCTTCCTCTCCAGTGAATATACACGGAACAGAGCCCAGGGGAGATTAGTCCTTTTAGATAACTGGATTTCCAAAGCTATGTGATGTGAATATCCTCCAGTGTTTCCAAACATATATGTCACATCTCGACTTTAATTTCTTTACAGTTTAATGGCAGAGCCTTCCATTTGTCTCAATGCATAGTGATAAGTTTTATGGTTATAGTTTGGCAGCTATGGTAATCCAGTTGTACTGGTCAGGCTATGTCATTCATAAAGGCATTTATTTCTCTACGAGGCTACATATGGCAGCATCAGTGATCCAGTCCCTTTGGCGGCAGTACCATGCCAGGAGGAAAACTGACTGCAGCAAAAGAGGGAATCATCAGTTTATAGAAGCTTTGAGACAGAAGCATGAAGCTGCCACACTAATCCAGGTTGGTTTACGGTATTCTCTTTACTTACTTTGCAAATTTAATAAGAAAAAAATCTTTCTAGTTTTGTGTACTTGTCATTTTCTCTCTATTTTTGTTTATGATTTTATTAATAGTTTCATAATTAAACATTTTTTTGTTTTATTTAATCAGCATAACCTTGCTGTTTCTAAAAGAGAGCCTTCTTTACAAAAAGTTTTTCACCAAGTGTTTCCCTGAATTACTTTTGCTTGATTTAATTCTAATATTATGATTAAGACATATTGTGCCTGTGTTCTTGCTGGGGTATGTCTACGCTATTGCACTGACAGATGCTGCATAACTGGTACATCATGTCTGATATCTCTACAACTAACTACTCTTCCCATCTCTTCTATCCTACCTATCCATCTCTTTCCTTCTCTCCCCATCTCCCAAAAACAGGATTGCCTCATCCATACTGCCATTGGGAACAGACCTTGGCCTAGGCTGTCCTATGGTAGATGCTGAGCTAACAGTTAAACAGAATGGGTACTATGTGCAAAAATTGAAGTCCGTGCCTTGGCTCTGTTTAGTTTGCTAACCAGATATAGTATTTATCTGCCCTAGTTGCCAGGGTTCATGGGATTTTTCTACATTTTTAAGCAAATGGACCCTGTATTGATTTCAGATTTCAGGTTAGCTTAAAAACATTTGATATTGTAAGTCTTCTATAAAAATGTCAGCAGTGCCAAAGTGATTTAGAAGCCTAAGTTCCATTTTCAGGCTGAAAATCCAAGTAATTCATTAGTTTCTATTCAACAAATGGGCAGTAGCAAAATATTTAGTAAATGTGCATGCTAAGAAACAGGACAAGTGCAGAATCATACTACAGCAGTCAGTTATCTGGGAATTTGAGCTAAAATTTGTTTCTGGAGTATAGTGTGTAGCTAGTATATTAACAGTTGATTGCCATAAACTTATTTAAACCATTTTTGAACTTAGTTATATATTTGGCCTCTACCGTATATTGAAGTGATGAGTTACACAAATGTATATAGTGATTAAGATGTGCTTCTTTTCATTTGTTTCAGACCTGATAATTTCCAAAGTTAGTATGAAAATAAAGACTCTGTCACTATTTATCTTCTGTGCATTATATGGATTTTTAGATCTCTTTTATTTCCATCCTTATATTCACTCTTTTGTAAACAAAAGTTAGTCTCTTGTCACATTACTCTGTACTTTTTTTATCTTTTTGTCCCTCTCTGAACCTTTACCTCATTCTATTATAATCTTTTTTAAAGAAGTGACTAGAACTGAATTCCATAGGGGGATGTATCATGAATTTGTACAGTAAGACAGTTTTCATCTAATTTCTTAAAAACTACTAACATATAATTTTTCTTTTTGATCATAACTGAGCACTGACCTGGTGCTTTCATAGGTCTGTGTTAACAGTGGTCTTATAGTTAATCCTTCTGCATATACCATTAGGATTGCTTTTCTCCTTTGCATTTGTAAAAACTAATTGTATTTGTTGACTGAAATATATTTGTCATTTGATCACTTAGTAATAACAGGATATTTTACCTGGATGGTTATGAAGATCTGGAGGAAAATAACAACAATGAAATTAGAAAGCAATTCTAATACATTTAATCATTTTTGTAATGATCAGGAGTTGTGTGTGTAAAGACAGTAACATTTTCAATAATTTCTGCAATTAGACAATTATTTCCTAAAAATTAATAAACTAAACTTTAAGCCAGAATATGAGATTTACCCTTCCTATTTTAGTGCCTTCATTGCAAAACCATTAAATGTGGACAACACTACATCTTTCAGGACAGTGGAAATTTTTTGCATGGTCTTTTAAATGGTTAGGGCATCGTGAACTCTAATGATGTCAGACACTGATTTTGGGGAAAATTGCTGTCCTGTAATTTTGATCTCTGAAGTGTTTTCCTGGATCTGATTCTATGGCTTGGCGTATGTTCCTAACACCCTTCCTCTTTTTCTAGCACTTAATTCCTAATGTGCTCCTTTTTCTTAGATATGATTATGCCTACTAGTAATATTTTTTTAATAAAGATCTTAGACAGTTAAGAAAGAGCAACTGACCTCCTAGGT
This sequence comes from Morus bassanus, assembly GCA_031468815.1. Taxonomy (NCBI): domain Eukaryota; kingdom Metazoa; phylum Chordata; class Aves; order Suliformes; family Sulidae; genus Morus; species Morus bassanus. Next base: position 38,150,085 of record CM062571.1, on the reverse strand, counting down.
CAATTGCATGAGATGTCTCCAAGAATTGCTACTAGTAAACTATAAGATATTTAGTACAAGTGTATTTTTATTCTCAGTAATTTGAAAGTTGACACTCGGCTTTTTCTTATGTAGCCTTTCCTTTCAGTTTATAATAGTCCCTGAAGGAATTGTCAAATAATTAATTAGTTGACCCAGGTTTGTAGTTGAGGGAGTTTTAGGATTCCTTTCTGCTTACTTGTGGAGAGCCTCTTGAGTACTCTAAGCTTTAGACATATGCTGGCATTTAATTTGTCTTGTAGTTTTAAATGTCACATAAAGTTCAAAAAACAGATCATTGAGCTATTAAACCAAGGCCCAAGATGTTTTATCTTCCTAATGGGATAACATAGAGAATCTGGATTTGGGTTTGATCTATGGCTTTGTATAAAATGCTTTAAATTTTTTGTTTAGGCATTTTGGAAGGGTTTCCTTCTGCGAAAGAAACTGGCCAGTGCTCTTGCAGCTGTTAAAAGTGATGAAGTGGAAGATGACTATGAAGAAATAAATGTGGATGATTTCACATTTTCTGAAGTAAGCACAGTCTTTGGCATAAAAACTTCATGTAAAAAATAAATATTATCCTTCTTAAGCGATCATATAGGTGTTGGAAATAAAAGAAATTGAAAGGACTACCATGGCTAGATTGAACATGTTTGATGTCCAGAAATAAAGAAGCATTTGGTATATATAGCTCATTTAAATGTATTTTTCATGGATTAATTGCTTCCTGCTCTTTGAGATGCTCTGGTAGTTACTGTGCTATTAATGTCACACCCACCATAGAACTGCATATATTTCTGCAGTTAAAGGACAATCAAATGAGAATAAGGAAACAGCTACTTTTGTTCTCAAGTGTTTAGCTTTTTAGTATTTTAGTAACAGATTATAATGACAACAATATTTGACTGTGTATTTTGTTCATTTTCATGATGGAATGAGAACAATAATATAGCTGAAAATATAGAAAATGTAGCTGAGATAGCTGAGATTCAGTGTTGCAGTATTCCAGTAAAAAGAACGCACCCCAAAACCAGAGGTGAAGCAGGCTTATTAGCTCTTCTTTTCTTTTATAGGTAAAGTGCTAAAAAGATCACAAGTCTGAATACAGTAGTAAATTATGAAGACAAGTATAGTTAAACCAGAAAAAAACCCACACTTAGAAGGTCTGTGATGCACAAAATTCAGAAATTATTACTAGTAATTTTTACAAGTTATATAGAGTTGCTAATGTCCTTTCAGTTTCAAAGGACTGAAATTGGCTCCAAAGTTTCCATTCTAAGAAATAAAAGCAGGCTCCAAAGGAATTTGAGGAATAACATAACATTCAGAATTGAATTTAGTGATAATTAAGTAAAAAATAAAAATGTCTACAGGATCAATACTGTCATTCAGTAAGCAAGGAAAAGAATCTTTAAACTAATTTTATCTTTTATAACCTCAAAAGACACAGTCTACATGGGAAGTTCTAGACTCAGTGTGCATAGTAAGGCAGCTGTTGATGACTTACCTATATATTTGTTTGGAGCAATGCTTTCTCTAATTGTTCACATTTGTTGGCTTCTTTTTTTTTTAATGGTTTCAGGTAAAGCAAAGAAAATTGATAGCAATGTGGCCATTTGAGACCTAAGAGGATATGGCTGAGGTTTTTTTTCATGAACCCTTGTCCCTGAATGTGCTTATTCAGCTGCTGCATCTTTGCAAGAACCATTTGTCAATATTCTACTGTAATTTCGCAAAGGAGTTTGATGCGATAGCCCTGCTACTGGCAGGATTAGGTCCTATTTATGATCACATGTTTGTATGCCTCATAAAGAGTTTTGAAATCAAATATGTTGTTAGTTGGAGCAGTGCAGTTTACAGTTGATCAGTCTTTGTGCATCGGAGTATCAGCCTTTTTTTGCCATCCCCCTCCCCTTAGAAAATTGTTGGGCTTTGTATGAAATTATTACCAATGGCTTGATGACTTGGAGTAATTTTATTTTTTCTTATCCCTTTCAGCAGCTATTTTAAGATACATTTTCAGAATTACTGTCTTATTGTAAGAGCATGCAAAATGTTTGAGGCAGGAGTCCCAGGAATCAATTGGTAGACAGGAAATGTGTGTGTGTAAACATAGAGATCTGGCTTAAATTTTAGGATTTTTTTCATTTTAATTTGAAATATATATACAAAAAAGAACAGTCTCATTAGTTGATGTTCTCTGATCCCTGGCTTCTTTCTAAAATAATAAAAAGCAGAAAGTTGAAGGATTTATTTCTTCACACAGGAAGGAAGTATATTAAAGAAGGAAAATATCCTGTTTTGAATTATTCAGCCAGTAGGCCAGTGTCTTATATACTGTAATTCAATTGAGCCGTTCTTGTTTCACTCTGTTTGGCCCAAATAATCCTGTGATTTTTTTTTTTTTTAATTGCTAAACTGAAAACTACATAGGCAGTTTTGTTCCATCTGTCTGCATTTGGACAGGTGCTCCTGAGGCCAGAGAGAAGAGGAAGGAGTGGGGAAGGCAAGAAAACAAGACCAGCTCATTTCAGAGAGGCTTGCACTATATCACCCTCTGGTGTTGCCACTCATTTTTTCCTTTTTTTTTCCTTTTCAAATTGTTATTGAGTTTAAAACATGGTTTTAGGGAGCAATTCTCAGAGAAAGTGTTTAGGTTCAGATCATGACAGGAGAACCATGAGCTGACATTTTAATTGGCATGGCAGGCGCAAAGGCTGAACTGGGGACTGAAAATTCAGTCAAGCCCTTAGCTTCTTGTGATGAAAAATATAAGAACATCTGTTTTATACAGAGCAATGTATGTGATAAATTTGAATGTAAATGCCTGTGAAGGATATACCTTGCTCAGTGAGTGAGCATTTCAGTGTTCAAGATTGGTGGCTGTAACTAGAATTATACCCTGCAATGTCGTCATATTTTTTCCTTCTTTTTTTTTTCCTTTTTTTTTCTTTTTTTCAAGCACACGTCTTTTCTGTGCTGAAGAGTTTGATTGTGAGAAATGTGTGGCTTAACTGTAATGGGGCTACTGGAACTGGAGTGTGAAACAGTGATATATGATACAGCCGTATCATGTTATTAACTATGCAATACCAAGGAATACTTACTGCAAACATACTAGTATTCTGCTAAAATTTCCATTATTCTTGCCTTACACTCTGCTCTGCCTAGCCCAGGTTAACCATGCTCAGTACTAGGTTGCCTGGTTCCATGTGTCTTCAGCTGTTCTGTTCTCTGCAGCTGGGCAATACCAAATCACATGGACTTTCTACTTCTGCAGAAACAAGCAGCACAAGCTTGGAACAGTCTATATTTCCTATTCCCTCCTTTCTGGCCTCAGTGTTTTATAACAAAGTGCTGAAGCAGAGCCAAATAATGACACATGATATCAGTGGCTATCTGTTGGGCCTCAAACAAGTGTGTAGGGAGGAGTACATATTGCTGGGCTAAGAGATCCCATATGCTAGGGTGTGAAGGAAGAGAAAAATATCTGGACACCATTTTGTACTGCAGATTTCACTGTTGGATAGGGTGAGTGAAATGAGAGAGAAGGGCAGAAAAACCTTTCCTTATTGCAAACCAATACAAATGTACTAAATCTTGTCCAAAAGTTTTTGGAATGGTCCACTATTTTGTGGTGTAGTCATTGTATGATTTTTTTTATACCAGTTTTATGCAGATTTCAGTCATAATTATTTTATTCAGTATTATCTAGCGTTCTACAAATCACTGGTGTGCAAGTACCTATTAAAACCATTTGCAAATATCACAATGAAATAATTCATTAGGCACCAGTCTTCATTAAATTACTGTTTAATATCCTCATTATAAACGCAGTGTACCCAGTGCTCTGTGGAAGGTGAGGCTGCGAAACGGCATGGGGAAAACTCTAGACTTTGCCAAAGATGATCTGTTTACTTCATTTATGCACATTGAGCAGTGGTGTATTTTTAGTACAAGTTTGGCACCAATCATGTGAAAAATGGATTGGTTGTGATTGAGCTGGAGGAATGGTGTTTATCTTGCTCACAATAGCATGAATAGTAATCATTTCACCTGAATAATTAGTGGTATCTTCTTATATTCGTATCAGCTCCCGTATGTTGCCAAAGACATTCGGAGGCAATTGATGGCAGCAGTGTTTTGTGCCTGTTGTATTGTGCAATGTCAAACAGGCTATCCCAGATGAGATGAAAGATCTGGCCAACAGATGTCAGAAAGTATGAGCCTGGTATTTAGTGATATTTTCATGTCTTTCATGTGGACTTTGGAGAATTCCAGCCTGTATGCTCCAGAAGGCTGATCTTAAGGCAACCTTTCATCAGCAGTCCATCCATGTAGCAAATGATCTACAAGGGAGAGCTCACTTTACCTCTGGTGGACAAAATCTGACAACACATTTGCTTGACACAGCTTTTACTTTCTGTACCATGTAACCATCAGCATTATTGTTTTCTTGATGAGAATATGATGTGAGCCAAATGCAAAATGGCTGAACTTGCCAGAAAGCTGAACCAATTGAATATGATCAGTTTTAAGACAATTCTTTACTCGGAACAGTGGCCATTGAATAAATTATTGTTTCCCTACACTGAATCAGCATACGGACATATGTCTTATTCTCATCAAGATAAGTACCAATATTGATGGTTACATGGCACAGAAAGTACTGTATTTTTCAAAACTTCTTTTTTTTTTTTTAATTTAGTTTAGATCAGGGCTATCTAGTCATACTTTTTCAAAAAGAAAGTAATTTTATAAGTTGGAACCAAGCTAAAAAGAAATCCATCACTGCTTCCTTCATCAAAGGGAATAAATCTGTTGCCCTGAGACAAAGTGTTGTTCTCCTTCTGAGCTTGATTATGTAGAATTTTAAAATCCCAGTCTTTTTGACAGCTTTTGAAATTATTGACCAGGCATTTCCTTCACATTTTTCTACATATCCACACTTAGACATATAGCCATTCCTATTTTTTTGCTTGCCTCCCATGGCAGCTAGGTAGCAGTTTTGCAGGTTTGGTTTTTTGTTTGTTTTTTTTTTTGAGCAGGGCGAGGAGAATAAAAACGATCTTGTATGTGCTAACTCTTGAAAAGTAAACAGCAATTAGAGCAACAATTTCTTTACATCTCCCATCTTTAGTATTCTTATCATATGTCCAAACTAGAGACATACAATATGTTTTGTTTTCTTTTTAGGTAATCCTTCATGATGTGGTTTGTCTCATGCTGTGAGCTTGTGATTGTGGGCTTGTGACAGTGATTGCTGTTTTCTGCCTAGTGCCCGGAAATAAGTGTAGCCTATGGATTAGAAGGTCCCCATAACATTTCTTGTATCTTGACACTCTTACGCATGTCTAGCTCTTGTAATTGCTTATAAATGTCAGATCAGAATCCAGCCTTTCTGTATTGTATACTGCAAAGAATATGATCCTTTTTTCATCAAATTTCTTATAAAGTTACAGCGTTGTAGAAAAGCAAAAAAGTGTATAATGAAAATTTCATTAGTTCCATCCTCTTCTTTTAAAAAGGAGGGGAAGAACTCTCTCCTAAGTATCATATTGGAAGATCAATCTTTTCAATGAGTGTGTATCAACACTCTCTTGATATGATCCTGCTTCTTCAGCTGCTATGTTAATGAATCACGTGCCATTCTCAGTCTGTGGCATCATCAGATACATAAAGCCTCTTTTCTGCCCCTTTCAGCAATGGTGCTAATCTAAAATGCCAAAATCTTGTTTTCTAGTTATCTGATAAATATCCTGGCCTTGGAAGTAGGTTGTTTCAGTCAGTAGCTGATAAAATAAACACAAACACAGCTATTAGGAGTTGTGGCTGTCGCTAACACCCCAGCTTCACAGCTCATGCAGAATGTGCTCTAATTGCTTTCTGGCCTTCCACCATGAGATCTCAGTTCTTAAGGCCACCTGAAATGCTTTTAATTTTTAAACAGAAACTACCTTCACAGCTTGTCTCTATATAATTCTTGGTTAAATAGCCAGATTTAGACAAATACTTTTCAAAGCAAAGCCCACTAATGATGCATGACACTAAAGATATCATTTGGAATCTGTATTTAGCCAAATGGTATAGTATTTTTCTAAATTATATTTAGCTTGTATGACATATCAAAATATAATGATGTCATTAATTATACTTCATAGTCTTATTTCTCTAAAGACAAAGTCAAACATCAGAATTAAATAAAAAGACCAAGCAATGGAAAAATGTATAAAAGTGAAAAATCTTAGTTCTGTGGAGTTTTAGACTCATAACTGTAGCCTCAAAAGAAAATACTGCTAAGCCAAATGCATCATTGTAAATGGAAGTAGTAGCAGAGCTATCAGTTCTCAGTGAGTATATTTGCATCTGGAGTCTCCTGAAAGCCAAGCCAAGGATCCCAAATCATTGAATATAACTTCTCTAAATTCTTTAATTTTTGTGTAATGTTAAAAATGACATTTTAGTGTAGGTATAGATTGCGTTTAAAGGATCTGTTTAAATGTATGATGTTTAGCATGTCCACATACATTGATTTCCATTGAAAATTATTTTTTAGTAATGCCTGCTTACAAATTTCAGGAGCTCTCCTAACTGACTTGTGTGTGCTCTGTGAGAAGAGGCCATTGATGCAGCCAATATTGTAATTGAGTTAAATAGCAGTACTTTTGGAGGAACCAAGGAGGAAATTGAGATGTCAGCTTCCTTTTTCCTCCACACTTAAATCCATACATGTCTCATTGCCTGGAACTTGAAGTCCTTTTAGTTTAGAACACAGCAGATGTTATCCAACCATAGCACAGCTTAACTCACCTGAACATGTACAAGTCCCAGGGACCAGATGGGATGCATCCAAGGGGGCAGAACAAGCTGCCTGATGTCATTTTGAGGTCACTCTCTATCATCTTTGAAAGGTCATGACAACTGGGGGAGGTTGCTGGTGACTGGAAAAGGGCAGACATCACACCCATCTTCAAGAAAGGCAAGAAGATTCAGGTAACTAGAGGCCAATCAACATTTTCTCAGTTCCTGGGAAGGTTGTGGGGCAAATCCTCTCAGAAGCCATTTCTAAACCCATGAAAGAAGGTGATTGGGAGCAGCCAGCATGGGTTTACCAAGAGCTGATCAACTTCATTGCTTTCTATTACAAGGTGACTGGCACTATGAATAAGGGGAGGGCAGTGCATATTGCATGCCTTTATTTTAGCAAGGCCATTGATGGTCTTCCACAGTCTTATTCTCAAACTTTGTTGAGGTATGGGCTGGACAAGTAGACCATAAGGTGAGTGGCAAATTGACTGGACTGCCAGGCTCAAATAGTTGTGTTCTGTGGTGCAAAATCCAACTTGTGGACAGTAATTAATGGAGCCCATTGTGGATGGTAGGGGGACCAAAATAGTAAATATTTTAATTAACAACCTGTGCGATGGAACAGAGTACAATTTCAGCAAGTGTGCAGATGATACTGAATTGGGGGCAGCAGTCAGTATGCTGGAAGACCAGGGTGTTCTTCAGAGCAGCCTGCACAGGCTAGATAAACAGGCTGACCAGAGCCTCATGATGTTCAACAAGAGGAAGTGCAAAGTCCGATATATGGGCTAGAGTCACCCCATTCAACACTGTCGGCTAGGGGCTGACTGTATAGGAAGCAGCACCACAGAAAAATATCAACGGTCCTAATGGACTTTCTTTGCCATGCAGTTCTTGAGTTTCTAATAGTGGAAACAGAGAAGGGGGGAAAAAAACCCATACCCTATAACACAATCTTAATTTAGCTAAAAACTATTTAACTTTGTGTCTAGTTTGTCCTTGAATGGAGTGGGCTAAGGGTTCCTTAATGCTAAATACTGTTAAAACCATCTCTGCGTTCTCAGTCTAGTAATTTTGTTTGTATGGAAAATACTGGAAAATTTTATTTTAATATGGAATTAGCAGTAGCTATTGATCATTTCACAAATCTGATTTTGCAACAGGAAAACATCCCAAAGAATCAGCTCCTGAAGCTCTTGAATTTCCCAGAGAGTAGCAGTGCAGGTCCCAAAAGATTTAAGGTGTTGAGACTACCGTTATGAATCAACAAATTTCAACTTGCAAAATCATTTGTGCATAATTTATTTCAAATAGAAGCGTTAGTCTTAGGGGCATATAAGGAGGACAGTATAAGTGAAGCTGAGATGATTAAGGCATATCTTCTTTAAAATTAAGCATTTTAGTGTAATTAGAGATGTGTTATCATCTGTTTCAAAAAATGTAAGCTTACAACTTAGTCCTTCTTTGCTCTTTATCTTCCAAATAATTTTTGTTCTTATTTCTGAAATAGGGATTTTAAACAAAAAGGGAAAGTTGTCTTGAAATTGAACCAAATTTCTCATGTGACATGAACTTGAAACATATTAAAGGGTAGATGACTATAAACTTCTGAGAAGTCTATTTTTTATTACTCTCTGCTTCAGCCTAACTTCCCTTCCTTTGACAAAACCACAAGCTGAAGTACAGCTTTCTTTTCCTTTGTGTTTTTAGTATTCATTCCCCAAACTTGATAGAATATTTTGGGTTATCTTCATCTGAAATTGTGTATTCTCTGAATGTAAGGTATTTAAGGGGTGGGAATGAGGGGTCCCTTGGCTGTTTTGTTTGTTGGGTTTTTTAATTCATTACCCCCTGAAAGTTTTGTTTGTTTGTTTTCTCAGAGGTAGAAGGACTTGGAAAAAGGCTTATGGGGACATACCAGCTAAAGTTTGTGTAGTGTGGCAGAGTCAGAGAGGGGAAGACCTGAAGATTCTTGTCATTTTAATGGGGAAAGACTGCATCTGGGGTCTTAAAGCCATTTGAGGCGTGGCCTGAAGGTGCCAGGAGCCTGATGTTTATTGAGGTGGGTGGGAGTATACATCTCAAAAGATTTTTAAAGCATACGTTTCTGATGCTTACTTGAACCATATCTAACCTGTGAAGCTGAGGTTACCATTTACCCACCTGTATTTTTTATTCCTGTATTCAGAAAAAGATGTAGGACCCAGAGCTTCCTTTGAACACTGTCAGGCTTAAGACAAAAATACATTTCTAGAAAAGTTTGGGCCATGTAGATCATGAATGACTGACATAAACTACAATAAGATTCAGACTTTTTGAGAATTAATTATGTACATATACATTGAACCTTTTTTGTGAATGAAAACTTTTAGGGTCCCTAAAGTTTTCATTGTTCATTGACTTTTGTATATGCTGAAATAAATTATTTCCATAGTTTTAGTCATATGTATTTAGAGAAATCACATAGGTACTTGTATTAAATATAAATACATAGATATACATATATTAGAATTTGAGAGAATGGTTAGTTTTCTGAGCTTATTAAACAGTTTGGAAAAATGATATTTGGAGAAAACATTCCCCAATAAAATTTTCATGAAGTGTTTTTCTTAACAGAATGTTGTGATTTTTCGAGTAATTGTTAAATATATCTTTCTTATAAATGGACAACTACACAACTATACTCATCCTCTAATTTTCCGACAAGAATGTGCTCTAATAATTAACCCGTTTTCGTAACTCTTTAAAATCTCTTGGGGTCAATCAATCGTTGTGATATTTCTCTGGAGTCCATATGATACTTGCTACTTTTTTTGGCCTGAAACATTGTTTGGTTTTAGCAGTTGTAAGAATGCAGCCATGCCCAGCTTTCCTTCCTAATTCTCTTGTTTTATATAAAGATGAGGTTGAAAAAGAAGCTTTGCCAAAGGTTAAAATAACCTTTATTAGGGTGCTAACCTATTTATCTTCACCACATAAAATATGTGAAAAAGCATGAAAGACAAATCCAGAGAAAAAAAGCTATTTTTCCTACTGCTTGCAGTTCAGAGATCTGTTTTCTATAAAATGTATATCCACTAAACTAATTAAAAAGAAGTCTGTATACAGTTTTTTATAAAATTGGTCAAATCAACGCATTTACATATAGTTTTAAAATGGCAGAACTTAGGCTGAATTTTTGTGGTATTGGAAATGGAATAATAATGCAACTAATAGATGATTCAGTTAAGGATGTTTGTATTTGATACTGTCTTAGCTTTGGAATTTTTTTAGAAAGTCTGGCTCTGAATTGATGTTCAACTTCCTAACATTGAACTAAGCTTTACACATGAACCTGAGTTTCTCAGAAGAGCTGGCCCTTAGAGTAATCTGATTCCTAAAAAGACTGGATGACAGAAAAGGCTAAATACAGAAAAATATTCAGATCTTCAATTTCAAAAGAAGTTTTCAATCACAGTCTATCAACAAAATATAAATGAGCATAGAAGAGTGTTCTAGTCCTTCTGTATCAGCTATAAGAGCTAAAAATTTGTGCTTTCTTAAGAAGTTTGTCAAACTTACTTATGCTTTTAGAGAAGAAATTTCTAGCAAAGAATACTTAGGCCTTGGCAGAAATGAAGCTTAGTTTAAAAAGAAATGAAAGATGTTGTCATTGAGTAGCATGATATTTGAATGAAGTACACCACAGAGTGAAATATGTTTGCCAGGAATCAAGAGAGAAAGTTACAGCTTTCTGCCAGATGAAAGACAGTACAGTATGGCTGGCTGTGGTATTCCCTTTTCTATTGTGAGTATCCACAGGGTTAACCTTCAGCATACGATCCCTCTCCCTGACCACTCCCCCTCCCAGTCTCTGAGCGATTATTTAACCTACAGGATGTTTAACGCTAGGAAAAGTAGTTCTTCGTGTGGCATGAATTGCCCACAAAGAAATTTTGTCAGCTTATTTGAAATAGTCATAGAATGCTGTTGAACATTCTGCCTTGGATTAAAGTACTGTCTTTCACTTGTCTTTTTGTTTTAACTTTTTGTTTTATTTTCTTGAAGTGAACTAGACTTTAACTGCGCTATTCAAATATACTCACTAAAAACTAGGAAAGTAGAAATCAAGGACTTCACCACCCTGAAGAACTTCATTTACACTTGCATTATATAGAGAAAACTAGTGGAAAGATTTATTCTGATTTATTTATTTATTTACTCTTATTACATATTATTCTTATTAAAAACCAATTTGAATGTAGAGAGGGCAGATACTTTGTAAAATCTGGTTGAAAAAGGGCCATTCTGACTGAGGATGACACTAATGGCCTGCTTCACTGAGGGGAGCAGAATTCTGGAAAAACAGGTTAGACAAAACCAGGCAGGTGAGCTGGAGGGTGAATCTTTTTTTAAAAGCAAGGAATTCCACACACTGTTTCTGTGAAACTGTAATGTGGAAATAGTTTTTTTAATAAAGCTGCTTTTTTTTCCCCCTCCCATTCCTCCTATTCTGTTGTAATGCTCAGGGGCCAGTCATGACTCTGAGTTCAGACAGAGTTTTGGGTATTAATTTTCTTCTGCTTGGTTATATTCTGGGTAATTTTCCTATTTTTATCTTAAGATACCATATAAATAGAAGCACTACATAAATATCAATAAAACAATTTTTCTGGCTAATCCATTGCTGTCCTGCAAACAGTGAGTGAGTCAACGAGGAAATGAAAGAAGAAAGGAAAGAGGTATAAAGAGTTCTCCCAAATTTTCAAAAATAGTTTCACAGTTTTGTCAGATGATGATTCATCTTGTGATTCTGAGGTCCACCATGTCTGGAAACCTAGGGCAGCTCCCATGACAGCCAACATGCTGGCCTTTCAGAGTTAAACTATACCACTTCAGCAGTTACATGCTGTGACGTATGTAAATTATTTGCATTCTTTCCAGATTGACATAGATATGACTTTGCAAACACACTCACTAGATGGTTATATTTGTCATAAGAAGTTAGATTACTGTTTTAAGTTGAGGTATCTTTTCCTAGATTGTAGCAGAAAGTCCTTAAACCACCAATTTCCAAGGTCTGAAAGAATATACTAAGGGAAGGATTGTCCTCAACATGTCCGGCTTCTTTCATTCTTTCCATAAGTATCTGCTACTGAACTCTTCTGGAAGCAGACTACTGATGTAGATAGATACTTGGTCTGACCCAGAACAGAGTTGTTATATATCAAATGCTGGCCTTTCTTTTCAGCCTGTATTGTTAATGCCTTCTTGCATCCTCTACTTCTAACCATAGTACAGTTTTGGGGATTAGTTTGGTTTTTATTATACTCTTGTGATCCTCCTTCATCTAAGGGAGGTGAAAGGCACTATGTGATAGCATTATTCACAGTTTGGACAGTTACCTGTAGAAGTGCTTTAAAGCTGAGTGTAGGTTTGACACGGTGTCCTGTGAGCTATTTTTTGGTCCTGGTTTAAATAAGACTCAGAACAGCCCAAATTACATGTGTAGTCATTATAAAAGATTATGTAGCTCCAGAATGTAATCCAGAGCATACAAAAGATACTTAGAATTAGATTATATAAATAATGCTTACACTAAAACTCTGCTTCTCAGTAGCTTGTTCAGCGCCCATTAAAGTTAATAGAACCATTCTCACTGACTCTGGTGGCTGTAGGATTGGATTCTGTTTCTGAGACCACAGAATTTTAATGTTTGTTGGTAAATAGTCATTACATTTTGCAAAGGAAGGTATAGAATAAATATCTGAAAATTAAGGAATAACAAAATGAAAAACATTATATGTAATATGCTATTAAATCCTCCAGAGTTCATTGATGAGCTACAAAATCAAAAGGGAGAAAAAAGCCAGTAGGATTAGACCCTCAAAGGGTAAAAAATGCATTGTGAATCAGGATAAAAAGTTCTTGATCCAAATGGATAAATGGAAATAGTTAATACTATGGAAGTTTTATTATTAAAATTCAGAAAAAAAACCCAAACCCAAATTTATTCACACATTCTTGTGGAAGAATGACATCAGGGATAACTGTACTGTGTTTAATAGAGAATTTGGCAGTCTGTATTCTTTCTAGTCTTGGAAGTATCTTGTTTGTGTCCCAAGCAGGAGCTAAATGAAAACTAACATAAAGTCCAGAAAAAAAAAAGGGAAGAAACCATTGAAAAATTCCCCAAGTATTAAAAATGTGTTTCAAATAGTAAGTTAAAGTAAATTTATTTCTGTGAAGTTTTAACAAAAAATTAGAAAGGTGTATTTTGTGTGCTTGTGAAAATTGAAACTTTTTTAAAGTAATCAATGCAGTCTTTGATTTGAAACAAACACTGGAAATAAAGTATGGAGGATACAGAAGTGTAAAAGATATTTTCAGATGAACTAATGTGTGTTAAATCAACTGTATGTGATTTACACATATGTGTAAAGCTATGTTGTATACCTCAGTATTTTTGAGATCAGTTCCTTAATTTGGCTTTAGAAATGAACATAAATATAGTATGCCTATAACTGGTTTTGTAGACCATACAATCAAACTTTATCATTTTATTTGTTTTGTACTCCATCTCAGATTGTTTGGTTTTTTTTTGTCTTAGTGGACAATGTCAGAAGAAATGGATCTATTTTTTAGCCTTAGGTATTGGTAAATCTGTCATAAACTTTGCATTAGTTATAGTTTAGGACTGTGTTTATGGGAAGGATATGGACAGAAGTTTCTTGAACTTCGTGCTGTCAAAATCTCCAGGGATAAACATAGTGGAAGAGCATATATTTGAAAATCAATTATGTGTTTATTTTTTTTGGCCAAAACAAATGACAGTGTGGTATGTTTTTATGATATGCTACACATTCATAGGAGTGCCAAATGTGCTTAATGATAAATTAGTTATCTTTTTCTTCATCTTGCATATTTATACCTTTGAATCATGCTTTTATATTTTCATTGGTATTTCTTTTCAACACTTAGAGCACTGAAAGACATTTTATAGGCTACAAAAGAAATAAAAACACTGTGGAGAATATTAAATTAATAGATGGCAAACACTGGGCTAAGAAAATATTTGTGAGAAAAGTTTCAACCTAAATATTAAAAGCAAAGAACTTTAATTGGGTTAGGGTACAACTATAAAGCAAAAAGATTCAATCAGTGTACTGCTTAAGTGATTCTTGTTCCAAAAAATTGACTACAGCTTTGGAGTGTTAGTTTTCATGTTCCATGGTTTTATTGATTTCTGTCAGAAACCATTTGTCAGAGAGGTAGAAATTCAAATAGCTAGGATGCAAGCTTGCCCTGAAATCTGACAGTAGAGCATGGGTAGTATTCACTGTTAACGTAAGACATATAAATACCGAGGTAATTAATGGACGCACCAATTGGTGTGTAATCATTGTACACACCAATTAAGTTGTCTGGCATTTAAATTGTACAAGAAGTAGAAGTCTACTTCTCTCCCAGCTGTTGATTCTTTTGCAAGTAGAGGAGGAAAAAAATCAGAATTTTGCCATTTTCATATACCTTTATATACCAGCAAAGTTGAAGACACATCTTTTGCAGACATTGAGTTTACCTATGACAGGATTGCATACCCACACTCAGAAAATAAGTGAAAAACTCTCATCTGAAAAGCTAGAAATATGATTTGCATAGTGCAACTGAAGAGTAAATTCAAGGAGGTCAAGGAGGAATAATACCTAATTTCACTGACAGTTTTTTGGCCAGATTGTCTCCCTTTTCCATAGGTATTCATTTTGACCATTCTGCCCATAGACTCCAGGCAATTGCAAAACTTGAACATGTCACAGCTTTGTCTCTGCTGAGATACCAACTTGTCAGTCTTCTGTGTTCAAATTGTACCAATTTCATATCTTTAAATGATCGCCTTTGGGATTTGATTTACTACAGTCTGCTTCTGGAATAGATTTTAACTGTGATTCTTCTTTTTTAAATGAAAATTGTTTGAAGCAACCAGTCAGTGGTTATCAGTATAAGAATAATTACTGGGAGGGATTGGCTAGTGGGTTGTAGGTAAATGTAACAGTTACAGAATGTGATACATTTTATTTGTTGCATGCCTCTACAGTTTATTTACGTAATTTCTTAACATGTACAACCACCTGAGAGAGGACGTGTGGCAAAAAGGATTGTGTTGTATATATATCATAAAGTGAAATGGTAAGAAGGGGAAGAGTGGTAAAGTTTTCATCTGTTAATAACAGAATAGAATTTATCCAGATTTATTAAATAGAAGAATGAAAACCAAAACATACTGTAATCCAAGACTAGGGAATTCCAGAAACAAGGATGAAAGATGTAAGAACGCATCCTTTTTATGACATGAAAATAAAGCCAAAATTTATTGAAAATTTATTTTGAAAAGCTACGTCAGAATGGAAGAATAATACTGGTTCACAGTTACCTTATAAATAAAAAGAGTGGTCTTAAAGTCACCAAATTATGCACCCACTACCTGAAGTAACCTTTTCAAAAGAAGTGGAATGTGATCCTTTTGTCTCTCAGAATTTCAAAGGGCTTGGAAGACCTTCTTGTTCACCAGTCTAAGGCTGTGCAAAGTCCTGTTTACACAAACTACACAGTAAGGTATCCAAAGTTAGCATAATTTCCCAGGGTCAGAAATCAGTGCAATCTGAAATATTCTGTGAGTGGAAGAGAGGTAGTCCAGTTTTATGAATTAGGCATTTTTAAAGGAATGAACGTCCGGCTGTTTGCTGCTGAAGTAAGAACAGCCTGAATGACTGAGCCCTGTGTAAATGAAGCAAAATTCTTCAAAGGTATTTACTTACTGTGTGGGAGTAATTTACTTCTCTCACTTATTAGAATATATTGAAAGGACATCTGGTCAAAAAACTCAAGGACGTATGAGAAAAATAAGTCATATACAGGTTGAGTTTGAAAAAAAAAATCTAAATTTTATTTTTATGAAAGAAAACTGAATTGTGGCTTGAAGTGCCAGAGACACCAGTTAACACCTAATTCTGTCACCCCTCTTCATTCCAAGCTGTTATTTTAGTTTGCAAATTATTCCATTATATCAAAATAAAATTGATTAATTGAAGGAATAAGTACATATAGCATTCACTTTTTTAACCCCAGATTTCAGTGAAGACTATTCACCAATTCGGTTGAACTCAACAAAAGCAAGTTTGACAGAATCAGACACCTACATCTGGATATAAAATACTAAATTAGTCAAAAACAGCAAGCAAAGCTGTTCATGTTCTTTAGGCCTTTAAGTACCTTAGGTCTGTATTTTTTCAGAGTTTGGCAGTCTTTTTTAGTAACGGGTTTACTAACAATATTGGGATAAAAGTACCAGAATTTGAGAAGGAGGGGATGCATCTTATTTAAAAAACAAAACAAAACAAAACAAAAAACTAAAAAAACCTCACAATCCACAAATACTGTTAATCTGATCTGTTTAAAATAAAACAGTACAACACAGCATCTCCAAAGGTGTTTTAAGTGCAATTGCTCTGCAGGTGACAGTTCTGATATATGACTTGAAAACACTTGAAACAGTATGTAAGACAATTTAAAAGAGACTTTGCAAAAGTTATCAAAACTAAACTGATTTTATCAGTGCACTATTTGACTTTACTCATTCATGCAGGCTGCATTAGAGAAGGAATGGCTAACTCTAGATTCCACCCGTTTCCCTTCAAAAACACTCCTGCTCTCAAACCAGCTGCACTGGCCAAAGGTAACATGTCACAGAAACTTCTTACTCTTCAGTCTTTATTCATTCCTTAAGGATATGCTATTCTGGGGTGATTAATACGACAATCTATTGACTTGAAAAACACAATTACTTTTAGAAGTCTCAGACTTCCTCCTCATCCCCAGATGCAATTTTTCTTTTAGATTTTCTTTCATTTGCTTAGTTTTTTCTTTATTTTGGATTTATTTCAACACTTTACTTCACAGTAGCAGAAAAAAAGATGATGTGCTTCATCTGTACATTTGGCAATGGATTAAAAATTGCTAGTTGACACACTAAAAATACTAAGATCTGCATTATATGACAACAGCTGAATGTTTTCAGAACAGCTAAAGGTCATTGAACTGTAATGTCTGCTAGTTATTTGATAAACTTTGAAGTTCTAGCTTTTTGTTTTGGTAGGGTTTTCTCTTCTTGTTACAAGCGTAGTATTACTAATGTTTTATTTCCTAAAATTAAAGAAAGGAGCCTTATAAATATATAATTCATTATATTTGGGGATGTTAAGTATAATTAAAGTCACCTTTTTGCCCTATTTAGTTAGTTGAAGGTAAGGTCTGTAATGGGCATATCACCATTAAGCATCCTTTCTGTTTTAGTAATAGACTCTGCAAACCCTGATGCAGGTTTACCTGCACATTTTAAACTCAAACTTGCAGGAATCATCAACTGCATTTTTTTTCTTTCTCTTACTTAGAAGTATTCTAGGCCTTCAAATTCCAGTGAACATTCAAATAATTTGCTGTTGTCACCGCAAGAAGTTTGGCAGTGTGTTAACAGACCATATTCATACTCAGCAGAAAATATACACTTTCATAGCAGGTAAGTTAAATAATGTATTTTTTCATTGTATTTTATTAATTTGGATTAGACAAAAAACAAAAGGAGGAGAACTTGAGGCTATTTTCTGATGCTTTTGCTACTTTGGTTAATATGATATTACTGGAGTTAAAATGTTACTTGTTAAAACCAGATATATTAAAGTCAGTTGCAATTTTTCATTGACTACCAGAGTTAAGATTATAAGAATATATATGTGTATTTTTATTTATCTAGGTTTGACTAAAAATCATGAAACTTATATTTTTTCACATATATCATAACATAGATGTTGAAATAGAGATTTTTAAGACTAGATAAAGATTAAAAGGGATTTCTTACACAGCTGCATTCTTTTGGAGAGAAAGGACTGAAATATGCTTCAAGTAATTGAAATGTAAACATTTCAAATTGATGGCAGACTTTTATTACTCTCCAAGATAAAGCCTTTCTAGAGTATTAAAATAGATTTTTTGTATTATTTCCAAGCTTCAAAAGTGCCTTTAAAAGGCACAAACAACTTGCAGAATAACAAAGGCTGCAATATAGTCACCCGAGACCCTTCCTTATTTACCTACGTTTCAGTACCGCTCTTATACTTTATTTTCAGATCAGGGAAGGGAACAATGTCACACCTCTCTGACTGGAAGGAAAAAAAGAAATTTTCATTCGTGTCTGAAAAAGAAGAGAGAATTTCAGAAGAATGGTATGTTAAACTATTCTGGTGACGTAGTGACTTCCAGGAAGAGGTACAGTACTGTTGGCTGTTGTTGCTTGCTTTGTTTAAGTTCCACCTTTCAAGAACCTCTGTTTTCTACCAAAGTGAAAATTATTGTAATTACTTTTACAAGTGTCTAGGAGACCAGCTTAATAAATTGCAATAATGTCATATTAAGATAACCATTGCAGCTATCTATATAATTCAGTAAGTTTCATACCATGCATAAGAAGTAGTATACACTTGTATTCTTTTTGAAAAGTACATTATACAATAATATGCAGCTGGTGTAACATAATATATGTGAAATGTTTAGTAAGTTATTCTCTTCCCCTAGGGGTTTTAAGGATATTTCTACTGCACAGCTAATGCTGAAGAGGGCCCATAAAATGAAGCCCAAAAAATATAGTAATAAAAATTTAGGTAAGTCACAGTTAAAAAATTGTTATATTGATGTAATGTTTCAATTATTAAATCTCAGAATAGTGTCTCTTTTAAAAAGTTTGCTTGCACAACATTGAACATTCATTTGAATAAAGGTAGAGTATGATTCAGTAAAAATAACTCAGTTTGAATCTCCGTAAAGGAATCAATTTGTGCCAGTGATAAAATATTCAGATTTTTAAAAATATTCTACTGGATTTTGAAACTGAGTATTTGACAGCTATGTTAAACAGAAATTTTGTTTCTTTTTGTTCATGTATCTCTTTATCTAGATGTAGAATTTATATTTCTGCATTTTGTGCTTCTTGCATTTTTCTCTTGGGGGAATCTCATGTTAAAATTATTGCCTTATGCAAGAACTATTTATGAAAATGAGAGTTTGATACATATGAAATGAAATCTTTTTTTTTGTATTAAATATTCACTGTGGAAATAGATAATGCTTCTCCAGCTTCTCTGTAATTGTCTTCTGGTTCCCCTCAGAGACTTGTTATGTCAGTGAACCTTTCTTAGAATCATCAACTGTTGGTATGATACGCTAATACAAATGTTAATGGAATATGTTAATAAAAATATTAATAAAATACTGCTACTACAAGAAACATTCAAATATGTAAGAGCCTGGTTGACAATAGGACTTAAATCTGAATGGTCTTTGGAAAATGTACTTTTATTTACATTTAATTTTTTTAATTATATCACAAGCTACAGTTAATTTTCCTCTTTTGTATAACTTTACAAATCTCTTCTGTATTAAGTGTTGAAAATATTGAAAGACATTTTGCTCTTGGAAGGGAAAAAATTCAGCCTACAGATAAAGTTAAGAAAAGTGTTTCTCTGTATAATGTATAATTTTTTCTACTTCAAATATTATGCCTAAGACTAAATATGACAAAAAAGATCTCTAGTTAAAAAAGGCGGGGGGGAGAAAAATAATCAAGAAACCATGCTTTATTGTTATGGAAAGGAGAAAAAATGGATAAGAGGTTAAAGGGATTATATTTAAATTTTTGTAGCTTCCCATGATGCCCTAACATGTTACCTAAAAAGGAAAAAAAAAAGTAAGATATTTATCTGGTGTGCAGCTGAGTTTTTTACATATGTTCCATTTGGTGGCCTCTGTATCATTTTTTAATGAATAGAGCTTATTAGGTTATATCATCTTTTCTCCATATGCTCTCTGGTTTATGTTAGTAATAACTAATTCGGTCATAAATGTCTGATTGAGCATATCAAATTTGCTATCCTATTTTTGTTGTAGTTCTAATGGATTTTTTTGGATATGTTTATATTCACTTTATTCAGATTATTCAATATGGTATATGTGTGTTGAGCTTTTTAATTTATCACTTGGAATATTCTCGAAGTATGTTACTAGTTTTAAAAAAACTAACAAAACTTTTGCACAATGTTTTTATAGGTTCAAATTTTCTCTTCTTGACACTACCTCATATAAGAATTTTCTTCTATTACATCAAGCACAAAAATAACCTGTATATATAATTTCCCTGGATAGAGTTCTCTGACAGTCATAAAATCCCGTTCTTTTCTCTGCTAAACGATTCTCTTCTGTTTTTCTCAGATAAGCAGAAAGCGTGATTTCCAGAACCAAGAAATATGACTAAAAATATTGCACATTCAGTGCCTTTTCGGTACAAAGATTATCAAGACTGTCTTGGTTTAATGCCATGTTTCCAGCACAAACATTGTTTCCAGTACAGATCCAAAACGTAGCCCCATCCTAGCTACTATGAATGAAAATTAACTTTACCCCAGCCAAAACCAGCACAAGCCAACTATTCTTTCTCATACAGCACGCTGACAAAGTCAGTCCTTCCTTGGTCAGTAAGGACGATATAGACATTATCAATTAAAACAAGTACTTTTATCTTAAACTGATGCTAAAACTTGGCTGTTGCACTAAAAAAGGATCCTGGTGGAATATTCCGTATGTGAGAAGAATCTCTACATATATAATTGTGTTTTACATCAGCTACCTCCTCTGAAGTGGTGAGAGCAAGTCAGAGTCTTGTTGAGGGTCTGCTTGAACAGAGGGACTTTACAACATTCAAGAGTAGATATACCTTACCCCAAGGCTAGCCAGCTCCAGATCAGGAAACTGTAACCAGATCCATTAGGCTACCAGTATCTTTCTTGGAGCCCTGTGTGGTACAGCTCATGCTAGAATACTTACAAAAATTCTAGTATACCTAGAGAGAGAGAGAGTTCACAGTCTTAGGCCATTGCTGTGAGTTTAACCCTACTGAAGCAGGAATTCCATAAGAGTCCGTATTCCTTCTAATATTTAAAAGCAGACTGAAATTCATCTGGATAAGTAGATGTCACCATTATCTTTTAACGCTTCTGTAGAAATTAGCATCCTATCACCTTCATCTGCTCTGAAAGGAGCTTCATCCATCTTGTACTTACTGAAGCTGCATATGAAATCTTCTAGGTTTTATTTTTAATATTATTATTTCTGTTCTTTCTTTGGAATTTCCAGGTCCTTAGTGTTACAATTGCAACTGTTTCCTTTTTAGCTTTCTGATTTAAAATAGTTGAAGGTATGATAACTACAATAAAATAATTTTGTTAGTGATACATATTCCTAACCACTAGAAAATAAGTAGCCCACATCCACTTAAAAGTGTGAAATATGTGGTGTAAAAAGGCAATTTTCCATGTTATATCCATTTAGTATTACATGTTAAACTTAAGAGCAAAATTTTAAGTTCTGACAAAAAGCAAAGCAACAAGATCTAAAGGTTCTAGATACAAATAAATTATAAATTATTAACAAATACACTGATAATTTTTATGCTAAGGTTTCAGGATCATCCCAAACATCTTTTATGTGCCATTGAGCTCTTTCATGGTAACAATCTTACTAGTTGCAACTAATGCTAAGATACTGATGGATTTTGTAGGAACAAATGACCTGTCAGAGGATGCTGTCTGCCCTTTGGCTTAGGCCTGAGATTCACAAATGCGAAGTGTTAAATCAGCCTCCATTCAGAGTGTTTTACAATTGCTCTTTAATATAGTCAAGGCGGCTGCTGGATTGGAACGTGGATTGGACAGTCATGGACAGCTTCGATTCTTAACATCCTCAAGTGTGGGAATTTATTCCTTTTCATTTTTCATCTAAAACATTTGTCTTCTGGTGCAACAGTGATGGGATTCATTTGGTTAATTGTAGAAGTCCAGATCTGAGCTAGTCATCTGCATTCCTTTACGGACAGAAATAGCCACCTTAAATGCTATTAATTTCCTCTAAAAGATAATTCAAAAACAGGCTACTTCAGTCTCACTGTAAAAGCACTTACAGTTCTCCATTGCCTATACACAAAACCTTGAGCAACTGGCTGAAGTACAGAGTTAAACTGTAGATATGTAGAAGTAACTGAGAAGTATCTTACCTCATATGTCTGGCCACGTACCTTCTCAGTAGTGAAAAAAATATGGAAAATACTAGCAAGTGCACTGGATCCTGTGGTTTCTATTACAAGGAAGAGCTTAAAGGAGCATAACCTTATAATAGGGAGTGATTCAGGCAATGCTTATATTGCAGTAGACCAGTCCCACCAACTAATGTCCTTAAGGCCTGTTATGCCCTAATCCACTACAGTTATGTGTGCTTGTTTATGTAGTTAAATAACGTTGTGGCCTGTATTTTAACGATACCAAATGTAGGGTCTGTCTGCTTCAACTATTTTTACTCTGCAGTAAGATAATACAAAAAGTGTGGGCAAGAAACCAGAAATTTTGCAGCCAAGTGAAACTGGCATAATGTCAGAAATATTCGTTTATCATGGGTGCATAAAATTCTACAGAAATTCTAATTAAAAATCTAAATACAGCAGACATTAATGCACCTCACTGTGCTTAAAAATTAAGCATCTATGACTCATAACAATCCTAGCTTCCTAAAGATGTCTTGGCACAGCAGTACAGAATTTCTTGCTTAACTTTGAATTTCCTTGATTCTGTGGATTTTAGCCTCTGAAAGTTAACTTCTTTTTCTTTTAAGAGGGCTGGAAGCCTTGTCTTGCTTTCAGCTTGTCTCTCCTATGCTGCTGTATTACTTCTTGTTTAACCATTTCCTCTCCAAAGGAAAGCTCTCTTGTCAGTGACTGACAGCATGAGATGGTAATTCTTGCTGCCACATAGGTAGAAAAAAAAAGGTAAAAAGCAGCTGGAGTGGGCCTTGACTCCTAGAACAATGATAAAGATATTTCAGAGAGGTCAATAAATATTTTTTAGTTCTAGTTTAGAATTTAAGACAGCAATGCAATACTAATTAAAAAAAAAACCAAACCAAAAAACCAACCCACCCCCCTCAAAACCCACAACCCCAAAACAGATGATCTGACTATGCAACATTGATTTGTTGAATTAACAACAGTTGGAATAAAAATCTGGGGGGTATTATTATTCCTTGTTACACATTACATAAATGACCACTGATATGTATTTTCTTAGCAGCAGAAAGAAGCTGCTTTTGTTGTTGTTGCATATTCCATGTAGCAATATCATGTGGGAACTCCAACCGTGGATGAGTTGCAGTTCTAATTGCTGTTCAGTTATGGAACAAAATGTGGTCTTTCTTCCAAATGAATTTACAAATTGAATTATCTTACAGATAAGCATCTGTCACTCTGTGCTACTTTGTTTTATCAGCTCTTTAAAGTTGGCACAGATATGTTTATGTTTTTCTAATTACAGATATTGCACAATAAAAATGAATGACAAACATTTAATTTTTTCAGTCCACATATTATCAAGACATTGTTTAGCAAATGTGGTGCCACATCAGGCAGTAACTATTCCTTCCATATTGTTTCTATAAAATTTCTTGTGTTTGTCCAACTTATCTTCTATATTTGGAGTCAGCCAAGCAATGTGCATTAAATTACCTCCCTGGTTCATAGATTGCAAGCACAGATCATCAACTAATAAGCCGCATTTAAATGAGTATGCCAGAATCCAGGAAGATATTTGTATGATTTTGAACTATTGGACTCTTTCACAGTTCTCTGTGTGAAATCTAAAACATTTGATTGCTTGTCATCAAAGCATACATGCAGTTCATTTCCCTAGCTCACTTAGAGACTGAAAAGCACCAGTATTATAAAGTAATCTATGTAATATTGCCTAACTTTGGGACCAGATAGAGAAAAGGGCTCATTTTTAATAACAAAAGAACTGTAGGCAATGGTTGAAGTGATCCAGGTAGGTACAAATTCAAGTAGTCTGTCACTGTGTTAAATCCCTGTAGATTATTTAAGTTATTTTATAAAGACTCAAAGATAAATCTTCTGATAGAAATCGCTTAGAACAATTTCCATCATTTCCCTCTCTTCCCAGTTCATGGACCTTCTTTACTACTGATATCCTTGTGCACAAATAAATGTTTGAAAAATCTAGGTTGGCACTAATAACTTCATGTGACTTCACCCAAAAGTCCTTACTATAGTTTAACCTTCCAGTGGTTGGTGTTTTCATAGAATTGAGTGGGAGGCTGGATTAAGGAAAGATGACATTTTAAAAACATTGTGGAACGATAGGAAAAAAGTGTGTTATTTCAGGAATTATTTTAAGTTAATTAAAAATGGTTTGGAAATCCTCAACTGCATTTCGTCTTAAAAGGTTTTAATCAATTTCGTCACTTTGTCTTTGGTCTTCTATTGAAGAAACACAGTGTTTTTGTAACTAGCATAAAGCAAGAAGAAGTTAGAAGTCTTTTTATCAACCCTGTATCTTTTCAACATTTTATGTTGGGTGTTGGAAAAATTAGAATTATAAAAAATTTTATTCTGTATATTTTTATCTGTGTATAGTACTCGTATAGCTATGTATCTCACAAGTATAGAAAACAATAGTAATTCATACTTTAAATATTTTTCATAACTTCTGTTACTTAAAATTTCAGAGACAACTTTTAAAATATAATGTATTACTATTTCAAGATATTTTTATCCCAAATCTTAGTGTGATCTACTGCCTCAAACATTTGCTACCCTAAAGAACACTAGGTTGTTACAAATTTATTTTTGAGTTGGGAGGCATGATAGAATAGGCCTGCTTTATCCATCCAAACTGAAAATATCTACAAACCTGGTAATCCAGTTTGTGAATAAAGTGATCCCATTATCAGAATCATTCCAATAATCTACCTTTAAAACTAATGGAGCTAATTATTATTTATTGTGCTTCTTGGGTTGTTTCATTGCACTTACACTTTAATTAGTAAAAGTGGGTTAAAGTGACTTTAAATCTGACATCCTCTGGGTTAATCTGGAAGCTATAATAATCATACAACAAGATGACAGAAGTTCTTCTAGACGATTGGAGATAACAAAGTGTAAGGTACCACTGATTCTGCCATTGGAAAGAAAACATGACCTAAATTACTTCCATCCATATTTTCCATGATTCCTTCGTTAGTCAAGTTTGCTGCTTTGTGAGAGGTTAGCACCATTAAGAACATTCTGTCAACCAAATGCTGCTGCAGTGTGGGCTGACCAAGAATACCATAACATTTTGACATGTTTTGTCAATGCATTATCTCTTAAAGTCTCCACACCCCATTAGAGATCTTCTCTGGGCTTATAAGTCAAAGATACAGTATGTCTGCGTCATCTTGCTAGTGTCAAGAGATCACTCTCTGAGAAAAAGTGCAGCTTTTAGGATCCCTTTATGTTCCATTAGTTTGTAACTGAAGCGTCTACTGCAAATATAGAGATCTAGTAAAAATCAACTTTATAAATGCTGTTAAACTTCATAAGAAATTGCCCACTGACATAACAGGGCATTCTGATCCTCTATTTCCACAAATACAGAAACAACAAAAAAAAAAGCCACTTACTTTGCTGTGCTATTCTAGATGTTCTTATAAACTCTCTCAGTAAACACCAACAAGGTCATGTAACAAGCTCAAAATGAAGCATCAGACATAATTAGTCATGTAAATTTTTTCTGTCTGAATGCTCTTTGAGTCTTTCCATCTCCTCTGTTTCCCTGCTCTGTCTGTTCTGGCAGTGTCTCACATGTTCCTTTTTGCTACACTTGCATTCTTTGAGAAAATTTAGATCCTTTTCTTGCCATATCTACTTTCTTCCTAAGTTCTATTGCTGTTTTCCCTCATTATTAATTTCCACTCTTTTCTGACAGTTTGTCGTCACCTTTGTAGACAAACCTCTTCTGCCTCATTGTTTCTCAGATATTCCTGAGAGTATATTTGTCTGCTTGTGCTATTGTCTTCTTCTTTTAACCATATGAAACATAATTCTTTGATTTTTCCTTTGGCTTTCTGTTACTTATGTTATGCTCAGTGTCATACCTACAAAACCCTATACACTTTCGCTCGTCATTATATAGTTGCTTTTGTTTCTACATTCTTCTCAGCCCTTTTTTTTTTAATAACTGACTGGTTTATTCTGCACTGTGCTTAGAATTTTCACATTCTTTCTAACCCACTGTTTCCCTTAAACTCCTACTTTCCTCCTATCTCAAGCAAACAATTCTTCTTTCACATAAGAAATAATGCATGAAAATCACCTTTCCTGACTTGTGCAGTTTTGCATTAGTTTAGCTTTTGTTAATTAAACTTTGTATTTTTCCCAGTCTAGGAACATGTATTATCTAGATTTATAGACAGTTCTGTGCTCATCTTTGCTTCTTTGCAAAGTTTTCAAAATAACAGTAAGGAAACTAATCAAGATTTCATACTGTGGCATATAGATGAGTCTATAGACTTTTGGAGTATTTTTTATTTCAATAAGGATGGGGCATGGAAGAAGGTTAGCTTATTATCTGCAAGTTTAGTCTCAAAAAATGAACTTCCTCCTGTTAGCGTTTTTTAGGTGTGAATGACTTGATTTAGACTGCTGAATAATTCTGAACCAAAGCTTTTAGAAACAGTGCATGGCATATATTCTGTTAATATTTCTGCTTTAATTTCAAGCTTTAAAAACAGGTTTTTAAAATGTTTTCTGCAAGTATGTGCTTTAGAATTTATTTTTAATTTGGAGATGAGCTAGCTAAAAGATCAACAGTGTTAAGATCCTGCAAAATAGTGACTTTGGTTCTCAGTTGCACATGTATTTATGTTGCTTTATTTTAGAAAGTGTAATCCTTTGTGAATATAAAACCTACTTTTAAAGGTATTTTCATTTATTAAGTGGCTAAAAGGTGAAAAACTGCTTGAAGGAATGAATGAGCCAGGTCTGACCTTTGATTTTAACTTGTTCTTGTCGTCTAGACCCAGCTGTGCGCCTGGCGTTGTTCAAAAACAATGAAAATAAACATCTCCATGTGAAACCACCAAGGAAGACACAGCCTATAAATGCTGGTTACTTTGAAGGTATGAACAAGTATTTCACTTTATCTCTATGCATACAAGCATATATATCTTCTAATGTCTTTTAAGCAAGCCTACTTGAAATGTAAAACAATATGCACAAATAGAAGAAGGCAGGAGTTTAAGGTTCTTATCTGTTCCTGGGTATCTCAAGTTACAGCAGTGAAATATTTCAATTTAAATTCATTGGGGGGGGGGCGGTCCTAGAGATTAATTCATAATGATCTGGTGCCTAAATTATTTATTTATTTATTCTTATTAAATCTTCATCATAAAAATAATCATCATTAAAAACATCAAAGCATGTCACAGAGATATAAAATAAAAAGCACTAGAATAAAATTTTATAAATGAAATATCACTTCACATTCTTCACCCATTGTCACCTTTTATCAAGCTAGCCGTTAATTTCTGATGAGCGTTAACATGTTTTTAGGAAGTTATTTTCATGAATATTCCCTAAAAACCCACCATTCGATGGAAGACAAGAAAAGAATCTTCAGCATGTAAATATAAAATTGGCTTTCCTAAAGCATTTAAAAACTAATGTAGCTCTTTTACTGTTGAAATTCATGTTAAAACTCTCCTTGGTTTCAGTACGATTAGAATAAGGCCAAGTCTATTTAAAATACCCTTGTTGTAAGAAACTGAGCATCTCCAGAGGCATTGTTTTTAGACTGTTTTGATTCCTTTTGCAAATCAATAGTGTGCTCAGAAAATTGTCACCTCTGTCTTTTTATCTTTTTTCAAAGACATGGCCACATGCTATCTGATTTAGTC
The DNA here is from genome assembly GCA_031468815.1 of Morus bassanus. Taxonomy (NCBI): domain Eukaryota; kingdom Metazoa; phylum Chordata; class Aves; order Suliformes; family Sulidae; genus Morus; species Morus bassanus. The sequence continues at coordinate 38,122,404 of CM062571.1, read as the reverse complement.
CCAATCCCACAAAGTAAAATTAAAAATAATAATACTATAATAGCATTCACTGAATGAGGATAGAAATTAGAACCTTTCTGAGAAAGGTGTGCAAACAGAATATACCTGAACTGCAATTCAGTACAATTAACCCAGCAATATGAAAGGCTAAATTTGCCTCACATTCATGAGCCCATGCTCAATTGTGGTTAGAAACAATTCTTGGTGAATTCTGAAGAGGAAAAATGTTTGCACTATTATTTGTCTTGAATTCAAGCATGAACTTACCTAGAATATAGAAAGTCTGTATATACTGTGCCTGACTTAGCATTCCCAGTGTTTCATATCTGTTGCTGTGGCGTATGCTTATATGCCAGAATGCATCATATGCTGAAGAAATAGGACATGCAGACTGCCTGCAAAACACTGGATGCCCAAAGCCTACAAGCAGTAGTGTGAATGTTCAAAGCCATGTCAAAGAGATAAGCTTGATCCCAGGCTCAGTACCCTAAAGTCAATGGAGGTTTAGTCTAGCTTTCCTGCCACTGGTTTATTTGTTCCTGCCTGGACACATTTCCCTTTGTTTTGGAAAGCCTATATATGCATTCTAAATATTACTGAAATTACTTTTTGAATACATGGAGAGAAGGCACCAGGGCATATTACCTATAAAAAGGCAAGCACTGCAGTGACATATCTTTCATTTCAAGGACCATCGTACTTCTTTGGCCAGCTAAAAACCACATTTTTTCCAGCAGTCTTTTATTGGGTGCTTATATTCAATCTGCTGAGCCTTCAAGAAGACAAGCAATACTCTTTTGCTTGACCAGAATATAAAATTGTCCTTCTACCTGAGGCATCGCTACTTCAGATGGTATGGCCAGAAAACACTAGGCTGTGAATTAGAACCCAGAGTACAGCACAGAGTTTTTCTTTATGTGTATGTGAGATGCCATCAGACAGAACTAAGACTTTCTAAATTTAGAGTTTGGGAACACTTTGCATGTTATCTACTACAAAACAAAGCACCTGCATGATAATTTCACGGAGTTGTGTTTTCAGTCATTTCTTCCCTCACTCACAGAAGAGCTTGTTTCCCATTTCCCCTCTCTCACCTTTTGACCATTTCTTCCTCTTTTGCCTGGAATAGATTTCTTTGGGTCTGTTCTGCGATGCAAGTTCTTTCTGTTACAAGAAGGTGGAATGTTTTCAGTCTGTATCCATAAATCTTGTGGACACCGTATTTTATGTCAAAAGAGAACACAGACCAGTCCATTGCATGGTGGAAATAAACTTCCTCCATTCAAGCCCTTTTACCTCAACAGACTGGTAGTCAGTGCTCTGGTAGAAAATTTGAACGCTAATCCATCTCCCTCATAAACCACTAAATAAATCTAAAAAAAAACCAACAACCCACATTCTAAATATTCCTGCTTTATTTCTTTAAATTGTGAAATAGGGGAAGAACCATGGCATCAACACCAAGTACACATGTGTTATCTGTTAAATAACAGAATCACTACTTTGGAAAGGGGATGCCCTTGGAAGTGAAACAATTAGAACAGTTTTAGATTTTCAAACTGGAACACATCATGGAAGCGAATATTTAAGAAGTAATCTAGTTAAAATGTACGATGAACGTCTTTTGTCTTCATTGTGTCTTTAGTTTGTGCTAAAAAAATACAAATAAGACAAAAAGGAATAAAAAAATCAGAGGTATAAAAGAGTGAAAAGGAATGAGCTTAATATCTGGTGCTTGTATATTTCTGGGATAAACCTCATATTCTGTCATAATTTGCCTTCTCTTCTAAGCTACTGCATTATACTGACAGTGTTGTATCATGCAGCATCTGTAAAGCAGTATCTAAACATAGTGAGGACACAGTGTTGATGCAATATTCAACTATGTTCCTGTTACAAAACTTGTGAGGAGCCGATATGCAAACTGTTGATATCTTATTTTGAAAACTTGTGTATAACTTTGATCCCATGGGACAATTCATATCTATAATTTGACAGACACATTGTAGAAAAATAAATTTTCAAAACTTAGTGACTTAATAAATTTTTATTAAATTTTAGAATAGACACCATGTTTACTCACTGATGTTATAAAAATCCCCACAGGAGACAATTATTTCACATTTGTATCACAATAGCACACAGAAGTTAGACGAACCCCTTTGTATTACACGCTTCATCAACAGCATGAGGAAGTGTTACTCTGACAGACGAGAACTTACCATTTAAAAATACAAGCAACATGTGAAAGCACGAACCATGGGAATGTAATTAAACATGTGTTAGTGTATTTGTGTGTGTCTATGTGTGTATGTGTCAATACATACACATGCAATACAAGTGTATATACACACACAAATATATATGCATATCCTGTGAGTGTAAGTAGGTATATGAATTCAATAAGCATAGCACTTATGCTTTTTTATTTATGTATTTTGAAGGGAATGTAAATTACAAACAATTGCTCTCTGGTGTAATTTGTAGTATCAATATGCATTTTCTAATCCTAATGCTTTCTGTCTAGATGATGCTTTAGTTTCTTTAAAATTAATTTAGTGCATGTGGTCATTGTATAAAAGAGATTCATTAAAATTATTATTTAAATAAATAATATTTTTGAATCATAATTATAGATTGTGACATTAACTTCAGTAGGTTATAAAGTAAGCCACAGAATATGCAAGTATAAATATGCGTTTACTGCTTCTCTTAAGAAACTAGAGCCTGATCAAAAACCTGAAGACAGATGAAAGCCTGACTTGATGTACTTTCACTTCTGATGACTTGCTGAACATTTCCTGGGTTAATGTATATTACACTGCTTTTTTTGAGTGTGATAGGGTTATGATTCCAGCACAGTTGTTGAGTTTCAGTTAGTGCTAGTTAGTTGATAAACAAAATATGCCTGCTTCCTGTTTTATTGAATGTTCTTGGAGGTTTTTGTGTGTTTTGTAGATGGTGACATTTCAAAGATCTCAAAATTTTGGAAACGTTATAAGGAACACAGATAATTTTCATAATTTCCCATTTTGCAGCAAAGCATATTTTTAGAAAGCTTTATGAATGCTTCTCCTTTTGTTGCCTGGAGGCTATTTCAGTCATTGATTTAATGTAAAATAGTCTTGCCTATTTTGGATAAAGTAGATCAGGAATTGAAGGAAGAATCTATCCTTGACTCCTCTTTTCTTGGGAAGTTCCAATTATTCCCAGCTGAATGTGCAGCTGTGGGTCTGCAATTATAGGATCTGTAATATCATTTTCACAGGGGAAGGATACCTACCTTTCCAACCAACAGTGTGAGTGCTTTGTCCTGGTACAGCAGCTCAAAACTAAAGAAGGAGCCCCCAGGCCTAGCACATTGTTTTGCTACAAGCTTTGGGAACAGTATATATCTTTTGGGGTCCTCTTTAATCCATCTACCTCAACAATTTTGGTGGGTTATCCAAATAATTTCTGTTCAGTGGAAAGGGAAGCTGGATTCCAGTTTGTAGAGCAAGGTGGAAGAATGCAGTAGATCAGCTGAGAGTCCAAACTATCAGCTATCTAACTATCAGCATTCAGATATCAAACTGTCCAAGTATTATTTGGATATGATTCACTTAGTTTCTCAGAATTTCGAATGTTCTAATTAATTATGTAGATTAGGTGATTTATTGGCACATATAGTACATTTATTTTTAGTCATATCCATATCCATCAGTGGCACATCTATCTATACCATACACTTCAAAGAAGTGGAAGCAATGCAACTTGACTTCACCCAGGAATGTGCACAAAGCCCAATGCCAGGAAGTTTAACTATATTAAAGATGCTGTAAAGTTATGTTTACTGTAGTTCTAATTGGCAGTACTGTATTTCCTGTCATTTTATGCTCATTGGTGACTAAAGAAAACATAATGGGTATAATGTTAAGACAGATTTCACCAATACAAATTTGATAATGAACAGATTATGCTTTCTCAGGTGGCTTTTAATTGTGGAAATATTTATTCATTTCTCTTTAAATTGTCAGGAGAAATAACATTTATTTTTCATATTGGAACAAGAATAAGAGGTAAAATGATCTTGTGATTATGTCATATGATTGGAAGATAAATATCAAAGATGTTTAAAGTCTGTTTTCCAGCTTTCTGATAGTTAATAATTATGGAGCTCCTTGTAGTCTCAAGTGAGAAATGTTGCAAAACATTCTTATAGATTATTATTACTAGCGCTAATTAAAAATGTGAACTTGAGACTTTGGAAAGTGGTAATTTAAGGTTACCTTTGAGTTATCTATGTAACCTCATTAAAATATTGTTACATAATGATCAACATAGTTTCTTAGATTTTCTGTATTACAGAATATGAATACACTGAAGAAAAAGTGTATGTGGTAATACAATTTATATTGATTCAAATCACTGATGCTTTTAAATATCTGCATTAGAGTTAAGAGAATGTACTGAGAGTGGAATGCTAATATTCATCTTTTTCTGTGCTTTAAATATTTTGTTGTTTGTTATTTAAGAGTATTTAAAAAGACATTGAACTATAGCTAATAATATGTGTTAGCTGTTTTCACCTTTTAGAAATTAGGTATTTTCAATGGAAAAATATAAATGGCATCAACTCCCAGGAAGCACATTGTTTGTAACCATCCATTTCTAAATTAAGTAGTCTTTTCTTGAGCTGTGATCTGAAAAGGATTAAAAACTACATTCTAAATATGGCCTTGCTGCAATTCTAATAGCTCAGTGGCCATCTTTACAGTAAAAAGCAATTATTACATATGTCCCAGGCTTTAAATTTGTATGCCACATTAGGGAAGCAGTTTCTAAACCATACAGACTGACAAAAATGACAGAATAATGCATTTCCAGAGAATGTAAGATCTGTCCTGAAATGTGACAAAAATGCATTACAGAAACCTGTAGAGTGGAAGGGAATCTATCTTTTAAAATCAGAATTCTATGGCTTTGTTTCTTATTATTTAGTTTGAGCTCACACAACAGAACTCTCGCATTGAAATATTTTCTCATTTTAAGGAATTAATGGCTCTCCACCAGCCCTTTAACATGTAAAATGAGTAGGTTACTTGTGTCCAGTACATCCAAAAAGAGCCAGGATAAAATAAACATAAGGAGTTGGATATCTTGGAAAAAATCTGTCATGGGTTTGGGTTAATCATCTCCAGAAGAAATTCAACTTGATGCCTGAAATGTAAGACTTCTTGGAGAAAGCAGTAAAGCCTGAGGCAGTGTTGATCTGAAGGAGTGCTCTCCATGGGTCAGAGCTGCTCTGCTGGCAGAGTGCAAACCCAGTTCACAACAGCGGTACGCTGAAAAGTTGTAAAAGACTGCAGGGGCCTTACAGTGCACGCACTCAAGCTTCAGTTACATAGTTCTAGTGGCCCAGTTTCTTATTATAAAAGAAAACTAGAAAATAAAATCTGTGCCTAATTTTCTAGCCTCCTGTCCATCAATGATACTGTAGGATTTTTTCAGTATTTGTGGAATGAAGCAATCCTGAAATTATGGTATATGTTTAAAAATAAATATGTAGAACATCATTTATGTGCATTTATGCAGTGCACTTCAGTGTCTGAATAATTATAAATGATCTAGACATACGACATTTTTAGTAATATTCCTGCTTTTCACATTCAATTAAAAAAAAAAGGAGTTTCTATTTGCCTGAAGTTCCTGAACAGGAGGTATTTGCCTTAGGTACATGCCAACTTAATATTATGAATTCTCACTGTCGTTCCAGTCTTTAGGGTTCCTGTATTCACATGGGAAAGGTTTCTGACCACATATTTCACCTGCCTGTGTCTTATCTCTTTGTTCATATCTCCACTGTTTTGCAGGCTGTTGTAATTTGTGGTGGTATCAGGACTTTATTACTGCATCAGGCTTAAATGTGGTCTCTGAGCTAGAGAGAGTGTTTGTTTGTTCCTACTTCCAAAACTTGAATTTTATACACTGTGCAGGTTATCACCTGTGCTTTCATAGCACAGTAGTTTTTAACCTAAATGGAACTGCACATAAGAATAATAAAAAAAAAAAAGTCTTACTGTGTTTTGCTAATAACTACCCAATGATGACTTAAGTGGGAATGAGATTTCACCCAAAATGCCATCCGAGGTTAAAAACTAGTTTTTCTCATTGTTGAATAAGGCAACACAATAGTTCAAATAGTTTTATTTGCATCTTTTGAGATTCTACCTCTCTTTTTTTCTCCTTGCCTTGACATTTTAAGTCCAAAAGCTAGGTAGTGTAGATATCTGCATCTCAGCCAACGTACACATAAACAAGTTGACTCCACGTTCACAGCTTTTAATACTACATAAGGCAATCATTTTGGATGAATAGACCCCTGAGTACCGAAGCATTTCAAATCCTTTTTCATTTGACCATTCAGTGACCTGATAACTATTTCCTGTCCCTAAGTAAGGTTGTGACCCAGGTCTTAGAGTGCAAAAGACAGATAATTTTAGCAACAAGTTGAATCCAAATGGATTTGGTTGGAGGGGGTAAGGGAAAATAAGTTTGGCTAAATTCCTCTAAAATAAAGTGTTACAGCACTTGGATTTAGTACGTCTAGTTAAAAGTAATTGTTGAATTTGTTGCCATCTGTTTGGATGCCTGGGGACTGTAGGCAGTATTGAGGTGGTGTGTTTATTTGTTTTGCTTTTACTGAACAATACCCAAAACTCTTTTTACACTTCAAAAAAACAATTGCTAATGAAGAGGTCATTAAAAGTGCATTTTCATATATATTCCAAGCATTTTCCGAAGTGAGTATTTCAAGCCTTAAAATCATATCGGTATGCAAATGGTATTTTAACATAGGCCACAGAAAATGTATGTTCTGTGTCTGTAAAAGTGTCTTGAATGTTACACTGCACAAATGTTCATCTTGCAAGAGAATTTCCGTTTGGTGTGGAGCTATGAACAAGGAATATAATGTATCCTTAGAAATATTTTATAGGTAGAAATCTTGCTTCAGTTGGACAACATGATACATTTTAAACCACAATTAAAGCAATGTTTCCTGTAGCTGTACATTTTAATAGCAATGCCTCTGCATATCTTAAGTACTTTTAGAGGTGAATTAAAGGAAGACCTTCACCCCAGAGCTTTTAATTGTTTTGAAATGTAATTGATTAAAGTTTCTTGTAAAAGAATTCTTTTCTTTTCCTATTCTGTAATGGGGAACTATGGTGTTATGGAGAATTAATACTATTAATGAGGTCAGAAATGTACAGCATTCCAAAAAAGCCATTTTCATGTGTTTAATATTGAACATGCATTTAAGTATCTTTCTTTTTCATAAGTAATAATGTTGTGGTTCAGATGCATAATATATTTTGGTAATATGCAATATTTTTCAAGCAAAACATTAAAACAAGACTCTAAAATTGAAATCTAGGTATTGAAAATTTTATGCTATTCAATACTAACACTTATACCAAAGTCTTATATATTTTACAAGTTTCATGTAATCTATGAAATAGCATGTATGGCAGACCTAGATGATTTTACATGGAATTGCGAGTAACTCAAATATTTTAATAAAAATTACAATCATGCAGTGATATCTGTGTAACATCTATGCTGTGTTATTTCTATAATGTACATCTTTCAACTTCATAACTTTACAGTTCAGTTCTTACCATGTGCAATACAGAAACATTCTAGCAGTTGTTTGAAATGTGTAGGTTTGTGCTGTTTTCACGCATACACTGCAGATATTTTATCTGGCTTATGTAAAAAGGTAGAAATACTGAGTTTTCCAGTTATTTTTATATATTTTTTCTCATATTCTTAAGAAAGGCTGCATACAGAGATAATATTTTTGAATAAAATTTTATTTGCATGACGGTCTAGAATAGTTCTTCCTTTGCAGATTTATCATCAGGTTAACTAATACAACATGGTTATAATTTCATAAATTGCTACATTTGTAGAATCTTGTAGATGCCCCAGTCCAGGTAATGAGATAAAGAAATCCAAGTAGCCAGGCAAAAGAACTTTATTTCACTTTCACAATCATCATTAAACAAGCATATTATTAATAACTTTAATTTTTTTTACTGGTTTCTCAGTGCAGACTGAGTATCAGGATTACTAACAAATTGACTGTGCAAAGTCATTTCTCTAAAGCTCTTGCATGCATATTGTTTTCTAATATGAAGTTATATATATATATTGTTTTCTAATACGAAGCTTAGCAATTTTCAGTTTATGAAGAGACCAGGGATATCTTTTGTCAAAGATAGAATTTAACTTTTAAAAAGAGGGAATTTAAACACTACTGTGTATTTAAAAGTTAAATTTACTGAGAATTTCCTTTAGTAGCTGATGCATATTTTGTAATTGAGAATTTAGTGAATGTAAAAGAAATGAAGCTATGTGCTACTAAGGCAGAAAGTTCTGATTTAACCTACCAATGACCTGGCTTTGTTTGTTCAGATGACAGTTCTAAAAGTGTGCAGAGAATATTCCCTTTTAATACAGTTATTTGCCGCAAGCCGTGACCTCACTGCCTGTCAGGGAGCAGGTCTGAATTGGCCCTTTCTCTGATATCGTGACATTGCTTCTGTTGCCTCGATTGTGACCTCTGATTGCATGATACCCCTGAGAGTTCAATTTAATAAGCGTGACTCCTGACTCTTAGCCAGGTCTGCCTTCTTAGTTTTTGTCAGACTCTACTTGTAGTCTGGTCTACATATGCTAAAACACTGCATAGGCTGTCATCATACCATGTGAGTTGTGTGCACTGTATTCAAAATTGTCTTTCAAACATCTCTCATTTATTGCAAATGGGAATATTTATAACAGCTTACTTGGAATAAATTTTAAAAGTTGCTTCTTCCACAGTTATGGCTGCTCAAGATTTTTGTTTTTTATACCTTTGTACAAATAGTTAATATTATTTCACTGCATTACTAAGTGTGTGAGTTATCCATGCATCATACTTATTCCTTACTTTGAAATTTGTTTTATTTCACCTATGAGAGTGTTATATATTTCTATGACTTCCCATCAACAATATGTTTGTTCATTATAGAAATAGTAGGGGCAAATACCCTTTTCTCATTGCATAATTAATACAGTTGCACAAGGAGACAGTACTGATAAGCACCCAGAGCTCTGTGAGATGTAATTATTCAGGACTAGTCAGGTGAAAGCTGAAGAACCTGTTTGGAATTCAGGAGAAGGTGAGTAGAATTAAGACTTAAATGTCATTGAAAATTAGGTATCTTGTTTTTTAGTGACTATTTTGCTACATCATTGCATTCTTTTCTTCTGTTTTCCTCCTCTTCTAGCCAGAATCCTGAAGGAGAGTCTGTTCAGAGACCTGGCTGCCTGGAGGATGATGATGCTATTCAGACATTTCTCCAGTTTTAGTATCCCTTGATACATTCACTGAACCAGATTATGGAGAAGTTCAAGGATTTGAAAGAGAGTTTCAAGAACTGTGGTACAAGTTACAGATGAGCTTCTGTATTTACTTACATACGTTTTTTGTATTCTTATTGCAGATACATGTACCTTTTTCTAGTCTCTGTATCAGTACCTCTAACATACTGCTTCTAATCAATGTATTTAGCTTTTCAGAAAATCAGAAAAATCTTTCTAAACAAAATAATGCTTTGTGCTCACTTTTGTAGTTAAAATTAAAAAAATTTTGTAAATATTACCATGTAATATTTCTCTTTCTTCATCTGTTTTAAAGACTTCTGTTTGCCTTTTCACTTAGATTACTTTGTGTTAAAATTGTTATATCTTGTATGAAAAGGAAACTATGTTAGAATCTTTCTTCTAAAACAAGTTCTCTGATAAAAGGCCAAAAGCAGGTATTTTCTTGTTACATTCAAACTTGGCAGTGAAATGCTGTTCGTTCTTCTTCAGGACAGTGACTGTTACAGTGGAAGTAAAATCCTGGTTTCACCAGTAAAATCACATTTAATTCATACACACCCAAAAAAATCATATTTAATCATACACAAATTCCCATGTAGGTTAATGCAATTTTAATAGCCTAATTTAGTCTGTAAGATTGTAAAGCTCATAATATAATTGTCTGTTCCCTTCTTCTGGAGTAAATAGAGTAAGATAAGCTATTGAAGTTTCTTAATCTCAAGTGAGAGTTTGCTTACCTAACTGGAATTTATGGGAATTCACTCCTTTTTGGGTCAGACCTTAATGCTCTCTGAGTTCCTGTGCTGTTTGCAGGAGCTTAGATAATTGGCTGCAAACAAGCAGAGTTAGGAATGGACAACTGTTTTACCTGTTGTTAGGCAACAGGTAAAACAAATTATACTTTTTAGTTAATTTGTTATGGCTGTCTTGAAAGCTATTGCAAATATAAACAAAATGCACATAAGGCAAATTCACCTATTCAGAATCATCAGGCTATTTAGCTTATTCCCTCCTTTTCAAAAGAATTTCATATATATGTACACAGAAATATATATGTAAGTCAGTTGGAGAGTTTCATAGTGAATTTCACTTAAAAGTTTAGTAAAAAAGAAACTAATTAAAATATACCTATTCTAAGAATAAAATATTTACAATCAAGCTTAAAGAAGATTAAATTATGTTCAGTAAAAGAACTCGGTTTTTTGTTTTGTTCATTTTCTCATTAAAAAAGGGAATTTAAATAGAGGTCTAAACAAAATTCTGTAAAAGAACAGGAGGAGTCAGGGCTAATTTATTCCTTTTTCAACTCTGATTTCTTCATTCAGTGAGGTAAATCTTTCAAACCTTCTCTGCATGGATAGAAAAAACCTGTGCCATTGTAAATATAACTGATCCAAAATCAATATATTTAAGTCAGTTCAATTCCCCTAGGGCAGAATACTCTCGAATATGTGTTGGGGTCTCTAAAATTATATACTATGTTTCAATTATTGCATTTTTCATGTGTTTACAAGCTGAAAATTTCAGTCCAATTACTCAAGAAATCTATAAAAATACTAAGCTCTTTGAGCCATATGAATTAAAAATTAACCTGGGGCAACTTACGGGCAAATTGTAGTTTTGTTTTGCTTTTTTTACCTGTCCTTCTTTACAAATGGAATTCCCTTTTTTTAATAGAGCCATAAGACACTGGAATTTCATATTGTTTATTTTCTTCCATGATGTATCAACCAATTAAGTATAACTTAATAAGAAGAATTAGTACTTTTATGTCTATATTTACTTATAGTCACTTGTAAGTTTAGTATTTATGGTTATTTTTAAGCTGTATATAAATATATAAGAATTGTACACACTTGGGGATTAACTCACTTTAGATGGAGAGTCTTAAGAAAAAGAACCATGTCTATCTGAGACTTCTTTTCCATTGAATTCAGTGAGCATTAAATCAAGCCTTGTTTATAGAATGTTTGGCATAATGACAGGCCTGATCTTCAGTGGTGCCTCTGGGTTTTACTATCAAGTAAATTAAACAGCAGCCTTTCTTTTATTCTGTGTAGACTTTGTGTGTATATTTGACAATGTAGAGTAGTTCTGCTGTTACGCATTACTGCACTGACAAAGCTGTGAGTTGTTGTCACAGTACCTTCATCAAATACCAACAGGTATTTCAAGTCAACAACAGAAAGTATGCCAGAAAGAGTTTCACCCACACAAAATAAAATACTTTTAAATTGAAAATTATATGTATACATAATAGATAGAATAGATAACCAATTCATAGGTATTCATAACTGAACTACATATTGACATTAATACAATAATTTTATTATTTCACTTTCGTTGTTACTTTGCATTGATAAGTACCAGTCATATACGGTACTCGTGTCCATCACGTGTATTGATGAACATGAGTTTTTAAAAACAAGTTCATATATTATTCAGATAACTGTCTAGAAAAAATGTTTATTCTCAAGAGTAAACATAATAAAGACTTTTTTTAATGTATATTCCCAAGCTTTGATACAAAACTACATATTTTAATTAGTTGCTCATAAAAATTGTGAGACAATTATTAATGTAGTGTGTCAGCTTTACTGACTAACTTCATGAAGCTCCTGAGTAATGATATTTTTTTTTAAGAGTTGACATATGTGTCTTCTTGTCACATATCAACCTCAAATTGTTATTTTGAACAAGTCTTTTGTTGATTTGGATTTTTAGGTCCCTTTCTTGTACTTCTAGGTCCTTCAGTACAAACAAAAACTACCTTAATGGTTGTCACACTCAATAAAGTTTATTGTATTTTGTATTTTTTGCCCTCTTGATAGGGGACAACATAGCAGTTAGACCTCCTGCGCTCTTACAAAATGTTCCTTTGTATTTGTTTTTTTGAGAATTCCTTTGGAAGATCTGATGTCTTAAATCATTTTGCTTGGTTTATTGAACTTAGAGAAAGGTATTCCTCTGGCTTGGACTCCATATGAAGTGATAATCTTTTCTTGCTTGGGAATGCTGTTTCATTACTGAGCAACTAAGCACTTCTGTTCAAGTTCTTGATTGTTTCTCTCAGTTAATCTTAAGAACTGGAATGTATAGAAATAAAATCTATCAAAAGATTCTGTAAAAAAAATTTTGATATTATGCATCTCTTAATTTTCTCCTGAGCAGTCTAAAATCCATTCCTCAGTAGAGAATGTTCATCATTAGGGGGTTTATTAATTCCCAAAGATTATGAGAAAAACTAGAGATATGGTCTGTACTTGGCAGATTTGGGGGATGAGACAGGAATTATGTGAGAGTGTAGGCAGTAAGGATAAACAAAATAGGCTCAATCTACTTCCATCTATTTATTCGTTACATTTACTAATGGATAAGTAAGCATGGAAACACTGAACATACCATTTCAAAATATTTTTTTTACTCCTCCTTGATCTCTTTGGTCCTTCAAGGGCCTTGACTATCCAAAGAGCTCTGGGTAACTCTTGGCTATACTCCAAATTTACTTCTCAGCAGTGCTGTTGATGAAATTTTCCCATGTTGAGTGGCTGAAACAGGTAGTATGTAGACTACAGAACACTCTTCATAGAAGACTACACAAAAGAATAATGTGAAAGTACAGTATAGTGCTGTAAGGTTTGTTATGTACTTTTTGAACTTGTAAAAGCCTGAGTGGATCTTGAAGAGTGCTGATTGCAGGAAGGAGTAGTTTACATCAGGAACTCATCTCTGTGTGTGCATGTGGGTAGAATATAATCCCTGTAGTTTCTCCATTTTTGTAGAGTTGGGCTTTGGGGGGTTTGGGGTTTTTTTTGGTTTTTTGTTTTTTAAGAAAGAACCAACTTAGTTTTTCAAACATGAAGCTATTTCATGTTTTTTTCCAACCTATACGTAAAAGAAGTCTGCCCTTGGGTGGCTGGACTGAGAAATGTTAGTCTGTTCTTTTTAGTTGTAATGCAACTTCTGTCTAAGTTTTGGGAACCTGAGGAAGCCGTGTGTCTGTGTCTGTGTGTGTAGGTAGGTGCTGAGATACTAAAATTTTCTTTATATATGCTCTTCATCCTCTCTGTTGTCACTTGTTTTACATTTATTCCTGAGTAAAATATAATCTACCTTCACTTTCCCCACAGCATTAATCCAATATGAAAATTTCTGGCTATCCTAATAGTAATGCTGTTTATTATACTATTACCACAATATAAGAGTTCAATGTACTGGGGCTGAAGAGTTTGATGTTAGATGCCTTCAATACTTGCCTTAGTACAAACAAAAATACCCAGAACAGCTGATACATTTCAACTGAGTGGAGTCAGTGACTATATAGCACTTAATAAAAAAATTAGTAAATGCAAAATCATAGACTCAGTCACCAGAGCTTGATATTTGCATTTCCAGACTTGCAAGGTTTCAAAGAAATTAGAATCTTAACATTTCCAAATGTTTCTGCATTTTATTCTTCTGGTTTTTCTTCTTTTTTTCTATGGTGAAAAATTCACATGGCCCTTATCATTCACTGAGGTTAAAATAAATAACCATAACTATATGTTTCATTCCAGTGTTAAATGACTGCTGTAGCATTCTGAAGAAATAAACCAATTTTGCTGAATATTTCCTTGATATGAATGTGTTTGAATAGTAGTCTACATAACTCTAATGGTTTAAAAGGTAAAATATTAACCAGTTTAATCAAATGGCAGAACATTGTTTTGTTTTCTGGCTTTTTTTTTAAAGAAATAATTCTTTATTTGGTGGACAAGGGAATCCCATACAATTTATTAGAGAGTGTGGACCTGTATTAAACCAGTGCACTACTGTTCCTTTATTTTTTCCTCCCATCTCTATGACTTATTTTTAATTGACCCAAGCAACCTATTCTTACATTATTATTGTTATTAGCCCTTCATTATTCAATCCCTATATCTTTTCCCAAATAGATCTTCAAGCTCTTATCCCAAGATTCACTGCCTGAATCAGATCAGAACAGTCATAAATTAGCAAAAAATGAAATCAGCAGTTGCATGTGTGGCAGCTTCCTGTACACACCTCAGGTGAAATATTTCTTTAGATTTATAGGTCAACTCTGAAAGGTGTTGTATGTCTTAGGAAATATCATGATATGAAACTGATATTGTTATGAAGGAAATTAATAGAAGATACATGAGAAATTGTGTTTAACATAAATGGAGGAGTACAGAAAGTGGTGACAGCCCATAAAAGTTGCAAAAGTTGGATAAATTGGAAGGAATAGTGTTTAATGCTGCCTTGAAGTCAGTGCCAGGAAAGTGAAGCTTATGAAGCAATTCAAAGGAAAATGTACCACGTTCACAGGAAGAGTAAAAGACATAAGCAATTTAATATGGAGTAGTAGGTTACAATAGATTTGTGTGATCAGAGGGTTGTAGTGAAAGAGATTCAATAATCAGGAAATACTAGGAGGACTGCATCAATACTATTGTGATATGGATAGAGAGAAATAACTTTAAATGAGGTGTCTTAAAAGTACACCATTGAAAATTAAGACAGACTTGGATTTGCCTCAATGTGGGGAAAGGAGCAAACTGAGCATAACCAATAAGCTGGGGTTAAATGCTAATTATTACTGATAAATAGTAGTGGTGTTGTATTCTGCAGAGGCAGGAACAAGTAGCAAAATAGAAAGGAATGTGTGGGAAGGCTCAAGTATGAAATCCTGTTTTCCTTGAATTCCGAAGCTGAAATTTGTACAGTTTCAGTGGTTTAGGAATCTCAATGAAAGGGTTCAGCTTTTACATAATCTAATAATAAGACATCAAAGAGATAACACAGAAAGCACAGGCTGAAATGTGGTAAGCACTGAAGCAGGATGAACTAAGTAGGTGAAGCTTTATTACTGGTGTTAATCACCCAGAAATAGAGCACAGTGTAAAAGACGACAAAAAATAGAAGTGAAAACAGGGAGAAAAATGACAGCCAAAATAAAGACTATGGTCTTAACAGAGTGTGGTGAATACCTGGATTTGGTGCAGGAAGAATGAGTGTGAGGGTGAGGTCAAGAACAGTCATGTGGTAAAAAGGAGATGATTACAATAGCAGATGAAGAGATTAGAGAAGAGGAGGAGGTTTGCAGATGGAATAGTAATATAGTAGACTTTATTTATAGTCTGAAAAAAATCTGAAATACCTGGTAAAAGAGAGAGAGGGCACAAGTTTTAGGAAAAAAACTCAGAAATATTTTTCTCCCTTCACTAATTGCTTTTATAAATTTTGAAAGACATGCTCTTGTGGGTTGATCAGCACTCCCATGTTCAAAACTCCTTGTGATGTAATTGATAATGCATTTTTAAGCATCAAGAAATTTTGCATGTTGCAACCTGATGTGATATTCTTGTGAAAAAAAAAAAATTCTATTTCATCTCTTATTCAGCTGTGAACTCACTCAGACAGTGCTATAAATATTTTTATTTCATTCATTCTAGCCCTAGAGATGGAAGCTGATTTAGTCAAAAGTTACTCAGATGAAAAAGTAACAGCTAAAATTAATCTGTAGAGTATAGCTAAGTCACAAACAAGTTTCTGTGTTTTTAAGGTAGAAATGTATGTGTTTCACTATCTGAAAATTCCAGACCTGAGTTGTAAATAAACATTACCTGGAGATACTACAATTTTAAGTGAAAAGAACTCTGTATCAATTACTGCCACATGGTACTACCAACTATCTGGAAGTCTTACATATATTGCTAGTATAAATGTATTCATTGAATATCTGTGAGCATGCTAAAGACCTCTCTAAGTACCATTCTTTTTCCAAAACCAGTATTTTGGGCATGTGGTGATTGTTATGTAATGCTTAGGTGTATTTAGTGACTTCTGACAAGGTAGACTTCTGACAAATGTGTCAAGCTTTTTGTGGAAGAGGAATAAATTATTTTCATTTCTCTTATATTCTGCTATAAATTTCTGGATGGTTTTGGGGGTGGAGGTGGGGGGCGTTGTTGTGGTTTTATTATTATTGTTATTTTCCTGTCTGTTTCCAAATTCTTCAGTTTCTTGCCTTGGAAGCGATGTTATTACTCATGTTGTTCTTGCTTTCTGTTCTGCGTATATTATACAGATTGTGATAGAAATAATGCCATTTTGTTTGTTGACTAACATATGGAGAAAATGAGATAAACAGTTGGATTTTAGGTTTGAGATTTCAAGATTAGGTATTAATGTGTATTGTAACATGGAATCGATCTTAGAGAACCTAAATGATTCTATGATTCTATAGCATAACTTTGGAGAAGACATAGGAGAAATTATAAAAATCCTCACATGGTATATATAATTTTGATTTTCATTCAGAATAATCTTTTTATAGAGTTTGTATACTCATACACAGACTCAGACCCTCATAATATATATTTCTGACCAGTCATGTATACCAGAATACTGACAGATAAGAAAAATTTCACTGTATTAATAGAATAGGTATGAATTTTATACCGAAGCTCAGCTACTTAATTCCTATATTAAGAGCACCATTTCCAGAGTACATATTGAGAGAATTAACTCTGGTCACATATTTTTTATATTAAGGGAGGAAAACTTAGAATGCTGAAGAAATTCCAAGCCCTTTTTCACATTGTAGGTCTTAGTTTTCTTAGTCTCTTACTTTATTTGTATTGTACTCTGTATGAAGCAAGTTTTGAAGTGAATTAAATCACCCTCTAAACACAAAATTTAAGGTTGGTAAAAGGTTGGATACAGTGCAGACTTCTCCACACATTTTTCTGTTTCAAGAACTTTTATCTTCCCATCATCAACAAATACATTTGAAAAAAAAAAAATTACTGTGTTGAATCAGGTTCCTGAGCATCCTCTTACATATAAATTGACAAAGAGTTGAGTAGCTAACTGGGATTTACAACAGTCACAACTGATGTTTCATGGGCATAGAATCTGAAAATTAAAATGCAGAATCTGAAAGATCACCCTAAATGTAGACATTGTGTAACCATCTTCCTTCTTTTTGTATACTGGCTTGCTGTTAAGAACACTTGCCGTTGCACTGGGGAACATAGGTATGAGGTACTCCTTAGGCAGTGGGAAACATAGGTTTCATGTACTCCTTAGCCTGGTGAGATTTGAATCTCTGGCTTCCACATGCCAAGCTATTCCCTTTGGGTATGTTTCAATCCTCTTTTTTAAAGCTGACTGCTACAGCTGAGGGCACAAGACACATCAGTCTTGAAGAAAAACCTATGAGAAGAAAACTGACTATCTAGAACTCAGGGAACTTCACCAGTAGTTCACAGATTCTTAGCTGTTGTCTTTTAACTCAATGGATTATGCAGAGATAGTCTAATTTAAAGTACATAAGTAACATCCATATTTTAAACTGAACATGAGTTGCGCTGTCTCAGAGCATGCCCAGGAAACGAATTTGACAGAGGGAGCATGACATTTTTCAGGATCCCAAAGTTCAGGTTCTTGTGGGTTTGCATATTGATTTGGGGACCTAGAAAATAATTTGTTATTTTCCTGTAATGTTGAGTTCAGCATTATGCTGAGTTCATATTTCAGGTGCCCAGGCTTTTCTGAGTAAGTTCTCTCTGCTTAGATACCCAAATTCTGTAGAAAAATGGCAGTAGGTGCCCCCAAAAGCTACACTGGATCTGGCCTAAGTGCACAGTATGTGTGTGGATGATTAACTGGCAACACCTAAAAATCATTACTGTATTAATGCCAAATGTAAGGCTATTCCAATCTTAAATTATTAACGTGTGTGTCATGTAAAAAAAGTCAAAAAGATTGAAAGCTTAGAAGTGATAATCTAATGAGGGTACAATACTTTAAATGCCTCTGTGATTAATTTGGGTTTTGACGGAGTTATGCCCTCTTTGATGTATTCCTTTTTTCTTTGATATTCTAAGAGTTGTCTGGGTTTAACAATTAAAGATTATAGGTTTGATCCATTTCAAAGATGCAGAATGCTTACAGCTCTTTGGAACTTCTGTGGAATTTGTGAGTGTTAGTACTTCTACAAAATCAGGTCCAGGTTTTTAAAAAACCCAGAGCCCTAATTTAAGAAAGCTATCAAGCAAATGCATTTTAATGACACTGATACACCAGATCCTCAAACACGTGATGTTCATAAGTGGAACAGAAAAGTAATAATGCTGTGTTTTAATTCATAACATAGTATTTTTTTGTAAGAATTAAAAAGAGAGATGTTACTATTAAAAAGTAAGGACATGGATATGTTCCAAATAAGAAAATGCAATACAGTTTTCTGCAGCATTAGTAAACAAATCGTTGAATAGTGTCTGCCCGTTTGAGAAAAAAAAACACTATTAACACTAGTATAGGACAAGAATACTCTGTTTAATAGCATATATAATTTTAAGAGAAAAAAACCTATTGTGTACACTTTTATCTTAGTCACTTTCTTGTTTCAATAATGTTTCAATAATTAGCATGCAAAAATAAATGAAAAACTTAAAAATAAAATAAAATTTTATTAAGTAAAACCAGTTGTGTTTCAAACATAATTCAGTCAAAAATTTAAACTGCAACTAAGGCAAATTATTAACAATCATTTTGGAAGAATAACTTGGCAAGTTAAAAGTATTCTTTTTTTTGTAAGTTTTATCATAGCTTATTATATGTGCATCTTCTTTTGACAGTCACTGACACACAGGCTCAGACATGAACTTCTAATACTGGCTTTAAATCCCTACATAGATTTCCCTTTTAATAGAGGAAAAGGTAAAAAACATTTTACTAAATGCATAAGTAATACTGATCCTTTTAATAGGAAGAAATAATTCTCCTGAGAAAGATGGTAATACTGGACCAACTTATCTGTAAATACAGATAAGAAGAAAATTAAAGATAATGTCTTGGGAAATTACTCCTTGTTGGAGAATAAATGCTGAAGAGCAGAAGTCTTAATCTCCAGGACTGCTCTTATGAAGTCATGCAGAATGTTTCTTCCTGCTGTTATAAATCAGCATCTTCTTCATCGGGAGAGCTAAAAGGGTACCAGTGTAGTTGCAGACTGGGAACCTATAAATTTTCAAAATGTAAAGGTCAGAAAGCCCTACTCCTGAACCAGGACCAGGGGGAGGCAATATCTTGAACTTAGAAAAGAAGAAATGGCTCCCACTTTAATGAAGGAAGGTGATTAACTCTGCAACTCAGACTCTTTAGAAAATTTTAACATTTGGCACTGATTGAGCAATTCACTGCTTGATCTTTTTAGTCTGCCCTCACAACCTCATTTGGGTAGATACAGTGACTCTCAATCCAAGCTTTTCATTTTCTGTCTTCCTAAGGAGGTAAATGACAGTTCTTTACATCAACTGAGGATGAATTCTTCTGCCTAAGTTCTAGTCTGTGAGTCACTAGCAAGACATATATGACTTCATATTCTGGATCAGGACCTTGCCTCATTTTAATAGGTTGATTATGGATTTGGCAATTGAACACATTCAGCCTAGGGAATGGATTCAGTTTAAATAGAGATTCTCTATACCAAATAAATGGAGAGCACAACCAAAAGACATTTGTATTTCAGACTATGAACTAAGACGTAATGATACTTTAACAATATCCCCTTAAAGCTAAAAGGTGAAAGCAATGAGCTCACTGTAAAGCCAGGTAAAATGCAAGTGAGGAACAACATTTTCCAGCTTATACAAAGTAAATTATATTTTTTACAGAAGGAAAAGTTTAAAAAATACTACAGGTAATGTAGCAAACCTCTTACAAAGGTGAGTTTGTGAATAGCCTGTAACTTCAGTTTATGTTATCAAGCCATGAATGAAAGCTAAGGCTTAAAATTTGAGGAAACCATTCACCTCAAAGGCAGTTCTGATACCCCCCTTCCCCCCACACTGTACAGTCATTAATAGTTAAATCATTCTTAGTGGACAAATTGACTTAATACAAAGTGGAGTGACCTACGTTCTTTGCTGGTTCAAGTGCAAAAGGACAGGTATGCTCCTACAGTTTAGTAAGCAACTTCTAATAGCTGCTGAATTTACCTATCACTGAGAGAAAGAAAAGTCTTTGCAAGGAATAAAGGAATAATCAGCAGGAGGGAAGATAACTCAATGTCATCTGAAATAAGATTAAACAGAAAAACAAAGTACTTCTGTTAAAAAAAAAAAGTTTTCTGATGTCTCATAAAATCCCTGAGTCAAAGGTGCCAAAAAGACATACCCTATAAAGTTCATGTATAAGGACAGAAAATAAATAGTTATTCTAATCCTTTAATGTCCCTGTGCAACAATGATGCTTCCTCTGCAGGCTCTTCCAATTCTGCCATCGTCTTCCTTATGCTCCAAAATGTATCTGGTATTCACCAGAATGGTCCCAAAACTGAAGAATCTCCAGAATTGTACAGCTTTTTTTCATAATGTCACTATTTTATTCTCTGTCTCTGGGTGTCTTTTGTGATCCCAAAGTAGGTAGTAGTTTGTGGAAAATAATTTCATTTATGTATGCGATTGTTTTGAAATCCAATATCAGAAAGTGCTATTAAAGTGGCTTAATAAATCATATCAGTAAAGGGTAGATCAGAGGAATAAGCTTGCCATGTGTCCACTCTTTCATATAATGGTGATTTTTTTTACCTTATAGGTTGGTTAATAGAATTATAAATATACATTAATGTGTATTTTTAAGCATAGAGATATCACAGTAAGCAACATTCACAGATGCTATGACAAGCAACTTATGTATTATATATATTTCCATATATATTTTAGAATAAAGGAGAATCTTATTGCCCAATAAAAACAAATTTATTCAGAGGGCCAATATTTAATCCCAAAAGATAAAATAAACCATAAAATTCAAAATTATTTTAAAAGTATTTCTCAAATATATCTGAAGAAATTCAAGTTAGTTGGACTTTTGCAAGAAAAGGAAGTAAATGCTTTTTTTTTTTTGTAAAAGGCAATATGCTCAAAATTTATCTGGGGAATCTTAAAAACAGTATATTTTAAAATAATAATGAAAGACAGGAGTATCTTTTTTCCTCCCCAGGTAAAAAAGAAGAATTTTCTCAGCTGGATACTACTTTAGATGAGAAGTTACAAAGGAGAAAAGACTTTACATACCAATGGCTTCATACACAGCTTTTGGATTATGAAGCAGCCAGTTCCAAAAATATGAAGTGGTGAGGTCATTGCCTTTAAATTAGATTTTTTTTTATTTTAGATTTATCTTGTAAAGTGAAACCTAGGTTAATGGTTCTAAAACAAACATGACTTTGTAGCTAGGAGGCAGTACACCGTATTTCCGGGTCCCAGACATGGTACCCTTTAGAATTAGTTTAGTAGTCATTGTACAGTTACTTCTTCCACAGTGATAATGAAATGATACACAGTGCAGAATCTTATGATAAATATCTACATAGTTTTTTGCTAGCAATGAAGTGTTTTTTTAATTGTAAAGAGTATAGGAAAAAGTGCTTACGTGTCATATATTTTATAACTTTATTGGTATATGTTATGGTTTTATGTAATTAGATCAACTGTAACATTACCTATGTTGTTAGATTTGATTAAGGAAGTAAAAAACCCACTTTTTAAATAGATAGTATGTATTTATATCTTGTCTTCAAAATATAAACCCAACTTTTACATCTACATTATATACTTTAGTAAAATGTTGTAAACATGTTCCTTCTATATTTAATTTTGGTTATTAAATAGGTAAAATATCAATAGAGTTAAAGCAAAGGTTAATCTCATTCCCTAAACTAACATAAAGACATAGTAAATATATTTTGGTCATAAATTCAATATAAACCATTGATATGTTAGTGAAGTCATTAGTAGACACAATGCCAAGCACCTCTAATAAAACTAAACAAGGTGTCAGTAGGCAAGCAATGAATTTAGCGTAAGACTTTAACTTTATTTCCATTAAAAATGTAATTAATTTGTAATGAAATAGACAGCATATTGTTATGTTTTGTATGGAAAAATATTCCACATTTCTAAATTGTGTCAATGACTGTAGGAAGTATATGCAGCACATATTCCTTAGAAAATATTTGTCAGTCATGTTCTATAATAGTGAAACGCCAAGTGTTTGTTTAAGATAACTGTCATGACTTTTAATTTGAATGAAAACACTGGAACAGAACATGTAATCATGTTTGAAAGTAAGAAGACATGGAAATTCTTAAAAGAATTTTTTAAAATGTTGTTATGTTACCTCTGCAGGTGTGTGCTATGCACTAGTATTTGTACTGACATTTTTTAAGATTATGATACCATTTTTGAATGTGGCAAAAGTCCCACTGATCTCCATTGGTACATCCCTGGTAGACTGTTTAGAACAGCTCATACATTTGTGTAACTGAAAACAATTTTATTCCTATGTAATGTGACAACTGATTTGGCTATAATTTATGTCAATACATGCAAAAATCCATATGTGGTTGCATTTATTGACATTTATATTTTTAAATTAATATTCTAGCATAGGAATAAATAAGATCAGTTGTTAAAAATTTCTTGATTTTAAGTACAAATATTTTAATATTAATTACTCTGATACTTTAATGTTATCAATTAATATTACTTACTCTGATACATCTTAACCATGGAATTATTTTAAATAGTATCATTTCTACCTAAGCAGGAGTCTTTCCAGGAAAAGATTCTGTCCAGGTATTGTAGTGAACCCAGTACAGTGCGATTTATTGAAATTTCTCTTCTACATTTTTCCCAGCTGTCATTTTTTGCCTGAGTTAGATCCTGCGATACGTGACAGTAGACGAGTACAACTTGTGGTAAGAACTTTTTTCCTTGTGGGATTTTGCAGAATTCAGTTATGCCTTGATGGTGTTTTCAAATGCATACTTGGTGTAAAAACAACCAGGAGATTTATTTGATTGAATATAATTTTTTAATGTTGTCTCTATTTGGCAATCAAGTTGCCCATTGATGGAGATCAGAAGAAAATGTTTGAGCGCAAGAACCCATGTGTGTACATAGGGTTCTAGTTTCATAATCTGATACTGGTTTTGTTTTTAAGACATCAAATGCTACTGTGTGTTTTTTAAAGCTTATAAATCAACCTTTTAAAAAATGTTTTAAAACAATTAAGTATGGTTTAGCACTAATTACATTATTGACTGAAAACATGTATTATTGTCAATCAGACAAGTTTCAATGTTCTTAATTTCTGTAAGTCACATATCTAAATCATTCTAATATGCCCAGTGTCATATATTAAAAGACAGTAAGTTGGACTAGTATATTAATATGGTGACATTATTAAAAACAGTGTATAAAATCAGACTTATTCCTACAATTTCTTTTCTGTAGTTTTTTGCATCATAAAATGCCCTCTACTCTTTTCATGATTCATTCTTTTCTTTGAAGCATTTAAAAAAAATTGTATTTTCTGAAATGGGTAGTTCTGTAGGTTGGCAGGAAGGAGAATATGAGCGATTTAACAATCTGAAGATTTGCAAAATGAAAAGACTTGATGTCAGAGATATCCAAAAGTTCCTTTGATAGTCAGCAGTGTTATGATGCCTACACGTCAATTTATCCTATACAGACACACACACACACACACACACACACTCTTTATATTTTATTGCCAAATTAGCAATATTCTTGTTGATATAATTATGTGGGGGTTAAAAAAATGGTGCTAAAACTTACAAACTATACTAAGTTAGTGTCTTATATTCATATACATAATGTAAAATGTTGCATAAAAAAGTATTTCCCAGTTAGATGATGTGTCATGTGCCTCGTTCTGTATTCTGAGCAATCTTGGCCCTCTCTAACCTCTATCTTCCTTAGCTTCACCACCTATGCAATATGCATGTTTTGGAAATGCTTCCATAAACTCTTCTAAAATTCACTGTCGAAATATTGCTTTTAAGACTTAGATGTTACTATTACTATTTTCTTTAAGTCAGATTTTGTCAAAGATTTTCCTCTGGTGTGGGATGTGTCCAGTTCTTAAGTTTAGTGCCTCAAATCATGAACCAGGCAACTGTTGTAATGGGTTTTGGTTGCAGCTGCACTAATGGTTATTTGTTAGATAAAGTCTAAAACAGTAATTGCTTTAATTTTAGCAAATCATAATCTAATAATGTTATCTAAATTACACATTATGTAATTATTGGTAAGCATATGTGCACATAGGTAGATTGTATCTTATTTACAGTAAGCACTTCTGTCCACAAAACACTGCTGCAATCCCACAACAGTATTATGTGGTGTGTCCACATAACTGGCAATGTTATGGGATTGTCACAGCCTGCGCCACATAATTACATAGCTGTTCCACATGAATGAAATACAAAGAAAAATGCAATAGAAGGTCAAAAAATAGAAAAAGGAATAAAATGTATCTTTAGTGCAGAAAGCAGTACTATATAGGCAATGAAATACTGATGTGGTTTGTACACATAGATGGCTGGAGAATTACGGTTTTAAAATTTATATGGGTTCTCTTAACATTTAAAGGTTGAAATGTGAAATGTGAGCATAGTCCTAATGCTATTGCACAGAAACTCAGTTAAAAGCTATGAAATCATGACAAGAATGAAGGTAACACTTAGCTGCAATCATTATCAAAAAGTAGGAGAAGTTCTGGTAAACTGAAAGAAAGAGGAAAATATACATTACAAAAACAAAAAAAGATAATTAGAAGAGAGCATTCCTAGGCATTTCCAGTAGTTTATTCATATGTCATATGCTCCATCATAAAGTTTCCTGGTGTGTAATAGGATCCCTAATTTGTATGTGTTACATAAGCCTGCTTACATTCTGAAAGTACTAGATTAATATAATTTTCTAACTGGTGTTTGTGCACACTTGAAGAATTTAAGACACTCTTTTGCATGGATACAAAATGGTATTTCAATGGTTGCTTATTAACAATAGTGTCTTAGCCCTTCTCGTTGGGCAATATACCCTATATAGTAACCTGCAGTAAATCTAAGACCTTATTATGTTAATCTTGATCATTTTGATAATTTTGCTTACTACTGCTACTACATAAGTGCTTGTGTATTCTTACTACTAGTGAAGTAGTAGATTAATAGTGAACTAACTACTTCACTATTAATCAGTATCTCTAAATCATTAAGATATAACTTGAATTTAAAAACAATTTTTACCTCAGAAGGTTACAGAATATCTTGATAATTTAACATAGGAATAGACAAATATTCAGATGCAGAGCTGTATTGAAGGCAAAGATTCCTTCTCATTGAAATTAATTTCCAATTAATGGGAAAAAAAGGTTTGTAGTAATAAAACTAAAGGGCAAAAAGTCTGAAGAGTTAAATATGGTGATCACTACAGACTGAAGTCCAATACTGCACTCGGTGAAAAAGTGTATCAGTATCTTAAATTTCTTCCAAATTTTTGGCTCTAAGCTATAAATGTAAAAGGCAAGGTTTTAATTAGCTTCAGAGGACTTACAATCAGGTTCTTTACAAACCTGAAATTAAGTTTGCTCCCATGATTAATACAACCTTAAATATTACTCTGACTGTAATTGAGTGAAAATACTTATCTTTATTTGAAAAAAAATAGAAATATTTTACATCAGAGCACCAGACAGCCCTATTGAAATCTAGCATATAACACTGAGCATTGTTGTCTACAAAATTATGAAGCCTCAGAGTCTATGATGATAGGGATTGGATAATAATTCCGTGGAAACATTAGTTCTTTAAAATACTGTGGCTTCCTGGGTCTTTGGGAATTGGGACATTAGAAAAATTCTGCTGTGTGTTGAAATAGGTTGGATGGAAGTAAGAATGATCAATTCCATTGGTTTGAATCTCTCTGAGCATCACAATGATTGCATTATTTCTACTAAGGAAAGACTAAAAGCTTTCTACTTAAAGATTTTGAACATACAGAGCTCTCACAAGCTTAAAGCGACTGTAAATATTAAGGCCAAAAATATAAAGAGATGGCAGGATAAAACTGTTAGTATTTTCAAAGTTTCTTGACACTGCTATGGGATAGAAAATAAAATATTTATGTTAACAGCAATAATACAGCCTGCTACCTGTGCAAAGCAAAACTTTAAAATCATGGTCATTAAATATATAAAAGGCAAGCATCAGAAAACAAGGGATAAACTTTCTCTGCTGCCACAAAGGGTACGCAGTCACTAAGGAAGAGCGTAAAATCTCTGTATCTTTGGAGTTGTTGGTTTGAAAATACATGAACTTTTTAATGAATTTTACATTAAACAGTGACTGGGTAAAGACAAAGAAATGAAACAGGACTCCATTTCATCTGAGTTCTCTAAGTTAGACTGGACTACAAAGCCTGTCTGCATTGGTGCAATGCTGCTCTTGGTACAGTGAGCTGGTTTGAACAGGAAGTCTGGAGATCGTCTCCTCCAGAATAGCCTACAACTTTATAGTAATGGCATTTTCCTGAGAAAAAGGGAGCTGCAGGCTTCAACCCCCCTGAGGAAGGAGTCGAGACCCCGTCTTTCTATTCCTGATGGAGCAGTCTAGCTACTACAATATCATGCAAAAGTTTGGTGACATTACCACTAGCACAGTCCTTCCTTTTCTGTTGTTTGTTTATTTAAAAAAAGAAAAAATGGACTGTACTCGGTTAGACACCTAGCTTCTGAAAGGATTTGGGGCTTTTCAGCCCAGAGTAGAGGAATGACTTAATCTGCCTCCTGGCCTCCACTTCTGAATGTCCAGAGACTAGAAAATTTAAGTACATCCTTATGTTCAGTACTTCCAGCTGACCGGCTCTGCACTGGGGATTTTGTAGATTGCTCTTCTGCAGTGTCTGATTTTTCTCCATCATTGTTACTGGCCCTCAGTATCTAGTCAACAGTGTTGTTAGATGGCTGCTTCTGACATTGAATAGCTTTTCCTTTCAAGGAAAGGGATTTCTTGTTGAGTAAATGTGAATCATTTCTGCAAAACTAACAATCTACCATTTACAGTGTGTGGTATCTTCCAGGTCAGTATTTTTAACCTTTGCCCTACATGTTCCCAAAACAAGGACCCATTGCTAAAATGAATTATGGTTTTCGTTTCTATTTTGCCATATTTATGTGCAGGTACATTGTCTCATGCCAAAATGTACCACCACTGGATGTTAGAAGTCTATAATTAATATAATACTCTTACCTAAAGTATAATTAAAATGCTGTCTGATGGTTATGGTTAATTAGCAGAAAACTAAAAGATTAAATCACTTACTGGGCCCTTGACTGATTGAACTGATACATGTCCTGGATAAAACATAAATATTGCAGAAAATAATCCAATATGACATCTCTGACATTCAACTGTAACTTAAATTATAGACTGGTCAGTAAATGATCTTAAGCTGTTTAAGGTTTCATCAGCCGTCTGCAAGATTGATTTTCTTCAAAATTACTGTACTAAAATGTTTTCTTTTGTTGTTGCACTGACTCAGATCACAAACCACAATTTTAAAATCGGCTCTTATTTACAGAAATGCTTTGACATAGTGCATTTGTTCAGCCCAGGCAACAATAAAGGATTGTGGTATCATTTTGAAGAAGATTGTTTGACAGACCCTGTTTGTTTATTTGGGGTAATGTGAGCTGCATTCAGAAAATGTTATATTTTGTTTCATGATTGTGTACATTCTCTCCCACTGCTTCCAGGCAAGTCCTGTAAGCAGAGAAGACACGGATTTAGACCTTGTTTCCATGGCCAGTGGAAGTGCTTTGACTGAGAACAGAGAAAAAAATAAGCAGCCACACAGACACTCAGCAAGATCTTCAAGTAAGTTATGGGTTTTTTCAATATCAGTTTTAAAGATCACTTTAAAATGCTAGGTGGAACTGAGCATGCTTGGAATCCCTAACAACACACGCTACTTATCTTTCTGTTTCTTTCTTACATAAAACCTTTTCATACGTTTTCTACAGTTCTGTTTAAAAACTGTGTCATTAATATCAATAGACTTTCCTCTTGTGATTTTAATGCATGGGGAGTTCCCAGTGACGTATGCTAGGTCTTCTGGTGATTGAGTTCTTAAAAGATTTTCTTTTATCTAAGTTAGAAAACAGAGTGGGTTTCTTAATGTTCTTCATTTTTTTTCCAAGAGGTTTGAAAAATACATGTTTTGTTAACTGAATACCAGACCACATATCTTAATCATCACAGATTTCTGTCATGTTGATTAACAGTTATGCTGTAGTATATGCATCCTACTGAACTTACTGTAACTCAGTGGCAGAGGATCTTTTAAAGCCTTATATTTTTACCTCTCTAATATCATAAAAATTAACAAAAGAATGTACATACAGAAAAAATGAAAAAATAATACTTGAAAGTCATAAAATGCTAGCATTTAAGTTTCATGTTTTATTTTGTGTAATATAACTGAAGAAAACGTTAATGTATTTCTAATAATATGACATGCTATATTTTGTCATTTGTGTACGTCTTTTCCAAAGAATGAAACTCCAAACCCCAAAAATGTATGTTACAGAAAATATAAGCAGTATTAAATAACTTTGGCAAAATTATTGAAATTCCTAAAACTTTTTAAGTAGTGAAGTTTCTTGAAATGCTTTATGTCAAAATAGAAATCAGGTTGTTTCATAAATTGTAAGTAATTGCTGGATTTGCTTTTTTGATTATGTTTTCATATATACAGACTTTTCACTTTCAATGAGAAATTAAATTCAAGGAAAACATGTAAAAATACTTGATATCTCTATTTTTCTGGCATACTTTGTAAAGGCTTTAGAATAAAGATTTATTTACATTATATTAGTCCACCACAGGCAAAAAATAACAATGAGTACAATTTGTCCATGCTTATTCACTTGATTTACATTCCTAAAATTAGATTAGATAAAATTTATCATCCTAGCTGAAGTTAACTGCATCCATGGAGGAAGAATATGATTCTTTCTCTCTGCCTGCCATGTTAGAAAAAAATGATTTGTGTCCTGAGTTTTCCTGTTTCTCCCCATTAGCTAGTGATGAAGCCCTACCATTTAAATTAGATAAGATTACTAACTGCCAAGATCCTGAATTTGGGTGAGACAAGTCTAAGCTACTGATGTCAATTGCAGGATTATAATTATATTAACATATTCAGAATAGAAGGTATGTGTATCTTGAATATTGAGTTAAATAGTATACACTGCATTCATATTAATGTATAACTGCTGTCTAGATTGTAACCTCCACTATATCGCCATCCAGAGAAATAGATCAGAATAAGCTCTTTCAACAAAGACAGGCATGTAGAACTTGCCTATATTAGGAGCTTGGGAACATTAAAGAAAAAAGATGTTGTTGTATTATACCTTCAAAAAGAAGACTAGGAAAGGAGCAGGAAACAGAAATCAACTGGCAGAGTCATAAGTATGAGAAACAAAGACAGTTTACAGTGTGGTAATATATATGTATTTTCATAAAATACACATCTACTGCAGCACAGTTAAATATTCATTCTCCTTCCAGTAGTCTAGGAACTAAGGAAAAAAAGGCCCAGATCTTATGTCTTTCTACATATGTTTCTGAATGTGCATCTATATAAATTTTTTTATCATGGATTTGAGAAATTAAACAGTGATGATACATTAAATTTTAATGTATATTATATATAAAACCAGACATTACTGGTTTTATCTTTATTACTGGTTATCTTTGTACAATTTATATGCAGTATATGAACATGTTTATTATATTAATTCTGTTTGCCAAAGACTGTTGCTTTTCAATGATCAAAAATAAATTATTAGCCCTGTGGTATCCTTAATCTGAAAATATTAGAAATTAGCCTTTATTTGTAGTCTGTTCATTATAAAATACTTTCCTGTTGTATTGTCTCCCTTGGTTTTGCTTTGTGAAATATTTAATGAAGAAGCCTAGAAACTATTTTAGTGATTTAGTAGGTGCATTCCTTTTGAATTAGCCTGCACTTGTATTGCAGAAGAGCTTAGAAAAGATACTGTGACTGTAGAGGTGCTGCCATTTGAATAAATTGTTAAATCAAGTGCTTGAACCATTTTTCGAGGAGAATTCAACCTCAATGGTTTGACAAGCTTTAATTAATAAAATGTTACTAAGTTCACTTTGCAACATCCATAATCCTGGTTGTTGCTCAGAAATCTTTTTAATTATTGGTAGGATGTCTTTGGCAAACTGCACCATATAACCGTGAGAGATGTTAGTATACATCAGACCTATTAGATGGGGGTATCATATATGTTTCTTATATATAATTTGTAATTCAGTAATTGTATCAATAAATTGTTGAGAACCTCCAGGCTGAAAAGTCAGGTCTAAAAATGCAGGATAAATGATTTTTAGGTATATTCACTAAAAAAATCCTCAAATATATATGATACTGAAACAAAATGCATTTTATATACTACAGGGACATGACTGTACATGAATGATCATGTTTCTGTAAAGACAAAACATACAATGCTTCAAAGTCATTATCCTTTAATTCAGAGGGGTTTTAGAAAGGCTAAGACAAGGTTTTTCGGAAATATTTTGGAGACCTGCTCAACTTTGATGTACTTTTTGCAGATCTTATTTTCCAAAGGTAGCTTCTTAGAATTCTTGGTTAAAGAATTTTAGGGGTTTTATCACCCAATTTTACTATTTTTTTCTGAAAAAGATGGATGGGGTAGATTAATCCTGAACTAACTTAATTCTGTTCCTTGACAAAACAAAATGAATTAAGGAATAAAGGAAATGCTGTGGACATTGTATATCTCAGTTTAAGGAAAACATTCGTGTATTTAAAGTATTTGATGCGGTGCCATGTTATACGCTCAAAGGGAAAATTGACTGTACATTAAATTCACCCAGTATTAAAAAAAAAAATATATATATATATATAACCTAAAGAAAGAGTAGCAATTGTTCAGTTAGACTAATTAGTTATCTATCTAACTTAGGACCTTGCCTCTATTGATGGCCAGTACATTATGTTCTCAAACATACCACTTTATATTGCTTCCAGAAATCATAGCCATTGCTTTATGCTCCCTGGTAACTAATTTTTCTTTTCTATTTCTTGAGGTGGTTTTTTTGGGCGATTTTTTTTTTGTCCATTCTTGTGTGACCACTGCTAAAATCTTAATCTCTGTTGTACCTAGTGCCAATAAGTTGCAAAAGTAGGTGTGTTAGAATGTCCTTTTGCTGATTGTATTTTCTGCCTTTCAGTTTCATATAAACTTACCTTGCTTTTGTAAAAAAGACGGAAGAAAAAGTTCTTTTTCCCTGATGTATAATTTCTCTGTAATACACCTAAACGAGCCATGATGTTAGTGGTGTACAGTCAGAATTATGCAAGATTCAGGTATCAGCCCTACGCTCATTGGTATTTCTGTTAACTCCATAAATATTGGTGTTAATTGCTGGTTTATTTTGTTAATACTTTCCTGGACACTGGTAGTGTAGTCAGCACTAACTTGCAAGATGGGCATAGAAATATTTTGCAAAAATTAAAAGTTAAATAATTATTTTTTTATACGTAGCTAGACAGGATGAATTTTTTTATGCTAATGTCTAGTATGTGAGTAGGCTACGACAATCATCAACTCCATTCTATCATCCTAATATGGTTCTGGCCAAACAGTGTTGGGCCTTTAGATGAGTATCCTACATATTTACATTGTCTACCTATCATCACAATTTTGTGGTTTTCTTCTCTATGCAAATCTTAAACTTTATTTTCATTGTACTTCTTGTATTGTTAACTGCAATCTTTTGACAGAGATTTCCAGAAGCACCAGAATTGAAAAGGGAGCTGTGCCTCTAGTTGTTATTTAAAATACTGCTCAGAATTCTTAATTCTTCTCTTCCCTGAATTCTAGTCTTTCAGGGAGCCTCTGATATCAGTAAAAAACTGCTTTCCAGGAAAAAAAAGAAAAAAAATTTAGACCTGAAACTTGTCCTTCCTTAATGACCCCTAGTTCAAAAAATGGTCCATAAATACTATCTCCACTACAAAACATTTATCAATTTAATTTCTCAGATAAATTCAAACTTTACCGTTCTGTTATTCCATGAAATTAAATTAATGAAGTTTAATAATGCCTTTCTTATAGTGGAAAGATTTCAAACTCAAAGAAAAAAAACCAGTAACTTTTATTTCACTTTCCTTTTTATATCTTTCTCTCAATTCTTATTTTTCCTCTTCACAAAATCCCCACCTTGATTTTTTTTGCCTTCCTTTCTTTTGATAATGAGAGTCCTTAGAAAGTCTTCAACTTTGTTTTAAGCAGTGTGTGGTACAGCTTCACTTTTTTAAAAATTCCTGCTTTTCTGCTCCTTTCCCCTTAGCATTAGTATTGTCTATATATTCTAGTTCTATAACTGCTGTCTTTCATTTAGGATTTGTAAACTTGCTGTGTGCAGTAAACATCACGTTTTTAAGCTCTCCCTTCATGTCTTTGCTCATGTTTTACCAAAGGGTTTCCAGTGGGTTTTTTTTTCTTTCCTTCTTTCTTTTTTTTTTTTTGCTTATGCAGTCTGAATTAGAAGTTTGCCATGTTATAGAAACTGAGTCAGAAACATCTTAGAAACATGGGATCAGATATGGAGGTACTTATTTAGTAGTCCTTTCGATTTCTTGGCATTTACCTGCTTAGTAGATTTCCTAGAATATAATGGTAAAATTTATGCTTTCTCCTTTCAAATGTGTAGAAATGCTGTAAATTTATAGAATACAAATTACTTATTTGTACTTATACAAAATACTTATACAAAGTACTTAAAGTACTTATACTGTACTTTACAGTACAAATTACTTATTGTCAGCAAATTGCTGAGCCCAGTTTACCTTAAAAATCACAACTGCTGCCACAATTTTAGGAATTAAGCTGCCTCTTCTGTAAGCCTCATCTGGTTATATGACCACATGAATGTTAGTGGACAAGCATGTTGTCCAAAAAAAGATAATTACATGATTCCATACTATTAATATTTTTGTGCTCAGAGAATGAAGGCATAAAATGGATGAGAAAGGATTCTGGATTCTGCGGTTCCAAAGTAATTAAAACTTACCAGGCTTTGATACCTAGTAGAAAAGCATGAATATTGTTTTGAACATGCTTTCAAGATGATATTTTTTTTCCACACAGATACTTATGTACATTTTACCAGAATACAAAATATTCCTCAGAAAAAAAGCTGTCAATCCACCATACATTAATGCATAGCATATATTTACATGGTCAGAGGAAAACAGTTAGAAACTAATTAAACCTATGCTATAGGCTGAAAGAATACAAAATAATCTCAGTCTGGAAACCTTGGACATGTTGGAATATAATGGTACCTAGGCAAAAAGCCATGCAGAGAGATAGGATAATTTAGCAGTGGCACAATTCTGTATGAATTTGAAGTTCTTTAATGACTTCCAAACAAGAGGCCACTCATACCCTGCAGACTTATGGTGCAGGTAGATAAAGCTCATAGGCTTAATATTGTGTCACTTCCAAATTTTTCATCTGACACTGATGCTTTCTTTTCAATACTCAGTGAGAAAAATCACTGTATTAGAAATTAGTAAATCAGTACAATACTCTTCATTATATTTTAAACATTCTTCGGTATACTGAACTTTACTTCATGCCTTATATGTGAAAATACAGAGCACAATGGAACTTGTTCATGTGCAGACTTAGATACTAAAACCTACTTTTCTGTGTATGGTAAATGTATGGTGCTGATAGGATACATTTTATCCACATGAGAGAAAGTATTTGACTGGAGATACAAAAGTTTTGGCTTTTTTTCCCAGTTCTGTCACTAGCCTGTTAGTTGATATTAGGAATGTCATTTTGAATCTATATACATCAATTTTCCTATCTGCAGAAATAATAATAATGATATATACCATCCTTGTATAATGTTTATGTATCTGCTGTTGAAAGGATGATGGCATCATTATGTTTAACTGGGAAAGGGCCTCCTCCTCATTTGTGAACTGGAGAAACTATTTGGCAGCTGCCATGTCAACAAAGTAGTAATGTTACAGATGGATTTACACAGGTACAGCCATGCAAATGACAAACTAGTTACAGTATGGTGCAAAATCAAGGGATATGGCAAATGGTGGAATGATTAATTCACAAAATAAAGATAATTGGTGACAGTGTAGGTCTAACTCTCGTTCTTTCAGAGGTTCTTAAATTCATTAACTGATTTTTTTTTTTCTTAACTGAGGAGATGTTTTATTGAGTAACAATAGAAATGCAATAGTCCTTCAAGAAACGTTATTAAAAGTTCAATGAACAGTTTATAATGATGAAACTAGGAAAAATCAGGTATGTACCATGAATATCCTGTGTTTGGAAGTGACAGAAATCAGCATAGGTGTCACCATTTATGTGTGCAGAGAGCTATTTATCTTAATATTATCTGCTTGAGAAGAAGGCTTCTCTCAAAAACGAACATAAACTCATGAAGGTAAAAGTGAATTTCTGAGGTGAAATATTGGCTTAATCAAAGGCAGCAAGGCAGATTTCAGTATGATACATGCATCTAATACACAATGCAAAAAACTTCAAATTTTTGCTGTCGTTTTTTCTATTCACAGATATAATATCTGAGTATTTCCCTGTTCTTGCAATAGGCAATCTTAATAACTAATTTGTTTTTTTTTTACATTTAATGAAACACTCATGTAGGCCTGGCTCATCAGTGTAATTTCATTTATTTCCATGCCCAAGTGTTTTAAAAATTCGACTAGTGGTGAGTGCGATTAAGAAGAAAATCTGGACCAGGAAGTCCTTGTGTATAATTTTGCATAATGAGGATACTCATGCATACAAATTTGACATATTCTGCAGGGTCAGAACTTTTTTCTATTTGTTAAACACAGCTGAAAGATACTGCTTTCCTAACCACTTGAAATGATTATGGAGGTGCATATATATTTTTCTATGTATTAGTTAACTATCAAACAGAACATACCTAATCTTTTTGAACAGACTACAGAATGATAATTTACAAGATGCTGCTTAATTCACTTTGAGGTTACATATTTAAAAAATTACCTAAATGCAGATTTTAAAAGGCACGTAGAACTTGCTTTCATTAAATTTAGCGGCTAGGGAGAAAAATGATACATTATCTCATGTAATTTCATCATCTGTTTTTTGAATTATGAAAATAATGCAGGAACTATGTATAACAGATACACAGAGGCATTTCTAAATTTTAAGTACTTAATTTTACAGCATGATAGTCTTTTATTAGGGTTTAGGGGTTCTTGGGGGGTGTTGTTTGTTTTTTTGAAAGAGAAACCAGGTTAAAAAAAAAAGATAAAATCCATTC
Source organism: Morus bassanus (assembly GCA_031468815.1). Classification (NCBI taxonomy): domain Eukaryota; kingdom Metazoa; phylum Chordata; class Aves; order Suliformes; family Sulidae; genus Morus; species Morus bassanus. The sequence continues at coordinate 38,086,694 of CM062571.1, read as the reverse complement.
AGAGACATTGACTTACACATAACTTAGATACCCACTTGGAATCTTGGAACCGTTAGACCCACCACAAGGATTTCTGTCATATGTTATGAGTAAATAATGACAAATTTAGGTTTCCTTTGCTGTGCGATATCTGTCAAGTAGCTTCAAAAATATTTCTCAAGTCATTGCACAGGAAGACCCAGTAATGAATGTTGGGCTACTACAGAGTTTTTGCATTGGATGGCAAAGATATGTCTAAGATTTTCTTCCCCAAGGCAATCTTTCTTTTCTTGGTTTTTTCCTTCTAATTTGTCTCTTTTTCATTGCTGAATTTTCCACACTTGTGTTCCCTAATCCTCTCTTTTACTATGAACAATTCTTGTTTCTGCTCCTCCAGCTTCTTATTCCAGCATAAGCTTCCTCTCCCATCTACTCTTAGTCTTCCTTTCCACAGTCGCCACTGAGTCGTGTTTGTTTCCACAGATCCTTGTCTGATTACCTTTTTCCTCGCTCTTTATTCCCATTTGTATCCAGCTATTCCTTGCCACTATTCCTCAGATTCATCATCTCCTAGTTTAAATCTCCTCCAAATCTGGCATGATTTAGTGTACTATTTAGGCAGATCTTGAGTCCAGACTCTTAATTTACTTATTCTCAGTATCCTTCTCATCATCACCTGTATTTTCACTTCTTTTAATTATGCAAGTTCTGAGAGTTAGGGGACATCTAGTGCCCCTTAATCTGTCTTCTTTATTCTTACTCAGTTCCCCTTTGCCAATTCACAACTTTCGTCTTCCCCACGTTTTCTCTCTCCTCTCAATGTCAGTCTGATGTCAATTCATTCTAGTCTTTTGTGCCAGCTATGTCAGGGTGCTGTTTGCCAAGTTAGCCTTAGTTTCTCTCACCTGAACTCCAAGTCAGTCTCACTTCTCTCTCAGGTTCTAATTCCAGCCCTCTGCCTCTTCTCTCAGTCCCTTTCCTACAGGAGTTTTGGTTCTTAGTTCTTATCCTCTCCATGGTTCCTATAGCTAGGCTCCATCTGCCACAGAGAGCATGAAACAATCAGGCTTTTAAGTTCCCTGACCTAGCATGATCTTCAGCATTATTTTTAGGAATAGTCTTGCTTAGCTCTGTGTAACATCATGGTTAAGTGTGTTTCCATGCTGACTGATATTTTAGGGACTATAGCCAAAAAAATCAAGAACTTCTCCTCCAATCATGTAGAAACTTCCATTTGTATATACTTGATCCAAATTTGGGCAGATCCTAAAAGGAAGGCTCTGTTACTTGGCCAACTTCAAGTCCCCTCTGCAAAGGGCAACATAAATACTTCACATATTTTCTTAGAAGTGACCGACCTTTCATAAATCTCTGGCCAAAGGCAGATACTCAGTACGTAAAATTTCATCCTAAATGGTCAAATTTAGGGAAAAAGATAAGGAACTAAAAACCAAAAGAAATATTGGGCTTTAATAACTAATGGTGTTAGAAGTCCTGTTTGTAGTTAGGAAAATGTTATATTTTACAGGAACATTTTTGGAGCATTATGTTTATTAAGTTATTTATTTTAAGTGTGTAGAACAGATATTAATAAACATTTATAAATTATTCTTGTAAGTGCTTATCTATGTGCATTCCTTCATGTGACTGAGTCACATTTTAGAGTTTGGATTATTCAAGTATGTAATTGTCAGCATTATCTGGTTAGAACAGCATCAATGTTTGATAAAGAAAGGTATTTGAGTTCATTGTTTCTATACAATTTTAAGATTAGTCTCTAGTCCTACCAACTCGAAGTCAAGGAGATTTACAAACAAAATTAATTATTTGCTTTAAAAAAAAAAGTTAATCATGAGTATGTTTTATCTTCAAAACTCCATATGGAAAGGAGATATATCTTTACATATTATGTGGGTTTTTGTATAAGATGCTCCTGAGGCTTCTCAATACTATCCAAATGTAAGTGTGAAATATAATGTAAAATTGCAATACAAAAAATATATTTTTGTTTTGATGTAAACAATGCAACTAAAATTTTTTTTGATCCGACCAGTATTGGCATGAGTAACAATACTAAAAAGTAACTTTTCTGAGATTGTAGTATTTACCTTTTTCACAGACCTGCTGAACCTAGCTTCTTTCCAGAGCTTAAATTGATGTAAACGCTTTGCTGCTAAGGATTCGTTCTGGTCACTTTCATTAAAACGTTGAAGTTTTTTCTCCATGCCTTCTTATGCTGTATTTGCTCTTAAGTAATACAATATGGTAAGGACTTTGAAATAAATTATATCTCCAGACACACAATGTTAGGTGGATCGATAAATGCCCTATGACGTCTACTATACATCATAAAATTTCTATCATAACCTGTTTAAACAAAGCTTTTCTTCTTGGACACCAAGAATTTCATTCAAAGCGTTTTACATATTGCATTACTTATCAAAACAGAGGATATGTAAACCTTGACATTTGTTAAAAGACCCAGGCTTTAACCAAAAAAGACCAGAACAAATCAATAGCAGAAAACAGATTAAACAACAGAAAAGTGACTGCTTAGAAATAGAAGCATGTTAACTTAACCCAAGACAAGCTTTCAGCACATACTCAAAAGAAATGGTTATTTGATATATACAGGCACCTGGAAATCTCTCAGACTGTGCTGGAGCTTCATACAGTCAAATATTACAATTAAATGAAAGTACAGTAAATAACTGTTACAGCCTGTCTTCCAAAGCCTAGTTTGGGATAGGAGAAATTAAATTGCTTTTCTTGGCTAAGATTTTGTTCCCATATGAACGGGTATTAGAATAACTGTATATGATGTTAAATTATACTTAATACACTTGCCAGGTTCTATTTAATTCTAGTACCAGTAATAATAATAATAATCATCATCATCATCATCATCTATTGCTATTATTATTATTATGGTTGTCAAAAATATCAGTGCTCTGTAGAGTAAAACCAGTGTAATAGTTCTAATTTATATTTAGCAGAGGTACTTATCTATGGGCTTGAAACAATGTGAATCTTTCTGTTGTTGTCTTTGAGTAGGCCCGCTACAAGTACACTCATGGAACATAACATGAAAAGAAAGTATTATGATCATGCTTACAATTATTCATAAATCACAAATACACATGTGCATACCTAGGTGTGTATGTATGCATACTAATGAAAGATATACCTTACAGATCTCTTTATATTTATATCAAAATACAACTTTAAATGTCACCTTTTATTTTACCAGTCAAAATGTTCTGATAATAGTAATTTTATTCACTCATATATGCTAATACATGAACCATTCGTTTGCAAGACAAATTGCAGTTTAGGGAAAAATGGGGGTATTGCAAATTCAAGCTTGCTGTAAAAACTGTTCACATCATTAGTAATGCTGGAAGAGAAAGATGTAAGCTCTCTCCAAAAAACCTACTGAGGTGTAAAGTAAGACTTTCAAATAAAGCACACCCTGAAGAACAGTTAAAGATCTCACAGAGATTTTTAATCTTTTCATAATACCTGAGTATCTGACCTTGCAGCACTTCAGGTGTGTGCTTGGTAGAACATTTTTAAAAATGCGAAATATTTTCATTTGCTATCAATCATTGTTTTCTGGTGAATCTTTGCTTTATTTTTCTGTACACTGAACTAAGTATCCTCATCACTTATTATCTTCTCCCCTTTTCTTAAAATAAAAAAATCTCATAAAGCAGTAAAATTGCACAACTTCCCCTGAGCAGGTATAAATGTACTTACATCCAAGTAGAAGAAGTAAAGCACAATAAACATAAGTAAAGATAAATATAAGTAAAACAAATATAGTATGGGTTCGGTTACCTATTCATTTTAATTTGTTTGTTTTTTTGTTTAGAAAAACAAGACTGTATTTATAAGGAACATTTCTAGGTCCAGCCTCTTAATTCAAAGTGACATTGTCATCCCTTACCAGACTCTCTTGCCTTCCCTCATCCCCTCAACCTAGACAAAATTCTACCCACTTGCTAAAGGAGCTGTCTTTATTGAGTATTTCTGAAGGAAAAACTTGCCTGTTTGAATAATATAGAATCAGAAAACCTGTTGTAAACACAGGTCTTGACAACAAAATAACTGAGTTTTCATTTTAATTTATATGCAATATTTTTAGTTCTTGCAAGACTCTACATAGATGCTTACTTCATACCCAAGTACAAAGCTGCTCTTAATTCACTGCAAGAGTGTTCATACCTAGATTTTCACTGAAATAGCAAAAGATATGAATTAAAAATAAGCATAGTAATTTGTGGTCACATGTATGATAAATCAGGTAAGTCCCATATTTGCAATGTATTCCATTCCTATATTTTCATTTTTCTTTCTGTTTCTTCTTGCATTAAACTCTAGAAGAAAGAACTGCAATAAAAACCTTTCTCATATTTGACTAATATCTTCATTGTAAATGAGGTGTTTCTTTGCTTTATGACACGATTTTTCAGTCATAATTAATATTTAAGCCACTAGCAGTCTGTAAGCATAATGTCTAAGAATTAGGTATAATATAGGAGTAGGCAAACTTCACTATGTTTATATGCCAGTCTGACTCATATCTGTGTTTGAGAGTTCTTCTTCGGGGAATAGGCTGTTGGATCTCTATGCCAGTTCTGTCTTTCATCACTCCAGTTAGACCAATAACTGGAACAGCAGTGCTGATAATAATACCCATCTCTTAGCACTGGTTAGTAGATATCAAAAGTGCTTTATCAGAAGAGCAAGCATAATTATGCCCACTTCAAAGATGGGAAGATGGGAGATACAAAGGGAGTGATTTCCAGTGATTTACAACAAACCTGTCTTGTAGATATTTCAGTCTAGATTAGTTAATCATTCCCTACAATGGTTTTATTTTATTTGGCTGAAAGTGCTGAGAACTGTGTGAAGGATGGAAAGAAAGAATACAGAATAGTTTATGCTTTGATTCAGTCTCGGTCACTACTGTATACTAAAGTTTAAAGCAGACCCTAGGACATCTAAACAGCACTTCAGGCTAGATAAAGAGAGCTGTGACTGCCAGACTTTGAGATAGCCTCTGATTTGTTAAACCTGCATTCAAGGGAGCACAGAGTCTACACCTTTAGAGTATCTGGGATTTTGCAAAAATACCTTCAGGCTGAGGAAATTATCCTTCTCTATTACTGAGGATCTACAAATTCTGAGCTATGATTCTCACAGACATCTGAAACGTTGTTTTGTCAGACATCTTATATGCACTCAAGATTAATAAATTATTACATTTTACTCACAAAACATTTGACTACTCTACCCTCTAAACAATACACAAATCAGTTACAATTAAAAATAAGAAATATAATTGTGAACTTTTGACTCTGAAGTTTAGACAAGCACAATTTGTGCTATGACAGATACAGCTGTTATTCTGCCAAAATAAAAAGATATATTAGTAATTTATGAAGACTTTTCACAAGTTTCGTGTAGCAAATTCTAGCAAGTCTTTAGGGATTTTTTTATGGAATAATAATATATATTTCATACTAATGGAAGGACAATATATCCCTTCCAATTAATTGCATATAGTTATAAGTGGAAAGCCAGAATGCCTACATTTACAGATTTCTGAAATTCATCATGAAAATAATATTTAGCAGTACAGACAGGTTCATAAATAAGCGAGATTGTTAGTCCAGAAATAATCCAGATTAGGCAATTAGGATGCAGTTGACTTCCTGTTTTGCTACACTGACTCTATCCCTTTTAAACTAATTTTCACATTTATTAATGGTGGTTTTGTTCTGGCATTTGTATTTATTCTGTTTTAAAAATAATGTAATAAAAAAATATTTGTTTTGCCAAAACATAGAAATAAATAACTGGTATGCCTAGTTTACCTTTATCATTGATACAACTTTGAAGATGAGTGCATACGAGAATCGGTCTCAAGCATAATTTAGCCCCAAACTTCTTTTCCAGTCTAAACATACAATAGCTATTCCTCCCCCCTTTTTTTTTTAACAAAGAACATATTCCAGTCTTAATTCTTTTTGTTGTTTAACATTTGCAACTTCAGAAAACTTCTCTTTAAATTAAAGAAGGGATGCATTTTTTTTTAATATTATTACCATGTTAGATTTATTTTGAAGTTTCACTGCATTAACCACTTAATTTACTAATTTGAGGGTTTCAGCCTTCAATGAATACATTACGGTTCCCAGTCAAAAGAATTAATGGAAAGTTTACTGCTCGATTAAATAACATTATTCTTTGCTTTTTATCAAAAGCCTTTCTGCACCAGAGATACCTGCTACCATCTTGATGTGTTAAAAAGATCCAAAGGCAAGGAAACTGGGAATCCACTAAATGCAAGACATTAGTATTTTAAACCTTTGTCAAGTAGACCTAGAGTAAGTTATACATTTTAAGGAAAAAAAAAAAAATTATAACATCTGTAGAGCCATAAGAAAACAAGTGGAGATCACATTAAAAATATTTGAAAGCTCTTGACTGCAAAAAGAGATAACTATTTAGTAAGATACATTTGCAGTAATTTAAAACTTCATAAAAAAGGGAACTGGGCTGGGAAAAGCTCCTGGCATTTAGATCTAGCGGACTACAGAAAAGCGTCCATGAGAAAAAAAACTTCTTACTACTTGAAATTTATAGTTATGTTGTCTATATTAATGGATAGAATTCTATTCAGTCATATGATTTAAGCTCTTTTTTTTATTTCTTTGGGACTATTGTGAGAAACTTAATTTTACTAGTAAAAAGTACTAAAAAGTTAAAATATCAAAAATACTTACTAAAAATATGTAGTTAGTAATGCTCCTTTGATAGGTGGCAAAAAGATGTTTCTGAAATATTTATTTGATAAGCTAAGATAGCAAGCTAATTTTATATATATATATATACATATGTAAAACTGCTGTACTGTGAACATCATATCATTCTCTTGCAAAGTTTGAGTTGTCTTCCACAGATGCTTTCTTCCTTACAGATGTCTAAGAAAGATATTTCCATCTGTAAAATGTTGGTTTGTTAAGTGTTAAAATAAATACAATACCTTTGGTCAGGACTACTGGTTATTTTATTTAAATAATTCTTAAGTATTTTGTATAAACTATTGTCTAAATTACTCAAGCGTTTGTATGCATGACAATGAAAGTGATTATTTCACGTATTACTATGTGTGCTTAAACTTGCTGTGGCACCATTCAGCACCAAAGTTTAAGTATTCCTGGGGTTTGAAAAAAAGAAATCTCTCTTTTATTTGGTCTAATATACTAAAACAATGACTTGTTAATTAGATACAGTTCTGAACTAGTTCTCCATCCACTTGAAGGATGAACAACATTACTAGTTTCTCTGTCGAAAGCATTGCTCATCTCTCTATGTGTTTAAAATATGTTCAAAATGGACAGATAGTGGCACTTCAGAAGGTATCATAATTTTGTGTAGTAATTTTACTGTCTATTTTGATAAGGAGTTTGTTTTTAAAAAAGTACTACCTTGTGAAAAAGCTTGTATTACTTTTAAAACAGTGAGCAGTACATAATTATAAAAGTTGTGTGCTATCAGATTAGACATATTAATATATATTATTATCTTAAAAAGAATATGAACCAGTGAAATTTAGGGAGTTTTGTTTGTTTGTTTTCTAATTTCACCTGTCTGTTTATTGTTTAGAAAAGAATATATCTACTCCAGAAAAAACATGTTTGGGTCCATCTCATAAAGAACGGATATCATTTCGAGACCATCCAGTGCAGCTCAGCGGAGGATGGGGAGCAGGCAAAAAAAGGCAAAAGCTTAAAAATATTAGCTGAATATTGGAGATAACTAGTTGATTTAATCAAATATGAAGAGCATATGGAGAGCTGTTTCTTTTTAAGCCTGTGAATATCAGTTTTTGGATTCTCGTTTATTACCAATATAAACAGTTTCAGTTAACTACATTTGAGTTATTTTATTATACATGGTAACAGTGGTTTGGGTTTTTTTTTTTTGGTCGAAGTATTTTATACCTGACAGTAAGTTTTCAAGTTTGTGTTTTCAATTGCTTATATGTTCATGTGGTATAGAATGCAGAACTGATTAGCCCTACAAGGTTGGTTGTATGGTGAATAAGTTTAGGCTTGCTTATAAGAACTGGTTGAGATATGCAAATGTAATAATGATTCACGCTCATGTGATGTATGTCACATATCAAAACACTGAATTCTCATTTTCACAGGAATAAAAAACATGCTTGCAAACTGTGTTGTGAGCTGTACCAGCGAGCGATGCCGTTCATAGAGAAGTCTGTTTAGAATATTCTACTGAAGTAGCAAAAATCAGCAGCAATCTACAAATGGTGGGGATGCACTTATCTTTTTTTAGTAATATGAGAAGTCCTCTAGGGCTTTCATCCTGAATTATGATCATAATATGATAAAGCAACCTGTTATAGTTTTATACTTTCAAGGACTTCTAACATTTTCCTAGACGGTTAAAGAAAAAAATAAATTTACTAAGTTCTTATTTTGTTCAGGCTTAATGTAACATTACATCTACACGACACAACTGTTAACCCAACTTTATTTGTTCATGTTGCCAGACTCCTTCAGACCCATGTGTAAAAAGCTTTGTGGTGCAAAGAGGTCTAGAGAAAGAGAAGAAATACTATCTCAACTATTCACGGGTATCTAACTCATTACTTCTGGTGAATGCTTTATCCATCAACGTAAAGGACAGAAAATGTTCCTTGATTTCAAAGCCTAATGTTATTTTAATGTTTTCCACTTTGAGGGCAGAAGTTGCTAATTGGATCTAGAGAAGTCTGTCTTTGGTATTTTCCTCATCTGTTTTTGTCCAATGTTGTGAAGCCTCAACCCCCTACAGACTGAGAGAGAGGTGGGGAGGGTAATGGGGCTTGAAACTTCAGTCAGTAAAGAACATAAATTCTTATGTTGTGGCTGTTTTTAAAATGTACTTAAATTACATATGACCTTATTTTGTGAGGTGCTTGTTATGCTAACATACATATATGACTATGGACTGAAAGCAGTTATCTCCATTTTTGTGAATACTCATTCACATACACATTTTCAGATTAAAAGACGGTTGTTCTCATGGAAAACCTCCAGTAAATAACCTTGCTCGTCTGAATCAGCTGCTGTTTTTTATTATCAGTTTACTTTTGAAAAGTCAGTGCAGCCTACTTCGGAAAAGATTTCTTTACCTTTGAGGAAAAATCATCGATGAAGGTTTCTCAGCCTGGCTATAGAAATGCTGTGGTTGTCATCAGAGTATAAAATGTCAGTAGATGCTTATGTTATCTAGTTAGTTTCCCAATACAAGTAGCAAGTGTTAAACTGAATTTCCAGATCTGCTATATAACAACTTTTAAATGTCACCCCTGAAGACTGAGCTGCTGTGGTTTCAATTGTATCATCAAGAATGTAAGTTTTGTAGGAAAAACTTGTTAGTTAAAAATGTCTGCTGCTATACATGGCAGTGTGGTCAGTAAATAGATACAACACTGTTACGGGTGTTAACCGGAGATCAAAATGCAAAATCAAGCAGCTCACATTTTAAAGCTTCTTGCAGATTATTCCCTCTATTTGTCTAGAATGTCCATAATATACTGCACATCACCACAACTGAAAATTAGAGACATTTGTGTTTCAGATTTCATAAATCTTTCTATATCTGTATCTATCTCTATATCTAAAAAAGATCTGCTGTATCAAACTCATCATACCTAATCTGTCTTGCTTTCCAGGTGTTTCTGAATGAGAAATACCTTCAAGCCTAAATAAAATGTTTTGGCAACATTTTTAAAGTCATTTTATTTTGCAAAGAGAAAATAGTAGCTCTTTAACATACAATTTACTAAATTACAAATTGGAGTGACAATATTTGCTGGCATGCCTTTTCAGGTTCATAATATGCTTAGTCTGCTATTCCGTAAGTTGATATTGTTATGCATAGGTTAAGTACCATACCAAACAGAAATTAAATTATAAAGTATGCCAAAATATGTTGCTGTTTTCATTGCAGTGTGTAATAGGATGATGCCTTATTATTGTATCCAACACATTTTTTACGAATTGCAGTGTTGAAAGTACAGTGTGTTTGGTCAAATATGGATAAAAGTGCAAGGTGCTATTTCTGTTCCAGCTAGCAGAAAGACCTTTATGGCTTTCAGGAATAAGGTAAAGCAACCCTAAATCTGGGCAAATGCCTGCTGTTCACAGTCACACCTTACAGTATGCAAGGTCAGAGGTAACACGAATGCTGCACGTGGTGAAATATTTATGACGTGAATTTTTCAAGCCCTATTCTGTGCAGCAGAAAGCTGTTTCATGCTTTCTTTGTGACTTTCTCGGGTTTTCTTTTCTTTCTCTCTTTTTTTTCGTTTCTTTTCCTTTTTTTTTTTATTTTTCCTTCTTTTCTTTCTCCCCTCCACCCCTACCCCCCGATGCAGCAATTCCCATTTAGGACAGGAACACATTCTTAAAAGTAAGTTTCTCTGGCAATCTATTCTGATGTCAGAACAGCTGTGAGTCACAGTGACGGCCCAGCAAAACCTGCACCACAAATCCTGGAAACTGCATGTTTCTAGATGTGTTACTGCCTTTGCAGTGCTCCAGACCTCTTCGCGGCTCACTAGCATCATCTCCTCAGCTCTTTTTTCTGTTCCCTGCAGATCCTTTAACATGAAGGAGGAGGGACTTCAGGTGAATAAGCTCTTTAAAAAACCTTCCTTGGATGTATGAAGCTCGAGTCTCAGAAATGTAAAAAAGCATTCTTGCAAAAATAAGAATGAAACAACTGAGGTGCATTTATGCATTGATCCTTTGATGGGTGTCATTTGCCAAATCAAATTGAAAAGCTTTTTGCGATCTCTCCTGAATGGATCCCTGGAGTGTCTTTTTCTGTGCAACTTACCTGAACGTCTGCACAGTAGTTCTTAAAATCCTCCATTGTTTGAACAGTGGCATTAGGAGCATCATTACCTGCTGCAACAGAAAAAATACTCCCCAAAATGCATATTCTGAATGAGAATGAGGTGTTAATGGTACTCAGATAACCCACACTGGAATGACCAAACACAGTGGGAAAATGTTTCTCACTGAGTAATAGGCAGATTTTCCTGCTTACATGTTTAGACACTCTTGAACAGTAACCATGCTGACTCAAAAGATTATTGCTCAAATAGATTTCTTGTTTTTACGACATTTTTAAATAGCAGGGAGCCAATGTATCTATAGGATAGACATTGCTTTGATGCAGGACAAGTTGGTGTAACATTTTGACTTAGTAAGTCATTATAATTAATTATTAATAATGCTATTAGTCAAACATGCATTCATTAAAGGAATGTCCACTGTACATAATGTTTACGTTTTTCAAAAATGTGCCACAAGTGGTGTCCAAATCTGGCCTCAGACACATGGGTGCAAAACTGCCTCAGACACATGGGTGCAAAACTGCCACTTGGTCTCCCGCTACAAATGTTGTACACACTCTGAGGATATACTGGATTAATATCCTTTTGATTTTAGTGTCATATCATCATGACAATGACAATGTATATTTATGGAGGTGCAGTCTTTCCTTGATACACACTGAAGTCACTCCTATTAGCATTAATGGAAGCCAGGCTAACATTCTGGGACACTGCAATATCTTAAGATGCTTTTCTGTGATGAGAAAAACACGTATGAAAAGTAGCTATTACCACATGTCCCCAAAAAGACAGGAAAGGAACTCACCCATATTATAAAAGATCAAGTAGTCTGATACCACATCTGAGATGCAAGCTGTTTGTACTTAGCTGTACTAGCTGAAAAAAACAGCAAGCTTTGTTGCTTTTTTTTGTTTCTTTTTACAGTCATAAGTGAAAAACAAATTAACTAATTTTATTTTTTATAGGAGTTGTGAAAAGCATAGGAGCTTTGGCTAGTAGTCTGTGGAAGGCAGACAAATCACAGCCACTGCTGATTTCATCGTTGCATAAGGTCTTAGAGAGTGGAAATCTTGGCCCACAGTGAACTACTGCAGCATTTGTAAGAGCTTGTGTGACATGTATGTGTGAAAGTGGGATGCCGACTGGTCATGGATGTCGCTGTGGTTAAGTAGGAATGGGACACCTCTTTCCTCTCACACAGAGGCAGAAATATGTTGTCTGGAGTAGGAAAAGAGACATAGGTGTGGCCTGCAAGTAACAATATAGATCAGTCTAAAGCAACCGTTGGGTCCTGTGGAGAACTGCTTCCCTGGTTTTCAAGGTAGATGGTGGTCAAGAAAGTGCTGACCGCATCTCCTTGGATCCACCCTCAAGGCACGTCCTGGGTGCCTAGTTGTGCTGAGGGTTTGTTAGCACTAAAATCCCTACTGGAGAGATGTTCATGAAATTCCACAATGGCCAATGGACAGGGACTGGGTTTGCAAAGAGATTTTTAACAGATTTATTGTGTAAGTGCCCCAGACTGGCCATCCTTACGAGGACTGGAAGTTGAAATAAATGACATTATGAACTACACTGTTACCTGCAGAGCAGTTGGACAAATGGGTTGTTCTTCATGAGCACAGGTGGACTTTCTCCATTATTTTGGTGACACAGATGCTGACACAACAGGTTAGCACATACCTAGCTGCTGAGGACTAGCATTTGTTCCTCTCCGGATCTTCACTTGAATGGTAGATAGATTTGTTTGGAATTAGCAACCTTTTCTTAGTTTCTTAGTTGATTGATTGCCATTTACATTCTAGTTATTTTTTTTGCACCAAACACTGAAGAAGCCCAAATATCCAGGCAAATGCAAAATTAATTCTGGCTGAAATGCAAGTGATATCTCTTTAACAACTAGCAGATAAGAGCATTTTATATTGGTAACACCCAATGCCGATTTCATAAAGTTAAGCAGTGATAAAAATATGTTTGTTAATAGCTGAGGGTGGGGTTTTCTTTATTCCTAGCGCATGCATTTGTTAAATTTTTCTTAGACAAAGAAACTAGAAGTTAGCATTATTTTTTTTTTTTTTTTTCGCAAGGCATTACTTCAAGTGTGAAGGCAAATAAGCACCACCAGTTAGCTGAGCCGCAGCCAACGTGCCCGGCCGGTATCCTGAGGTACAAGACAGCTTTTTAGGAGAGATAGCTACAGCTATTTAGTTAAAATTCTAATAAAGGATAAATGTCTCTGTTTCAAGTCGGCTTAATTTTCTGTGCTTGTGAGCCGCGCTCTGAAAAGGAGGGCGTAAAACAAACTTTATTTTCCTGCTACATTTCGGTCATTAGGTGAGAGCTGTCCCTTCAAAATTGCATGTTTTCTGCCACCGTCACCACGTGTAGGAGGTTCGAGAGGTTACTTATTGCAAGAACACAAGTCAGCCGTAAACTTGGCTCTAATTTGCCTAAGACGTTGCCATTCGCGCGGTTTAATGCAGTTCTCCAGCAATTTTCCTTTAAACGACAATTTCCTTAATGTGAGAAAAGGAGGCGTGCCGCAGGGCCAAAAGAAAAGCACGGCTAGGCGAGCAGCAGGAGAGAGAAGAAGAGAATGCACAGACCACGCAGTGTCCAGAAGTGGTAGTTCCTGGTGGCTTTTTCTCTTCCGTCGCAGTTTATTCTTAATTCGCGGCTTCTGTGGGAGCGGCGGCGGGGCGGGGGCGGGGGCGGGGGCTCCGCGCCGCGGGAGCCCGTGTCGGCCCACGGCCGCGGCGGGGCTCTGTCCCGCTCCGAGGGAGCACAGGGACATCCGTGCGCCTCGTGAAATCCTTACGTACCGTCGCTTCCCATTCTACGAGCAACGGCTTCATTCTTTCTGGGCGCCTTTTGCCTGGGGCGGGGGGGGGGGGGGGGGGGGGGGGAAGGCCAATGGCAAGGAGCTGCGTTTTGTGCAGCCCCTTCGGGTCGGTGCCCGTTTGTCATTCGGTTTTAATTGCAGGTACTGTCTCGGGGCGGGGGGGGGGGAGGCGTTCCCGCCGCGGGCGGCGTGGCGGGCTCAGCCCGGGGCCCGGACCCGGGCGGCGGGGCAGGAGCCGTCCCTGCCGCGGGGGGAGGCGCCGGCTGCGGGGTCCCGCGGCCCGGGGGCCACCCGCCTTCTGCTGGCGGGTACCTCCTGCCCTGCTGCGGGAGGCGAGGGGAGCCTTCAGGCTTACCCCACCGCCGCTTTACCTGATCCCTTGGTAACGTCCCCCCTTGCCCCAGAGCAAAGGCAGACACAAATAAGTGACTTTCTGCCGGGTCATGTCCCCTCCCCGCCGCCCATCGCTGCCTGATACCCTCTGGAAACAGCCCCCACAAACGGGCTAGGGAAAGGCTCTCTGGCGGTGACATGCCAGGTACGGGTTTTGTCAGGAAAAGTGAAATATTCCGAGGCAATTTGTAATACAGTGGATTAATTTTGATTGCCCGGGGTAGAAACAAAAAGAAGACTGTCTCTAACCATAGGCTGGGGGTTGACTTTATTTGCCAATATCAATATTTGTGTGGAAAGCTTAAAATATGTTGTTTTTCCAAGAGCTGAAGTTTTAAAAGGGGGGGAGGAGGAGGAGGAGGCCCGTGGATGAAATATTAGCAGCATATCGGTTAACCACTAAGTCCTTTTTTGTATTCATCTAGCCGTTTCTGGTAAGAAGGGCAGAGAGCCTAAAGACTCGGGGATAGATGCTCCTTAATGCACCTAGCGTCTGGAAAGATATAGGCAGCTCTCAGCAAAGGACAAAATAAGGCTGAGACTGTACAGAGCCGGGTGCTCAAAGACCGGAATAAAATTGCTCTGTGGCTTTCGGCATCGCTGAGTTACACATTTTTAATCGGATCTAGCACACATCGCATTAAAAAAATAAAAAATAAAATAAAAAAAAAAGCAACGGTTCTTTCAAACGAGCTAACCTTGAAAACCAGCAGTCCTTGTCAAAGCAGCTCAATGCATCCGTTTGTTAGTGCCTCCGACTTGAACAGGGATCTATTTCTTAGCCCCTGTCCCTTCTGTCTCACACCTTCCTTCAGCTTCGTGCTTAGAAACCAGAATGTCGACCCATATTTCATGCCTTAGAAGAAATCAATTCATCTGAGATGACAAGGCAGCCCCCCACACACTCTCCAGGCCCCTCGATACATTCGGAGCCTCGGGGTCGCTCCGGTAATGTAGCCCGTATATTTTCGGAATTGTCCCAATATTAATCAAGCTGCCAGCAGGGAAGACGGCGCAGCTTAGAAAGGGGGGCTTTTCTTTTGGTTTACTCGTTTGCAGAGGTGCGCTACTGCTCACTGCCCTACAGCCCGCTCTCGGTCGGGTCGCGATGGGCGAGCGGGAAGGGGTCGTCGGTAAAAAAGACCCCAGCTTTATTTAGTTAGACTTCTACGCTTAAAATTCTTAATCAGCTCCTTTGGGGGACACCCTCACCCCCCCACCCTTGGAATTAAATTCCCGGGGAGGAGGGGGAGAAGCAAATGTTCGCCCGTGACATACTGCATAACCTGTAGTGAGCTGCTTTTTCACGTTTGGATTTTTCTCCTAAGACGTCTTTTCCTTCAATACGAAGAACGGTGTTTGTATTTTGCCTTTCGTGTATCTCTTATAATTTGTTGGAAAGCACGGCGGAGCGGGCGGGGGGAGGATTTGGATTTCAAAGAGAAGATCCAGCTGCTGGAGCGCAAGCCCGGCTCGGCTGGTTCAGCCGGCAGGTTTGTCCCCCCGTAAGGGCGGGTGGGACAGTCGCCTCCTCCCGGAGCCACGCCACCCTCGGCTGAAGGCAGAGGAAGGCTGTGCCTGTCTCTTCTATGATCCCGAGTGGATCCCAGTCTTACACGAAGCGCGGAGCAAAAACAATCGGATCCGAGAAGCATCTTTAGGAGATCTCTTCTTCCTGGTAGCGCCAAACTGCACGGGGCTTTGAGTCCCACGGCCCAAGTTTCAAATCCTTTCTAAACTTGATAAAGGGCTACAATAGCAGCTCGATAAAGCATAGATTAAATTCTTGTAGGATTTGTTTTTATAGCACATATGTAAGTAGGATTCATTATAATTTGAACTAGATCAAGATAAGGGATTAGTGCTTTTATAGAGCATCTCTTCTGAGATTTCCTATGGGGCTAAGATTAAATCCACACACTAAATATTATCTCGTTCCCTTTTGTGTTGAAAGAAACGTTAAACGGTTTGAGAAGAGTCATTAAGTGTTGCAAGAAGAAAATTGTCGAGGTTCGTCCAGCTCTGACAGCAATCCCACTTTCCTAACGGGCGGAGAGGGACGGGGGAACCTCCCCGTTCACCAGTTTCTTGCCTTCCCCCCGAATGTGCCTTTGAGGCACATGAAATCTTCATTTTATCTGTGCAGGTGTCGTACAGGAAACCTCCCAAACAGCTGAGGTGCTGTCAAAGCGCCAAACTGCAGGAACCGTGAGATGATTCCTGTCATTAACGTTTTGGCTGGTTTGTGGACAAAACCTGGGAGCGTCTGAACCTCGAGTCTGGCTGGGAAAGGCTCCAGGCTCGGGCCCAGCGTAATGAGAAACGACACATCACTTCCCCTGTGCGCACTTCTAGGAGATGAGCGAGGCTCAACGGTCTCCTCCTCTGCCCACGCAGAATTAACATTACATGACCGAGCGGGAGAGCAGTGGGTTTGCTCCTGCACTTTCACTGATCTCTGAAAATACAGATCCCAGGCTTTTGGTAAAGTCACACAATGTCAATTAAACACTTCCACTCCGAGCGGAAAATCTGAAAGCTACCCACCTACACCAGAACCGATTTTTGTTTGTTTTCTTAGGTGAACAATAACTGCCCTTTAGGAAGAAATTCGTTAAACGGGGCTTGGATCGGGACGTTTTTGCAGCCTGGCTGCGGAGATCCGAAGCACAATCCTTACTTTTAGGCATTATGATAATGATGCTTAACACACTTGGAAAAAAAAAAAAAAAAAAGTGTAACAGCCCCCAAAACTCAACTTCTTTCATTGAGTTCATTGAGATGTTGTGCACATTTTTTGCTGGCAGTAAGAATACTTCACATGATTCTTCTCACAAACAGGATGTCTGGAAAATTATAACTCAGCCAAGCTAGATTTTGAATCTGTAATTTGCAGTTTGCCACGTTCCGCAAGGGAGATGCGGAGCGAGTCGCGGAGTGTCTTTTTACACCTTCTGTCGCCTCGGCAGGTCAGGTCGGTCGTTCCCAGGACCGGGCAACGGAGACCGGGGCGCTCCTCTCTCGGAGGGTCTCCCTGCAGCCTGCCTCCTGAGCCGACCTGATGCAATCAAATCTTCGCGTGTGAACGTGAAAGGAGCAACGAGGTAAAGCCTCAGCAAAGAAAACAGGCGGCTTGGGGAAATACGGAACCATCTGAGCACCTGTTTGTTTGGCTTTTTTTTTTTTTTTTTTTTTTTTTTTTTTTTTTTTTTCAGATAGCCAGTTCTCTTCGTATTTCACGGACCCTCCTTCCCCCCGCGGCTGTTGGGGTACCCGATGCCATTCCAGGGAACGCATCTCTCCCTTCTTCCCCCACCGCCAGCCCTGAGCCGCCGCTCGCTGCGGGGGCTGTCCCCCGCGGGAACACCCAGCTCGCGTCTTCATAGCCTTCCCCTTCCATTTTCCCGGATAACTGGAGGGTGTGTACGCGGAAGGAAGGGAATAACACCCCCAAAATTCGTTTAGCCCAGTCCCAGGTAGCGCTGATTTCTTCCCATTCAGTCCCTAAGGAAATTTCGTGTTGCAACTTTTCTGGAGGGAAAAGAAGTGGTGGTGTAAAATGGATTAAAACGTAAAAATACCTTCTGTGTGTCCTGACGTCCGTAGTTAAAAACCGGTATTAGACATGGGGAGGAGGGACGGGGGGATGGAGATCCCCGGGCATTGGGAAGGGAGATCCTCGCCCCTACTGACGCCGTTCTCACTTTACTTAAACAAACGCAAGACCGTGAGGATTGCCGCTGAGGAGATCCCGCAGCCACGCAGCAGCGCTGTTTCGGCTGGAAGGCGCCGCCCGGAGCAGCGGCGGCAGCACCAGCTGCGGCCCCGCGGTCACCGCCCCTCCAGGGCGGCTTGGCCCGCACCCTGCGGGTCCGGCACCGCGCTCCCGCAGTCCTTTTCCTAAATCCGTTCGCTTTTCGGCAGCGAGGCGCGTGCAATTTGTGCGGGTTCCTCAGTGCTACGCTCGGCTGTGTAGCTTCTGATCCCGGGAAGGGGAGGAAGGCGAGGGCGGCGGGGGGAAGGCGACCCGCCTTCCCCGCAGGAGAGCCCCGCGGTGCCGAGGCGGGGAAGCCTCCCGCCGTGCGCGCACCCGGCTCATCTCGGGGGACGGGCTTCCCCCGAGGGGCTCCTATGCACGGCGGGGGCGAGCTCCTTCACACCACCTCTGGCCACGAAACGTCTCCCCATCACACGTAACACCCTTTCACAGAAGGTTTAGGAGATACTCCATCTCTGGAAACACAGCGGCACATCTGCACGCAGCTCTTAATAACCGGGCTGCCTGGCGGAGGGAATCAGTCCCTGAAGAAAGATGCTTTTCAAAGCTGTCTCACCTCAGCACAGGATTTTTTTTTTTTTTTTTTTTCCTTTGCCGCCTTCTCCCCCGGGATCTGTCCAACCCCTTTTAAATGGTTTTAGACCGCTGAAGTCAGCTTTCTGTTTTCAAGCTTTTAAGGAGAACGAATGCCATACGTGGCGCCAATTCTCCCCTAGGTTACATCTCTCCTTCCCTTTGAAGTCAGCTGGGTTGCACAGAGGTAAAGGAGAGCAGGATTTGGCCCCTGGAGCTAACAATGATGTGGAAGCACTCTGACTTTTCTTTCTTTATTTGTTTATTTTCCCGGGGAGGAGGGACGGATTTTAAGATCCGGTTATAATTTGTGTCGCTATCTTTAATACTCCGATACCGTGAGCGCCTCTGTAAATCACGGCTCTAACTTCGTCGGGGAGCGCTTTGCAAAGACGGGGCGAGAAGCGAGTGGAGTCGCCACTGGGGTGCAGAAGCTGCGGGAGGGGTCTTTTTTTCTCAGCGGAGCGGGGAAGGGGTTGCGGGTGGGGAGGGAGAGCACGGCGGGAGCGGCAGCCCGTCCCGATCCCGCTCCCCAGCCGAGGCCGGCGCTTCCACGGCCCCGCGTGTTAGCCGCAGCCGCCGGGGCGGCCCGCTCCGCCCGGGAGGGATGGAGGGAAGGGAGGGAGGGAGGAAGGGAGGGAAGGAGGGAGGGAGGGGGGCAGGGAGGGAGGGGAGCTGAGCGCTGCCGGGGTGCGCGGCCGCCCGAGGCCGCCCGGCAAGGAGCGAGCCCCGTCGCCGCCGCGGCGGCTCGATGCCGCCAGCGGGACACGCGTGTCCCCGCGGGCGGGCACCCGCGCTTCCGACAGCCTCTCTCGAAAAAAGCCCTGCTGCTGCTGGGAGCTCTTGGGTTTTTACGGGCACATGAGATGCTCCTTGTCCTCGGCTCCCCCGGAGTTTACTAGCTGCCTTTAAAGAGGGACATTTATTGGGATAAAAGTGGATTGCAGGCTGCAACAACGTTGCATGTGTCTTTCATTTAAAAGACACCGAGAGCCCATTTTTTTCCTCCTCTTTTTTTCCTTCCCCCAAGGCATTTAGTGCTTTTAAGGCATAGTTATAAACAAGCTGCCGAAACGCCAGCACACGGAGATGCGGGCGGCGGGGGCGGGGGGCAGGGAAAGGATCTATTTCCCCGGATCTGGAGCAGGCGTCGCTCCAAAAGGTGCAAGGAGGAAACGTGCCGCTTCTTCAAGAAAAATCCAGGGACGGGAACGGCCCCTGGAGCGGCTCGCCCTCCGCGCCCCTTCCCCTCCTCCCGCTTCCACCTCTCCCTCCCCACAGGCAGGCAAAGCGGCACCCCCGTCCCCTTAAAGATCCCCAACCAACCCCGAGACCCCGAGCGCCACCTCTGCGGGATGGCGGGGCCGAGCATCCCCGCGGGGCGGCAGAGGGCTGCGGTGGGGCAGCCTTCCCGGGCCGGCACCTCCCGCAGGCTTCCCGCACCTCCCGCAGCCTTCCCGCACCTCCCACAACCTTCCCAGGCTCCCGCACCTCCCTCAGCCTTCCCGCACCTCCCACGGCTTTTCCGGGCCCCCACCCCTCCTGCAGCCTTCCCGAGCCTCCCGCAGCCTTCCCGCACCTCCCGCAGCCTTCCCGGCCCCGCACCTCCCGCAGCCGCAGGCCGGTGCCGGGGGCAGGTAACGCCGGAACGCGGGACGGAGATGCGGAGGTGGCAGCCCGGCTCCGCGGGATGCCAGGGAAGGGCAGGTTGTGCGTGTGCCTGTGTCGGGTGATGCCCGCAGCTACTCGACTGCAGCTGAAACGAGCATCCCTCGATTAGCTACCCCTTTCTCCGGGAAAATATCAAACTAGAGACCAGCTGAAGAAGGAGGGGAGCCGCTCGCCGGGAACCACGCTGGACCTGAACTGGCCTTCTCTTCACCTTTGGCTGGGTTCACAGGAAAGGTCTCTAAGACGTTCAGCGTTCCCGGCTGACCGTCACCGCACCTATACTTCAGCCGCTCATTAAAGCTCCACTTCTTCTCCCCCCACATGGGGGAAGGGCCCCCTGAACTGATTGCTAAAATAGCCTTAATCGAATAGACAAGGTCGGGCCCGCGATGCTGAGATACTAATCTGAATTCATTGCAGACTCGGTTTTCCTTTATTCCAACGAGTCCTCCTTTCACCGGGAAGCGGGGAGCGGCCCTTTTCCACAATTTGGGCATTTTCCGAATAGTTCCCCATCTCTCTCTTGCCCGCGTTTTAAAGCCTGCCTATGTGCGAAAGGACCAAGGAATTCAACACTTCAAAGCACACACTTTGGGCGAAAACCACCCGCTTTTTCAATATCCATAGGAATGCATGCATATATGGCTCATTTCTTTTTCTTTTTATTAGCTAAGACTCTGTTTTAATACTTTCATTTAGAAACTTTATTTTTTTTTCAAGTCAGTAGTGATAATATTTCAGGAGATTTAAAACAAAGGACCCGTTCTAACCGCTTCGCACACACGCACACGCAGAGGCAGACTGGAGGTCTGTTTGATAGCAGCCAAATTCTCTTTTAGGCCGGTTTCTGATGCGAGAGATTTCTAGCTTTAAGTTCCTCTATTTCCCATTCCCTCTATGCAAACGACCGCCTATAACATTTCTTTCTCTCTTTAACTCCAGGACCCAACTTCTGAGGTGTTTTAATAAAGAAGGAACACCGGTTCTTAATTTTACAGCTTCAGAGAACAGGACTGCAGCTACCGAGGTATCAGTCAAATTGATTAAAGAAGATCCTTTACTTGAGGGTATGTGCCCCTGAAATTACCTTGCTCTAAGCCTCTCCGGGAGCTGGGGGGAGAGGGAGGGAAGCGAGGGATTACTCTCCTTCCAGGATCCCTGGAGAAATGTGAATAGGTTGCAGAGGGGAAATGTCCTTTTCATGTGTCCTCCCTCCCTCCCCGGCTCCCCTCACCCTCCTCGCACGCCTGTGTGTGTCTGTCTGTCTGAAACGGATCTGTCTGTGGAAAATGGGCCTGGAACTCCCTCCTGTGTTGGGATTAGGTCTTGGGGGACCTGGGGTGGAGTTACACTGCTTGCCTATTTTCATATTCATTAGAAATGGGAGGTTGCATAAGGAGCCCTGCTGAGCTTCAAGATATAAAAGCAACTTCGGGTTCCCCCTTTCAAGACAAGACAAATCAAAGGCTCAGAGACAAAACAGCTCTCTGAGCTCTGAACGTCTTTCCCTCCCTCCTTCCTTCCCTCCCATCCACTCACCCGCTCTCCCTCCCTTCCCTGCTCACAGTCCAGCCTCTGTCTAGGGAAGAGGCTCTCAAGCAGCCTTAGATGATTATGGATTTTCTGAGCGAGAAGTTTGCCCTGAAGAGCCAGCCGAGCAAGAACAGTGACTTTTACATGGGAGCAGGAGGCACTTTGGAGCACGTTATGGAAACTTTGGACAATGAGTCCTTTTATAGCAAAACGTCAGGCAGCAAATGTGTGCAGGCCTTCAACCCTCTGCAAAGGGCTGAGCATCATGTGAGGCTGGAGAGGACATCACCCTGCCAGGACAACAGCGGTGAGTCGCCATCCCAGGGTTATGCTCGCTCCTGCGTTTTGCCATCCCTGGAGATGCGCAGGGGAGGCCAGGGCTTCTCCCGCCCGGGGAGACTGAAGGCGGTTGCGCAGCCTTCGGGTGCTGGCATGCGAGGGGCTGTCAGGTAGTAGTAAATAGCGGTAATGGTGGTGATGATGATGATAACAGCAGCAACAGCGGCAGCGGCAGCAACACCACTGGGAAAAGGCGATCACCCGCTCCGCAGGGCTCTTCGCCTCGCCGCGCTGCCCCCGCGGCTGCCGCCCTCCCTGCAGCCCGGGCCGGCTCCCCCGCCTCGCCGCCGCCGCCGCCCCCCGGGAGCGGCCCCGGGCGCGGGGAGCGCAGCGCCCGGCGGGCCGGCGACGGGGAGAACGGAGCGGCACCGGCCCCGCCGCCCCCCCGGCCCCGCCGCCCCCCGCGGCGCCGAGGGTCGGGTCCCCCCGCTGCGGGCGGCGGGTTTTTCCACCCAGCAAACTCCTCGGGCAAGGCCGTCCCGGGCGCGGCGCGGCGCGGAGGCTCGGCGCGGAGGCTCGGCGCGGAGGCTCGGCGCGGAGGCTCGGCGCGGAGGCTCGGCGCCCTCGCGGGGTGGGGAGGGGAGGGCGCTTGGGCGCGTTTGGCTCTTTCCGATAACGCTCTGCCAGGACAGCGGCGTGGGTTTTTGCTGCGTTACCGAAGAACGCGGGAGAGCGATTCTTCGCACCGACCGAAAGCGACCTGGGTAATCCAAACCACGGTGCTAAATAGTATTTTTTTTTTTTTTTTTCTAGCTGGTCGGCAAGGAGAACGTGGAACACTTTATATTATAAACATTCAAAATTTTACCCGTTGTTCCAACGTGATGCAAATCATGTACAGAAAAAATAACATAAAAAATATTTTCCTAGCAGAATCGGAAAATATGGTTAAGAAGACCAGCTGCAGTAATGAGACTAGCAATATCTTACATTTTTTTTTACTTCGTATAGGCATTGAAGTATTTTTTTGAGAACTCCCTTTCTGTATGAAACAGTTTGTAAGAAATAATGACATATTTCTGCAAACGCAACTTAAAAAAACTGCAGAAAATTGATTTATACATTGAAGTTTTTCTTAATTAGCTCATTTAATGTGTGCCTTGGGGGCTTTGGGGCATTTCCTATCTATGTATGTATTGATGGTAAGTATCTAAAAACTGCGTTTGGTTAAAATCAGCTCAGACTGAAAGAAAAGAAATTACTGAGAATGAGAGAAAATCCCAAAGCAAGATTCTTATCGTATGTTACATGCCATCTTTGTAGATTTTAATTTCAGTAAAGTTTTAAAATTTTTTTGCCTGTTTCTGAAAGGAAAGAAAAAAAAATGCCCTTTCAAATCTTGTGACATATCGCATGACTTTTTCATGATGTGAGATGTATAAAAATAGAAAAAATAGGAAATGTTTTCATTTCTCATTAAGAAGCTACAGAGGAAATTTTCTTATCTCTACCACTCAGATTTTACCTAAAGACAAATTGTTCCTGCAATCCTTATACAAAGTATATGAAATGATCTCTTTTAACAAGTTAACATTTTGCAGAAACTCTCTGTATTTTGTAACCATAACAAATTTAATTGGAAGCAATTCCACTTTACAAATCCAAGAGAAGGTGTATGGAATCTTTTGAGTTTATAAAGTGAAGTTAATTTTTTATTTCATTTGCTTCTTGATTTGTCAGTTTGCAACTATTTATTTTACTTTGCAGTTATTTTGTATTTTCATAGAAATAGAGCTTTTTAAATCTGCTTCCTAGTTTAAGGGTCTGTTTGTCAATAGCTTTATACCACTTGTCTTATACGAAAATCTGTTTTGGGCTAAGATTCCTTATCTGTGCAACTCTAGTTGAAGCTGATTTCATGGATTATTAACTACTTTAGTGGCAGAGTAAAAATATTTAAGTATTCTCATGCAGTCTTCTTACACTGAAAGACTTTAGATTACATTTTCAGATACAATTCTCAGTTAAAATTCAATGTGACTTAGTACTTTTACTCCGTTTGTGGTTAATATTACAGATTCCTCTTCCATGATCTCGTATAGAAATATGCAGCCACATAGAATCTGGTTCCTTGTGAAACTGTTTTATATGAACCCTTGAATCTAAAGCCCCCCCTTTAACCAGTTATTTCCCTCCCCCACCTTGTGTACAGTGAACTATGGGATTACTAAAGTGGAAGGACAGCCTCTTCACACCGAGCTGAGCAGGCCCATGGACAATTGCAACAATCTCAGGATGTCTCCGGTGAAAGGGATGCAGGAGAAGGGGGAACTGGACGAACTTGGTGATAAGTGTGACAGCAATGTCTCCAGCAGTAAGAAGAGGAGACACAGAACAACTTTCACCAGTTTGCAGCTGGAGGAACTGGAGAAAGTATTCCAGAAAACTCACTACCCTGATGTCTATGTAAGAGAACAGCTAGCTCTGAGAACAGAGCTCACTGAGGCCAGAGTCCAGGTAGGAACCAAACTTCAGCATTTATATGACAAGTTGTGCATTGTAGGAACTGGTAAATGACACTCCTGGGGATTGTACAAAAGCCCATAAAGCTAAAGTAAATAGCTCCTTTTGCTTTATTTCTTTATGGATATGAGCTGTTATGCTGCAGTGTTAAAATAACTTGTTATTCTTTTAAATAGCTTGTATTGCTGTTCTAGAAACTTGTTTAAAGGATGAGAAAACATCAATAGTAAAGCAGTCTTGATCTCTGGTAGTCCTGTTTTACTGTCAGAATTCCAGGTGGTGAATACATAAAGTGTTACGCATAAAGATCCGATTAAAGAGATGTGTTGCATGTAGTTCAGACTGATGACAACGCAGAACTCATCCGCAGAGGATTCTGTGTGTGTTACGGCATAAAAAGTACAATCTAAAAAGTCATCAGATTCCTTGTTTAGATCCAAAGAGTATTCAGTGAAACTGCACACACATAGATCTGTATAAATATATATATATATATATATATACACGCATATGTGTGAGTGTTCGTGTCTGTGTAGAGCAAGGACGTAATCCTTTCATCTCTGTTGTATGGAATGAGCTTAAAAATCACAAAATTGGGAAGTACATTTGCTGGTTTTTAAACGTGCACAACCAGTGGATAATGTTATTCTAATTTTTTGAATGGAACATACTGTTGACTGCTTAGTGCAATATTTGAGTATCTTAACTGCGTACAAAGTTGATTCATTCAGTATGTGCTCATACAGTAATCTCAACAATATTTATGGCTTTGGATGTGTAATGGTGAGAAAAGAAGCTAAATATCCAGGAAATGCAGCCCTTCCCCTGTTCAGGCATCTTCACTTAGAAAAGGGTGTGAGCTGGATTTTGCGAGTTTATCCTGTTTTAAGAGATCTTCCCCATTCTGGTAATACTCATCATTTCAATTTAGGGAATAGCAGTCCTGTTGATTCTTACAGACTGGGATTAATTTTTTTAATTTAGTGACTTGAATATGATAACAACTTCACAACTTGTAATTAAACACATACTCACACATGCATATAAAGAAATAGATGTTGGTGCACATGCATACAACTGAAATTAAACCAGGATCACTTTCAGAAATGAACTCAGCTAATTGATTTTATAAATAATTGTTCTTTTCATGTCTATTCAACCAGACAGCATATTCACTGTTGTAATCGGAAAATAGAGTCCAAAATTGTGTGTCAGTTACATCAATACAATATCAGTGATGCCCACGGAATTTAGTTCAGTGGGTTTTAACTCTTCAGGCTCTGTGCAATCCCTCTCCCTCTGAATTTGGTACAGTTTTCCAAGTATGACTTCCATTCATTAGGATTTAGTCTTGACTTAAAGAAAAAAAAAGCTTGCATAATTTTAAAATGCTGTTCTTACAATTGAATAATTCTGGAATAATGGGAACTACTCCAAGAATAAATTAATATTCGGAACAGGGAGGGGAGAATTGGGCCAAAGTGCGTCAACTGACTTTTTATCACATTTTTTTCTAAGTTTTAGAAGCTTCATATAGTAAAAGTATTAAAAATAAGAGAATAAATGTGAAAACATATGTCTTCACCAGACTTTCACAGAATATCTATTTCTGTTTTATTTAAACATGTTCTCCCCTTTCTTAAAAGATAACTCATCTTTGCATTTCTCATACGCTAAATATGAAAGGAAATGGTGATCATTTTTATCCAGAGTAGCAACAGTATCCCATCACAAGATTAAGCAATTTAAAAGGCCTTACATCATTAGAGGCAAGCATCTGGCAATGCAAGGATAACAAGCAGCAGATTTTTACATTGCTTTGTGGGGGCAAATGGTTGCTTTATCTCCGCCAAGAGTCAGTTTCTAGTAAAGTGATGTAAACAGAAACATTTTGGGGGATTGTCAAAGGAAAAAAAGTGTGTTTTTTTTCTCATTTAGTTACTATAAATTCAAGCAAATTGTTTGATTTAGTTTAGCAGAGTGATCAGCTGGATACCTTACCCACATTTCCCTTCACCGCCATTTCATCAAGATCCAATTTAATATTTGTCCTGCATACATGCAGAGAGAGCCGACCTGAACCTAATTTATCTAAGTTGTTCTCTTTCCTGCTGCATGTCAGTGAAGTAATTGGCACCCATTTTAAGGAGATTGTCAAGGTCTTTTTTCAATGAAAGAGCCTCATTACTAAATTCCCTTAGTGTGTTCTTGATGCCTCCTGTGGAGACAGGAGAATTTTTTTTTCCTTTTCTTTTCTTTTTGCTGAGCCTCAGGCATCATAAATAATACAAATTTACCAACAAAGTCCCTAACAATATATACTCAGCAGTTACATGCATAGGCCTTGCTTTGATTGCTGAGTACATTTTAAAAGATTGCACATACTAAATTTGCAACATGTCCTTGGGAATCAAAATGAGCAAAATTATGCCCTGGTTGCTTAAGCAGCATCAAAGGACAGTTGAGTTCTCCAAAGGTCAAGGCAAAAACTGTATTATAAAACAAACAGTGTTATTTTAAATATCCCACCATCAGGGATCAGAAAATATCCCTCAAAATGGGAGTCACAGGCAGTGTCTATATAAAAAAAATCTATTCATGTATATATTGATCCAAATAGATTCATGATCCATTTAGCAGGAAGACTAACCAATGACATTTTTTCCATGAAACAAATAATGGTTCTGTTAATAGTGTGACTTCTTTAAAAAGAGTCTTTAAAAAAGAATGAGTTTGCTCAGAGCTGATCAATAAAGACTTAGTTGGATAATATTACTTTTATAAAGGAACAGTTACTTTTCTCAGCAATTCCTTTAATTCTTCAGGATAAGTCTTAGCCAGTCCAAAACTAAAGTGTTTGAAAGAAAAATTGTTCTTGGAGGCCACAGGACAATGGCAGATATCAGTCACAGCAAGAAACGTGTATATAATAGGTTTTGAGATAACACCCAACACTCAAAAAATTACAGAACAGTCCAAAGGTTATTTAAGCATAAAGAAAGTAGCTTTTAGCTGACAAGAAGGCATTGTTTCAGGTCTAAATTATTTCATAGTCTAAATATAAAGTGCCATTCTTTAGTTTTCCATTGTCAGAACCATATATATTTCCTAACACAAATGTGAAAAAATGTCACAATAGTTTTAAAACTGTGATCTCATGATTTTTTATAATCTTCCTGTCCTATTAACCTTCCTTACAGAAACTTTTTCTGCAGCACAGACTACTGTCCTGGTGCCAGCTTCTCCTGCCTTTTCATTACTGCACTTGATAAAGATTATGTATACCTCTAGGAGGCAGATCATAGATAGCCGTATCAAGTCAGTGGGCATGAAATTAAGAGAAAGTTTCTTTACAATTTGACTCGCTGGTGCTTGGTGATTTCCTCTACAGAACTGAACTCTGTCAAAAGTAGCACTGCCTGACAGACTGATTTTTCCTTTGCCTTTTTTTTTTTTTTTTAGGCACTAGAAAGGAAATGGCACATACTTTAAAAATAGCCAGAAATAACTTAAGCAGATCTGACATTGAGAATATCGAAACTGCAAGAAATTAATCCTCAGGTGGAGAACTTCCTTTTCTAAGATAAACAGAAGTTTTCAAAGCTACTGTCCAAAATCTTTTGGCTTTTTCCTAAGACTCTTTGCACAATATGTAATTGAGTTTACCGTGATGACTGTTTCCTCATTTACTATAGGTTTGGTTCCAGAATCGAAGAGCAAAATGGAGGAAAAGAGAACGTTATGGTCAGATCCAGCAAGCTAAGAGCCATTTTGCTGCTACCTATGATATATCCGTTCTTCCAAGGACTGACAGCTACCCTCAGGTATGGTAAAGACCAAGACCAAGCAGTACTTGGGTTCTACATTTACCTTCTCTTCCACCCTTAGGCACACACGTGCACAGAAGATGCATGAAGGCTTTCCTGAGTTTAGCTTTCTGTGTTCTTTAGACACGTCAACAGGACCTGCCACTGTGAACAACAGTTCCAACATCCAGTATGAATAATTAACTCTTAAAATTCAAGTAATTTTTAGAGAACAATCTTAGGAGCTGTGGAGTTTTGCATAAGTTATGTACTGAGAATGGCTGGCAATATGGTTGTGCAGTGAAATCTTTTCTGCACATAAAATTACGTGGGGATTTGAATCACTTCTGGGTCCATAAACAAATTCTGGATGATGTCTAGACCCATTGAGATTGACAGGAATGATGTAATATTATGTAATATGATCAGAATTTCACTTCTGGGATATTTATATTCACAGGCACAACTGTCTTAACAACTCTAGTCTTGTATGAGTTGGTAAGATGAGGCATAAACTATGTGATCTCTAGAAATCTTCCTTCTGATGCATTAAACATGCAGAATTTCTTTATGGACCTCAATTGACCATTGAATACAACAACTCTTCTACTAGGATGAAACCATATTATGGCCACATACAATCAGAATTGAATGCATATGGCTGGGAGAAGGAGGCAGGAGCTCTCTCAGACAATGGTAGTTTGTTTAATTTTTTTTTCTTTTTCAGTTCTCCATTAGTATTTAGTAAGGTATTACTGTGTAATAAGATCAGAATCTTCTGTTTCTGTTCTTCAGTCCTTTGGTTTGCTGCCTTGCCTCACTCTCTGCTATTGTTTTTCTGCTTGCTTGTTTTAGTACATTGAATACTTTTATTCTGAAGCCATTGTTTTTCATGTCTCTAGATTCCCATTGCTTTTACCACACAATAAAATAAAAAAAAAAAAAAAAGCACCATACAAAGCAAAAATCTTGTATGGGTCCCTGTGGTAGAGTCCCTTCACTGCTGGTATCCTGGTGCTCTTCTACTTCGTCAGGTAGCAGGGTCTCTGCCAGACTTAGCAATGTACCCCAATTCTATGTGGGCTCGCTTTGGTCACGCTGTAAGTTGGCTGAATGTGATTAGCTTTGAATCAGAGGCCTTGGGCCCATGTGTCATCTACCCAGCTTAAAGTGCTTTAGCTCTGACAAGGTTGCATGTTACTAGATTTGGTGCCTGAGCTAGAGATGTTTTGTCTTCCAGCAGCTCAGAACATAGGCACAACATTTCGGATCTGGTGCACTTATCTATCTGCCTGTTTTTATTTTATAATGTAAAGTGCATTAGCCCAAATTACATCAGAAACCACTGCATGATATACTCTGTGTTTAAGTAGGAGGACACAATACTTGTTTGAGACCTACCTAGCCGGAGGTGTGCAAAAAGACCTTAAGCACTGCTAGGCAGATTCGCAAAGACACAGATGTCCAGTCCTTCACAGATCTCACTCAAGGTGTTCAAGTATCTTTTGAAGGCATTTCTGACTTATCTTAAGCATCACAACAGATGATATAAGGAATAGTATTTAAGCTTTGGGCTTTGTATCCCTGACTCTGTTCTCTAGACTAAATTTTGTGTCTCAAAGCTCATCCTGTATTTTCAGTAGGACTTCATCTACAAATATTCCCAACTGACAGAATTTTCATTAGCATAGGACGATGGAATAATGCAAGCCATTGGTAACCACTTAAAACTGTTGTCCTAAAATTAATGTTTGTAAAAAAGAAACACTTTTGAATGATATGAGAACATCATCCATAAAAATCTAAACCCAGGGAAATATCTATTCTATACTTTCAGATTATTAAAAAGATGAGTGAATTCACTGCATTTCCATTTACGAATTTGTTAAAAAACATCTTTCCCAGGCTGATGACACAACTAAGTTTCAGCCTGGCAAAACTTTCTATCATTAATTTATAAGTTCTTAAAAACAGGAGATTGAAACGGAAATGTTGATACCATAATCTTAAATAAAGCATCTCTAAAATATGTAGAAATATGAAATGTATACTCATTCATAAACATAAATATGTAGTACCAGCCTACCACCACACATTAACACGCTGCAGGTAAACAGACAGGCACAAATATGTAATTGAGTCTGGTCACCTGCACGAGAAGGTTGTGTTGCACTGTACTGTACTTCATGAACAGGAACAAGGAGCTAAATCAAGGTGTGAGTCCACTTTACGTCGGCTATTTCAGTTGGGTGCTTGCATGCATAGTTGGGCTACATGACAAAAACAAGGCATCTTATTCCTCACTGAAGAAGGTGGCTACTTTGCTGTACACTGGAATATGAACTGGTATCCAGGCAATTATCACAGAACAGTCAATATAAATTCATGTTCTTACTAACCTCGTGGTAATTCATCATAGTGTCACATTCTTAAATCCTCACCTTGAGTAAAACCATGTGTGTATCATACACATAACATTTCCAGTGAGAATGCTTGAGACAACGAAATCTGTATTAAAAACATAACGGCTACTAACATCACTGCTTTCAAATCTTTTGAACTCGATGTCTATTTATAAGTGCCTCAATTATGGAAAATAAATATACAGTACATGACTTGCTATAAACTCATTAGTCTATCCTACAGTTCAAGCAGAAAGAGATATTTCAAATTGTGATCTGCATGTTTGGTTTTAGTGTTATAGATTGATTTCCCAGAACAATTCCATTATTTCAGTACAGTTAATGCAAGAAAGGAAAAAACCACATCCTTTTTATTCCCCCCCCTCTTTTTTTTTCCTTTTTTTTTTCTCTGTGTACAAACAATCTTATTGTGACATTGACATCACTAAATATTAGATGGGTTTTGCCATACTTTTGAGTAACTAGTTTTTCTTGGGCATTGTGAAACACAGATCACTACAGCTTGTTTATGAAGCCTTTATTAACATGGGGGAAAACAGCCCCTCTGTTGCTGGCAAAAAATGTAGGATGATGTTGAAAAAGAATAAAATCAAGCTGAGATATTTACTGCTGTGTGGCAGAAGGAACAGGAACAAATGTGAATTTCTGGTGTGAATTATATGAATTTGCAGTTTGAAGATTTCTGTTCTGAGCCCCACCATGGATATGTTCCCAAAACAGACATCCCACTTGCATTCCAGCAGAAACACCAGTCTCTTTTGCAGTCAACAGAGGGTGTGGAGTCCCCTGCTTAGTCTCTTCACCAATTATCTTCATCAAGTACAAATTAAGAACATGATGCTGCTATGCCTTGTGTGACAATATAAACCTGAAAGGTTTTCCTGTGGGGAAATTATCTTCTCAACTTATTCAGATAGAAGGTTGGCTCTGAATCAGAGGATGGTTGAGGTTGGAAAGAACCTCTGGAGGTGGTCTGGTCCAACCCCCATTTCTATAATCCAGTCTAGTTTTGCTATTAAATTGCACATCTTTATCTTCAAAATAGTAATAAGCAAATTAGGTTCTTTTTTCTAGACCATAACTGTTTGATTTTTTAATTCAGTCTAAAAATTTTTTTACAGTGTGTTGACTTCAGGTATTACCTATTGTGCAAAATAGTTGCTCAGCTGGCTGCCAAGAAGTTAACTATCTCCTAAACTGTCCTAATTCTGCACATATATATCTTCCATTAATGATATTGGCAACACCTGGATTGCAGAGCAGGACAGTTAGTACAATATTCCAGGATAATAATCTGTTATTCACACGTTTTTTCTAGGTTTTAACATTAAAACTATGATAGAGTAGTTAAGTTTTCACGTAGATGAAATATTTAACTTCTGACAACATTATGCTAAAAATCAGATTTTTTCTAGGAAAATGTTATATACAGTACTTTTCATTCATTTTAGTAAAAGGTTTCAGTTTCATTAGTTTCAGTATTTAAGCTTCAAGTTTCTCTTGCAGATGCAACACATTATAGTCTAAGTCATCTTAAGTGCACTCAGAAAAAAATTCACTGGTAAAAACTCTTATCCCAGCCACTTTAAGCCTCATTATCCAGCAATATTCTGCTGTTGATATGAAAGCTAAGAGGCAGCATCCTAACATGAGTGAGAAAATGAGTGCAGATTCACTTCATGGAGACTTTTACTTCAACTCACCCGAGTAAATGTTGGTGAACAAGCAGTACTTGATTCAGTCACCTAAACACAGTGTTATCTAAGATGTCTTGGGATATCTGAGACACTCTTATAGTGCTGATGAACAGAACATAGAAGAAGCATGCACCCTTCAGAGGAGGCAGCTGGTGGTCAGATAGGTATAGACACTTGTGTTTAGGAAACTTAAAGAAATTTTTATGCCAGAGATAGTTTTCCTTTAAAGTTGGTGAAAAATCTGGTCAATTAAGATTTCTCTTCCTAAAGTGTAAGATAAAAAATAGGTAAGATGATCTCTAAAAGTGTATTTTTCTCTCTGATGTGTGGTTCAGCTGCAGACACCTATAGTTATCTTAGATGGATCTATATATTATGTGTTGGGAGAGGAACAATAAAAAGGTTGCTTAGCCTTGCTCTTCTCTTACCTTATCTGTCTTTACTTGACTACTTTTGCTGTCCTATGCCTAGTGAGAAGGCTAATGTGACAAAGGGTACTTGAACTTGTCAGATTTAATGTTTAAGTATAAGAAGTAGCAAGGGACCAAACAACCTGAAACAAACTTTCATTTTTATCATGTCCTTATTTACACACACGAGAGTGAAATTTGATCAAAAGCCTACACTATTATCACATACACCTCTAGCTTTTCCTGTATGAGTTAAATTTTATAAAGATGTCATCTTTGTAAATACAAATGCATCAGTATGTAGATAAACATTAAATTGTATCCTTGAAAAGCAGATATAAGGGACAACATTTTTTCCCCCACATAGTCTCTCCGTGCTTTGCATCTTTCTTCTTGCTTGTCCTTTGAGTCTAGTTCATTCGTTGTCATTTTTCTTCTAAGTTCTTTTGAAAGGGTTTATCCTGTCACACCATTATACTTTCCCTCTTATTATCAAGTGTGAAATGTATTGTTTGCATCTTTTATTTATTTGAAAATGCAGGCAAGAGTTGGATAAGACTGATTTTAATTTTTTTTTTTTTTTTTTTTTTTTTGTGTTAAAACCCAGCCTAGTGCAGGTGGGAATCCTGAGGAGAAAAATGCATTTCAAAGGTATGGGAAATGGAGTGATACAGAAAGTGTAGGAAGAAGGGAGAATGTTGAAATCTCAAAAATAGAAGAAGGAAGAGGCTGAAGTTTACATTCCATCCACCAGACAGATATATCAAATTAAATATGTTGAACAGCATGGTATCACATGATTTGTTTTGGCAATCAAAGAGTGTAGAAGTGGTATCAGTATACATGTGTTATGTACTAAGTCCTTGGATGAAGATTACAGTTCTGCTCTAGCCTTAGTACATATGGGTAATTCTCATTAGCAATAACCAAAGTTACATGCTCCAATTAAATCTTTCATATGGCATATATTAGAGACCACATGTTATATGACTTAAAAATTCTTTTAACTGTAGTAGACACATAAATGACAGTTAATCACAATAGTTCATTAAGGCTATGGGTATACTGATTAAGTAGGAGTAGATGTGGTAGACATATCTGAGCTAGCTTCAAAGAATTTTTATCATATATTCATGCTGTCTAGCTGTGACAGCATGGAGCTCAGGCTGGGCCACCACCTGGATGGTATGTTGCTTGCTGCATATGTGCTGACTGTTGCACTGCTGTGGCTGATCTTCCAACAAGAGTAACACTTCTAATCTTTTTGGGTGGTGTCTGTTCCACACAAAGTAGTTTGTGCACTGTGCTTTTATTTTTTCTTCGTTCTAAACCATCACTGTATGTGGTCCTCCTTGCAGTCTCAACATTCGGTTTGTTGCTTTATTCTTTTTTTGTGAAACGTATATTTCTTTAACTCTGTGAGTGACTTTAGCTGGGGCTTAATTATAAGGAAAATCCATTTTTTCTGAGATAGAAAGTTCTTTTTAATAGTATTTTTCAAAGTATGAAATTTTGTCTTTAACTGTATCATAGACGTGAAATATAATTAATTCTTATCATAAATGGCCCTGAGATTGCAGAAGGGAGAAGTTAGAGTTTATCCACAAAACATCCTGTACAAAAATGAAATCTTGATGACTTTTCAAATCCTGTATTATTTTGCACCTTAGCAAACTTGTTAAGCATGGAATCAAATGAACAGCTTTCTATTTTGTTCACCTTATGTAAGGCCTAAATGTGGACTGAATGGGTCTATCACGTATTTTAGAGCTGTAGCATTAAGCCTGTCACTACCAAGGGCCAACTTGCATTTATGGACATATCTGAAAATGGTGTGCTGCAGCTCTCTCATATGTACGTGAACGCAGTACAGTACAGATGATCTTCGCATGTTCATTAGGTCCAACAGCTCCTATAAAATGATCACAAATTACATCAAGAAGTATTCTGTCTAGTTATTAAGGAAACAATAGAATTGGAGTGGTAAAGCCTTGGAACAAGTTGCTCATAGAAGTCATTGATCCCTGTAGCTGGAACTACTCAAAACTTGACTGGATGGGGCTTGAGAAACCTGATCTAAATTCAAAGTTAGCTGTGAGCAAGGGTTTGGAATAGTAATCCCAGAGGTCCTTTTCAGTTTAAATTATTCTGAGAATCTACGGATCTGTGAACTTGGGAAGTACAGGCAAATTTCTGCCCATGCTTTGGATGTTCTTAAGAGGCCCCCAAGAAAAAAAAATACTGTGGCAAGTGACAGCCCAAATTAATTGTGCTGATGGACTAGGAACAGCCTACAGATAATGGGTTGTAAACTAGCAGTTTTAAGCAATTTAACAGTTATTGCATTTAATCTGCCTGAAGTAGCACCTTGTGCAAGCACAGGTTTCATGTTTTCTGGCAGTGCAAGGATTGTTGCTTCACAGAAAGAGAAGTGATGAAAATTTATCAAATCAGTCTCTTTGACATTCATGTGTTTTCTATAACTAGATGCATTCTTAATTGTTCGGTTAGTGCCACTGTTGTCTCCCTTGCAATGCCCAGGAACATCCTGAAGACAAAGTCAATGTGTAGCTTCTAATTACTTACTAGAGTAATTATAATAGCATATAACATAATGTAATATAACATAACATATGTAATATAATAGTAACAACAATAATACTAATAACTTATTACTTCATATCTAGAGACTTTCAAAGAGATTAACATTTTGTTTCCCACGTGAACCACTAAAACACATGTGCACTCAAATAGAAGCTATGTGTGCTTATATGTGTGTCTGTTGGAAACAGACTCCAGTCTGGATAGGCAGGTGACTCAAATAGCATGAGACACGACATTTGGTGATGAGAGAACCAAAACTGGGTAAGTGATAGTACAAGTCTCAGAAAATTTGGAGATTTGAGTTTATATGATTTCTCCAGGTGCTAAGAAGGCAGAAGCTCCAGGAGCTTGAAATTTTAACAGAAAAAAAGCAATGACACCAAGTGGGATGACCAATTACCTCATTAAAAGCTATTTTTCCTTTGCAGTGTGAAGCAGAAGGTCATATGCTTAGGAAATGATATCATAATCATGTTAACAACCATAACTCTCCAGTTATGTTCTTGTCACAACTATGAAATCCTACTTTTTTTTTTTTTTTCTATCGGGAAGGGTGTGTGTGTGTATAAAACATACAGTAGGTAAATATATTGAAGGGCTCTGGTAATTTCATGGTAACCACAAGAGCAAAGCTCAAGTTGTTTGTGATGTTAACAGAAACCAGAGATGTGCTGTATGTATAGCCTCATTCACAGTCTCTGAATTGGCTTTTATATAGTTCATGGATCACACAAGAGTTTAAGAGGAAAAATATTTTCTTTAAATTCATGTACATAATGTCCCTTTTCCTTCCAACATACCAGAAGAAGGTCTGATAATTTTGACTTATTGTAAAATATTACTGTATTTATTTTTAATACAGGAATACCTTCTGCACCTAAATTTCACTATAAGATATTTATGTTGTAAATCTCTGCTAAGAAATGAAAATCTAATATCAGAAGTGAGGTCACTCAACCAACTAAAATAAGCAGAAAATTGATATGACTGAAACATTCTTTTGAAAAGTGTAACTGTCTCATGAGAGAAGATGTAAAGCTTTCTAGCATCTTGTGGCATTTCTGAAGTTAAGTTCCCTAATTTGGATTCCTTCCTCTAAGGAAGAAACCTAGGGCACCCCTTTGAAAGTTTTGGGAATGAATAGCTTGTTCACATATTCCTTTAACAAGACATTGGTGTATTTTAGGATTTGCAGCTGAATTCTGTTCTCATTTACACCTGTGCAATCTCACTGAAGCTAAATTGAAACAGATTTATCTAGGATAAAAATATCAGGAAAATTGGTGGTACTAAACTTAGTTTACTGCAAATGAAACTACTAGAAATATAGAAGTAAAGAGCGATTTTGTGATACATCCAGACCACATAGGTCATTGGGCACTTTCAAACTGTCTCTGAACCTTTTGAAGTCTTCCCATCATGACTGTATTAAAGGTAAACTCGTGCATGTTCCTATTTAAACAGATTTGTTTGGAAAATTCTTCCCATAATTATATCTGTGCAGCCTGGGCGACTGCAGCATTTGGCATAGCATTTCTTAGAAAGACATCTTAGTAAGTCAGTTAAATGAAACTTTGTTGTGTGGGGGTTAGCTTTGGGGATGATGAGCTCCTTCAGAATTAGCTCCTGTATTAGAACCTGCGTAGATGAACTAGTTTCTCCCTGGGCAAATTCATCCTGTTGTGAAGGTTCTGAGACTAACAGTTTGGCCTGGAAATACCATAAAAAAAGAAATGGGGTTTTGTGTGCATGTGTTTGAAATATATATTCTTTTTTTTTTTTTTTTTCTGGATTCTTTTTTACCTTTATCAGCTCCCTGTTTCAATTCAGCGAAGAGTTGTACCAGCAAAACAAGCTGAAGTGGAACAGCATGGGAATAGGAATGTGTGACTTGTTTTGTAGGAAGAAAGGGAAAGAAAACCCCAACAGTTGCTTAATCTGCCACTGCTGCTGCAAGAAACTTATATGTAACCATGAAATACAATGAAATATAATTAAAAGTTTATAGTGTCCCTGAACAAAAAAAGACAACGATTTTTGTATGGATGACTGGGTTTCTGATTTTCCCAGTTCATGACTGAGACAGAATGTGTGCAGTTTTGGCTTTCAGGAAAAGTGGAGAGGTTCTCTGGATCTTATAGGCTTTCAGCTTTTAATACTGTCCTCTGTATTCTAATCACATGCTATGTGGCTCCAAACTCATTAAGTCTGAG
Organism: Morus bassanus; assembly: GCA_031468815.1. NCBI lineage: Eukaryota > Metazoa > Chordata > Aves > Suliformes > Sulidae > Morus > Morus bassanus. Next base: position 38,049,025 of record CM062571.1, on the reverse strand, counting down.
AAGGCAGCAAGCCTTATGAGTCTTAGTGGGTGACTTCCCAGTTGCTGTATGCTTAACTACTACACTTTCCAACTCTTTCAGGGTCCCTTTTTTCCTTCTTGTCATATTCTGTAAATCTGTACTAGGATCTGAGAAACCTTCCAGGCATTAGGACACTCAAGAAACCCTGAATCCTGAACCATAAGAGATGTACTGCTCTGTTTTGGAATGTTCTGTGTGGTTGAATGTAACAAAATTTCGTAAGCAAGGCAATGGCTCAAATAGGTCCAGATAAGATACGTCCTTTAATCCCCAGATAAGCCACCTACCCTCTGAAGATCAGAAAAAATTTGTCTGTTTTTAAGTCAAAACTGTCTCATGTGCATTAATTAAGGAGTAATAAGGCAGCTGAGCATCGTGACAAGCTGCAGGGGATTTCCCATGGGCTGATGTTTGAGAGTTTTCTAAAAACTGCTGAAGGGAGGAGAGAAGGATGGGAACTGGAAAGTTCTGAAACTTTCACTAGAGTCTCTTTCCTCCTGTAGATCTCAGGAGGCCCATGTGTGTAGCAAGCTGCATTCATGTGAGTGGCTGTGGAAGTGTGTGTATGCCTGTATATATGCATGTCTGTGTGAACAAGGAGTTGGGCAGACCAAGAGTTTGGGGAGACATGTTGCTACTGTGACTTTTCCCCAGCCTTCTGCAGGAAAACAAAATGGAGCATTTACTCATTTTTTTTTGCTGCTGGAATTGCCAAGGAGCCTAAATTAGTTTGTCAGCTCCTGACGACCTCTGCTAAAACAACTGTTCAAAATATTAACTTCTAAAATAAGGCTCTGTCTCATCCTTGCTATCTGTACTAGGTCTCAGCTAGATGAGTTCAGTGAACCATAATCTATCTCTTTAGCTTGTTGGTGGTTTGGTGGGTATGTGTTGTCGCAAAGTAATAGGACAATGAGAAAAAAACAACTCAGCATTAGAAACATGTTTTCCCTCTCTGTGTGTGTATGAGTGTGTCTGTCATAATTCATTACTTCCCCTGACCTCCAATTTGGCAGAAAAAAATCACTCAACTAGAGAGATAACCTACATATCTTAAAGCCAAAATTCCTTTGTCTATGGATTTGGAACGTGAAGGCAAAATTAAGTTTGAAGTGGGAATTCACTTTACAGTGCTATCTGAAGAGTAATTGCAATTACTTCGACGTATAGCAGAGCACAAAGATGTGGGCTCAATCCCAGTGTATCAGAGCAATGATATACTGAACAGACAACAGATTTTTAGGATGAAGGCAAATTTAGCAAAGTATAACAAAAAGAAAAGGACATAATTACTGTCTGAGAAGTTCTGTACTGTGAATGAGGGCTACAAATGTCTTGTATCATGATATCTGTACATTCTTTAAAGAAAATCAGCATTCAGGAAAGAGATATAAGTAAAGGTGGAGAAGAAATATAAAGCTGTATATTGTATAATGGTGAATGCAAGTGAGAAATTACCAAGTAAGTCAGAGTATGTCAGAAATTATATTCATATAGTACTGGTAGAGAGATATAAAGAGTAGAGAGTTTAAAAAGACAGAAGGACAGCTGCTAAGTGTGAAGTTTGATTAAAGCAAAGTAAATAGAGGAGGAATGAAGGAATGCACAGTCAGAGATAATGACAGGAGCTGACTTGTGTTAGGCCTTGAAAATCTTTCCATCTGTTCATCTAGTAACAAATAAGTGAAAAATACCTATCCATAAATAGCATCTATACATAGATGATAGGAGAAGGCCTGAGACTCAGAATGAAGCTTTAAGTGACTGCCAAGTATAGAAGGCATTACACATCAAAGCTTGAATACGTGGTTACTCCAGATCTTCAGCAGACATTGCTGGTAACCACAAAGTTTGTCTCCTAGTCTGTCATGCAACGTTTTCCAGGGACGCACAGTGCAGCCAGTTAAGGCTGAAAGCTGAAACAGAAATGCCCTCAAGTATAATTTTGTATAAAAACATCATGAAAAGAATTTTTATCTTAAAACCATCTTTGAAACAACTTTAGGAAAAACTCTTGGATGTATTATCAACCATGCCTGTATTTTATGGATTAATTTGTTTAAAAGTAATTATGCAAGGCTTCTCAATACTTAATTTTACAAATACATTTTGGTCTTTGTTACTTGAGAAATCCTGGATTGTTTTGTTCACCCTTTTGCACTTTTTCCTACCATTGCACTAAGAAAGAATTCTGATGAGGAGAAGCTTTTATGGTGAAAACAGCTATGATATTGTATGCTCTTTTGACACCTTTTCTTTGAAGTCAATTTTGTGCTTCCATTGATTTTACTGACTGGCCGGGCTGATGGCATCCTGAGGTTCAATGGTAAACACTCAAGACAGAGCCATAGAGCAAATGAATGACAGAGCAAGGAATATGATTCAGCAGCCCTTGCTCTTAAGTGAATGATCCAGTATTTTGACTCATGTAATATCGTCGTGGTATTTTCTAATATGATTGCAGAGAACTAGTGAAGTACTTGTTCCTTGTTTTAGAGGAGAACTAATAATGGATGTGTTAAGTAGAGCAAACAAAGCATTGCAGAAAACAAAAGATGACCTATCTAAATTTAATCTTATTCATTTTATATGTTCCAGATTCAGAACAATCTGTGGGCAGGGAATGCAGCTAGCGGTTCTGTGGTTACTTCCTGCATGCTACCACGAGATACGTCCTCCTGTATGACACCTTATTCCCATTCACCCCGGACAGATTCTGGCTACACAGGCTTTTCAAACCACCAGAATCAGTTCAGCCACGTGCCCCTCAATAATTTTTTCACTGACTCTTTACTTTCTGGGGCAACCAATGGACATGCTTTTGAAACGAAGCCGGAATTTGAAAGGAGGTCCTCCAGCATTGCAGTTCTACGGATGAAAGCCAAAGAGCATGCTGCCAATATTTCCTGGGCCATGTAATATAGCAGTACACTTTCTTTATTTCCTTTTTTTTTTTTCTATAATAGCAAACTGAAAACATTTTTATTTCCCGTATTTAAAGGACACAACAATAAGCTGCTGTGTGTGGAATGCTAGAAATCACAATATACACAATGTCTGCTTAAACAAATGCAATATAATATTTAACAATAAAACAAGAATAAACCAAATAGATTCACCATGCATCAAGCTCAACAAGAGGGCTTTGTTTTGGTTTTTATATAGAAATATGTTTTTTTGTACCAGTTGATGAAATATGATTATAGAACCTGCAAAAAAGAATAAAACTATTAAGCAAATATGTCTACTCCATTGGGTTTTAGCAGTCCTGTATACAAAATCCATGCTTTACAAATGAATACTTCATAAGGGTACAACTCTGTAAAGGCAAACAAATTTATTATACTAAAACCATGAAGTAAATCTCTAAGCATACCATGCAAAGAAGGAAATATATGATCGTTCATGTTGTAGGTGGAATTTGTAGACCTAACTCTCTCAGCACTGTGCTGCTGCTCTGAGCCAGCTCTGCTGTTTTGCTAAATGCATGTTGAGCTAGTTGGGGTTATAGCAATGCACAACTAATGTAATGAGACTAGAAGGTTCTCTTCCATTTTATGGACCTGAGTGTATTCCTATTAAAGATAATGAGATTTTTTTTTTGCCAAACATATCACTAAAACCATGACCACGGTGTTTAACAGAGTTCTCAAAGATGTTCACAGATTATGTAAGTGAACTAGTGTTTAAATGAAATCTTTAAGGTTGCACATAGGGTGTCTTGAAATTTAGGTGACTAGAAGAGAGCATAGAATAGTACTGCAACACTTTCAACAGAATCCAGATTTAGAAAAAAACCACAACAGCAGCGAAGTCTTACTTCCAATCCAGTCAGTCAGTTTTACTAACTGTTTTTTGTCATGCTATGGTCAAATTGAAAAGAAAAAAATCCAACAAGGCTTGCCAGTTTCAGTCTGGAACTGATCTCAAGATGTTATAAGAGTAATTTTAATTTAGTTTTAGTTACAGTTTGTTGATACTTTGCTTATTTTTTTTTTTTTTTCCCAGAGTGTAAGACTAGTTTTAAAGTCAATAGGAAAAATCTTTTCGACTGCAGTGGCAGCAGGATTTGGCTCTCAGCTCCCAGCCTATCACAAAGGAATTAAAATGTCAGCAGACTTTCTGACATTTCTGGTGGAAAAAAAATAGAGGAGAAGAAAAATACTTTACATCTGGAGAATTGCTATCTGCTTTGATTTACTTCTCCTCCCTTTCCCCTGTCACATTCCAGGCTCCTTCAGATGAGTGAAATGTCAGCCTCTTTGAAAGCAACAGTCAGTCTCTCAGGTTCATAAAGGCAAAGTAAATTAATTGAAATAAAGAAGGACTTGCACGGCTGTGATTAGAACAGGATACAACTCTCTGGGCAGCCCCTGCTCCTTGCTTTTCTCTCTGGCCATTAGTGAGGAACGGAGGGCAGATGGGGGGAGAAGGGAAGATCAGGGAAGCACGTTTCATCACAGCAACTGCAGAACTACAAATACTCACAAAAACAAACTCATGGGAATCCCCAAATTGTCTCTGCTTCCACTAAACTTGAAGGCTAAACTTGAAAACAAAAATAGGAGATGGATCCTTTCTGTAATCTTTCAGTGGAATAAACAAACTTACCTTTGAAACCATTAGGATCAGCTGAAAATGGGAATTTTACAACAGATTCATACACAACTTGTTGAAAGGAAGGTTGTCCTATTTGCCACTAGTAATAAACTCAAAGTTTAACACATATGTATACTCCAATTTGTGGTTTCCTAATTTTATTCTCCTTCTAAAAATTAACTTCAACTTTGGCCTGAGGAACTGGGAAAGAGTATTCTGGCTAGAATTTATCCTTCGCTTTTTTATGGTCTGTTTAGACAGCAGTAAAATGAACCTTAAGATTTAAAGCAAAAAAATAATTTTATTAGTACAGGTAAAGATACTAGTTTTATATAGACAATTGTGCCATATGCAGAAGGATGAAAGTGGTGGAAATACAAGGGTTTTTTTTTAGCAGGTCAAACAGTTTCCAGTTCTAAAGTGTATTTTTTTTTTTTTTTTTTCAGTTTCCATATAATCATTTTTTAAGGTATAGCATATAGAACATGTCAAAGTGGTTTCCAGATAATTTTTATTAGACCATCATTAGTGGATAAAGAAGCAAAAGCTTAGTTGGCAAACTTCAAGCCATTTTTTTATTGTTGCCTCTCTTTCAGTCTACTTATTTATTTTGATAGAAGAATTTGCTATTATTGTCTTGTGAAATCCAGAAAAAGTTTCATTTTTACAAGGCTTTTTATGTCAAGAATAAAACTAAACATTTTGTAGGAATTTATTTCAGAGGCAGAATACTTGGGGAGAATAAACATCCATTTTCAAAACATTACAACATTTTTAGATGCTTGAAGCCTCCAAATTCAAAGGGAAAATAAAAGACTATGTCATCTTCCTGCCAATTTTAATTAAGTGAAAGAGATACAGTTCTAATTAATTCTTCAGCCTCAATTTTAGCAATGGAAATTATTTGTTACATGTTGCTAGCATAACTTTATGCATTAGACAAACAGGTATTCAACCCTTCATTAAACCTGAGGTGTGATAAGTTGCAGGCCCGCATTAAGCTTGTCATGCTCTTGCATCAGCCTCGTCTCAAAGAATGAATGATAGTCTGTTGGTTGCAGTGTTTCATTTAGCTAATGAAAAAGTATCTTCGTGTTAGATGTCAAGTATTACAACAGGGTCACATTCTGCCACTTTTATTTAGTAGTGCTTTACTCCATGAGTAGACGCATTGATGTGAGTGAGACTACTCACATAGGCCAAATTGTGAATCACTTGTAAATGTTTATTCACAATGGCCCCATTCATGCAAAGGGCTGCTCAGCACAACATGAGTAATCGGTTCATAATCAGGCCCAGCTTAAGGTACTATTCAGCTCTGGTAAGGATGGCAGAATCTGGCCCACGCTGGCTTAAGGCCAGACTCAGACTTTTTAACTAAGATGAGTAGCTCCTTATTCCACAAATAGTGCAAATAGAACCAACAGGGCTATTTGTAGGGTTCTCTCTTTAAAAGAAAATTCTAGAAAAGAAGCATTTCAGTAAATGCAAATAATTTAAGCAAGTTTCTATTCAAGGTAAATGATTTTATTTTCCACTGGACTATACTCCCACATTTGACAGAACTTGTGTTCTTGTGCTTTGATTTTATCCACTTAATGATTTCTTAGCACGAGCAACTAATCTTTTCGCTGCTTCTTCAACATGTGGCAAATGCACTAAAAACAAAAGGAGGTGATTTACATAGCCTTCCTGCCAAGTACTTTAACTAATGTTTGAGATATGTGATCATCATGCATTGCTGAGAAGTAAATTTATAGAACTTCTGGGCAAAGAGTCCCTATCCTGTTAAAAGAGAAAGTGAAATATTGTTGTAATTATTGCTGTGAAGAATTTGTGATGACATAACACTGCACTGTTTTTTCTCCTATGATTAATTGATCAACAATTTGAAAATGTTAAGCCTGTATTTGAACAATTTTTTGAACAGATGTAAATTTATCTTTGAAAATTAAAAGTCCTCTTTAAGATTTGTACAGACTCACGTGAGTGATGGACAACACTGCATTTAGCAGCTAAAGACCCAGTCTCCTTACTGTAAAGATGGTCAGAAAAGTTTGACACAACTGATTTCTACCTACAGTTTAATCAACAGTGTTACATACCAGAGGAACATATCAATGAAGGCATCTTTTGTTGCTGAGAATAAGCTGAAATGAACTATATTTCTCACTTCACTTCTTTACTGTCATAATATTTTACACTGTCAAGTGTTGAAAAAATCCAGTTCAATATGTTAAAAGCATTTTATTTTGACTGTGAACTTTATGGTAAGACCCTGAAATATATAATTTAACAAATATGACCAACATTGTGCATTTAATACTGAGATACTTTAGCACGATAGAAATAAATTATTTTGTTTGCACAGAATAAAATATTACAGTGTTTTCAAAATGACACAGAGGAATTAATATTTTATTGATTAAATTAATTAGATTAATTATTAATCAGAGTTAAATCAGGCTGATCAGTGTTAGAACTCATTTAAAACACTTATTCTGCTAAAATTCAAAGTGTTTCCAGGGGAAGTTCTTTCTGTGACAAGACACTGATTTTTTTCCCCCAGTTCTGTCATACCCAATTAACAAATGATTCATTCATCTCGAAAATACTCCCTTCTTATCTCTCTACAATGATCTTTTCAGGTTTGGCTGGCATCAGAATGATAGTAAGACATTGTGAGCTACCTAAACCTCAGTACCCATTTATTCTATACCACTTTTGAGTAGCCTGAAGAAACTGAAGTATATATCTAATTTAACTAGGTTTATAGCTGCTTTGTATTGCCAGTGCAACACAAAACAGCTGTGGTACACTGGTGAATTATCATACAAAATATTGGTGGTATAAGCAAACTTATTAAGTAAACATCCAGAATATAAAGTTATGGCTGTTGAAAGAACATATTTTAGATTTAAATTGTGTAAAATAAGCAGCAGGCTGGTCAAGCACTCGAAGTGACATGTGGCTAGGAATGGCAGAATAACCTTCTGGGAGGAGAGTCAGGGTGCAGTGCTGGAGTAAGAAGGAAGCCTAAACCCAAGGCATCCCTTCCTTCCCTCTCTTGCCTAAATTCCTCCACCTAAATCTCACCAGGATGTGTGAGAATAAGAATTATTTTATTACCATCTCTCCTATCTCTATTTGCAAGAACAGTATGGGTTTAAGCCAGGATATAAAGAACCCAAAAAGTAAGTCTTGAAGGGGCAGGGCTGGTAGGTGTATGACTATCACCGCCAATAAAAACATACTGGGAAATCAAAGAGTAATTTTGGGAAGAAGCATCCAGTCTGTACATTCTCTAACCATGAATTTCAGGTTTTCTTTCCCTGCATTTTTAAGGCAACATAAAGGCAGAGCATTAAAGCACAATGACAGTTATAGCAGTGAGTCTACCAAATTCCTGAAGCATGGTCATTCTTCTTTGTACCACAAATTTATTAAACCTGGTACAGCAGTTGCATGCAAATGAAGGAATATATCACAACACTCTCACATAAGATGTATTTGAGATGTTCACCTGTTTCTGTGAGTTGTTTTTGCTCTATTTAAATAACAATATAAAAGTTACATGGTTCCTAACTAAATCTGTTTTTTTTAAATGCAGTCCACACATGAGATGACATTGATTATTCAATATATGAAAAAGAAAACCCCAACTCGTGAGTCTTCAAAATCTATTATCTTCTCAAAGAATAAGGGCTCTTGTGAGGTGTCACACTCAACAGGTCAAAACTTCATCTTAGCTCATGCTGCCCACCTTCATAGCAATGATTGTTCCCATAGGAATAAGCAGTAGACTAGACTAATAAATTCATCAATATAGTGGCAATAATACTGAGCAAAATCAATTATGTTAGCATGAAAAAGATCATTTGGATGACTATAGGTTATAGGATCAGGACAAAAATTATACTTTCTGACTGGCTTATACAGTGGAACTTGATGGCTCACAACATGCTGTTACATGAGTGCTTTTCCATGCTCTAATTCTAACTACAGCAACCCTCCATAACTTAACAGCTCTCCTCTTCATCTCTCAGAAGCTGAGGCAATGATGGTTGCTGCATCTTTTAATTATTAAAAATAATTGAAATAGGCCTGATCTTCCCTCTTTGTGTTCCTGTGAGAATATCCATATGCGCATACCAACCACAGTTTAGTATAGTCCCGCTATCAGTACAGCTGGGGCAAGTCTTCTGCTATAATCCAGTAGTTGCAAAAGATTAGACTCCTGCACCCAATATTGCTCTGTGAATGAGCAATCTATTGGTATGGAGAGGGACAGCTAAGACAGTTAAAGCATTTTTTTTTTGGTTAAAAACCAAAAATCTTTTTTTTTTTTTTTTTTTTTGTTAAATCCAGTCTGATTATGAATAACAAACTGCTTGTAGGTGGAATAAGGTCCTAGTTAGCACTTTCACAATGTTTTTGCCCTTCTGAAAAAGAGAAGGGTACAGTTAAAATGAAAGCTTTGTTAAACAGTGTCCTTAAAGAGAGACAGAAGTATCTGAATCTGTGTAAGAGTATATTTACTCAGGTGTATTTACTCAAATGATTTTGCTTTAATCATTAAAAATGGAAACCAGCTGAGATCTTTAACTGTGAAAATGACAATACAAAACATGTTCTTTGCATTTTTCTTTCAAAGTGATGTTAAGGGAACAACTCAGCTTCTAGAGTACTAAGAATGATTTTCTCATTAGTCTTTATAAACATTTTAATATATAATGAAATACATATTTACATATGGAAAAATCTGTCAGATGTTACTTGAACACATACAGTAAATAAAATACTGAATGGTTTTGGGAGCCTTTTAGAAAAAGATCTGGAATAGAGATCTGAGTTAGTGAGTATTATTTAGCAAATGCTTAAGTAATATATACAATGAGAAGAGAGGAAAATACACTCATTGGCTAGGAGTTTATTGAATACTTAGAGCCAGAAAACTCAGTGTTGGTGAGGGGATGAAATTTCCTTAACTCTACCCAAAAATGTCCCTATATTCAAATCCTAATTGAAGTTAATGGGAATTGTGCCAGTGACATCAGTTGGGAGCAGAATATGATCCCTAACAAATACATAATAGATTTACTATGCTAAATTGAATTGTCCTGGATCAACATTACTTAGTTTATATGAATGTTTTTTTGTTAGGTAGTCCATTCTATTATTTTTAAAACACTGAACTTCATTAAATCAGTGTTTTACATCTAATTTACTACAGTAGTTTCCATATTTATTTCTGATTTTCTTTTTTTTAAAGAATCAGAGAGACAAGGATGAACTTAGCAATGCTTTTTCTTTTTAGGGAGACCTGTTGTAAGGAGGAGTGTTAGTTTTAGTTTGAAAACAGTTCTACACATATGCTGAATTGCAAGTCCAGCGGCAGAGCATTAACCCTTATATAAACTAATTGGGCTAATTATCTTCTGGAATTTAGGCAAATGATGTAACTGAGATAAACAGAGAGTCACTTATATGTCCACATTTATCTACACTTCCTATTTATACTGCTAAATGCTTAAAACAACACTGGCCCATAAATTTGCCTTTTCGTTCTCATTCTTTTGGCACTGTTTCCTACATGCTGCACTTTTAAGAGTGCAGTTTGGTCTCCTCTCAAATAAATAAGAGCCGTGGAAGGAAAAAACTGCAGCTACAAAGTAGTTCTAACCCATTAAATGCAGATGGCCCACAGGGGGTTTAATCATAAGAGAGAGAACACACATCATGCTGAAATATAGAGCTGTTTTCTATCACTTGTTACCATTTGAATGTCTGTCCCAGGAAAGTGAATTCAATATATCTTCCTGGCCATCAGTTGCCCTCTGAATACTCCTTCTCTCTCTGATGTAGCTGGATTTCCCTTTAGAACATACAGAGATGAATGAGCTCTTACCACACGTAGAAGTGAAAGAAAACATTTCTTTCTGCACCAGAACAGATGAGATTCATCATTAAGAGAATGGATTTGACCTTGTCAAGTGGACCAAAGCAATTTATAAACAAACTCCTACAGGGGAGGCTACTTTTGGCCAAGTACTATATTAGCAGTGTTTTACTTATGCCCACTGCTACCTTACAATAACTTCACAAACAGGCTGACTTCCTGAAATATAGGGTGCTGAGAGATATCACAGATGTACCTAGAAACACTGGGATAGCATAGGGTTACTTCCCTCCCTAGAGGCTTTATAGAAATATGTCCACCCACCTTGCTTTCTCATTCTTGGCAAAAGTTGCTGATCACTACCCAAATTAAAACTCCGTTTGATGTTTAGCATATGTATCAAAGACCATATTTATACTTCAGTTTGCCATTATTATATTGTTGTTTGTGTAAGCAACACCCATATGGAAGATAGTGTCCAACAAGACATTGAATGGCATCTACCTATCAGAACACAAGCAGAACAACAAAAGCAGTTCAGTGTGTGTCTATTTTACTTCTAGTGTTGGAAGAAGAATACAAAGAGTCAATGGCTTTCTACAAAGTTGTTTGGACCAGCTGATGCTCCTATTTCTACTGATAACTTTTCTTCCTTTAACAGGATTCTTAAAATGCAGGTAGGAATTTTAACTCTCCTCCTCCCAAACCTGTGCCACATATGCTTTTTAAGTGGGAGCAGTGTTTCAATGGGTACAAAAACACAATGGCCTGTATCTTTTTGTAATGTTCAATAATCATAAGAAAGGCAGAAAAATAAGGATATTCAGTGGCTCAAAGACAACCCTGTTGTGTGGGAAGAGAAGACTACGTGCCAACCCAAGGAGGTGGCTGCATGGTAAAGTGGAGGAAAGACTCACTAGATATATAAGCTACATATCATCAATAAGAAAGCTTTTACCATGACTTCTAGGACATACCTTCCCATCTGTATCAACCTTAGTCTTGCCAGCAGAACTGATAGTGTTATAATCTCCTCTCTGTCTCCAAAAAGGGAGTCATGGAACATTTGTAGAAGGGAACTGACCAAATATTCACTATTCTGTTAGACTCACTTTTCCTATGGCATCTATCCAAACAAAAGAAGTGAAGTTACTACTTACCTTGAAGTCTACAGTAATAAACCTGTGTATAGTGATAATGTTTTATTGCACTTTTTGTTGATACTGCTTTAGAAATCATAGTTAGGGTTAATGACTGTGAGAAGGAGCTCTTTCTTCTAATATTTAGAAGCTTTACTAGACTATATGTGGAGTCCTTCAAGCCATTAAATTTCCCACAGCTTTCAGAAAGCATGGAGCCTCCATCATTTATGAGTCTTATGTGAATAGCCAAGAGCTTGATACATATTTTAGCTCAGGAGAAATCTATGCTGTCCAACTCTTGTCTGCTTCATCATGGAAGCTCTTTAATGTTCAAAACCAAGACAACAGTCTCAACTATGTTTCATTGCCAGGAGATAAGAATACTGACCCTCTTGAGGTCAGAACAATGAAAAGAATTTCCCAAGTCCTTAGAAGGCACTGTATTGCATATATTCATAGCTCCTTAGCAGATTTATGCCTTATTCATCAGTAGGTCAAGTTCTCAAGGTCTTGCTATTAGGCTGAGAAAGAGGAAAAGCCACTTGTCTCCTTCTTATAGCTATTATTCATGTACCTCTCTCTCTCAGTGTATGCTAGGTGTTTCTGAGTCTAATATGGAGTTCAAGGTCCCAGTTCTGATGTTGATTCCCCTAGTTTTATAATCACATTTCCACTGTGATTTCCAGAGTTCTAAGGAAGAACAGAGTCAGGACCTTGGGCCCTGGACCCAGTATACTTGAAATACTTGTATATGAAAATATACAACTTACAGAAAAAGGAAAAGATCACAGCTGAGAACAAGTGATTGAGTACTACTGTGTAACATATTTATCTTGACTCACATTTTTTATAAGTATGCATCTGTTTACACTCTTTAAGAGGAAGACCGGAGTACACAGAGAATTTTTATTACCCTGGGAAGAGATTTATCTTTTTTTTTAAGAAGAAAAGATGCTTTACTATCTGCCTTAAATGAAACAAAAACAAATCTGTCCCTCTCTCCACTTTTGCACCAGGCAGAAAACATCCAAGATGGGTGATACTTAGTGAAAGGTATTCTGCTATGTCTCAAAATTTTTCTAAAAGCACTAATTCATCCTGAAATCAACCCTTACAGTTTTGCTCTGCCTGAAAAGTCATTAGGATATTTGTAGCGATTATATTTTGCTGTGTTAAATTTGGCCCTGTGGATTAATGGGGTATATACATTTCTATTGTCCTTCAGTTTTATTGATTCTTATGGAAACCATAGCTTAGGATAAAAAGTGTTATTTTTCCATTTATTCTGTGTGTAAATATTCAGCTGAGGGACCTTGCGAAGATGTCAAAGGCAAGAATTCTATAAACTGCAATAGCTTGCTACAGAAGACATTTTATTTATTTTAACTTCTCCACCTCCATTCCTCTTTGGCATCCAATATGCATATATAAAGTATTGCTGCTACTTTCCAGTTTGAATTTAGAGCTCTTTGTTTTTATATAAAATAGTTCTATTACATTTCTGTAGTATGTCAAAGCAAAATCAAGTTTGTTGTAACTCTTCAGGGCTTTATACATTTCTGCTTTTCTTTTGTTAATATGCAACCTGGTTGCAACTCTGCTTCACCAATGTTTGTAAAGTTATTGTATGGCAACTTATATGCTCCTTTTATATAGCCCTGATAGAGTATTAGAGTCCTCCCATGCAAAGATTTGGCTGACCCCAAAATTAGTTCTTTTAAATTGTCTTCCTTGTTTTTGGAGGGTGGTATGGATTTGCACAAAAATGATCTAGTGTCATTCATTTTCCTGAATGTTCAACTTGTGACACCTCAAAGCAGAAACTGTCCATAATTTTATGCAGAATGATTGGCACAAACAACTACATAAAATAATTCTTGTAGGCCACCAGATTTATGACTTCCTCTCAGTTTTCTCACTTTCAGTTCTCATTCTGAAAAAAGCTTCCATATTCACTTCCCAGTGGATAGCTTCCATCTATTCAGCTACCTGATTGTCATGCACTAGTCCTCTTTATCATTATACAGACTTCTTTTTCTTTCTCAGCTACAGTCTTCTCTTCATTAGTCTAACACCTTTTTCTGCTTGCAGCCTTCGTATAGTTTCCATGTACTGGCCAACATATTTTTCCACATAAGTTGCTGCATTATTTGCTCGTGCTGATGCCGTTTCATATGTGATTCATACTCAAAGACTTCTTCCATTCAGTGTTTACTACAGAAGTGTTGTCAGTCTCTAGTTTTTACTAGCACCATACTCTGGTTGCAAATACACTGGTAGTAGGAAAACTGTGGTAGAAGCAAATTAACCGCAAGTTATATATTTTTCCCTGTGAATTCTGGAGGAGTGAGAAGAAATGTGCATCAGCTGGATCTGGTTTATTCTTTATCAGCTGCCCTTCTGCAAAGTTCAGGGGGAATCAGGAAACAATACTTGATTCCTTCATCACTGCAGAAGTATCTCATGAGGAGATTATTTACATTCAGCTTTCTTCTTGACTGACCAACACATGAAAAAAGTTCATATACTGAATATGGAGAGCTTAGTGGAAAGGAAAGAACTATATGAACTATATCCTTATCCTTATCCTTATAGAACTGTATCACTCTACAACTACCTAAAAGGAGTTTATAGTGAGGTGGATGTTGGTCTCTTCTCCCAAGTTACTAGTGAAAGGACGAGAGGAAATGACCTCAAGTTGTGTCAGGGGCAGTTTAGATTGGATATTAGGAGAAATTTCTTTACTGAAAGAGTGGTCAAACATTGGAACAGGCTGCCCAGAGAGGCGGTTGAGTCACCATCCCTGGAGGTGTTCAAAAAATATGTAGACGTGGCACTTCAGGGCATGGTTTAGGAGGCATGGTGGTGTTGGGTTGACAGTTGGACTTGATGATCCTAGAGGTCTTTTCCAACCTGAATGATTCTGTGATTCTGTGATTCTATATGCTGCCAGGTGACTCATTTGTTTTTTAATGTTATTTACACAGAACAGATTGATTTTGCATACGTCACAGAACACAACAGATTTCTTGTTAGTTTTAATAGCAACAATTTAGCATTTTCCTTTTTTTGGGAATTTTAAGTAAAGATCCCAGCCATCACATATCTTCTGCCTTATCCTGCAGGATACATAAAGCTGTATTGTCCTCCATCCTGTCTAAATAAATAACACAAATAAGGTTTTTCAAGGTAGAATTAGAAATCACCCTCTCTATACTTGACCCATTTTTGTTTGTTCTTCCTTAAGAATTTGCCCAATGAGTTTTACCTTGCCTGGATCATAGGAGGTGAGAAATGGCTTTCCAGCTCCTGGCACAAGACTTTAACATCTGAAGCAGAGGAACCTTTCTTTAAGATGGAAAGCATCATTAGGACACATGACAGAGCTATCATTCAGATCAAGGCCATCAAAGGGAATTCTGCTACATGAAGTATTTCAAGATAGGACTCCAGTTTTTGCTTCCATGAATACTTAATGGAAGGATCAGGCATTGCTGAAACAGGATGGGAAATTTTTCAGATGAGAATCTACATATTAGATGATAAAAATCATTCCCGCTTATATTTGCTCTCTTTTTTCCCTTGCATGGTGATTTCTTAAGCTTCTGATTTCAACAGAAGGCAATACAAGGATGCCTCTCCCTAAAATTTCCGATGGCTTCTTGCAAGGATAGTGTTGAGGTAAAAATTATTAGTTTTTCAAGTAGAAGAAGGACCTGAGCCTGATCTCACAAAAAGCAGAGCCCAGTGATAATCCCGCCTTTGTGAGGTTTTCTCATGCTCTGAAAATTCAAATCAATCTTTTGCAAAGAAGTTTGCAAATCCTGAAAGTTTCAGCTGTGAGCTATGCTTTGTGTTGCTGAAACCTAGGGAGAAGGTGACCTTTAAGGACATGCCCAGAACAGAGTTCTCCACACCTGGAATACTTTAAAGTTGAAGACACAGGCACCTCTTGGGTTAGACTTCATCATAGATGGTTTGTTGAAGTTGTAACCTTTAGATTTAGGCATATAAAATAGCTAGGTGCCTAAATCTTCCACCATTCCTATATGGATCGGTCATAAAGCCTTGACTCTGCTCCCAGATTCTTCTCTCCTTGGTCTCTTTTAAGTGATGTCTCTCTTAAGGTTCATGATTTGCAAAGCAGAAATGACCTTGCATCTCTCAAAAGGTCTATGTTTTCCATATGTGCATTACACAGGTTTTAATATTTATTACCATATTTATAAAACAGTGTTACCATGATTAAGGACATCAAGGCTGCATTTTCATATTTCAATATTCAAAGACAGCATAACACAATATGTTGTTGATATATTCCAAATATAGAGGCAAATATTTTAACCGTCATAAAATGTTTATGTTTAAATTTCTTTACATGTATTTTAAACAGTATGTCAAATTTGCTGCAGAAACTTTTGTGAAAGATATTAAAATGCAGAAATTGAAACTATGTGACTTTTTCAAAGTAAGTGATACTTACAGTAAATTGTGGATCAGTCTAAACCACCTGAATCTGCAACATTTACAAGCCTTAAAGTGGGATTTGTATCCAATTTCAGAAACTAATCTTAATTTCTGCCTTTGTCTTCCATAAAAATATGTTTTTTATTTTTCAGATTTTGAAGAGGCTACAAATAAATGGTGGAAACAATTACAAGTGCTGGGTGGAAGCAGTGGCTGATTGGTAGTTGGCACTTGCTTAGATAAGAACACTTGGTTAATATTGTTACCAGAGACAAAATTTTAATGTCATAGTTCTGATTCTCAAACTCTAGTACCAGCCATTGGATTTTACCTCCTTCCCTTGTTGACAACTTTGTTTTGTGTAGACATCAAGGTGTTGGCAGCAGGGAGCTGCAGGGGAGGCCTCTGTGGGAGGAGGCCAGGACTGCCCTGTGCCAAACCCACTGCAGGACATAGTTGAGCTGATCAGTGAAGATGGTGGCACCTCTCAGAAAGCATTTGAGAAAATGAAAAATTGCTGGACAGAGAGAAGAAAAGCTAACATAAAGAGTGAGAAACAGTGGAGGGAACACCAAGATCAGAGGAAGAGGAGGAGGAGGAAGAGGTGGAGGTGCTCCAGGCACCAGAGCAAGTATCCACTGCAGTCTGTGCAGGACCCACGATGGAGCAGTTATTTCCTGAAGGAACTAAAGCCTGCAGGGACATTCCATACTGGAGCAGGGTAGAAATGTGATAGGGAAGGAGTGGCAGAGGGGAACTGTTACGTATTGACCATCACCTCCCTATCCATCTGTGCCACTGTCGGGGTGGGTAGAAGATATGGGAGTGAAGGGGCAAAGCTGAGCCTGGGAGAGTGGGGAGGAAAGTTGTTTTAGTGTTTGTCTTTGTTTCTCAGTACCCTAATCTATTTCAACTGGAAAAAGGTTAAATTCATTTTCCCCAAGTTGAGGAAGTTTTGCCCATCACAGTAATTGGTAAGTGATCTTCCTGTCTTTATCTCAACCCGCAAGATTTCTAATCTTATTTTCTCTCCCTCTCCTGCTCCAGTGGTGGGGTGATTGAGCAGCTGGGTGGGAGTTTGGCCCTTAGCCAAGGTTAACCCCCCAAAACAACCAAATTAGTTTGAGGTCCCAACAAATTGCATCTGGCTAAGACATGTCCAGTCATCAGTCTGAAGATTTCAAGTGATTAAAAATCTGCTACTGTCAATGACAAATTTGTTCCACTTGTCAGTCCTTCCCATTGTGAAACATTTTTACATTGTTTCTCAAAACAGTTCACCAGTCCTAGTTTGCAAAAATGCCCACCGATTTGATAGGGGAGTTTACTCTTCAGTGGACAATTCTATGACCACATCTAATACCCGTTTATGCCGCATTAGATGGAAAAGAGGTTTTAAAAGTCTGAGCCAGAGCCTGGAGAAAGGGTCTTTCTTATTTTGAGTTTCATGCCACATCTTGGAAAGATCATGTCCCAGTTTTACTCTTTTACATATTTTTCTGTATATTGGAAATCATTGACAGCAGTTATGAGTATTTACATTGCAAAGAACTCATACAGTAAGAAACTAAAATGCTTCAAAAATTTACAGGGGTGAGGAAGATACGAATACTGCAGAAACAGGTCTTTGATGTGTAGATTGCACTACTTTAAACATCTCACTAGCCATAAATAGTAGTATAGTATTACGTCAGGAGCTGTTGACTTAAAAAAGAGCCAAATTATAAGGAGCAAAACATGCACTCTAAAAACACAGCAATCATGTAAGAGGGAGTACTAAGAGCTATCCCTATCATGGATGCTATTTTCTACCCTATTTCTACCTGCTGAATATTTTCTGTATATCCTAATTGCTTGTGTGTGAGAACACATGTACAGGATGTTTTTTTATGCATTCCCAAGTGCAAAGGGTAAGAGGTGAGTTATGTGATGCTTTCCAACTCCTGTGATGGCTAGTCTGTGGAGGTGTACCAATCTACTGTTAACCTCTTCTGCAGGAAATAAGTGTGACAAGATAAGGAAGCAGCAATATTCTATAGTGATATAAAATAATATTTCTGCTCGGGAAACTTCTATATTAATGGAAAGTAAAAGGATCCTCAGATGCTAAAGGAAACTCCTAACCTGTATTTTTCACCTCATTGGCTGTAGAGGAAGCCTAGGAAAGCTGGCCTTGCCTATCTGAAGCTAGTTTTGTGAACACTTTGTGCAAATAATGGTTTTTTCCAAGCCTTCCCACTGGCTTACTAGGCAGAAGGTATATATATCTTTCTGGGTTTAAGGCATGGGAACGAAAGGTGATTGCAAGAATGGCTACTGGTTTAAATTAAAGCCTTCCTAGGTTTGCAGTGGCTTACTGCAGCCCATCCCAAAATGATTATGGGCAGTAGGGAAGAATATAAGGTGACTTCTATGCTGTCGCTGTCTGAGTGCCTGATCGTTGCCCAGGTTGGGTCTCATTACTCGGAGTCTCTGTCAGGAGTCAGAGCAAGTCTGGTTCTGCTCACCCCACATGAATCTACCACCTCTGGATCATTCTTCTGTAGTGTTGCCCCCTCTATTTTGCAGAGCCACATGTAAAGATTGCGATGAGAAGAAAGGAAGGAAATAAGGAGTCTATATTTAAAAAAAAAGACATGCACAGGTCTGCACATATATAACATATGTCACAAAAGTTATGAGAATTAGGTGGTTAAAGCCCCTAAAAGTTCTTATGTTCTCCTGTGGCGAGAAAGTTCTCTTCCTCCTATCCCTTAAGGGGAAGGGAAACCCCTCTGGAGAGGTCATCTGTGATGTTCATTATCTCTGAAATGCAACTATTTTATAAATCAGGTTCAAACAATGTGGAGTACACAAATGTATGCAAACCTCTGAGGGCAAGTATGTGGAAAGGTTCCTCCCTCTTCCTACTTCCTTCTCCCTCCCCACAAGCAAGGCTTGCAGATGTTTTCTTCTGCTCTTTATTCTTTTGTTCCTGTTTGGCTGTGACCCTTACTCCCAACTGATTCTTTTTTGTCAAACTTTGTTTTTTCCTGAGCCTTTGATCCTGTGCTTTGACTCCTGCAATAATGAACATGACACTATTACTTTGCTAGATTCATTTTATGATTCCTTACCTCTCAGAGTTCCCATGAACAATAATATACACTCCTTCCTTTGTCAGTGTCTTGCAGAAGAAGAGGGGGTCTCACAAAAACTACCCCTTCACAGGTGAAATATAATCTTACATATGTAGATTAAATACTTAAGATTATACATTATAACTATACATTTGATTATCCAATATGTCTTTCTTTATATTTTCTTCAGTTTCTCAGTTCTCAGCTAGGGGAAACTAGTGAAAGGTTAAAAAAGATGCTAATAGAACCAAATTTAGAAGACACACAGCCTAGAGGCTAGGGCTCCAGCATTAGGTCAGGAACAACAGTTCCTTGTTCTCAGAAAGAAATGTTGCCTTATGCCAAAACTGCATATACTCTTAGGTTTTCTGATGGGGTTTTTTCCTGATTTCTGAGCCCAGGCATCTCAGCTTACTTGCAAAAAGTGGGAGAAAGAGGATCTCTGTCTGATTCAAGGAAAATAAATGTGCCTACACAGAAAATATTCTAGTTGCTGTAGTTGAATATCGGTCATATAGTATATGACATATGCTGTGACAATATCATAAACCATGAATCTAGACCAACCAATCTAGTCCTTACTAGCAAACTAGTAAGGTTTTCCTCCATGAAACCGTGATTCAGATACATATATTGAGTAGCATACATGTGTAACAATAATTGTAGAAAATACAGCTTGAGAGAAACTGCAAGCATGATTTTTCATACACCTCCTTTCAACCGCTCCAGTGATTTACTAGAATCTTAAAATTGGTGGCTTGCCTTTGAAGTAAGGTGACTTTCTAGTCAACACAAAGCTGATCAAGGAAGCCATCTCTCCTTTGCAACAACAATGGAGGAAGTTATTTAAGGTTACTACTGTCAGCTGCACACAGATCTTCAGACTATTTTAATTTATGTTATAGGCAGGCAGGCCCCAAGCTGTGCTCAGATGATCAGAAGCAGCAGTAATAACTTGGAAACAATATTTTTTCTCATCTATGTGCTAAGTACAACTCAGCTGGAACAGAGGGAATCAAATGCAACTTTTGTAAATTGATTGAGTGAAATGAGCAATCTATGTGAAGAGAGATAAGAGAAATGATAGTGGCTTGGACAGTAAATCAGTGATCACAGATTTCTTTTCCTACTTTTTTTCTTCTTAAATAAGTACTTTATTTAAAAGCAAAAATCTAGTTAATAACTATTATGTGGGGTCAGAAGAAATAAGGAAAAAGTGTGGATAGGAGAAAAAAGTTCAGTAAAGAAAAGTAAGTAGAAAAGAGAGATGGGAACAAGAGTCTTCTGCTTCTTTCCATATTTGTAAAATATCTTCTCATTAAAAAAAACCAAAATGTGAAAACAACACCAAAAGGAAAAAAAAAAAAAAAAAGCCCCATAGGATCAAATCCATATGAAGAAAATACCTTTGGCAGACAGTAAATCAAAATTGCCCAAGCTGGTTCACTCCCAGACTAGTTGTCTACAAAGTTGCCTGGAATCAAATGAAATGCTGGTGAGATCTGTACTTTCAGAGTACACATTGGTTACATCTATCTGAACCCCAGGTAATTCTGTTACTCTATAACTGACCCATTACCATGGCAAGTGACATGGCCAGCTAGCAGTGCTGGGAAAGGCATCTGGTGCTTCATTCTCTAGTGATTGTCTTCGTATAATTTCATATTTGTGTTTCCCAGATATATGCAACAGAAAATAGGGTAGTGCTTGTTGCAGAGCGGTTGGCAGAAAACATTGATTTATTGACAATATAAATAAAAAACCCTGCTGGTAAATTGGCTGAAAGCTGGCAATCTCGGGTAGGCTTAAAGGAAGGTTTTTGCTGGGTAATAAATTCAGGAGGCATGTACACTTAAATCATGATGTTGAACCATTTCCATACTATAGGACAAACACACATTTCTGTTACATTTTAAATCCTAGAGGAGCCAAGGTTTGGATCTGCTTCAGAACTTCCCCAAAATATTCTGAAACTTTATATAGAAACTGATGTAAAGCAAGCAGAGACAAAAGCAATTAAAACTTCGTATTTGTAAGTAAATTTAGTAAATGTAGGCATCTTTTGGTCTGGGATTACTTTTTTTTTTTAAAGAAGAAATTTTCGAAGTACTTACATAGGCTATTGCCAGATAGTAAGTAGTCCACAGATTTATTCTTCTATTACACCCTAAAAACAATTTTAAAAAGTCCTAAATACAAGAATATGGAATAGAATATCCTTGAAGTTTTCAGTGCTCCTTAATGGAGATAAGAATATAAGATATATACAGAACAGAGAAGGTTAAATTCTGACTTAGATGAAATCAAAGAAAAACCTCTCCTAAGTTCTAACATATTTATTCTTGTTCTGTGTCACCTCTACTATCCTAATATGCTTACATTATTTCCCACAGGCCAAATGCAAGAGGTTTTGCATTTCTCCTCTACTTAGGATGATTTGCTTTCAAGCCCCAAAATTCATTGTGGTGTTATTGCTTGCAGATTTATAGCTCAATCAGCTTTGTAGTAGCATCTTTTTTTATGGGTGGGCTTTCTTTGAACATTATGAAATATATGCTACCTCTTTCCTTTTTGGTTGGAACTTTTTTAAAAATCCCACTAACTTAAGTTCTACAGAACATGGATTGCATTTCACCGCTTAAATGATGCACAAACCACTTGCCATGCCCAGATGATACTCCATTGAAACAGTTTTTCAAGGTATGACCACACATTTATTGCTCAGCAGTGAAACCATTAACTATCATTATTTGAAGGGCTGGAGTTTGGAGCTCAGAGCTTGCAAGGAGCCATGGTAGTCCTGCTTCTCACACAGTTCTCTTCTCAAGATCTACAGTTTGATGATATAATAAATCCAGCTTTTGAGCTCTTGGTATTGGATCAAAAACACCATAGTCACACAATGCAAAATATTTCTCTGATGTAAATTTAGTTTATTTCTTTAAACTTAATTGATTGCTCAAAAATTTGATTTTTTCCCCATGTTTTTTTACTTACAGGTACCAGTTAAGAATACTTTGTAGTGCATGGTTCACACCAGCAATGTAAAGCATACCAGCTTTGTCTTTTTGTATGCAGGCTGTTCCTCTCAAAACACTATCCCATATTTACTCTGAGGTAAGATCACAACAGGGTAAATGACACACCATAAAGCTACATTTTAGATTTTTTTTTTTTTTTGTTAACTTATTTATGTGACTGTTACATAAATATTGTCATTGTTTATAATTAGTCTTATCTAGATAGAAGATTTTGTTCAGACACTTCCTGTGTGACAACAGGCATATTTATTGCTATCCTGGAATTAAGCTGGAGCCCTTAGAGTTAGATTTAGAAGTCCAGGCTTCTTAGCTGGAGCTATAACAGACTCAAGTCATTTGGTAGAGACTAGACAATCTTGTAGCACTTGTTCATCTCTAATTTACACTTACCTCCTCTGAGTGCTGAATTTTTTATTTTTTTTTTTTTAATATTCTTCTATTTAAAATTGTGATCAATAATTTTTCTTTTTGGAGAGAGCACTTGAGACCCAGTATGAAAGTTTAAAACTTCAAGATGTGTTGACAATCTGACTTCTAAATGGAGTGCTTATGAAATCGTCACCTTTGCGAGCAGAGGTGAAACAAAGAACATCCAGTCCTACACTAAACTGGAAATCCCATCCCTAGAAAAACAATCTGGAGCTTGCACTTCCTTGACTTGCGTCTGATACACCCATTAAGCTTCCCACTAGTTATTAGATAATAAAGTAACTTAAGACTGATTTTTCTTTTTCTTTTAAATTATGCTATCATTGACAATTATCTCAAATTAATGTTGAAAAATAATATTTTTCAATTCTGTATTCTCAGAACTGATCAGACTAGTTACTGTTTATTTTTTTCTCATTACTGATGTAAATTTAAGTTAAAAAGAGAGGAGGAAACAGGCAAAATTCTGCCTTTTTCCTGGGATGAGACATGCAGGTATGAGATGTAGTGTTCAGTTTGGGCTACTGCCAGGTTCATCTTCATATCCAATAACTTCAGTGGACAGAACTTTGCTCTTTCTTCTCCCACTGATAGTCAGAATTTGGTACCACCCGTAAATGCACACTTAAAACTTCACAAAGGTGAAGGGATGCTTTTGTGAGTTGCCATTTCAGATATAAACTAAAACTGTATCTACCAATCAGTATAAAGCAGGAGTTGGTAAAAGTAAAGCAATCACTCTGGACAGACTTGGTTGGCCCTTTCAAGCAGCAGATGGAAGCAGCTTTAACTTGGGTTGGTCAAACTTTTTCTAAGGAAGCAAGCGATGTCTGAAACTGATAATATGTTTTTATTACGAAATACCTGAATCTAGCATTTAACCAGAGAGGTGGTCTTGTATATAAAGAAAAACAGATCATATTTTGCCAGAAACTGTTAGATTAGGAACAGTTAAGAATGATAAGTTGGAGTGAAGGAAAATTTCTTGTACCAAGGATGACACTTGAAACAGAGCCTCTGTAAGACCTGTGGTGAGTATGAAGAAGTGTTATTCCAGAATGAGTCTCCAGTTTCACTATAGCATACGTAAATGTTAGTATTTCTGCCTTTTGACATATTCTGGAACATGGGAGAAACAACCACATTCACTCCAGGAACGTGCTGTTGGTGACACACTGATGCTCCAGGTCCAGCTAAGCCACTTCATGAAAAGCAAAAGGCTGTGCCACTCAGGCTGCATTTTGAATTCTTGCTGTATCTGAGCAGAGAGTGATGGATGAGCTGTGTGCAAGAAATGGCGTAAACACCTCTTAAAAAACCACAGCTGCACTTACATCAGAGTCCTAAAAGGCAAACCAAGGGAGGAGACTTCATGAAAAACTGAAGAAAAAAGAAAAATGGGTCCATTTATATTTATAAAGGAAACAATTTTAAAGTACATGTAAAATGCTAAAGTAAAGCACAAGTTAGTTGGAGTCCTTGCTTTATTTTTGCAATATTTCTGAAGGCTCTCAATGTCTCTTTCTCATTGTCATCTTACTCCTGTTGTGAACATATTTCTTATTTGGATTTCCATGGAATGGTGAAGTTGGGATCAGGATTCTTTTCTTCTTGGCCCCAAGTGGAAGAGGAGAGTTCTTGTTCTGTAGATTTTACACTCAAAGAGCTCAGTCTTGCAACTGGTAATGCACAAGCAAAGAGATATAACTGTTGATGATAGTATCACAATCTCAAATATCAGGTTTGTTTAATTCACACCCATAAAATTTCATTGTTTCAAGTACATCTGTAATTGCAGCCATCACTAACTCACACATTCTATTTCACTAGCTGGAAATAAAAATATTTTTATCAGAAGACAAATAGCAACAGGAACAATTTGCTTAGGGATGTGACAGATTCTGAATGCACTCCTAAAAGTTGCTATAACCCAGATAGAGGTTACAGGCTTAGGACAAGTTTGTAGATGAGTTTATATTGCCTGTGTTTTTGCAGTCATGTTAATCAGCACAGGTGACATCTGACTTTAAGATAGACACAGTTGTTTGCAAAAAGAAGAAATGAAAGGAGAAGTGGTACTTCCAAAGTTTAATTCATTAATAATTTTGTATGTATTTCTAAATATTTAGAAGCATAACTTTCAAAGCTATCAGACAAAATAAAAAAATAATTTTATATTCTACAATTTTCTCTAATGATTCTTGTCATTGAATTGGTGCCAGGGATGAAAACACATTTTTTAAATATATATTTCTAATTGCCTAAAATACTTGGCCAGTCCAACAAAAAAAAATAATAACCCAGAAATCCCCACACAATTTGCCTCACTGTGTTCTTAGTGTTTTGGCCCTTGGTAAAGACTGGAACACAGTAAGATTCTGTAGAAAAGCTCATGCCCTTCAGCTTCTGGGTCGAACTGCGTTTGTGACAGCAAGACTGGTTTGTGTTGGCGTCCTCTGGGTTGCTGCTGCCTGCTTTAGACTAATGAAATCCATAATACTCCTCAGTTATTTTTCCATTAAACAGTCCAACAGCTATATTCCCTTCCCAGTGATTATCATCATAATCCCTTGCATAGCTCAAAAACCTAGGAAAGACATATGATATTGCAGAGGAGAATGCTTGAAGGACGGATGCAACATCAGTTTAATTTCCTTTTCAGTGTGCTCATATTTATGAACTTTGATTGTTTCTTGTGCATAGTTGGTCCATCTGTGCCTCACAAATGGAGAGGACAATAATGATAATTTGTAATTAATATCATACTTTTCCTCTTTTTATCACTCCAACTTGGGTTGTTTCTCATTTTGTTTACTTAATTTAAATTAATTGCCTTTTAACCTACTTGTTTCTGTACCAAGAATTTAGGTACACCCACCCACGTCCAAACATACATATACTACACAAAGACAGAAGCTTTCATTTTATGTGCAGAAACGTCCACCTTGCTAGTTGTGGAAGGGCAGTATCCCAGGAGCTCATTCAAAATGCAATGTCAAGTTTATTATAAAGAGAATAATTGCACTGTTTACAGGATTTATTTTATTACTATCCTTTTGATTGCTGCAATTGTAAATAAATGTGCTCCTTGCCACAAATTTATTTTGTTTTCCAGAAAGGACAGATTTGCTTCCTTTCCCTGCAATTATAATAACAGGCAATATACGTTTGCATTTAGGTTTCTTTAGCCAATGTAAGCCAGACAGCCAGGCAGCTGTTGATCTTAAAGGATTATCACAAAACAAGTTCACTTAGCTTTAGATTGTAATTTATCATTTGAGACAAAATCCTGATTGTGTTTTTAAAACAGTTACATTTTAAAAATGGCAACTCCAAAGTATATATTTGAAAAATGATGTACTCTTCCATGAGAAACAGCACTAGTCCATGGTGATCATGTCTGAACACTTAGTTATGCTGTCAAGATAAACTCATGCTCAGATCAGCCATACAGCAATTGAACACAAAAGACCAAAATGTGCTGACAAGAAAGCAAATTTTCTCCTGGAACTTCTGGTTGCCTTGACTCAGCCAAATTGGCTTCCCTAGAAATTGGAGGCAAGATTAAGGCCGTATAATTCTTGAAGGACCTCCTCAGGACCCTTGGTGGCTTTTGGATATCAGCAACATAATTCTATTTTTCTAAAAGAGTCTGATTCAAATTTGAATTAACCTACATGTAAATGTACTATTAATGTAAATAGACATGCAGTCTACTTAATGAACTGATATACTACATTCTTTCTGTGGTCAGTTCTTTAGGGAGTAGTTTCTCAGGTGGGATTTATTGTTGCTTCATCCTACAGCATCAGCAGATCCTATGGTAATACTGGAAAGTCATCTCAGTGCAGGACAGTCCCTTAGCACAGAAAGAAAAAGAGAGACAGCTGCATCTTGCTCACCTCTGTCCTTCTGGTTTAACAGAGTGACAGCAAAGAAATGTTCCCATCTTGTGTCAGGCCTGGCTACAGTTTTGACCTCCTGAGACCTTTAGTAGTTAATGTAATCTGAAGCAGTATAAGGATTTTCAAGTACAGAACAGGGGCAAAAGCCTCTGATCAGTTCACTGGAAACACACAAGGGTGTTGTGTCATGGCAGTTGTCTGTCCAAGCCCAAGAAATGAAAAAAAATTGGAAATGGAAGGTTCTAGTGTAGTTTCAAGATGCAGACAGAAGCATCTTATTTCAACTTATGTAAAGACTAGAGATCTTAAAAGCGTCTTGCCACTGAGCAAATTTTTTACTTAAAACTTAGAAATAATTTCAGGTAATTAGTTTCATATTAAAAAAATCAAGAATAGGGTTGGCAGAATTGACAAACTCCATTTGATTTCAGCAAATATTTTAATAGAAAAAAACCAAATAAATATCAAGTAAATTTAAGACAACTCTAAATTTCAGTATTTTGATTATAAGATTTTAATAAAGAAAACATACCCATTTTAAACTCTCAGGAATTTCAAAACTCTTCAGAAGATTTGCTTGTCATTACTATTTCTTAGGTTAAGCAGAAATTTTTTTTTGTTATATTTTCACTGTATTGGTAAATAAGAAACTAAACTCTTGCTGGAATCTATTCTGACATTTCTTGTAATAGAGTACAAATAGGTGAACAAAAGGGAGAAACAACTCAAAAAGGGTAGCTATTTTTTAAAATTTTAAATTGAAATATTTAAATATAGAGTATACCAACCATTTTTTTTAATAATTGATCTCTCTTCTGTACAGAAAGCATGAGCAATGTTCTTATTCTGGTACTTCTACATAACCATCAGTCCATGTGTCTCAAGCATTTATAAGTATCTGTCATCACTTTCCTCTGAAAAACTTTTACAAACAAACCATTTGGTTTTTTGCTATTTGATAATGGGTAAATCCTTTGGTATTATACTAGTATACAACACAGGACATCATTAGCAGAGGAAAGGAGTCCGCAATAAAATCAACTGGAGATTAAGCTCATTCACAAAACTTCAGTCCCTGTTGAGCACAGTGTTAAACATGCTTGACTGCTTCATTCAATAGTACAGCTATTGATGGGGTCCCAAAACCCTAGTTAAGTTTTTATAAGGCTTTTCACTAGAGAACATAATTGTTATTTCTAAATACCTACATTCAATTTTCAGGGATTACTTTAAGTGTGAATTCTCAGGTATTTCTTCCAGCTGTCTCCTGTCAACCCATAATCCCATATACTGAGCTCTGTCCCTGCAGGGTAGGCACTTGATCCTAGGGTCAAAGGTCCTTTAGCTCTTGACTAATGCACCTCATTAGAAGAGGAAAGCAGAATGTCTCCAGCAATTCAAATGTCATGAGAAGTAACAGAACTATATATTTTTAATCATGTTAAACAGGTTTGTTTTATTTTAGACACAAGTTAAAAAAAAAAGCTGAAGGCTTTCCATTTATAAGCACTGGAAGCACCAAATGTCTAGTTTTGTGATGCATCCAAGTGTGATGTAGGAGTGTGCAACTAAATTGGGAGGAAATAAAATAATTAATAGTTTAATCATGTGCAGTATCTTTCCTTTTTTATTATGGTAGGAGGCTGGTCATAAATTAATAACTATCATTACTCAGGTATTTGGACTAAAATGAACATATTAGTTAAGTCAAATGCTGGTTTTTTTAGTACTTTACATTAACGTCAGGTAATGATTTTATCCTGTGCTGAAAAAATAATCACCTCATAAAAAAACAGTTTTTGATAAAACAATGAAACTGGAACTTAAGTATAACTGAATCCCTTAGCAAATGTAAGCTACTACATTTTCCACAAAAGTTTTTTATCAGTTCACTGTAGTCACAAACAAATTCCCTTTGCTTTAGAAATTGAACCTTGTTATTTACAATTGGACAAGACTGTATTTTGAATGTTTTTTTTACTTTAAACTGACATCAGCAATTCTAGCTATTTGTCATAATTGCATTCTAGAGGAGCTTTACAAGGTAATTACATGAGCTAACTTGTTTGTTGAGTTTCAACTGTAATTATTCAATTATTGAGCCTCATTTATTGCAGTAAGTCAACTTACACACTGGCATCCAAATAACTTAAAAGAAAGAAATGTCAGCTATAGTTGTACAGCAATTGTTTTTTAAACAAAACATTTTGTGTATTCATTGAATGGAGATACAGAAGATGATATCTTGATTTCACTGAAGGCAAAAGCACTCTCCCACTGATTTCAAAGTAGTCTGAAATGTCCCTAAAATTTGTTCCATCAGACTTCTGCCTGACAGGCATTTTGGAACTGTATGTAGGATTTTCTGGCTTTTCCAGATATTTTCTGGAATACAGGTAAGCTTTAGACATGTGAGTTTCATCATTAGAGGAAATAACAACATAGGGATAGATGTGATGTCATGATCCCAGTTTTTATATAATGACTAAAAGTGTTTTTCTGATAATATTTTGATGTCAGAAAAATCTTGTTACTTTTTCTATGTGTAGTTACTTTTAATGTAATTATGAAACATAAATGTGAGACAAGGCATTTTCTTCTGTTGGATTAACTGATAAATTTGGAAAACATTGGACAATCAGGGACATAATTCTTTCTTTGTCTTGAGATTGTCATATTTATAACAGCAGTACTTCTATGCTTATCTAATGTCTCTCATTCTGAATAAAATGTGACTTCACACTGGTTTAGAGATATATTAGTATTTTTAATATCATTTTATAGTGAGTAAGATTTGAAGATGTTTGCAACATGTTAGGTTTGCTACCATTATAGATAATACATATTCTATTATTTTAACTTATTTTAAGTTAAAAGACTACACAAATTGATGTTTTATTCCATCTGGAGACAGGGGAATTACAGAGTGAATTATCTTTGATTTTTTTTCCTGTTAATTAACAAGAAAAATAAAATGTCAACTTTCTTAAACAAAATGGAAACCATCTAATCATATGTTTCCCCTACCCACATCTCTTTCAGTCAGAACTCCTATTGCAAAAAGATGACTGTTAAGGTCACTTTTCAAGCCAAACACCAGTTGTTTAAGCTATGCAACATTTTTCTTTCAGTCTTTATTTTAGAGCGTATATGATTTTCTACCTGAGTTCACAACCCAGCTCGTAAACAGTGCATACACTGACTATTTTCTGCTAAACACTTGGCTCACACTGTTGACTTCCTTGAGCAGCCTTCCAGTTTTTTCTTTCTTGCAGTAACTTCTTTAAATGAAAAACAGTGAAACTTAAGGGCTCGGGGGGACTAAATCATTCTGTAACAATAACACAGTTTAATTTGGGCTGTAGTAGTGAGAGCACAGTTACTGGACAACCTCACGTTTGTCTCACCAGTGCATATGATTTCAAAGTGTCATTTACTACAGCTGTAAACTGTAGCCTTCTGGTTTGTAAAAGTTGTATTAAACCCATCCCAGTCATTGAAGAAAACCAGTTACATATGAGGTAGCTCTCACTACCAAATTGTTTTGTACATTTATTTTCCTGCTGTCTGTTGTTAGCTGCTATGATTGTCTCGATAAATGAGCAAAACAGCCTTGCTGGCCCTCAACCCTCTCTTTACTGTCTTACATATCCTAGCCTTGTCTTTAGTTTTACAAATCAATCCACACACAAAAAGATTGAAATTGCCACAAGAGGAACTTATCTCAAAGTGTTTTTATGATGGTTATTGGTTACAGCTAGAGATGTAACCTACTGTGATAATTATGTGTATTTGGAGAGATTTACTCATGTATACTTAACAGGCTTATTTGCAAATAATCCACACAAGTACTTGCTTCCTCAGGATTTAGTAAAAAAATCTTATAGTGCCTGAAGATAACCGTCATTTTTACCCTTCATTTCACTGGGCTTGCCACCAAATTCATGCAGCTGATGGTCCTGTTCCACAACCGGCATACTGTTGAAAAGTTGACAGCTAACCACATAGCAAAAAGGTGAAGGGCTGCTTGAGGACTGACAGTGCTTTTCTGTGTCTCCCATAGTGCCAGGAGGTTAACTCTGTTTATGATGAGTAAGTATTTCCCTCGACTGTTTATCAAGAAGCACCAAACATTTTGCATAGCAATGATATTCTGCTATATTCAAATTGCTCGCACAGGAAGAAGAAAGTATCTTCCTATGAAGGCTACAGATGCAAAAGCAGAGCAGACTTACTCTGACAGAAAAGTAGATTGGAAACATACTTGGGTTAACAGAATACTTTCTCTCCTTCAAAAATGTTGAAAGGCACACATCTCTACTTCATTTCCATTATTGTAATAAGAAAAGACTTACAGAGACAATAGTTAAGAAGCTATAATCTCAATATTAATGCAAAAGCTATATATTTCATATTGCTACTGTTCTGCATCTGCAGGCTTCCTCTTATGTGTCCTGTCTTATGAACAATCTGTATGCTTTTGATTTAGAAACCAATAACATTTTAAACTCTAACGTTGAAAGGAGAAAAAAAGAAAAAAGAAAAAGAAAGAAGTGGGGAAATGATTGAATTACACAGAACATATTTTTCCTTTAAAACACAGTAAAAGATTCAACAGTTCAAATTGCTCAGGGGTGATCACATTTCTTTCAGAAGGTGCTCTGTATCTTGGGGGCAGTGTACGTATCAAATACTGCTGATAGTTCAGCAGATGCTTTTTTTATTGAAAGTCACAGAAAAGAGTTGCAATAAAACCTGCATTAACAGCCAGAGCTCAAACTGAGGCTGCCTCGTGATTTATACACTCTCCTTTGGTTTTGATCTTTTAATGAGTGTGACTTGCCACATTATATACTCTTCTGGGGTTTTCTCCCTCACCACTCTCATTACTATACTCTCACTGTCGATCTGATCATGCAGTTTCATATGATTCAGGAAACAGAAAATCAGCTACTAACACTCGACTAGGCATGATTTTGTACTTTTTTGTGGCTAGGGCTCTGATTCAAAATGCAGTCAGATGAGTGAGAGGACTCTAGTTGTTTTTAATGGGCTTTGGATCAGGCTGTGAATAACATGCTTTTTCAGGGCATATCATTTTAGGTTACTCCTTGTGCATCTAATTGTTCTTTTCAACTGCCTTTCATCTCTACATAAAGCTAGTCACAGCAAAGAAAATAAAATAAATCTACAGTTTCTCTATTGTCCAGAATGGACAAGCTTGATTTTTTTCTTAATTTTAAGGAATAAAATTCTTTAGGAACTACCTTAGTCCAGAGACTGCAACATATGGAGAGTTCTTCAAGTACCATCCATAACTTTTATTTTCATTTGAGACTCTGTACAAGCTTTTGCGTTATACTTGCCTCATGAAAATAACTTGGGGTAAGAATCATTTTTCAAATGTTATTAATAGATAAAAAGTAATCCAAGGGTAAATGCTTCCAGACTGCAGCTACCGTGTGTATCTAGGCTAGACATACATATCTCAGTGTTTTGTTTTTTTAGTCTGACTAATTGTCTTTGTCTTTAATGACTCTCCTTTAAATGTCTGCTTTATGTTTCACAAATACTTAATCATTGCTTTACTTCGTCTATTTATTGATAGAGTTTAAACATGCACATATGAACCAAAGAGACATTACCTGAGGAAATGTTGGGCAGAAATCTGATTTTTTCCCTATCATTCAATTAAAATCTTTTCTCCTAGCAGAAGCTGACAAAACCAATCATGCCTTTGCTCCCTTGCTGTAAATACAGGAAGAAAAGGCTGTGGAAATGGGAATGTTACAGTATGCATAAAATATACTTAAAAGGGAACCACAGGAGAAAACATCCCTGCTCAGGACCTCATCCTGGTCTGTATGAATTGTACCAAGAAGACTAGTAAGTCTACTCGTGCAAGTAAACATTACACAAGTGTTAAAGACTAGGAGAATGGTGTCTCATAGATGGAAGCTCTTATGCTCTAATGAAACACCTTTGTGTATGATGTTATGTCAATGGAACAGCATGTGGCTTTGGTACATATAAAAGCAATTATGGAAGTAATATTAGAGCCTGACTTGCCTTTTTCCATTGGTTTCAGGGTTTCAGGCTCCCTAATAGATCTAACCCGAGTCAGAATGATAGCACTTTCCTTCTTGTCATCATTTCACAATAAAACTTTCCATTCTTTTAATGGCCCAGAAGCCCTTCAGATGTGTCATTGGTATTTATATTAGAAACATTTCCGTTAGCTAAGACTTTACAATTTGCCTCTGATTTTTTTTAGAAACTGTAGATAGTCTGGGATATTTTAAATAATAGCAATTTGGTTTCTGGTTATTTATTGACTTTTTCCACATGATGTGTCTTGAAACTATGGTATAGCACATGTCCAGATTTCAGCAAAACCCAAAAATGTAGTGTCAGATGATGTAGCTACAAAGAGTATGTTATAGCACTAGCTTGACCGCGTTGGCCACTGATAACCTGCTCCATCTGTCTTGCCTCTGACATGTTAGCTGGACAGGGGAGAGATGGGGCAGCATCTAAAAACAGGAGTCGTTATGAGAAGAAACAGAAGCCCAGCAGCAATCGGGTATTTTGTTGGAAAGTTCAAGAGATCATCTTTTTTTTTTCCTTCTTTTACCTGCTTTAATGTCCATTATCACAGCAAGCATGGTATTTCCTTAGTGAGTTATAGAGGATGACTCAGTCTTTCTACCCTTCATCAGTGCAGTGTTGTTGGCTAAGATTCTTGGAGCCCCTTTGGTCAGCCAAATATCTGGGTTTGTCTCTTCCTTCTCCCATTTTTGTGGCTCAGGACTTGAACCCTGATCAACTCTGGTACAATTACACTGCTTCAACACTTCGTACCTATCCTCCTGGCATATCTTTAGGATGAGATCTCCTACAAGCAACAAAAACTTTGTCCTTTCCTTTTCCTTGTAAACAGCTTTGAAAACATAAGCCCATTAATATAAAAATAGTCTGATTTGTGTACTATATATCATGTTATTCACTATATTATACTGTATGTGGGCTATATGCTCACATATGCATGTGTATATAGTCAGTTAAGAAGGATTAGTAACATTTGTTTATGCATACACAGGAATATTAATTTTTTAAATACTTGTGATCTAGATGTTATATAGATCTTTGCACCTGGCAGATTTCACTGCCTAGGAAAAATGCAAGCTTCTCCGGCACAAACACTTATGAAAATGCATTTAACCTCTAGTGCCCTAATAGAGATGGAAACACAGTCCAAAACCATTGTTTTATTGGAAATTTTCATATTGGGAGTTCATGTCATGCTTCTGGCTACTGACTAGATGAAGTGGGAATTTGAAACAGCAGAGTAACTGTCTCAGTACTTCAGAACTTAGCATAAAGGCCCAGGGTGGGGAAAAGGGGGAAATGTTGCAAGGAAAATGAAATATGGTATACATGCCAACTACTGACCACTCATTCATACCATGCCGTGTTTTTAAGTGGTTATCCCTTTTGGTTAGACAATAAAACTACTCCATGTGTAAAAGGAGTATAACCTTCCATTTAATGGAGGAAAGTCCTCTATGAATAATATATTTTACTTCTTCCCAGACTTAATTTCAAATTCTTCCATCTTTCTTCAAATGATATTGAACTTAAATACAATTGTTGGTGGCCTGTGACAATCATATTGAGCTGAACACAATTCCAGCTCTGCTATTTTGCTTTCATAGCTTCCTTAGATCATCCTGTGAACAGAGCATGAAGCTTTCGGGTAGTGGCTTCTATTTACTCAGATCCATTTGGTTTAGTTCCTTATCCTTCTGGTTTGAAAGCTATCACTGGCACAGTACAGGGAAGTTTTCTGGAAAATGACTGTAAGCTCCTAAAAGCCATAATTACAGCCTTACAATATCCCTAGCTGTGGCAAATACCAGACACAGCTACTGTGACATAGCGATTATGATGCCACTTTCTTTATCAGAATCATGACAATTCGTATGCTACTATATAGTCCTGATCACAACCAAGGTCCCTGCTTTAGCCCCTCCCAAAGGTCTGGGGTTGCCCAGGTAGTCCCCAAAAGCTAAATATAAGAGATTCAAGAATGCAGACCAAATGGTGTTTCTTGTGCCCATATAGAAACTGTAGCAATTTCCCTGCCTTAGTCAATCATCTCTGCCACTTTTATCTGTGGTCTCACAAAGACCTCAATAAGGTCTTAATAATGGTGCGAGGATTGTATAGCAGCTTTTACTGGCCCACTGTGCTGCATTTCTTTCTTAGTATAAGCTCTGTTTGCTTAAGGTCTGCCTACCCATGAACATTAACCATTTGTGATCACATAACACCCTCCCCCAAAATGTGTGTCTAAAATTAAACTACAGATGGTGTTCACAAAGGTTAATCTTAGCCTGGGGTGCCAAATCCCCTTAGAATCCCTCCACAGTCAATGGAAAAAGGAAACGTGTCCTTTAATGCAGTATTCCTCAATCTGTGCTCTGGGAACCAGTAGTGATCTGGAAGACATCTGATGGTAGTTCATGAAAGCGTTGGAAACATTTAACCTTCCCCTGCAGAAAACACCTCCAAACTATATACAGAAATTCCTCCGTATGCACACAGGCAAACAATCAATTTGGGAGATTTTAAATGTAATAAACAAATCT
The DNA here is from genome assembly GCA_031468815.1 of Morus bassanus. NCBI lineage: Eukaryota > Metazoa > Chordata > Aves > Suliformes > Sulidae > Morus > Morus bassanus. The sequence goes on along the minus strand of CM062571.1, from coordinate 38,013,752 downwards.
TGAAAGGGCATTTGGCTGTAAATGAAAACCATTATGACAACACTTCATAACACAGTACTTCGATATTTTTCTTTTGTTGAAGGTTTGGTAGACTTTCAGTTAGAAAAAGAAAAGAACTAAAGCTTAATTTTGAGTCTCTCTCTCCCAGGTGACTACACAAAGGTGCTAAGGAGACACATTTGCCTTGGATAAGAGTTGGTTCTCGTAAAACCCCTTACATCTTGAAATAACAAAATATGAAAACTGATGTCCATGGGGTTGTACATCCAGCATGGTACACTCAATGGTCATTTCTTGAGAGCTCATCCATTAGATAGTTAGCATTATATCATATACTTCCAATGGATGGTTTGAAGAAGGTATTTCAAAATAAGTGTTCAACAAATTCACCTTAAACTGAGTGACTGGAGTCTTTACTTTTTGAAATAAACCTGGTGATGTTAGTTTTCAATGCAAAGAGTTAGAATCAGAAGCATTACTGAAGTCAAATAGATTTATGCCATGTCACATAAAAGTATTCTAAATTGTAACTAGTAAAGATATAATGTAATAAGTAAACTTTTTCATTTGTTATTTTATCTGACTAAAGATTTTGCTAATTACAACAGCTTTATGGTTATTTGTATCAAGTACAATTCATTCCCATGTGGAAGGCACCATAAGGATTTCTGCCTAACAGATGGGCTTCTCATGCTTTTAATTCCTTTTGGAAATCTTAGCTTTGTTGTGTATGAAACAAAAAAGAAGAAACCATTGTGAAGGTCTTTTTGTGCAATCCTTTTCTATTGTAAGCTGCACCAGGGAACAAATCTGATGTATGCAGCAAAAAGGTTAGGTTAAAAAAAAATAATCTCTTTCAGTCCATCCCTTTGGGTGTTCAGCATCATATTTTCTAATTTTAGAATTACATATATTTATTGGTTTTTGCTCAAGTTTGCACTCTATATCTGTACTGTGATCATAAATCACATCCTAGTTAAGAGTTTGTTTCCAAATAATCTCTGGCTAGCTTCTGATCCCACCCCAAAATTTGTTCCTTGGGACATTTGTTGCTCTTCATTTGAACTATGCCAATTCATCTCATGAAGTGTATTTCTCACATGTCTCAAGAGATTTCTCACCATAAGCATTCTGAGTATTCATCATTCCAGGAAAAAATAGTAGACAATATGCTCTATGTATGAACAAAATAGTATCTAATAGAAGGCTTGACTTCTCCAAACTTTTAGATTTTCTTAAAGATGGGTAAAGTACTTAAATAATAGACTAAACATAAATTCTAAGAAACAGACATTTGGTGACATAATAAGCTGCTAATATTTTGCATGGTAGTTTTAAGGAACTGAGCTGTCTGACCAGAACTTTAGGCTACAAATAAATTTAAACAGTGTGGCATACAAATCACGTGTCAGGATGCCTAATTTTCCAGATCACTCACATTTTGGAGTACCCTGTGACTGTTTACTAGACAGCAAGTCCAGAAAGGGCATTTCAGGGAAACTAGGGAGTAAGTGAGGGCAGTGGCTTCAAAACTGACTCTTGACCTAGTATGGAGTGTTGCTGTTAGCTGAGTATTGCACCAGGACCAAGGAATTGTAAATGCTTTTCCACTGCCTGCGTGTAACTGCAGAAAACTAGATATAAAATATAGATTTGTGAAGTCCCATTGTATTTTAGAGGTGTTTAAATGTCTTATTTCTGCCTAAGTTTCTGATCAAAAAATCCCTCACATTCTTCTATCTATCCAAAACTAGATAATCTTGGTGGTGGTAAAATGTAGCCTTTTCAGAAAAGAGTCTGAAGAGCAAAAAGTTGAAATCAGAGAATTATTTTTCAAAGACTTGACCAAAATTCAGTAATTTCTTAATACAATTTCTTTAATGTGATTACCTCCATTTGTGAACTGAATATGAAAACACAATAATTTTAATGAACTTGTGTTTGTCAAGGTAGAAAAATCAAATATAGCCTCATCTAGTTTCTTTGTACAATTTAGAACAAATTTACATTTTTGAAAAAAAAATCAAATGGTTATGAGTAGATATATATAATATAAATGCATATGGAAAAAAGTTCCATCATTTTTGTGAATGTGACTATTTGATTATATTTTTTGAACTTTACCAAAAGCTGGCAGGAGGAAGAAAATGCCATCTGGAAAATGATATTTTGAGATTGCTCTGACTAAAAACAAACTCTCTGCACTTCTATATACACCACAAACAAAATGGCTAGGAGTGGGTAAGTTTTGCTTTCATTCAGTCAAAATGTTTTATTTGAATTTGTCTTGTATATTCCATCACAGCATGGAAAGTTTCAACATGAAGATCACTCAAACAGAAAAAAAATGTTTCTGAAATCACAATATAGAATATTTGACAAAACTTTTTTTATATTTCTTTCTTGATTTTGATATGCATTTTCTAGAAAATTAACACAATTCTATGAAGTATTTTCATTCCAAAGATGCATTTTTTTAAATGTAAAAAGATCTAGTTTTATAAAATCCATTCTTAACTTATGGCTTTTCAGTTAGAAATCGTATTTTTCCCAAAGACCTTACAGTTTAAAATTACAAATTAATCTTTATTCTGACCAAAAATTGCCTCCTAAATAAGAATTTGCTTCCAAACACACTGAATACAACTGCTGGGCAAATGAGACAGTACAGAAAAAAGGGTTATTACCAGAGGAACGAGATGAAGAGACGTTATAGATTCACCTACATGACACAGTGCACTGCTGTGTAGAAATACATGATTTAGCTCTCAATGAGAAGCAGGAAGATGAAAAAATGTTTCTTTGAAAAATTCCCAACTGGTTCTACAATGAAGTCAAACAGTTCACTTATCATAATGCTATTATAGTACCCCCTTCTAAATGAAGATTAATAGCAACATGTTGCATTTGTTCCTAAATATAAAGATTTCCATTTAATAAGCTTACTGTGAATTATATCCTCAATGCAACCATTTTCCCCATCTCCTGCAAAAATATCTATCTTTATTGGCTTTTAGCTGTAATCCAGGGCAACGTCTCTCTTGCAGACTGCGTGCATTTTTCACAAACATGTCAACATACACTCCTCGAGGAGGACATTGTTTACTTTGGATAAACCTGCCTTATGAAGGATAAAACCATTCTTTATGAACACTTATGAAGGACAAGAGTGAGTGTGCTACTTATGAAATGTTTCGTTATACAGTATGTGGTCTCCATTATATAAATAATTCTTTCCCTCCTCATCTACTTCTCTGTGGGAATACTGAATAAATAATTAAAGGGAAAAAAAAGAGTAGGAAGAAATAAGTATAAACAACTTGAAAGATGATTCATAAGTTGAGTTATGTTAATTGTATTTCCTACTGAAACATCAAAGTACATTTGGTAACATGAAATATGTGCACCTTTCCAAGATTTTATACTTTGGCTCTCTTTAGGGTGCTAATAATTATACACAATAACTTCATGGAAAATATCCCCAAAAGCTTTGTTTAGTGTTTATTTTCACAGAGCAAAACACCACTTATAATCTCTTTTTTTAAAGGGTTAGTTCTTTGCTCTTTGTTTTGGAAGTCTGGTGAGAGACACTGCTGAGTCCACAGTCAGAGTATATAAGTGCTTGTCACAGTCACATAACTTTTCTATTTGCTGCCTTTATGAAGCTTGTCAGCCACAAGAGAGAGAGAAAAAAACCCAAACCAGTAAAAAAACTCAAGAGTGGCAGAGCAGTAATAAAAAGGACTGCATTTTGGCTACTCTCTGAGAATTATTATATGCCAAAATAATTGGTTTTTATTTATATTGCAATAATGTCTGGAGGCCCTGATCAGAAATTCAGGGTAATATTTTCTAAAGTAAGTAAGTAATGCAGCAGCTACAGTCATAAAATAATGAAGGCAACCATTTTCCATATTAGGTCCGTAAGTCCAAATTTCAGGTACTTGAAATGTATCTCAGATATTTTGTTGCCCTTGTAGACCTTGGTATTTCTACTGCTGGACGTTTGCAGAACTTCCTCAGCCTTGCCAACACAGAGGTGATAATGCACACATAGGTACACCAGGAGTTGTGATATGGACTTTCAACCACCTATATGTCCTGGTGGGCCTACTCTAGATGACAGTTCTTATCAAGCAAAAGGAGCACTCCTATCATATCTGGACCGACCAGAACCAAGACTAAGAAAGCAACATCCTCCTCCACTCTCCTTTGAGAGCTGCAAAAAACCCCTGCAGCTTCCTAAAATAGTGAAAAGATGCAAAGAGCAGGAAACTGACTATTATGCATAAATGAGCCGTTATCTTATTGTCTTTATCTGAGGATAATTTGAATGACAGAAGCCTATGAAAAATCATCAACAGGATGGAATAATACACTTTCCTTTTTTGCACCTCTTCCTTGTGCTGTTTCTACACTGATAGAATGAACCTGGTTTGCATTTGCTGGTGCTGGCTGGAAAAGAGTGACTGAAATATTCTGAGGTTTTAACCATTGTCTTTGTTCTACCTGAAGACATCTCAAAAAAGAGAATTTCCAAGATAAGGAAGGGGATAGAATGCCAGTAGACACCCACCTGAGTTGTAGCACATCCATTAAGATTCATGGTCTAACACTATGTGGTTCAGAGCAAGTTCTTAAATATTTCTGCATGGAGCTCTCCAGAAACCAGCTGTTGATGAGTATTTAATGAGAGCAAAATAGTTTCAATGGGAGTACTTTAAAGACCTACAAACTCACTTGCTAAGCCAGGGTGAAGTGATACACTAAGGAAGAGGGAAAAGCTTCAATGATGTCAAAGTCATCACTCAGCCTGTGTTTTTCTTTAGACTATGAAGTCTCAAAAAGTGCGCAAACCTAGCTCTTCAGGAAAATTTCTCTACCCTTTAGGAGTACTGGCTATTCTGAGATCTCCTTCATGCTTTCAGGCTTCCATCTAAGTTTACAAATGACATTGCTGCGAAATGCACTATAAGCCATGGTTTCTCTAAGGAAAACCCTTAGTTGGCTAAATTGTGCACTTCCTAGTTACTCAGAACTTCTGTTGGCCTTAAAGATGGAGGAATTTGTTTTAACAGAAATTGGCCAAGGTAGTTATTTTCTCAGTGAATAACATGAGGTGTAGCATCAACACTGATTTTAGACATACATAAGAACAATATTCTATCTTCTACTAGCTGAAAATTATGGGTTTCAAAATAATTGTGCATGCTGTACTATATTTTAATTTTCACCATGTTTCAGAATATATTTGAGGGTTCCCCCTACTGATAATGTTTAAAAGGTGCTTTGTTTGCTACATTGAAGAAGTCTGAATAAGGCAGTTTGAAATCAGGGCACAAGTAACAGAATGTTTTGTTTAAACTTAGTATACATTTTACTTGCTTGATGTTCTCTTGTTTTATGCACCCCGTATCATCATCAGGATATATGAGAGATGCCACATATTATACATATTCAGACTGGCTGCTATGGAGGGATTACCAGCCCAGCTCTGGCATAAAACCTCTTTTAGTATTTGCTGACTGCAGCACTATAGCCACAAACCACTGGCAATGACAAGGAAATTAGGAGCTGGTTATGAACACAAAATTGTTAAATCTTGCTATGGGGCCTTGATAAATTCTCTTGCAATTCAACTGAAACCTTAGATATTTTTCACCAAATTTGCTCCTTTTTTTCCCATATTTCCACCTAATTATGGTTTATTTTGATTGCACTGCATTCTGTTATTAAAACAAGATATATTATAAAAACATTGTGATTTTTTGGTATTATTTTCCTTACTTGGAACTACTTTCCTTACATACTTGGCTTGGGTAAAATACTTTTTTTTTCTAGGTGTAGGACTGTAGCTGTCTGGTGATTCCTATGCTTGCCACGAGAGGACTCTTTCTGTGTGACAAACCTGAAGACTAAGAGCCAAACATGTTCACTTTTCCTGAGTGCTCTTTCAGACTCATGTTCACGTTCCAATGCCAGTGAAACTTCAGACATACTTGAGAATAAATCTGCGTTTGCATATTGCAACAGTGATCAGAATCTGATCCATAGTTTCAGAGTTGAGAGAGATCTGAACACAGATGATACCTGAACACAGGGATGATATTCCAGTGCTGAACTTTAGATACACTCCAATTGTCTCTCCAATTTCTCCTTTTCCTTTTTGTGTGTTATATCAATTCCCTTGTTTCTTCACAAACTGATAAGTGTGATGAGCATGTGCTGTGCTCCTAGGCCCAGTGCTCTTGTGCTATGGTTTCATACTTTTGATGGAAAATTACATTAAAGAGCTAATAATTTGATTTACTGCATTTTGAGACAGTACAAATAAACTTCATGTCCCCTTTGAGACACTTTCCATTTACTCCTTCCTTTAATTTAACATTTTCAGTGTTTGCTTCTGGCATATGAAAAATGTGAGACTTGTGAACAACATAGTCTTCTGGGATGCTCTACAACAGTGACCAAGTTTTTAATGAGTAAGATGCCTCTGTTTCTCTCTCTAGTCTTTGGATGTGATGTCATAGTTTCATCCACCAACTGCAAGCACAGAAAGGAAGAAATAGATTAGACAAGAAGGAATGAAAATATGTGGAAAACCGGCAGATAGCTGGTTGGACCTAAGCAGAAGATTCTATTGCAAGTCTAGATTTGTTGTGTTGAGAGATAAATGAGTTCTTCAGTTGTCAGTATGGATGGTGAACTCCCTAGATAGATAATGAAGTCACTTAGGTCTTATGAAAGTTTTGCTGCATCCATAGTGATAAAAGACATTTTTATTAAGTTTGAGTAAATTACTAGTAATGTGAGCTTGGAACAGCAGCTCTTACTTTGCATCCAGTGGGATGTAGATGGTCAGGTTTTTAAAAAAAAGAAAAAAAAGAAGAAAGATCATAATCTCTTTTCTATTAATTTTTCTTACACTTTATTGATGGTAAATGAAGTGGTACTTGCTATCAGTAATGCAATAGAAAGGAAAAATTACCCTATGTCAAGTATATCCATGTTTTCTTTCTTTTTTTTTTTTTTCCCATGCTAGGCATAGGCAATGTCTAATGGCTGCCAAAATCATCACAGAAAATTAATGTGCCAAGTACAGTGGATCAACAAAAGTTTTAGATGGAGAGAAGCCAAAATATGTTTTTAAGAAAAATAGTGGGGCTGCAGGTTTGGGGTGAAATCATAAAGAACCATCCTCTGGCAGGCTAGGCGTCAATCTTGTTTAAATTCCTCCTGCTTTTAATGTCAATACTTGGCAAAATTTCCACAGTCAGATAAGGCACCATGATTTCAAAACACTGTAAACTATTTATGTTACCTGATAACATGCCTCATTTGATTCCCCTTTCCACACCCACTCCAGGGGGAATCACACATAACTTTACAGAGAGAGAAGTTGGACTATTTTGGCAGTCCTTCAAAACAGAAATAAAGTTTGAACAAAAAATACATGTAAGGAAACAATTTGGTTATGCCCTCTGATTCCAGAATTACTATATTTTTTTTTATTTTATTTAGTTTCTATTGCCTCTGGGAAAGTATTTTCCATCCATGAAAAACTGATTTCTGGTGCTGTTCATGCACATACTCCTGGTGTTTTCCCACAGCATTTAAAAGATGTTGGTCACTTTTCAGCTGTACATTTTACCTTGGGTTCCTCAGCTCCTCAAAGAACCAACATGGGACTTCTGTAGCCAGCTACATCCTTGACAGTAAGTGCATCCTGTACAAAGGGCAGGCTGTGCAGTGTGTGCATCCTAAATAAGGAATGTAAGTGTCTTGAAACAGAAAAGATCAGGCCCAGAGTTAGATGATGCACTTTTTTCTGAATTGTAACCAAGATAATTTCATCAGTGCTTTCTATACAACAACAGAACATACTTGAGTGTTTATTCACTTTGAAACAAGTGATATTATTGACCAAGTTAAAAACATTACTTGGCTGTATGTTTATAACAACTTTGCAAAAGTTTTCATTGCCATAGCACAATTGCTAAATTATACAAAAGGCTGGAAGACTGTTTACAGGTTTGCCCAGTCTCTAAATTTACCAATAAGAGAATGAAAACAAAAGTACATTCATGCAACAGTGCAATATACTGATGAATAGTATATACCTGGGACCCTGCCAGACTGTTCCTAAAGAAGTATGTACCACATATGTGGTCAAGAAATAAATTACATTTATCATCCACCTTTGCTTGCCTCATTCATCCATCTCTGCCTGGACTACCTTAAGCATTCCAAGTACTGAGATGCATCAAAGTCTCTGTCCAAAGCAAAAAGAAAAGAAGGAATAGTAAGAAAACAATTCATTTCCCCCTCCCCCTCAGCTGGTACAACATTTATCTTTCCCTACAAGATACTGACACTTGTTGCTGGTCAGCTTTGAGATAGGCAGCAGCAAAGCATTATCTAAGTGTCTGGATAGACAACTCATAGAGCACTTGACCTACCTAAAAAGAGATGGGTCAGTTTCCTGAATTTTTGTTTTTTAAACTCATTTTTCTGCATTCCAGATGAAGAAATCAGACAGAATAAACCAGATCTGGCAGGGGCTTGATAGGTCATCTAAATGAACCCCTCCTGCAATAATCTTTATATAGTTTTCTAGTTTTTTAAATTTTATTTTTATGGTACTGTCAATCTGGTTGGATTAAAGATTTCTAAAAGTGTTAAATGAACAAGGATAAAAAGTTACAGACCAAAAATAGTCCTGGAAATCTGCAGATCATTGATACTTAGCTTTCTGTCCTTATTTGCTCTTTAACAGCAAGTTCAGTTTGATGTCAGATACTTTTTATGTTGGAAAATAATCTCCCCTCCCTTGTCTTGCCTTGCCTTGCCTTGCCTTCCCTTGCATTTCTTCATTCTCTTCCTTCCTATCTGAACAATGATGTAAAAGTGGTATAGGATTTTACAACTATCTCCCAGTTTCTATTGTCAGACTAAAATTTCAGTGATCCAGAACATCTGGAGAGTAAGAAAGACTTCAGCTGAGGTTCTACATGAATAGCAAAAGATTTTGATCATTATGTGGGTGATTGGCTTAGGTTAAAAGATGTATCACATTAATAGAACCATCCTGTCTGAATTTCGAAGACAGCCAAAACAAAGAGCCTAACTAGAATGGGAGAAGTGTAAAAATCCTGCAGGTCATTTCTCCATGCCAGCATCACATTCCTCCCATGTCTGTGAAATGGGGAGGAATGCAAAAGACAGCAGCTTATAGTGGAAACTGAGGAACAGGAAGAGTTTAATAGGATTGCTAAGAAAAGTAGCTGAAGATTTCAATTCTTTGCTAAACTTGCAATGACTGACATTTTAGAGGAGTGTAGGCTTTGTGTAAAAGTTTTTGAAGATGATAAATTAAATACTGAGTGGTCATAGCACAAAGAGTAACCTTTACAGAAGACTTGTTCCCCTGCCAACTCCCTGCCTGTCACATCTTCTCCTTCACTCCTTATTTTGCTTCCAGTGTCCTGCCAACATGGTGACCTCTTTGACATGTTTTCTGCTTGTTCTTCCAGGTCAGGAGTGACCTAGGATGGGGAGTGCAAGTGCTTTGTGCCATCTTTGTGCTCCCAAGCAGTCGGATACACACATGGAGTCCACTATGGATCCACCAGCACTGAGGTCAATGCTCTGATACTTCAAGATAAAAAGTTAAAACAAGAGTTTTGGACCTTGCTGAAGAAGGGAAAACAGTTTAATTCCAAAACTAGGATTAAATACCATACTAGCTGAATAATTAAATTTAAAGAACACTTAAATCACTAATCACTACAGCTAAAATCCCAGGCAATGGCAAACCTCATCATTTTTTGATAAAGACAAACCTAGACTCAAACTCAAAACTAGAGCTTAGAAAAGACTTAGAATGTTTGTGCTCATAGAATTAAAATATGCAAATCCCTTTGGAAATTGAGAGCAATTCAAGTTTCTAGAAAGTTGAATCAGTAGTCTTGTGTGTTAAAGGAACAGAGTGTTTCAGTAATGTGAGTGGTATGCCATTCCCTGAGTGTTAAATGCAGAATTGTTTGTTAAGGCATATTGCACAAGAAAGCCAGGTAGGGACTCACTCAACAAGGAACAGAGATGCTCTTAGCTTTCATCACACAACTTCAAATAGGCTTTTGTGTAATTCAAACCAAGAAATAAAGGGTGAAGAGCTTAAAAAAGCATCAGTAGTTCATAACCACCCCTTAAAACAGTTTAGAATAATGCAGTGAGAATGCTTTTATGGATAATATGAAAATTTAAATTAGTTATCTGAGTAATTACTTTGCCCAGTTTTCAAAAGCAAATCATCTATTCAAGACTATGGGAATTTTGCCTGTGTAAGTCCTTAGTAAAGCTTGAGAAGACAGAGCCCATGATGTTGCTATTAGCATAAAATATCCTTTGGATTTTTTACAAGCTGAAACCAGGATTTATAAAAAATGGACTCCATGTGCTGCTATTTGTGGACTGAAGGCACAGCAGTGGGGTAAAAGAGATGTTTCTAATAAAGCTTTGTCTCCAGCCTTCTACAAGGCTGGAGGATGTTCAGGCTGTATCCCACTGGGAGCTCCTAGTGGACCTAGAACCCCTCTGGGGAGATGTCTACCTTTTCCTGAAGCTAATTAGAATTCATGTTTTCTTAGTGAATTAAGGGCAGTGATAACCACTCACCCTCTAATTGCAGTTAAGCCTAATGGGCAGCCCAGGATGGATAGTTACTCAAAGTATCTACCCAGCAAATATTTTGACATTTTCCTCCATTTCACATTTACCACTGAGCACTCAGCAGGTGCTCCTCTTTTAGAAAGGAAGTGCTAATGCCTCTAGTGCTTCTCTTACTCTGGTTAGTATGCATCTAATTGATGGCTCACCTCTGGGAAAACAAAGACAGCAAAATCAGGTTAGCACTCCTGAAGACTGGGAGGTATGGCTAAGCATATTAACCCAACTAAGCCCAAAACACTGACACCTACAATAATATGAGGACAAATCACAAGATTCCTTAGGAATACCATCATACAACAAAAGTAGTCTCCAAATGATATCAGAAAAATCTAAGAATAATGTTTGGAATTACTTTTTTCATGTTCAAAGGGTATTTACTTGTAAAATAAAAATAAATGCGTTTTGTGGGAGAAGTCTGAGTAAAGAGCCAAATGTTAAGGCCAGAGGACTGAGGTGAATATAAGTGATTCTTGTTGTTACTCTGGCTGCCTCCACTGAAGAGTAATACCTCTCCTTCAGTACTGAGTTGAGGATGGTGCATTCTCAGCACAGACTGAGAAATTCACCTTACCTAACCATCGTTGCCCACATTTCAGGCCCTGCGGTAGATCTGGTCTAGTCATGCTTGTCTCTTACCATCTGAAGAATGAAAAAAGATTTCACAGCATGACTTTTTAGATTGTTTCAAGTACATCCCCTAGGAAGAGATGTTCCACACCTTGGATCCGTTTGTTCCTCTCCATTGATTATAAAAGTCTGGACAACACTTTCAGTTGTCATCTCTCACTTGCTATTTATTTCTCATCTATTATCAGGTTTCCTTATGAAATCTGGTATGTAAATAATGGTATAAGGGTATAGGGACAACTGATATTCAAAACACAGCTGTAGAGCTAAATATTCAGTGGTGGAAACATGCTTCACTAGTTACTGTGGCCATTTATATTTACACCAGCTAAGAAACAGTGTCAGGATGAAGTACAGCACAACTCAGAGCCTCAAAGATTTGTGGTCCCATGAGAAATGTACACCTTAATACTTCTGTAAAGTACAAGGCTATCATTCAAAAATCCTCTCTTTTGCATTGAGTAGCTTATTCCCTTACAATAGATTTCAGAAGTTACTATTCATTACACTCCAGAACCTAGAACCAGCTGGGAAGCAAAAAGCATGAAATCATATTTATTAGCTATGCTGAATTGCCTCTTTATAAAATAAATTTACAGTTTTTCTAAAGACAGATGTTCAACATTGCATTACTAAATGGTTCAGCTACCAGAAAGGATTTACTGATTTATGTGGTTCAAGGTTAAAAAATCAGCAAGTAGTAATCAAGCATCTATAGAAAAAAGGTAATGGACTAAGGCTGACCTTTGTGCCATGTGTTAAAAAAACAACTCTGCCACATCTATATTGAGTAAACATACACAAAAGTTGTTTAGAATCATGCTTTTTTGGATGTGAAAAAGTAAAGTGCAGAAACTTCAGAAACAATCACTTGCTTGGCTTTCTCTCTCTCTTAGTAAAGTCAAGTATTATCCCTAACAAACAAACTATTGGCTTTTTGTGTTAATTCTAGGCAAGATTATGACATATTGAAATACACTGGTAATAAACTGAATCTCAGTTACTTTCAGTGTTTGGGAAGCAGACAATGCAAAAATGAAAATATTCATTCAACTTAGGATAGTAATGAGATTCTGCGATCTATTCCCTCTGTCCCTTTCACAATCCCTTATAAAAAAGATAATGAATGATATTGTGAATGAAAACCCTACTGATCCACACTTACAAATACACCTCCATATTTTCAGTGCTTTGGCTAGAGAGGTATTACATCCTCCCAGGTGAGGTGTGGGTTTTTTTGTTGGGTTTTTTGTTTGTTTGTTTTGGTTTTTGTTTTACAGATGCTGTTGTTTAAACTCATTTGGATGAAAAAGATTTCACACACGTGACCTAACAACATCCTTATTATTTGCACCTGCTGTAATGTAACTTTATGAAGTTTTTCACAAGTAAGAATTCAGCCACCTCTGTATAACTTTTTCCCCAATATTTACAAGTAGCATTTGACAATATAGCAAAGCAAGAGAGGTGGCAGCAGATCTCATATCTTTACCCTCATAGAGCTGATTTTGACATTGCTTAGCCTTGACTGAGAGAGTGGTTCAGTGTACACTTTAAACTGGCATAAAGTTACTGCTAGTGAAAGGAGCATTCCATCTTCTATCTACACCTTCATTTCCTTCCCTTACTGCCTCAGTCTCTTGCAGTGTCACCAGCACTCCTGTAGTTGAGCAATAATTCAGATGGGGGAATGGATCTATTTTGTAAGAAAAAGAAAGGTAGCGTCAACACAGACCAGTCTCCCAGTTCAGCTGACCACAAATAAATGCTTTTGTTATTCATTGGGCAGGGAACAGGAAGATGGGGGTAGCTTGTGTGGGCCACTTCTTTTAGTGCTTAAGGACTGTTTAAAAAGAGAACTAAAGGGAGCTGCAGTCAGAGGTGCCCCATAGTTTTGTTAATATTGATCAAGTGCAAAATATGAATTCAGAATATAAATCTAATTTTAATGAGAAAAGGAGTATATCTCGGTGCTCCCCATAAAGAAAGCCAGTACTATTTCCTAGTCATGTGAAATAAATAAGCAGTTTTTGAAGGTCATATTTTTGTGACTCTGATCTCTACTACAACTTATTTATTTCATCCCACTGTCCTTCACTATTTCAAGTCTTTTACTTTTGAATAATTCTTTTAGAATCTTTATTTTATTGAATATATTTTGTTTGTGTCATCATTATTATGAAGTGACTAGGAACAGCTTTATTTTTATTAAACACAAATAACTTATCCCTATCCTATATTTTGCATTGAAAAGCTGCTCTTCATTACTTTCAGCATATGATTTTTCAGATTTTGTTGTGTAAGAAACAATATTTGACCCCAAAATAAATGAAAAGTTCATGTACGGTGAAATAAAAAAACCCTGCAATTTAAAGATAACCAAGAAAATAAAAATCCTGCCATGCCTACTTCTTCATTCATGTTTTTGATTATACTGAATAAATACTCATAGTTTGGGTTGAATTCTGGAAAAATTATCCAATGAAAAGACCCAGGAAGCCTCTTTGTAATCTATGTCAAGTCTAAAACACTCAAAGACATCCCAATAGAATTCAGAAAGAGTAAAACACTGATTAAGGACAATCCATGAATAATCAAAATTGTTTCTTGCAGTACTGTTGGATAGCTATGTAGAAAGCTGGTTTATATTCATTTTTCCAATGAGAATGTACATCAGTCTTTGGGCTTGTTTATGCAACACCTCACACACAAGTATAAACACAAATGCAAAACACCATCACGTTTACATATACACTGTGATGTGTTACTCATCCCAGAGGGATGTAATTGTGATGACAAGTAAATAGTGATAAATGATTCCCAGTCTTGATATGGCAGCTTACATGATTTCATATGAACTTATATTTGACCTTAAAATGATGTTGAGCACTTTGGTACCAAGGCAAAAAAATCACAAAAACCACTCATGCATAATGGGTAAAAATATGAGATGCAAAGAAATGGCCTCCTGAGTGCTGAATTACCCAAGAAATGTAGTAGGAGAAAAATATTACTTTGGCTGAAACAGAAAAAGGGTTTTCCAGAGTTTTTTGACAAAATTAACAAAGAACAAACCAAAACAAAACAACCCCAAAACTTGAAACCCCTGCCTCCCCAAAAAAATGCCTAGTCAATTTTAAAATGAAAAATGATATTTTGAATTAGAAGCAATTTACAATATGTCTTAAGAACATTGTGGAATTCCAGAAAGAAACACTTTATGCTGTCCAGAAAGTGACATTTTATCACTTTCAAATGTTTTCCATCCCTGTTTTAGCCACCTCAATTAGCTAATTCCTCAATATATCCATGAACATTCTGAGCTCCTCAGAAACTCAGCTTTCAGAGACAGATTTATTTTTCATTGAAAAACCAAAGTCTGCTGTTGAATCTGGATCATATCTAAAGATCTCATGACTGTGAATTTGGTGTTGTAACACTGCAATATGCTTTTTATCTTCATTCATTCAGTAGGAAGGGAGAGTTTGAGCCAAAAATGTATATATTTTAGTTAAAAATAAACTGTTACATAGATAACATAGAGCAACGATCTGGGTTTATTTTGCATTTCATCCCGCTTGTTGTTAGGAACGATTTAACTAGCTTATTGATAGCAGATTAGCTGTTTCTTCCAAATATAGCTTTGTATATCTTACGAACTTGGCAACATATCTATTGTGTTAAATGATTTACAGTACCTTGAGAGGATGTCATTATACAAATTGACTTAATAATAGATCACAGAGTGCACTGAATACTTTAATAAATAAAAACATTCCCAAGAACTGGATTTTCAGTAAGAATAGTCACAATTAAAATTTTGAATTTTTTCTTCCCATTAGCATTCTTTGATAGTCACTGAATGCTATCCTTTCAGAAAAATTAATTTCTTACAACAAACACAAACTATATATAAAACCACTGTCTAGATGTTTACAAAGAAGCATGTTCAGCCAAACAATAGTCCATGACTACACACACCCAGACCAAAATATATCAAATATCTTTTCCATTCAGTCTTTGGAGGAAATAAGTAGAATCTTATTTAACCTCTGTAATTCTGGCCTGTAAGCTTTATTTCAATGAATAAATGTTGCCCTTCAGATTGAAGGGAATAGGAGTTTTCCCATTCCCTGCTAATTCTTTATGACCTTGCTAAATATCAACAGAGAAGTAATTAGTAGGAAGGGACATTTAATACTAAAATGAAATAATTTAATAAAGAAAATGGTTACTGTAAATAAATAGCAGCACAAAATTTTAGATGGTTGGTACTTTCCTGCTATGAAGGATGAAGGAAAATAATTTCTTTTCTTTTTCTCACAAATATGACTATGCACACTGTGCAAAAGTCACATAAATACATATGCATCAATACACATATGCTAACATTTCAGCCAACTCATTAATTTAGAGTCACAATCTTTTGTAATGCACTTCAATATAAAAGCTGTCCATGTGGAAATCATTCCAACCTATAAATAACAATTAAGGTATTTTTGTCATGAAGACTGAAGAAAAATATTCTTGAGCTGGCTCAAGATAGTACTATAGGTGGTCAGCAGATAACTTGCAGGTTGGAGTGGATTGTCTGTCTCCCCCTGAAGAGATGTGGGTAGGATGCTGTAACATAAACGATCTGTGTCTGCTACCCACTTTCCTGCTGTAAAGGCACTGAAGGTGGATCAGGCTGTCTCTGAAGGCCACTGGAAGATAGACAGAAAACAGCAAGTGGGTATGTGGAGTGCTGGTGTCTGTGGGAACTGCAAGGTGCTGGGCTGAGGGTGTTGAGGTCTCACCTTCCAGATGACAGGGCAGGAAAACTTAATTTGTGGAAATCCCTCTGAGGCTTTTCCCTACCTCCTTCTCAAAAACGATACTGATTATTCCACCCCTTTGTTGATGACTCCTGACTCCCCTCCTCTCCTTACCACCCAATTACACTGCAAAACTCAGTTCTCTAGACTGTCTGCAGTGTTGAGAAACCTTTTACTGAATGTACCTGTTCTAGTGCAAAGTGATATTGCTCTGAAAGTGAAATCTTGGTTGTTCTGAAATCAGTCGTAAGTGTCACATGGCCTTCACAGAGGCTGAATCTCACCCTGCAGACTACACTGAGCCTAGTTAGTCCTTTTGTCTGGGACCACACGAGCTGTAACTGCAGACAAGTTACAGTCTTGCCTTTCTTGCTTATCAAACAAATAAAAAGGTAGCATACATTATACGCACATTATATGTTTCCTTTTTTATTACCAGTTTACATGCATATTGAGAATATAGTCCTAGCTCATCACAGTATTTTAAGCACATGTTTAAACTTAAGCCAGAGTGAAGCCAATTCTCAAACACTTTGCTGAACTGAGACTAACATATTTAAGCACAATATTGTGGTTATTTCTTCTTTTTGATCCAACTTGGCATGCACTGGGTTGGAGAGGGCCGCATTTCAACTGTACTATTACATTTCCCTCCTTTTAGAGCAAAATGATCTTCCTGAGGTCTTAATGCACAAATGAACTAGCTAAGACTGTATTACCAGACAAAATTAATTCAAAATTGAAGGTAATCAGATTTGGCAGGACTTGGCTTGATGTGAATATCTGGACAGTTGGATAGGAGAATAATATTTAGAGGAATTTGTAGTCTGATTTTGCTTCTGCCATTCATCTAAAACCAATAAAACACAAGGCTTGTCTGCAAGTGGAAGTATTTGGGAAGGAAGTAAGAATGTGAATATTGCAACAGCATGACTGCTATCTTTTTTATTTCTTGCATGGACACCCTTATTTATGTTCCTAGGTGTAGTTTAACTGAATCCATCCCCAAAGGGAGAAAAGGATCTACTTACAGACATCATCTGGTGTTGAACCGCTATTAAGGAATAGCCATTCTAGTCTATTTTGCTTTGCATAAAAGACAGTCTCTGTTTTCATATATTGGAATAAAAATGGTTCTATTTCACATTTCCTTTGCTGATTGAGCTTTCTGTGCAGAGTTGTGGGATGTTATCTATGTGAATCTACAACAGTGAAATGTTCAAGGCTTCAGGAAAGTTTGAGACTAGGAAATCTGTGTGTCTTTTATCCTCTGAATATGATTAATGATGCTTTGTGTTTTGCAAGACATTATTAAAAACAGAAGCCTATGACTTCATTGTCTCTGACAATGACTTTGAACATGGGGTCAGTTATTCCACTTTTACATTTCTTTGCAAGATTAAAAGAAAGTAAAAACAATTGCATTGGGAGGGGGGAAACTTTACACAGATGTAACAAAGCAGGATACACACACGTTTTCAATATGCTTCTTCCAATGAAAATTCACCTCATTCATATGATACTGCTGGTAAGCAAACACTAGTGACAGGCAAATCTAGCCATCAGGAAAACATACTGGCTTCAGGATTATCTCAAGTACCACATGCTAGAATTGTTGAAAACATTAAGGAAAGAGTTCAGAGTTTGATTGGGGAAATTACAAGTAACAGATGCAATTTCTTATTTGCATTCCTGGACATTCAGTGATTGACAAGAAAGTTATCATTATGCAGAACTGAAACAAAATGTGCAACAGTGAGAATTTATATGAAAATATTAATGAGTTATTAAGTATCAGTATTTTTTTATTTTCACATAAAACACACTACTTTCACAATTGAATATGCTATACATTTATACAGTTTGTATGCAGTATTGTTTAAAGTGCTGGAAAGGCTAGATCTTCCTTTAATATCTAAACAGGAAATTATTTGCTCTTTTTGAGCTATTCTATTCATCTGTGATACATTACTTTATTGAATTTCTGCAATGTAAGGGTTATTTTTTTTTTTACTGATATCTTCACCTTTTGTGAATATCAACAGCATTCCCGTTGTACCAAAAGCCCAAAGGGGGAATTGAAAGCCTCACAGAAATTAATGGGAAAATTTAAAATTATTTTAGCAACATTGAGGTTTTGCTAAGTGAGGCTGGGAATATGTTTGCAATAAAATCAACATTTCTTTGCCCATTGACAGAGGAATGAGTATTATTTAACATTGGCAGTTTTCTGCCTTCAGAACACTCATTCAGAGAAGACACTAGAAAATCATGGTACTTTGTCAGCCAGTTCTGTTTCTCACTGTCTTTAACTTGGTTGTAAAAATTGGTCTGTCCAATGAACGTTGTCTGTAACTAGCTAGAATAAATATGAGACTCTATTACACAGTAATAAATTAATCTTGTGTATTATCAAGGCCCCTTTTTCGCGTTCTTCTCTGACCTTTTAGTGTTCCATTGGCCTTAAATGATACTGTAAAAAGGCAACATCGTAAAATAAACTTTATTCAGTAAATGGTCAATGAAGGGGTGGAAGAGTCAGTTAATATTGCATTTGAGGCTGTTCTATATGGACCTTCTTTTCCTCAACTGTCTGATTTGACACAAATCTAAAATGTTTTCTGCAATCTGATCTACCTTTTCATTTTCTATCCATCTAATGACTTTAAAAAGGGGTTCATATCTCCCTCCATTGGTGGCTCAAGAATCTGATAGAAATTATTATTAAACAGTTTGTACTAACATTGAAACTGTTCGTACTAATGCTGACGCTTAAATGAGGTGATCTTCAGAATTAAGGCTTAAAAATGAATCAGAACAGTGCAGAATAACAGGACCCTGACTTTATCACTATTTGCAATGGTGGTTTTACCAGCTGGCCTTTTGGAATGTGGGATTACATTCAGTGAAAATACTCACATTTTCAGAATTTTTGGCCTGTTTGATACAAGGATAAAAACCAAACAGTTAAAAAAAAAGAAAGCAAATTTCACTGTGTTTCACTTCACACTGGAATGTGCGATTTTCACCATGAGCTACCTCAACCTATATGTCCTCTGCATCCTCTGTTGGCACCTGGTGGCCTGTCAGATCTTGTTAGACTGGCACTGGCTCCCTGGCACTGGCTCCCTGACACTGGCACAATACATGTCAGACTCCCAGTTATGAACCACTGACTAGCACCCAGATATTTTGTCAGATTTTTTGCTGTTAAGAGTATGCTTAAACTTAGCATGAGTTTTCATATGGGGCAATATCTGACAAGACTCACCTAAACAACCAGGCAAGGTCTCTGTTGCAGACTTCAGGTGGAGGATTGCAGAGTCAGGGTACATGGGAATCCAGAACCATCATGGCCCTTTATAGATCAGGTCAGAGACTAGAGAGTAGCTGGGATCCCTGAGATGAAAATTCTCGTTCTCCCTGATTCTGAAGTCAGCTATATCTTCATGCCTTGAGAGTGAGGGAGCTTAAGAAGCTACTATATATACATACATTTACTATATATTATGTCTGAGGAAGCCTGCACAACTGGAAGCTCAGGAGATCAGTTTCAGAGAAGGCAAGTAAGAAAACAGAGAATCAGGACAGTTTTGAGGCTTCCTTGGGTTCCCTAATGAATTTATCAAAGCAGAAACATTATAAATTCCAACATAAATTTCCTTTGTCATTGTTATTACAAACTTAAAAAAAATAAATTCACTGAAAATTTAGGGTTAGTTTCTGCAGCATGATAATATTAATATTTCTGCTGATGGGTCCCCGTGAGCTCAGCACTGCTTTATTGCACTGATGCAGTAAGACTAGATAGAAGGTAGATTTAGATAGTTCCTGTTACATTTTTCAAGCAACCTTTCTGTCAATACAGAAATGTGTGAAAAAACCCCACAAGTATATTTTGTCGTGACATATATATTTCTTCTTAACTAGGAGAGATTTAAATGTTTGCACAAAGAACAAGCACAAGGAGGTCTTGTATTTACCAAATAAAGGTAAGAAAACAGTGGCAGCTCTTTAAGTGTTGCTTTACTGATACTTTTCTTTTTGCTTGTGTAGATAATGAGTTTTCTATTATAAACAAAGTTTTCATTATCTAGACAGAAATATGTGGCAGCATATGTCATATTGGCATGCTTCAGTATGCATTGATATGTTTTTTGTATGCACATACATGTAAGTATGCGAAGTATATAAAATGCATATACATGCACATAAAAGATTATTTTCTTGAAAGTCTAACAAAACTCTGTCATTGTTATCCACTGACAGATTCTGCACTTACTTAACAGTAGTATAAATCTGAAGAAGTCCATTACTCTATACTGTAATGGAGCTGATCTAGTTTTAGTTTAACCAAGAGCAGGCTCCTGTCCATTCTCCCTGGTTTCTCTTCATAATCAGTTTCAGAGAATTACTGTTCTAATGTTACATACACCTCACTGGTTACCAGGCCACAACCTGACCTTAAATTTGTATGAAAAATTAAGTGGAAGGCAGACGATTGAGCTGTGGTTTCTTTCAGTTTCATATCATTGCCCTTGCATCTGGCTGGGGAAAAAAAAAAGCAGCTGCCTGATACCATAATGTCACTTTTAAGTTTTACACCGAAAAAGCACTAAGCAGGGCTTAGTCAGAGTCATTTTTCAGCCAATTCTTCTTCCTGGAAATGTGATGATGTGAAGACAGACAGAACTGAGGGAAGAAACAGTCCAAAAACCATCTCCCTCACTCTATTATTACGAATCACCCCCGTTATAGAAGGAAAACTACACATACCCAGCATGCTTCAAAGAAGGAAAATGATGTGACAAAGCCATGAAGTTAAATTAAACAGATCTGATCTACACAATCAATTTCATGTCTGCATATTTTTCCTTTTAATTAAAAAATAGTTTGAGACTGTTCTTACAGTACGTGATATCAAGTAAATATAGTAAATCAGAATACAGTGAGTGGCACATCTGTCCAAAAGAACTTCATGACTTGAGCTTTGTTGATCAAGTTAATTAGGGATTTATTTTGTAGGGCTAAAGTAAAGCTAGCTTGTAAATAACGTGCACTTTGAATTAAAGTTTGCATAGTGTCTCAAATACACATCTTAACCATCACTTTAGGATATTAAAACATTAAAATCTCTGTAAGTACATTTTCAGGTTAGCTGGTTACTCTTACTAGCATGTATAGGTTCCAAAATTAGATAACACATGACTTTAAAAATGAGACTTCTTCATTATCGACTCATATTTTTCCTTCTTTTTTGTAACAAGCAAATATTACACATCAGAAATAGGTGTAGCAAAGTTATTTA
Source organism: Morus bassanus (assembly GCA_031468815.1). NCBI lineage: Eukaryota > Metazoa > Chordata > Aves > Suliformes > Sulidae > Morus > Morus bassanus. Next base: position 37,992,269 of record CM062571.1, on the reverse strand, counting down.
ATAACACATGTCCTCTATGCCCTCACTGAGGCAGATGATCTGTAAACCATGTGGCAGTTATAAAAATGTGGGCAATTAACAGGGGACAAAATATTCACATATTTGCAAGAATGACAGAAATGTTCTGCGAAGAGCATTTGAACAGATTTGCCAATAAAGCAAGACTACAGCTAGGGATTTAAGATGTTAATTGATTTGGCAATATGATTTATTTAGAAACCCTATTCAGAAAAAAAGAATAGCTTTTCCATTCCATTATCAGCTTTGAGGGAAAGTATTATCCTGGGTGTCTTTGTTACTCCTTACTTGCGCACAGACTGCAGACTAAAGAAGAAAAGGAAGGCAGGGTTATTTCATTCATATACCCAAAAATCACCACCAAGTATTGTGGCCTCATAAAAAAGAGTATGTTGGTGGCTGTGGACACTTAACTGATGGTGAATTTTAAGTTCTGCCAGCCTTTAGGCACTTCTATACCTGAGTTAGTAATATTAAGCTCCCCACTAATTAACAGACTAAAACCAGAACTTCTAAGACAGGGTTTGCCTGACCTATTTTAGACTTAATCCTTACATTATGATGGAAGGAATTTGGCTTAGGTGTTCCTGCCTGTCTCCATTGATTTGCATGATTAAAATAGATCTAGATCAGATGAATCAAGCTCCTAGAGATATAGCTTAACATAGGTTTTGAGGAGACAGCAGATATGTCAGCAGCTCTTTTCATGTTGTTGTTATTGATGCCTCTGCCCAAATTATAGTGTAACTTTATGCTTTTGCAAGCCTTATTCTCCATGATTTTCTACCATCCTAATGAATTAACTTCAATAGGGTCATCTTGATCTTCAGGGGGTGAAAAAGCAATTAGGTCCATTGTTTCTGCAGACTGCTATCCAACTTCTAATGAGTCTCTGGACAAAAGATATCTTTGTTAAAATGTCAGCACTCTTTCCCTTCAACTGTGAGGCAACAGTTCACAATACACTTCTCTGATCTTTCCTTCCTCATCAGCTCAAGCAAAATTAGGGTACATATACCCAACAGATGACAAGTTAGCTTTAAAAGGACTGTGTTGAGAAGACAAGATGTGATGTAACAGAGCTGTGAGGATACAGAACTGTTTGCATCTTTCTAATACATTATATAGAACAGGGAAATGTTATATTCCAATTCTTTTAAATTAATAAAGACAAGCCAACATTAATATGATGCCACTGCCAAACTCAGAGTGCTGGCTAGGTCAGGTGTAGTTATTACTGTAGCTATAACCTGACCCAAATCAAATGAGTGTTTTACTATCTCTGGTTTTGCTATAGTTCTCCAGGCCTTTCCTAGTAAAATTTTAAGTAGTTTTTTTTACAGCTATTATCTACTTCATTGACTTCCAAAACACTGCTGACCTTCAGACTTTCTCCCATATCAGCTTGTATAACATTTAACTGATCTGACTGAAAACAATGCAAATGCTGTGCTCTGTGGATTCATAGGCCAGCACTGGACCACTGAGAGTGACCTCAGAAATCACCCACAGTCCATGGATCACAGTGCAGAACCAGTGATTTACATCTTTTTGTTCTCTTGTTCACTCAGGGCAACCAAACTTTGTCCTATAACGTAATTTAGCTGGTAATACAAAAATAATTATGATGACTTAAAGTGAAAACACTAAAGCAACAAAACTTCTTGTTTCAATAAACATCCACATTGCTCCTCAATATATGGTGTTACTGAAATTTGAAGAATAGAAAAGTAGATAAAATGTGGCTTTGATTAAGACCAGTATTTGTTGTTTTTTATAGTTTGGGTGTGAAAAGACCTCTATAATCAATAAGCTCCAGAGCAGTGGTAAGTTATTAAAATCATTCAGATGCAGAAGAAACCCGGGAATATTAATCACCACTGGGCAAGAGATCCTATTTATTTTCTGGAAAAACAATTTTTATCATTATATTTTTGGTTTATGCTAGTGTGCTTCTTAATGAGAGATTCAAATTCATTTCAGCTGATGCCAGAAAAAGAACATGTTCAATATTGTTGGGTAATACATACGTGTGGAATACCATTGCTGTTTTATTAGACTGTGAAATTACTACTCATTCTTATGGAATAATAAAAAATATATTATGGAAAGGATCTTTGTGCAATTTCTAGCTATAAATGATAGATATGTTTTATACTGTATGCAGTAATATTCCTTCTAAATGTATACCATATAGCACTTTAGTTTGAAATGAGGGAATAGTCTACCCAGACTCAAAGCCATATGCTATGGCTAATACCCCGTGGAATTTGCAAGCAGACTTTTAGTATAATTATTCCTACTTAACAGCGTTTTGGAGGAGAATGCAGCAGTGGATGACAGGATTTACAGTACTATGATCTAATGAAATCCCTCTGGAACGTTTGTCAAGTTTTATTTTAGATATTAAATTCTAATTTTTGATTATTGTTTGGTCTAATGAGAAAGTAAATACTGTTCAGAGGAGAGGTAGAGGCTTTAATTACTTCTAATCTAACTATTTCTCTAGAAAGAGTCACAGTATTGGTTCATTTAGGGAAAAAAAAAAAAGAAAAAGAATTTAACTTTACCTGGGGAAAGAAACCTGCAGAAACACAGTTTAAGGAAGGTTTTATTATCCTCAGTAAACTCAATGTCTTATATTATGAAGAAATCTGGGTAAGTTTTTGGTAATTATGAAGTTGCAAAGTTTGTATTTCCCTTAGAGTAAAGGAATAAATGAAGTATTGTAGAAATACATTTTAACATCCAGGACATATAAATCACTAAAATTACAATATTATTTCCACAATTTTACTGACAAGATATGGAAAATCACAGAATAAATTCTTTATCATTTTTAATTAGAAGGTTCAATGTAAATAAAATTTAATAAAATATACATACTTCAGGAATGATCATTTACATTATATATTCCAACTCCATTCATCAGCTTCATTACACTCAGAGACAGGATAAGGAAAGTTGCTCTACCAAAACTTTTTCATTTATGCAAAATGCTGGATCTTTAGAGCTCATAGCAAAACTGTTTTGATGTTCTTATACAAAATTTCATTGAATTCTGTTTTAAGTAATATTTTATGGATTAAATAAACCTATTACATTATACAAATTTCTTAACGGATTTCATTATTATTTCAGTGTTATACATTATCTTGTATAATTTCCTGTCTAGTTAAATGTCACAAATAATGTCAGTTTTCCAAACATAGTAATTTTTTCATTTCTCAGTGAATTCTGAGCCGAAAAGGAAGTAATCACTCAGCTTCACATACAGTCTAACAGTGGAAGCTGTAAGTGGAAGCTACTCTTGATAGATATAATTTTCTCTCTACTGTGGTAAAAAAAACCCCAAATCTTTCTATAGAGTTAAAAATTACTTAATCCAGTGGGGGTCTGCCAGAAGCATAGATGTGGTCTGTAGAAAGTACGTATCAGTTGTGAAAGTGTTTTAAATCTCTCCTTTCTTAAGGATTTGTAGGGTGTTATTTTTGATCTTGTATCTATTTATAAATGATATAATTTATATATAAGGAGTATAATTTATTGGTACTTACAGAATAGAACAAAATAAAATACATAGAAATGTCCCTATCCTTCTGCTACATTTCTTAAAATTTTTCCTTCAGGTTGTTACTTTCCTTCTTTTTGTTAGTTATAGTTAAAATCCCCCACTATTGAAGTACTGAGGCACAGATGTTAAAAATGGTATATGTAAGAGTGTCAGGTCTCTACTGGTGTTTTATGTCATGTAGGTCTGCTCTGTAAAATGTTAGATGATCGCATATATATATATAAAACAAAAAAAAATCTTAAAAAACTATCATAAGCCAGCCTGTGTTGGTCTTTCTATGACTTGAATTATATCAGTGGTTATTCCTCAATGGGAAATTTAGTGAACAGAAGGTTGAGTCAAGATATAATAAATAAATTAATTAACAGTTTATGTTAATCTCAGTAGAAAGTGTCTTATTTTTAATTTGGTGACTAAATATAACAGAAGTATAACAAATGTGCACTTTTGAAGTTAGTCTAGACATTTTCTTCTCTGGCATTTACTTAGTTATAGTGTGTTAAACATTTTGATTTCTGGTTAGCATTCAGTTAGTCTTAGGTTTGATTTTAGTTTTTAATTTAAAGTAAGCAATAGTTCCTTACTAGTAGTTCCAAGCTTTCCCTGAAAAAATGCAGCGCCCATCCAGTAATCCCTTTAAAAGGTCTTTGTTAATCTCCTGAAACACCGAGGGCTAGAACCCCAAATAATTAATAGAATTCCTAGGGTTAAATAGCAAAACCCCCGATGTTTTAGGGCATGAAGAAAAAAAGACGCAAGAACGTCCAGTAAACTAAGGCAGCTTACAATATAGAGCAAAAAGGGAACCATGAAAGTTCAGGGTTCATTTTGAAAAGCATTTTACAATCTGAATTGTTTTCCTATGGACATGCTGTCTTCTTACATGCAGCACCTTTTTCAGTTTTTGTAGAATTTTTCAGAATTGTAGCACAATTCTATTCAGTAACAGGATTTGAGATCCACCCACATCACTAAGTAGCCCAATTTTCTCCTTTTTTTTCTTTTCTTTTCTTCCCTCCCCCCCTTCCCCCCCGAAGCATAGGTAAAAGGGTTTCTTTCTCCTGTATTTTTTCTGCAGACTTCTTTTTCCTGGTAATCCACTTATTGAAGTTAAACCAAAACAAAAGTTGTGTGCATGTCTGTGTATTATTAACATTTGGTTAGAAAAAAATTCAGTGATCTATTCAAACTTAAATTTGAGGCCTAGCTTAATTTTTTTTTAAACACGCTTATTTAAAAGATTAATCTAAAAAAATGTTTCTTTCCCACAATAGAGATTAAACCATATAGCTGAATAGTCTGGGTGTCCTGTGGAGCTATTTGTGAACTAGTTAGTGGTGACTGACAGGACTACCCAGTGTGCCAAAGTGTCTCTTGTTTTGGTTTATCAGATAAATGGTGAAATGTAACACTGATGGTGTCAGCTTCCTATTTACAGTATTGTTGGATAAACAAAAACTGCATAGGATTGTTTGGGATTTTTCACTCATTTGAATTCTTAATTTGTCCTTTCTTGTAAAGTCCCTGTTTCTAATTAACAGCCTTTAAGAGGGGATTAACTCTCTTTTTGCCTTCACCAAACAGACCATGGGCAATTTTACACTCCGAGTGGAGCTTTCTACTGTAATTACAATTTATGCTACGAATCATAAAAATAAAAACATACAATGATATTTTTGCCTTTCTTCCAAGCTTAGGTTGGCCTCCTCAATTGAAATAAGTTGTATACAAAAACAATTTTATACTGTGTGGAATGAAGTTTTTACTAGAGTTGAAACAATTCAGAAAACCTCCTTAGAGCAGCTCAAATAGTTATACTGATAGAAAATGCCAACATAGGTTGGTAATTCTCAGTTTTGACACTCCAAAATTCAAAGGGTTTCAAAATCAGTTCATTTTACTAATGAAATTAGTTCACCTTACTTTAGGTGAAAGTAAGTCAAGTCACCCAAAGTACCGGTTAACCCAAAGTAACTAAAACTTAAATTAGTTACCCTGGATTTCCTATCTTAGTAGATAGTAAGAAATATGGACCCCCAGAGAACTTCCATCTCACCCTTAAACTGTCCCTCAACATAGATAAGATTAATGAAATGTCTTTCCAAGCTCTATTATTTAGGCAACAGCTTGTGACATTTTCTTCATTATTTCCTATTTATGATGTCATTGTTAAAATATAATATTTGGTATTGTGTAGGTCTGAGATAAAACTAAGCTTTTACTTCCATCAGAATAAGCAATTATCCTCTAAACTTACTCATGCATGGAATTCTTATCCAACAGATTACTTATATGACTAAAATTTACAGAGGGATAAGATTCAAGACTACTGAAATTTACTGATGTTATTGGACTTCTCTCCTTTACTATTTTGTTAGTTTTCAATGTTCATCAGTTATCCTGCATAAAAAATACTAAGAAAAACATTAATTATTACAGAAATGGAATCTGACAGATATAATATACTCTACTAAGAATTACTGAAAATTTACTTTCATGCCTTCTAAGCAGGATCAATAAGTTATAAATGATCTGATACTTTGAATTATATTTACCTGGTAATAATCAAATACCTAGCAGTTATAAAAAGGTGAAGTGCTTAGCATCCATTTCTTCTCAAATCAACAACCTGGTGACTTTGAAACAAAATTCTACAACTTCCATTCATTTGCATTATTTTCTCCTGAAATCATATGAATCTGAATATAATTAAAGTGTGAATCTAGGATGTAATGCATTGACAAGATGTGAAAAGCAATCCTTTGTATTGCAAATACTGCAGTGGGTAACTTGGTGATGGAACGAAATAAAGAGTACTACTGCCGATCTATTGCAGGCAGACAGGGTGAGGTTAGGATTCATTTTCCAAAGACTTTACTGAATTCACAGTTACATTTTCCTTATAAGTGAGACATTGACTGATGTTTATCTAGAACTTCATCTGTCCCAAAGTTATGTTGAGATGTTCACTCTCCTTTTGCAGTATAGGAGCAACAATATGATGCCTTCATTAAAGCATGTAGAAGGCTCACACTGAACATCTCAGAGGACTCAGGTCAAAGTACTTGAATAATACCTTGTACATGACCCACATGAAACCTTTCATGACCCACTAACTGGTTGTGTTTCTTTACCTTGCAAGCTTTCTTACTTTTGAAGAATTGTATTAAAAATAAAACAATAAATGATAAGAAGGGAAACTTATGATATCCTCAGGAGAAATAACAGCTTAAGCTAGGTTCATTTATACAATTCATTAGCTATTTTATCTTATTTGTATGACCTTCTAATGTGATTAACTGTTGTGGGCTAACACTGGTAGTGAGCCAAACATCATACAGCCCCTTGCTCAATCCTCCTGCAGTGGAATGGAGGAGACAATTGGAAAGGAAGAACGGAGAAAACTTGTGGGTTGAGATAAAGACAGTTTAATAAGTAAAGCAAAAACTGACTGCACAAGCAAAGCAAAATAAGGAACTTTTCACTGCTTCCCATTGGCAGGCAGGTGTTCAGCCATCTCCAGGAAAGCAGGGCTTCATAATGTGTAATGGTTACTTGGGAAGACAAAAACCATAACCCCTCCATCCCCCTCCATCTTTCCCCAGCTTTTATTGCTGAGCAGAACATCATGGGATATGGAATATCCCTTTGGTCAGTTGGGGTCAGCTGTCCCAGCTGTGTCCTCTCCCAACTTCTTGTGCACTCCCAGCCTACTTGCTTATGGGGTAGTGTGAGAAGCAGAAAAGGCCTTGACTCTTTGTAAGCACTGCTCTGCAATAGCTAGAAGTGGTGTGTTATCAGCTGTGTTGGTCACAAATCCAAAACATAGCACTATACAAGCTGTTATGAAGAAAATTAACTCTATCCCAGCCAAAACCAGTAAAATAACAAAATTGTGTCTCAGGACATACTCCTCTGGGCAAAAGAACTAAGAATTCTTGTGAAGTTAGGATAAAAACCAGAAAAACTTCCAAAGATGTGTAAACAGTTTTCCAAAATACTTCAAAACTAAACTTTAATCTGCATCAGGCAGAACCAGAGACAGGGTACCAAATAGCCACTGCAACATGAGTTAATATGCTCCTCATGTAACATAAATTAAGGAACATAATTCAAAGATTAAAGTATTCTCTGCTGTCCTCTATTAAATTATAAGAGTTTGGAAAGAAAAAGCTAATAAAGCATGACTTCAAAAGAGAAGTTGATGTAAAAAAAGAGGAAGAAACAACTTTCTAAATATGTAGGAAGGAAATTTTGGGCACATTAAGTCAGTCATACCATTTATTCACCTACCAACCTGTCCCTTCACATAGTAAAGCTTTCATCTATTTTAATTTCTCTCTCTTTATACAAGTTATCTAAATAAACTGCAGACTGATTAGCTGAGGGATAAGAGGTACTCAGAAGTGTTGATATCTTTCTGAACTGCCTGACTAAAGCAGAATGGGGCAGAGATTTTCAAAAGTGAGAATTATGTCCACATTGTTAATATTGTCAATGTTTATGTGGATTAACTAAACAGGAAGAAAGAAAAAGTAGAAAATGTTCCCTTACAAATCAGAAAACACTGTAAAACTTCCATGAAAGAATATGAGCCAAGTTGAGTCACTCTTGTTCTGGAAATGCTGCTCTGGCTGGAATGAGCAACGGTGGCAACATAAGAACGTGGTTTTTAAATTTTTTTCTGAAAACTCGAAACAGGTTGCCCTGATTTGGGCATTTAGTTTCAAAATTTCACTTTACTTTTCTAAGCTCTAACTCTTTGAGATTCCCTGTAATACCTAAAATAAAATTATAAAAAGAACAGCATAAAAAGGCTGTGAGAACTGTATTAATTAGAAGTATTTCTACACAAGTTTGAATTCACATCTGCAATATTGTTGTATTCCATGTGATTCTTTTGGTAAGACAAGTATAACACAAGTCTAGGAGTTTGAACAACTATAAAGACTGAAAACTGGACCAATTACTGGTGAGACACTCTCTGTTGCATGCACATGTAAAACTAAACTGGTTTGCCGTGAAACTCATTATTTCATGCGTTCCATAAAACATAAGGGTTATAGCAAAACTATTCTGTTTCTATATTCAAGAAAAGTTCTATATACAATGGGAAATGGTGCTCAAGGGAAAGATTCAGTGCCCTGTGAAAGTAGCTGTTACTAGTAACTGTTTTCAATCCATTTCCTTCTCAAGCTGCCAATCATCTTCAGTGTATGTCTTTCCATGTTGCAGGAGCTGTCTTTTCAATCCTCTCGTCACATCAAATAACAATAGTTTAACTGACAGAAAACAAGGACAATTTAAAAATACTTTTTGAAAGATATTTAGTCCTGCTGATTTTATTTAGCTTCTGACAGGCAACCAAGTGTCCTGTTAAATAACGAGCTTAGAAGACAAAGGTTAGGAGTAGTTTAGATATTTAGGAAACAGAATATGCTTAATATTGCATCATTTAGCTTTGCCACAATTTCATGGAACAAAATGTAATTTAAGGACCAGACAGTCCTTACTGCTAATGTAAATCTTAATTAATCTGACGATCCATGCCCTCTCATTTTGGAATAAGATATTGTCTGTAGTGGATTCATACCGTATTGCCTTCAGGAGTCCAAGACCTGTGGCAACAACGGTTACTTCAGGTTTACAGAGCTTCTGGGTTTAAGACTGCTGAGATCCTGTTCTTCAAGTGAAGTTGCACAGGTTTGCCTATTGACTTCAGTGAGAACAACAGCAAGATCAGGCTCCAGATTTCCCTCCACTTTTAACTGTTAACTTGCCATATTGAACAAACATTGCATATATGGACATGAGGCTTAATAGCACTGAACCCTTTGAAGCACACAAGATGATCTTTAATGGGTTAAAGGCTCCCCACTTCTGTCTTCTAGCCACTAAAACCTGCAATTACAAAAAAGGTCTTGATCTCTGGAAACCATGCCTTGTTAAATTTCCTTAGCAGACAAGATGGTACTGTGTAGCATTACATGTGGTTACTGTTAGTCACATCCTTGCTGTAAGTTACCATAGTGTAGCTAAGGTAATAAGATGTGACAAATGGCAGCATGGTAAGTCAGTCTGGGTAGTTTCCTTTGGAATATAAAAACTATATAAGAAGAGGCTTATGCTGCTTTTCAGTAGCCAATTGTTCATGGATGTAATGAACAACAATTAACTTAGCTTTTAGCCTCACTTACCTACAAAGAGAAGAGGGAAGATCCCAGGGAACTGCAAGAAATCTGTCAGGGACAAATGGTGAAGCAAGGCAGAGTGGGACACCTTGCAGAGTGGATACACATCTCAGGTCATTTATTTGGCCACAATTGCTTCACAAATACACTTAAAACATTACATTTAAAAAAACCCCAAACCCTAATTTTGCCATTTATGCCCATGAAACTCTAGGATACTGTGAGAACAGCCCATGAGGTGAGACTTTGCTGTCAGGCATGTGCAAAAGCAACAACACCACAATGATTCTGTTGCTCTGCAGTCTTGACCTCCAAAAATAAGATTGTCAAAGTAGGCAATTTTACACCACCTCCATTTTTCCGGTGCAGATACAGTGTAGGCTTCTTTGTTTTGATTTACTGATGCTGCTAGATTTTATTAATTGCCTCATAAAGTGCTGTTACTCCTAAGGGCTTTTGAATAAAAGGAGGAGGCTAGAGGGAATGATGTTTTCTTCCATATGAAAAAGGAAAATACACAGCACTTCTTAATGATAGAAGGTTAGAAACATTTCAAAGGGCCTTTCACAGCTGTCTGGCTTCCCATAGATTATAGAACTACCAGAAATAGCTGCAGGCAACAAATTACTTCAGTGATTATTGGGAGTGTGGATAAAATGTTAAAAACCCCCTATAATTCAGTTATGTTCTGGTGTTTAGATATAGTATGATAGTAGCCATACAAAACAAGCTAGAGGAAAATGGTAACTATTTTGGAAAGGTGTTTTTTTTTTAAAGCCTGTCTTTAAAAGGAAAAAAAAATGAAAACATTTGCTAAATTTATTTTCTGGGTTCTGTTATAAAACCAGAGTAGGCTTGGGTTTTACAAAACCATGTGATGGCAGAGATAAAGCTTAATAAAAAGATATGAATTTTTGTTGATGGCCATAGTATGGAAACAAAAATTTTTAACAAAAAATATTCCATTCCAATTTAATAAACAATTTAGCAGATTTATACAGACATGCAAGACAAGATAACAGCACAGATATCCTATATGCTTCAGTTTATTTTTTGGGAAGAGAAATGGTGACAATTTGAACATAAGTACTACAGAATGGTTCCTATCACTACTGTTGAAGCCACAGAGGATTAATAATTTCTTACTGAAAACCCTATTCTGTGATTTCAAAAAAACCCCAACCTTTGAAAAATGAAACACAAGAATACAAATCGATCTTGAACAGGCATAATATATTGTAAAACTGTGTTTTAGATGCTTTCTCAATCCTTCTCTTCATTAATTTTGGTTTTGTTTTCTGTTCAAGTTATTGCTGACTACCATAATTTGTTTAACATTTGCCTGTGTTACACCAAACACCCTTATGAAGGGATGATGTCTTGGCTTTTGTCTCCACAGAAGTCAATTACAACACTTCTTTTATTTTGGAGATGAGATTTTACTGTGTAGTTGTATTATGAAAAACAGTCAGCATCATCACTATTAAGATACATAACAAGCCCTCTGTAGTCATGTAACATGTGTAAAACTTGGAGAACATTATTTTAAAAATGCCAGTTGCTTTTAAATTGTTGTATCTGTGTGAAATTCAAATATGTTAAAAAAAAAATTTAAGAAAATGTCAATTTTGCAGTTCTGTTTCCTTTTCCCCATTTTTAACTAAAGATAAAATCAGTTTCAGTCTGTATATGCCTTTTTTCTTCTGCTTGTTTTTTACCCTCATCCAGCCATTTTTGAAAAGAAAAATTAAAGGTCCTTGTGACTTCTAAAGCTGAAGGAACTTGGCAAAGTTATAGTGACAAATTTGCACTTTCTATTTGGTGCTCTGGGAGCTCCTCAAAGTTGGAAAAGGTTTTAAAAGTTACCAACTGGAGAAAATAAAATAGAAACCCCAAACTCAGGCATTCCAAACAAATATAAAATGACACTTCAGTAGTGAACCAGTTAAAAGATATGCCACCCACCACAAATTAACTTAGATGGTGGGTCTTTGTTATTTAGTGGAAATTTAATTTTTCACAACTTTTGGTCTGTTTGGGAATCATAGAATCATAGAATCTTTAGGTTGGAAAGGACCTTTAAGATCATGAGGCCCAATCGTAAGGACTTGGGAAGGACTTGTCCTTTCCAACAGCAAACCTGTGCTTCCAACGGTGTATGCCTCAGGGTGTAATCTAGACCATGCACTGAGGCTGAGGTGAGACCAGCAGCTCCAGACAGGGGAAGTGACTGTCCCATCCTGTCCAACCACCTGCATTAGAAGGTTCCTATCCCTGGCCATTCAGTCTTTCTCCTCCTCTTCCTCCCACTTTCTACCACGGTTGTCTCCATCTCATCCAGTTTTGTTAAGTCATAGGCAGAAAAATGCAGCTGCTAAAAATATTAATACTAACTATGTTGACTGCAGAATTGGGACCAGACTAGGGGCACAAACCATTTTACATGGATCAGTGAGAACCAGAACAGCTTGTCTGACTCAATCCTTATTGTGAAGAATTGCTGCATTATGTTCCCCTTTACAAGCCTCAGACATTCGCCTTCTGAATACTGATGAATTATACTAATTCTCCTATGGGGTTAGAAAGATTTCCAGCCTATAGCTACTCTTACATCTTCTGTTTCCTATGGACATTTTTTCAGATATCTAAAAGCTATTGATTTTCTCAGTTGCTAACATAGCTCTGAACAGAAATAGCCTCATGGAGTGTTTTATTTCTTGCTCCTCTCAAGACTTGCTCTGTGATTATGAGCAAGTTCCATTGGCTGGAGCATGCGTAAGTCTTCAAAATGTGAACAAAATATTAAAGTAAGGAGCATGGTGGAAAGGTTGAGATGTACATCCTCTGTGCTCATGGATCCTATTTGCTATAGTTAGTGCATGATGCACATGAAAGGGATTTGGAACTGCATTACTGGGGCTGGCTGAGAAATATTAAGCCATTCACAGTCGCAAGAGGATCTAGGTGGAGGAATGTGCTCCTTTGCAGGCCTTTTACAAGGCAACAGATGGGAATTCAACCAACTTATTTTTCTGTTTCCTGTTCTAAGAAGGAAGAATAGCACTCCTGTGGTGACACTGAATTTATTAAACATTCTAGAGTCATTCTGAATATCTGAGTAGAATTTGTGAAGAAAGTAGTTCTTCTGTGTTGAATTAAATTAATTTTAATGGAATAGATAGTTAATTTGGAATAGGGGGTGAAGAGTCCCAGGTATCCTAGTTCTGCCTTACTCTTAACTACTTTGATTCTGATATTCTGAATATTCATTTCTGGTAATAATTTAATATATTTTTTTTTACAGGGCCAGTTGCTGTAATCAAAAATTTACTGTCAAACATTTCACCAAGAAATTCATCACAGCTAGTACCATGTGGTATTTTGTTTTATTTTGGTTTATATTTCTAAAATCTGGATTAAAATCACAGTTAATTTCATCCTGTGTTTAATTTAGTTTCATGAGAAGTAGTTTAAAATATCTCACCTAATGCCATTTACCAATCTGTGCTTGCACCCGATCAATCTTCTTAAGATATGCATATATTAAGAGTCACTATGTGCTAAAAGTCAAACAATTGTAGGGGGAAAAAAAGTGTATTTTAGTCAATAGCTATAGTTGCTGTCATTTCATAAAACATATATATAAAGCATTTTAGTTATTACATTGAAATGTGTTTTCTAGAGAATTATTTCCAGTCTGAGTAACCATATGGAAGCAGAAAACCATTAAAAAAAATGAAAATAAGATGGTTTATATCACCTGCATAACTTGTTTTGTTCTCTGCCTTCAGGCTTCAAAACCCGCTTCCCATATTTTTTCCTTTCTTTAAAAATAATGTACATCAGTTTAATTTATCCCAGGTCCCAACAGAAGGATCAGATTTTAAGCATTTAATGCTGTGGTTTCAAATCCAATTTTACAGTGTTCATCGTTTCAGAAGTGGCAGAATCCAAAGTGAGCTTTAAAAAAAAAAAGAAAAAGAAACAAAAAAGCTCAAGCTGCTCAGTGTGCACGCTCATTTTTTTAAAGGTACAGCTTTAGTATGAAGCTGTAACCTGATGAATTTTTCTGAAGGTGTTAGGTAGGAATAATTCTCATTTTAAGAATTGTTTCTTATTCAAAAGAAGCAAAATTTTGAAGGATAGCCATGTGTGTATGCGCAAATTTTTGTGTACTTCCGCTGATGAGCCCTACTGAAATTAGTGCACAGGAAGACAGTATTTCAGATTACCAGGAATAAAAAAACCACTTGAATGCAGAGTGTAGAATAATCCCTTTGCTGCTGAATGTAAATGTGCAGAAGCTGGTATAATATGATCTGTTCCTCCTAACAGGGTTACTTGAGCAGTTTTGGCTATCTTTCACACTTGACATCCATTTGTATGATACAGTAGCATCTCTTTTATTTCAAAAATACCATTAGCAGGACAAAAAAAAAAAAAAAATTGTTTCAGATAATCTCTACTACCTCTACAACATGTGCCTGGAACAACCTCTGCCATCTGGGCCAATCTATACAGATGAGTTAACTTTCCTGCTGTCTTCACTTTCCTGATCAAGTCTACCATCCTTAGGGGATTACTATCTGCATTTCCACCACCTGTAGGGTACAATCCCTACAGCAAAGATTCTAAGCAGAAAAAGTATACTATAAAGGGCTCATTGGCAATGCTGCTTTCAGCAGGTAAAATTTGCTCTGTAAGTCGCTCTGTGCTCCTCAGTGAATAGCAAGTGCTATTCACAGGTTCAGTTTTATTGACTCAAAAGTGGGTCTGTTACTCAAAATCAGTGTTGGGTCTACAGGACAAACAGGGAACTGGAGTGAAAAATGATTGGTTTTTGGGTCCATACAGAGGTTATAATTGATGGAGACCAGAAGGAAACTTTACTTGCTGAGAAAACAAGCCCTGGTAGAGGGCTTTCACAAATGTAGTAAATGACTCCTAAGTACAAGATTGTGATTGCCACATATCTACTTGACAATAACAGAAAATATACGTGTTAGTGTTGGATACTTTTCTGCCCTTCCAGAAAACCCTGCTCCCCTTGGGATATTTTCCCTCAGGGAAATTTGTAGCTGATTATAAACCAAATATAAATTTAATAAATGAAATAAGAAATGCGGGCTGAAAATTTGCCATATGGATTTTTTTACTGCACAGAGTTGTCAGAGGAAATTTGGGTACAGTATCTTAGTTGAGTGTAAATCAGTGATGGTGGTACCACTGAGGTTGTAGGCATAACAATGAAGCAGCACATTCTTTGTGATCACTGTAAAATAAATTGAATTGACTGTCAGTTTCTCAGAGGCTGTGACAGAAGACTGCACGGGTAACCTGGTTTTGATGTTGGAAAGAAGCCAAAGATTTAATTGATGCGGAAGGTGAATTACCTTCTTCACCATGAATGGGCTCCTACAGGTCAGGGTTCAGACACATTAGTGAGGTAATGTGACAAAGCTTATGCCAGTACTATTTACGCTAGGGATGCTTGGAGGATGTTTGTCAGTTGGGTGTCACAGACAGTCCTAGACTGACTTTATTTTAAAGTGGGTGGAGAAACCGTACATCATTTTGACATAGTAGTCCCTTCTAAAACATTTTACAACAAGGGAAAAATCCTGTTTTTCTTTTAACTGAGTTGTAGCTTATTGTTTGTATGCAGCTTCCGTGTATTGCCTTTTCTTTGTAAAGTATGTGGAACGCTGAAATTCACCCCCTTTTTAACAAAGTGTAGCCAAAAATAGCCTAGACACATGATACTGAAGCTGCTCTTGTGCTACCCATTTAAGTTATGTATCAAGTCTAAATTTAATCAAGGCCACATTTTATTTATACATTTCATGCATTAAACTCATTTAAACTTTTAGTCAGATTTCATTAGGGGAAATACTACCGCGCACATCATGCAGTAGTAAAGCTAATGTGCTTCAGGAATTTGAAAGGATTTAGAGATCGGAGGGTCTGATTTCAAAATTTCTTTTTCTTTTTCTGCTTAGTGCTTGGAGCAGGTCTGTATGCTGCACATAGTTTGTTTCCTAGGACACTAATACAGTCAGCATGGTCCGTACAAATGTGTAAACACAGACATTCTCTGTAATCAGTGCGTTTGGTGTCTTAAGGCAAGATTATGTTTTTTTAGGAAATGCAATTTATGTTCAAGATTAAATTTCTCCTCCAGACTGATAACGTCTTGAGGTTGAATGAGATCATAAATATTGTGTCCTGACTTCTTGTTCTCCATCTTAGATCTTCATTGCCCTTTTTCAGTGTTTTAGGAAAGGGGGGCTGAAAGAATGTATCTATAATGATTTACCTACACAAAAATATAGTCTGCAAGGCTTGATAATTTGTCAATTAAAAAATATATCTAAAATTATGGACAACTACAATAACACTCCTAATCAACATTGCTGTTTCATTCTGATTTCTTCCAAGATTAAAATACACCCAACCAACCAACCAAGAAAACCCTACACATAAAAAACCAGTAACATACCCCTAACTATATTTAACTGTTCTTGTTTGTCAGGTCTCTTGGCCAGATTCTCCCTGATGCTGAGTCACCCCACTGTCTACAAAGTTGAGGAAACTTCATGTTGTGTCTTTTATTTTAACTCAAATAGGGAAATATATATATATATATATATATTCCAGATTCACAAAACAGATTCATTTATCTTTGCTACCAAAAAAAAAAAAAAAAGACAAGAAGAAAAAAAGAAAGAAAAATAAAAAAAGGCAACACCCCTCCCCCCCCCCCCCCCACACACACATACACACTCTGCTTTTTCAGGCGAAACGATTGGACTTTACTGTAGTGTGGGGCTTTTTCCCTCCTGGTGCAATTTCACCATAGTCCTCAAGAACAGAATTTTGCCACTCATATGCATTGTATCTTACAGTGCTGAAAAGCCAGTACATGGCAAAGCTTTAGTGACCCAGGGCATATTTGAACTTGTGATCTAGAGATGAAAGGCTTCATATTCAATTCCCAGTCCCATGACTCATCTAGCTCCCCAGCATAATTTTGGTTTGGGAAAGAAGTTTTTGAATTACGAGTGTGTAAAAAGCTTTCCAACAGAATTGCAATTTAAAAACAGAATGGCCTGATTTACAGACATGTTGAACCCTCAGGGTCCCACTGAATTAAGAGTATGCCACAGCCAGAAAAGCAGACCTTACTTAGCACCTGTCTTCAAAACACTGCACAAAAGGTAAACATATTGCTGTAGGATCTAGGGATCATGATCCCAGATGCAGATACAAGGCCAGGCTTGGAAAGGAATGGCTTCTATAGCATCATTCCTTCTCTCCTCAGCCTGTGAGGAAACCACTACAAAGGAGCTTTTGAAGACTCCAGACATGTGGTGTGTCCTGAAGGGCTAACGAGACTAGGAGCTCTGCTTTCTGACAGCAGAGAGTATGATTACATCCTTGATCTCTGATCGTATCCTTTTTTGCCTCCATGTCTTTCAAGGAAAAAATATTTCTCTCCCTCTTAAGAGCAACTCTTATGGTGAAAATCTATTTTTCCCCAAGCTCAAGTACTTTGTTTCTGTGACAGAAAGTATCTTTGCAACATGGAGTCAGGCAATCAGAGGGTGGATGAGGAAACCTAGAGCTGCACAGAAGAAATGAAATCTCCTCTGTTGTGTATGTTATATTGGTCTCAAGCAAAACACCTCAGTGGCAACCAAGTCACACAAGTCAGCTCACCCTCAGAGCAAGCAGCCTCTCCAAGTGGATAATTTCAGGCACTCATATTCATGCTCAGATCTGCCTTATATTATTTAACATACTCAAATACTGCCTATCTTAGCAGTATGAACACAGCTTGTGAGAGCTATGTGCTGTGGTTAACTCAAAGCCCATGCTCATGCACAGCCAACAAAAGCAATGTAATTGTTCTTGTAGGTCTTAGATAACCTCTTAGCAGTTGAACTCCCTTGTGACTACATAGTCATACCAACCATTATTCCTCACAGAATAATTTTTGGAATGTGGTAGCTAAGTTAAAAATAATTTTAACCACTGTATTCAGGAGAGATGTTGCCAAGACAAAGAGATCATGAGATCAGAGAAGTGGCAAAATAACTTGTTTGAGGGATCTCTGTTAACCAGAATGCTTATAAGCTCTTCTCCTTTTTGCATCTTAAGCACAGACTATAGTGCTTTTGTGTACCAAAAGAGGCTTTCCTTCTAAAATAAAAAACAAATTACTCCTGGCTTGAGCTAGGTAAAATATGCCTCCTCATAACATGGATTAATGAGTAGAGACCTTATAACTACCATAGGAAGCTGCAGTGGGAACTCCTTGGTGGCATTACTGGGCCTGTTTGGTGGAAATGGATGTGTAATCAAACTTTAATGTAGCCTAAGAGGTAAAATGCAATCAATGAAGAATACAAGCAGAAAACACAGCTATAGTAGTTACTAGCACTTTATGCAGTTACGCCTCTCCCTCACTGCCTTTGAATGGCACAAGATGATCATACTGATGGCACACATATCATCTGTCTTCTTGTTAAACAAAAGACAACATGGTATCCTGTAAGGAACTGGAAAATTCTCATCATATAAATATGAAAGTAGATAGTTAAAATTTTTCAATAGAAGACTTACTAAATAAAGCAGCTTGAAAATAGAAGGCTTTGAAAGTAGAAGGATTTGACAAATTCTGTGGCTAGCCTTAGCTACAGACTTGGGCCAAATTACTAGTGAAGGTAGAAAGCACTACTTTTTGACCTGGTTTGGCTGCAGGAGATTTAGATTTCTGCAGAGGTTTTCATCAGCCAGATTTTGTGAATGCTGGAATTGAGTTTGCTTCTTTTCAGGTAGAAACCAAATATAATTGCTAGGTTTACCACAGTTTTAGACAAAACCATTACTCCTTCCTGTGGTCCTTGGAGAATGAAGCAGTTAATTTTCAGTTTGATCAGTGTTCAAACACTGCTATTAATAAAAGTGCAAACCATAAAATACTTTGGGATGAAACCAGACTATGCTTTCAACCGAAATCCCAACTGACATGAGTTTCTTGCGGATCTGTATTTTATATCAAGCAGTTTACACAACTTTAATACACTTTGCATTTTGAAACACAAGATATAGGCATAATAAATAATTTTTAAAGGTGGAGTGTTTCTTTCTTCCACTGGGTGTCACCATAAGGCAAGGACACTGGGTTTGGAAATCTCAGTAAATAGTTTGTTAGATCAGAGATTTTTTATTTACTCCAGAAGGCTGCAGTGGGATAATGGTACTTGCTAACCACTGAAGAAAGCTCTGTCTATCTCTGAGGTCAACAGAAAGATGCCTACACCCCAGTAAATATCAGAGCAGGCCTGAAGGTTCTCACCAAAAAAACCCACCCAAAACAAAAAGCCCAACAGACTTTCTGTGAAAGACTGTTAGTGGATTTTAAGATTCTTTACTGGTGTTCATGAAAAAATTAAATGAAAGAACCTTCATGAAAGACTGAAACATTCCTGAAAGGTTTCATTGAAATGTTTCATTTGGGAACAGAGGGTGTGGTGCAACCATTGCTAGAACAGTTGCTGTAGGGAAGAGCATTTTACCTCACTTCAGAGAAAATTTATCATAGTTTCACCTATCTGTATAATTTCAACCTTTCCCTTTCCATTAAAACACTTACCTCTAAGCTGTCAGTCATCTGTCACACAACAACTTATGGGAGTCCCAGGTGACTCATAGGCAGAAATCACAGCATTACTCCCTTCGCCAGCAACAGTTACAGCTGGATCTGATTGCCACCTAAATGGCCTGTGGCTACATCCCAGAGAAAAAAAAAATATTTGAAAGGAAGGCAGCCAATAACTATATAACTTATTTTTTAAAAAAGGTTTTCCCACAAACTATAGTCTTTAAGGGATCATTCCAAACAACATTTTTTTCCCCTCTGCAGTCTTTACTTAATTTGTTTTTATTCTTCTTCCTTCCTTCTTTTTTCACACAATAATGCTTAATGTCACAATCAATAGCCTAGACAGTAATTGGTTCTATTGGTTAAAGTTTTTGCTATCCTGGATGCTTATCAACAATTCCTCCAGTGTACGTTATGAAAAAAAATATTGAGAATTTTTGTGAGACTTTCTCTACATCTGAATTTTGGCCAGCCTGCGATTATGAAAAAAAAAAAAGCCAACTTCTGTGGTTTGTGTCTTTGCTGCACAATTTTGGTCAAATTAGGAAATTCAGAAATAGGAAAAAATAATGAAAACATAAATTTGAATGCTGGTGCATCCATCCCACATTATCACAACATTTGCCTTTTTTTCGCTGTTTATATTGAAGGTAAATAAACTGTAAAAGATTAAAGCTACAAAACTAAAATGAATTCAAAACTCCAGATGTTCACATAGACTGACAGTAAAGTAGACAGTATTTCTTTGCTAGTTATCAACCTTTGAATGGAAATATAACAGTTTCTGTGTAACCTCAGATTTTCTTCAATCCACCAGTCCTTTTTTCTACGGGGACCAGGTAGTGGGTTTTATTTCTGGGAACAGGAGAACATATTTTGTGAAAACTGTTGAATTTTGATCCCAGTGTAACAAAAACAGACTTGAAAAAAATGGAAAAAATAAAAGCAAAATATAAAAGTTTTATACTGGAAATGCCAGTGACACCCAATAGGTCAGGACTCCTACCTGAAATGTCTGAGACTAAATATCTGTTCTGAAATTGGTCTCCTTCCCCTCCAATCTCCCAAGAGAAGCCCACTACCTGTTCTGCTGGTGTTTTGTATGTACTCTGAGCCTAAATTCTGCAGCTTTCAGAAGCTGTTGTGTGTATGTGTCTTAGGGGATGGACAAGAAGGACTGCTGGTCTTGAGCATCAGTAACATGGTGCAGAGAGGATTCCACCTTCCCAATGAGTTCTTTAGCTTTGAGCTGAGACTTTGTTCATTATTCATTTTCAGGGATAAATATAATTTGCATTACTCTAATTAAAATTATGAGTTAGCTCTTTTTTCCCCTGTACTGATGAAGAGCAAGTCTGGCAGCTTAAGAGGTGAGATGATGACCCTTATAATTTCTTTGAAAGAATCCTAACTAAACTGAACTAAAGTAGTAGAAGGGTGTCAGATTACTCTGCTAACAGACTTTTAGAGTCAGGGTTGAGCAAGATCAAGGGAACCTTACAACCAGCACAAACCTTACTTGAACAATTCCTCTGGAAACATCATCCCAACTTGATTTTGGTTGGATTTGAGATTCAAATACTTTAGAATAAATGCACTGTGAGGAGAATCATCAGCAAGACTTTCAGCTTAGAAGACAGGACATTGCTGGAAATTTGTAAGCATTGAGACTTAAACAGCTACGAGTCTGGTGTTTCAGTTATTTAAAAATCCAGTGATGTCAAAAATACCATGCAATCCATACTAATGAATAGGAAACGGGAGCATAAAGCTCCAAGTAACCCTGGACTAGAAAGGGGTTATGGGATTTTTCTTTAGGTTAACATGAAGTCTGAGCATAAATTTTATGTAAATTGTGCTGAGTCAGAAAAAGTAGAGAAAATTTAGGCTGCAACAAAGGAATATATTGCTGGTACCAGGCTACTCATTCAAAGAATAAAATAACCATTCAATTTTTAAAGATGTTCTGGTGCTTTTCCCTTCTGTGAAAATGTTTTGAGTAGTGCCACCTGAAAAGAAAGAAAAGACAAGTACAGAGTGCAAGTTAGGTCTGAATTTTTGTTAGACTTCAGTGAAAACTCGCTTTCCAGTTTAAGGGGATAGAAGTCTCCATCAGCCCTCAGCTTCAGAGAGAAACCAATGCTGTCATGTGCTCTGTGCCAATTGCTTAGCATCAGTTTGGAGAACATGGACTTGTTTTTATTTGATCTCTGTGCAGGTCTATGGCCTGTCCCTCAAAGCCACTTCCTGAACACACTGTTTGAGATGACTGGGTACATTACAGTTCTTGCAGTTATTTTCAGTGTCAGACAATGAGTTTTGTTTTCAAAATACAAAATTATAAGGCTTCTAGAATCTCTTAGTTTTAATATCTCTGAGCAGAAGCTTAAAACTGATTTTTGTAAGACTACTCAGTGTTCTGCCTTGAAAGCTTCTGCCAGTTCGTAAGAAGAAAGAGACTACTAAGCATTTTAGATATAACACAAAACTCCAGCTTCAGTAGTCAGTTTTTGAAGAATTTAACTCACTTATATAACATAGATATATATAAATGCATTTGAAAACAAAGACAGAAAGCTCTGCTACTAGAGCTGAAACCTCTTAAGTTTCATAGTAGACAGTGAAGCTTGAGGCATTTTATTTCCTGCAATTTCCATGATGCCACCACTGAAAGGCAGCATCACACATTGGTGTAATGTGTTCGTCTTGGTAGAAACCAGGGGCACATATCAGTAATTTTGTCTGATGCTGGGAGCTCGACAGAATTTACAGAATGACCAGACATTTTCTACTAGTGAAGTAAATGGGAAGGTTTTCTGGGATTTCTGTGAAGCTATTTTATGAGTAATATCTGGCCTTTGTCCCAGTGCAGGACTGTTCTACAAGGTTCTTGCCTTTGTTCTTCAAGGCAGCAAATGCAGCAAATGAAAGATGATTATGCAGAAAACCACATTGACTTATGCTGATTGATTATTCCTGAATACTCCCTTGCTCTTCAGAGAACAACGATGGTAGTCCTGATAATGTGATTAGGACAAAGAGAAAACAATATAACAAATTACAGTATAGGGAAGCACATATTCCAGTTTTTCCAATGAACATGATATTTACTAACTAAATTCTTTAAGGCTGAGTTGGTTAAACAGCAAACATTATGCTTGGAAAACATTATTTGAAGATGAAATACTGAACACAGAAATTCCTTTCTTTGAAGGAAGAAATGCTGATCTTGCTAGCACACCATAGTAGTCTGTGGATGTATTTCCTGTTGTTATTGCTCCTCGGGAAAAAATCCTTCAAAAAAAGAGATTAACTTTAAGTTAGTATGTTTTTCATCAGATCTGGACCGTATTGAAAACTGGTTCTGCTGACAGAAAACAGCAGCTGCAAATTTGTTTGAGAGTCAATGCAATCTGGGGTAGAGTACTCTTATGAACAGTTCTCTGCTCATGGTCCAAAAAGAGGGTGGCTATAAAGACAATGTGTACTTTATACACTGCGTTAGAATTCTAAATGTCTGTATGGCACTAATTTCCAGCTTGCTTTGAGATGGCAACACACAAAGAATATTTTTGAAATAAAAAATTGTATCCCTTTCAAAAGATCCAGATAAACTACTCAAAATTTATACCAAGTGGGTATTCATCAACAATGTAAAATCCAAAACAAAACTCCTAAACAAAAACAGTAGGATGGATATAGGACTTTGCTAGATTGCTTTCTAGGATTCTTCAGTGCAGTGCACTTCACCTGACATAGTAGGCTCTTACTGTCTCTGAAAAATATCCAGTCTATGATGTCTGGGACTATCCTTGAATTTCCTATGATATATTTCCATACCTGGGCTACAGATGTTCTACTCAGAGTAGTCACTCATCAGTTTCTTTCATGTCACTATTCATGAGATAGTGGATATGGTGGTAGCAATGATATCACTACCTTTATGCATACACACTGGTCTCACCAGTGTCTCACACATTATAAGAAGAGGTCATTGTAAGAGTATATTGCTGTGAGAGTAGTCAATGAGTCTTGGTAGGCAAAAGGGGGTATGTATGGGATTACACTACCCTGGGAAGCAGCAACATAATGATTTCAGTTGAGCTAGTTGCTATTTTACAATAGGATCCAACCAACAATCCTTTAGAAATGATCAAGAAAGGAAACATTCTTTATATAAGTCCCACTGTCCCTGGTACAGGGCTCTGTCTAGTCATTTTCTCTCCTTGGGACATTCTCCAAGGACAGGCTAAAGTAATTTCAGGCCCATTTACAACATTAAGAGGTTCATATCAAGTCCTTTTGGCTCTCTACTTTCATTTTGAAGAGGTTCTGTGAAGAAGACACAGGACCCTAAGTAAGCTGGATGGCATGTTCTGCTTTGGACAAAGAGAACAGCTGTGCTCCTTCTCTTAAGAATATATTTCTGAACAAGAGTGAAGTGCAATTCCTTCTTCATCATCTAGTTCATAAGAAATTATAAACTTCAGGTAAGGGTTTGTGGCCCACTGCCCTAGGTAAGAGAAGTCTGGCTACAGATGACTTCTGGTTTCTCATCCTACGGTCATCTGATGCTAAGAGGTCTGGCTGCCAAATAAATGTTGAAAGGGGCCAAGGGGGTCCCCTCTGAAGATGGAAGTTCAGTGTTGCTAAACTGTTGTAAGTCTAGTTTTCTGACTTTGGGTAGGGATTTTTGCTCAACCATAGCTGGGTGGTATGACCCAGTCACAGGAAGTTTCCTGCTTACTGGTCATGTAACAGTGAAAAGAGGATGACCAGCCGCAGGTGAGCACATGTGCCAGCTGTTTCACTGCTGCCTTTCACTTCCCTTTCTCTTCCTTGTAAGCAATGGTTCCTTGTGGTCACCCACAGTCATATGTTATACAGTAACTTCATTGCTGAGGACCACTCGCAACATTTTTGTTTTTACCCTCAAAAGTTTCCTCCTCTGTTTCATGAAAGCAGTTGTTTCCACTTTGTCCTAAGCATATATGTCCTTTATCTTTTTCACCATAATCTTTCACTGTTCTTCAAGGATAACCATATTGCATAGATAGCGAATATTCTGATCAATAATCTCTGAAAAAAGATGGCTGCAGTTCTTTGGAGCCAAGCAACCCCAAGGTTTTGTCTTCAGTGTAACAGCTGCCAAAATTTAGATGGTGTGGATAGCGAAGGAAATTAGTATCAGGTGTTTGGGGCCTTTTAACAGAATAGTGTAGCTGTGGTCTTCATGGCCCTACCAAGCCACATATCTTGCCAGCAAGTTTGCTTCATGTGAACAATGTCAAAAATACTTTCAGATAAAACATAATGTAAACAGTTGGCCATAATATAAAAGCCTCTAAGAAAGGTCATATCCCAAATATTTGCACCACGCTGTTAGGCTGAGAACAGACTGGTCAAAGAGTTTTCAGTCAGAAAATGAAAACTTTGTTTAGCCCTAAATTTCTTAGTAGCTGTTTGCCACATGACTGGAAAGAGATAAAAGCACAGTCAATGAGGGGCAACAGAACACCTTGTTCTGATGTTCACTCACTCCTTTTTCTCTCTAAAGTTTTTTATTTAGCAAGACATTTAGGTCCATGGGTCAGTGTTTTGCTGAGCTGAAATCTGTATTTCTGATAATGACAACACACTCCACAAATAAATTCCCTGCAAAACAAAGTGATTGCATGTACTACCCGGACTCTGCTCTGAGGGTAGCTCCACAGTTTCTCAGCAAGATTATTACTTAGCAGTACATTCACAATCATGGTTATCATGAGATCAAGAGGAAAATAATAACTTTGTATGCACATGGCATATAAAGCTCAAAGGGGTAAAAATTCAGACAACTTCTACAGCTAAGTGAAAACTCAGAGGTGCACTGACAAAACAAAAGGGCTCCTCATGCTTGAAAAACCCGCCTGATTTTTTAACCATAAGTTATGGTCTGTAAAATGCAAACTCCAAATTCAGGCCACTGTTTTTAAAATAGGTGCCTAAATGCAGACTCCTAGATGATTTGATCCCTTCATGAGAGCAGAGCATGCTGACCGCCTCCAGCTAGCAGCCCACATCTGCATGGGTGACAGGGGTTTTGTCACATCGATGCTGAGCTGTGCTCCTGCACGTTGCAACACAGCACCATCTAGCGAGCCACAAAAAACAGATTCATACAGACCGTAATCTAAAAGCCCAATATAAACTATAAAAATGTAAAACAAAACTACATAAAGCCCCCCTTTCTGCAAAAAAGGAAAACATGTTTATGGAAGATTAGCCTTTTTTTTTTTTCTCCCAGTACAAAGCTCCCAATATCTTAAAGTTATTAAATGTAATGATCAATCAGCACTTACTCAATTAAATTGTAACAAAGGCTTGGCAGACTGTTATTATTTATTTAGTCATGCACTATCAAAATCAAAAATACTTATTCAAAGGGTAATAATATCCTCCTGAAGAGTTTAACATATTCTTACCCTTTGAAGAGAACAAGAAGAGTGGATTTGGCTGTCAGAAAAGCTACCACTGCTGTACCTGACCTGGTCCAGTGATTTAATTACATGAATGTAACAAGACAGATTAAAATCATGCCCTGTATGTTTAATATGCTATATCACTCTGCTCCCTCACTATGGCAACATAAGCTCAAATTTTCCTGTGCAATGTGCTTTGCGGTACTGGAAGCTATCTGTAAGATGGTATCTAATTCCATCTCTGAACTTTTCCTCTCCTGTTATCTGTGTTGCTCTTAAGACATTTCCCTTAGTAAGTCCTCTGTATCTTTCTCTTACTGTTGTATATATGCCTTCTTCCATGTCACCTTTGCCACTCATTGAAAATCTATACAGGCTAAGCACTTTCTCTTGGCTTCAATAGCTTCTTAAAACAATATCCCCTTAGGAACTTTCTCAACAAGGAATCAATTATTTGAAACAAAACAATGCCAATCAGCTTTGAGACTGCCCAGCCACAATTAGTGGTATACTCAGCGGTACACTGTCTTGAAAAGCATATAATACTTTCAAAAGTAGGCAATCTTTTAAAAAAAGAAACAAAACAGGGAAAGATGTAGCCTCAGGTTCAGACACTTAGGGGGTTTTTTGTTTTCATTTGTTTTTCTGTTTTGTTTTGTTTTGGTTTGTTTCATTGTTTGAATGAGAAATTGTTTAGGACAATCCCAAGTCTTTTTAAAACACAGATCTGTGATGAGCTTCCTTGTTGGCAGTACTGCATCTGAAGCATTACAAATGAGAGGGGTTTAGAGACAACATTTCATGATGTGAATCTAGGAGTACCTGGCAAACGAACTTATAGCTAGATGGTCATAGACATAGTATGCACAGTTCTCTAATTTACATGACAGGATGTGGATCAAAACTTTCAGGATAATTTGCAAGTTCTTCTATTAGAGCAAAAGACAAAACACAGTAGATATTCTTAGGGGAGATTTTGATTTAAAACAAATGAACTTGAGGAATCATCACGTCTGTACTGAAAGCTTAGTCCCGGAATTACCTGGGGTTTGGAGGTACTCTTTCTACCAAAGGGAGACTTTTCCCCTCTCAGGGGTCTAACTGTACCTTGACAGACTCTCAGTCAGTCTGGGTGTACAGGCACAGGAAGCAATGCAGGATTCTGACAGCAGCCCACTTCTTGACATTCATGTTCTTATTATTGGCAAACTCCAGAACACTTCTATAGCTTTATAGAAAAGAAATTATGCCAATGCAGGTGAGATGCAACAAACAATACAGCCTTTTGCTAGGAACAGACAGTATAGCTTTTTTCAAAGCCTATAGTGTTGATATAAAGACATTTCTAGCTTCTATCTAGACCTATCTATCTCCAAACAACAAATCTGTATATGTTCTTCATCATGGAATATCCTCTGTATTTGGGTTATAAAGGGTAACTATATAGCTGTTTTGTCTGTAAATGTATTCTTTGTCACCTGTAAAAATGTTTGGCTATTTGTCTGTTATTTCTGAACATCTGGAGACATTGTCAGACTCCTGGATATATCAGGCTTGCACCAGCTATGCTGTTTGATGGATAGGCCTGTATTTTTTTCAGGCATGTTTTAATGACAAAAATGGAAGCCCCAAACCAAAAATCTTTTGTAAAACAGAAAAAATTACCAACCTTATGAGTTACTAACCAAATAAACAAAAGAGTAAAAATTATGTTTATACATAATTTGGAGTAACTTAGTTGTGTTAGCATTTCTTTTGTGTCCTTGAAAGTGGGCCAATAAATGTAATGTTATCACAGTTCTGTAACAGTAATGGCTTTATTATACCAGGCCATATAGTCATAAGTAAAGGGAGTCAGAGAACTGCTCTGTTACACCAAGCGAACTTCTGGGCAAACTAAGCATGGTTTGGTTGTACTTTGATCCAATTTAACAGCTCTAACACTCACAGAATCATGGAGAGTGAGCTAAGAAAAACTGTTGCTGCACTTCTAATGTACTTTCTCCAGATCTAGACTCATTCCTTAACACATTCTTTTAATGTGGCTAGGCATTGATTCACTGATTCATTGATATCTGTTGTCCTCTTAGTACAATCTTGCTTATGATTGTTTTTTTTTTTTTTTTTTTTTGCTTTTTTTTACCTCTTCTTGTCATATTTTACACCTACTTACTAGGTCTCATCCGTACTGCAGCTTTCAGGACTTCTAGGTGTTACTATAACAACAGAGTAATGGCATAATGTCCTCCTATTACAGCCAGATACAAATGTAAAAGTGATGAGAAAAGGCAGGTTAATGAACAAATTTAAAACGGTTTTCCTAGATTTTAGAGTCTGAGATCAAATTCTCAATACTAATGAATGAAATCAGTTTACATACAAAACTGAAGACTGCAATGAACCATCATTACAATGTACTGGACAATTTTTGCGTGGCTTGATTCAATTTTCTCTCAGTATCTCCTGTACAGTCTGATGTCAATAAAATGTCTGCTGTCAATAAAATGAGGTGATACCATACTTTGCCCCTTGATGAGATGTATGGATTTTGCCATTGCAAATTCAACATTTCCTCTCTCATGACATTATACTGAAGTTGTGTATAAATCAGCAAGGAATGCAGCAGAATAGGAGTGGATCTGTAATGTATTTTGGAGGTATTTATTTCAGATTAGCACTAGTCTAGCCCTAGACTAGTAGACTATAAGATTATTAAAAATTGGAACACATTAGATGTGGTGCTGAAGGGTGTCTTCTTTAATTTAATATGGAAGGAATCCATTGATCACATTGAGAACCCTTCAGGATGTGAGCCCAAGGCACAGCAGACAGCAACACCCAGGAGATTCACTTTAGAAACACACTGATCTGAACTAGAATGCTAATATCCTCAGAAATATCCTGAGACATTCCAGTTAATTCCTATTCTAAGTGTGTGAGGAAGGTGCATTGATTTCATAACTACTTGCAGTGGCAAATACTGATAAACATTGTTATGCATGTCATCTAACTTCTTTGTATAAGATTCTTGATTTCCATGCTAGATTACGCAGAGGAAGAAAAAAATTCCAAAACAGATTTTGTTGAGTGGGACCTGAGCAGCAGAATTGTAATCCAAATTAATGAAGAAATAAAATTCTGTAGTAAAGAGGGAATTCTGTAAGTGCTACTGAAATGCTAAATTTTTTTCAGGCTTATTGTCATTGTATACTCTCTAAAAATACAGGACTTAGTTTCTAACAAAAATATATCCATTGCAACTTTTAAGAAAATCTCATATCTCAACAAAGTGCAGTAAACAGGACCTAAAGATCATATTTCCAAGAATACATTTTTCATCTACTCAATTTTCAAATCAATAATGTAAAAATTGTTGAATTTATTTAAATTTGTGCAGAATTTTAAATAGGCAGAAAAAATGGTCCTCAAAAAGATTTACACCTTCATTTTTTAAGTGTTCAGTTCCCAGATTCCATTTTTTTGAGGGGTATGAATACCAATAGATCTGAATGGTACTTTTCTTTTTCCCTTTTCAAAGGTATTTTGGTAACTTTTCCTACAAAACCACATATGTCAGCTCTACATTCCATATCACAGCACATAAACCACAGCACTTTAGAGTATCCATATCAGACCAGCCTTTTTATCAGAGGATTAAATTCTTTACGGGAAATGTAGAAATGGTCTTTGCATTTCACATCTATTATGCAATCAGCAAAATGTATGAGAAAGAATGTTCCACCTGCTGCCTTGAAAACAGGCTGCTTTCCCTGTGGTACACCCCAGCAATGAGTTGAGGAAATATTATGCTGACAGAGCTTGAGAGAAGAAGAAAATCAACATTGTTCTTCAACAGCTCTCAAATTCAGCTTTGGCAGCAGAGTAAGCAGCTACGTTGTAATGGCATCTTGTGTAAGTGAATTTACAAGATGTCATTTGTGGGGATCATTTTCCTGTTATAAAACACATACGGTAGGTAAGAATTTTAGGAAGAAAAATTATGATTATTTTTATGCTTAGTTCTTACGGTTTCTCTGACAAAATAATTTTCATTAGCTTTAACTTTTCTCCTTTTGGAAACATATTCAAATATCCACTTTTAAAATCTGTCAAATGGACAAATAACTCCTTTTTTTTTTTTTTTTTGTCCTTAGACAAACAATATTCATCATAATTTATACTGAAAATTATAAAGCAGCTTGATACTAGAAACTGCATTGGTTCCTGGTCATAGAACACAAAATAGTCCTTATCTGTGGGCCTCTTCTTTCGCATGGCAATTTGGACAGAATGTGAATGGAATGCTGCCTTTGTGTACTTATTATGAGTTATTGTTTTGTTAGTTTTACAGTAGCAAAGTAGTGAAAATTAACTTCAAAGCTATTTTCAGTCATGAGGATTCTTATTTAAAATACTTGTAAAATACGGAAATATGTACTAATAACATTGATATATAGCTTTTTGGGATATGTGAGAGGATGTGGAAACGGTAGTTCATGGATCCGTTTCTTTACCTTTTCTTTGTCTACAGCTGGGAATAGAAGTTTCATTGATTAGCAAAAAAATTCTGGGAGCTTTCACCTTGTTTTTGTTGCTAAGGAAACCATTTCTTTGGCATCAATGCATCCAGCAGGTCTGTCTTACTTTCTTGTGAGCTCTAACAGAGGCAGCATTGTGGAATGGCGTTGCAGGGAAAAAACCCACAGAGATAAACAAGGAGGAAAAGATCAACAAAAGTAGCTGAAAGTTAATACAGGGATATCGCCTAGTTGAATTGCATTAACTCTTGTTTCCATGTGGGTCAGCTAGGGAGCTCTGTCTATAGGTAAGGATTTAAGGCTCCAAAAAGACTACAGCTAAAAGCCAAAGAGGAACAGAAGCCTCAATATCAGAAAGCCCCAGCTACAACCCCAACCCAAAAAAAAACCCAAAAAACAAATCAAAGAGAGAAACATGGAAACCATCCATGTGGTCTGGATACAAAATCTGAATGCAGAGATGTTTGGTTTCCACTCTTCCACCAACCTTAAAATGATAACCTTATTTTAAATAGAGTCCTTTCTTCTACTGCTACCATCACATAATTCCTGATACTATGTCAGTTGGGGTATTCCATAAGAATGTAGTAATTATATGTATTTAATATCATAAATGAACTTTTTGTTAGTGTTTCTGCAGCTGTAATTTAATTCTCACTTCACTACTGCACTGTATATCACAAAACCAAGTATGGAGAATGAGGAGACAGGTAAGTGACTCCACTACCCACTCTTCCTGGCTGACTGTACAATGCCTCAGCTGTTTCCTTTTCCAGTACTGTTCCTTGCAAATAACTTAAACTCTGCTAAAAATGAAGTGAGCAACAAGCAGGATACACCAAACACCACATTTGGCAGAAAGCTGGGTGACACATGAAAACCTGTCAAATAAGTTGTATTAGTAAAGCTGAAGGAAATCCCAGGTGGCAAAATGGTTGGCTCTGGGGCATAGTAGTGGTATGCAATCTCTTTAAAAAATAAAAAAAGGAAAAATAAGACAGTGGTATGAATCCAGGCAAGAGCAATAGTAAAAACATCGCCACCTTACAAATTTACAACAGCCTACCATGTCTGAAGGCCGTTAATAGTCTCTGTACCATTTCTTATTCAAAAGTCAGACACAAAACCCTGCCATCACATCTAAGACTATTTTAATTCTTTCAAAATGTATTGTTGGTATGGAATTGTGAAGAGAGTGAAGCTGGTGCCTTCAGTAAGTGAAGCAAAGAGAGATATTCCCAATTCACTTACCCAGTCCTTTCCCTATTTCTGCACATAAAATAGCTATATTTTTCTGTATATTTCAAGGTTATTTTTGTTATTATGAACATGCACTGGTAGATATTATCAAGACATGGTCACATTTACCTGGGGGCTGTAAGAAGATGCAAGAGTGAGGCTACTCCACAGGGGAGGTGAGCTGGGAGCCAAGGGTGCCCCCAGCACAGCTGGGCAGTAATCCCCCTGACCAGGGTGCAGGGAAGCAGAGCAAGGCAGTGGAGACAACAGGTCCCATCGACAGGCCAGTGTCATCAGAAAAAGGCAAGAGAAAGGTCCAAGGTCAGTTCAGGAAAGCCAAATGGAAATCTGGGATCAGCAGACGACAGGACTGGAACCAGTTACACCTGTGATGCAGCACAGGCAAACCCAGCCCTGAGTGCTGATAGGCCTCCTGGACCAAAGAGTACATGGGGTGCTGAGGTCAGTCCAGAGACTTGAGCCTATGGGTGGTCTCAGGGCCCCGACAGGGACTTACTGTAGAATGATTTGGAAAGTTTCTATTTATTCTGTTAGCATGGGTGGATAAAAAAACAGTGTCTTGGTTATTATTGGACAATACATCAGAGCTAACCATGATATATGACTTCATTACAAGAGTTTAATTATACATTTATCCTAGTGTAGACTCACAAAAAGCTTTGTGGTTTGTCCTCACTGATGAAGAATACCAAGGGACTCTGGGGATTTCTGTTCCATACGTGAACCTAAGAGCAATAGTGAAGGCACACTCTGACTTGAGGAGAGCAGATGCCACAACAACATTAAACAGCCTCTCACAAACCTGCGTGCTCGGGGGTGCTACATACAATAATGAGAGCCATCCCACTGCAAAGCACAGATGGATAAGTAAAGCTGGGGAAAACAGTAACAGCCCATCAAACGTCATAGTTATAATAACATTTTTTGTTACCTCAAAGTTCTCCCTCTTCTTTCAGTTTTTGACCTTTCTCTGTACTTTCTCTTCCATAAATGGAAATGTAAAAATGGACAAACTCATCTTACAGCAATCCCTGCCATACAATAAATTGAAAGAACTGGAAACTCTCAGAAAACAAAGTATGTTATTGTTACGATGTTCTGATACAACAGAGGACAGCTGGCCTTTCAAAAGTAGTTTCAGGTTACTTTAAGATCAGTTGTCTTTTTTTAGGGACTACATTCTATAGATGGATAATTTTGGAATGTATGATGAGTTTAAATAAGCAGTTCATATCTAAACAGTTCACACCATCACAAACACTGAAACATGTTCACTGTGAGTTTGCAGTCCCTACAGAAGACAATTAATCTTAATGTCATAGAATTAGACCATCTCTGAATTCAATAAGATACACCTTCTGTAATAAACTTTTTTTTTTTTAATTTTTGAGATGCCTTTCTTTTCCTCTTGTGGTAGCAAATAAAAGCTTTGTTCTGTGTGCTGCCAGTATGCAATACTGGTTGGTTTAATATGCACAAAATAGAGGATTTCCATGGGATACATTGAGAATACAGATTAAATTAATCTAACAGAGCACTTTTGCTTTTAAAGAAAGAGTAAATTGAGAGAAATAGTCTCCAAGATTGCATGAAATTTGCTTGATGATTTTAAAGCCCTAATTATGTCCAGATAGTAAGTCTACAAAGCACATACACCACATAAAAAACCTTCCAGCTTTTCAATGGAAGTAACATCCTGTGACTGACTAATGTTTATTGTATAATTAGGGTACATGTAACCCTTACTGACCAGCAGAGAAATGATCATTTTTACCTCCTTTTTTTTGAGAAGCATTTGTACTTATATAAAATACCACCTGAATTATCATATATAAGGAAGTCATTTGTCCTTGTTTGCTTGTAACCTGAATACAGGCTTGTGTTTTATTCTTTAATGTTAATCCTTAGACTCAATTCTTCAGGAAAAATAATCTCAGTTTTTCTTCAAATTCTGATACTAATTTTCTACAAACAGAATTATACAACTTGAAATTTTATAACTGTTTTAACTAGAACTTGGAGCACACAATAATTCAATATCTGAGTAGATCTATGGAATGATTCTAAAATAAATAAACATTGTTTCCATGTAATATACTTCCATGAAATTCTATGAAATTTGATAAAATTAGAATTTTCTCAATCATGAAGTCCAAAGCTAAATTTGCTTGCACATATAGTTTAGTTCCCATTGAGAAATGATCTTTGGATATGTAACTGAGGGGAGTTACTTTTTGCATTTCATATAAACAATACTTTATTTCCCTGCATTTTTTCTTAAGCTATTAAATTAACCAAAGTCAGGCACCTATTTAAATTGGCACCACCCTTGGCACTACTGACTGAATTGAGTAGGTCTGTGCTGATGATAATGAGATCTTAAACACCTGGTTCATCCTAAACACCTAGATATCTACACTGGAATGCCTAAACTAAAATTCCCAGTTCTTGAGTCAAGTAAAGTTAAAAGTGACTGGTTCATCTCGGTCTTCATACTGGGACTTATTTCTCCATATCTTTTTCTCTTGTTTGGATAAATTTTTTTCAGCAAGTGAATACAAAATATACACAAAACATAGTTTTAAACTTGCACCTTTGGCCAGATTTGGACTAAGGTTCACTTTTGGCTTTATAATTACAGCAATTCCCCATCTACAGCAACTACCTGAGGAAAATGCATTTGAGAAATCAGAACCTATTTCTCTTGTCTTTTACCTGTGGGCTTTATCCAAAGCAAACTTACCTCATCCCTTTTTGGTCTGGATTTTTCTGAAGAGATAATAAGAATTTTCTCACACCTTGCAGTAATTCAAATACAGAGCGAAATGCTGGAGCTGTAGGATTACTATTTTACTGCAGTTAGAGAAGTGAGTTTTTCTAAGCAAACAGAAGACCCTAACCCGAGAAAAAATCATCTGTATGAAAGAACAAAACTCCCTAGTCACAAAGAAGATCTCCAATGCTCTTTTATTAGGGATTATGAAAAATTCCGAAAATGCATCTAAAAATAAGAGGCACCATTTAGAAAGAAAATCCACTTTATTTCACATTTCTGTAATGCTGTAACAATTCAGATAAGTGTATTTCATTAAATCTTCCATTTATCAGCAATCAGCTTACATTTCTGGTATCTGGTGTAGTTATTAACACCAGTGTGTTGTGCATTTTTTATATCGCAGGTAAACAATGTAGCACTTATCTTCAGAACAGAAGTTTTTATACGAAAATTAAAAATGTGTAAGGCAGTCATTTCTTTATCTGTCACATGAGAACGGGAATAGGCTTAGTGAGACACAAAAAGCTTGCTGTTGAAGATATTATATGCTGTTGCTTCCAAGAAAGAAATCCTGGTATCTCTTTCATGCCACCAACTCTCAGTAATCAAAGAACGTTTCAAGAGTCACAGGACAGAGATCTTCTTTCATAAGGGTGGACTTGCTTAGAAGATTTTTGTTCTATATTCCAAAGCACTCCAATAATCTTTGAAAGTTTGCAAGGTTTAGCTGAGGGACTCAGTTAAGGAGAATGGAGTTTAATTCAAAGAAATCAGAAAAAAAAAATCATATAACTAAGCATTTGGTCCTTAATTTGTAGTTCTGTTCAGCTTCTTAAAAATTCACTGGAGTCCTCATAAATAGAACTGTGAAAATCTGGAGTGAAAATGTCATTGTCACTGACATGTCCATTTCCACAGAGCTTTCAGTTCAAAATGTAAGATGATTTATCTTGATAAATATATTGTACCTACAAAAAAATAAAAGACTTTTTGTTGCATTCCTTCCATACATATATTCAACATGGTAATCTGCCTAGGTTAGAGTGAGTAGTTAGGGATGATTTTGAATTTTACAGAGAAAATCACGGAGAGACTGAACTAAACAATAGGAAAACATTTTATTACCCCTCTTATTTCTTCCTTTCCCTCATTCCTTTTTTTAAAATCATTGAATAGGGAAGATAGACAAAATAATCCCAAGTAATGTTCATAAGAAGTTCACAAAGGTGTGAATAATAATTTAATTAGTAAAATTCAGAGTCTATTGCAGATAATTTATATACAGGAAAAAGAATAAATAAAAGGCCTCTCATGAAAAATCCTGATTCTTTGAAAATAAATGGAACATTTATTGGAAGCAGGGAATCTTAGAAATCACTCTTTCTAGCTGAAATATAGGAAGCATGAATCTTTCTGAAGTTGATGTATGTTTCCGGAAATATCAAACCAACCTTCAATATACCTGCAAGGGAGCTTCAGGTCATGACATATTCCAAAACAAATCTTTTAAAATCCAAAATACATACAATCTCTAGATATGTATTTTCTCATTCCTTCCTACTATTCATGCTGCCCTGAAGTGATCTTTCCTTTACCACCTAGAGTGGTGAACTAGTCTTGATGGCCATTAACTGAAAAAAAAAAAAAAGAAATCTATTTCTTTCCATTTGAGTTACCTTCCTGATTCTGCCAACTGAAGGAAAAGAAGTCTGTTTCTTTCCATTTGAGTTACCTCCTGGATTCTGCTTGATGAAAAGTAGAGTCATCAGCCTCAGAACAGTGGAAAGATGCAGCCATAATTCGTAGGATTACCCAGGGTATTTTCTAAAGCTGCTGTTCTTAAAGCTGGACATTAGATTGGAGTACTTCAGTAATAACTACAAGGTGGCAGTTTGAGGAGGGAGAATCTTATATTCTTCCTGAAATGTCACTGCTGCAGGTGGTGCTGAACTAGATGGGCCACAGGCTTGAAGCAGCCTTGATATCTGTGACCCTCATCCACAAACTCTTTGCTGGCTCACCAGAGGATGGAGAGTGAAAACTGTCTCACAAATACTGAAAATTAAATGTGTAGCTACAGTTTTGTATGAAATAAAAAATCTTTCTAAAAGTTTGCTTTG
The DNA here is from genome assembly GCA_031468815.1 of Morus bassanus. Classification (NCBI taxonomy): domain Eukaryota; kingdom Metazoa; phylum Chordata; class Aves; order Suliformes; family Sulidae; genus Morus; species Morus bassanus. The sequence goes on along the minus strand of CM062571.1, from coordinate 37,955,664 downwards.
TTCATATAAGCATCACCTTGGCACATCTCTTACCCATGTAAAGAGAAAAACAGAGAACAACCATACTACATGACTGCCTGAAAAAGGATAATGTGTCTTAAATTGGCTGCTTGTTAAGTTCTTATTTGTCTGTGTTTCTGAACATTGTATTGAAGTAACACTTTTCAAGGAGTAATTACAGAGGCAGGAAGTTATTGCTCTCTTCTGACACCAATATATGTTGGCAAATTTTTCTTCAAGGAGTGTTCAGTGGTGACAGCTTTACCACAACTACAGGAACATCAAAACTGAAGAAAGAGGATGGAAAAAAGAGAAGAAACCAGCTACTTTTAAAAATGTTGTGTGGTAAAAATATGACTAAGTTATAAAACAGACGGTATGATGGGATAGCAGGTTTGAACATAAAGAATTCTTACAGTGAATTGCCCTTTCAAAACAGGGTGGTCCCAGTGGGATGAAAAGTTAGTAACCTAAACTATACCTTACTATAAAAATGGCTCAAGCTTTAAATAAGCTGTTGTCTTAGTCATCAATTAAAACATAAAACCACTAAGTAAACTAATTGACGTCTTTGTCAAACAGGAATTTAATTAAAAGCTTTAATCTTGGCAATGCCACTTGAAAAGAAACTTTAAACTGTGACCAGAAGTGTGTATGTTCTTATCCTTCCCACGTACTAATAACACTTCCCTTACTTAAGGAGTTTCCTTTTCTTAAGTAATTTGCGTATTTGACCTTTTATCCATTTTTGTATGCACTGGAGAGAAATATGCACTTTTTTGAGGTTGTTCCAAAACTTGTCGAAGTCAAAAGCAGTTTTTTCCATTAGTATATTACCAGTTTAGTATGAAGTCAGGTAAAATTGTAGAGGATTACTGGATATCTAACAGGAGAGAAAATAAAGCATGATCATAAATATTCTTTGTGGCCCATATAGTTATAGAAATACTTTTTTGTCAAATTTCTCTCAATGTTAAAATGTCTTCATAAAAAGATCATCCTTTTGTGAAATATATAGGGTAATAGAAATATCATAGCCTTGACAGTATCCATTATCCTTTATCTTTACCACATTTTTCTATCATTTGCTCGTTCTTTAAAGTTTTTATATAATATATTTGACTATATTGTATATTTATTCAATAAAATAACAGGCAACATATTGCTATATGTTACAATATATTAATAATATATTGATTGTTAATAATTAACAATTAATGTATTATTTATGCATCAATAATATATTACATAATTTCAATCTTTTTAGTGTTATTTGCATTATTTATTAGTTTTATGGTTTTTGTTCTAAATAAACAAATACTTTTATTAGAAAGACAAAAATCCAAACTGATGGTGCTTTTTCTTGAAAGATATACTCCTAAGCATAGGAAAGTTAGGCTGTGTCAAAATTCCAATGTTCCTGTGGTACTACAGTTCTGCACAGAGCTGTGCAAATCATTCATGTTTGTAGATCAATATCTAAATCAAAGAAAACATTTCTATCAGGGAAAGACATCGATGTAAGAGTCCACTCCAAATCAAGTGCAGACCATGTCCACAGCAGAGATTCTCCCCTTTCAGTCTGTCAAACTTCTTACAAGGAAACAACATTCCTACAGTCTAAAACAGAAGCAGTCTTCTACTTTTAGATAAAGTCAATGTAGGGAGGTGCAATTGCCAGCACTGAGTGGGAGCTGCCCCCAGTTTCCTCTGTTGCAAGGAGCTGGCTGAGTTTAACCTGTGTCCAAGACACCTGTGCAGCACAACACTGGCCTGAAGGCCATGCTGTATGTGCAGCACAGCACAGCACAGCATAACACAGCCTGTGCCTGATGAGGTTAGCTATGCTGTGGATCACCCACTCCTCCATGGTCAGGAACTGTACAGCAGCTCCATGGCACGGCACAGCAGTATTTCTATTGGTTTCAGATCAGGCCCAGAAATTGTGTAGGTTACTCAACTCAGCAGAGCTTCAAAGCATGGGCATGTACCATTATTCCCACAAAGCAAATGAAATTCAGATTTTCCACCAGTTATCATAGCCAGAAATCAATTTAAATATTTAATTCCTCTAAAGATTTATAACACCCTCTAGACTTTGCTGATTTAGGAGCTTGTGATGAAGAGTTAGGAAGAATGCTTTCTTTGTTTACTGTAGAAACTCTGAAGCTACAGACCCCAAAAGTGAGCAAGGAAGAGATAAGAAATACCTCGAGGTAAAAATTTTACAGGGATATTCACTTTATTAAAGATATTATTTCTGTCATTCAAAAACCCTTCTCTTAAAAAGTCTTTCAATTTGACTAAGCTTCACTGAAGAGTTTTGGCTGAAAAAATAGTACAAGAACACAGCAGTTGTCCCGTTTTTGAAACTGCTAATAGTTAAAATATTCACCTAGTATCCTAGAAACAAGACTCAGTTCACTCTTCAGCTTATGGAGTAAATCTGCATCTTTCTTTCCTTGAGAAAACTTCCTAGCCACCACAGTAAAAAGTGTTCTGTCTTCTACTGTAAACTATGTCCCATTTAGTTTAAATACAGATTAAGGACTGGAATCCATATGCTTCATTAAAATCGGTAAATGGACAGTTTACTTTAAAACCACCAGACAGGAGTATGCCTTCCACTTTTGTCCACAATTATTTATTTTGAATAAAGTGCAACCACTCTTGGGACAAGACAGAATTGTTGTATTGCCTTAGTCAGTATCTAGGAAAAAGGTCAGTGTCATTATATGGCATAAGATAGAATTCATCTTTTCATTAAGCAGTAGAAGTAATGTGTCTTCAACAGTTTTGTCTTCTCTTCCTCCTCTTTCTTCCTTTATTCCCTCTATTTCACTTATATCCTGTTGCAGATTAAGTGAAATTTTTGTTAAGCAGAAAAATTAAGATCAACTGCTGAAAAGAAGAAATCAATTAATTGAAAAATTTTACACATCTCTAGACCTGTTTTTCAAATGATGAAATCAAGATCAAAAATCCATATTAGTAAACATTACACAAACACAGAAATAGATAGTTATACCTTTTCCAAATGATGTTGTCTGAAAGTGTTCAGCCATGAATGAAAGAATATGTAAGCAAGGGGAGTTTTTCCCTACATATCACTTGCATAAAATGGGAAATTAAAATATGGTTGTGGTCACTGTACACATTATACATACTGTTCACCAGCATCTTTTTCCCATACTGACTGGCTTGTTTATGAAAATCAGAGAGGAAAAGTAAAACCAGCACAGCTTCCCCAGGATTCCCATCCTCAAAGCACAGACTCTCTGAGACTTAAAAGAATGGCGATCTCAAAACATCTTTGATATTCCTGTGCCTTTGAAGTTTTGGGCAATGACTAGGTGGCCATTCCTTATCAATGAATAATGGCCTTGACCTGACTTGGACTCCAGATAGGCATCTTTCTTCTTTGGCAGAGTTTTCTGAAAACTTACACTTTTCAACGTTTAATGTATCATCTATAGTTTGAGATGTTGGAAGCCTGTCATGGAACTTTTTTATTTCGGATCTGAATACTTCCTCTACTACAAATCACTTACTCAATAAAACTTGTAATCCAAATTTCATGTTTCCTCTTTCAGTTGTATACTATGTGTATTTATCACCTATCCATCATATTTCTATTTGTGCTCTGCACCAACAGTCTGATTTTGCATCCTCATTTATTTCGGATGCACAAACGTTAATATGTCAGAAGTTATGCCCTTGGTTAAATATTTCACAAAGTTGTAGCTTTAACTGATATGTTCCGAGGGCAAATCTTATCTTCTACTTTGACTCCTAATATAACATCACTGAGTCTGTCAGGTCTGGAATTACCTTTTTAGGGTTTTGGTTTGGGGTTTTTTTTTTGGCCATTTCTTTCGTCACTTCATAGCATTTAGTCTTACAATGAGACTTTGCCAGTATGTGTAAGATTTTCTTTTTTATAAAGTACAAATATTTTGGCAATTCTTTTTCCTCAAATATCATTATGAATAAAGTGTTGTTCAGGCAGCTAACTAGAAGGAAGGAAAAAAAAAGACAGGAAATATCTTCTGGAATTCCGCAAAAAGCACAAGCACTTCAATTAGATATTTTTGAATATCCTATCCAGTTTTAAAGATAGTGTTTTTAGACTTATTTTTAGGAGTTTTTCAAGCATTTATCATCTTAGTGTACTTTAGAAGTAGTTCACTTTATCAGTGCAGAATTTCTCTATAGAAATCTTGCAAATTTTAAATGACTGATTTTTAAAGTGGGAACATTTACTGAAACAAATGCTATATGTAAAACATAGCATTTCATAATTTTATGAAATTATGTAGTTACACTTTTCCTTCTTATTACACCAAAGTAATTTTAAAAATATAAAACTAATTTCTTTCACTCTCCTGTAATGAGCTAAGTCAGCGTTGTTTACAAAATCCTTTTATAGTCCATTAGAATTAATTTTCGTGTGTCAGTAACATCCGTAAGTAGTTTTCAGGTAGATAGGTAGAGAGCTGTTCTGAACATTCTACAAAAGCTCTTTGACCATTTCATGACCCAAACAAGGAGAACTAGATTTTGGTTTAGAGACTACATGATCGTATTACAAGTTACCATAAATTTTCCCAGAAGACAAAGAAACAACAGATGTTTTCAGAGCCATCCTTAAGGACTCTGGTGCAAAGGAAAGATTCCTTTCCCAAATATATTAGCACATGGTTGCATTCACATAACACACATTGACTCCACTGCTCTTTCAATATTTTTTTTATTTCCAGTTCATTTTAGCCACCATAACTATGAGCAAAAAGATTCTTACATTTTTAACAGAAGATTGAAAAATGAGAAAGGAGTACTAAAATCCGTTAAAGTGATTTGATAGTAAAGTAAAACCAAAACTATGACAAAACCAAAACAACAAATCAGACTGTAGAGGGATAAGGGACTGATTACATCAGTCAATATATTTAAAAATGTTTATTTTATCAAAGTAGAGAGGTGACCTGATTGCATTGGATAATTTGGTCATCAGAAGAAAATATGAAAAGTGTATTAATCTAGATGAGAAAAACCTCACAATATCATTTTCTGGGACCTAACAGTAGAGAAATTAAATTCAGAAATGTATATATATATATGTATCATGAATGTAGTAACCACTGACTGTGCTAGGAAAGGAAGAGGTGGATTCTATATTTCTTGGCATTTTCAACTTAAAATCATGTGATTCTCTGGAATAAAGCTGAACACTATATACTATTACATTGACTTTGGCTGAAATTCTACCATTATGAAAATACCAATCAACATACATGATTAAAAGTTCCTGATTGGCTGGTGTATGTTTTCTGTACACTTTCCAGACTTTCAATCTAGTCTTTCCTTTGGAACTCTTTAACTGCAGGTTTTGAAATAATCGTTTTCGTCCTCTAACTGGACAAAATCTTGTAGCAATTTTTTGTTCAGGTAACACTTGTCTATATGCCAGTAAAATATCCAAATATATAAATATAGTTGTTTACTTAATTAAAACCTAAGAAATAGAATCATAGAATCATTTAGGTTGGAAAAGACCCTTAAGATCCTTGAGTCCTACTGTAAACCTAATACTGCTAAGTCCATCACTGAACCATGTCCCTAAGCGCCACTTCTACACATCTTTTAAATACCTTCAGGGATGGTGACTCAACCACTTCCCTTGGCAGCCTGTTCCAATGCTTGACAACCCTTTTGGTGAAGAAATTTTTCCTAATATCCAGTCTAAACCTCTCCTGGTGCAACTTGAGGCCATTTCCTCTTGTCTTATTGCTTGTTACTTGGGAAAGGAGACCAACACCCACCTGGCTACAACCTCCTTTCAGGTAGTTGTGGAGAGTGATAAGGTGATGTGTATATGTAAATTTATATATATAATATATGCACATATAAGCTACTCACATATATGATAAATACTTCTTTTTTTAATGTTTAAGCAATAATCTTTCCACCAAAATCAGTTCCAGGTTGCTCCTGCTCTTCATTATTTTTTTCAACTCTACTGTGTGAAAGGCTTTAAAAATTAGAAAAATATATGCCATGTTATTTGATATGCATGTAATTTTATCATTTATACATTAAAAAGATAATGGTGAATCTGGGAACAAAGGTAATATAATGAAGATACTGTTGTGATCTGGCAGTACACATTTAGTGTTTCAGTACATAAACCTGTTGGTTGACAGAAAAGATTTTGAAAATAACCTGGAGTCTGATTTTTGTTGACTCTAGTGGACACATGTGCCCAGGTATTTGTGAAAATCCACCAGGACTGTATACTCTATTCAGCTACCAACAGTTTTATCCAATTAAGAAACTAAATATCAACACTTGTAAGTTCTATGATGTTTTTCTATTCTTGAAAGATTTTCTGGATATTTCTCCTTTCTAGCATAAAATATCGCTGGTAAATTTTACATGAAGATTTTTAGGCAAAGTTTCATGAAAACTTGTAGTTTGGGCTATCTAATGCCTTACCTACAAACATTTTAACAAACGTAACATAAACCATTACTGGAACAAAATTATTTACAGATAAAGTCTAAGTTCAAAGAAAATAAAAATTTCTGTTTTATGGCACTCTTCCAAAGCTGTGGAAAGAGGTTTCAATCTTACTGATTGAAATCTAAGAAATCAGTTGGAGACAACTATGTTAGTTTTCAAGATACTATTGTTCATGTGTTTTATTCAATGACCTTTGCAGATCATAGAAAATCTGATGTTGCCCTTACTGGGGAGGGTCAAAGCTTAAATACTCTAAACTGAGTGTGACATCCAAGCTCATCACAGCTTTGTGGAAAGAAATAAGTCAATTTCTCATGCATGACTTGGTACTTTGTGTATGGCTGAGACCTAACATGACTTCCCTGTTCTTGTTTGCAAACCTGTCTGTAGCTAACCTGCTGTTAGTGCCATCACTAAGCCTGAAAGTAATTTTGTTTACTAGTTATTTTAAGATTATATTCCCACATTTAAGTTATTTAATCAACATTTTGAATCTTACTTGGTTACTCTTAGTCCCATTATTTGTACTTTCATATTGCTATTATTTCCTTGTTCCCTTTGAATTTGTCTCCTGTTCCAAGTTCTGCTCCACATTCTCTTTGGTTTAACACTGTTTGCAAATCTAATTAAAATGTTGTTTATCTCTTCCACTAGACAATGAGTATGTTAAATAATTCGGGTTTTATTGCAGCTTCCTTGCATACTTCACTGCACATCTCAGGTCTAATAGTTCAGAATCTATATGAATTGCAGCTTTTCTGTTTGTTCCCATTCAGGTGGTTTGCTTTCCGTATAACTGCTTTTATACCCAGGCAAATATGATTAATTATATTGGTAAAGGTTTCTGACACACTATGAAATGACCTAACAAAATCTAGGGTGAGGTGAACAAATTATTCTACCATCAGTTAATTTATAAGTAGGTGAGGGAAGCAAATTATTCTACCATTAGTCAATTTTTAAGTAAGCACTTCAAAACCAATGACTGCTTGAAAACAAGAATCTTTGGATTACTATTGCTTTATTATATTAGAATTCCACCACCCAGGTTTCCTAAGTCTGTTTTCTTTTGAAGACTATATTACTACTGAGCAGAGTCCTTGTTGGACACATTAGAGCAATTTCTTTGCACCAGACCTATTCAGAGTCCTAAAGCATTCCTAAACTAAATAGGATATGATGGCTTAGAGAATTGATGATGGATGTTTTGCTCCAGCAGATTATTCCATGCAACAGTTCATAGTAAGAGCATCTGGAGTCAGCGAATCCTACAATTAATTGCAGACAAAATATAGTATGATGCAAATTCAGATCCTTCAAGAAGAATGTATATGAAAAATATGTTTTATACAATTGTTTTTGTATAATATTTCAGATATCATATTCACCTGTTTGTTCATATTTTTGTTCTTCCAGCAGGAGACAATACTTTAAGTTTTAATTATTTTAGCTGTGAGAATTACTTAGTTCTACTTTGTGTGAGAAAAGATACAAATTTAAAATGGTGTCTGACTGTGACACTAGATGGAGCTATCTCTTTGAAATGAGTCAACTCTATTGGAAATGGAGTTGTATGTATCACATGTATCATACTGCAAATTATCATATAAGAGAAAAAGAAAATAAAAAGGAGAAAATAATAGAGAATAAAATCAAGATAAGCAACTAAACAAATAATATAATTATTTAAATTATTATTAAAAGGAGTCCAGAATAATTGTTAATGAATATATATATAGGATGATTTTTTAATACCCTGAGAACTTTTTCCACAGTGTTAATTTTTATCAAAATACTATTGAGAACTTAAGGTCTGAAGAAGCTTTGGTAGCCTTTAAGTAAAATGAAATTAGTTAACATCTAGTTGCTGTGCAACAAGTGATGCAGTAGCACTACATAGTGCTACTTTTTTATCATTCCTCTGCTCATCACATCTGTTTCAGCAAGGTATATTTAACAAGGGTAAAACAACTAGATTTTTCATTGCAGTTCATATTTTGATCCCATCAGCAATGTGCTTCTATCCTGCAGCTACTGCTCCTTGGAAATAACAACTCAATATCTAACTTCTCCATGGACATAATTGTTGGCATTCAGTTTTCAAAAGATAAAATGATGTGGAAACAAGGTAGATCCAATTACAACGAAAAACTGTGAGTATTTGTGGATGGAACTTTTTTTAGAAGAGGTTACTAAAGTTTGTTAATTAAAAATAATTAAGAAGGATTCTTTGTATTAAGGTTCAAAACAAGTTCTGTGGAAGTATGGAGCCTTGGAAGGAATGACTTTTACTGAGACTCATGCAAAATTTTCCATAGGATGCTTGAGTTTTACAAGACCTTGTCAGAAGCATAAGAACAGAAATAAGAAAGCTGGCTAAGAAACAAAAAGTAAGTACGCACAGTTAGATTATCTTTCCTATGGATTACACAAACCTTTTTTTTTCTTATTTGAGTTTCCAGAAAAGGCTTTCCACAAACAGTGCCAAGTGTCTTTCTCCAGTGCCACATCACCACTCTTTGAATCCACTGAATAGCAAGACCACTCTTGGCTAGCACTATGAGTGCTACAGTCTTTTTCAAAACAAACAGAAAAGATAAGGAAATCTGTAGCTTATTTCTTCACATTCTAGCCAAAAACAGATTTCCAAAGTTACCAGTGTGTGGCTAGACTGTCAAACCCTAAAGTGTACCATGTAGTGAAATGCCCTGATTTTCATGAAGAATGTTTTTTCCTTTTAGAAACTTCTAAATATGTCTCCTGTGCATCTTCCCCACACTTTGTTATTTTCAAGTAGGCACAAATTCCACATCTCATTAATCCATTTTGCATTGGAAAACCTTTTGTTAATTGGCTCTTTATTTTATTGTCCCTCATTGTGGTTACTGCAGGTAGGAAAAATGAAGTACTTGAGAAGGGCTTAGGGTTACTGGTGGATGAAAAATTGCACGTGAGTTAGCAATATGTGCTTGCAGCCCAGAAAGGGAATCATATCCTGGGCTGCATAAAAAGAAGCATGACCAGCAGGTTGAGGGAAGTGATTCTTCTCTTCTCTGCTCTCATGAGACCTCACCTGGAGTACTGCATCCAGGTCTGAGGTCCCCAGTACAAGAAAGACATCGACCTGTTGGAACGTGTCCAGAGGATGGCCACAAAAATGGTCAGAGGGCTGGAACACCTCTCCTTTGAAAAAAGGCTGAGAGAGTTGGGGTTGTTTAACCTGGAGAAGAGAAGGCTCTGGGGAGACCTTATTGCAGCTTTTCAATATATAAACAGGGCTTATAAGAAAGATGGAGACAGACTTTTTACCAGGGCCTATAGTGACAGGACAAGGGGCAACAGTTTTAAACTGAAAGAGGGAACATTTAGATTTGATATAAGGAAGAAATTCTTTATGATCAGGGTGGTGAGACAACTGAACAGGTTGCCCAGAGAGGTTGTTCTAGGTCAGGTTTGAAGGGGCTGTGGTCTAGAGCAAGATGTGCCTGCTGATGGTAGGGATTACAGGGTTGGACTATATGATCTTTAAAGGTCCCTTCCAACGCAAATAATTTTGTAATTCTATTATTCTAAGTACCTAAGTTTTTAATTTAGTTACGATGGCAGTCCGTCATGGGCACATGATAGATCTTGGTCCATGAAACAAGATTATTAGATGACTAAACCAGTGCCTTGAATCTGCTGTGGGAAAGATGAGAGGTGAAGCTTAATTAGTGGGTTTGGTGAACACACCTCAGAAGTCCATTTAATCTATCTTAGTATATTTCCACAGGTAATCTTCTGAAAACAAAACAAAACAAACTAAAATTTATTTCTCTGAAGAGCATAGATTTCAGCTGGAGATTGTTGTCAAATAATAGACTAACAATAGATTTGGCTTTCTTCTATTTACTATACTAAGAAAATACATAATTTGTCTTAAAATTACTTATATGCCATTCAGACTTCTATGGACAGGAGAAAATCAACAATACTAGTAATAATAATAATAATAGCAACAACAGCAGACATTGGTGCCCTGCCTAATCAATATATAACAACAATTTATATGCTCTAAGTTTTTGAAAAAGCTCTGAGGCAGGGGATTGTAGAATTTACAGTGATGCTATTCATAATGCAATGTTCTAGCAAATGGTTAAGGATTTTCATTTCTTATGTTTCAGAGTAAAACAAAATATACTAAATATTTATGAAAGAAAAAACTCCACAGAGTTTGATGTAGCCTATTCTGAACATTCCAAGCCTTCATTGCTATGGAAATCATGAAGTTATTTCTAGAATATACTATTGCCTTCTCTGGCATATGCTAGTATGAGACACAGAGAAAAACTCTCCATCTTGCTTCCAAATGAATCATGGCTAGCCAAGTTATTTAGAAAAATAAGGGCAAACTCTAAGTAAATGCTGAAGTTCGTGAATAATGTGCACTGAGAGGGAATTTTAAAAAGCTGAAGAACAAATTTAAATTTTACAAATAACTATCACCCAAGTTCTGTGTCTGATACGGCCTGTCCTATTTGAATACTCATGAATAGAAATTATTAAACAACTTTGTAAACTTAAAATAACATTAAAATCTCTTCACATTCCTTGTGTATTGAAAGCATAATGCATGCTACTGACACTGTTCTGCATATATAAACTGATCACATTTATTTCCATTAGTCTGGGTTGCTAAAGATGAGTTGAAGTTACAGTACAAATTGCTTTTATGGACTGTTATATGTGCTTCAGTTTCAGGAGTGATCTTGATTTTGGTTAGTACTTGTTAGCAGATTCTTGGAAGGTAGCCTATGGAAAGTTGAAAGGAAAAAAAGAAAGAAAGGGGGGTAGGGAAAACTTAGCTGTACTGGAAACACACAAATGAAAGCAGTCTTCTGTTTTGCAAATACACTGTATTTTCTGAGAGCAATGAATAGCTCTCTGAGGAATAAAACATTTGTGAGAGTGCAAAAAGGTTTCTTTTTTTTTATTGCTATGACATTAACATATCTTAACAAGCTTCAAACACTGGAAGTAGGTTAACAGGATTAATGTTTAGTTTTAGGTGATTAACAGACTACTTGCAGAGCAGTCTTATTTCTGGTATGTGAGAAAAAATGAAAGTATAATGAAGTCCTGCATGAAACTGAGTTTCTCCTTGAGGAACTGAATTTTCATTAACCATTTAAATAGTAAGTGATGATTAAAATACACAACAATTCACTCAAAACTCCCATTTATTTAGTTCCATGAGATTTATACTCAGAGATTAAATTGGTTGCAGAGATCAGCATAGTTATCCCAGTGACTGGCATGTGATAAAAATCTAAGAGTACTGGTGAGATTTTTTTGGTTCAATTTCAAAAATGACGTGAGTGGGTGTTTCTTGCCAAAACTTCTGTTACAAGTACCATAAATCAGCCTTGAAGCTAAAGTCTGTTCTGAGTATTTGCTGGGGTTTTCATGTAATCAATACAGATTTACACATGTATAATGTGAAGTCTTATGTGCAAGTAGAATACAATCCAGGAACACTAGATGAAGTAATGTAACTGGTATTAATTTTAATTGGGATAGAGAGGTACAACATGTATTGAAGGCAGGAAAGGAGAAAACAGCATGAAAATAATTAGCACTATTTTAAAATAGGTGATTTTTTTTCCCTTTGCACATTTCTATGAATTTCCTCTCCTGCAGTGATTATACCACTTATTTCCTTATAGATCTCTTAAAACGCATGCTGTAGCTGTATGAAAGAATTCCCAGTGGTGCACTGAAACTTTTATTTTAGTTTTGTACTTTCCTTACCAATTTAAATGAAAGAGGGTTTTCATTTTTCTTTCCTCACCTCGTTCCTAAAATGCAGGTTTTAAAAATGTCACCATAATTGTTTCTAGATTATCCATACCTTCTTCTTTGATCTTTTTTTTTTTTAATCTTTTCTCTGGTGTCTTTTACATTTTAGTGTGTGATATCATCCACCTTACAAAACAGAATTAATCTGCTAAGTAGGTCCCAAATAATTTTCTCCCATTTTTTCCAAGAACTGCATTATAATTGTTTTTCTGAATATCTGTGGCTGTTCTAGATGTATAAATGAACAAAAGCCAGACAGAACTTTCAGATATCTGCTGTTCCAGCACTATGAAAAATTGGGTTAAAGCAAATCTTTTTTTTCGTTTTGTTTTACGGATTTTTTTTTTTTTAGAGCTATGCCAGTACAAAATGAGCAACAATGTTTGGTCTTTTCATCCCAGATTTAAGGATATTTTTTTGTTTCCACACAGAACACTGGCTTTACAAATAGGAAAACAGATGATTGAAGCTGATTGAAATGATCGAAATAAATGATTTCTGACTGAAGCGGGTTAATCTTTTACTACATCCTTAAATTTATGTAAATCTATGGTAGACCAGGAAAAGAGCAGGTTAGGGACTTCAATACTAATGTGCTTTCAAGTACTGATCCAGATGAGGTTATTTTAGGCTACTTAAGGGAGTGGCTGAAGCAAGTCTCAGAGCTCTCACTAGTTATTTCTAAGAACTTACAGAAAATGTGTGAAAGTCCAGAAGACTAGAAAAAGGAAAGAAAGGATGGGATGTCTGTGCCAAATTTTGGCAGCTCTCCTAGGTAGATGGATGTCAGGTAAGAGATGTCTGCACCGAGTGTGAGAACAGTCAATGTCACCTGTGTTTATCCTGTTTCACAAAAAGGAAAATTTGTAGACAGTATGAAATGTTTAAGAAGTCTAACCTTATCGTTCTTGTAGCAGTATAATACATAAACTTTTGATTTGTCCTCCTGGTTACCAACGAAGTTCCTTCCTTTTTGCGGTGCCACATTGTCATGGTTTTGGCTGGGATAGAGCTAATTTTGTTCACTGTAGCTGGTATAGTTTCATATCTATCTCTCTCTCTCTCATTATTTCCCTTTTATTTTATTATTATTATTATTAATTTATTATTATTATTTAATTTATTATTATTTATTATTATTATTAATTAAATAAATACTGTTACTATTTTATTTTCATTATTAAACTGTTATTATCTCAACCCATGAGTTTTCTCACTTTTTCTTTTCTGATTCTCTCCCCCATCCCACTGGGGTGGGGGAAGTGAGCAAGCAGCTGTGTGGTGCTTAGTTGCTAACTGGGGCTAAACCACAACAGGCATCTATGTATAAACATGGAACATAGTGTATCCATCCTTTCTGCCCCTTCATATGTGCAAAGACATATCCCCTCAGCTTCCTGGTGAGTAACTATAAGAACTCAGTTCTTTCAAATTTTCCTCATCATGTTTTCCTGAGTTTAAATCATTCTCTGATCACTGTTATTCCCTGGCCTCTTTCATGAACACAGTCTTGTTTATTGAGCCATAACTTTCCTCAAGTGCTGTGTCCAAAACTTTCTGTACTGATCCAGATGAGGCCTTTCCACTGTTAGCTAGAAGAAAAGAATTATGCTATGTGTCATACTGATACCAATCCAGTTTAAGCAACCCACTATAGCATTTGTCTTTTCCACCACAGTATGATTTATGCAAGTTCAGAACAGTTCTTGTGTAACCCCCCCTCTACCAGGGACACAGCCCTTAAGTTCAATAAGAGAACTTAGGAACTATATTTTGAACACTATTTAACTATGACTTGAACACTATTTTTCCAGTAATTTCCCATTTTTGCAGACTTTTTATAGTAAGCCCATATTTTCCTAATAGCTTCTAAATACGTCACATGGGGGAGCACCTAAATCTTTACAGGAGTCTGGATATTTACGGCAATCCTCAAGGCCTATTACCTTGTCAAAGAAGGAAATCAGATTGGTTTGGTATGATTTGCTCTTTAAAATCCATTTTGACCATTTCTTATCACATCATTACACTCTAGATATTTGCCTATAGCATGTTTATAATTTATTCTTATATTGTTCTAGAAACTGAATTTAGTTTTGTAATTCTATAGCTATTCACTCTCTACCTTTCAAAGGTAGACTTGATAGGATAGGTTGCAGACTAAGTTGTACCTAAATTAAACACTGAAGTTTGTTGCCTACCTAGAAAGGTATCCAGCTTTTTACTATCATTTGGCCTGAAAGTTTTTGGTGTCTAAATTTAGGCACCTTTATATGCTCATAAATGCCTTCCTTGAGTCACATGCAACTTAAATTTCAGGTCAAAACCCATCTAAATGTTGTTGGGAATGTCTGTAACATCTGTTGCTGGAAAGTGTTTCTCTTCTTTTTGGGTATTCACTACTGTGATTGACTCTGTCCTAGAGCCTCAACTCAGATCCTATGAGAGGATGGCCTGGCTCTCCATAGCTCTTCCCTTTCCTGGCCTTCCTGTCCTAGTTCTTCATTTCCCAGTGTTGCTCAGGCAAATCCTTTCCACTGTACATGGACATTTCATCCTATTTGGCAGATACCTAAAACTGGTCAGCTGAAGATTCCCTGAAAGTATCTGTCTGTTTTCTAGTATCTGAAACAGTCTCCTATAATGACTCATTCATAAGTAAACACCTGCACTGCAGATGCCTTAAGTCAAATGTGACCAATATCCCTCTTACTTGCTGGAAAGAAATGCAGTGATTGCTGTGAACAAGGAGATCACTAAATCCAAACAGTGCAGTTCCCCAGTTTTGGAATGGCACTGGGTTTATCCCCACAATTAGACTTCCAAGTTCTTTGATAAATAGAGAACACTAAGTCACTTTTTCTTCCAAAGCATATTTTTGTTTTTTTTTTACAATTTTGTTACTGAGAATTTGTATGACAGTGCAAGGTGAAATGAGAAAGAAAAAGAGCAAAGCAATTTTTGTGCTCCTAGAATCTAATCTCTTTTCTGGAAGTGAATTCCACTCTTCCTTACACCCTTTACATAGATTAACATGTCAGTTCTGATTGAAGTAAGTAAAATAAAGAAAATTCAGTCATTTGCAAAAAGCCTCTGAGTATACAACAACATAAAGTATCATGGCAAATGAAAATTGACTTAAAAGCTCAATCAATTATTCCTTGCAGTGCAGTTCATTATTTATGAAAACTACCATCCAAAGGTGGAAAATAATGACATTATCCTGCTACTTAACCATATATATTACTTGCATAATTATTTTCTCAAAGAAACTATATTATGTTTTTTGTTTCTGAATTGAATTGCAAATTCTAGTAGGAGCTTTTAATCAAGTAGGCTTGCCCATGTGTCTGCTTCCTCTGTTTATCATGATCATGTAACATATAAACCTGCACTGGTTCAATAGGCTTACAGAAACACGTACTTTTCTGTAAACCTTTTTGTTTGACATGTTCTACAAGGGAAGGTAGTGGTTAAAGTTATAACTTTGTCTGTATGAGTTACCAAATTACTAGTTGAGGAATCGACTAGCAAAAGAGGAAGCAATTACCCTCCTTTCTGGGTAATTATGTAAGTATTTAAAACATTTGGAAGACAAGACAACAATAAATTTAAAATATTAAGTGCACTAGAAGCTGCAGAGCAGGAACCACTATGCCTCCCAAAGGTTGCTCAGAGTAGCAATGAATTACTCTGACCAATACAAAAAGATAGGAGAAATAGGCAATCTTATTCTAAATTTCAGTCCTTTCTTTAAGAATCTTGATACTAGAAAGTATCTCTGTTTCAGAAAAGCATATTGTCTTTTTATTTATTATGAACTTGTTAAAAATTTAAACAAACCCTTAAGTGGTCTGTGACCTTCATGGAACTTGAAAGAGCTTTATAAAATCCTAGGCCACATGCAGCAGGCAAATATCTATCTCTGTTTCAGTGGGTTTGTGTGAGAGTCCATGGGTGGATTTACTGAGGTATTTATTTATATGATATCTGGTTTCTGGAAGAGAGTGTGCTCTAGGGCTTTTAAAATGCTCATTCCATTTATCAGAAACAAGAACAACTGTGTCATCTCTTTAGCTTTTCTTTACCATACAGGTGATTTTAAAAATGTTATACTTTCTCTTTTGTATGTTTTGATTAATGAAATAAGTTCATAGTGATGAGATACGTAAAGTACTTTGAGCAAGCAACTACTAAACCCCCCAGAATTCTACCTTTCCTGTTAGCTTTGTGAAAAGCTGACTTTTTTTTGTTGTGGTTACACTTATGTTATATGTTGAAGACTCTCCATTTATAATAGCTAAAGTCCCCTTTCTTTTTCATCTTTTCCAAGTACAGTTAGGAGATCTAACTTTAATTTTTAGTTCAGAAACACCACTGAATGTACTAAGAAATTCATGGCTTCTGAGCTCTTTTATATAGATACAATAGTTTTTAAATATTCCAGACCACACAGTTTTTAAAAATACCATACCAGGCTGTTATTTACCAGACTCGATATATGGAATTGGGGGTTTTCTGTGCTTTTTAATTTAATGTAGAAAGCCTAGGAGTCTTGGGGGTGCAGGGATTGACCTTCTCATGAATCGAAGTTTCTGTAAGCCTCTATACACAGCTAGCAGGAAAATACTCAGCTGTTAAATGGAAACAGTGGACATATGTTGAAACCAGTCCACTTCCATGAAAATTTTAACACTTTGGTTTCTGCATTTTCCAAAATACTCTCCTAAGCTCTTTTCAGTGCTGGCTGACAGCATGCATGTATTACATGTAAGGACTAAGTTAGAAAGATACTTTGTGGAGGTGCTTCAAAGAATTTATAAAGGAAGGATACACAAGTGCATATGCTATTCATTTCCTTGTAGGTATGCCAAATGGGTTTGCACAAAGATTAAATTACCTTCATTAATTTCAGCAATTTAATTGAATTTGTACATAGACGTAAAACTGTTTTGCCCTGTTACAATTTAAAAATATTTTATAGAGAGAGAAATTTCCCAAAAGCTATTAAGCCTACATACAATATTTTGTAATAAAAGTAAAAAATGTTCCTTTGTCTATTTGTTTTAGTCAGGCTCCAGCTTAAAGTGTCTATGGGGAAATAATAATAAAAAATAAACCCCAAAAGCTCTCTTTCTGTGAAGCACTGGATGATGAATAGCTCAAATTTCTACAACACAAACATTTGTTGAAGTAAATTACTTTTCCTTACATAAGTGGGAAAGGGTCACAAGCACAAAGCTCTTGCATAGAGAAAACAGCATTTATCTGCTGATTCATCCAAAATGGAGATGCTAATACGTAGAGCTTGTACCCTGGCAGGTGAGAGCTATTACCACTACTTGGGATATAAACAAATAGGAGTATTTCAGGGACCCTGAGGGAAAGGAAAGAAAAAGTAATAGTAAGAGCATCTATATATTTGCTTAGGTGAGGTTGATGTTTTATTCTTTTGAATTTTGTTGTTAGTGTTGAAGTTCAGATAGGAGTCTGTGGAAGACAGTCCTGCTGCTGCAAGTACTCATTTCTGTTTGGCAGTTTTAAATAGAGGATGTTCATTTTGCTCTACTGGACAAGAATTCACTGAAGCCACAAAGTGAAAATAATAATATTTTAAAATAGTTGGGAAGAGTTTGCTGTCCTTTTTAAAACTTAGACTGGATCTTATTAATCCAAAAGAATATAAAGTCCTAGGACATTTTTTGGTTCTTTACTGAAGAGAAAGCTCTCAGATTTAAATGGGAGTCAATTCTTGAGGGATTCTAACAAAAATGCCCGCTTCTTCCTTTATTAGATCTAAGTAAGAAATGTCCATCTTGCTATGGTGTTGCCTGTCTAGGTACTACTAGGCTGACAGGCAGCTGAGAACCAAGCATGCTTCTGTGCTAGGCTGATACTGTAGCTCTTGTTAAAAGTCCATGTGTGGCTTCTATCAGTCTCCCTGCCATATATTGATTTTATGCTAATATCTAATTGGAAGCTGTAGGTTCTTTTATAGCCTGTGATCCCATGTGCTTATCTTGGAAAAATGGCTTTCATCTTTGAACTGGAGACTTGTGTTTTCTTTCTAATTTTATATTGACTGCACAAATGAGCAATGTCAGAAATCTGGCCAAGGTTTTCTACTATTCCACTTCTAATTCATGACTGCTTCTACACTGTTAAATTCCAGGGGGAGGAACTAAACTTTTTCCTGAAATTTTCTGCCTTATAGGAAGCATGTGGCTCATTTATCTCATCTAAAGGCTGGGCATTGCTGTTGTTTCTAGTAATGAATGGGAGGCCTGCTAGAATGGAAGGAAGACGAGCCAGCTGGAGGAATGCTGATGGTGATGTGGGTTTTCCCAGGTCCAGGATTCTCCTTGAAAAATATGAGGTTAATGCATATTTCCTACACTCTGTCCATTTCCTATCTTAGCTTTTTCCACCTGGAAAGTCACTGGTGTAGTCATCCACACAGTTTTGTAGATTATACTGACATGTTGGCAGCATAATCCTACGTGTGTTTATGTGGATAGAAATTCAGGAGGAAGCTTTAATCTTCCCTAAACGTAACCGATGAGCTATAATTCCAGAATTTAAATGATACAGAAATTTATCTTATAGAGGAATTAAGCTTTAAATTTTAAATAAAAAAAAAACAAAACAAAACCAAAAAACCAAAAACCCAACACCCACCCCACATCCCCCCCAAACTCCCCCAAAACCAACCCTACCCTAAACCAAACCAAACCCACACCACAAAACAACAACCAACAACAAGAAAAATTCTGAAAGATCCAGGTTTGATGATGCTTACTATACATATGTACAGCTAAAGAGTGATGGTCAGTCAAACATTCAATATTAAAAGGTGCACTTTTCTTCCTTTTCAGGAGAAGTCTTACAACCATTTGGAATGTTAAGATATGGCCTTTTTTGAGAAGACAAGCATCACAGTTAGTAAAAATGGAACTTAATTGTTTTCTAAATAAGAAAAAATATAGAACTGGAATCTTACAGTATGAATGACATCTAGACAAAAATGGTGTCACTCGTTTCATAAAGTACAGTAACAGAAAACTATGTGCTTAGATCTAAATCTATTTCCATCTGCTTACCAGCCTGCTTTGGGGACCATGAAATAGGTAAGTAAACAATTACCATTGCTTTAAAAAAACAACAATGAAAACCCCCTCTATCATTGTCTAAGAATACTTTCTTAGACAAATTTAGATAACGTGAATGAAAGTACTTAAACTTTGAAAGTATTGTTTTTTACCTTTATTGTCTTTATTTTTGGAAAGGAAGGGGAGGAAATATCCTATTGTCTAGATGTATGAAGCAAAATTACTTCTAGCAAAAGTATTAATTTAATTTCTAGAACAGTAGTGCAGTACTATTAATTAGGCACTGTTCATGTATTTTTTTTCCTTGGAAGTTTCACATTTCTGCATAGGAATTATATGTATAAACAAACATCCTGGAAATGTCTTTGTCAGTTTTTGTCATTAGCCTGTTAGAAAAGATACTGTGGTACAGCTAGTGAACTGAAGTATTATAATGTAATGCACAGAGCTATTCATTATTTTATGTGGGGAAAAAAACAAGAACATAATAGTTCCTGTAAATGGTGTGAGAATAACTTCCTGCTTGAAAGTTGTTCATTCAGACTTCTGCATTAGCAATATCTTTCTAGAGACTGAAATCAGTTCATGAACAGAAGAGATGGCAACTGGACAATAAACATCAACTATGCTTTTAAAATTAAAATGAATTAAACATATTCTAATCTAAAATTACAAATGCAATACAATATACAAAAGATGACAAAGAAAAATCCTTTATGCAAATGTATAGTAAATTAAAATAGTTTGACAAATAGCTAACATATCCCTTTTTTTCTATATTATTTCCTCCCTAAAGTACTACACTGGTGTTAATTTGTCTATAGAAGATGCAAAATGAGTTGCATGACTATCTCATTTATGTTTCTAAAAATATGAGACATAGAAGAAGGACAAAATAAAGATTGATTTCTCTCTGACCTCCTGGGAGAGAGTTAGGCAGTAAATTATTGCATCAAAGATGATCAGCACCTCCTCTGGCCAGGGATTTTAAGAGATGTAATTCTAGATGCTGGTTTTGTCACTGTCATTGCTGTTTTCTGAGGATGTGTGCTTCAAGAGATCTTTACCATGGGGCTAAGAAATCTGCTTGGCTTGTAATAGAACTTGGTTATTCAGTTAGAGAATTCAAGATACATTTTCTTAATGTTTATTAATTCTTAAATATAGGTGGAAAAGCAGTTCTCAGAACCGTTTATAAGGAGAGGATGAAATGCCTCTATAGGGTGTTTTTGTGTATATGTTTATTTCCTCAATGGAGTTTTCTGCATCACTTTTTTCTTTAATTTCCTATATATTCTAACATTTCAGTTTTGGTGACTATCAGCTTTCTTGATCTTTCTGTAGGTGTGATATGTATTCTTTTTTCTCACTATCTCTTTCAGACAACTTCGTAAGGAACTTGGAGAGATGCAGCATAGGTTAGAGTAGTCCAATTGGAGTTCAGATCTGATCAATGAAATGCCTTTATATGTCTAAATCTGTTCCAGATCAGATCTCTAGAAAATGTGGTTAGTGGCCAGTAGAAACTTCAAAGCAAAGCACGAAATCAGAATCCTTTTATGTGTCATCATATTTTCTTTCTCACACAGAGTGTCCTACACTGTAAATTAATGAAAAGTAAGTAAACAGAATGGAGGTGGAACGAGAATGACCTCACTGTAGCTGTATTATCCTTCTGTGGAGCATCCCAACCTGGAGCCTCAGGGAGCTGGGGCTAGGGAATTCCTTGTCAACGGAATCCTCTGCTGGTACAGCTTAGTCAAATCTTACTGGGGGAAAAAAGAAATTAACAGATATGGTAGGCAGAGTCCAGAAAAACCTTAATATCACAGAGGATCGATGAAGTTGATATAGTTTGCCTCCTGGGAGCGGATACCTAACCTTCTATATAAATAGTTTTGATGAACTCTCCAATACCATAATTCACAAATAATTTTATCCTTTTAAAGATCCACCCTTGAGACTTCAGATAATGTGGAGTACTATCTTTTTCTTACAGAAAACAAATTATGAAATAACCATGCTAAAATTGAATCAGTTTCACTATCTGTTCTGCCTTTTTCTGCATTGTCTGAAATTTACTTACCTACAACACCCACTTAAAGAGCATATGGTATCTGACAAAGGCAAGGATCCTTCCAAGACTTGCATTCAGTTATCAAATGCCCCATTGTCCCTGAAGACCTAAGAAATCTGCAGTGCTTCCAGATTAGGACACTTAAATCCAAGAAGTTTCATAAAGTAACCCTAGGAATTAGTTTCTGCTTCCCAGTATTATCAAATGAGACACCATGATACTCTCAGTTCTCATATACATTCAACATTTTATAACTATAAATAAATTCTAGACGAGGCAGGCTAATGTATACCTTTTCTTTTCTTAAATGTAAGAATTAGTTCCTGACTATGAATCAAAGAAAAAGAGAGAAAGGACAGAGAATAAAAAAAAAAAAAATTAAATCTCATATCTGTTGTTTCATTTGAGGGTTTAACTGCTGCATATTTCATGGCATTTTATTCTGTCTGTAGAGGAGTTGTAAAAACTTGTATGAATTCAGACATTGATTGTGTATATACTTCATTAAATTACTTAGTTAAACCCATCATTTTCTACCTGATTCAATTACACGGAGTGACTGTGCTTCTCTTGGAAAGACCACCTGTGTTTAGGACAGCTTTCAAGGAAGCTGAATACAGTATCCACGTTCCGTGGTGTTGTTGAGTGATAACCACAAGCCTTTACATAAAAAGGCATCTGCAGCCAACACTAATCAATGGACATTTACAAGAAAAAGTATATCTTGCTTAATATTTTGAAGAGAAAAAAGGAATTTACTTGCAGGAGATGATCTTGCAGGAGATTGTGGTTTTCAAATGTTTAGAGATACCTCGAAGACCCAATACATTCAAAGGGGGCCAGGATAAATTCAAGGAAGGAAAATTCACTGAGGACTACTGAATACACAGAAAGCTGCAGATGACCAGGAGCTCTGAGATGAAAATTATCACAGATCACTGACAGAAGTATCACTTATACATGCTCTGTGCTGATACTTTTTCTTAGACATCTCCTTTGTTCACAGTTGAAGACAAAATACTTTGGCTAGCAGGATTGTTTTTTATCTCAGTGTGGTTTTGCTATGTCTTATGGTTTAATACTCCTTTGTGTTATGCACTTATCTTTACATAGCTCTAGAAAATCTGTTAGACACTTCAGATCTCATTCTATATGAGATCTAAGCCTGCGGACTAAAACCAGATTTTTATTTTAGGTCCAGGTAACAATTTTTTTTGTCCATTGTAATTAAACTATATCTGAATGTATCTGACATATAACTGAATACTAACAAAATACTTTTTTTGGGGGTATAATATCTTCAGTAACTCTTTTCTTTTTAAAAGTGAAGAGGCGGGTTCAGTCTTTTGTTTCACTTCCTACTCTTTCCAGTTTAACTGACTTTATCTAATGTACTAGACGATGCATAACAGAAAAAATGTGAGTTGTAATTAGGAGTATTCTTAAAGTTGTTATTTACCATTATCTATAATTTAGAGGTATTATCAGCTGATAGTTCAAAAATAAGGGTTTTGTTCCTATGTCATGTATCTGTTTATAGCCCAAATTTACAGCTGTTACTGACTTGCTATAGAAATCAGAACAAAATATAGTCACTGATTCCCCTGAGGTCACAGAATATGTTCACTGACAAGTATTTCCAACATGTACCCTAAAGCATTGCAAAGAAGAAAATTAAGTATACCCTTGCCTAAAGCTATATCTTAGCTCCTATAGTGAGCTCTGAGTACAGCCCAAACACTGTGTATGTTAGTACATATGTCTCTTTGGAAACATTGGCCTTTGGACAGACTACAGGTTGTGCCTACCCTGTGCTTGTGTTGAACTCTGTGCAAGTCCATGTGGCTTTGCATGTGTGCACAAACTTGTCTCTTCTGGGATTCTGCTTTTACCTGTTTCCTGCTTGTAACAGATCAAATCCAGGTTTTTATTCCCTACACTGGACCTACAAAACCCCTCATTTTAACATTTAGCATATTTTTTAAAAGCTCAGAAATAAAATAATGTTAAATATGCTTCAATTCAAACCACATGACAAATGGATTAACTCTTAATGCTGAAATTGCAATAAGTGGTCTCCTCCATAGAAGAATTACTGCTTTGTCCAGACAGCCTCTATTTTAATTTTCACGTATAGAACTCAGATAAATGAATCAATTAAAATTAAATTCTGTATGTTATAGTAATATTGTTTTAGTACTATTCTTCAGACTTTATTAGTTTTCCTGTGTACACTTCTGGATCTGTTGTTGCTTCCAACTGCCATGGAAATTCACTTCCTTCATCTTCAGAAATCAAACAACAGGGATTTTTGAGGGTACTTTGAAATTGCCTTATGCTGCTATTTCAAAAGACGCCTGAGAAGTGTAGAGATATATCACTTTCATTTCAAATGGCTTTTAACGCTAGTACAAAATGTCAGATGAACAAATTCTGCCATATATATTCATGCAGTACCTACACATGCAAAACTGCTAGTTTTCTCACTACTACTAATCCAGTTTTTAAGATCTAGTAATATACTTAAATTTGTGAGGGAAAACTCCGTGGGTTTTTTTACTTCACTCTACACCTAAGACAGACTTGGCTAATCACTCTAACTGTGTTGTATATTTGCTACTTCCCATCTGACACTGTACCCTCTTAAAATCACTCAGATATTTTAATACTATACTAAGAATACCATGAGAACTATAATTCTTTCCGTTTAAGCTTTTCTACTAGATTGAAGATTCACTATGACTAACATTACAACACTTTTCAGAAAAGTCTATTAGACCTGCAGTTTAACATGAGAAACAAACATAGCATGATTTAAGCCAAAGTTTATTTTGGTCACT
Source organism: Morus bassanus (assembly GCA_031468815.1). Classification (NCBI taxonomy): domain Eukaryota; kingdom Metazoa; phylum Chordata; class Aves; order Suliformes; family Sulidae; genus Morus; species Morus bassanus. The sequence goes on along the minus strand of CM062571.1, from coordinate 37,931,278 downwards.
CTCATTACATTCATTAGTTTTGAAGCCACTTTTAAAATGTGAGTCTTGCTTGAGTGAAGTCCACAGGTTGTTAGTCATGTTAAAAAGCAAAAATTATTAATTAGATAAATAAGATAAAAAAAAAGATTAAATTGTATAACTTGATTTATCAGGTTACCCAGTGGCACTCACTTGTGCAATATTTTCCTACTTCAGTTACAGAGACATGGAAACTCAATTCAGAAAGCAAATTCTTTGATGTTTTCCTGGTCAGCATTGGCTAATCTGCTAAAGTATCTGCTCCTGCATTCAGCCAGTGAGTTATCTTCAGTGTTAGACCTGTTATCGTACAATGATGAAGTATCACTTGGCATAAACCATAAGAGAAGTGTCTGTAGGCAACTCATAAAATTATATTTGCTTTCTGTGATTCCATTGTGACTTTATATCATAGGCCTTCCTGAACTTCACAAGGCACTCCTTTCTAATCAAAGTGATCAGTGCATCCTCCATTCTCATTGATGAGTCAGATCCCACCCTTACACCTTTAACTAATTTTAACCTCCTATGCAAGCCATACGCACCCATAGTGTTTGGCAAGATCACCCTTTTCCTCACTTTGAGTGCACTTATTTTTAAACACTGTCCTTCTGTTATCATCCTTGTAGTGCCTGGGAGATCTTGCTCAGGAATAAAATCTGAGTGACAGCAAGCGATATCTCTTTCTAGTTCATTTAATGGCGTATAATGAGAAAAAATAAACATCCCTGCCTGAAAACAATGGAGTTAGGTCCATGCTGAGAAGATGGAGGGAACAGCCTGTGTGTGTTACAAAATCCCACAGAGGCATCTCCTTACCTATTGTTTAAAAAGTTCTTCCAAGTTCACTTTTGAGATTTGTGAAGGGAAACAAGTGGGATGGAAACCATGATCTCCCATGGCTCAGATATAAAAGCTAATTTTTTCTCACAGCACAATAAGCCCAGTTTCCATTGACTTCTGCTCTGTAGAGTTTATACCCATGAAGAATTGTGCGAATACCCTGAGTAGGTGACATTTTTCTGCTGTTGACTAAACAGGGCAGAGGAGATTGTTTTCTTTGCAGATAATGATCACTCCAGTCCAATGTAGCATGTGAATTCTGGCATGATCATACTGCCTGAGGTGTCTGTTGGTCTTGACTATGATATGAAAAACAATTTGTGATGGTCATGCTGGCACCGAGGATGAGCTTGTGAAAGAGGCCTAGGGGAATTCAGTAACCAGCTCCCTGAGTGAAGAGGAGAAATAAATGAAATGTTTTCTGCTGCTGAAAGTAGCAATAAATTTGGAGAAGACAGAATGATGTAGGGGGATGTAACATTAATAAGTCTCTATTTTCTTACAGTCAGGATTAAAGTTTTATTTGAAAAGACTTGCCCTTTTCTGGAACAAAGTTGTTACCATTCTTGAATACTTGAAAGCAACACAATTAGAACCGCAAATCTGACATAATTTCATTCTTTGACTATATCAGGAAAGTAATCATGCCCTCCTTAAATAACTTGTGCAAGCCTGAGCTCCTGCAAGACAAGTAATCATTTGCATACTTATTAATTCTGACATTTTTCTAAGTTTTTTTCTCCCCTCTTCCCCTGGTTAGCTCTAATAGTGTTAGCGAAATACTATTCAGATATCTGAAATAAAGATCACTTTTGAAAAGCAAAAATATTATTTTTTTATATCATACTTCATAAATCCTACTTCATCTCTATCTTCTCTAGAAGCTGAATGGGAATTTTCAAAAAGGAAATAAGTGGATCTCATGACAATATGATAAAGAAAGTTTCATTGAAGTAAACTTGAGTATGGGTAAAGCTTATTGGGCTTAAAATTTATTTTCCAGATGCACCTGAGACTTGTAACATGTTTTATTAAAAGAACAAAATAGTTACTAAATATGATTCCCTCCTCAGAGACTGCCTTTTACCATTTCTGTTACCTTTGTCACAGTTCAGGTCTTTTGATGCAACGGAAATACAAATAGGAGACAGCATAAATGTGTTTGTCAATTATTGGATCTTGAACACTTGACCCATGCAGGATGTTAGCTGCAGCTATACGGCAGTCTAAACTTATTTTCTAACTAGCAGCCTAGCTCAATTTTACTGCTCATTGGAGATGATAGGCAAATATTGAGGCAAATATCCTCCATAAGAATTCTTAAAATGAAACAAAACCAGAAACAAAGTGGTTTACACTGACTGCAATAAAACCCCTAAAGTTAATATTTAGGAGTCATTCTGTGGTTGCTAAGTCCAATATATGGACTTATTATTGACATTGGTGGGTTTATTGCAATATTATAATTTTGTTCTGTATTTTATTTCTCAGTAGCTTTTTTCAGACAAGCATTATTTTTTTATTCTAGGCCACTCATGATCGTATCTTCTATTTAAGCTTATTGTCTCTGTGCTAGCAATAAGATTGAGAGAAAAACTGTGTACACTAAAGAAAGCAAGCACAGTAATTTGAGAGAAGGGACTGGAATGAAGAGAAATGGTCCAAGAAGCTCACTTACTCAATAATTTTCTGCTGATCAAGCAGATATAGACACATAATACAATAGGATGGCAATCTTGATCTGTGGTTAACTGTAATACAGGCAACAGTAACAGCTATAATATAGCAATCATACTGGCAATACTTACTTGGCATGGCATTGTATTTGCTAGTGTACATGATTTAAGAATCACACATGGAAGAAAAGGGAATTCAGCTAATGTTATTCCCTTAATATTAGCTGATAACATACTGGTGTCAGTGTTGATGCAAATTCAGTTCTGATTAGATTTTGTGTTGGAGATAATTAAAGTTCACAGATTGTAAGGATAGGCAGGATCATTGTGAGAATCCAGTCTGATCTCCTACATAACATAGGCTATAGAGTTTTTTCATCAATTCTTGTTTTGAAACAGAGCACATCTTCTGAAGAACACACTATTTCAAGTAAAATATTTATAACATTGGAGAACCTATCACAGACCATAATAAATTGTTTTAAAGCTAAATTATTCTCAGTGTTAAACGTTCATTTCTTAGTTTGTGTTTGAATTTGTCTGGCTTCAGTTTTCTGTTGTTAGAAGCTATATCATTGTTCGCTATGAGGAAGGCTCAATTTCTAGAAGAGTATAAGTGAATAGCAGGGAAAAATATAGTTTTATGAGTTCACTTGCAGGCCTATCTATGTGACATCACAATGTCATGAATTTTTTCAGCATTTGTTTTACTCCATAAAACATGAGCTACATATACAAAGACACATAACAGTTCTCCTTTCAGATAACATACAGACTTTAGAATTGTTTTGTAAACTTTTTTTTTTACCTCAAAGTAAAAAGTTTTCAGCTAGTCCTTTGGGTAAGATATCACAAAGCAATAAAGCTTTCACAAATTGACCAGAACACATTGTCTTTTCATAAGTGTCTTAACATGAGGCTTTATGTCAAGAGTGAAAAGTACTGCATCCAAAATATTTCAAAAAATCTTCTGTGAAGCTTCCATATGCTGCATTTTCCTAGGGTGGTCCCAAATGAAATCCTGATTCTTAACAATACTGGGTTTTAGGAAAGTTTGAATCAGAGCATAATGTTGTGGCTTTGAGAATAGTTTTTACCTATTTTGTAACTAGTTTAGTTTTTACTAAATGTTCCAAGAGATGCCACGTCTCTTAAGAGTGCTTCACTTCTAATTTATCTTACTGAACAGGTCCAGTTGTACTAATGTGGTTATATTTAGGCACAGATAATCTGCTTTAACTTTAATACTGTTTACTAGATCAAGTTTAGCACTGCTGTAGTTTCTTAAAACCATTCAGTTTATACCAGATGTTTATTTGAAGTATTAAACATTTTATGATAGCTCTTTAACAAAAAAAAAAAAAAAAAAAAGAAAAAATCAGATAAGAAAAGGTTCAGGTTTGAGGCTAGTATTCACATGATTTTAATAGTAATTATCATCAATGAATCAGTACTTCCATTAGTAATAAGAACTCAAAACTTTCAGAAAACCTGTGTAACACATTTAAAAAAGATAATTCTGACTATTAAGATCTCAGGAATTCAAGTATTAACTCAGATTCTTCACAGACATTCTAAACGTTTGTTCAGATCCCAGAACAGTGAAGTTAATTAAGAGTTTTGACAGCAATTTTAATGTATATGAGAAGGCTCTTTGTCTGTCACTTCATGACTCACCTCAGAAGGTATCAGCACTGTATTATAAACTTAAAACTGTTGCTGTTGAATAAGAGAAACCACAAAGCTATAGAAAGAAAAGAGAAAAGATCAAAGTCCTTGTACTGACAGAGTGAACATGAGCTCATGCTACCCAAGAAGTAGACACTGCTACATACCACCAAAGACAGTAAAAGCAGAACAATCATCTCCAAATATGATGAACAAAGAAGGTCACTGCTATTCTGATATAGAGAAAATTTTACCTTGTAGCTCAAAATCTAGTGACTGAAAGGATCAAAATGTATGAGCAAGACACACTAGCCAGACAGCTGAGAGGTTTCTTAATGCCACCAAAAACATCAGCTTGCCTAATCCAGTATCTCTTCTCTAGCAGTAGTCAGTCTCCAGTGGTTCAGAGGATGGTGGGAAAGGAAGTAACCAGTAGGCTTTGATGCATGGAATTAATTACCAACAGAATAAACAAATCAAATTAAACAGTGAATAAGTTTCCTTCTCAACCATCTGCTGCTTTCATTCTTAAACAGCAAATGAATTCATGAATTAAATACTTAGCAAAAAACCAGCCTGTAGACGCAACAGTGAATATTGCTGGTACACCCATGTAATTGCTGCAGGACGGGATATGTCACGTACTGTTTTACATCTTGTTTTGTTTATGGTTTTTTCTTTTACTTAAAAAGCAGTAAAGAAGAAAAAGTGTCAACTGTAATTTTTCAGATATCGGGTATACAACTTCTTAAAAAAAATAAAGGAACAAAATATTCCAACTGCTCCACATATCATGAGACTAGCAACATACATGCTCAGCGTTGATGTTTAAAGCTGAAGGCCTCCAGATATCAGTATAATGAAAAATCTGTATGCCATCCACTGCATTCCATTTCATAGTAATCATGGCCAACATTTTATTTCAGTGATTTTTTCTGCCGTTATTTTTGCAGCATTGTAAATGTTATGGAAACTTGAAGACAGTGAAGTTAAAATTAATGTGGATTCAAAAGCTGAAAAGCTAATCAGTACCCAAAAGAAATTTACTGTTATATATAGGTCTTCCTTTTTGTTTGGTAGCTAAATTCTGGCTAGCAGAGGCTTTATCTTCTTTTGGTTTTGGATCATTGTCCAGTACTCAGGCTCAAGGCTCTGTTCAGATCCTGTCCTATTCTGAAACTTTCCAAAGATTCTTAAATCTACTCTCCTGGTTTCTATGGAAACTCTAAGAAATTACACAAAGTTGCTGCAACAGTCATTCTTCAAAACACAATTGGCAACAAACTAAAAAAGCCTCAAATTTGCTTGTTCTTGGCAAGAAAAAAAACTGAGTTGAAGCTGAATATGATTCAAAAAACCCCAGTTAATATAGTAGACCATTCTTTCAACTCACTGGTTTTATAAAACATTATATAACTCTCCTACCCACCAATCACCCTTCCCCCTCTTATTTCTGAAATTTGAAAATGAAAATATCTAATTCATCACCATGACATCAGATTCATCATCAAATTTTCTTTAAAATATTAACTCAAAAATTACTTTGTTTGCTGCATTTAATGTATAATAATATAGTCAGTATATCAGTAACACCTGAACATGGAGTAAAAATGTTGACAATAAGATAGCCCTACATCCACAATATCATGGCAGAGTTTTCTCAGTTCGAAGAAACATCTAAGAAAACAATCACTGAATTCTCCAAGTGGACCCTGAGTTCCCCATCCTAATCACAGGAAACATTTTAGCTAAATTGGAAGGAAGCTTCTAATTTTCCACTGTCCTCTTCAGCACAAGGATTATATTTCCAGATCCTGTTTGCTTCTCAGACTGACTCACACCTTCATTCCAAGACTGTGCTTTGTCACATTTTCATGACATTCTTTTTTGTTCTCATTATTTAAATCAAATAAAAAATTACGCAGGTAGTCTTGGTGTGATGATTACTCTATTGTGAAGAAATATTAGCACCATTCAGTTCCCTGCCAAATACTAAAATTCACTTTTTAAGTAAGAACAATTAAAGGAAAAATTTGCATTTCCAGGTTCATTGCCCAAACTTTAGTTTTGGTACATTGGAGATCTGGATCCAACGGAATAAGGAAAACAAGATAACATCAAAAGGCATGATATCAACATATTATAATCCTAACAGGTGTAGCCAGTTACAGAGTTAAGTATCGAAGAGTGAAGAGTTCAATACTGGGCTTCTTTTGAATTCTACAGCAGCAAAGTAGTAATCTCTTGATTAATTTCTGTCACTGTAATGAAAGATACCTTACTTTCTAAAGTGCTCTTGCAAAGATCTGAGGCAATATGAAGATACAAAAACTAAAAAGAAGAAAATTTTGGGAAAAGGAAAAAAAGTAAGCTATTGCAGAGACTTATTTTTCCTGTTGTAGAAGCATGCATAAATAATGTGCAAAGTTAGAGTATAGGCCATGCTAATAGATATGGGAGCATATATTGTCTCTGTTGCTTGGAAATGTTTGTGATAGTATGTAGGAGAGTTTTCAGCCATCAAAGTGGAACATTCTAGTTAGATTTTTATCAATATGCTTCAGCACCATAGTCTCTCCACTGAGACTGAATATTTTAGAAAATTGGGGAAAGGCATAAAAGTTAATTGACTTTTAATGGGGACAATAAATCTAACACTGAAGAGGGTGAGTTTGGGACACAATGGAGAAGTTCACAGTATTTCTTTTCTGCCTCTCCTCACCATTTCCTCATTGGGAAACGTAACCATTCTGACATTTAACATAGTGCTTGCCTCAGAGGAATTCAACTTTAACAGCATTGTAGAAGAATACCAGCGTGAGCTTGAAAATTATCTACCTTGAATAACTAGGTACTTGGAATAAGTATCAAGTTGGCATTGGCTTGTTTAGAAATATAAATTCCAATCATTCCATTCATGCTATTGCTCTTTTCATTCTGATGAGCCTCCATTGAAAATAGGAAAATCCTTTGAAAATATGAAAATAACTTCCATGTTATTTTCATTCTCATTGTTGACCAAATGGGTGAGCTGGCTTCATCTGTTGGTTTGTTTTCCTTTATTAATAGTTAAATTTCTTTTACAAATATTAATCAAATGCATGTGTGTTAAAATCAGTATGAATTAGCTTGTGATTTCAGTGGGAGTAAGAATAGGCCCTACCAGACAAACAAGATTTTGACTCTTAAGAACCAAGTATGTACTCTGCTTTTCAAGTAGCAGCTGTTTTTTTCCAGTATATCAAATGAAGAATAGTGTCTTGATGTAAATTTGCTTGCAATGCCAGATCAGAGCCAAGAATTTTTATTGGAGATAGTTTTATTACAAAGGTAGCTACTGAAGTGGGATTCTATTTGTCCAAGACTTAGTCATTCTGCTTTTGAAATTTAAGTGGGCATTTGACGTTTTAGAGTAAATCAAGCTCTATAAGAAACCATGAGACTTAGTTGCTTTGAGAAACACAACATTGGGGTAAGACAGCAGAGGTCATATGACAATGTTAGACAGTGTTTTATGCATTAGTTTTAAAGAGTGTTTTAGCCTGTTAGTCGCACATGCTTTATGGCAAATATCCCTTTTCCTATGTTTTCCACATCTGATGTTTCTCCAGAGCATCTTATCCAATGAAACACAAGGAAATCCTGGGGAGAAGGAAACTAATCCATAATCTATTTCTTTTTTCTGTAAGTGCCAAAATATTGAATTTATTAGAGATTAATTATTTGGGAAAAGCATTCTATGCCTTTACACCAACTTCACTAGCTCCCTAAAATCCTGAACCTGACCTCACCTCCTGATCTTCAGGCTGTGTGAATTCTTCTTTTTTGCTGGAGGAATCAGAGAAGCAGATAATGTTCCAGATCGAGTGCAGAAGTGGTTAGAAGAAAATGTACGAACTTAAGAGAAGCTGAATGGTACTTCTTCCTGCTAATTTGAGTCAATGAACAAGATGAAAAATGTGTAATTCCATTATGTTACTGCTCTCTGAGTAGACATAGTTACTCTATAGCCATTCCTTTAGAACATTTGCTTCTCAGAAGCATATAAATTCCATTTCAATTATTACCCCAAATGTACATTCAGACATAAATAATTAGTATCATTCTGTGTGAAGATATATGCAATGAGAACTAAACCATTATAAAATCTAGAACTTTCTGTTCCCTTTTAATTATAGTTCTAGCACTTAGATAGCATACATCTGTAGTGAATGTATTTTCAAGGACCAAAACTCAATTTTCTTTACCACTGAGTTCTTAAGGATTAGTTATGGGCAAAATATTTGTAACATCTGATTTGCTTTCTAGTATTTTAAGAGACACAAGCTTTCTTATTTCAGCTGACTTTGTAATGTTATTAAAGAGAAAAATATCAAAGGCAAAATATATTGCATAAAATTGGTGGACGGAATTGTGATGCTTCTGTGAAAGAACTGATGTTTTCTGTTAAGAAAGCATTGTATTTGAACTTGTTAATTCCCCAGGCAAAGTTGCTCAGAGAAACAATATGACTGAAAAACATTCCGTTGTTCAACAAACCTATAAAAATACCTACCTGTCAAAGTAGTCTTTTTTTTCAAATATCAGTCTACTGGTCCCAGTGTACTGTTTATCCCTTGTTATTTCACTCACCTACATCTCTAAAGAATTAGAAATTGCTACACTTGTTTACACTGTAATTGCCTTCTAATTAATGAACAGCTTTACCTCATTATATAAGAAAGGAGATATCTATGTTAGGGTGTTAACTTTGTTCTTTGTAGATCAAAAATCTATCCCACATTTCTTTCTGAGTGACCTGAGTTTTAAAGTGAGAAAAACAGATACAGGTCTCAGTGAGGAGAGACAGCACAAGTTATAAGCAAAATAAACTTCATTCCACTTAAAGGACCAATATATGATACATACTTTCCATGAGTTCTTTTTACTTTACTAAAATATAACTCTGAAAAATCCATGGAAAATGATGCTTTTGCAGACTAAATGTTAATTCAGTAGCTATGCATTAACAGTCTAAATGTTAATTTAGGATCTATGCATTAACAAACTCTGCAGAAAACCCCTAATACAAATGACTAGCTGAAAAACTAGACACAGCTAGATACTTATTCAGGGTCTTAAATCTACTGCCAACAAATGTATTTCAGCTTTTTCACTGGAAAAGTATTATCACTGAGAAAACAATATTCCCCAGAGTTCAGTTATGTGCTATTTTTAGTAGCCAGTTCATATATTTATAAGGACTCATCGAGTACTTGTTTGCCCTTAAGCTATGCAACACCAGGACTGAATCAACAGCAGTGTTGCAACACACAAGTAGGCCTCTATTTTCAAATTCATATTTTAGTACCTCTCTGAGATCACCTTATTTGCCTTGTTTGTGATCCTCAGAGTACAGGCTGTAGCAATCCTGACCAGCAGCGCCCTGTGCCTGGAGGAGTGAGTGATCCACAGTAGAGCTAACTGGAGCAGGTGCAGGCTGTGCTGTGCTGTGCTGCATGTACATTGTGCCGCGTTGTGCCGCAGGACAAACTCAACCAGCTCATTGAAACAGAGGAGCCTGCAGGCAGCTCCCACTCGGTACAGGTGATTATGCCTCCTACGTGGCCTCGCCTTTATCTAACAGTGCAGTGAGAAGAAGTTCTCATGGGAACAGTATTTCTATTTGACTGTAGTAATGATGAATAGAGTTGTTTCCTCATAAGAAAATCCTATAATAACTTGAAAGACCGAAAGGAGAGAATCTCTGCTATGGTCAGGGTCTGCATGGTGTGCTGCATGTGGGTCAGAGTCCTGTTCGATGCTACACTGCTCAAGGCTCACAGCTTCTGGGGGACATAAGATTATCCCTGCTATTCTCTTCTTGCAGTGTTAACTCTAATGAATAGCCTTTTAAATGATACTTTAAAGAGTCTAAATGCTTTTCTTATCAGGCCTACCTAGACATTTTTTTCTTACAGTGTTTCAAAATGTGATTGCCTATAGGCTGTTCTTTGTCTTTTCCTGCAAATATTTTGAAAGCCCTGGGTCAACAGAAGTTGTTCTGATTCAGGGTTCAGGTGAACAATCCAGGGTTTGTTGGGTTTGTGATGATGTCCTGGCAAAGTAGAGCTATTCTACCAGTTCTAAAGATGTTCTGTTTCCTCCAACATTTTCAACTAACTGTTTTTTCTTTTTATAAAACCCTGTCAAACCAAAGATGAATCTGTGTTTGATTTGAAGTATAAATTAATTCTCTTATTGGCATGGATTATATTCACTTCACAGAGCACATAACAGGATAGTTTTATCTCACATACTTACATGAACCCTGTTCCAGGCCTACATAAAGCCCTCACAGCCACCCCATATAAAGTACGGTGATATCCCGCTTGTACAAATTGAGAAACAAACCACAGTGGCCAGGTTTCATCCCACCTAACTTCTGGTATCCAACTGATGCAGCTTATTTAAAAATTTTGCCACTTTTGGCTCTCTCTATAGTCAGCGGAGAGAGAGAACTGAGAGAAAAGACATCTCTTCAGAGGAAAAGATACAGCTTAGGTAGAACAAGACTAAGCTAGCAAGACTAGGAGTTACATTCACACCAAGGTTGTAGGTACTGCAGGGCTGCCCACTGTAGTATGCAGATGGCATCACTGTACTGCACTGTGTACAGAACCCTGCATGAGGACACAGGATCTCCATACCGTGATTAACAGTTTGAGGTCCAAGAGTGGATTCCACACCAACCAACTTATTGAACAGGGAGCTTCTTCCCCTAGCAAATAATTAATGCTTATGGAACTGGGTACCTCACTCCTCTCTGGATTCATAACCATAATCAGCTGAAGAGCTTTCAGAGTCAGTTGCCTAAACTTGCTGTTGTAAACAAGACTGTCTCCTCTAAGTGAGAAAACCAGTGTTTAAAGAGCTCTGAAAAAGTGAGGACACCATAGAATCATATCCCTTGTCTTGGTTAAAGAACCCAGTCCCACAGCTCCACCCTTCTGGACAGTGCCTTAACTATCAGCTATCAGGTGTATAAGGATTTTTATATTCAATCATTATTTGTAAAGTAATTCTATTATATATTACTTTCCTTGTTTCATGTAAAAAGGTAGAAAGGAAAGGAAGGAGAAAAGCATGGAAATGGGTGGTTGGGATGTTCTGAACGGGGAAAGAACCGCATTTCAGAACCTGTTCTAGAAAATAGCATATATAGAATGGATAGATTAAATTAGAGAGTCTGAAAACCTCTCTATCCTTACTGATATTCTCCTGATAAATAAGAGTTTAGATGTTCTTAGCCAGCACCAAGAATTGTTTCCAGCAGTTTTGGTGACGAATTTAAATACCAGCTTGTCGGTCTGAAGGAGAAGCTACTCCTTGATGTGGATCAAATTTGCTACTTAAAGATTTCTAAGAGGTTGAGTCACATAGGTTTACTCAACACAGGTTTTGGAAATTATGGAGCTTTTGGGTGCTTAAGAGATGCTAAGTAAAGTGTTTGAACTCAAATAAGGAATCCAAGCAAAGGATGAATTTTGTCCCATTTATTCTCAATGCTATTAATCTACATAAATTAACTTAGAGTCTCTAGAATAGTTAAAGTTGAGTAGCAAGGGATAGAACCACAGTTACTATTTGGTGGACTCATCCTAAAGCTTTTATGTTACATAGGCTTCATTGTTTTACACAGAACAGACTCTCTTTGGACAGAATTTCTTATTCCCAGAAGGATTTGAAAACTATTCTCTTCCCAGCTGAGTGAAAACAGTGCCTCAGCTGTTACATCTGCAGGGGACAACAGATGAATAACCATGTACCCTGTACATATTGCAGTGCACACCAATGACTTTAGTCATGTCTTTGCATTTAATGTTCTCTTTCTATACACATAAGTGATATTCAGACTTTTCAGACTAAATATATTTCAGATGGTGACTTTATTTATTTATCTGTGAAAATTTTAGGAAATGCAAAGGTATATTACTAGAAATAAACTTATTCTGGTTTTGTCCTCACCCACCCATCCCGCTGCCAGACCATAATTATTAGGAAGCTAGCACAACATACAGGACAGCTGTTACTAACTCTTCCATCCATAAGATGGAATGTGTTGTCATAACGGTGTGGCAAGTGTTCCTGAATTAGACATACATGCAGAAATCCATGGTGTTCAAACCATTCATGAACAGGAAAAGGCTAATCATTTTAACTAAAATATTCCTCCAGCTGCAGATGTAATTTCATTTTCAGGTTACTATTTAATTACTGTTACAAGCAATTGAGGAAATTTGTCTGAAGGATACCATATGGAAACCTGCGATAGCTGATGATAAATATTGCATAAATAGCTGACTTTTCAGAGGTGTTGGGAACCTGAAGTTTCATTCAAGAGAGTGGAAGACCCTGAATTTAGTTCAGTTTTAGTCTGTGTGAACAGTTTTACAACTGCTAGATGGATCTACATTCAGCTTATGATCCTTTTGTTTCCAGATCAATTATCTATTTCAATATTGTTCAGGGTCCTGCCACATTTGACTTTATATTTGACTTCAGAAATTTCCGGGGGAAAAACAGCAATGAATTTGTTGATTAATAAAGTACCTTTATAACTTTGGAGGTGGAAGGAAGTGTATGGAAAATGATTCTGTGATGGTTAAGCAAAAACATTAATTGCATTGATTGCACCCTTCCTCCTGGATATGTCACTACTAATGTGTTTGTTTAGCAGATAATAGAGCAAGACTTTTTAATACTCAATGATGCTTACAGATGATCCTTGCTCCATAAAATGTCCAATATTTTGCTGAACTTTCATACAGTGACTTGGACAATAGGACAAGAACTTTCAGACAATAGCATAATATACTTGGTTCACCAGTTTACAGTGTTCTGTCACTTCAAACCCATTTTTTGGAAGGCATGCTTAGATATCAATGTAAGCAATTTTTCAGAGGATTCTGAGATCATATAAAGCAAAAATTCTGAAGTACAGAAAAAGGAAGGAAAATATTTGCCTTGAGAAGTTACTTCTAGCAAGGAAGGCATAGCAGGAAGCTTTGTCTTCTGTCAGAGGCTTTGTCATAATTATCTTTTAAGGGAATAGCTAGATATTCCTGATGCCAGTAAAAACCAGTATTGTTTTCTATGAACCTCAAAGGATAAAAAGGACACATTCTAGCAGAAAGCAGAATTGCAGCTGAGACTACACTTTGACATACAGTGCCGGTGAAGGACTTACTGGCTGCTGAAATATCTGCTGTCATGAAGCCAGATCTGAGGGCTGCAGTGCATTCTGGCTTATTTGTTGCATGTATACAAATTATTCATACAAATATGTCATTCTGTATTTTTTTCACCCTTTTTGTCTTATTAATATTTTTCTTGCTTGCTGTGCATCATGGGTGACCTAGGCTTGTATGTTTGGCCACCATAGCATTTCTGTCAGTAGACGAAGACGGTTGCATTCAAGAGTCTTTCTGGATTTTGGTCTTTACAAGCTCTCTTTTTATCTGTGTCTGCTATAAATTGCTTTTAACTGTTCTGCTGAGCTATTCTTCATATCAAGTAAACTTCTGAAAGATAGTACCTAAAATAGTCAATAAAAGCAATTGACCTTTTTGCCTCTCTTTAAATATAATCTCTTTTTGAAAGGGCATACCTTTGACCACTTAACTTTTTGAATTATATTTGATATCAAGGGAGACTTAAGTTGTTTATTTCCTGTTATAGTCAGTTATTTATCATGTGAAAAAAAGGAAAATTATTTTCTAGACTTTATATAAAAGTAATTGATTTCAAAGTAAAGTTGTCTGTCCAATTGTAGTTATCCAATTCTAAAGGTCTATGAATGAATAAATAAATAATAAGTATACTGAGTAGACATTGACAGACATGCCAAATGTCTGTATGTCATGCCAAATCATGAAGAGTTTGACTCACTCAAAACTCAAAAATAAGAGTTTAATAACTCTAAGATTAGGACTTGAAAATCAGACCATTTGGAATTTGAATACCTTTATCCCTCTCAAAAAGTTAGTGTCCTATCATTTAAAAAGGAGACCGCTTTACAGTGGGGAGAGACAATGCACATCTTTGACTGACAGCTATGCAAAACTACATATTAAATTGTACAGATCAAATTATGACCTAATCCAATTGTCTGTGAAGATAAGATTCCTTTAGACTATGGAAAAGTCAAACATAAAAAGAAAAATTTAGTGACAGAAGAAGGTGTTGCTGAGAAGTAGACTCACTTAGAATGTTTATTTAAGGACAATAAAGAGAAAGGAAAATTAAATAAAAAGGCGAATATTGTTTTTCTGTTCTCCAACTGAAAAATAGTTGACTTCCTCATTGAGGTAAACTGAATTTTTCAGATAAATTGTTCTTATTCATATGCACTTCTAGAAGGGAAATAAAAATTCAATATTAAATGTTATATTTAATCTTTATGAAAAAAAATTAAAAAGTAAAAAACCCTCTAATACATCCAGGTGGCATTGTGGCACCCTAGGTGCTAGTAGGTGACTTCTGTATGCTTTCTAATATTTTACTAACCGCTAGTCTTTATATTAGACATTTATATTAGACAATATAAAGACATTTTGATGTCTTTATATTAAAGAAACTGAGAAATCAAAATAAGTAGAACTTAGTTAATGTCCAGATCTATAGCTTGACCAGATCAGAGAATAAAGTAAATAAGCTAGCTTAATTCCAATGATCTGATGTCAAACACCTAAGTCTAAACCCTTATCAGCTTCAAAAACAGTTCAAATACTTCAGATCTAGCCATGGAATGAGGGGGGAGGTCATCCTATTGAAGAGAAGAAACTGGAATGCTTTTGCCTTACGTATTCTCAGTGACTCTACTGACCCACCAAGGAAACAGGGGAATTGACTATACGGGAATCATTTCACCCTGAATTGGCTTCTTTCTGAAATTAACTTCCTAAAGAAAGCTTGAACAGTCTTTAAACTGGGATGACAGGAAAGAAAGGTTAGGCACCTGTCTCCTTGCTGAGTGCCTTATCCCCGTGTCCTTTCTGGGTGCAGCACTAAACGCCTGCTCACAGCTTGCCTCTGAAAGAGAGTGTCCTGTTCCATTAAAGGCATTTTTGCAAAGCAGAGTCTGAAGGAAGTACACTTGAGCTGCCACCTAAAAGGTACAAATGGCTGTTTCAGAAGTTTCTAACTAGCTCTTAGTCTTACTCAGTCCTACCACTAGATAGGACAGCATTTATTTTTGCAAGGTGGCTTTGTCATCACGAAAGACCATTAAGAGTTTCTTTTTCTTCAGATTTAGCAATGGTGTATCAACATATCATTTTCCTTTCTGTCTTAGCTCTTTGAAATTTCATTTAGAGGCATAATTAGAGCAGAAGATGGTTCTATTTTCCTTACAACTAACTGTCACAAGAAAGGTAAAAAAATGCTAGTAAACAAGTCATAGACTGCAGATTTCTACATGAGCTACTTCAAAGCTTTCAAGTCTGGTATACATTGACACATAGATTGGAAACTATAGAATTAAAAAGGGTTTAGAAGATATCATTATTGGATTCCTTATCTCTGTAAGTACAAAACAATCCTCAAAATAGCAATTTAAATTGCTCTCCAATCCATATGTAGGAAATATTTGGTAGAAATAATGATGTAGAAAATTGTTCAGATCTGATAACTCTGAAGTAATGATAAATGGAAATTACTAGTCATAAATAATCAGAACAGAGAATAAGTGAAGGTTTATTTCAGGCAAGAGAGATCACTGCAGCTGAAGTCACTCTGCAGTTGAGAAACAGCATAAAGCAAAAATCTAAATTTTATTCAGTCTTATTTAGTGCCTTAATAAGAAGTTTTAAAATGAGATTTACATCTGATATAACTTGAACTGCCCAAAATTTAGGCATCCTGAAGTTATTTATGCTACCTCACCAAATGGAATAACTTATCTCAGACTAAAAGAGTATTTTTAAGATATATTTGCTATTCCCTCTCATTTACATGATCTGATTTGTAGTATTACTACCCCATAGAACAGTTGCATAGGTACATGCTGCACTGCAGTTTGCTATGACTAGCCAGAAGCACGCATATAAACCAGTTTTGCCGCTGGACAAAATGTTTATAAAATTACATCACTAGACTCTGAAAGCTATGAAGCACCCCTCGCCTGTGTATCCACTAATCCCCATATTATCTACACACATTTCAGTTCTTCAGCACTGTACAGACATGAGGCTTGTTGTTTCAGAACAACATGTTTTATAAAGCAATTTTAACTGGAACACTTTTGAAATTTTGTATACACCTACAATTTATAGTTTTTCCCTTTTGTGGTCTTGTTGGGTATGGTAAGATTCTCCAAGTAATGCTGGTAGCTGTTGAAATGCTTCATTTTTTCACAAATTATCCCCTAAAGAGAGGACCACTATTAATATTTTTTTATAACCAAAATATAACTTCATAGCATCCTAACCTTGAATACTAAGTGATATCATTGCTTGAAAGCTATAGGGAAAGAACTAAACTAAAAGCTTTAAAATTACATATAAAAATAGAAAATGTTAATGGTTTAAGGTCGAATTCTCAGTCTTTAAGAAAAGATGACATTAAAGTCATTTGTGCAGTTTAGTCATATTCCCTTGCTCACTGATGTTACAGCAAAGACTGTAATGGTAATGGTCCAATACTGTTTTTTCAAATAACAGATTTTTGGTTATTAAACTAAGATATGCCTGCTGAACATATATTACAGATTTTTCAGAGGACCTTCATATTCTTGTAAAGGTTTGGCCACATCTCATTCATAGCACAGGCCAGTCAGCTTCAAGGATGACCATAAAAATACAGAATCATAAACCATCAAACACTTTTCAGGTACACGTCTATTTTTTTAACCTCATCATAACAACATTTTCTTTTTTCCTCAGTTTCTTTCTGAGAAGCAGCTAACTGCTGCTGCTGAAAATTCTTGCAAAAATACAAGGCCAGAAAGTTAAAATTTTACAAATCTTTAGAAAAATAAAAATAAAGCCTTAAAACAGAAAATATTTGGCAACTTATTCTTTTAGTGTCCTTCCCAGTATCACCTACAGTAATGTAAAAGCAAAGTATGTGCCGGTTAGCAAGCTTTTATCTTACCCTAATTTTATTTTCTGGTTCTTTAATAAACTCTCTTACCATCAAGTAGACAAACACTACAACTTGTTATGCTCCTAATTATTTTTAAATCTGGATACTGGCACATTTATGCTACTTAAATAATTATGCAGCTTTGACAAGGAGTTTAAAATGCATGTCAATCAAACAAGGGGATGGTATTTTTCTCATTACTTCCACTGTTGACATATGGCATGGGAAAAACAAATGGGGTACTTGTCATAAGGCTGCACTTACTGATGTTATTTGCTAAGTAACAGAGCCATAAAACATAACTTTCAAAATACTGTGAATTTTCTTTTTTCCACTTTTTGGACTCGATGATCAGACAGCTGTCACGCTGTATATTTTACTCAGATTAATTTATAACTAAAATGTGGGTAATAATGTACTAAAGAGAAAGCCCTGACTTCATTAAAAAGGAAGAAACTTTCCATGTAACTTCTTTGGGATCAGTAGTCTATCTAAAAATTTTATGATTAACTTTTTGAGCATATCAGTTGTGCTTGGGAACACTGTCATGTACTGTACCTCTGCTGAGAGCACAATAATAAAAGACTCTCCTAAAAAGTTTATTATCTAAAGATGTCCTTTATGGAAATGACTTTCCAAAATAAACTCAGTTTTAACCAAGAACAAATTTTCATCAAAGAGAAGCTATACCATAAGAAACTGCCAGAATGAATTTGCTTGTCTTGACTACTGTTTTGTCCTGAACAGTGACCAGTGGTGAACCCTGAGGGGAAATACAGAAAAATAAGCATGTACAGAGTGGTTCTTACTCCCAGCTCTTTGTAACCAGCAATTCAGGCACTTTCAAAGTCAGAAGTAAAATCCACCTATGCTCCACTAACTTCTCCAGACCTATTTTGAATCCATATATTTTTTTGTGTATCTATTATAACCTGTGGCAATACTCCATAAGTTTATGTGTTTTATAAATAACCCCTTTCAGACTGCTACTTCTCGTAATAAAATTATAGGAACATCTGATTAAATGATCAGTTTGTTATTTTGAAACAGATTATCCTTTTCATTTCATTGTCTCCATAGAATTAATGATTTCATAGACTTCTGCCATAACCTTCTCCATTACTTATTTTGGGAGTCCTAACCTATTTAATCCCTGCTTAGATGGAAGTCATTCCTTCCCTATGAATATACTGCGTACCCTCCCTTCTCTGCTCTGTCCTGTTGAAATGGAGTGGAAAAAAAGTATTCCTGCACAACTATTTCAGATGTGTTCTACTAGGCAAATTGAAAGATAAGGCAAAGTGGTGGGTACAAATGATAGAGGTAAAGGAAATAATCACAGCAATACTGGACACCGCCTTGCTGTGATTTCCCCAGCTTTTCACAATTTCCTTTCTGTCTCCTATAAACCTAATAGCATTTAGAGTTGTTAGATACATTCTTGCCCTTGGAATTAGAAGTAAGTTAACTACATGTGCTTCTGATAACTTCAAAACAAGTGTTTCAAGGTGTCAAGCAAGTTATCAACAAGATCCACTTACGGCAGTAGTTTTGGAGTCTGAGTTGAGAAAACATGGAAGGAACAAAACTCACTGTGAAGAGCTAGGTGGAAAACCCATTAAGACAAAGAAAGGAAAGGAAATTCAAGATGTATCATTCACAGCTTGGTTCCTTGTGGCTGTTAATGTCACTGTTTTGCCTAAAGTAGTTTCCCCTGATGTAGCAGAAGAATGAGCTGGGCTCATCTGGATATGAAACATGAGCAAAGATGCTCAGACAAATCCAAAAGGACCAGCACACAAATCACCTTATGAAGGTGGCAGTTCTTATTCTGAGTTGTTTACAGGTGAAAACATGAAATCTCTAATATAGCCGGGTTTGCATTGATCTGTATAGGTCTTACCTTAAAAAAAAAATCTAAAAGAGACAATGCAGCACTATTATGCAGTGGAGATTAAGCTCTCTTTGTCAGGAATAGGTCATTTCCATTTCTAGGACACCTCAGACTTCTCTTTATGACTGTCTAAGTGCAACAGAGCCTTTCCAGAAAGGCAGATGATTGTACTTACTTTTTGGAAGGAGTAAATACTTTTTCTTTCCTTTACAAAAAAACCCCACCATATTTCAGTCCCAAGGAATTTATTTCTACAGCTTCAGAACAGTTGTCAGGACTGAGAATACAAAGAGGTAGTCAAAGCTCTGTGGCTAGTGTCAGATATATACATATTTACATGCATATAGGTTTCCAAGGCCCTTAACTTGTGAGTGCAACTTGATCTGGTTATAACACTGCTTTCATTTGTATTGGAAACTCAAGAGGACAACAGGCTACCTAGTTTAGGGATACATGAAGAGAAAGCTATTTTTCTCTGTATTTTTCATTTTGGTGCCAAATGCGGCTAAACCAGAACAGATACTTTACCTAATTAGATATATTTAAAGAAATGCTTTTCTTTATTAAAGGCTTTAGAGCTAAGCACATAATGAGTGTATGCTGTAATTAAGCTCCAGTAAATTATAGATCAGTTGGCCTATAGCTGAGAGTGCTAAGAGTATTAATTTATATATTTTTACCTGCTTATTTATGTGTTTTGTCTGCAGTTGAACCCATATTCTCATTTGTAGATATTTATGTACAGTTTGAGAAACTGAAGAATTTCTTTGTAGACTATTTAATTTAATAGAATTTTAATCAAATTAGAGTTGTCTATCTGAAGGCCTAGATTCTCAGTTGACGAAAATGAACATATAGTAAATAGATGTCCTTTGACACCAGATAATGTGCTGGGTCAGATGCCTGGGACAGAAATATTAGCTAAGTTCTGTTTTATGTTTCATGGGTTATGAGCAGCTGCAAAATTATTTCCTGATATAACATTACTGACTGCAGTAGAGGGACAAAAGGGAGGAGTCTACCACATGATCTTGAAGTATTAGAAGGCCTAGGTAACGTCAAAAAAATAATGTAAGATTTAATGTAAAAAACATTTCATATTAAATACAAAAATAGTCCTGGAAGCATGAGCCAGATTCAACGTCTTCCAAGGTAGTCTACCCACCAGACTACAAAGTCAAATTCACCTTGTGCTTCCCCTCTGGTCCAGTATATCCTGCACTTTTATCTGCCTGGGGACATCTTCAAAGGAGACATGCAGATTGTCTTCGCACAGTTCAGGAGACTGGTGACTAGGACATGAGCTTTGAAGGTGAAAGATGCAGATCAGAGTTTTCAGAAGAAGAATGGGACTGAATCTGGGAGCCCAACCTGCTCAGTGTGTGCACTAAGTGGTATGCCAGTAAGCAACAGGCTGCGTGGGAAACAAGGGAAAGGCTTCTCATCTCTTCTCTGTCTGTGGTCTAAAACTGACCTACTTTAGATTTGCAGTGTGTGAAGATAGTGGTCCTGCCATGTTCTATGGCCTCTGGGAGTGTTTACTGGATTGAGCTTTTGAGGTGATTCAGACTTCACTCCTCCTAGTTTCTCAATCTAGACTGAGCTGAGACATGATCTAAGTGCTGAGCTGCTTAAGCTTGCCAAGTATAGGACAGTTCTGGGCACGTGCAGTGACTTAATAGGTACCTGAAGAGATTTAACATCAAATGTTGAAGAGCTTATAGAGATTAGGTGTCTCCAGCTCAGAAGGTGAGTCAGGACTTTGCAATCACAATTTCTTCTCAGCAGTCCAAACTTATTTTATTTTAGTACCTAAATCTTGTACTGGAACTTGCCTTGAATGCCCTCTATATCTAAATTAAAACAAACAAAATCTATCACTATAAAGTAGCAGGGTTCCTTGTTTCCAGTAGTTAACTGCAGAAACATCTTTCTTTAGAGAACAAACCTTAGAAACACATAAAATGCTCATCAGTAGATCAAAAACTCATAAGCCAGGTTTCTGCACTTATGACCCTTCTGTAAGGTAAGAGCAACATATTGCATTTAAGTAGAGGAAATGTGCACAGAAACAAGAAAAATGCAGCAGGTACATGACATTGAGAATAAATTTGCCTGGTAGTGTGAACAGCATTACTGATACTTCACCCCAAGTTAACTGACCTCAATGCCAATATTTTCTGAAATAATTATGACATGCAATAACAGAAATATTTCAGGAGATGTTGTCTGAAATTAGGTGAAATGAATGCTGACCATCACCACTGAATATGTAAAGGATTTAGCTGAAGATATTTGAATTTTTAGAATGCCAAGAAGTAAACAGAGACAAGCTTCATAGTAGGGTAGGCCACTCAGTCCTTAAAAATTATTTATGAAAATTCACTTTCTAAATCAACTCCAAGTTAGCTGGAACACCTTTGAATGTTAGTTCATATGACCCAGGAGACATAGACAGGATGACCTCTATTATTACCTCTGTTTAGGCTTCAAAGAAGAAACAAGAAAACAAACAAGAAGTCAAAATGTGTGTTCCTAAATTCCTTAACGGTTTTTGAAAGTCTTTTCCCTCTGCAAAAAATATGTTACAGTTCTCAGTTGTGCAGAGTGCTTGCCACTGCCACTGGCTTCAATTCTACCCTGAAACCTACATATCTAAGTGCTTTATTTTGAGGTCATTCATGTTTGGAAATGGCAGGTCAAGCTCTCTTTTGTGACAAATATACAAGTGAGGCTTCAGAATAAAACCATTTGAATGATTCACCAAGTCTTCATTAATCTATTTTTAGGAACCATTTTATTAGAAGTTTAAAGATATTGTTGTACAAGAAGAGGAGGTTCCTCAAGCACTGAAGTCACCAGACAAAGCAGAGTCTCAAACGAAAACAATGTTTAGGCGCCTTTGAGTATCTGGGTTCCTGTCCCTAGAACAAAGCTCAAAAAGATGGTGTACTGTTCCCAGCACACAGGTTCCTAAACTGCCCTGGATCCACAACATGTTTATTGAATTAATTGCATCATATAGGCAGTGCATTTTGGATACATTCTTTCTTTAAGCTACACTCATATAAGTCCAATAATACTTGTGATTCTTACAATTGATAGTATAATATTTTAAAACTTACTAACTCTTCTTTGACACTTTTGTCACATTGTTAGTTACCTTGGGATCATTCAGATATACTTTTTTTCCATCCTTATTCAAGTTGAAGTCCACTGGGAAGGGAAAATGAAGAGTTGAGAAATCAAAAGGATCTGAATGTAGATAAAAGAACATTTTCTTTTTAAGGTGCATTTCTTTTTGTCTTCTTTTTTTTTAAGATCTTTACCACAGACTGATGTTCTCAAGCCACAGGCTATTAAACTTTCTAGTACAAAGATCCACCTGGTGCTGAATAATCACATACACTTTTGTTTGATCTCTTCAACATGGAGCTTTTAAGCCAGGCTGCTGAGACCATTGCCTTTCATGCTGACCAATACTGTGTCACTTCTTCCTTGTACTTTCCTGACAGTCTGCATTCATCTTGTGTCTCTTGCCTTGCCTTACATTCAGTTATAAACTTTTTTGAGGCAGATACTGTTTTTTGTGTTTGTGCAATATATATAGATGTCTGAAGCGATCTCCTAAGTATTACCACAGTGCAAAAATTAATCAATAGTTATGTAAAATAATTTATATTCATTTAATTTACTGCTTCCTTTTTGCAAGAATAAAAAAGTGTATATCATGCTTCTAGCATGGTACTTCAAGATGATAGCTTTACATTTAAAGGTAAGTCCAATTATGAATATTTTAAATATAATAAAACAAGCTCTTTAAATATTCAGCTCTGTGAGATTTGGAATCAAAATGGTTTATTTTGTATGAGAAACTCTCAAAGATCTGTGAGTTGAGCAATTCAAACACAGAAATTATTTCATTACTATCTGATTCTGAAAAGTGAGTACAATTCAGAAAAGCAAAGAACCCAGTATTTAGTAATCTCTGTTTCTTATCTAGTAAGGTTCCATAGGACTATCTTTCCTCAACATATGCCTCATGCCCTTCATTCTGACTCTTCCAGAAATCAGGTATTGACTTATCCAAGTACAATCTATATGTTAGAGAAATGCCCCTCCTCATTTCTGGAAAGAGCAAATATATGGTTAGTTTCTAAAAGCACTGCAAATGCATATAATTGCTAATTGTGGCAGATCAGATTAGAGTACATCAAGAGTTACTGCCTTTGTAAAAATAAGCTTAATCTGCTAGATAAAACAAAATTATTAATTTAGGTACTACAAAAGCCTGAGAAGAATCCTTTCTCTTCAAATCATCTGCCACTCAGGGTTTTCTCATCTGACACATTATAAACACTCCACCAAATACATCTGGAATTTAGTATCCCGAAGGTAAATTATACCTGCAAAAAAATAAAATACTTCTATAGTGTCTGCAGAAATTCTAACACAATTCTTCTATGGACATGACTATACAGCTGCATTAAATGGAATTACAACCAGAAGAATCTCTCCTAAGCTACTTAATTTCGGTTAGAATAATTAGAAATATAAATATTCCAGCATTCACTTTATTAATACACACACTAAAGATTCTATTGGGGTATATAAAAAGACTGAAGGTAAAGTGGATAAGCCAATTTACTGTAATTTTCTCTTTCATTTATTGCATATTCGCTCTTTAAAAGGCTGTGGGTTTACAATCTGCATGAAGACTCAAACCTGCAATCTGAATATGAGATGTAGACTCAAATTGAGGATAAGGGAAAGTTGGCTTGTGTTGATGGAAAATATTACAACATTAAAGAGAAGTTTGTTGCAAAAGTTTTCATATCATCTACCTCTCACTTATGCTTTCTCTCATATTCTTTTATTGTTCTCTGAAAGAACGGCACGCAGAATGTGGGTGGCCCTTCTATGTTTGTAGATGTTCATGTGCCTATATATTTCCTATTTATTATGCCTGAAAACTAATAGTCCCAATCAGGAAGAACATTTATCTGTGTGCGGATATGGCTCCAGAGGGTGACAAGTGGCACTGCATATTCTTAATTATGCTTTCTATTAAAATGCAAAATAACAAAAATTTAACTGGTATAGCATGACATTTCATCACGTAATTGTACTAAGGAAATAAATGCATGTTCTGTCTTCCACCAAACATCCCCTGCACTACAAGAACAGTTAATCAGTTGTAAAAATATATCCTAGTAGAGTCATTAAGTATACCATCCATTTTTTCTGCAGCTACATGGTCTGTTCAAAAGGAAGGAGGCTTGGCTAGGATTTCTATATCCTGGCAGTTACAACAGCTGAAGGTTGTTATTGGCAGTTAGGAAAAAATGACCTAAGCTGTACTTTGGGTGGGAAAAGAGTAAGACAAAAAGAAGGGAAATTGATGTAGAAAATCAGTTAAAATTATAGTTGGACATTTTTCTCCTCACAGCTTCATTCATTCAATCCTCTATTTTTCTTATTTTTTCTTTTAATACCATTATTTTAAAAATACCATTTAACTCCATATTGGTTTAGCCACAGTCTTTCATTTCTTTCCTATAGTTCTTGAGATATGGCATTAATTATTTATTTGTAATTATAAGTCAAAGCCATTTTGAGCCAGATACTTCATAACTCTACAGTGTAAAAAGGAGGCTGTTGATTTTTGTACCATCCAGGTGTATCAATGATTGTGGTAAAGTAGATACTAGTTATACTAAGTTAGAATAAATGGAACCCCAAATTAAACACGGCCTTCATGTCCTGTAGCTTCAGCCATTTAAAAGGTGATTCACTCCACTGTAAGGTTCACATCTAAAATAGTTGCACACCATTAATCATGTTTGTTCCTCTCCATTGAGAAAACCTGGGTGGCTGGATGGGTTGATGCTTACATTTTAGGTTGCTAAAGTGAGGAGTGATGAATTTTAGCTTCTTGATCTGAACACAGCAAGGACATAAAGACAATCCTTTGTATTACTATCTCTCATTTTTAAACAGGTACATAAATGTAATTACATTATTGCTTTACTCAGATTGGCTTAGAATACCCAATTTGTTTTCTCTTTTGTTCTATCAGTCCCAATTTGTGCCGAATGACAAACTGTGTGAAACATGGCTCGCTTCTATTCTTTCACCCTTGTGACCTGATTTGTGTCACAAAAGTAGTTACAAAATGTTATTTTACTGTTCATTTTTTCTAAATAGTAAAGTCTGGAATGTAAAACTCGTACAAGGTTGTTTTATTCTTGCACTTGGTGAGGTGAGGACGTATAGCACTCTCACTGCTGTTCTGATACTCTCCCTGTTCTCTCCAGTCTTATTAAAATTTATTAAATATTTCAGTTCTTCACCTTTTAAGAGTTTTCAGTTTGGAGAAATGAGCATAAAGTTGCTGAATGAATGGCATCAAATTTTAAAATATAACTAAGCTGTGTGATTAAACTCTATGTTTCAACTCAATAGAAATTAAGGGAGACAAAGAACAAAGGGCTTTGAAATATTTAGCAATTTAGCTAGGGAAGATGAACTTGCCTTGCATATTGCTGCTTGGAAATGACACTTCTGGCTGGCAATAGCAGGCAGAATTTTTTTGCATTACCTCCATCCAGTGAACAGGGAACTCTTCAAACCAGCTAGGGTTTTTTCTTGTTTATGGCTCACTCATTATTTTATACAGCACTGGTGTGCACACAGGATCACCAGTTAATATATTTGATGACTAAATAGTACATTGCAACCCTTACAATTCATCTCATTGTAAACCCATCACTTTAGTAATATGAACATAGCAAAATGGTATTTTGAAAGTAAGATGAGATATAAACAGCACCCACCCTCCTTGTTTATACTGCAGAAGTCAGCGCTTATTGTTCTGTGTAAAATGCTAAGAAAACAATAATTTCCAGGCTGGATAAAAGCAATGTAAATATCAGCAGGTGTATTTAGTGCTATTAACCTGGCTGTAAAGAGCTTATTTGCACAAAATGTTCAGGAAGAAACTCTTATTACTTGGCAATGTTACTAGACCATAATCTTTAAACAAACCCTGAAATCACTAGCTAAAACCATAACTCTGTTGAAGTGGAAGCAAGTATGTATGCACCAGAGTGCTTAAAAGCCTGGTAAAATAGCTTAAACAGGAGCAGGCATCTTTCTGCTGGCCAGTTATAACAAAAGTACAAACTTATGCTGTGCAAAGTGGATTTCTTCTGATGAAAACTATGCTATTGAGTTTCTTGGAGACACAAAGATATAGGCGCCTCTGGATACAACTCCATTTCACAGCAAGGCACTTCAGAACCTGAAACATAGCTGGAAATTGAAGGAGTGAAGTCAGATTCATCAGATAGCTATCGCTACCACTCTGAATTATTGATTGTCAAACTTATCTTTCTATTGTAATCAATAACAACTGGTTTGCAGATAAAATTTTTCACTGTCTGTATTTATACAGCTGGAACTGGCTATAATTGAGTAACTCAGTCTTGTGTAATTCCACTGTTGCTGCATAAGTTCAGAGAGAACCCATAGAGAATACAGATAGCGAGTGACTGATTTTTTTCAAAGAACATTGAACTGTGAGGCAATTTTTCTTTCTTGTTTGTTTGTTTGTTTGTTTCTCCTGGGAATGATTAGCTCAGTTACTAGTGGGCTAAAGTGAAGGAAAGAAACAAAAAGGAAAAAGAAACAATGAAGCAAATATTGACTAAATACGTACAAATTCCAGAACTTCTGGGAAAAAAGATGAAGATACTACTGTGCTGAATAATGGAGAAATGTATGTAACGCTAATTTACCAACATGCATATTAGCCATAACCAATAGGCAAATGAGTCAACAAAAGGGGGAATACACAAGACAGTGACCACAGATCTTTCCTCCAAGATAGCAGAAATAAATATTCACTTTTTATAAGCATAATTTTCCAGTTGGAATATTTTGATACCAAATTTTTTGAAGATCAAAAAGTTAAGAAAAGCTGATATATAACACAAATTATTCAATCCTGAACTTGTTCATTGACACTTGAATAAGATACTTGAATAAACTATTTCTGACTCAATCCTAATTCAAATATAAAAACTGGCTGAAGTAGTGTGTGTGACTGAGTGATGCACTACTTTTTTCTTCTGTTTAAATATATTAAAACAGCATAAGGAATTATAAAAGTCCTAATAGTGTGTAATTAAACTTTAGGGAGACAGTGGGAGCTGTAAAATAGAATAAAAACAGATTAAGAAAAAGCATTTAAAATCAATTTATGCTCAAACTATAATCCATTTAGATTGAACATTGAAATTAAACCTTGAGTCAAAATTTCAGTGTTACTGAGCACAAGGAAAAGGAAACCAGAAGCCAAGAAAAAAAATCAAATGAATGAAAGATGGTGAGAAACCTGAGGTTTATAACTTGCTTCTAGAAAATAAAAAGACAGCCGAAGGGAACACAGAGTATTTCAAACTGAAATCTGACACACCATACCCCCTCACAAAAAAAACGCAAAAAACCCAACCACAAAAACCCTGAACTTGCAAACTGGAAGCACATCTGTGAACATTAGATTTCATTCACTCTGTTTAGTATTCTTCTAATAAATAAAAAAATAATTTATATTAGACAGCTCCTTTGTTCACAGAGAAGGATAGTTAAAGCAAGTCAATGTCCACTTCCAGCCACAGATTTCTTCACTGTTGCATTTTTGTTTGAAACTGTGTTGTCAGCTATAATTAAATGAATTATTAGGCAGCTGCAAATAATGATGGAAAACCTGGAAAACTTCATGAGCTGACCCTTATAAGCAGCTCAAAGGTGTTAGCTACCTGATAGCTTCAAGTATTTTAACCCACAAAACTCAACCATGAATTTTACAAGAGCAAATACTTTTACAATCGTTGAAGCAATATAGTGTTTAACAGAAATCATAGCTAAGATCTTCAGTTTCTCCGAGTAATGGGTTTTAAACTCCAATGTGAGATGTTGAAAATGGATTTTTCTTTTTTTCCCCCTACAACTAACAAACAAACAAAAAGATATCTTGGGTTAAGACCTGAAAACTAATGCATCTAAATTATTAGAAAAATTAGAAAAACTTTTTACCTAATGAGAGATAATATTTATTTCAACAACAGGTAAGTGCAAAGGGCACAAAACACAGAACTATTTTTGTCATCAGCAAACATAAGAGGAACCTGCAAAAGGGCAGATCCTTGTCCTTACTTAGGAGTCAAGTAGAACATCTTAAGGCCAAAGTTGCTAAAAAAGACATAGTTAAGATGTTGTTACATCTTGACCCTCAGTACACCCAATTCTTCAAAATACCAGGAGATAATTTTGACATACAGTTACCTACAAGAGTTTGTTCAAGCAGTTAAATGTGGTTAGAAGCCATTTCCTATCATTGAAGCATCCACACTTCCGATTTCAGGATGAATTTGGAAAATAAAACCTCTGTGAAATGATAGAAGCTAAAAGGATATTTTGGAATCTCAGTCAAACTTTTGCTTGAATTTACTTTTATGAGGAGCTGACATATACCTGAGCTAGTTTCATCTGTCTTTAAGCTGCAAGGATATTTTCGTGCAGTCTAATGTGCTTCCTTCACTGCTATTCTTTCCCTTCACCAACAAACAAACCATTCATTTTTTAATGCGTTATGCAGAGTTATTGCATTAGAATAGGAGAAGAAAAATGGCACATAGTAGGACATTTGTATTAGAAAAGGACTCAAGATGGAAGGATTGAACCTGATCTAAAACATATGAAGATAAGGGTTTTGGTATTATTTGCCAGATTAGGGCCTTTGTATGAGAGCCTTTTGGCTGAGTCTGGCTCATATCTACATCCTCTCAGTGTTATGAAAAGAGATTGCAGGTAGGAAAGATACGTATAGAGGAAAAATAGGTAAGTAATCAATTTATTTCCTCTTTCTATAGTAAATAAACCCTTCTGACTTTCTCTGTTTAAAATTTCTGTGATATTCTTGTCTGCATGCAGAAATCTGCTTCCAGTCAATCATATGTAGCAGAGGCACTTATCCTGGTTAGATTTACTGATATTCTAAGAAGTGTGAAAGGATTAATTTATACTTAAGTATTTGTTCTAGTCAATTACACTTTGGATGTTTGGAATTATTATTAATGCTTTTACCAAATCAAGTTCATTGTTGAGCTAGTAAGAAATCAGGTACAATATTTTGGCTTTCCTTCTTAAAAATGCCATGTTTTTTCCAAGTGGTAACTTACAAGAATTCTTTTTTCCAAGGGTCATATCTTTGTGGTACCAAGGCAAATAGTTTTACCTCTTAACATAGCTAAGCACATGACTACACAAAGAAGCTAGAGAATTGGTCAGCTGCTTTATTGTAAAAACAATCCCCTTCAATAAAGATGACACAGCCTTTGTGTACAATATTTGCATATATATTTGTTGTCTCAAAAATATTAATTTCTTGTTTCGTAGAATAGAAAGAAGAATAAACAACCTGCATTTCCAAGTTTGGCCCATTCTGGCAATGGAAATGAGATTTGCAGTGTAACTATTCAAATGAGATCTTTTTGTCTTTCACTGTGACGTTAAGCCAATGCACAAAGACATGATCATAAATAAAAGTTTTTATATCTATTATTTTCTTCAGGTCAAGTGGAATTTTCATGTTAAACAAATATGCCTGTAATACACATGAAATGGGACTCAGAGGGGACCAGTAGTTTGCCAAGGTCTCACATTAAGGCAGCAAGAGCAATCAGAGTACTATCTGAAAAGCAACTACTGCTCTAATTGTTAAACAACAATTTAAACAACAACAACAAAAACTTAATGAAAATTAGGTTGGAGTAATTACTGAAACTTTGTAGAGATCTGAACAAAAGCCTCTCCTCAGATAGGTATGCAGAATCTAAGTTCTAGTGGCCAGGGATAATGAAACAACTCATATAATTTTGGCTTACAATAAGAACAAACCAGGTCAAAACAATTTCAATTCCTCTGTGGCAGAAAAATAATCTTTGATGAAAAGTGGAAAAAGTATATGTAATATATACATTAATAAACATGATAATTTCATAAACAAGGTAGAGAGACATGCTGTAGATAAGAAAATATTAAGCTGGACGGAAAACCGGTTTGAAAAAGAATATTTTGATACACAGTAAAATAATCATTATTTACAACTCATTATGAAATCAGAGTCAGTTATCTGATGATGACCATAGAGATTTGTCTTGGACCAATACTGTTACTGTTATTAACAAATATTGACAAACAGATTTTCAACATCAGTAGAGGTGTTGTGAGCAGATCAGAGAACAAAACATGTACAAGTCAGAAACACTGTCCAACCTCCAAAACATTAAATCAAATGAAAAGTGAGAATGATGAGATGACAAGAAAAAAATAACTGACAGTGGGAGATTTGAAAACTGTCTCATCTAGGGAAAGAACAAGAAAATGTTTAGAGAAGACTTGAAAGGGGTAATGCTAAAATGATCTGTACTGGGTCCAAAGGTCCACCTAACTTACCATTCTGCATCTAACACTAGCCAATAAGAACTGCTTAAGAAAGACCACATGAAGCAGAATATGATGGATTGACCCTTCCCTAGTATATTCTCTGACATTTTTTTTATTAAAACAGGCTTATGGTGTGTAAAAGACAGCTTCACAAAATAAATTAATGTTCTCAGCATCAGCTATAGATTCCACCTTAAAATCTGTGACACAAACCTCAAGTTACAGATTTGGGGTCAATGCCAGAAAGAAACTTCTAATAGAGTTTAGGGAAATCACTATCAGGAGAGATTTCTGTAACAGCGTGTAAGACAAATGTTTATGAGAGATGATAGCTGATCCTGGAATGAGTCAGGGAATGAATCAAATAAGCTCTTGAGATCTCTTTCAGACATATTTTCTATGATTGCATATCTTCTCAGTCATCTTCCAGGTGTTTTTTGTTTCTTTGGCAGAAAACATATAATGTGTTTTATGAATAAACTATGTGCAATGTTTGGCTGAGGAAGATGAAGTGAAGAGGTCACAGCTCTTCTCAGGTGGAATATGATTCAGCAGCACAAAACCAGAAAAGACTGAAAATAAAAAGCTTTGTTCAGAAAACTAGATGAACTTTAATATCTGTCCTGGAGAAGCCACTTGAATTTGGAAAAAATGAATGAAGCCCTAAGGGGAATTCAATGAGGATTCAGATTTACGTGGGAACACATCACAGTAGTATCCCAGTGCAAGTTTTGAAGAGAAATATAATTTTCATACAATAAATGAGAGTTTTCTTCTTTCCATTATTCAGCACAACTCCATGTATTTTATTATCTTCTTTCACCTACTCTGTTAGTAAAATCTCTCCATTTTTTTTACCATGCTGGCATTCCATACTCTCAGATGTAGGACCAGACATTGTACATTTCTCCTGCATCATATGCCTTCTTGCTAATAACTGAATCTTTAGCTATTAAATTAGAAATCATCTGTGTACAGGAAGTTAGCTAAACACAATTGCATTCATCACATCATAATTATACCATAGGTATTACCTAGGGCACCACTAAAAATATGCAACAATATATAGGTTGAAACTATTAAAGCTTCATATAGGATTTTTCTTGAGTAATTGGCACCCAAGCAGGCAGCATAGTTACAGACTTCTCAATCTTCTTGCATCAAATAAAATTTGAAAAAAAAAAATAAATGAATATTTAGTTCAGAGGAGATTTATTCTCCTTTACAATTCCATAAAAAAGATGTTGTGGAATAGTAGCTTTCTTTGTCTCTCATTACTTCTATAAAAGTTTTTTCTCACTCCCATAATTATGGAAAATCTTATGGCAGAAACAGAGAACTAAACCCCACCTTGACTTTTGTACGTTGATGTTAATCAAGGCTAATCAGGGTTGTCCCTGTAGCACATAGCAACATAATAGTTTTTCTAAACACAAATACACCCTACAGGTCTTAATTCATTCTTTTAGAGGCACTGACATGTTGAGGTTCAACTAGTTATGCTTTTCTCAGTTTGACTTCTACAAATTGAAATTTTATAACTAACTGAATAAAACCCATGTTTACCTTAATTGATCTTGTCCATTTTTGCTTTGCTCTCCCCCCAAGGATAAATGTTTTGTGTGATCTCTTCATTCATGAAGAACAGTCATTAGTGAAAACCAGTTCTTGACATATTTTTTTTCTCCTCCCTGTCTATGATCTACTTTGTGTGTCCTCCAGTCTCTAGCCAGCAGACAAGTAATACAGGATTAGTCCTTTCTCAGACATCTTACGGAAGCAACTTGTTGCATATGATGAATGTTTCTTCAAACAAGCAATATATTTTACAAGTCTCAATATTGATCTTACAGTGACATGTATTAGTGCAGGATTATACTTGCTTTTCTGAAGTGTGGCTTCAAACTTATTTGTGTTATTCTTCTTTATATGGAGCCAGTTTATATTGTAAAATATGAGGAAATTCATGATAAGTAGCACTACAGATCTTCCATGTCTACTATAAGCATTACCTACTGAAATTTACTATCATATATCATTATCCTATGTGTTAGATACCGATGCTGAGCAATAGAAAGATTTGAGTGGTTTTGAAAATGTATCTATTCGATTGTGAAGAATGGTTTCACTTCACAAAATGCTTTTAAGAATTTACAATTTTTTGCTTTTTTTGGTAGCAAGTTCATACATTTGCCTTGATTGTCTACAGTAGTTTTGAAAGTTGTTTAGCTTTATTCTATAAATATTTTTTCACTTAGATGACTGCAATAAAAGTGTAAGTGAAACACCCTCTGTTTGTTTCAGAGAAGTCTGTAAAGGCTCACACTATGATCTGTACCAAGAGCTCAGACGTCACTTTCCATGGAACTTATGACAAGGTGGTGGAAAATTTTAGCCATATTTTGGCTGTTAAATCAAGGGAAAAGATCATCATTGCCAAAACCAATTCCCTCTGTAATCCTTTACCTCAGTTATCTGCAGCATTCCGCCTGTTATCTGTTTTCTCTCCTCATTGTTCTGATTGGCAAGGGAAGTACAGGTCACTCTGCAGTGGCACCTGAACACAGCTGCACAGGCTGCTCCTTGTAATGACAAGCTTATTACACAATAGCGAGAAATCAAAATGCACATTTCCTGGCAAGCTGAAAGGTATCACTTTCAACAGAAGGGTAACTAATGCAAAGGGGAAAAAGAATCCTTCACATTCACATCTCTTTGTAAAAGGAACTATTGCATAAGTTGTGCCTGTGGCAAAATATGTTGAGGTCTGATTAATAAGGAAGCTGACACAATGAGAGGAAGAATGTTTTAGTGGGTACAAAAAGTGTTCAGATCAAATGAAATACAAGTCCCATCAATAATGGCTTGAAAGAGACTATCTTACTGCCTGCACCAAATGTGTCTGTTTTTTGCTTAGGTAAAAGTGAGTTACACTGCTCATGCATTTCGTGCTATATTTTTCTATGTACCACTTGGTACAAATTACAACAGTGGACTGAAAACACAGTCATAGTGATCAGAGGGATATTTATTATAATTTTCTGGATAGATAATATGAATTTGGTTCCCTAGTAGTTGGTTTCTATGGAATAAGAGAGGCAGAAAATTTTTTCTGTAAATTGGAATTGATGAAATATCTTTTTCTAAGCCACACACGCAAGTAATTACTGATTAAAATCTGTGTGAAAATAATTAAAGTGAATTATTTACTCAATACTTTTGTATTTTGTTGCAGGTTCATTTATACTTTAGAGACAGATTGAGTGACATGCTTCACTCCTGAGTATTTATAATCATTCTGCTTAATAGAGCTGTCAATTTCTTGAAGAAATGTACCACAAATATCTTCTAAAAAACATTCCAAGACTGGGATTTAACTGCAAGATCCCATTTCAGAAACAAATGGAGAATTATATTAAGAGTTTTGTGTGGCAATTATTGCAATTTAGCAAAATCAGAGGTTGAAATATATGTAAGTTCTTATGCAGTTATGGTGGTTTTTATTTGACATTCTCCAAATCAAATATGGGTTCATTTTGACTTTTCCACAAGGTAAAAACCAGATTTGTCTGAGGCTCATTATGCCTTCTCAAAACTGTCACTTTTAAAGATATGTAAACTATGACTGTAAAACTATTTTTGATCTTTCACAAGTCTTTATTCATATTTAGAGATGGTCTCCCAAGGAAACTTCCTTGAGATTTTGACTTGTCCAGACTTTTCTTGTACATTTTTTAACCTTCTTGTCAACTCAGTTTTGCAATGTAAGCAGGACCCAGAAGCTAAAGATGCTAAGAAAAAGCTTATTTCCTTCTAAGTCCAGAATGGATCATTATAGGAAACTCTTGAGATTTTCCAGATATACAGGTTTCAGAGGTAATATAAAGCAAATCGCATCAAGAAAATCTCTTCTGTGCTTAACTACTCCAATAACATAAGTGAGCAATTGGCTTGAAGATCCAGTTCCATCATGAGATGAATGGTTTCCCATTTATATCAGAATCAAAACTGATGTGCTTATCTTGGTCATTACATCTGCTTATGGATGCTGGAGGGAAGGTAGATGGACAAGTGACACAAGTAGATTTTAAACCTCAGTGAGAATGCTCTCATAAAATGATATTGTAGTATGCTTTCAGAGGTTATATGAAAATCATTTAATTGTTTAATCTAACTTTCCTTTTTCTTTTTTACATTATCTTTTCAGAACTTTTTTGTTGGGATAAAAAAATAGAACCCCTTTTGCTTTTATTTACCTCACATGACTCTTGTCCCTTTCTGTCTTACTTGAGGCTTGAAAAAAGTAAAACTAAGCTTAAAAATGATATACATGTAGTTTATGAGCAATAAATTTCTTTTTATTTTTTTACAGTTACTTTCTGCTTCTCACACACACCCTTGCCTCAATTATTGCTTTATGTTCAGGAGGAAGTAACATACTGTCCTAGAAAACTCCTGGTTAGCATGAGCCTTTCAGCTTTGGAAAATATTGTTTTACACACTTCTCCATAGATTGTTAAAAGTTTTTCAGCTGCATCGGATCAGAATCTATCAGGCAAATGCTTCATGTGAAAGACATGTCTGGGAATTCTGTTCCATCACAAGTCACCTAAATTTAGGCTTCTACAATGTGAGCTGGTGCCTAATTTCCCTTAAAGTTAATAGAGCACTAGGGCTTGATGCAGTTGCCTAGGCATAGGCATTCAATTCCGTCTCAGGTGCATTAGAATTTGCAGTTCCAACTGCCACCTGAAAGACAACCCCTTTTAGATCCTGTGACTTGCAGATGCTGGCCTCATCAAGACAACTCACATCCCAGGGCATCTGAGATGGCACTATAGCTGGAAACCTGTGTTCAGGCTACACAATCAACATCCTAAACAATACAACCAGTATAGTCTTTAAACTGTTTAGCTAACCAATCCATGCATATTCACTTGAAGGTGAATTCAATTGTTCTGCAAGTTTTGTTCAGTAGATCTCCTTTAACAGAAGCTTAGGCATATCAATATACATGCAAACACCTACATTTATATGTCTTAATTGCAAACTGATTCACGTCAGATTATTTGTCAAATATCATATTTGAGAGATCTTATGTGCCTCTTGTTTTCCTTTAAAAAGTTGAAATTAAATCCTTGAGAGATCAATATGTGCTTTCCATAGGGGGTAGAAATACAAAACTCATTTGCACCTCAAGAGGTAATTTGAGTAGTTGTGACACATCACTGCAGAAAGGTACAGGTCACATATCTTCAGTTTAACCAGCTCTTCTTAGGAGTTGGGGTACATTGAGAAAATACGTCTCTCTACAAGTAGTTAAGAGCCTTCTTTTGCCCACAAAGAAGACTTTGGCCTGCAGTTCTTCAACTGTTTTATCTTGTAATGAGAGGAGAAGAATCAGGTCACACCATGGGACTTCAGGAAATTAGGAACAGAGAGTTGGAGGGATCCATTCCTGAAAAGCTTCCAGTCTGATTACAGAGCCAAAGACTAAGCTGGAATGATTTAACAAGCTTTCTAAAATAGTATACAATTGCAACAGGATTTTTCCAATAACGGTATTGAAATTAAACCTTCTATAGCTGAATCAAAACATTTAAAAATTCAGTTTTCGTGTTTCCCCCATTTAAATTACGAACTTTTCCCTCTTCAAATTCTTACCAATCGTGGCTAGCTGAAGCAAAATAATGAACAAAATGAATAGGAATTAACATCAACCTTCTTTTAATCATAAGACAAAATGAACAGCTTAATCTTTAAATTTGGAGAATACTTAAAAGTGTACAAAGGCTCATTGATCATCACTGAAGCTTGATTAAGTGAGCATTCAAATCAGCAAAACATCCAGGGAGATTGTCTAAAACCATAAAGTGCATGTAATAGTGTTCTATTTCAAGTCATGTTTCAGACTATTACAAAGTGATGTGCAATAGACTGAGAGAAAAATTTAACTTTACCATCTTGCAGAGATGATTTCCACAAGGTCCAAAATGGAGATAAAATGGATTTAAGGGGCATCCTGAACAGACGCTAGTTGATCA
Organism: Morus bassanus; assembly: GCA_031468815.1. Classification (NCBI taxonomy): domain Eukaryota; kingdom Metazoa; phylum Chordata; class Aves; order Suliformes; family Sulidae; genus Morus; species Morus bassanus. Next base: position 37,894,499 of record CM062571.1, on the reverse strand, counting down.
TTGAGTTAATTGGAAGTGATAAAGCTATTTTATGTCATAGAAAAACTAATCAAAATTTATTAACCTCAGGTAACAAACCCATTTGAGAGGGCTCTGGAGAAATAGGATAATCTGATTTGATCATTTCTTGGACAGGAAGACTATCACTCACAACAAATGTCCTGCTCAGAGTTCTCATTTGTATTCCACATTACATTTGTTGCAGGTTTGTGGAAGTTCTGTGATGTGTCAAACTCCACTCCTTCATCTGGACAATGTAATTCTCAAATAAACAAAATTATAATGAACAATTTTAATCTAACTCTATCATTAGATAACAGGCATATTAGACTATTCATATTTATGAGACTTCATATATCCTCTCATCATTGTTAATGATGTGTAACATTCTAATTGCTCACATGTACAGGTTTAGTGAAAAGCCAATTACAAAAACTGTTTCAGAGATACTCCCAAAAGACTGCCTCTCTCCAGGCGTTTTACAAAAGGTGTCTCTGACATAACTAATTCTAACGAGTTGCTGTTCCTTCCATCTGAAAAGAAGTGGCATTTTCTTTATCACAGCACACTCCGTTGCCCTTGATCTTTAAATATTTCAGGGAGATAAAAAATGTAGCCACTTAACCCTGTTCTACTGTCCAGTTCTCATATTACTAGTTTTTTTCATTGTGGTTTATCTGTTCAGTTGCATTAGATTACTTACTTCTGGAAGTTCTTTAGACTTCAAGTAGCTTTTTGCTGCTGCTTTTACAATAAGCTTATAACTTTCTGTTAGCCTTCAGGTCTCCCTCTAAAACCACAGATATTTGAATAAGTCTACAGCCACTACATCAGAAGACACAGACAAACAACAATGAATGGATTGAAGCATCAACAAGATGGCACTAATTAGGTCAGTGAAAAGCTCCTCACTGACACCGTAATACAGTTGTAGATAATAGTAATATTTATCTTCAGCATTTCGATATCTAAAATAACTATTTCAAATTAGGTTCAAGGACAAATATGAGACAAAATTCAGGAAAGGGGAAAATTATGAGGGCTTTCACATTTCCTGATGATTTACCCTGGTTATCATGATCTTCCACATTAATTTAGTGCTTTCCATATTATTAAATACATCTTGAATGTATGATTACCTGAACTACTAGTTATCAACAACATTAAGAAATTAACCTTCTTACTTCCACAGTGCATTGACTGGTTTTCAGACAGAGAAGGCAGTCTTTTCAGTGAGATGCTCAGGGTCTACAGACAGACAATCTGCACATATTTTACACTGCCACAGGTAGAGTTAATTAGTTCTGCAGAGTCTTATGGTGATATGGGTAGATTTTCTATATTTAGTTTAAATCTAAGTGGTATTATTATTATTATTACTATGATTTCAGTCATCCATGCAATTACATGATACACTACTGAGCCTGAGGTGTGTTCATACAGCGTAAGACTGGTCTCAATGTATACATTGAGTATTCCCTATCTTCATGCACTTTTCCATGAGTTGTTTGCTTATGCTTTAAAATTTTAAATTCTTTTCTGCCTTATCAGATTGACTTGCAAACTGTGAACATGACTGCTAGGCTCTTACATAAACGTTCTTGGCAGCTCCTAACAAAATCCCTTTGTGCAAATGTTTATATTCTTGGGGGTGGTATGCACAAGCCATAAATTACAGTATGACTTTTATTTTTTGCATAGCGCCCCTGTGCTTTTTTCTGGAAAATTTTTCTGCTGTTGTTCATATTTTCCTTTTAAAACTGCAAAGTCTTTTTATGGAGTCAAGTTATATCATGAAAAAATTGAGAATTATAGCCAAAAGGTTGGACTTAGGAAGTAGAAAAAGGAGATGGAGTCTAGTTTATCTCACACGGAAGCTAGTGAGTCTTTGCATTGATTTACAGAAGCCCTGGACCCAACTTTTAAGTTGGGGAGCTAAAGGAATGCTTTCCCAAACAGCAGGTGCTGTAGCAGACACACACACACACACAGACACAGGACTTTTTTACATTTATTGAATTAAAAAGATGTTCAGTAGCTAGAAACTTTGAAAGCAAGTCTTGGGATATGACAAGTTTGGGAGAAAGCACCAAAACCCATATATAATTGGATACGTGGAGGACAAAGTGAAACTAGCAGATTAGTTTATCAAGAAAGAGACAGAAAGGGCTGCCAAAACACAAGTAAAAACAAGACTTGAGGAATCAGTCAGGGATGAAAGATGTAGGGATGGCCATAAGTCTTTGATCAGAATTTTTAATAAGGGATTTCTTCTGTGTTGTGAAACATATTGTAATTTGTCTAAATTTAAACTAAGCTGATATTTTTCTCTCAAGCAGAATTGTTGAAAAATACAGCCACAGAAAGCAGAATTGATAAATTCGAGGAGTGCCTTTTTGTAACAAGGCTATACATCTGATACTTGGGGCTTATCTTCAATTTACACTTATACAAGTTAAACAATATTCTTTCAAGTTCTGAGAAGATACTGGCTGACCCCTATTATTCTGAAGGTTTCTCAACAAACATCATGGTCTCATCTGCATTTTAAGATCATTCTAATACATTATACACCTTTTGTTTAGTATTAAAAACTGTAATTTAATATCAACTTAGAGACAGACACATAAATCAAATATTAAAGAGAGATGAAAGCCTAATTAATAACATCTGTTGCTCATAACTTCTTTTATTGTAAATGAAGTTATGAGCAATTGTTTACACAAATTAAATTCCTGTGCATTTTAATAAGATGAATTTACAACTTCAGAATTATAGCTTCTCTTTCCAATATTTAATTTGTGGAAATCTCTTTCATCATTATATAAGCATATACATTTTATATAGAGCTTTTGAATAATAGCATTTGGATCTTGGCGAATAAATATTTAATAATCTTGTTTAAAAGTGAGTTGCAGAAGCTAATAAAGAAGATTATTCAGTTTCTCAGCTAGCATAAGTATTTGAGGCATAAAAATGAGAAAGTTAAAATAGCATGAGAGAAGCCATGGGTAAGTTTCTGTTCAATTTAATTTCAAAATTAAAAGACAAAATATTTCCTTAATTCCAAAATTAAACTTTTATTTTTCACATTTTCCCATATTAATATGTTGATGAATAGCCTCAGTTCACCTGAAACAATAATTTATAGTGAGCCTGAAGTACTACCAAATTTTTTCAGGCAACCTTAATTTGAAAATGTCAGATAAAATGACTGATGAGTATCAAATAACGTCTCTTCAAACCTCACCACTTTACTGCTTGGTTTCCACTCAGTCTACCGTACCATACAGCCAGTGATATTTATTAATTATCCCATGGCTGTATGCACCTGAGGCTTGGAGTTACACACTGTCTCCACTACAGTGTGAACACAACAAGATGGCAGCACGTTCCCAGAAGAACTGCCCTTCAAGGGTGAATGTGATATGGAAGAGTAGATTCAGAGCTACGAAACAACAGAGCACTGACCAGTCACAGTTACCTTTTCCCTTTTTGAACCTGTCTTAGATGTTAGCATTGGCTATTTTTTAGTGAGGTGTTGGGCTTTTTTTTAAAGACATTATTTCCTTAACAGTATATGCAGATGTACCTTTCTATGCATCTACAGTGTATAGAAATAATTTTCATTGGAATTTCCCCCAGTTTTTGAGAGGAAGTCAAAATGGTAACAGTTTACTTTTTCAGACTTATGAAAAGATGCAAGTCTGGACTATAGTAGCCTACATTTTCCTATTTTCTCACAAGCATAAAACTCCAAATACATTAACGTTAATGTGCACTGTGTGCCAAGTGCTTCATTAGCTCATGCCGTCATCCTTTGTGGGGTTAGCTGTTCATGCCTCCAGCCTTGTACACTATAGGAAGTAGGCCAAATTCCTTTTCCTGGTGTTTTCCTGTAAAACTATAGCACGACAGTAGGCCAGTCAGGCTGGCTTTCACAAATTGCAGGCTTGAAATTCTGCTATTGTCTGGCTTGTCCAAACTACAAACTATCCTCACAACCTGTGCCCATGAACTTCATGAAGTTTCCAGTTAAACATTTGGTCTTGCTGAACCTGTAAAATGACAGAATGGTGTATTTTTCAGCTCAGACTTATCCATACACATACTCTTCATAGGCCTGGCATAGTTTGGCAAGATCATATATTTAAATCCTGCTACTTTTCTATTCTGTCTTTCTTTAGAAGGATGATAAATTCTGCCTTCAAAAATTCTATTACCGAAAACTCTCTGGTTGACTTGAAAGTATTACCCAATAACGTGTACTAACTTGACTCCATGACACTATGGACACATGAGCAATCTAATATCATCCCAGTACTGAAGGACTGAAGTAAGTTCATCTTACTTTTTGCAGGAATATGTAGGAATTTTCTGAACTTTCTGCTGATCATTCCAAGGGGGCTTAATCAAGGATTGATTTTCTGCACTGAGGGATTACAGTGATCTGGAACTAAGTATCCTCAGTGTTCACTTCTTCAAGTGTATTGCAACATGTCTGAAGTCTCTGTAATTTCTTTCGGAAAAGTTGACACTTCTCAGAAGGCAAACATCTTTTTATCTACACATAGTACTATCTTAATTAATTTTTTCCTGTGTTTTAAATGAGTTCTCTTAATATTATAATTTCAAATCATCCACAATGGGGGCTTCTTATTTCTCACACCAGGATGAAAACAAATAGTCTGAAGTGAGTGTCACAATTTAGTACATCATTATTTGCATTTGAAAGAACACATCAGTGAGATTGCCAGCCGTGTCCACTGCAAGTTCAAGTGGTCACATCCCACCTTTCTGCTAAAGGGTACTCCGTGTTCTCAAAAAGGAAGCACCTGTTAGGAAATGCCTCTCCCTTTTTCAGTCCTTTGAGATCTCTAGTAACAGACCTTTGGGAAAGGTCATATATCTCATTAAGTTTATCAAATTTAGCCAGTAGTGACTTTTAAATAGATGATAGATGCTGTCAGTTGTTTAAAAATAGAAGAAAAAAAAAAATCAGAGGAATACCATGCATGTGATAACCTCCTTAAATTTAAAGCTTTGGAAATAATAATGTCTCTCATATTTAAAAATCAGTGAGCATACACAATGTATAGCTTCCAGTTTACAGCCTTGAACTGTTAGATTTCCCATCTTTTTCTTCTTCCAGAAAATGTTGGAGCTGTGCAAGCACAGCAAGCACTTATTTCACACCCTTACTATAGAACTGAAACTTCGCAGAAACATTAGGTAAGAGGAAATAATGATCTCAGCTGATAACTGAATTAATATACAAGGGCCAATAAATGCCTTTATTAAACAGAACAACTCACTTTAATGTCCCAAATTACTCACAGTTATGTTTTTTCTATCTCCTGTGCTATACTGCACCCTCCCTTACATGAGATATTCCTTCTGGAGCGATGAAAGATTTTTGAGTAGATCAGTCAATTTTTTATAAGTTAAAGTTTTGGACAATCTTAGGAAAAGCTTCTGCGAACTCTGATTATACGGGCACCATCAGCTGTTTTCTTGTCTTATTCCCTAAATCTTAGGGAAGTACTCAAATGTAATAATGTGCAAGTAGCCCAGTGATGGATTTTTGGGTACCAGCTCCTCACTGTCATTAGTTGAAAATGTAACAGCCTTAGCAGTTAAACAGGTAGCATTACATGGTTAGTGCAGGGCTATGCATAAGCTTCTAACACTGTCCCCTGTCCGTGTCCCGCCCCCCCCCCCCCGCCCCCATTGCAGATATTCAGCAGAACATCTGATCTTAACTGATTTCAGAGCCAAGCAGTGTGAGTGCTGAACTTTACCATCAGGGACATATTGGTACTGAGGTGGCTACGCATTTGGGTAGAAACATGTCCAAAGACTGGTAATGATTAGTCAGTAAATACCTCAGAAAAAGGAACAATTAAATATGTAGTGAGGAGCAATTTTAATGCACTTCTGAAAGAATATAACTAGTTTAATGCAAAAATGTAAGCCATTGCCATAATTCAAAAGCATAAAGATACACTTCAATTAAATGATCTCTTCTAACTAGGAAGCTGCTGAAAAACATGTATGCTTGGTACCTAAAAAGATGTGCAAAGCTGCAAGTAATTCACACTGCTGTTTGTTGTAAGGCAAGCTTCTGAGAAAGATACTGTGCTGGGAAGTAAGTCTAACTGGTGCTGTGTTCATAGTCACAGGAGAACTGTATGTAAAGGAAACATCTCCTGAACTAAATTCTTGTTAGGGTAAGGCTGAGAATGCAAGCACACAGCTGTGATTCAGAATCATGTTATTCAAGTATGTTTGAATTACATTTTCTGTCCTTTGGCAATATCAGAAAACTGGAAAATGAAACAATTGTCAAAGCATCAATGAAGCATGTTAACTTTGAGTCACTGATATGAAAATCCACTGATTTCCCTTTTCTCAGACACAGAGTATGGAACATATGTACCACTTAATGGTAAATTAAAAAAATGTGTTTATTTTAAAACTTTGACTTTGTTACATCATTATTCCTCTTTAGCCACTATGATTTGTCCTTACCAGTGGGACATGCCACTACTCTGGGAAACGGCACTGGAAGAATTAGTTGCTATAAGAAATCAAAGGGCCTCATCTAAGCCACACTAAGAACAACTTGCATGTTACTGAGGCCACTTTAAAACTGAGTAGGGATAGGAAATGGTTGCCATCAACATTATTATTTTTTTAATCTGATGTTTGTAAAATTATATAAAATCTGCTTTAGATGACAGAAAAAGCTGTAAGCACCAGAAGCACAGCAAGCATTGAGGTGTGCCAGGACTGCAAGCTCTAATGATATGAAGCCTTTCATTATAGACAACTATTTTGTCAGATTATAGATGAAGCTCATGAGCTTTGTTTAAGAAATGCAACCTGAAGTCATGACTTTTTATTTCCTAACATTTGAGTCCTGGGGTTTTCTAAGGCATGAAGTGACTGCACACAAGGCTTACAGGCCTGTGCTTGTTGGTCTCCCTCTTTGGCTACATTCCATTTCATGAATTCTCTAGGCACACAATTATCTCCATTAGAGGAACACACGAAGAAAGTTAAAGAGTAACTTCTCCGCAGCAAAGAAATAAACAAAAAAATTGCATCTGGAAGAAAACTGTCACCCACCAGCTTGTGCCAGGGTTACTGAGCTTTAAGAATGAGAGCACTGACTAATCAATATGTGATTTACTGATTGCTAAATACAGGCAAAAAAAGACTTTCCCCCTTATTGTTAGCTGTCAAGGCACTTGTTACCAATAGATAACTAGGATGTTACTATTGTTACTTTTCTGATGTCACCTTTCTGTTACCCAATGCTACCTTTCTGATTAGCTTCTTAGGTTTCACACTTGGGTACAGAACGGAAACTTAATTTGAAAAGAAAAAGCAAAAGCACCTGCTGAAAACTGCTTTTTCTTTCCATAGTATGTTTTGGAGAAATACGTACTAAATTTCAGGCACCTTGCTTGGGTTTTTCTTTCTGGGTACTCAAAAAGTCTGCTTCTGTTTATATTACAATGACACTGTTAAATTATTTTTGCAGTCTTCCATGAAGAAGCCTGTCATCAGCAAAAATACAAATCAAGGAACTTTAAATGCACAAAATATGCTTTAGCTACTGGAGTGATTTATAGCCTTCTACTATTAAAAACCCCCAACAGATTCTCAGACTTTCTGTACTTCTGGGTTTAAATCAAAATTCAGCTGAAATGTAGCCATGCAATATTTTAACAACCCATCAAACAACCCATGTTTCAGCAAATAAAATCTTTCCACAACAAATCCAGTCATATAACTGCAACTGCCCTCACTTCCAATTTCTTGCCCAACTGAAATGTCCTCTTGAGGACAGGAAGCAAATCTGAAGCACATTTTAAAAGAACATAATGTTCTTCTTCACTAAAAAATGCAAAATACATTATTTTTAATATTTAAAATGGCAAAGACCTCTTTGACCATCATGTCTCCTGTTGTCATCAGATAAGCTAGTTTTCAATCCTGTCTTGGCAGGTTGCTGTCAAGAAGAATGACCATAATGTTGATCTTTCAATAGGTGGCAGTCTTAATCATTATAATCTTCAGAAGTGTATATGGTAGGGCAGAAGACATGTATATGAAGATGGTTTTTATTTTTAAATCAAAACCAGTGGCAACCCAAGAAGAGTGTAAGCATGCACTAGTGAACAGTGCACTGAGCTGGTGATTGCGAGACCTGAGTTCTGCCATTTTTCCTGGCATAGGGCTGCTAATTTAGTCTTCCTGAATGGGATTCATTTCAATATCTAAACTGAAACACAGTTTAATTATGAGGAACAGCCAGATAACTGTGTGTAAACTTGTAATTCTAGGCTCCCTTTCTTGTCAAGTGACAAACATGAGCACTTCTAGAGTGTATCTGAATCAGATTGAAGCCTCTAGAAGTGACTAATTCTTCCCTTCGTCTATAAGGCAGACTCCACATAGACATTTAACTTTTAAATAGGTAAACCAGATGAAATTTATTCCACCCTTTATTTCTCAGTGCCTATATTACTTGTCCCATCTCTAGACTTTAGAGTAAATACTATTCACTTGCTATGTATACAATGATTAGTTTAACAGGTTTTTGACTGTACGTATAGCCCCTGAAGTCTGGTCTCTGGGACATTTGTTTTAGTCTGGAATTTTGTGCTGTTCACCCTGGAGTAATTTGGAACCAGCATCCACTTTAGAAAAATAAAAAGTTTGAGCTTATTTGTGGTCACTAAAAGAACGAGAAACAGCTCACTTTCAATAGAAATGTTCATCCCAACATCTCAGATATAAGTTATATTGCTTGAAGCATTTTTTTCTGAACATAAATTTAGTTCAATGACAACAATAAAAACTGGTGGCTGGTTCACACTATCCCTAAAACATTTACATTTCAGAAGCAGGCTAGCAATTTTTTATTCCACAAGATATAGCTTTCAAGAAACACAAAGCCATCCACAAGGACACAATGGGCAGGGGAAAGTTTTGTTTTCTAGTAGTAACTTGGACTTTTTTATTTTCAGGAAGTTCAGTAATGAAGTTTCTATGTTAATAATAATCTCACTTTTTTGAGTTTAGAAGATCCTAGATGTGGTTTGAGAAACACTATATGGGAAAGGTCTTGGCAGATTCACCTTAAAGCTCTGGTCAACACCTTCATGTCCAATCATATTACTCTAGAGAAAGTCATTAGTATATATGTTGCAGTAGATTCTAAAAATCAACAAATAAAATAGACTGCAAGATATGAGAATGCAGCTCCTAAATTATACTATTCCTTCAGTTACCTGAATTTACCTTCAGCTGAGTCAATGTGATGATAATTCTGCAACTTTCAGATGACCACAGTCATAATGAAAATGTAGTCTGTGATAGTATGAGATATACACAGAACATGACTGTATAAAGGACTCAAAGTAACACCCATTACATGTTATACAAGAGTATGCAGGAATTTCTGTTCTGCTATATAACACTCCTTAAAAGTCCTTTAGATATATGAAAAGTCTTCTTCATCCTTCTGCCCTGGGACAAGTATAGCCGAAATGTTTTTGTCCAAATATTAGCTTTTATTTCCTGTGAAGCTTAATACAGAAAACGTACATGAGATGTAGGTCATGTGTGGGGCTGAACATCTGTGTATCCTCTTGTTGTAAAAACAAACATCTGAAGTCATCCTGATATCAAGCTTTTCTGTTTTAAATTCCCTGGCATCTTATAAACTTAATGCAGTCAAGCAAAATTCTCACATGGAAGTGCAGCTGAAAATACTGATTAGCCATATAAAAGCATATTATCTTCAGGCATGTTTGATTGCAGGTTCTATTGGCACATGGTTGGTTTCATTATTTGGTACTGCAGAGAGCAAGTATTTCAATACTGGATCAAAGACATGTTTAACTTGGGGAGGAACAATTATAATTTTTAACAGAATTTAAAAAATGAATATCAATAAAACATTGAGTGGTGTTTAAATGTAGAGAACATATTTCTCTTATTAGCTTATTGTCAGACTTAAGCGAATATGGATTTACTATTCAGTGACAATGCAGAATGGTCCATTTGTTAAATTTCACTGTTCCTCATCTGAAATGCCTATTAAGCAGTTGCTGATTTAAACAAACAAGCAAACAAAAAACCCCTCTGTTATGAACCTAACACTAATTTCATATGAATTTAAGAAAATATATGCTATTTTACTTGGCTTATTTTAGCTACTCTGTCACTGTCACAATGAATCAGAATAATTTATGTGGTAAACACTTAAAAGGTTCCCTGATTCCAAAGGTGATTTTTTTTTTTTTTCTGCTTTACAGTTGTGGTTTTCAATGTTATAATATTTTGAAGCAAAATAAAAAGAAAAGCAGGGTATTATTTTTGAAGTAGTAAATTTTTCTTAGCAAAATGCAATGCCAGGCACAAAGGTGTCATTGTTAACTTTGTCTTTTTACGAAGAAAACAGTTTAAAACAAATGCCTTGAGGATATAAAGTGAACAACAAGGATTAAAACATTAATCTGTTATCTTTCTGAAATGAAGCAGATGGACAAGATCAACAGTGGAAGAGAATACTGAAATAACCTTTTATTTAAAACATACAGATAATGTTGTTCCTTAATCCTTTTAGAAGTTTATTCCTAAATTAAGTTTGTATCTTATAATTGTACATAATTTGCTATATGGAACTTTCCTGGGTACAAATGCTTGCAGGCAGTATACATGCAAAAGTGTAATAAATATCTGAAGCTGAATTAGAACAAGTGAATCAGAACACTTTGAGAAGGGAAGAAGGCAATTTTCTGACAGGACTTTAAAGGTGCTACAGTGATTCAAAAATATATTAAATTACCCATAAGAAAATGCAATCTAAGTAAAATGCGCCATCAGTGAAATAAAAATTTTCTGATTTGATCATCCCAGTTTTTTCAAAAACCAGCTACTGGCTCTATCTTTGTCACTTTTGACCCCTCTAATGGCTTTTTGCTTTTCTAAATGCAGCCTTGGTTTGAATCTTCATCTCCAAATAAAAACCAGTTTCATTCCTACATACTTAGACTTTTTAAATATCATTGACAGTATTCACTTCTCGTAAGAATAATAATTCTCAAGTAAGATGAAAGATGACTTAAAAATAACCCTAGAAACTATGTGATTTTAGTTAAGTCTTTTATAAAACATATAGCTTGCCTTAGGTCAAGTAGCAACTTGCTTAATCCCCCCATTTCAGCAAAGCGTTTTTTGACAGAACAATTTATTAACTCAAGGGAAACTCATATCTAATCCAACATTTTGTTCAACCTCCAAGAACATTACAAATGTCCTCTAGTACATCATGCAAACATTATCTTACTCACTTGGCTCTCCCTTTTACGCTACTTCAAATCAGATGACCTTTCTTTTTCTCTTAAAGCTCACATTGAGTTTATTTTCCCAATACTGTTTTTGCAAGTCAATTTATCATCATGATCTGCTTAACTTTGATTCTGTCCAAGACAGTCACTGACAAGCAACTACAGCTGATTTTGTTTGTTGTGTCTATATTTTATAACAAAGTGAATATAGGCATAGCCTAAAATTTTTAGTTTTGTAAGTATCATGATAACTGAAAGTAAACTTGGCACGAGCCATTTCTATCTGCAGTTTAGAAAAGAGTGAAGGCAATGAAATTAAATACATTGGAAAAGCTATAAAGATTCAGACCCTTGTAATTGAGTAAAACGGTTTGCCATGAGAACATTAGTACAGACTTATATTGGCTTTTAGTTTAGTAAAAGACACTTTAATCATAATGTTATTTAGAAGTATTAGAGGAAGAAAGATGATGATATGGTTCATTGAGTTATACCATTGAGTGATTTCAATAAGATTTTAAAGCTAGTTAACAACAGTCACATTAGAAAAAGATTGTTTGCAGGGGCAAAAATATACTTTAATATCCAAAGCGCTTAAAGCCAAAACCAAAATAAGATCTAGGTTATATAGATTATGTGATCATTACAAATCTTTCAAAGCAAAAACCCTGCACAATCCAGCAAATCAAATCATATCTTCCCTTGGTTTTGTCACTTGCTCCATAATGCGGATTTGTATATAATAAGAAATAGTGATATTTTCATTATCAGTTCCCTGTCCCAGAGGTATTTTCTTTCCTGGGCAGCTTCATATTTGTTTAAGGAACCCTGCCAACAATGATCATAAATTAGGACAAAAGAATCAATTAATCACCTTTAAAAGTTGCACATCATTGTCAAACTCATCAAGAGATCTGGCAACAAAATGGTTAGAATACTTATACAGCCCCCCCTTTTCTGGTTTCCTCTGTGCCTACAGAGGTAAATAAGGGATAGGCATGTTATCTTTAAAAGAGTTTGGGGTTCAGAGCAAGATATAGTTACCTTTATGACCTGACTTGTAGATCAAGACTGATTGCGAGATAACCATTGGAAAATTTCCTATCTAATCTAATGGCTTTGGTGTCAGGTACAAAACACTAAGAAGAAATGGTTACTGTATACCTGTTGAGAGTCATCACTTCTTTAATTGACAAAGGGCTGGGTTTTTTTGAACATGTTGCTTAACATTGTCCCCTAAATTTTTCATCAAACATTAGCTGTGTCAGCTGAAAAAACACATCTGTGTTTAGTAAAGTGTGCGTGCATCTGTAGTTACATGCCCATGACATGCAGCTTTTAAAAGATGAGAATAAAGGATTAAATAGATGTTAACATATTCCTCTCAGATTTAAATAGAACTCTGAGCTTTTAATTAATTTAATTAATTCTTTATAATCAGAATTTGTAGGGCCGATGACACAATATTGTGTTGCTATTTTACATCCCTCCACTCTGAACAGTCATTGACAATATTTGCATTAACATGTGGTGCAGTTATCATAGGAGTGGTATGTAAAGTGGAACATTTGTTGCTGAGGACCTGATGCCACACTGTTATCTGGGAGTTTAATCTCATTTTAGGTACTGAATGTCCATGAGGAGTAGGAGTGTATTTTTCTGTTAAGTTTCATCTACAAGCAATCGCATCACTGCAGTGTGGGAATGCTCCATGATGCAAATCACATTAGTGAGTAGGGACAACTGGGAGATTTCCTTCAACAGTCTCATTCCTCTCCAAATGAACATGCTTATGCAGAGAAGCACATTGTCTGTCTAGCACTCGTGGTAAATGGGTGACTATGGAGCATTCCACTAGCATAAATTCAACACTTTTAACTTTTCCCCAAGATAGCTCAGAAGAACTTAATCTACAGGAAAGTAGTAAGGAGAGGAGTAACAAAGAGAATGCATCATCCTCTCCACCAGGGATTGTGGAAACAGCCAGTTTCTTCTGCAACTGGATGGAGCTTTCCAAGTAATGGAGAGGAGTCATCAATAAGGCTTCCAAAATTGCTATAATCCCAACTGGCCTACACTAGTAGCAAAGATTTAAACTGAACTCTGCCAACAAAGAACAGTCAGACTGTGGTGTAGTTCAACTACTGCCCACAGGTAAATCACCTTAAAAATATTTTAAAAAGCCATATTGGTACTGGGAATCTGTCAGTGTTAAATTCATAGTGAGCTTCCAAATCCAAGTTTGTCAAACACTAAATTTGAAATGCGTATGCAACTTCATGCATTAAGAGCAAAGATTATCTAGCCCATGAGTAAGTAGCAGGGAAGAGTGCAAAACTCATGTTTTTTTTTTTTAAATATCAAATGAACATTCAGATAAAATATTTAAAGTACTCCTAGGCTGATAAAAATAGTTGCTTATATATCACTTAGTCCAAAGAGAGTAGATAAACACATCTGACAGCTGAAGGCTTCTCAGGAGCATTCTTAGTATTTTTCCCCCATATTGAACAAATATCTTTATTATAATTTAAAGCAGGAAAATCCTTTTCCTTCAGGTTCTATTTGAAACAGCATTCTTTGATATGTTTTCATCAAGTTGAGAAACAGATTTTCATCTGAATTTGGAAGCTGTCATAGAAAAATTATTGTCTAGTGAGTTAATAAACATTGTGTAAAAAAGCATTGGACTTTCAAAAAAACCCAGATTTTCAACTTCAGAAAAGCATTATATTCATGAAATAGTGACATATTTCAGCCTCTAGCTTCCATGTACCACACAGAATTCAAATTGATTCAGAAGATTTTGTCATTAGCATCTGAAAATAAGTATAGAAATATATGAATAGACATATTTGTTTTAATGTTTTCTGCATATCTTTACTGTTACAACAGATAACATTAAATTCTTTTACTTGTTAATGAATCATCTCTCAATAAGAAGCATTCACTCATTTACCTTTAAAATTTTTGTAAAATATTCAGAAATAAGTATGACAACAGAATGCCACCAATAATAATCTGGTAGCAAAAAATAACTGGCATTTTCATTCAAGGTTCTCTGTTATTTTACTTGCCAAATTTATACTCACTAAGACCACTGATGGTTGAGATAATCCTTGTGTGTGTCTTCACTACAATAAGCCCCAGATGATGCAAAGTTTTTGCTTGCACCCTCAGTTATATTTTATAGCAGTTACTTGCCACCATTGTTGGAAGTGGGTGGAAGACTTTACTTAACCAAACTTTTTAATAGTTTGCCTCTTTCTCCCCTTTCATCAGCTGGCAAGTGTTTAGAGTATTTTTGTTGCATGTTTTTCAAATATTCCTCTGAATATTTAGGCTTGTCAGACATTCACTCAGGAGTTACTTCAGCTGGTAGCCATGTTCCTAATGTCACAAAACTACTCTGTGCATTGCCTCTATGATTTCTGGTTTTCTACATGTGAAAAACTGGACCCTGGACAAATGCAGATAGGTACCAAGCAGGTTTCTAGTATCTCTCCAGTAGATATTTCAGGTAGCTATCCTCACTTTAATAATATTTCTGAAAAAGGCTATTATTTCAGCATCTCAGGAATATGATACAATTAACATCTAAATAACTCTTCACTTAATAGTTTCACTCTGCAACTGATTTCAGTCAAAAAGATGTCTCACCTATTTCCTAAGTCTATATATAAAATGAAGTGTTCTTAAAAAAGAAAAGAAGAATGTTCCAGAGCCTAAAGGCCAAGTGGCTTAGTCTGGTTTACCTCCATACCAGTTCACCTCAGTACTGCTCCACAGTCTTTGCTTGTTTGCATGAAAGCCATGTGATCCAAAGCTATAAAAATAATCTATTCAGCAAACCCCAATATCTACCTCATTCAACCTTACAAATAAGGCAAGCTCCCTGTTTCCAGGAATCTGCTGTTTCTGCTTGCATATTTCAACCTCGTTTGTTGACAACACTTTTCTCCTCCTTTGTCTGTTCCAAAGAGAGCTTAAAACTACAAAATGTTATCTAATTTTAAAACTGTGCTTCACAAACAGACCCATAAAGCCTCTGATAACAATCAGTTTCTCATCATCATTCATCACACTTAGAGGCTGACCAAGGAAACCTGCAGTTTCATGCCTGCAAAATATTGCTAAAGCACTTGCTGGAGTCAAAATGTGTTCCCCAAAATATATGCATCACCAATAACTTCAGAGAATGAAACACAAGGAAAGATCTATGATGTATTACCAGGTATAAAAAGGAAAGGATGCACTTATGTACCTATATTCAAAAATTTCTCTTAGCTGCTTGTCTGAAGCAGTCCAGAAAACCTGACAGCATGTAATAAATTTGGAGATCTTTATCCTGCTTCTCAGAGGAGGAACTTTTGGTTGACTGAGGCATACTATAAGCTTGTGTACATGAGCTAAATATGTAAGTGCTCCCAGCATTAAAGTCACATGCCACATATATGAGTTTAATGTTCGGTGTTATATTAAACACTCCTGATGAATGAGACAGCTTTAATTGCACTACAAATATTCCATTAATAAAACATCACAGTCTTTTCAATTCTATATAACTTGTTTGAAAACTAAAAATTTGCAATGTGCAATTTTTTTTTTATTTTTCTTTTTTTGCACTTTATGGCAAAGCAGTCATCCTAAAAAGGAACAAGGTCTGATATAGTTACTATGGGTTTCTTAAGTTTCTTTTACATTGCATGTGAAGAGAACACACACTTACAGATGAGACATACTCTTCTGAATTATTTGGAAAAAAAAGTCAGCGTTGACCTCATGATCTAAGTTCCTTATCTTGCTTTTACTAAAGTAAACTAGAGCTTACTATTAATTTAAATTAAATAGGATTAGATCTTAGTTAAACAGTAATATGCTAATAAGATATGTGTTTCTATTATTTTGATATTTTAAGATTTTTAACATTAAAACATGTTACAAACTTGCTTCTAAATCAAAACTATCTTCTGTATTAAAAAAAGTCAGTTATACTTATTGTGCTTTATTTTTTTTGAAACGAGGTCTTTCTTTTAGGATTACTGATTCAGTGTGTGCTTAGTGTTTCATGAGGTAAAAGGGTTACAAGTTACTATATATAATAACTTCCATATAATAGTAATCTATTTTAGATAAACACACCTTAATTCTGTGAAGTGTTATAAGAGCAGACTCAAAAATCTTGAATGAATCCAATCTTCATTAGGTGGCAAGATGGTAACCACAGAAACAAAGGCAATCTTTTAAAAGGTATGTTGTGAAAACTAAGATACATGTAAAATATTTGGTTTACATCACTGGTGTATATATATTCAATGCAATGTGTTAGCATTTCCTGGATATTAGTTGACTGTGAAAGAATATTTTCAAGGAAAATGGCTGGGTATTATATGTTATTGAGTATATCTTACAATTATACCATGTTATATTATGTATTTCAATAATTATTTTGGATTAGAATAGCTGTCTTTCTTTATTCAATAGTGTAACATGTTTCTTGTCTAAAGAAACCATTGCAATTTTGATCAGGAAATAATTTTTTTTAAAGGAACTTATTTTCTCTGTGTGAGATTAACCTACATCTATAATAACCAGATATTTGCTCAAGTAAAAACAAATTGTGGAAATTTTTCTACAGTAAATTTCTTTAAAAGGAAGAAGTCCGTATCTTATCATCTAACTGTGTTGGTGGTCTCTGACTTAAATCAACAGTTTTTCTTATCAAATATTTGCACATCACATGTAGTGAAACTTTAAATAGACATAACAGAATAGATGACTCCTTGACGACAGGGACCGAAAAAACAAAGACGCCAAAGATCCAAATCACTGAAGAGTAGCTGTTACGTTTAAATTGTTTTCAAAATTTGGTTAAAACAATAAACTCACAGATAAAAGCTCTTTTACCCCACAGAATCCTGCAGTATTAAGTTAAGTGAAATACACTTACTCAAGGTAAAACCTTCTGGCAGACTAACAGCAATGGTATTTTCATTCAAAGAAGATGTTTTTGAACAATACATTTCAAACACTAACAGGCTTTTTTTCTCTCACTGTTTATGAAGCTTCATCTTCTCTTTCAACTTATTTTTCCCAGCTAAATCTATGCTGACGGGTCCCTTCTATCTAATAATATTTGTTTTTTCTATACTCCCTAGCATGTTGACATCCTAGAAAAAAAGTACAGACAAATGTTGGTAGCATAATATTCAGTTGACTTGGAAATATGCTGAAAACGCTTTTTGGATGGGAAGGGGAGAGGAGGTATCAGTACTAATAAACAAAATCGGGCCTTTAGAATAAAATTACAGTAAGTACCTTTACTGTTATCATGGCAACAAAAACCTGAAATTAACATTAGCTGGAAAAATAGTCATTAATAAATGGTTTAGATGATCAGATAAAAGTTAACCTCAAACAGATTCACTACCAGACATATTATCAGATTAATGCTAAATAGCTAAATAGCCACATGCTGGAGTTCACCAAGACCACATTGGTCTGCCAAAACCATTACAAATTTTAGTAAGGTGAAACCAGCCTGAAATGCCCAGTTGCCAGATATAATTGGACCTAGTAGCTATTGAAGAAGAAAAACATCATAGTCTCCCATCTTTCATGTCTTGGTGGGTGGGTGGGAGGTGGGGGAGAGAAAGGGTATTACAGTAGTTCTTTCAAATTATGGGTGTGAATTAAGAGAGTGCTTAATAAATCTATGCATTCCATTTATACAATGATTTCCTACATAAAGTGATTGTTGAGTCAGTTCTGTAGTGCCTGTAGAAGCTATGAAGACAAAATGTAGGTAGCAGTGTGTCATCATTTGAGGAAAATTAAGAGTAACTGTTACTGCCAAGATTTATTTGATACATTGATAAAACATTGCATTTGTTACACCTAAAGCTGTGTCTTTTAAACAGAAAAGTATACAGCATAGTACAGAGTGCAGAATCTGAGCTCAAAATGCAATACTGTTGGAAACTTTAAAGCTGAGAGTGGACATGAAAAATATTTTTATATTTCATACAGTCATTAGAATAAGAATGGTTCCCTGTACAAGTTACATCTGTTTCAGTGTAATAAATACCTTTGGGATTGTTCTCTGACACTAAGGTCACCTTGAATACTTTGACCTACACTCATACTTCTCAATTCATTCACCCTGCAAAAACATCATTGGCTTGTCCCAGCTCCTAATTTGTTCAGTTGGGAAAGTGTTAACTGATCAGGGCCAAAAGCAAGCAGAGGATAGTCAAACAATTTTGTGTGATAGAGAAAATGCGACAATTTTCAATTGAAAACATCACTCTCATTACTGAAAATGTGTGCAGATGATAGGTTTCAAACCCATAAACATTAGGGAAACACATGCTGAAGTAAGCTTGTATCCATACTTTATGTAGTTATATCTCTCTAGAGAACTACATAATCTCCTGAAAATTATTCTCCTGTTATTAAGACAGAGCTATAAGATAATTATATTTCTGAACAACACTCCACATATTGTTTGAGGTACTTAAGTTAACTTTTATAGTTGGATAAGGCTTCCTTCTCAGATTGCAGTATACATGCTTCTGCCCAGGGTCTAAACTGATGGTTTTGGCCCAAATCCTATCTTGGTGAAGCAGTCTTATGAGCAGAATATCCAGATACTGCTACAAATGCTACATAGCCTCAATAAAACAAAGACAACCCAAAGATTATAGATTAATATAGATTATAGATTAATATATTATTTTAGCTACAAAAAACCATAAGAGAACCACTACATTGGACTCAGGAAGAAGATTTACTTGTACTATTCCATTATAATTGGGCAGTTGTCCCACTATATTTGCTAGAAAGAAAAAAAAATCAGGCTAAGGCATGGTTAGTGGATTTAATTCACAGATTGCCTATTTCATCACCTAGTCTGCTCTTTATCTATTTAGAATGATCTCATAGTCAAAATAGTGTATTCAATTATAAGCAACTTAATTACATTATAACTTTTATTTATTTTTATTAATATCAGTCTAAAAAGATCTATGAGTATTTTCATGGATGTTTAGTTCCAGGTCTCCTAAGACTGGATCAGACCTGTGGTATTGCACAAGTAAATAAATGACTTTCCTTCCTGTAGCTAAAGCAAATCTACAGCTGTAAAAATGGCTGCTCAGATTAGTTGAAAATGAATTTATTTCCTTTAAATCCAGTTCACAGAACTAGATATTTTTTAAGTGCCAACAGATTTAGGGCTTTTCAGATGCAGGACAGCGTTTCTGTTTCCTAGTTATTATAATGTCAGAGAAGACACTTAATCTTCATTTTTATGCAATAGCCCCGCTACCTATCTAGACTAAAAGGCCAACATTTAGTTATCCTAGAGTATACTCAATAAAAGATTTAAAAAGATTGGCTTGCTTTTATGTGAAACACAAAGAAAAAACTGAAATAAAATATTTGAGAAATATAATCTGAAAATAGTAATCTCAAAATTATCAGTCTCAAAGAGATTTCCTCTGAAGATGTACTCCAGACTTAACCAGCTTTGAAATTTGTTGAGTAAGCTAGAGCTACTCAGAGAAATATTCTTTAGAACTGACCTCATCGACCCTGAGACTTTTAGTTAATACCAGTTTTTCTCTGCTGAGGAGGAAAATTGAACATTTTACCTCATACACAAATAATTAAGACAATTAGTGTCATGTTTATGATCTAATGGATCAGAGGTAATGAAAGAAGCTAGCACGAATAATGAATGGGTAAACAGTAATAATCTAATGATGACATTAATTATCTATATCGGCATCCCACAGACTGAAAATTTCAAAAGCCACCTTGCTGACAGTTTTGCTATGACCTATCTTCCTTTTTTTGCCACGTTGTTGGAAACTACATCTGAACAGAAGTGAGTAGCTATGGAGTTTGGTTAATCCAGAGAGAACAATAAAGAAGATCAACCAAAAGACTTCAGCTTTGAGACAGATAATGTCAGAACACCTCATTTTTAACAGGAAGTGTTTCACCAGTAGAAAATTTATAGCCCTGAGTTAGCACAGTGCTGTTGAAGAGCACAGAGATCCTTATATTATCACTAATAATTGTTTCTTTGGAAATGGATTCACTACTTCCAAACACATATATCAGTCCACCTCCACTCCTATTTCATCCAAAAGAAAACAACTACCATTTAGAACAAAGTCTGAATTGGAGACTCTGTCATGGCATATCTCAGTAGACAAGTGATTTTTTTTTTTTTAACAAATACCTTTGGACAGTAAGACACAAATGTACAGCATACCTATGGTTGTAGAAAATACATCAGCTTTGCTAATCAAACACTTGAGGTAAAAATTCTGCCTCTGTGTAGGACTACTGAGGTGGATAATATTTTTAATAATATTTTATATTATTGTTTCCAACTGCAGAACATGGAGTCTTTTAGAGAGTACCATCATCTCCATTTTATTAGTGAAACTATTCAAGCACAAGGAAGGAAGTGGAAGAGGTGGAAGGGTGTCAATGACAAAATGAGTCTTCTCTGACGGGATCCTTTCTATGATAAATTCACAAGTGTGTTCACTATGGTCACAGACCTGCTTATGGAATCAAATCAAAACAACAAAGAGGATTTGAGGAATAAAAGAAAGGAAAATTCTGAAGGCCAAGTATGAAAACTGCAACTGGCTTTGGTGTGAGAAAGTAAATAGCAAATATTGAACTTTTCCAGAAGATATTTTTAAAGTATTTTCTAGTTTAACTTGACTTTTTTTTCTAAGAAATTTTAATTTTGGAGAAAACAAAATGGAACAAGTGTATATAGTTCTACAGGGTTGCAGTTTCTGCAATTACGATTAAAAAACCCCCATATTTTTATAAGTATATTAAAAAAGGGAGCCATAAATGGGAAAGTGAAAACTCAGACCTGGAAGCCAAAATATGAAACCTGCATTAGGAGTTTCAGTTGCAAAAGCAGGCCTATTATAATAATCCTAGTACCTATGAAGTTTCTCAGGTTTTCAGCAACAATAGTAATTTAATCAATCCTACCGAGAAAAATAAGTGGAGTTTCTTCAGTAGGTGCTGTCCTTGTAATTAGAAAAGTTTAATCAATTTTACTACATAGCGAGACACATGAAACAAGATATTTGCAGGAAAGCAGGTCTTCACAACTTCAAAAAAGCTGCCTATTAAAGAAACTTAAAGATTTCAATCTTATAGAATTAACCTTTCATTAAAAATGCTATCCTTCAATTACAAGTAAAAGGACTAAGTATTCCAAACAGTTTTGCATAGAGTATGCATACTTTTTTGTTTCCATTTTGCTTTGTCAATGTGTTGTCATTCTTTTGCTGAATCAGTTTCAGCATTTTTGTTTTCGACTACTCAATTTTAGTAAACCACACTCAAAATAAAGAAATAAATAATTCTCTGTATACCATGCATGACTCAAAAAATAGCATCACCTTTAGCAGTGTGGGCCCTGTGTGAATTCATTATGTGTATGAGAAATTGTACAGAAAGAAAATTATGAAAGCAATTGAGAGTTATTATAAGAAAGTAGAAAGGATGCTAGCATTCTTTTAGAAATTTATAAACAAAATATGTATCTACTGTATTGTGCAAAGTGCTCCCTAAATACAACTGTAAATCAGAGGGCCATGTATGAAGCATATAAAGCACATGAAGTATATTATTCTGAACTTCAGCTTACTTAAAAGCATTTTCAATTATGTTTGTTTCAAAAGGGATTTTTTTTTTAATAAAATGTCAGCGGAATATGAGATAGTAAAAGTGCTTTTATTGGTAAAATCCTCTATCAATTACTGTGCTTTCTCACTTGTGCATTACAGATTTTAATGTAGGCAGCAGAATATCTTTTTTTTTTCTTTTGTTTAAAGATCTCTGTGTGCCTGGATTAGCATGGACTGGATCCTGGGCCCCAGTAAATTTTCTTGAAACGAGCAACAGTTTATTTCAAAAACAAACAAACAAACAAACAAACAAAACCCCAAACCCTGTCTTTGTTAATGGTTTAGTACATAAAATATTGCACTTCTGGTCAGATTAGACAATCAGTATAATGGACAAATAATTTTAACCTCTATAATTCCACAGCAACACATTTAACTAAAAATCATATAATGTCTTTTTTTTGGAGAAAGGCAAAGCCTACATGCTAGAATCTAAGTATTTGTGCATTAAAGAAAGGATTTACCATCTAATGATATAGAACTTCATCCTGAGCAGGGCTTGGTATAGTGTTCTTAGCTAGACCAAACGAAAGATGCAGGCACCTAAGGAAGGTCTTAGGCAAAGATAAGAAGTTTAAGTTTTTCCTGTCTATATTTAATTTTACATAAACACAAATGTACAACACTTCTCTCTCATTACCTTGTTTCATTTTAATCTTGAGGTACATTGGGTTCTCTACACAGAGAGACATTCCTCATTCTAAAAACTTTGTTTCTGTCTTCTTCCAAAGGGGATTGCCACATGAGAAGGTGCAGAGAATACATTGTCATCATCAAGACTGTCACAAAATGTTCTTGTTGTTGCTGTCTTTTAACTAAGACACAGCCATCAAAGGAGGGTGCTGGTCATGCCCACTTTTTATATCAGCCCAGAAAAAACAGTCCTGAGTCATCTCCATCCTTCCTAATATAGCTGCGGCACTGCACACACACAAAAAGGGCAAGCTTTCTAAAGATAACTGCCCATTTAAGAGGTTAAGTGATGGCTCCTCCTTAGGTGGTGAGGAGATAATTTTTCTTCTTTTCACCAATCTCTCCAAGTGTGAGGGAGCAGCAAGATCCAGTGACTCCCTTAAGGAGGGTAAAATGGGAGCAACCCACACAGAGGCCAACACACAAAACAAGGTGCAGTCCCACAGTGTCGAAGCATGGTGGGCAAAGTCAGATACTGGCAACAGAGTCCTCAACAGCCCCAGACCCAGCAAGCAACAAACTAGATCCATCCAGGGAGTCCAGTCAAAAGCAAAAAGACACAGGGACAGAGTCAAGCTGTAACATAAATCCAAAGCACCCATACAAAAACCAACATAAACCCAAGAAACCAAACAAAAAGCTGAAGACCAGTACTCTTACGCTGTAGGTACGGCAGGCCTAAGCTTATAAAGGGTCCTGGGCCAATGCACAGATAGTGTGGATCTAGGATAGATGGAGGTCTAGGTGAGGCTAGTCAGGGCCGTTAAGAGTTTTTTGGTGCCCTGAGGAACATGACTGAAATTATTTCCTCTATTCCTCTTAGATTATTTGTGACAATAGTGGCTTATCAAGATCTTATGATACAATTAAAAGTTCTCATTTGTCATCCCAAAATAACCCTAGGCATAGGGCTATAAAAATACCCTCAATCTGTAATTTTTTAGTTAGGTCATTGAGCTTGAATCAGAAATTCTGGATTCAGCCCTCTACTCCAAGGTTTTTTTCCCCCTTTGATATAAGTGCACGTGGCACTTTACCTATTCTAGGTCTCATTTGAGTGGCCTCCCTTAAAGGTTTCCTTTTGTACAGAAAGGAAGACAACCTCTAAACTTTTTATCCTGCTATTTAGGATATTCTCCTGCCAGTTGGACTAGGGATTCCAACTTGTTCAGGCTCAGGTGGTCAAGAATTCTAACCAGAATATTGAATGAAAAGCAGACAGTGCCACCTTATCCTCCAGGATCCAAGATACAGAAAAAACAAGATCTGCTCAGTTTTTGGGTTTGTTTTGGTTTTGGGTTTGTTTTTTTTACAGACAGCTAGAAAAAAAATATCTCTCAAAAACTGTGTCATTTGACTTAGCTTCCTTATCAGAGGATATTATTTCCAGGACCCACCAGTCACAGGAGGCATTTTCTATTGTTTGGCTGAGGAAACCTGTGAACAGGTCTCAGTTAGGAAGAATCTTAAATCTAATCTCTGTAGCCCTTACAATTACATTTACAGAGTATCTCATCTGATTATTAGTACCCTGATGAATTAATCTTTATCTATCAAACCAATGTTCAGTGCAGAATTGACCTAAGTGGGGTTTAATATGTATTTCATGCTAGAATTTATTTACATTACAGTTTTCTTAACATGATTGAGTTACTGTAGTGATATCTCAGAACTGAGAAAATAAAGTGGAAGTAAGAAATAGTTAATTAAAAGTAATAGCCTTTTTCTTTTTTTCTTTCTTTAAATGGACAAAGTAACAGCTGGCCACAACAGCTGCCAGTGTTCTAGTTTTTGGACAGATGTATTTTCCATGTAATTTTAAGTTCACAAAGACCAGATGCTTCCCATGGTTGCTCTAACCAGTTTTTCCATGTTCAGTATTCTGTGACTTGCTTTGAACTAAGGCTTTTGTTCTTCTCCTGAATCTTCCATTATTTGTATTTACAAAGTTGTCAGGTAAGGCAAGAGATATTAAGGTCAAAATTGAATTAACTTAACCACACATCACTTCTTTTGAAGTATTTTCTTTTTAGACTCAAAGCTAAAATTATCATACGTGACACTGCCTTTACATCTGTATAACGTGTGCGCGTACCTCTTCAGAGAGGAATTAAAGCTACAAAATTCAATGTTTCATGTAAACTCGTGTTAAAATTTAGAAACTAATTTGCTTTAGAAAGGTCCATGCTCCCAGTTACATTTATATTGAGGAAAATTTAAATATATCTATTTGCTTACATGAAGGTTGGACTATTTCCTAGAATTGTAGTGGAAAACTGGAAAACAAAACAAACTACAGGATTGAGTTCTAAAATTTTCTGGGCCAAATCTTGATCTTACAAAATGCTGAGCATGCTGTCACTGATCCAACAAAATAATTAGGCCCAGCAATTACAACAACTGTTTAGCCTCAAGGATGAGAGGGATGTCTCACTGGATTCAGCTGGACAATTCCAATGTTTAGCTCTGAGTACAAAAGTAGTTGCTCTGCTGGAATGAGTCCAGAGTACTTAGCATATTGTTAGATAGACACTTAAATGAGCCACAGATTGATCTTGTCCTCATGTTTAGGGCTGTGCAACTCATTATTTTTCAGCATAGGTTGAAGTGATGACAGACAATTAAAGAGAGGTAATTGCAATGAACTCTATGTATTTCATATGTGATGGGACATGAGGAGGAATTGGGTTCCCAAAGTCTGTTGCCAGAGCCCTGGCATACAGGTAGTTAAGCCAGAAAATGTCATACCACACCTTTCTCAGTGAGAACAGCACACCCATACAAAATTATTTTGGCTGTGCTGAAAGAAGAATTAAGCATAGTCTTTCACCTACATAGCAAGGAAGTAAAGATTAAACAATTTATTCTTTATGATTTTATGTATATGTTTTATTCAATTACTCATTCTGTCCAAGAAATATTCAGCATGTGCATCCTCAATTGTTAATAATATTTTATCTATCTGGACAGGGAATAGAACAAGAATGACAGAAAATAATTAAAATACCTCAGATTTTAAATGCTTAATAGTCATACCTGATGAAGTATACCTGATTCATACTGTTTGCAAAGAAATATATTTGCACTGCTAAAATAATGGAGGCATTTGATTACTTAATCCTTGTATGGAAATTATATATATAAACCCCCCAAATTTTCCTCAAGCTATTTTTGTTTCTACTATCTTCATGTATATCCTCAATTATTAAATGGATTGTAGCATATACACCTAACATGTATCCCTGTGACCTATGTATTGCATCTTCATATTTTTAATTTCCTGTTATCTCCTAGAGGTGACTTCTTATGTGTTTTGTACCTTGTAGTGTCTTCTTAGCTTGGTGGAATCGGGTGTCTTGTAATTTTAGTCAATTATTTCTGTGGTTCTTAGGATCTCAGGGACTATGTTGTTAAAGTATATCCAATGTCCATCTAGTCAAATCTCTGTTGCTGACTGTGGACAGTACCAGACAGAATACAGAAAGCAAATTCCTAGCAGTAGTCATGGAAAAAATCCAGCTTCCCCCATGACAGCTTTATGCTGGCCTTAAAAAATTAGAAATTAATTAAAATTCTGAAATGCTGCAATTTACTATTTTCCAAAAAAATATTTTCTGCTCTTGCTGTTTAGCATTGCTCTAACTTACACTTACAGTTCTTGGTATATATCAAAATACTCTTTTTTTTTTTTTTTTATTTTTAACTTTTGATCTCAAAACTTATCCATGTGTTAAGTATGTGCTGAGTAACAAGGATTTATGATCTTTGACTTTCCCTCAGTGACCTTTGTCAAGGGCATTGTCATGCACAGTAAAGTCTCCTGATCAACCCTCTGTATTATTATATGCTATAGTTCATGTGACACCTCCTTGGCTATTTCCTAGGAATTATGTTTGTTCACATCTCTCTTCTTCATCTCATCAATGCCTTTTCTTCTTTCATAATTGCTCTCATGGTCATTCCTTAAGCTTGCTTTAGTATTCTAAAATAACCCTGCCTTGAGATGGATTGAGCACTTCTTCACATAGTCCTTCAGATAATGTCATATCATAGATAATCCCTCATACTTTGTAAGAACTAGCAAGAAAGTATTTTAGTTTCTTTTGTAGAAAGTGCCATCTTTTCATAAAAATGCATAAGGTCAAATAAAAAATGGAAACACTCCTGCTTAAATCATTACTATAAGAGCAATATTTTAAAGACAACCTAGTACCAGGAACTAAGTATTTCTATATGTTTCAACAACACCACACCTCTTTCCCCCCAGTTCCTTTCCTGGTTAGACTCTACTGAACATTGTGACAAATTTAATTTCTCTGGAGAGACTGGTTCATAGAAAAGATTGGAATGATTATATATCCAGATTATGTGAAGCAACATATCAATACCCAGTTTAATACATTTGTGTTTTTTTTAAAGATGTCTTTTTTATTTGTTTGTATTTATTACATTTTTATATTACATATATTTATTATGGTTTTATGTATCTAAGAGTAAAAGTATAAAGAAAAACTTATTTAAACAAAAGGACACTTTGATAGAAACACAGAACTAAAAATTTTTCAGGGATTCATCATCCAATTCTAAGAAACTGGAATTTAATTCTAACATAGTTAGCTAAGGCAAGCTAATTATTTTTTCTTATCTGGCTAAAACCGGTATTTAACACTGGAGGACTGGGAATTCTAGGAACTGTGAATGTGGCCAGATATACCCATCCAAAAAAAGTAAATCTACAAATGTCTGTTAGCACTTACTGCAGTTTTAACAAAATTTTCTAAAATAAAAAGGGACCTTTATGATGAAAATTGACTGTGCTTTTACGCTTTGATCTTTTTGTAAACACAGCCAGCACCAGAAAATGGAGAAATTTGAGTGCTTTTAGGAGTTACAAATCATTATATTGCTAAGTTAAGTTGTAAGTAGGGGCAGTGGTAACAAGGATAAGGGAAGGATTTAAGAAATGTTAAGGGGGTTATAGACATCTCATTAACTTCACTCAGCATTATTTCCATGGTACAAATCAGGTGATGCTACTGTGAATATCTAACCACTTTCACCATTCAAGTTTTCCTTTTCACTTTGCATAGAACAGCTGAAAAATCTCCTTCTTTGCTTGCTTTTGTTTTTCTTCCTTTCTTTTTTAGTATGTTAACTGTGACTAGTCCATTAAACAAGAATAACTAAATACATTTTGACTTAAGATATCTGACTGTTCTATGTATTTGACTTAAAATATCCAACTGCATGTCCTTAGAGCACACATTGTAGAATTTTACAAGCACTAAAGAGTATTGAACCACTAGGTCAATGTTCCCACAGATGTAGAACATTAGGTTACTATTTCAAAAAGCATTACCTACCATTTGGTATGCTCAGACAGCTGTGTGTACATAAATTGGTAACTAGTGTTTGGCTCAGTTTACAAGAGTAACCAAATTTGCTCATTCAATCCATTTCCTGGCAACTACAGTGATTCATTAGTAAATTGTCTGCCTATAAGCAATCCATAACCATGGCTTCTTCCCAAAACTGTTTGCATTATCTGGATTACCTTCAAACTTTAATAGGGATTTTGTGAGATACCAAGAAATGGAGTCAGATTTATTAGGTTAATCATAAGATAGCATTTTTTTTATGGCTGTATATTCTAGGTGATCAAATGGATGACCCACTTTATGCAATTCCAGCAAAAAAGAGGGTTCATACAATGTTCTCCCACAAATATAAAACCCTCTTTCTCCGGATAGAAGATACAACTAATAAAATGTTCCCTAGTGACACTTCCAGCTGAAGAGGACAGCCTTGTGAACTCATAGACATTCATCAGGACACTGGTCTCCAATAGGCTAAAAACTCTGAAAGTCTTCATGGTCTTAGGAAACATTGCCCCTAACTACTGTGCTAATAAGTATTTCAGAGTGCTCTTTGTTCAGAATCACTTCTGATGGGTCCTCATGGATGATAAGTTTTCCAGAGATCACAAACAGGAGTGCTTATGAACCATTCTTCTGAAATCTATTCTCCTTTCGAACACAACATCTATATAATGAAAATGTTTTCATGAGCATGTGTATAATACGAGTCTGATGATATTATAGCATAACAATATTTAAGCCATCATTATCTGATAAGTACACCCCAAGAGTTGCCAACTTATGTAAGAAAATGATCAAAAGAATGAGGTTCTTCTTTCTAGTACTGTGCTCCAAATTAAACAGGCAAGTTTGCTGATGGTGCTAAATCTGAAAAAAATATTACTGTAATTTATTGATTTCAAGAGCACACTTTCCAGGTGATGTATATAAGGCCCCATAAGACTTGCACACTAATTCTCTGACTCTTCATCCTTCACCAAAACAGGCTCATAGACTGAAAGCAGAACTTATTTGCTCTATACGCTGTAGATTAAGTTAAAACAATGCTCAAAATATACTTCTGTGGTATGCAGTTACTATGGAAAACTGGGGGATTGAAAATTTAAAGGAAGAGGAAACCATCAAGTACATAAAGTGTATGTGTAAGACAGCCTATCCAAACACCCTGAAATTTCCCCCTGAACAGAAATTTCCCACATTTTTATCACAACAACATATAAAATACAGATTTTCTTGCCTGCTTGCACCCTTAACCAGTCTTAATGCAACACGTAACATCTACTGTGTTGTCCAGAGCTCCTCACTTCCTTTTCTCTTTTCCTCCTTTTTCTCCATTAGCAAATCCAAATTCCCATAAATTGTCCAGTGTTCAATCCAGTTTTACATGGATTTTACCAGACTCAGTTGTTACTTTTGAACCAGAGCTGAAATGATTTTGATGAGCATTATCTTTAGAAAACCAAGGAAGTTATATTAAAAACCTAAATCAATGCCTTTTCTCCATTCCTTGCCCTCTCATCCCCAAATAGCCTCCTTTTTCCATGAAAAATTAGTCTTAAAATATAAATGGATCTAAAACTTGTCAACCAGATGATCAGGGTAAGAAAGAGAATGAAAAACTACTCTTTTGCTCTAGATTCTAGAAGGACATATGAATATACATAGTTCTTCATAAAATGTGTTCTTCTGCTTATTGTCTCTGGTCTCACAGCTCTGTTTCAAAAGAGAAAATGGCTTAAGCCACAGATTCCCATTTTACTATAAATTTATTTGTGACTTGGTCAGCCCATTACTGTAATGAGAAACAACAAACTAGAATCTCTTCACTAATCCATCTGGCTTCTGGCATGTATGTGACCATGCTGGTCAGGAATCACTCACATAAGAAGCAAGAACAAAATATGATTCAGCAGGCCTTATCCAACTGCCAGCACTGGGACAGAGCCAGCTGCTGCAGGAAGTGGACCTCTGTCCCTACATCCTCTTTCGCATTGGGAGGAGCATCAACACATCACATTGTTCCTTCTAGCAATGTAATAGGAGGAGGTTGCTGAGTTGGAGACTCTCAGAGGGTGTCAGGCAACAGATGAAGCCTGCCATGTTTTTGCTTACGCCCAGAAAAAAAGATGTTGCCACTGCAAGCAACCTGCAGTCCTAAACCACTGTACTGATCCCATAAGTCAACTTTTTTCTTTCCTGAACTCCACATCAGGCAGACAAGTATTACCTTTCTCTTGCCCTTAATAAGATCAGCTAAGAAAAACTCATGTTAAGAGTCAGAGGCTTCCATTATGGTGACAAATTATATTGTTCATAATATAAACAAGTTAATCACGTTAATTTGAACTTTAAACATTTCTGTTCTTATAAGTTAGAAGGAATAGCAAGATTTTATTCACTGAAAAGGAGAGTAAATATTCCAGAGTTCTCTTTTCACTATCAAAAAATCTTCAAGGGTGCAGTCTGATCAAGAAAGAGTTTAGATGTCTGCTTACATATGAATAACATGCCCATCATCCCGTTGATAAACAGTGCTGCTTTTGGGGTTATTAGGGTCTAGGGTCTTTTTAAGCTCTTATTTTTATTTTACAACAGTGAGTGGGGAAAGAAAAAGCATAGCAAAGTTTGAATTTTGGGTCTTATTTCCAAGTTCTAATAATCTTGTTGATAGACAATACTGGTAGGACTATAAAGTCAGAGTTAGCACTTTGAGAGATTTTGTGAAATACACTATCTGATCAGTTCTAAGAACATTCAAATAGAATAAAATAACATATCACTACAAAATCGATCTCTGGAAATCCATGAAGGGTACCTAGCAACCCTTTATTATTTCAGCTGTATTTTTGTTAGAAATTCTTCATTTAGAAACACAAATCCAATGTTCAGAAGAAGATGAAAGATTTTCTAAGAATCTCAGGAAGGGGAATTGTAAGACCTGTTTTGATATACTGTTTTGAAATTGTCAGGATTGTTCTATATTCTGGTTTTGTATGATCTAGTTTTAACTGTAACTGAACAGTAATGGCATATAGTCACATTGTCCTGTATTTTAATCAATATCATTGTCAGGAAGTTTTCTTTTAAATATATCCAAATTGCTTTTCCCTTTCCCGAGTTATAGCTCAATTTCACACACAGTTCCAGGACTCTTTCTGTCCTGGAACTACCCTAAACCATCCCTATGCCTACAAGATACCTGAAATCTTCAAATGTCCAGGGATTTATTGTATCAACTGCTTCATTATTATGTTAATGAGTTTGAGTGGGTGTGGGTGCTTTGGGCTTTGTGGAGAAGTTCACATAATTAAATTCTATATTTATGAAGTTTATAATATCAATATGTTTTTATGCATCTCAACAAAGAGGCCAAATATGTTCATGAGACTTTATTTATTTTCTCCTTTCAGTGTGGTTGGTTTTGCAAATGTAATATTATCTAAACCTGTTTCTGAACACAGTTTCCTCTTGTACACAAAGATAAACAGACATAAGAAAAAATGAAAGAAAGAAAGAAAAATGAACTAAGCTGACAATTGAAAGTGGATTTTCCATGCACACTGTTTTATATTGCAGTCAAAATCTCTGAAGCTTTGCAAGTCCAAATTTAGTAGCTTGTTAAAAGGACCTGATTTTCAATAGGTCTTTGCTGAACATCATGTAAGTAGAAGCATTCTTTAAATACCTTTTCTTTAGGGCCTCTGAACCAAAGGCGCCCAATATGACTATTTAAAATCTGAGCAGAGCACAAACACTGGTGCTTTACCATATTCAGAAAGATTAACCCAAAGACCTGTCTTGGGCCACAGAGAGTGACCTGGCTGGGAGAGGGACAGGTTTTCCATGCAGCATTCTTCTTGTTTCCTTTCCCAAAAAAAATCTTTTTAGCAACAGGGTTTTCTTCAGTTAAATCACAACCTTCCTTAATTTTCTTACACTGGTGATGTGCACATCTTTATTTACATAAGGCACAAACACCAAACTTGTCATATTTGAGTGTTGGAAGTTAGGCTTCTAAAAATGTGCTTCGGTTCCTGAATAGAAATGTCCTTCAGTTCCTGAACAGAAACGTCCTTTGAAATTCAGAGTTCCTTGTCCAAATGCCTGTTTACCTTAGGAATAAAACAGTCCAGGGTTTGTCCTGTGGTCCTGAGGCCAAATGCAGTGGCCAACCTTGTATTTGTATGGTAAAACTCTCCAAAACAGGGTGGACTCTTTTGTGTTGCCTTCTGGGAAGGACTGCCCTCACTGCTCCTTAATGGGCTCCATACCATGCACCAGCGTTGCCTGAGAAAGCATTTGTGGCACTGGGCCAAAAAATGCCAGGAACTGTGCAGTCAAACAACAGTAGTTTGCCTGCACTATGTTAACAGTTTATTGCCAAGTCAGTATTGCTAACAGATACAGCTACTTGTGTGCAAGTGTTCAAGCCTGTTCCCCGGCCTTGATTAGTTTATTAGCGCACCTATAACTAATGCAGTGAGGTTTTGGGGTTTGTTTGCTTGCCTACTTAATTGTATGTTTTGCTTTTAGACACCAGCAGAGCAAAAAATTCTAAAATATTTCAACCTATCCTTAAACTGAAGATGGTGGATTTACACACGCAAACTTTAAATGAGAGAAAGGATAATGCAGTGTGTTGGATGCTTATGTTTGGGCTTAGAAGGGCTGTAATAATCTCCAGTCCATCAGACTTTCTGTGAGACCACCAAATCACTTGGCCTCTCGGTGTTTCAGTCCCACACCTGCAAAGTTGTATTTTTAATTCTTCCCAGGAGTCCTGTTAAAAATTATAAGGCTGGCTGACTTTCTGGCAATTTCAACTCTGTCACAGTGCACAAATAAATAGGGAACGATTGTTCCTAGCTCTGACTCTTAGAACAAATTTAGTCTATAACTGTCTTGATTATTCCGGAGTTCAACAGCTATTACCATAGCAACATGTTTTAATAACTTCCACACTGCACAAAATACACTAGAATTAGGTTAATTCTGTGGTTAGGCACTGTACATAATATGCAACTCTCTGGATCCCCATGGAGACTACAAGGAATGCACATTCCAAACAGGAGCTTAATCAACAGATCAAAGCACCATACCTGCCAATGAAAGAAGATATTTTCACCCTTTTTTACAAAATGCCTTTATTATCTGCAACATATGTTTAAAAGGAGATTATTCATTTTAAAGTACATGATTTTAGTGAAAACAATACTGTGTACAGAAACTCTCGGCATTAACTATCGTATCTCTGGAAAATATTTATTATGTTTCAGGATTAAAGAGAAGGTTATCATTTTTCTACACCTTTACGTCCCACCAAATACCAAATCATTGTAAGAATATGCTCTTTGTGAAAACATTTTAAAAAGTTTACTCATGTACAAAAGGATAAATTCTTCAATTTCAGTTCAGCTTCCATTTAACTCAATTAGGCTTTCTAGTTAATTGTTTTTTTAAACCCATTATCTTTTCATTTAGATCACTGATATTAAGATCAAGAGTGATTAGTACAGATAAGTAATATATTGGGCAGAATTACTTTCATGATTACATATCATGAGAAAAAGCCAAGAAAAATCCCATTTATTTTCAGTGTATCTCTTTTGAAAATAAGACAAGACATTCATAATACCACATACTTGTTGCATTTTCAGCCTTCTGTATGCAAGTGTCTTTACAGCCTTTGGATACCAGACAGAGAAAACACACTCAGAAGGCTGAGGACAGATGAAATAAAATTTAATAAAAGCAGATTTAAAGGCTTCCTTCCCCTTCTTTACACAAATGCATATAAAATATAACATATTTCTAAATTTTTCTCCTCGCTGTCTATGATTTTGTAGAATCCATTTTCATTTCCTCTTTCTAGCCATTTAGATTTTTTTTTCTTGGAAAAGTTAAATTTGTCTCCTACTGAGTCAGTTTAGAGAGGAAAAAGAAATTTAATTTTAGTAATTAATGTAATTTTGTCAATCCATATGACTAATCCCATATTCAAACTCAGGTTAAAAAATAGATAAATGAATTTCCAAACAAAATGATGGAAGCAGTATAACCAATGTATTGTATCAATGAAGAATGTGTGCAGATGCTTTTTTATTCAAAATTTTAAATTATTAGTTTGTAATTATTGTGTGTACTTGTATCACTAAATATAGTATAGATGTTTTCCTAACAACTTCATCTTGTAGTATGGTATGTTACCTCTTTCCTTAAAAAGGACTAAAAAATTGCCTTGGTGAACAGTAATTTTAATTTTAGTTCAGCTGCCTCATGCTATCTAAACTGTGTATGAAGAGAGGCTTAAGGATGTACCTCACCAGTCCCTCCGCTATGCCAAAGAGCTGTCATATGGATTTTTGTCTCAGTCCCAACAAGGTAGTCTGCAAGGTGATATTACAAAGAAAGAAAATATTGCCATGCACACCTCTTGGGAGTTGTAGCTCTCAATTGAAATGTCAGTGGACTGTTTTTATTTTTTATTTTTTATGTTTGAACATAAATGAGAGAGGGAATCAGGAGGGTGGGGAGGAAACCTAGAACTCAGAATATGAAGTACTGAGTTGTATAAAGTATAAATGTTGAATTATTTTTCAGTTATAACAATGACATGTTTAAATGTTAACATTGACACATGTCAGAAGTAAATATATATTGAGTACAATTGCGTACTGTAGTCATTGGTGTTATATGAATTTCTTTAAAAATAAATAAAAGCTTCCAAGAACAGCCCAGCTGCTGAGGAGAATTCCACTGTGCATCTGGACAATGTTCTGCCACATCACAGTGTCTAAGTGACACCAATTACTCACAGGATAAACCTTGATTTTTGAACCCATGATTAGGAGGGCTGGCAGCAGAAGTCTAGATATGCTGGAGAAAGTTAAGTCATAAGAAAGGTCACTTTTACACTGGCTGCTTCCTATAAATGAGCAAATCTGTTTTCTTAAATTTGTGCTGAGTTTGCTATTTCGAGCTATAATTATGAAACCATATTTTTTCTTTTCATGAACTTGATCAAGATTTCCATGAAAATACAAGTTTGACAAGCCATAACAATGCAAAAATTTCCTAAGCTAGTGCACCACCCACTGAGAATATTGCTCTATATCTGAATCAGACATGAGTCAACATCTAACAATTATTTAGAAGGGGATAAGGTGGTATAATGCAAAACAAAGCTCTTTCTTTTCAGTAACTGAAGAATTAAAAGTAATTTTTAAGATCATTGTAATTTCCTTTTCACTTTATTGTGATCCCAAAGACTAGAGGATGTGGTACACAAAGTATTATTTTTGTTTATTTGTAATTCCTATCATCAAGCTTTGATTAGCCAACACAATTCCCATCGTCAGTCAACAATGATCTTGAGGTTTTGTTGCCTCACCCATAGACCCAGGCAGGTGTAGACTAGAATGTTTGTTCTTACCTTTAAAAATACTTCAGAAGATGGTATTGGGCAATTACTGCAAGTCTGGCCTGTAGAAGTCCACTGAACTTCTAATCTGCCATCCATCATGCTGTGGTTTCTAGGCAGCTGAATTCAGGGTATAAAGAAGAAATATTACTGTTTCTTCTTTTATTCAACTCTAATAGTGCAGTCTTTGTGCTTTCATAAATGTTTTTTGAAAATGCAGTTTGGACTAAGATTTGATCCAGAACAGCTCCTGACAGGAAACAGGAACAGGAAATGAAAGAGTTGATGTGTATTCATAGTATTCAAAGGCTTTTAAAACCTTTTCTACCTTTTCTTCCTTTCTTTCTAGTGGTAGTGGGAAGGTAAGTGCTTCAAACAACTCTGTCCTCTGAAGGTGATAAAAAGCTTATATTCATGCTGAGTTGTACCAGGAGGTATTGCGGTGTAAGCTGAATTTTATCTTATTGTTCCCCACAGATTGGGGAACATCCAATATCCCTCCAATATTAATAAACTTCTATTGTTATGATATTGCTATGATGTTCAAGATAAAAATAAAAAATACTTGGTTTACATATATATGCAATTTAAATAAATATACACTCAGAAATCTTTTTGATACACGTTGCTTGATACAGCTCTTCACTTATTGTCTCAGATGCATCTGTGCTCAGTGTATACAAGAGAGCTATTGACTTGCAGAGTGTTTGTATTAAAATATATTCTATCCTTCTTTTTGAAATAATTTTTTCTCATATTAGCGATTTTTAGCATTATTGCTTTGCAGAAAAATTAAGAGCGATGAGCACTGGATAGGAGATTAATTCATGTGAAAATAGTAGCCTTGAAATGTAAGAAAAATAGGATGAACTGCATCAGCGTAATACATCAAGTCATTTAAGGACAGACTAACAAGACTTTAAATCTAGGTTGATCTTCACTTGAAAGAGACAAAGGAAAGGAGAGGTGAAAATTCTCAATTAGTTTGATAGAGGGTAGAGACAGAGAAGAGTACATTGTAAAAGTCATGGATGAGAGTTGACCTGGCATACCATACACGCCTCAGGAAATATGAATGTGAAATGGAACCAGAACAGGAAAAAGCCACTAAAGGGGTCAGAACAAAGGATACATTTATAGGAGGCAACTAAGTTAGCTTGTTTTACTAAGCTTATCAACACTGAAAGGACTAACTGTAATATATATGTATAATCTATATATAAATACACAACATATATGTAATATAAATGCATAAATATGTATATTCCATTTATAAATATGCAAGACATGCTTAAAAGCTGCAAAAAGTAAGGCCACACTGAAGTATAACATTTCCGATGAGAAAAAAAAGTAACATTAATACATTTAGTCTCAATATGATTAAAAAAGAATGAGATTTTATAACAGCTTTCCTAGAACATTCGCTAGTAGAATGGAGGGATGGAGGGAGGAAACTACTGATTTTTAAGGTGAAGCTTGGTGTGTTTATTATATGATCACATAACATGGTTCTCTGATATAAGAGAGTGCTAGGCACAATGACCTCCACAATATTTATAGCTGTCTGAGTTGTTGATCTCCTAATGCTGCTAAGCAACATCTTATGTCATGACTATGGTTCATGACCACTTTGAATTTTGCCAGACAAAGGCTCAAGATTCAGTAAACATATTTCGTATGAATGCCACTCATTTAAATATACATAACTTAACAAAACTGTCACAAGGAAGTCATAATGAAAGTCCATATTTTCATTCAGTCAACAAATCACTCATGCTCCAGGAGACCAAATGTAAATATCTTTATGAGGCTATTTCTCTCCCATCCCAGCTGAGACAGAACAACTAACCATATATAAGCCCTTAGTCACAGTGAGGGGTAAAACATAGCTATTTTACTGTCTGTGATTAAAACATCTATTAATAGAGTATACTATATCAGCTATAGCTGATTTTAAAAAGAAGTTAGATTTATCTTTCTATAAATAACAGATAGTGAAAAAGTATTTTTTATTTTCATGCAACACTGATTTGCATCAGCTTTACCTTCCTATGAAATCCAAGAGAGAAAAAAGGCAAGGTAGTTTTACTTTAAGGTAGACCAGGGCTATGTCTATAAAGCAGAACAGAAAGATCTTTAGTATATAGTAAAAACCTCTGTATATGCTAATTCTATAGCATAATACTAATATAATTTTAATATGCAAAATGGACATTTTTTTAAATCCCAGGTACCTGTCATATACTTCCATTACAGAGAAAACATAGCAAAGGACCATAGCAGTCCCATAAAATAAGTTTTGCTTAATAGTTCTGGTCGTCTCAAAGACTCAAACAAGGTCATGTCCTCAGCTTAAGGGAACACCATTGTCTGATATTAGAGAACTGAACCCCCCCGTCTGTGAAGTTTCTTCCCAAGAGTAAATGTTATTTTTAATTGGTGAAAAATAGAGCATACTAATTCTATCAAATCCGTGAATGAATTACATATGTGACTATGTTCACTTGATTAGGGTATTGCTTATGAAGACAGTTTTGGAAAGGGAAATGTATAAATAAATATCTAAGGATATTTATCGGTAGAGTACTATTTGCAGAGCAAACTGTGTAAGATCTATACTCTCCTACCACTAGAAAGTTTCTCATGTCAGTTTTTTAAAACTCATAAACAGCTGAAAGGCTCCCAAAATATACCTTTTCTTAATAAAAAATTATCAGTAACCCTCTTTTTTTTTTTTTTTAAATGTGAAATTGCTGAGGATTAAGAAATGGTTTGTGCCCCTATTTGCAGTTAAGGTAAATTCCGTAGACCCTGTTTCAGGACTCTTTGGTAGAGAAAGATAAGTTTTCTTTCATTTAAATAGGAAAGAAGCCATGGCCACAAGTTAAAAGAAAAAAACCACCCAAAAAAATATTAAATTCTTCCTGAACACAATAAAAAACTTTTTTACTGTGAGGTTGATCAACACTGACATAGGCTGCCCAGACAGATTGTAGAATCTCCCTCCTTGGAGATATTCAAAATATATTTGGACAGGGTGGGCAGCCTGCTCTAGGTGGTCCTTCTTGAGCAGGAGGGATGGACAAAACAATCTCAAGAGGTCCTTGCCAACCTCAACCATTCTGTGATTTGTGATAATCTTCTATACTTTTATATCCATACTACCATTTGCTTGTCTAAATCTATTGTTGTTTAAAAAGCCATCTCATGACAAAGTTTCAACCTTTCAGCATAATATTTTCAGTAGCATTCAGAATTAGTCTTATTCTTCACTTACTAATACCATGCAAAAGACCTAATGTGAGCAAAAGACATTCTGTATCTCAGTAGTATTAAAAAAAAAAAGGAAGAGGAGATTAACATAATAAATTTAAAATACTTCTAGAAGTATAATACAAAAGTATTACAACAAACCAGAATGTCAGCTTGATTTTTCTTTGAACTAATTCTAGGTGCTATGGTCTAGGGTTTCTGAGCAACTCATTCTCTAAACTGCCTGTTTAAGTTAATGTGCAAATGGCTATTCATGCTTCAGTGCTTCTATATCAGCTTTTACTGGAGGTTGTTTTCAGAACTATTTTTATTATGTTTGCTGATTGATTAATATTTCACTTCTTAGCAGCAATTGAAAGAAAACTTGGAATGATAAAACAAACAGTAAGTCTTCACCATACTTGAATTGCTGCCCAAGACTTATATAAGTCAAAGCAATGATCAACATACGATATGGACTTTATCAGCACAGATTATAAGTGAGTGTGTTGTGGAAAGAACTTTATTTTAAATGAATGACAAGATTTTTATTTATAAGCACAAAACCCCAACAATAATTAAATAATATTTTCAAAAAGTAACCTCTATAACACCAATCATAAAATCAGAAGAAATCCTGTATTTATGACTGTGCACAAATAGGCTTTTTTTTTTAACAAAACCAGAACTTTATAAGAATATGCTGGAAAAGTACTACACAGACTTTCACAATAGTGGACTCCTGAATTTCCAAAGATTGGGCCTCTGGATCCAAATTTAAAGGCAATGCTTGGTTGGTGAACAATAAGTAGACCATATCAAACACCAGCAGGCAATTCTGCTTCCATTCACAAGGTGTTGGGTGGCTCACTTCATTATAATATGCCTTTATAATACACCATTTAAAATGCAGAGCAGGACATAGCTCTAATTTGAATAAGGTAATGAGAGAAGGGTACGTGCGTATGGTGCATTGTGTGATTAGGAGTGTTCAGCCACTCTGGGCAGTGGCCCTGAAGGGAAAAAAGGAAGTATACTGTCTGCTTAAGCATTACATGCCCATTAAATCACACCGTGATCAGTTCTTACAAAAAGGCTCAGCTGAAAAAATTAGTAGCTAGATAGACAGAAAAAGATATCCATATGCTATAAAATGTCACACACACATATATACACAGGTAAGATCACCTGAGCTATATTGACATATAGTATGTCCATGCATAATATATACAGGTATAAATTTAGAAGCACACATATAAAAGACCACAGATGAAGACAAATGTATGATTTTGAATTACAATTTCTCTCATACCTACATTAACAAAAGACTTTTTAGTGGAAGAAATATATCTTTTACTCAAATGTTCCTTCAGTGAAAAGGGTGAAATGTCCATAGAACTGACTCAAACTCTTCATCAGTCTACTGGCAATCATTCATCAGCTTGTTTAGCACACTGATATTCATACTGACTGTATTATTATTGATATTCTGGACCTTATCAGTGTCTGAGATGGTGCACTATACTGTTCTGTACAAGGATGAGTAAATCAAAGCAATAATTATTATGTAAATCATTCTGGAATTATCCTTTGGCTGAGAAAGACATTAATATAGTAAAATGTTTTATAGATATGTTTTACTGTTCTATGTCAGAGGAAAAAGAGAAGAATTAATCGCAAAACAAACTCTGTGGAATGGGTCTTCTGCTCTATGGAGGATGTGATTCACCTTTTTTTTTACTAAGTCAAATTAAAATGTAAGGTTTGGACAGAGTTTAAATACTCATAACTGAAACTGCCATCCTCAAAATCCCTGTTCTTCTGGCAGTGAGCCCTAGAGGAACTTAAACTCTGTAGAAGATGCAGATTCCTATCTGAAAATTCCTCAGGCTCCTGAAGTTCTACTTCTGTACATGCCCAGGAATGCCTTGGTTTTGTAGGGTTCAACAGACTGCAAAGTTCACATCAAAGCCTGACTGGTATCCCAATATGAACTGATCCTTACCTTCTGAGCTCTGTTCTTGCTGAAAACTTGCCACTGTAAGGAAACATGGAAGAAACATTAAGCCAGGAACAAAGAGAAGGAAAGAGAGACAGAGAGTGGAGGATGATTTTGCTTCATATTAGATGAGAAACTAGTAACTTGCAATTCTTGTAGAAACCTATTTTCAGAGACATTACAGTGTAAGGAAAGTCAAATCAGAAACCAGAAAATGGTTGTCTCAAGTGCTGCAATCACTGCACTACAGAATCCCACTTTTTGACTGAATGGTTTCCGGGACAAGGTTGAAGGCACATTTTTGCCCTCAGTATTTCTTACTAGATAGCTCAGCTGAAAACTGGACACCATTTCTAGGTGCTTAACTTTCCCTGAGCCCAGTATAAAGCCATGCTGTAAGGCTTGTCTTTGGGGACAGGCATGAGGAAGTGGGCATTGTGTTACTCCAGGGATAGATTGTTATAGGGATTGAGACCTTTTGGATCCAACTGAAAAGTGCCATTGATATATATTCAGTGTGCTTCATTTAATAGACAGAATATAAGGCACAAATCAAATGCCCATATTTATGCAAGTGTTTTGTGGCACATCTTGACCTGTTATCCAAATTGTCCTGACTTTTTTTGTTGTCATTTTAGGAGTCTTAAAATAAAAGAATGAGACAGAATGAAAAATCTGCGCCTGTTCCTCTGATGGTTTACTATCATTAAATTAACAAGAAATGTATTACTGGAGTACATTTGAAACACATTGTTATATGTTTGTCTCATGACAGAGATTGGCTCCATAAAATCTTAATAGTGGTATACACCTTCTTGTTAATTTTTGTTGTTGTTTCCTCCCTCCCCCCTGAAAGTAGGCAAAATATCATATTAAGATACTATACTTACAGTGTTTTGAACAAGGCATTACAAATCAAATAACAACTAAAGAAACAATGTTAGATTCCTTTAGACTTACAATTAGTCACAAATAAATTAATTACACACCTTTACATATGTATAAATTTGATATGCTGAATTAAATTGGTGTTGATTGCATGCTCTGCAGATTTATACTACATGAACTGTAACTCTTTGCGTTCACTTTCCTGTCATCTTTTTTCATTTTATTACATAAAGTTCAGATGTGATGGCCAGTCCTGCATACATTATTCAAAGAGCAGGAACTGTGGATTTATACAGTACTATAAAAAGTAATTTGATTTGATCTCCATTTATTCCCTAATCGTTCCTAACTTCCTGCTTTCCATTAGATTTGCCACTGAACATCAAGTACTTCAGACAGCTATCTGCAACAGCCTATTTCCAATATCGTCCTGATAAAGGCAAATCAAATCCTAGTGTATCCAAGTGCTTCTATTACTTTCTATTCTAATCTAATATCTAAAACACAAGCAGAGATATTTTTGACTTTTTATAACAATCTTTCCCCTAAAATGAAGCTGAGTCCATGATTTTCTGACTCAAAAAGCTGAACTACACAATTATATATACAGTTAAAAGTTGTTAATACATTTTAACAGCAGAAAAAACATAAATAGTTTATGTCATTATGGACTTGGTTCATTTTGACTAATCCATTTTTTTGCAATAGTTATTGGAATATTTTGGGCACATCTTGGACAACACTGCTCCAGACAGCTTGAAATTGAATCTTTGCCAAAATAATGCTGCTGCTGAAATGTTAAGGGTGTCATAAAGACTGGAATTAGGGTTTCTAATGATCCACATTTGAGTGTGAAAAATAACACCTCTGGGTCTTGAGCTGAAATACATGTTTTCAATGGGCACAATTTAAATGAAGTGCAATATTTCTAGAGATGGAATAACTCTACAGGTAGTAGAGTAAATTCATTATAATGATTGGC
The DNA here is from genome assembly GCA_031468815.1 of Morus bassanus. Classification (NCBI taxonomy): domain Eukaryota; kingdom Metazoa; phylum Chordata; class Aves; order Suliformes; family Sulidae; genus Morus; species Morus bassanus. The sequence goes on along the minus strand of CM062571.1, from coordinate 37,851,782 downwards.
ATTGGCAGGTTACATCTCTGGTGAGTATCTACCCCAGAGAAAATGTTCAGCATAACTGAATGAAAATATGTGATAAGTTTGGAGAAAGCCATTTCAATTAAAAATATCTATTTAATAAAGGCAAGCTATAAAATCAACAGTGTTAAAGAGAATAAAGAATTTCCTTAATAACAATTATTTGAAACCTTCTAGCACCCCTTGCTAGAAAAAATAAAAAAACCTTTTAAATGGGAGTTCTGCCTGAGGGAAGGCTACATAAACAGATTCTGAATAAGCATGGAAGAGGATTGCAGCTGATATAACCCAGCATGGTTTTACTGATTCAGCAGCACTACTCCAATTAACTGCTGCTGAAGTTCTGGCAGAGGGAGTTTATTTTACAGAATATGGTCTCAGCTTTGCATTTTAGAAGTCAGATATGCTCTCAAACAAGACTGCAGTAAGGATCCTTCTAGTGTGGTTTATTGTGTTTCTAGGGTGGTTTATTGTGTTAGTACTAAGAATGCCAAATGACCCTGGTTCTAGGATAAGTAATAACCTGTGATTTCATAAGCTCATAGATTAAGAGGAATATAAAGGGCCATCCTGAATAATGCTGCTTGACCTCTTGTTTAGCACATGCAAGAGAATTATGTTAATTGAAATACAGTGATGAGCAACCTCCATTGCTCTCTATTTAAATGCTTGTGATGTTTGTGTTGCTGAAGACTGCAGATGCCAAGCCATAAGAGCAGATAGACTGAGGATGCAAAACACAGTTACTCAGGATCTTCTCCCTCTCCCACTGTAGCGCAACAGAATTCTAAAGGTTCTGCTGTAAGCCTGCCTCTCTTGGGCAAAAGAAAAAGCATAATTTCTTTTGTTTACCTCCCCAGGGTCTTTATTAACACACGTACTTGAAAGACATTATGTTATTAGCTGATTAGTAATGCAGAAATAGTTTCAAACATGAACTTGAATTTCACATATGCCAATGATGAGCTTTCATTATTCACTCCTTATGGTCTTGTTTTGTCTTTTTAGACAGTTACTTGACAACAGTAATGCTTTCCTTTTGAGAAATTCTGACAATTTATTTTGAATAACTTTCCCATAAGAAGATACTGTGCAGGGAATCAGCACAACAGTGCGTTACGGAAATAGAAACCATCCCACTGACTCTGAAGGCTGCGCACGGGTTGCGCATATAATGTTGCCTTCCTGCCGACAACCTGACTGGGCAGCCAGCATAACTAAATTCTCTAATGATTGAGCTAATCATCATATTACACTTATTGCTGCCAAGGTAAAAGGGGTGACCAACGCAAAGGGAATACAGACAGCATTGCCCAACACAAAACTGGTTGCCAGCTGCTGTTTCAGCCCTGGAGGACATATGTAGCTTGGGTAATTTTGAGCAGCTTTTTTTAAACAGGCCTGAACAACTCAGACAGAGTTTTGAGAGCAGAACACTTGCAAAGGTGAGCTTTCCTCATTCTTTGTACCTGTGACTATGTCTAAATATTCCTCAACCATAACCAAGGGCTCAGATGTTTATTTATAAATAATTTCTGCTTGACAGAGCAAATGATCATGGAGTAAAACCATACAAGAAACCAGCTCTTGGCTCTGAAGCATTTACCTTCAGAAGCAGGGAAAAAAAGAATATGTTGAAAAATATATACTCAGACATACAATATCACCTCATTAAATCCCAGACTGAGGAACCCTCAGTGTTCTCTGACTTTAACAAGCCTCTTATTCTACAGTGTGTTCATTTGTAACAGGCTGTTTTTTCTCCTCTTGATTAAATGAAATAGTTCCTAAGTGATCCCTATAGAGTAAGTACTGCCTCTATAGTACAGATTTTCACCAGAGGTTCTTTGTACAACACTGTCATTCCTAGAGCAACGTTCAATTATTCTGAGTAATTTTGGATTATTCTATTTATTAACTATCATCATTCTATGAAATATTAACTCTGAATTTTTCAACTATTTGCAAAGATTTCTTTCAGTACATTCATTCAGTTTCAGTCTATTAATTCTTTGTAAAAATAATGAAGTATTTATCTGTCCTTAAAATATATAGTAATATATAAAAAAGCCTCTGAGGCAAGTGCAAACATATACTATGTAAATGAACTTTCCCTTTAAATGATGGGCAGCTCTACTGAAATGACTGTAGTAGTTCTTCATTCTCCTATTGCAGTCCAACAGTCCTCACTTGAGTGGGAATTCAGTTGGAGGCTAGACCAGTGATGAATGTAGGACTATCCATGCTGAGGAGCCAATGCATATCTAATCCTATACCTCTTTTTCAAGCACGTGGACATACACACATAGAAGCATACACACCTGCTCCTAATACATACATAGTCATCTGCATTAATTGCAAATGAGGACTAAAATGTCTCAGATATTCTTAACTAAAGAAAGAAGAGAATTAATTTTATTATTATTTTTTAAATTCTGTATTAGAAGAAAAATACAGCAACAACAACAAAACCCCAAAATCTGAGCATAAAGAATTTTTTAAAAAGAGCAGCTGCTGAAAAGATATTCTCTTTATTCATGAAAATAAAATAAAATAAATCCAAAAAAGCTAAGGATACTCATTGCAGTAACTGATGTCTGCTGAAGTCATGCCAGGTTTCGTTAACTGATTTGGTCTCCATCAGCATAGATAGCTGCATTAATGCTAAAAGATTAATCTGACATAAAGTAACTGTGAAACCTATTATGTCTCTCCCAAGTGAAAATATAATTCTTAATTTTGTTCATGCTTTATGTCTACTAATTGCAATACCTTCACTTCTGTGGGATAATATAACTTGATATGGGTTGCTGTAAAAATGCTTTAAGATCTGTGGTTTTAGAAATCAGTTAGATTTCCTTTTTTTTTCTAATACACTGTTACAAGCATATAATTAATATACACTACACTAAGTATTTAGCAATTTTGCATGTGGTATACAAAACTACATTTATGAATAATGCTTCAGTGACCAGGTTGTGTGAGCAGGAGATATCATAGGGTGTGTTTCTTAGACACATAACTTAAATGCACAAAATGTTCCTTCCATCTGTCTCTTACCATTTAAAATTTGCCTTTCTATGCTCCATTCATCACTTAGCATATTATCATTTGATCACAGATTAGTGAGGTCTCTAGGAAACAGCTCATTAATTCAGAATTTTGAAAAGTGAATTCTGAGTTTGGATTTCTCAATTTTCAGGTGTTCCAAGTCCAGCAAGAGGTCCAGGTTGTCATAACATATCTTCCAAGAAATTATCCTTCTTAAGAGTCATTAAACTCCTGAAACTCCCAAAAGAACCACTACTGTCCAGAAATATTGGATAAGTTGCACTTCTTCACCATTTGTAAAACGTAAACTTCAAAGACAGAGAAGCAACTGTTAATTAATTAAAATCATAGCCATGAGTCATATAAACTCATTATTATGAAAAATGTTCTCATCCAAATCAACTTTATCAAGATATTCCAATCATTTTGCCTACTACATTCCTTTTCCTTTTTTAGCCTTTGTTTTTGCAAAGTTTAATGTACCTGAATATTTTAACACAAATAAAACATGTCTTTCTTCTTAATGGGACAATCCAAATTCATAAATCTACATCTGCATTTGAAGGTACTAGTAAGCCAGATGTCAGTACTTCCTTCATCAATATTTTATTATATACATTGTGGACACACACAAAAAGGTACTCAATGCTCTCACTGCTTCATGTTTATGTTTTTTGCACATAAAATTATTAATGCCATCTGCCTCATAGCCATCCATGTATGTTTGGTGGAAATATCTGATGAAACTGATAAATGCTATCAAATTCCACATGAAGATGGTAATAATTTGCTTTTACAGAATTTATTCTTAAGTTTGTCAAAAGGTAGGTTGTTTTCCTTACTACTAGCTGTTGTTCATCTGCTTGTGTTTATGTTAAATTAAAGCTGTGACTTGTGGAATTACTGTTCATGAGAAAGGTAATAAAAACCATCAGGCAAAATTATCAACTTTTAAAGTAACTTTTCTGTACTTTTGTTATTTTACAGTTCAAACTTTCCATACAACTACTGACTCCTTAAACAGTTTTGTGGAATGTAACTTGCAGTATACAATTCCTCTAAGCTGGTACCACACTACTTCACCTCAGCCCCATTTTGTGCATAACACTTAGGGAGAGCATGGAGTATTCTGATTCAGAAAAGAAATGCCTTTTGAGCCCCAGAGCTTCTGCTCCTCGGAAGAGGAGCATTAAATCATGGAAAGAATGATGGAGATCACTTAGTGATTCTTTCCTTCTCTTAACCCATTATATCTAGGGCTAGCTTGAAAGATGTTTGTCTGAGATTAAAATTTCCAATGTGTAATGCAAATCTCTCCTGCTGCAATTTAAGCTCTTTAATTTTTTTCTATTGACCATGAACATGAGAAAGGGTTTATTCACTTCCTTTTTGAAGCAGTTTTTATGTACTTAGATTCCATTACCATGTTTCTCTTCTGTCTTTCTTTGTAGACTCTGAACAACCCAATTAATTCGGTCTTTTCAAATAATTCATGATTTTTGAATCTTCAGTCATTCTTGTGTATATTTTTTTCCACTTTTCCAAATTGTTTCACATTATGCTTGAAGTGCAAAGACGGCAGCTCAGAGATTGCAAATGACATATTATATATGACAGAGAAAATATATTATTTGGGTGTCTTAAGTATAATTCCCTCCTTTACAGCGGCATGAAATTGGTCATTCAAAAGTAGCATGTAAATTTAAACCACAAACCTCTTTTGATGGGCTAGTAGCATCCTCCTCAACCTGTACGTCTGCTCTGAATTACCACTTAAATGTAGGTCCTTGCACTTGGCTTTACTAAGTGTAGCTTGACCTCCATGTATTTATCCATAAATTTACTCCCAATTCTATATATAAACAATAAAAATAGTTCTCATTAATTAAAATATTAACCAGTATATCTCCAGGACTGATGTTTGTTGAAGGTTGATTCACTTCAGGTATTATTCCATCTTGAACCACTGATAATGCTTCTGGTTGTGATCGTCCAGCTAATTATGAACACATCTCCAAGCAGTTTCATTTAGACTATTCTTATCATTAGAAGTCTTGCTGGGCATCAGTTGTTTTTTTTAATATGTCACTAACTTGATAACAATTTAGATATATTTCCACTGCTGTTTGTCCTCTACTTACTGAAGATGTTGCTTGTCATACAGCAGTTACTCAGCAACAAGTTGGGCCAAACCAGTGCTGGCTCTTATTTAGCTTATATTTGTCTAGGAGCTTACAAACTGTTCAATTATTTTCCAGTATTTTTCCATGATTAGTTTACATTTTTCTGCTCCTCCCTTTTCCTGCTTTTTAAAGAGAGGGAACGTATTTCACTTTTCCAGCTTCCAAAAAATGTTGCTCATCACTTTGTTCCTCAAAAATGATCACTATTATCGCTGAGATTGTTTCAGCCAGATTTCTGTGATCTTCAGATGAATTTTATCTAGGTTCTGGTCTTTAAAGCATTCTCTAGCCCTTTTTTTGCCTGTTCTGGGTGGAAATTTTATCCTTTTGATTTGTCCTTAATTGCATTAGTCACTTCTCTGTAATGGAACTAGTTCTAGTGAAGGCTGATTCAGAAGAGGCATAAAGCTCTTTGGCCTGTTCAGCATTACCTACTCCCCATTTCATCCTTCCTGATTTTTTCCTTGTTTGTATTATTCTTTTATGTTTGTCCCCACTGTTTGAGATTGCAGTCAATGAAAAGATTGTGACTCAGCTTTTCATTAGTAAATTGTTCTCCTTTAAACTCTTATCTTTTCCTTGCATTTAAATATCATTTGTCAAGTAGTAACTTTTACAAAGATTTTATGAAGCTTTTGGGACTTAATTCAGTTCTGTTTTGAAAATCATGTATTCCGAGTTGGACACCAAAAATCTTTAGAAATGTTGTGTTCTTAGTTGAAAACTGAAAATAGAAACAGATTTCTGTTTGAAACCTGAATGTAGATTCATCCCAAGTAACAAATCTCTTTTGATAAGCTTTCTTGAATTTTATCTTTTTTTTTAAAGAAAAAGTGCCTTGCAAATTGAGACAATGCAAATCAAAATTCACTGTAGATCTTAATTTTGATATAGTTAATTGTTATTTATTTTATCATTTATGTGATTTCACAAAGCTCTATGATATGTTCTAATTAATTTCACAGAGCAAAGAAAACAAAAATCTACATGTTTAATATGTTTTCTGAAGCTCAAGAATACCTTGACAATTCTCAGAAGCAGGCATTTCAATTTAAGTGGGTAATTTTGAAGGCAGTTTATAATTGAAAAAGTCAGAGAAACACACATTATTTTATTCAGTATACTATGTACATCTGCTTTTATTCAGTTTCAGCTTATGAATTTTCATGAGTATTTCATTTTCTCTTCTCATCCTGTATCAGTCATTTCAAGTACTGCAGTCAATTAATTGTGTGATAAAGCTGATATTATCTTTTAGTTTCTAATCTTAACAGCAATGAAGTAATCATGAAAGGTATTGAAGATTGCATTAACAGGGGAATAGCTCTATAAAACAAACAACAGTACTATCACAGTTCTAAAATGCTTGATAATACCCATCAGGAAAGAACGTGCACAGTGCTGATAACTATTCTACAGGAAGGAAGTTACCTCAGAGAAGGCGAGGCATAAGGTAACACAATACTATACCCCAGAAACCTGATTTGACTTTCTTAGAGTTGGAACTGAGTTTTCAGAAAGCAGAATTATTCTTCAGAATGATAAATGAAAAGAAATATGTGAATGGTTTGTACATTTTTGCTTATTCATTTATTCTAGTAAGAACAAAAGTACATGCCATATTAGTAAAGTGCAAGATGGGAGTGAGGTCCCTGCTGATCCTATTAGCAAAATCCAGAAGTTGCCATATGAGCCAGGAAGAAAAACAGAAGCTAGAGAACTGTCTGAAAAGATGACTAACAAAATTAAAGACCATGCTGCAGCTTAGTAAGGATAATTATGCTAAAGAATATATGCTAATGTAATGTTTTTTTTCTCACAAATAAGGTTTAATGCATTATGTGGGTAAACTCTTCTTGTGAGGTTTCAATTCAGTATTGTCAGCCACAGGCACTCAAAAGTTTTTTCAGTACCACGCCTTGTGCCCACCCCACCTGAATGGTGAGATTTGGAAGAGAGCACATGTAGGGGTTAGTGAGTTTGTTTGGTTTTGTACCTCACTGGGAATGTTCATCCTCCAACTAATATTCAATCTGGAAGGCTAGAAACTTTTCTCGTTTTAAATGAAGGCTGAGGTTTCTTAGGTAATAATCTGTTTTCAGCAGCTCATGTTTCAAGCAACAAAACAAATAAAGAAGAAAAACCCAGCAAAGAAAACCCCACCTATCATATGATTGATAAGAAAAAAACCCTTATATCACAAAATTTGCCAGCTCTTCTAATGCTTATCATATAGGCAACAAATAGTGAAAGCATATGGATCTTGTGTACTTCACCAAATCCATGCAGCAAAGATTGTGCTTGCCCTTTTCCCTAAAAGCACGAAGCATGGCACAATAAGCAAGCCACACAGTTCTTTGAAAATCTAGACAGAAAATGGGTATCTGTGTAAGGACTTTTGTACCAGTTTTGTACCTTTTGTACCTCCTTGAAATGGACATTGTGTTTCCTATGTACTTTTGACAATCCAGGAGAACTCTCCTACATACTGAACAGCAAAGAGGGATGAGTAGTATTTAAGACAACCCTGTTCTGCCTGTTGACCTTTGAGAATCCCATTCTGAAGTCCTTAACTCTGGTGCAAATTATGTATAAGTTGCCTACACACCCACAAAGTATAATTTTTAAGTGTACTGGTTTGGGCTGGGATAGAGTTAGTTTTCTTCTTAACAGCTTGTATAGTGCTTGTTTTGGATTTGTGACCAAAACAGTATTGATAACAGGCTGATGTTTTAGGTATTGTTGAGCAGTGCTCACACATAGTCAAGGCTTTTTCTGCTCCTTACACCACCCCACCAGTGAGTAGGCTAGGGGAGGGCAAGAAGTTGGGAGGGGACACAGCTGAGACAGCTGACCCCAACTGACCAAAGGGATAGTCCATATCACATGATGTCATGCTCAGCAATAAAAGCTGGGGGAAATATGAAGGGGACAGAGGGACTATGGCGTTTGTCTTCCCAAGTAACCATGATGGAGCTCTGCTTTCCTGGAAATGGCTGAACACCAGCCTGCCGATGGGAAGTAGTGAATGAATTCCTTTGTCTTGCTTCTGCATGTAGCTTTTGCTTTCCCTATTAAACTGACTTTATCTCAGCCCAGAAGTTTTCAGACTTCTACCCTTCTAATTCTCTCCCCCATCCTGCTCATGGGGAGTGAGTGGCTGTGTGGTGCTTGACTGCCTGCCAGGGGTTAATCCTTAACCAGCATGGAGGCATCCAACTTCCTACACACAAATACTGAGCGCCATCTTATAGGCTGTAGGATATCTGAGAAGTCCAGAGAGGGATTGACAGATATGACGTGATCTGTGGCACACATTACGTGACCTGACTGGCAGCTGGGGGCAGGGAGAACAGCTAGGCCTAGGGTATCTAAAATGTCACTAGATGAGTATATTTAAGTACTTGAATAACTTCCTATGAATCTTAAATCCTGTACATTTTAAGTAAACAAAAATTTTTAGTAGGATAAAAGCCTAAAAATGTTATGTGAAGGTAGCTGAAAGAACAATCCCATCGCCTACACCATCCGCATTGCACATTCATAAATACCAACATTAGAAGGAATATAATCAGTAACATCAGTTTTGTTGTATTTTAGTACACCTGCTTGCTGTTAGCAGATTCTGCTTCTAAAGCAAGGGTAATTCATAAGCAGAAAAATCCTTTAAACAGAATATTATATAAAGTTTATTTGGCTTTTGCTCCATGTCATAACACTGAGATGGTAATGCTAATAAGGTTAAGGTAAACAATGCCCAGAGACCTCGTCTAATTGCGGTTGGACTATATGACATCCAGAGGTCATTTCCAACCTCAACAGTTCTGTGATTCTAATATTACAGGTTCATTCAGAACAAGATTCAGTTCTGTTGTCCTACTGGTTATTAAGATTATGTTCAAAATAAAAGCAAAATAGGAGTGCTCAACTATTCTGACCACTAAAACATAAGTATGTGCCTGTGTACAGGTACATCCAGGTCCATATTTTACCTGTTTTTATTAATCAGTTGAAAAGTTTTTCTCCCTTGGTGATTTAATTTGACATACTAATTTGATTCAGAGCATTATTTTAACCTGCTGCCCTGATCTTTGGCTACACAAGTCATTTCCAGGGCTCTGAGCCTTTGACACCGCTGCAGCAGAAACAAAATAACATAGAAATCCTTGTCTTGCCAAAAGAAGGGGCAGAAGGAGAAAAGATTGCAGTGCCCATCCCATGTGTTACGAGAGCCACCAGAGGCCTGTGGGTCTAGGCATATTCTAGCTTCAGAAGAGACGCAGCTGTTCCCTTTCTGTTGGCCCGCAGAGCCCCATGATTTCCTAAACATGGAGAATGCAAACAACAACTGCTGAGCTGGAACTGAATCAACCCGCTTTTGCTTCAGCCCTCACATATTGTTTAGTGCAAAGTTGTAAATGAAAAGAGCCCTTTGAGTGAGTTGTGGCACGCTTTAGTTTTAATATGTTTTACCTGTAGGGGCATATATGTTAACATCTAATAGATAGCTTGATGATTCACCTTTGCTGCTGAGGGCAAAATGATCTTTCACTCAACTGAAGTGAAAACAGTTTGTGCTATAAATCCTCTTCTGCCCTAAAAGAGCTGTGTTCTTACAGAAATTCTGACATAGTAAGAAATGATCATGTCTGAGTTGAAAAAAAGCCTCAGAAATGTAGAATCATCTACCACAGCTGATGCATTAAAGAGGAGTGAAGGCAAAACAATATCAGTTGTGTTATCTCTTGCAATTCACGTAATGAGAAGTACTCTGCAAGAACTATCAGCAGAAGCAAGTAACAGAATTTACAAATTTCTTTTCTGATGAAAGGTCAAACTGGCCCGATCTTGAGTCCAGACCCTTCATGGTTAGTCTAGAAGAAAGATGTATCAAGATAGAAGCAGCCTGATCGAGTGAATGCTTCAGAAATGACAGCTGATCTGACCTAATTTTCCAGTAAAGCATTTCTTTAACTTCAATCTAGATTGATTTTGACACTCTGAAGATTACACAAGATGAGCAGTCAACATTTTCTGTCCCTAAATAACAAGCATACAAGGAGGAAACTGGAGACAGCTGCTACTTGTTTTCTTGGGGGGAAGGTGTGTGTGGTCTTTTGTTTGTTTGGGGTTTTTTTTTTGTTGTTGTCCTTGTTCTTCAAAATACTTGCTGCTCTTTTAATTTTTCTTCAGCATTATCCAAGGACTGAAAGTTTGGATGTTCTGGCATTAGTATGTTTGTATCCATATTCTAATCCAATTTTTCTTCACTTTTAAATATTATCCAGGGTTATGCACATTTATGCATAAGCCTGAAATACTTCAGAAGATATTGTACTATATCAAAACAGAGAAGCTAGTGAGGAGTAATAGCACCCTTGTGTCACTCTAGATGGCTATCTAAAAGGAATCTAAATACAGTGGAGACTGAGAGAATTTAAGCCTCTGCAAAATTAGAAAATTATGCTGAAATCTATAGTTGAGCATAACAGCGTTATGGTATCATATGGACACATTCTCTTTACTTATTCATTATTGTTGTGATTAATTCCAACTGCAAAGTTTAGCTTTTGTTTAATTTTAAATAAAAAGTCTCTTTTTTTATTTGTTTTTTATTACCTTCAATGTAACTTTGAAAAAGTAGAACTGTCTTTGTCTTTCAGGATTGCTGCAAAAGTAAAAGACAATTTTGCAAAATATTTTAGTCTACCCTATCTCTGTTTCCAGAGAAACCCTGTCTATATCACTCACAAAGTTCATTTAGCTTTCTTGGATTCAAACAATATTCTTCTAACTTAAACTTGAAAAGCAAATTTCTCACTTTGAATATGTAATAGTCATTGTCCAAAACCTATTTCAGTTATACAAGGATAATTTTATTATATTAACAACATGGAACTGTATAACTGATTAAATGTGTTTTCATACAATGGAGTTTGTCGTTTTGTAAATTAATATAAAATTTGGCTTAGATAATATAAAATTCATGATTGCATGGAAGAATTCCACCCAAACTCAAATCATATATACAATAGCAAAGAGTGCAAGAAAAATAAATCACTCTGCATAACATAAATATCAGGGCTTGTTATAATAAACAGATATTTAAAAGAAAAAAGAAAGCATATTTGGACCAATAAACTGCAAGTCACATTCCATGTTTTCTTAAGACCAGGCAGCAAATGACAATGGTAAACTGGTTTTGTTTTTACTTCTAGCCTCAACATAACAAAACAGCCCCAAGTATATTCTGAATTGAGCAAACTTTCAATAACTGTCCATGCATTTCTAGGCCAACAGTATTTCTGGCATATTCTTTATTATGACTCTATGCAATGGATAGGAGGCAATATAGACGGCATATCATACATGCATTAAACTCACACCAGCTAAGACAACTCTTCACCATCTTGGGTCAGAGATCCTAAGAGGCCACTTTCATTCTCTCTGACTTCTCTAGACTGCTTAAGTATCACAAAGAGACAGCAATTAACATTCACATCCATTTTCACCAAATGTGCTTACATGAATATGACAAAAGGAGGACTAAGATTTCATATTTCTTGTTCCATTGTGAAGAAAAATATAGCTATTTTGATTAATTCTGTTCTTCTGAACAGTTTATTTATACTTTATTACTGGCAAAATTTTATACACAGAACGAAAGTACACATTTTCATAAGTTCTATGAAGAAAGTTGTATTCACCTTAAAATTACAGGGTAGTAAAGATACTTGCACTTCTGAAAATATAGAGAGGTGTGTGTGCGTGCACGTATGTGTGTGTGAAGCTGGAGACAAGTATCTTGCTATCAAGTGATTTAATGTATTTAAGAAGAAAATTTCAGAGCTCTTCTCTAGGGCAATGCTGTGAAGTTCTGAAGACTGGCATTTTTAGCACAAACATATAAAAAATGTTTGTTCTTCCACTCACTCTTCCTTTTAAACAAATCTTGAAAGTGTTTCCTAAAGCACTGTCAGAATAACTGAGAATAATGGTACGAAACTAAGAAAAAGTAAATTTAGGCTGAACATCAAAATGAATGAATGGTGAGGAAATAACCAGAACTCCCAGTTGGAGAGGATAAAGCACTTTCACTTGAGTGAAAAAATCTTGGAAATTCACTTCAGAGAAAAACCCAGCACTGGGCAGGGAACAACCCAGATAAGTATTGGTTGCTTAAAGTCCTTTCTAAGCTGATTGTGTGATTTGTATGATAGACTATCATTCTATTTACTTCTTATTGCTCCTTTATGATAATGTAGTTGGTATCATATAATGTTACTGATTCATCTCTGCAGCATTTTTACAGAGCTGCTCAAGCAGAGAGTTTTTAATAGGGCCTTAATCCCAGCTGAAGAGAAATCTGATGTGACCATTTCTCAAAGGATAAAAGGTATTTGTGAATTATTTATACAGGTTTTGATAATCTCTTGAAATTTATTGTGTTCATGTAACTGAGAATAGTTGTACTAAACTATATCATTGTAATAATTAAGAATATGATTAAAATTAAAGTTGTATTATGCATTTCTCCACTTTTAATATGGTGATACTACATCTGGTTGATTGTTATTAAAATAATCTGTAATGAAATTTAGCACCCCACATATGTATATGCCTATCAAGCAAGCATTCAGAATTTTTTTTCTTATTCAGACATTCCCAATGCACACTAAGAATCAAATACTTTGAAGTTGTTCAGAGCTTTGGCTATATATTTTGGAGGAAAACACAGACACACAAGCATACTTTGCCTGAAGATTTTGTAGTCTTTTGTCTGTCAAAAGATGGTACACAGATCAAAAAATGAACTGAAAGTTCATGGTGAGATAAATTCCTTTCCAGAGTAGTTGGGATGTGACTACAAAAAGGTGGTGTTCAGCAGTGAGGGGTCTGAGAGTTTTCTGCATCGCAGGTTCATTTGTTGTCTCAGGAATTCCATTTCCCCCAGCAGGGTCCCGATGCTCACCACAACCATTTCAAATTCCTAAATAAGAACTCCTTCTTGCCCTTGCTCCTTTTGTACCAGTAATTGACACTATAGCCGACTGAAACTGCCAGGTAAATCCATGCCACTGAGAAATGAGCCATGGTATGATACAGCTGCCTTTCCAAATTAAAACCAAACTAAACAAACAAATAAAAAATTCAGACTTTCAAACAGAAGATGGAAAGCATGTGAGCTGGCTTGTAATTTGTTGTAATATTCAAGTATTATTTCCTTCTTCCAAGAAGCTATGTCAGATTGATAACCATAACCATAATGTCTAATGCTAATTTTTCTCACATTTTTTCAGCATTTTGCCCTTGGATAAGTCAGTCAGTATTCCACGGCTTTCAAAAAAACATTATCCAACATCAGAGAAGCATAATATCTTCAGAACCTGAACAATCAAAGTTTAGGGATCTGATGATCTTTCCAAATTTATAGATTTGGTTTGGTGTATCTAGAACTTTGAAAGAAAGAAAATATGACAGAAACAAAGAAGCAATTTTCAAAAGTAATTCTCTTCACAGGACAAGAACAAGGATGAAAGAAACATCATTGTGACTTTGAAAGCTTTTGGACCCACTGACAATCAGAAATACCAAATGTTCTCTCAGTTAAAATAGATTTGATAAGTCATTTCTTCAAGCACCAGTAACAGATGCTTAAGTGTATGTTGGGAGTGAAATAAATTACATTCTCATCTACATACTTCTGTGGAATTTAAAACTTGGTATCAATAGATTTTTCTCATGATTTCTGGATGCTCTGTGATATGTTTTTCTGCACCCTTTCATGCTATGGCTTGATAACAGTACTTAACACTGATGAAGAAATAGTTGCTTTAAAGGCTAAGTCTTGTTCACCTTAATTTTAAAGCCCTTGACTCATCTTTCTCAGAACATTTCCTGAATTAGAGGATTACTAATGCAAAACCATGGTTTAGCCACAGTTTTTCATCTCTTGCCGATCTCTTTCATACTACTTCATTTCCACAGGTCTTATTCTACAATTATTTTAGCTTTACTGATTAATCCTTATAGTATGGATATTGATACATGTACACCAGTTTTCCAGGATCACAGTGCAGCTGGATTTAGCAAAGTATGACTGTGGCAAAAAAATACCTGAAATGTACATAGCTATATTCATCTTTACTTTAAATTCAGCTGAATAATAGCAGTGATAAATGCTGTTTGGACTGACAGAATATTAGTTTTTGCACTAAACTGTTCCTTAACTTAGTGCTTTCATAAGATATTAATAGGAGAAATGTGTATAAATGAAAATGGATTTGTAATGAAATGTGGTAGTAGAACTCAAACTACCTTTTTATTAATTTTATTTCAATAATGCAATATTTGAGTAAACAATGTTAAAAAACTAACAGTCTTTCTAATCTCATTCATCTTTTGACTCTTATTTGAAAATTGAAAGGAACAATTTGTCCCTTTGAACTATGCATCAGATAAATAATACAATACTGAACAGAAAGCAAAGAATTAGAATCAGTGGGATGTAACCATATCTGTATCCATTTAGTAAGGTAGTTCTTGAGTATTCTTATTTACCAGAAACTGTGTATTAGCTACGTTTTCAATGCTTTAGAGCACCAACTAGCTTCTTAAACCCCAGTGAAATGTACTTTGCGTGGTGGCAACTTATTTTCTTGTTGAGTCTTTTCCATTGAAGGGTGAGAACATCAAGACAAGAATAGATGACATATTTCAGACTTACCACAATCTCTCAGTTTTTTATAGGCTTATTCCAGGAGAAAAATATCTGACTGCCATGTGGATGCTTTCACAGTGAGATTCTCTAAAAAACCCTCAAACTGCTCAGGCAAAGAATAATGACATGTCTCTCAGAATGTTTATGCTTCATTCCAAGGTGAATAAAGCATTCATGCAGCCAGGAAGAGCAGCGAGAAGCAAAGAAAAACACAGCAGAGATCACTTCAGGTAGCTTTGCATAAGTTTTCATATTTGTACTTCAGACTGCATGGATTGGTCTGTACTTTCCAGAACTTTATTGCTGCTTTCTGAAAGTTGCAAATTATGAGAAGGTCAGATGTCCTTAGGGCATGAACTTAGATTCTGGGGCCTGTTGTTGTCGGTTTTTGGAGATAAGCACAATATGAGGGTCTAATTATACAGTATGCTGCCTACCAGCAAACTGTCAGAATGTGCCACCTCCAGAGCCAGTCATTGCTTTCAGTTCAAATCCTCTTTTCACCCTGATTTCTTTGAAGTGACCAGCTAAACAACATCAAAAATTTTCCCACCTGTATGACTTTTTCTATATAAAATACACACACAAATTTAAATGCATCGTACAAATAAAAAAAAAAAATAGGATCTGCTGAGTGGGACAAGATTGAAGACTTGAAAGAATTCATCCCCTCCTTCCTTCCCTCTCTGTCTCTCCTTCTGCAACTACTGTGTCCTTCTCCTTTTTGCAGTTAATCTTATTTTAATTACTTCTAACATTTGTTGTAGCTCCTTTTTGAAGACTCCTCTCGTAACACAAGGAACCTTCGTTGCTACGTCTCTCAGTTTTTTGCTGCACTGTGAAATTTTTCCCACTTATTCTCAGAGACAGAGTAATTTTTCCCTGTGTCCAGGAGCCTCTGCATTGCCCACCCACAGCCAGAACACATAACCTGGCAGCCCTCCTTCCTGCTGCCCAGCCGCACCTTCTTAAACAAAGCATACAGAAAATGGCACATATACACTGGACCAAGAAAAAACATTTAAAATTTCTGCTGTCTTTCACTTAGTTCACACCCTCCTTTTACCTTAATTGCTGGATCGGGTGTTGTGCCAATGGCTAACTGTTGAATAGTCTCCTAGGTTCTGGGATGGATTTTAAACAACATGAAATAAATAACATGAAATTGGAAGATTCCTTGTTTACCTGTTTCCTATCTACTCTGGGGGGTTAAGCAACAGATTTAAAAAAATCTGGCAGATTATAGTGTGACTGGTTGGATTATTAGAGTAAAATTAATAGTTTAAAAGTTACCGCCACTGTGTTCTGTGTCTCATTGTTTCCAAGTCTCCACCAATGAAAGTAGATCAGCATTTAGCCCTTTAAAAAAAGTTTAAAGGATATATTTTTTTCTGTTGAATCTTATCACTTCATTCCAACTGAAATGTAAATAAACTTATACTCAGGAATACCTGACTGCTTTCTGAATCTGTGAGGCTCACTGTTTTGTTTCAGACTTTGTTTTGGAGGCTTTTGAGATCATATTTCAGAAGCCAGGAATATTTAAATAAAAAATGGGCACTTTCCCAAATACAAGACGTACCTCTTTGCTTCTGATTAGGATAGATTTTTGGCAAATGTTAACACTTGTTACACTTGTTACCTACAGGGGATATCATATCTTGTATTGTTGAGCTGACATTTTCAGGTCAATTAATATTATCCCACAGAAAAAAAATGTGATTGCCTACAGGAATCCAAATGTAATACCTGATTAAAACCATTTGGCATATTTTGTGGAAGAAAACTTTGGTGAAATACAGGATTTTATCAAAGCAGAAAAAATTTGCAAGCATACATCTGTTCCAACTAAGTTTTTAATAAGAAAACTCTAGATTTGAAACACATCCAGAAAGTGAAGAAGCTTGTTTTCTAAGTATCTCTGCATGTAAGCCAAACTCCCACCACCAATGTATAGAATGTGACTGACACGTGTATCTGCTGACTGATTTCCAGTTTTACACAGACAAGAAAAATAAACAAGCAAACAACATTTTTGATCATTATAGTGTGACAGCGAAAAAGAGAAGGAAGCTTTGAAAGCTGTTGATAAACTAAATCATTAGTTATTGCAGAAAATTTTTGTATGAATGGGCTAATCTTCTTATGCTGCATATTGGTAACTAAAATTGCACAGAAGAAAGCAATCACAGTTTTGGAAATATTTTTATTACATCAATATTTAGGTTTCAATTATATCTAAACATGTTCTCATTTTTCCTTCAGAAAAAACATTTTGGCCACTTTAGTTTTAATTTGTGTCCCCAAGCATCCTGGGACCTTCCATAAATGTTCAGTTAATAACTGAAATTAAATGGATGAATTTATGTGATCTAAAGTTGAAAGACTTTTTTCTTTTAAATGCAATTCTCATTTTTGATTTAGTTTAAGTCACATTAGCAGGCATTTTTTAGTTATGCTGGAAGAAGGAGTTTATTCCAAAACTAGTGCCCCCATGAAAAGCTATGTTCTTATAGTTTCAGCAGTTGAACAGTGTGGAAAAATTTTACTGCTCTAAATCTCTTGGAAACACTGGAGATTCTGGAGATTAAGTACGGTTTCTGTTACATTCCATTCCTTTCACTGTGGACAAGTAATTTAATATTTTTTTGCAGTTTGCCCCATCTAAAGCATCTAAAATTGTATTAGACTTCCCCATCTTGTCTAGTTGTCTTGGAAACTATCACAGGAGGAAACTGGCTCTGATTTTCTACATCTATTTTGCTTTTCAGAATTCTCCAGTTTAGATATCAAGTGAATTACTGAATATTACTACAATATTAAAATAAAACATTTACTGGCAGGCAAAAACTGAGGGTTTTTTGCAAGTTGGTTGTTAATGAAAAGAAACTCCAGTCCAAAGGAAGAAATAAAGAATCAAAAGAAAACTTGGGTGCATTAAGTTGAAAAGAGTGTACACTGTTTTGTCAATAGGTATGAATTTAAATGTCTGATTTTGATATTTTAAGGCAGATTTAATTAGTAATGTTAATTAGTTAAATTAATTGAGATTTTCACAGATCAAAATAGGGAAGCTTCACAATTAAATTTTCATTAAAGTGTAAGCTTCTGAAATGCTTGGTCACAGTCTGGTATTTTTGTTTAACATATGTGTTTTCTAATTTACAAAGCAAAAATATTCACTTTCTTAAAAAAAATCTAAAATATGGTCAAAATCCAGATCAACTACTAAATTGTTTGTTTCCATTTTCTATGTTTATGATTGCCAAGTGGGGTAGCACAAACTGTAAAATGATGCACAATTTGGCATTATGCTATCCATTCTAGTGTCTCCCTCTCTCCATTGTTGCCACCAAATTTGGCAAGTTTACTAGCACAGAAGAATAAATAATTACCCACAATAGGTGTCTTTCATTTAATTATGCTAGATGCTACAGTTAAAAGTAACTTGTGACTAACATCACCAAAATAAATGTTTTGCCAAAAATATTGAAAGGAAAAAAACCTTTGTTTATCCCCTTGTTAAGTGTCAGGCTAGCGAGGACAAAAAAGAAAATGAGGGCTGGCGATGGAGCTGAATGGCACCAGTAAATGTGTTTGCAGTCTTCACCCAGCATGGACATTTTGGGAAAAGTGACAGATGTATATTATGGCTGTTCTATGAGGACACAGGGCTATGAATAGGTCTTGAATATTGTCATTGTTCCTGTCAGTAGAGAACTTCAAACTCTTATCATAGTGACACAGCACTTGTTTTAAGTGGTCACAACTTATCCCCTTTTTCTAAAGTCCAGAATTAAACTATTTTTGAACCTGCTAAACTCCTGCGTGAACTTGGGACCCACACTACTAGTGGGTTACCTAAGTTAAACACTCCAGCTTTTCATTCTGTAATGAACTTAGACAGGTAACAAGCTAGTAGAGCTACCTATGCATATATACGGAGTTTGAAAGATGACTGCAGTTTTTAATTTATGAATCAGAAAGCTCAACATGTTTTCATGAATATGATCATATTCCACACATGTACATTCATGAAAATGAATGCAATTACTAGCACATGAACACACTCCATGTCTGGCTGACTCTTCCTTTAGATTAAATTTATTACCAATTCCAATATTGCCCATATTCATGGCGAATATTTAAGCAAAGAAGATCTAAGCGCTTCTAGACAAGCATTTATATTTCCCCTGCTCAGACGAGGAAGAATGCTCTCCTGGAATGCACAGATGTTCTTTTGGAAAGGGAGCATAATCAAATCCCTGCAGAATCCCCTTCCTGATGACTGGGGTATAGGAAACCCAGTTTGTGACATGGAAAAGCAGAGCATGGAAGTAAGAGCTATGAAAGCAAGTCCTTCAGAGGACTGGAGGTGTAACAAAGAACAAACAAGAGATCAAAGCAGCAGTCTCATATTCCAAGAGAAAACATCCAGATACATTGAAATATATGTGCTAGTACCAAGCGAGTCCAGTAAAGTGTAACATTTGAAGTCTGTTACTTAATAAAATCCATTAAGATATTCCAGATAAAAGATTTAGTTTTAACTTATGCTAAATGCATGAATTTTCTTATAAAGACAATAGAGACATAACATCAGCAACCATTTCCCTTTGTACATTTTAATCAAGACAATCTAATGTCATACATATATTGTCCTTCTATATATTTACACTGTGCTAACATGAGCGGGCACATAGAATTTGTTGAAAGAGATCCAAGTATGGAGCATAAGCGAGATGTGACCCGATAGTATGGATAATTAAGAGAATTGTAAGGTTTTGTTCACATAAGAGCAGAAAATAAGAAAAGTGGAAAGCTGTGCACCTCTGTTGAAAAATAAGGAGATTTTAGGAGTCCTATCTATTTTTCTATAATATATTTACAAATTGTCCATGAAAGGAAGACACTCAGTAGCCCTACTCAGTGCCAAGCATTACATCAACAGGCAGTTAGCAGTTTTCCCATCTCACAGTTTTATTACACTTTGATTATTAGAGCGATTTATCATTTCCATTTGTATCACTTTTCTTGTAAGGAAAATAATTCACAGGTTGACCAGTTCTGGGGCACAAAGAACTGTGAGACAGGACAGGCAATCATATTTTGCCTACTCAAATTTCCACTGGCTTTTAGTCACTACATTTTTGTAACCATGTTACTTGCAATAACTAGTAAAAACATTGATTAGGCATTAACCTGGGCAGTCCACAAAAAGACAGTCTTGGCTTGAAAAACTAATGTAGAAAAGAAGGGAAAAGAAACATGAATATTCTAGTTGCCTTCCTGAGAGTGATACAATAGGCTAGTTGAAGATCTAACAGTAAAAGTTGGTACTCCTGAACCCCAGTTCAAAACCCTATATATATCAGACCAGAATCACACAAACACAGAATGGTTGAGGTTGGAAGCGACCTCTGGAGCTCACCTGGTCCTACCTCAGTGCTCAAGCAGGGCCAGTTAGAACAAGTTGCCCAGGCATTTGAATATCTCCAAGAAAGGAGACTCCACAGCCTCCCTGGGCAGCCTGTGCCAGTGCTCCAACACCTTCACAGTAAAAAAGTGTTTCCTGATGTTCAGATGGAACCTCCTGTGTTTCAGATTGTGCCCATTGCCTCTTGTCCTGTCACTGGGCACCACTGAAATAAAGCCTGGCTCTGTCTCCTTTACACCCTCCCGACAGGTATTTGTACACATTGATGAGATCCCCCCCGAGTCTTCTCTTCTCCAAGCTGGAGAGTCCTAGCTCTCAGCCTTTCCTCATAGGAGGGATGCTCCACTCCCCTAATAATCTTAGTGGCTCTTCACAGGACTCTTTCTAGTATGTCCATGTCTCTCTTGTACTGGGGAGCCCAGAATAGGACAGAGTACTCCAGGTGTGGCCTCATCAGTAGTGAATAAAGGTCAAGGATTATCTCCTTGGACCTGCTGACAATGCTTTGCCTAATGCAGCCTAGAATACCACTATCCTTTTTTGCTCCAAGGGTACATTCCTGGCTCATTTTCAACTCGGTGTCCACCATGAGCCCCAGTTCCTTTTCTATAAAGGTGTTTTCCGGCTGGGTGGTCCCCATCATCTGCTGGTGCATGGCATTGTTTCTCCCCAGGTGCAGGACTTTGCCCTTCTCCTTATTGAACTTCATGAGGTTCCTGTCAGCCCATTTCTCCAGCCTGTCAAGGTCCCTCTGAATGACAGCACAACCTTCTGGTGTATCAGCTACTCTGCCTAGTTTTGTGTCATTTGTGGACTTGCTGACAGTACACTCCGCCCCACCAACAGACCATTAAAGTAGAACTGAACAGCACTGGACCTAGTATTATCCCCGGGGGTACCCCACTAGCTGCTGGCCTCCAGCTAGACTTTGTACTACTGATCATCATGCTCTAGACCTGATCATTCAGCCAGTTTTCAATCCACCTCACTGTCTGCTCATTCAGCCCATACTTCATCAGCTCCTTGATGAGGATCTTATGGAAGATGCTGTAGAAAACCTTACTAAAGTCAAGGTAGACAATATCCATTGTTCTTCACTTGTCTATCAAGCCAGTCATTTCATTATAGGTCATCAAGTTGGTCAAACATGCTATAAGAATATTTCTTAGTAAGTGCATCACAATTTTCTTTTAATTTCTAGTGCTTTGTTCAAGTCTCAGAAGCTAAAAAAGTTAAAATAAGAATCAAGAGAATATACCACATAAGTTTTAAGGAAAACAATTAAGCACCACTGCAATATAGAAATGAGAAAAAACTATTTTGTTTTCTCATTAATTACTGAAAATGAGAGAAAAGGCTTTATTAAGAAAACATCATGACTGGAACCTTATTCTGATGTATGTAAAACAGAGTTTGCAGATTTGTGAGTTCTGCCAGTACATCAGTAACCTCAAGCCATAATATCACAAATATTCCAAGTATGGGATTTCAACAACAAACATATTCTTAAGCTTGGATGATACTGCTTGAGATGAATGTGCATTATTCCTCTATGTGCTTTCACGTCTACACTTAAAGAAAACCTCTTTTTTTTTCTAGATACCATTTCAGGCTTGAGCAATCCTTTGATCAATAGGACTGCCATGTGCAGCACTCTAAGTTCAAAGTATAAATTCAGTAATGGAGAAATGAAGCACAGTTGTCTTGGTAAGGTTACAGACAATGAGATGAAAATGGAGAAAGGGAGACGGGTGCAAAACAAAACAAAAACCTCACAGCTGTACTTCATGTTTGTTGCTACACTGTTATTTTGTCTTCGTTACTTATAAAGTATGGAAGGACAACAGTCTAGTAATTAATTGTTGGATTTAACTTGTGATGGAGCTATATATGTGAATATCTGATTTCTGTTATCTGAAAAGTTTTATGTATGAAGCAGTGAAAGATACAGTGTTTTGTTTACAGTCATTCTAGTTGGTGATTTATCTATTGGGTTTTATCACATAGCACATACATATTTTTGGAAAATGAGTCAGTCCTTGCAATTGCCCAAAATTCACTCTTTTGTTCATTCAATTCCTTCTTGTGAACTCTGTTATTGTAACAATTGCTTTTTCAGAGTACTCTATGTTCCCATCGTAATAATCAAATCAGGAAAGTGATGATCAAGATGACTCCTACTTAGGACAGTTGCTTTAATTTCTCAGAAACTTATAAAAGTAGTAGCTGTAGACGTCAGGCTACAGGTATTAGCCTGTATTCTATATTTTTATTTTTTTATATTTGAAGTAGTGATAGAGATTTTTTCCATAATTTCCAGTTGTGTTCTGCTTGTCCTCATTACTGTACTTGACTTTGCAACTGTTTTATATATAGGGAAGAAGCATGGGGAAAACAGAGTTTTACTGAGAGCTTTCAAGAAAGCAGGAAATCAAGCCTGTCTCTCCCAGGTCTTAGGCCAAGATCCTAGCAACTGGAGACACTTTCCCTCCATACTTCTTGTACCCATATATTTTAAAAAAATATACATTTCTCAAGATCTTTTCATTATGGTGAGCTTGTTTTGTTATCCATTCCCAAATAGTATTATAACAAACACATAGTTAGTGTTACTGTGTATTGGCGTTCATGTTAGATCGACAAAGCAATACTACTCAAGTAACTTTAAAAGAGATGAAATACACATGGTACGGCCTTCCCCACACTAAGATACTGTCTCAGCTGTTCTCTCCAGTAAAAACTAAGTATTATTAGCTTGAGACTTCTTTCTATATCCATAAGTAAATCTTTCCAGAGCAGAACACGCTGCATTCCCTGATTCAGTGAAGCAATGTTAGTCTTTTCTAACATATTTCAGCTCACCTTGTAATTTAAAGGGTTCATTTCATCTCCTCTAGCCACCATTGAAATATTTCATTACATGTCTGAGGTTCTGAGGCCAACAGTATTCCTTTAATTTGCACAACAGCATTGCTATTAATAGCAATCAATAAAGTCAACAGCAGTAAAAATGTTTTGCACCATTTTTCAACTCTTAATTGAATATCATTTTTTTCTTTTTCCATTTGAGAAGTTTTTAAAACAGCCACAGCTTATAGCAGACATCTGTTTCTGTTTATCTGCAAATAATGAAAACCTCTTCCAGTCATATCCAGCAAGGGACTTTATAGTGTACTAGGGATTTGTATTTTGACCTGTCAAGTCAGCTCAGGTTGCTTTCTTTACCTGAAACAAGTGCTTCCAGTATTCCCACCAGGTATTTCTAGCAATAATTCCCTTTAAAGAAAGTCTGAAAGCAAAAGTCAAAACTAGATTCGTAGCAACTGCACAGGAGGATAAAATCAGCTCCAAATGCTATTAAAAAAGTGATAAGGGCTGGAGGCAACAAAATGGGAAATTCTCTACCAACAAGCTAAGTCCTACATATGAGGAGAGGATATAAAAAAAATACAAACCTACGGCGTAAACAACCAGCTGCAGCTATTAGATCATAAATTAAAGCTTTTTTTTTCTTGCATCATTTCAGCTCTTTCACACTGAATTCAGCATTATGATTTTCTTTCTAAAATAAGAGCTCACTTTTCTTATCTGTTAGAACTATTATGGCAGCCTTTCTCAGTTTAAATTGGTCAGAGCTGCAGTTCACCAACTTCCATGGACT
Organism: Morus bassanus; assembly: GCA_031468815.1. Lineage (NCBI taxonomy): Eukaryota > Metazoa > Chordata > Aves > Suliformes > Sulidae > Morus > Morus bassanus. The sequence goes on along the minus strand of CM062571.1, from coordinate 37,827,714 downwards.
CAGATTTGCAATCAAGTTATGGCTGACTTGCTCTATCTGTCTGCATAGATGTTTTTAAGACATAAAATAAGAGAAAGTTCAACCAAATTGTATTATCCTGTGATTGCAACAGGCTAAAAGGATGCCCACGGTCAGATACTGCGACTTAGTTGACATATGATAACTTGTGCATTATTCCCACTGAGTTAATAAAAATAAAGTTTCATTTGGTGGGTCTGCACACTCCTTTAGGTACTTGTAAATACTTAGACTCAATTTTAAAAATTTGTTTACAATACCAGCTGAGCCCTTTGCTTCTGGCACTCTTAACATTCAAAAGCTGAAGGAAAAAAGTGAATTTTTCAAATTTTCATACACGAAGTGGAAAATGAGGTGGTTTAGACTGGAATATGAAATACTCAGGACACAAAGTGTGGGAATACAAGTTGGCATCTTTCAACTGGGATCACTGAAAATGCTTGTGTGCCTTAAGTCTAGAACTGTGTACAAGAGTGGTGGAGGTGTTTGAGATGTTTCTTTGTTCCAGAACATAGTCTTTTATTACTGTCTTTCAAAAACAAGACTGGTCATTCCTGCTTTTTTCAAGGCACCTCAGCACAGTGTTTCAAGACATGGTGTGCTGAAGTAGTGGGAGATGCAGATTTAGCAGGTATTTTTCTTATGAATGTTTCTGGCAGAAAGAAAATAATGTCACATAGAATAGTCACAGCCTTCCCAGGTGAATGTCCCCAGCAGAAAAACATACAGACTCATGGTTAAACTATTCTTCAAAAAAGGGAGAGGTGTAGATTTAAATCCCTCAGGCCAAGGAAGATGTTGACTTTAACTGGTAGATACCTCCAGCACCAGCCCTTATCCTCCAGTCCTCTACAGATACTACAACATTACCACATATAACATAATATCCTCTAGCTAATGTGAATAATCTAACTAGGCTGGGCTTTTTCCTCTTGTGGTCTAAAACCATACTGAATAAAGCAAAACAGAATCTGTGGGTAGGTAAGATACAGGCACCCTGAGGCCAGTAATTGGACTCACAAGTGGTTGAGCACAAAGCTCGTTGTGCTTTGCATAGTTCTCTGGTCTCGTTTCCACCAAACAGTGACCTATTTAAATAACGAGAAAAAAACATTAGTGAGTTACAGTATTTAATATGTTAATTGTAAAAGATATTACAAAGGCCTTTCATTAGGATTTAAGAGTCACCACCCAGCACTACCCACCTCATGACTAGTTTACAAGCATCATGTTCCAGAAACATAAGCAACACTTCCTGTTCTAAATGTCAATCAAGCAATGTTAACATATGGTCCTCTTTCCTACTTAGATAATTCTGCCAACATTATTGTGGACATTAGAAACCATTATTTTGGAGATAATTCCCCTTTGATTTTCCTTCTCAATTCAAATATCTTCCACAACATATTAATCTATCACAGTTTCTGGCATTAGTTTGATTGCATGCAGTGCAATCATACAGAACTGTACCAGTTTTTCAGCATGACTAATTATCTCAAGCGGGCCGAGAGAGACAGCCACACCAACAACACACCCACTATCTTTTTGCATAATGCGTACTTTACATTCACCAATCTGTTCACATATAGGGATATTTTTTTCAGCCATTGTAACCAAGAATTTTAAAGAGATAACTTGTGGACAAAAAGACTGGCAGTAAAAAAAAAAAACCACAAACTGGACAAAACTTCATTCAGCAAATGTAGTGAGTCCAAATTACATCTGTTTAGAGCTACTGAAACATTAATCCAGAAAGGGTGTAGGCACATTTTGTGTTCACACAGTTCTGCATTTCCTGACTGCATCCATTTCAAGAGACATCAACCCACGTACTACAAAACAATATATCCCACTCTGTCTAGTTTAGGATAAACTGGAATTTTCACAGGTAATTTTTATAATATATGATATATAATATTTAATATACAATATATACTTTATATATGTCTAGTGTATATTTAGATACATAAAATATGCATTTTTTGATAGACTGAATGAGTACTCGGACTTCATGAAGCTCATCAGAACACATTCTTTGCCCTGTTCCTGTAATTCAGCACCAAGCTATAGAAATTGCGTTCACCTGTTATACATATCCTTCTCTGGAATAGGAGTTGTGCAAAGACCTCGGGAGATCCATAGCACAGAAGAGTTGCTCAGTACAGTGTGCCAAGGGGGAGGCCAGCATGCACTGATTCCAGCTACTCATGACCCCTAAAGAACAGTGCTTCTGTGCTGAGTTACAGCATATGGCCCTCTATAGAGAAGTCAGAGTTACAAATGGTTTCTGAGAATCTCAGAACTTCTTTAGCCCCATCTACTTTTATTTCCTCATTAAAGGAGAGGATCAGAGGGAACCTGTTCAGTGGTGTAATTAAATTTTATGGAGTTAATCTGTGTTTAATTTGGGCAGCATTTATTCTCCTTCTCATTGTTTTTCCTGGAATAACAGGAAGATAACTTTACCCACTCACATTATTTACCACACTGCCATTGTGCCCCTTGCTTCATGTTCAGCAAATTCAGTTACAGAATGACAAAATATTTCTTAATTTATCTCAAGATGACAAATTTGAAAATTTATTTGAAACATTTTCTTCCTTCAGCCAGCTATCATTGCAGTATGTACATAAGGAATCAGTGATGAAAGAGTAAAAAAAATAAAGATATACTACAGTCATCCAATATCTACTGTAGTTGTCTCTGTGGTCTGATTCTTAGAGAGGAGGGAGCAAGCTGTGCCCAGGGTGCTAGTGGGAGACAAGCCCGAGGCAGATCCACCTGTGGGCATACAGAGAACCACGCCTCAGCCAAGAGAGGTCAGCTTTCATTTACTGCCTGGTCTGCACTGATGGCAACTGAGGTTACCTTCGGGGATGTGCAGATTGCATGTGACTAGAAAACTGTAAGAGACCTATTGTTTGAAAGTCAGAACAGGAAACTTACTGAGAGGGGTGGCTGAGGTCTCTCTATTTAAGTGCCTAATCCCTTCTGAGCTTTTGTGCTGAACAGAGATAACCATCTGTGCTCAGTTGCTAGCTATGGTTTTGTAACATCAGCATCTGCTGATAAAGAAAATAAGGGAATGTGTGTTGGCAATAGCTGAAGCCTCATTTACCACATCAGAATTCACTTTCTAATTGTTCAGTTTTATTTTAGTCAGAGTACAGGTGTTGTCACTCCTGCCATCGGAAATTATTTAGAATAAGATTCATCCATAGAATGCTGTAGTTGTTAGTTTTTGTGCTTGTTTTTATTTTAAATTTACTCTGGATTTTTATACACAAATAAAATGTATACATTTTGTCCTGAATGTCTCAAATAAATTAAAAGAAAAAAAAATACTTTCTAAAAGTTGTTTTTCTGTGTAATCACATGCTTTTAATCTAAAATTATAGTTTTTAGACAAGGAAGAGATGAAAGTGAAATCTCCTAGAAGATGACAGAACGTATGTCTCTTTTGTACCAGCTGTAAAATATTAGCCCAGTATGTATGTCTGTCTGTTACTGACAATTCTTGACAAATGTTAATGTTGCAGCACACGAGATACTAAGTTTTAAAAAAATCAGTCTCACTCAAGATTGGCACATAGCCACACACCTGCACTAAACACAGTGTGCACAAATACCATTTTGATATGATGTATCAATTTAATATGAAGTGTTGTATTTCAGACTGACAAAATCCCTGTTAGGTTTGCAGACAGCAGTGTGAACACAGTGGATGATTTAATGGAGGATGGTGGGATATATTCTCAGTGCCTGAAGTATGGGGAGCTTCCGTATCTTCTGTCAAGGGAACTTCTGTGTCACTGGGACTGCAATCAAAGCATTTGTATGGCTGTGGAGAGCCAGCTTAGCTCTTGTGGGCTTGCTAGCTGGGGTTTATATTCAGCTATGCCAGATCAGAGATGGTTACATGAAGAGTGATTCAGTTGTGTCTGCATTGTGCTTCCAGGAGCCATAGCAATTGAAACACTATGTGAAAAGACCTAAACTGGCTTCTGTAAGACTTATTAGCTAGAACTACATGTGGCAGGAGAGCATCTGCAGGGTCCAAGCAGTCATCAAAATGTTGTACCCACACTTGTGCAATGCTGTCTAGAAGCACCTGTACCCCAGTGGCCAGTGTACACAGCACAGCAAATCTGAAACTGAATAAACCATCAATGGGTAACTGAGTTTATTTAATGAACATTCTAAAAGGAAATAGAGATAAATTTTACAACAACAAGAAGCTGAAATTCAGGAAGGAGCTGGAATCATAATCTGACTGTCTCTACAACAAAGTCACTTCCCATCATTTGTATTTGACAAAACAAATATAAACTAACAAAAAAAATTGAATAACTTTGTACATGGAGACACAGCTTCAGTAAAAAGACTAGAAACTAACACCCCTCCAAAAAACTAACTTCCTTCCCAACCAGCATATTTGGTTGGAATAATATCCAGAAAAATGGGATTTGTTAGTTTGGACTCAAGCAGAGGACAAAACTGAAGTCTAGTTCCTTACAGCACAGAGATGGATGTTCTGTTAATAAAAAGAGTTAATATGAACACCATATGACTGGACACTAAAGGATGGTAGTTTCAGTGCCTAGCTTGCAGGCAATGTTCTGGGATGTCTGAGTTTTATAGGTCAGTTCCTGCAGTCATGAGGTAGGGACCTGGCCTCGCCTTCCGAGCACTGCAGAGGAGTACCAGGCTGCTTTTGCCTCACCAAGTAAGCCCTTGTGAAGGTGTTGATTCATTTTGTTCACGGTCCTTTCCTCAGAAGTTGGGTGTCTAAGCTGACAGCTATTGCCACACTCAGCACCCTAGAGGGTCTGAATCCTGCCTTTCTTTAAGACGTACTAGGTTTGAGCCATATGTAAAAACTTTTCCTTGCAAGTCAATAGAGAGAGTCATGGAATCATAAAGTAAATGGTGGTTTTACTGTTGCTGGAAGCAAGGAGATATTTTTCTCTCTACCTTAAGCGAAGAACTGTTTATGTTTTGCATCCTTTGGCTATTACATACCTCCATTGGTTAACTTACACAAAATCTACAACATTTGTATACTTTTCTTTAAGCAAAATACCAAAATTTTGTATGCCATTAAAGTGGTAAATTTGTATTGCAGGTATTATGCAAATTTATTCAAGACAAACTTATCACTGATGCATTTATCGATAAAGTATGAAAATATGACAGTTGTGAAAATAATCCTTGAATATGACCTCTAATCAAATTTAATTCTTTACAGATTAATCCCCTAATAAATTGTTGAGCTTCAAACATCCATTTGACTACCTGGCAAGGCTCAGAGGTGACACCATTTAGTGACACTTGCCAATACATTCATTGACTTACACACAGACACAGACATAATTCTGACTGTTTGGAAAATTTACATTTTAATTTTACATGTCTTATTTCTCTATATCTGCCTCCAAATAAATTCACAGCATTTTGGTATAAATCAATTATTTCCACTAGACAAAACAATAGAGGAATACCAGTCAACTTCCATGGAAAAACTGTAATGAACCTCCTTAATTATAGTTAACAGTCATTAAGGTACAGGTCAGATCAGATTCTAAGCTTATTTCAATTTTTTTATATATATATATATATAAATAACTCTACAATGAATTAAATACTTAGCGTTTTTTGGAGGGTTAATCTCCCAAATATTTGACGCTGAGACGAAATAGACATTGTAACCATGAAGAAAAAGACAAAGGGCAGGTGAAAATCTTTGTTAAGGCATCAGCGAAGAAAACAACTGTTTTCTAGGAAATTCAAGTAGTAACCTAGAATATAATTTCATGACAAGGAAGATTAATGCAAACATGAAAAAGACAGGATAGTTTAGAACAACAAGAAAATTAATTTTTTATACGATGTCATGAATAGACCCTTGTGACACTCACTGATGAAATCAAATATTTAAAGAAATAATTTGGTCAGTGTTAGAAATGCAAATCTATGGGCGCTTTGAGATTTCTGTCTCAAAACAAGAGTTCAAAGAGAAGATCTGAAGTGAAAGAGATGAATAGGTTAGGTAATTGTAGCAGACTTTTCACCTCTGGATCTCTCTTTCAAATTACAACCAAAAAAGTCATTACAATCTGGAGGCTCAAATAAATTTGCTTCTCTTAGTCCACTTGTTCCAAGTGAACATTTGTCCACATCACACTTATATTCTGAACAGACAAGATCAAACTGGCTTTGTTCCTGGATTACTTTTTAACTGCAAGAAAATATTTTCTCTAGGACAGGATGTGCTTTACCTCTGTGAATAGAACTCTTCACTTGAAAGTTATCATCAAATATGATGTTTCAAAAAAAAAAAAAAGGAAAAGACTGGAGGGTTACAATGAAAGTTCAAAAAGAATAGGACTCAATGCAATTCAGTTTAGCATAAGATAAAGATAAGACTTATAGACAGGAATACAACTGGTTTCAGGAGCATCTGTACAAATGGTAGGATCTGGATAGCTGAAAATAAGGCAAAAGGAGATCATAGATATCTTGAGGAAATTTTCTACTTTCAAAAATGCCACAGAAAAAGGAACTGCCTGTGCAATGATATATAGAATTGCAGAAGTAGTTTGGAACATTATAGTGCTTTCCACCTCTTCCATATCCTCAGTTTGGTTTTAGCTGGATGTCAGCAACATTGTAACTTGATGCAGCTCCCCCCCACCCCCCAGCCCAATTTAAGGTCAGGTAAAACTGGACCAAAAAGAAACTGAAACAAAATAAAGTGTGGCATTGCTGCTTGCATATGCATAGCCAGTAAAAAAAAAAACAAAAACAAAAAAAAAACCAAAAAAAAAACCCAAACAAAAACTGAAGTGTTTCACTCATTACAGAAACAGGTGAAAACTATGTGCAAGCTTTAACTTCTTTTTCCCAGTATTCTCATTTTAAACCCACATATTCTTGCAAAAGTTTCATGTTTTAACTTCATATTTCATCTTAATCACCAGAAAGGTTTGGTGTTCTGAAAAGATGGCTGTATTCAGACACAGAAGTTATCTGTCTAGCTTTAGTGTAAAGTAACAGTGTTGAAGGAACACATTTAAATTAGAGAAAGTAGAGGTAAGCTATGAAATCCAGAAGAATTAAAATGAATGTGAAAGGGTAGTCCTGACACACAAATAGGAATTAGAATAGGAGTTAATCAAACAAGATGGTAAGAGGATCAGACACTTCCCAATGACAACTGGAGGTCATTGAACAACAATACAAGTTCTGTCTGCCATATAAAGGCCCAAAATACATAGCATTTTCAAAATATAGTACAAGAATTTTTCTATACAGTTATTTACAAGATCACTACAATAAGCCGTTCCCACATGCACACTGTGTTGCATGGTAAATCACCCCTAGCTTGTATATTTTTGACAAATATTGTCACAGTGCATATGTTTGCTGGCTTAGATCGCATGATCTGCATATCTCCTGTGATAAACAAATGCTTTCAAGTCCCTTAAACTGGGCCTCTGGTGAAAGCAGGCTACTTTTTACATTTCAGGATATACATATTCTTATACCAGAACTGGACTGTCCTTCCTTGTCAGGTTTAAATCTCTACGCAACAGGCAACTGCAGTGCTTTATTCTGAGACTGTGACATTAGATACGTCTCCCCACTATGCCTCCTCTCTGAAGTGCAAATGCAACCATTGCTCCACCTACACTGGATGTGTGGCTAATATTGTGATGAACACAGCTGAGAGCAACCAGAGCAAACAGAACATATAAAGGTAAGGTCAAACATTTTGCTTTCATTTGTGAGGCAGAGACAAGAGAACAGTTTTGACTGGCTTACCGTACAGAAGAAACCATACCAAGAACTGAATGTCAAACATTTGTCTGAGAAGACCTTCAGCTACAACTTAAGAATAATTAGTGTATATCCCTACATCTGCAGGAATTCAGGATACTTACAAGAATATGCTATCTTCCTTGAAGCAAGAAATAGCAAGAATTAGAAATGTGTACCCAGCTGCAGGAACGTTACAAGCTCAGTCTTTTATCCAAGGGATCCCAGTGCTGCAGCTGCTCAACTCAGCCACATTTAAAAGACTTGCAACAACACCCACAAACATACGGAATCCTAGAAAGGCGTGCTGAGGAAACAGAGAAGAGATTCTTAATATGGAGAAGAAATTCAAATGTATACTGAGAATGCTTCAAAATCAGAGAAAGCAAACTTCATAAGAAGTGTGGTTTAGATATTTCCTGAGATTAAGAGCTCTTGTCTAGAATAGGGGAAGGGCAGAAAAATTAGAATGCAACACAGGAAAAAAAAACAGTTTAAAGAAATGGGTCTGGGATTGTGGTCCACGTTTGAGAATGAGGAACTTGGTGTGAATACAGAAATGCTAATAGTAACCTCTGCTCCTCAGTCTAATAGAGATACCCATTTGTTATGATCAGCTCCATAAAACAGTCTGTAAATAAGAGGCTCTGAGATACAAAAGGCCTGTGGGGTTGTTAAATTTGGGCACAAGCTGTTGAATATGTGTCAGCATATGGACATGTACACTTGGCTGAAAATTTGTACTATCGCAAAATATGTTTTCTGAGGATATTTTAGATATTTGAAAAGTGTCAGATGATGGAGTGCAGTGCCCTTCTGTACCATTTACCATAACCTAAAGCCTAAATCCCACCTCAGTTTGGGCTTATGTGCTATTTTAAATTGTCCAGCAGTCCCTGGAAAGGTTGAGACTATTGTTCTACATGTTCCTTACCATGCAGGTCATTGATAGTTAGCTTAAATGGGTCCTGTACAACATGCTGGCTTTTGTGATTCCCAGCTCTAGCAATGGTGTCTTCCACATATTGCATATTCCTTGAGGTGCTGCATGTGAGGTTTTCTGGTAGGTTGTGCAATAAATGATATGATTTACAGCTCTTCATGGGTGAGAATACCAAATTAAAGAAAGCAACAACCATTACCTAAAGGTTGTCTGGATATCTGATGGGAATATACACCACCACGGAGAAATAGATAAATAAATAAATGTGGAATTACAGAATGGAATGACACAATTAGTCCCAATGTTTACCAGAACAGCTTCTGGAAGCTTTGTTTATGGATTAATAGGCTCATGAGGATTTCCTTTATGCATCAGAAATTGCAAAATACTATGACAAGAATTTGCAGCTATATTCCCCTACCAAAATAAATCTCAAAATACAATGCAGAGTTGTTCTCAGATAAAATCTTGGGTTTTTTCCCTGTCTCTCAGGAAACTGAAGAAATTAAATTTGCTGAATAGATGATGAGGATTGCTAAGTATTTAAACTTTGGATCTTATTTTCTAAGAATATGAACTGTGATCCTTATTTAGCTCAGTAGAAATGTTGCTTTGGTTACAAATTCTTACATTTTATGTGAAGTTTCTGGAAACATACCCTGTTAAGAACTGTTAGCATTTAGACCAGTTAATAATATACCATGAATTTTGTCATGTAAATTTTTGCCAGTAAAATTACAAGGTAGTAATACTTTCCTTCACAGCAATGCTAAAAATTCTTGCTTATTCTGTTGCTTTTTTTTTTAACTTTTTATATACATTTGTAGAAGGATTTGGTTTTGTTCCTAGAAATATGAATCTCAGTCCTAAACAAAAAAAAGAAAAAGGACAAATAATTCATTACAAATCATAGTTATTATGACTGTCTTTGTCCATATAGTCTTTTGCTAATTAATTTTAATTCTATATATTCACTAAATTGTAAGAAAATACTTTTATAATTTTATAATCCTTGGCTGTTCACAAATTGATCAGCTCAAATATTTGGCATGTGACTTTGTATACTAGCTCATTTACATCACGAATTATTATTCCCATTCCTAAATTCATGTTTGTAATGTTTTGAACAGGAAACTGCTTAATAACAAAATTAGCGTAATAATTTCTATTTAAATTGCTTAAACTTTCAGACTTAACTAAAACTTACACAGCAATAACTATTCATGAATGACGAGACTAAAATGTACAGGCAAAAAAGGATTCCTTACAACTTGTTATGAATAGAACTGCATGCTTTTTGCCAAAAGTAACCAAAATGTTTCTGGGGGAACTTTGAATTAAGCTTGCCTTTTAACTTATTACTGTAGCTAGGGCAGGAAAGACAACTTTGGGATTGGTGGAGTTTCTGTAAAAATTTACAAATTTTAAATTTACAATAAGACTGGGAAAATATTTTTCCCTGGAAAAAAGGTGGAAACTAATACTTCCTACTTCACTGTAATTTTCTTTGCAAATGTTTAATTTTTGTTTGATGAAAAGCCAAAGCAGTAAAAAGGGTTTTTGCCAAAGTGTTACATTTTGTTCAAAAAGTTTGATTAAAATTATTTTAGCCAGCAGTAGTAGTACAAATATGTCTAAGGTGAAGTAATGCATGTAGTTACTATTTTACTATAGTACTATGTTACTACTACATCTAGTAAAAGATGCATATTTTAGAATTTGATCAGAAAGGTTTAGGCTGAGGTTGATCACATAGTTTAACTCAAATAAAAATAGCTTCAAAAACATTTCAGCATAGGCAGATCTGGGAATTAAGCATGTGCTTACAAGATGTATTAAGCGGGGCTGAGTTTTTTATATGGTGCCTGCTCTGGTTTCCTCAATCTTTTTAATTTCCTCAGAGGTATGGCATGCCCACAAAAATATTCTTATAGAATGTTGATACATATCATCAGCAACCACAATGTAAAATATACTTGCAAATGAAAATGATAAAGCAAAATTGTACTTCTGTATATAATTTGCCTTGGGACATGCTTACAGGATTCTGGATTTCAGACTTTATCACAAAACTTTTCAGTGATGCTTAGGAACAAGCATTAATATTAGGGTTAGTATTTCCAGGTAGTGCTATTTCACCTCTGCTGTTGTCAGTAATAGACACAGGCCCAGATGAAGAACTGTATTTATGCCCTGAGCACATAGATGTGTGGACACTGTGATGCTGGATGTCATGGTATCTAATAGTTTGACAGACATATGAAGGAGTGAGATCATAAATATCCAGATCCTGAGGTAGGCCATATGGTCAGGGAAAGCACACTGGCACGTGAGGGTTTTTTAAATGAAAACTTGGGGCTTTAAGACTGTTACAGTGCCGAAAGGATAATACAGGATCTTTGTGGATCAAAAAGCCTCCAGTTCCTTTTATGGAGCTTGCCACTCCCAACTACCATGGCTTTGCAATCAGCTGGAGTCAGGTATATATAGGAGATATGAATATGAAAGTGTTTGGATACAGGCACCTTAGAAAATGCTGAACTATTAAATTATAACAGCTAGTGCCTTCCTCTAATTTTATCTGTAATACCTTTCCTAGTAATTAGTAATGATTTTGGGGGAAAAAAACCCAAGGAACAGCTATTGAAACATTATATTTTGGTGGGAAAAATTACACATAAAACATTGGTTTTAAAACTCTTAATGTGAATATTCACCGTAATTTGGTTATTTAACCCGATAATCTAATTATTGAAACTTGTCTTTTGTTCAGTCTAAAGTCCATATTTGAAATCATGAGAAAGAAAACACAAATGATACCTAACAGGTATACTACTGCAAGGTAGGGTGTAAATGAATCTCAAACTCATTCTGTCTGCAGTGATCTCTTGAACTAACTTACAGTAAATGTCAACTGCAACTTCAGGGTGAAGCATGATTTTGACAGTAAGCAGTATGTTCCTCTTTATTCTTCCCAAGACACTGATCTTACATCAATTTTGCTTGTTCACGTAGTTCACCAGCATGTTGGACACTTTCTTGGCTTTGGTCTAGCAAATAGATGTAGACAGAAAAAAAAAAAGTCAGTCCTTTAGCGATTTCTCTGGTGTTAAAGTGAAGACATGGGTGACAGAGCTGGAACAGAATTGCAACTTCTTCCTCAAAATCCCACAGCAGTCACTATATTTACTACCCTAAATCTGTGAAAAAACCCTGTGAAGACTGTGAAAATATATTTGCGTCTGCCGGGGATCTTTATTAAACAATTGTTCTCATTCTGCTCTTTGGCTTTCCACACCTAAAAAGCAAGCTATGATCATTGTGCAACAGCTATGATCATTGTGCAACAATTTTTTTTTTCTTTTTTTGGACTGTCTGGAACAGTGAATAATTAAATATTTGTATCAGTGTTATAATTAAAGGTGAGAGATGGAGCTATGCCCACCACAGAATGCTGAAGATGTCATAAATATTAAGCAATGTGGACTTCTGAATGTGGGTTTCACTCCTAGACCAGGCACTGTAAGTACTTGGAGATGTACCAGCAAAGATGTTTAGTCTGTGTCTGCTTTGGATGCAAGGCTTAGTCCAACAGGAATGCTTTGAAACAGCTTTGTGATTGGATAAGATGGAAAGGAGAACACATAATTAGTGGAACAAACATATAATTTATGGAATAGAGAGAGAGAACATATCAGGAAACAGCATGTACAAATGATATATCCAACAGCAAAAGGGATCAGGGAGTGATGAAGTTTCCAGAATTTTGCCAGATATGATAGCAGGTAAAGTTAATTATTTTTAAATAGTCAGCAAATCTATATGCTGAAAAAATGAGTAATCTACACACCTGAGGTTTTAGTTTAGTAGCTCTCAATAACAGACTCAACCTATGTTAATCTCATTTTGTTAGTTAAATGCCTCGGGCTTTCACTTAGTCCAAAATTCCAATTAATCTAAAACACCACAAGATAGCATCAGGGTGGGAAAAGCTTGGCAGGGATCTAGTTTAACATGATATGAGTTGCACACATTAATGAGTCAGTGGCAAACTTACCAGCTAGATAAAACATGTAATACTGACAGGCAGACAAATGAAAAACGAGTTGTGGATCTCCTCCTTAGTACATTATTACAAATTACTGATTTAGCTCAGAAAATGGCCAAAACACTTTGCAAAGCAGAGGAAGACAGTAGTTTTCTTGAGAATCTTATAGACAAAGAGAGATGATTAAAAATCCCCAAACATTTGACAGTTTTTTATGCATATATGGGGTATAGTGTAATTATTGGAAGGAAAATAAAGACAGGAAAGGATTTAGAACATTTGCCTAAAGAGAGATCAAAAGGCAGAAGGAAGACGGGGCAGAAGTAGACTGTGATATGCATAGGGTCCATGATGAAAGCATATGTGAAAATGAGTGTGAGAGAAGAGGAATAGAGAAGCAATAAATTCTGCAGAACAATCTCAACATGACAGTAAAAACAATACATTATATACTATTGCAACAAACGTATAAAACCTACATAACATGACATACTGAAGCGAAAACTTCAATATAATCGTACCTCTCTCTCTCATAACCCATCCCTTGAAACGGTTCTACTTTGAATTGATAGTTTTGGACCATAGAAACACCTGTGTTCACAGATTTCTAAACTTCCTATATGGAATGAATCCTGTGAGTGCCTTCTTTTCCTCTTTCCTCCCTAACCCTCCTCCCTGCACTTCCTAGCTGATGTGGAGGCTGGGGGTTCTGGTGGGACTGAATGGACCTCTTCAGAAGGAAGGCTGACACAGAGTCAGGAAGGTCAGGCCCTGAAGCTTGCGGTCATGAGCATCTGCAACCAAAGGGAGGAGAGGAAAACCTCCTCCTGTGCTTCTGGCTTGATTAGAGTAACCACAATGGCTTCTGAAATGGGCAGAGGCCTACTTCCCATAGTTGTCAGCCTACTTTCATCCCTGCAGTCTTTGCCTTCTGGACTCCATTATTGGTCACTGTCCTTTTTCGCAGTTTCATACTGCTCCTAGGTACATTTCTGGCAGAGATGCACCAGCTCCTTATACCTGTGGGCTTGCTTATGCTGTGTTCGGAGCAACTTCTGTTGCAGTTGAAGCTGCTTCTTCAGCAGTTTCATGTAATGTAGATCTGGGACATGACGCTTTCAACAATTCCTATTTGTGCATTGTTTTGTGGTCCTATTTGGTGTGCAGGGAAGACGGTAGGTCAGAAGTTCTCCATCCAGCCAGCCTCTGGAGTCAAAGATAGAAACCACAATATTCTCTGAAAAGCTGTGGATGGCCACAGAATAGCATGTCTGCAGCCACCTTCACTCTGAAATCAACGACCTACGTTTTCCACTGCAAAATAGCATGTCTAAGCTAGAAGAACTCCTTTGCAGGTGTTGTCAAAGTAGGACTTCTAGTAAAACAGCTTTGAAGAAAATATCCCACCAGTAACCTGGAAGTCTATCTAAGCCTTCAAGGAAAGATGGGATCTTGAGGTTATCTCCGGTGACGGGTAACTTTACAACAATCTGCCCTTGAGATTTCAGCAAAAGCTCTTTGGCAAGTACAGATAAGCAGGTGAAGGACAGAGGCAGAGCGATCCTTTCTGGGTCTTTGTAACCACCTCTGAGTGGTGATTAAGAATGTTACAGTCCTTAAAATGCCTTTGTAAGAAAGATGAGATGTATGAAAACTGTTGCACCGAGAGCTGCTGCACAGCATTCTACTGCCCATCCTGACTGAGATGAAACTTGGTCTAGTATGTAACTAGAAATGCTTTGATGTGTGAGAAACATACAAGAGGAGTTTGGGGATTTTTTTTTTACCAATGTAATGCCAAATGAATAGCAGCCTTTCTCACTGTATCTGTTCTGAACAATAAGAAGAGTTTCTGGTTTGGTAGCCATGGCTGCAGCAAAAGTGTGCCACAACTATGTCTGCTGGTCTTGGTTGGAGGGAAGTCAAGCAGTGACATAGTTGTTGCTGTGCAGGAGTGTTGCCTGGCTGGAGCTGAGCTATCAGGGAATAAAGCTTGGAGAGCTGCCAGTTAAAGAGCCTTTTCCTCCTGCTGACTGCAGATAGCACTGGCAGGGAGAAGAAGGGCAGGACAACTGTGAGAGTAGGGGGCTGGCAAAGGGTGCTGACTCACACAGCCTTATTCTTAAAACATAGCCCATATTCTTTCCCAAAAATCCGTCCTCTGGTGGTGAAGCAGGAATTACCACTGCAAGATACATCACCAGAGATGCACAAGGAGGGGATAGGGTGACTTCTTTGAGCCGGGAGGAGGAGAAACACCTGTCACAGTATTCACCCACATCACCTCCAGGGCCACTGCACAGAATAATTTTTTAACATTGTTGTTATATGTTGAATAAAACTTATTTTCCAACTCCAGATGGTTGAATAGTATTTGGCTCAAGGTTCCAGATACTGGTCAGTGTCACACCCTTGTGGACCTAACTCATGTTCCTTTGTGGGTTTGGCTACCTCAGCTGACTACATAGCACTGGATTAATTTAAGTAATTAATTTTGAAGAACATTTTTCATATGGTATGTTTCACTTCACCAACTGCAATAAAATCATCCATTATTTTTTCTCCTGTGTACAATGCCACAGGAATGTTCTCCTGCCTAGCTAAACAGTTGCATTTGCATAACTGCACTTTTTAAATGGGGTCTTTTGAGATTTTAATAACAAGAATATGTTCTAGAAGTAGATATCATCACATTTTTTTTAGTAAAACCATATTTGAGGTAGTAATTTCAAATGGATTAATTTCTTCTACTTGTCACTTAGGTTAAAGTCTTTTTTTTGATATTTCTTTTTTTACTTTCTTATAATTCAACATGCACATAAACAACATTATGCAAGTCTATCATGTCTTCTATGAAAAGTATACTATCTCAAGTGCTCTACTGACCTGAGATGATCTATTCTTTGTAAATTAAATACAAATTTGGAATTAATTTTATCACATCCCAGAGAGGCAATTGAACTGCTATCAAATTAATTGACTAAGCCTGAAAATCAGCCTTTTAGGCAAAAGCCTTATTTTCACTGAAACTGATGAAAAAAAAAAAAGAATTAAGAATTATTTAAGACTTTTATATCATCTTTGCTTTAGGAATAATGTACTGATAATGAAAAACACATCAGTTTATAAAATATAATGGAAATTTATGAGTTAAGAAACATAAAGTAATTAGTATAATCTTTCAAAAATTTGTAAAGAAGTACTGCTTTCTGCTGGATATTCTTTGCTAAAACTTGGTTACTTCCACAACACTTTATTTTAACTGCAAGATTAAAATGTAGCATTTCTCAGGGCAAAAACTAGCCTTATCTAGGAAATGGTCAGAGGACTATTTTTTTAAAAAAAATATTATTATTAATACATACATAGATCAATAAAGCTTCAGGATCAGGTTGCTTTTAACTTCACTCAGACTACTTCAGTAACCCAGAAGACTAAGGGCTCAGTAAGAGAGCACAAGCTCAGCAAGTGGAACTTCCACTACCTTGCATACATCTGGTAGCATTTTTTCTAGTTGAAATTTTCCACAACCAGTAAATTCTATATCTACTAGGTCCACGTCCTAGGCCTAAACATCAGGCAAATTTATAGCAAAAACTGTGAATTTGAATGCCGCTAATGATGCCCTCATTATTTTTGTGACTTTCTATGCCATACTCACATCAGTTAACATCCTTTCCATCAAGATTCTCTTAATTTCCTAAAACATTTTTGGAAACACATCTATGTTCACTTATACAGCAACTTACTCATGATGTGGAAGAAGAAAGAATTCATGAGAGAAGGATGGTTACTTAGAAACACCACCACTCTTTTTCAGAGAAGGCTATGTCATTTTCTTTGTATGATTGTAGAAAATTATTTCAATTGGCTGAAAGTTTACATTCTTTTCACTGAAGAAAGGAACCAAAGTGGTTTTCAGGGTGCACATTTACTACTGTATTTATCTGTGCAGGACATGAGTCTTAGGTTAGCTAGTCATTTCCACTAGCAATATTACAGAGTTGTATTTGTCACTTAGAACAGACATGCAAGTCCACTGTGGTATGCAAGGCTTCATGGATTTGACACTTAGTCTTCTGGGAGAATATCTCAAAATTCCTAATGCCTCACTAACCAAAATGTTCTGAGAGCTGGTTCACAAAGACATTGAGAGGTAACAGATTTGTTCTCATAAATGGTTTTGGATCATTGTTGCTTATATCTCAGGCACTCCTAGATCTACATATGTGAAGAAAAACCTTGGATCCTCTGGAGAACTGCTCTTTGAGACTGATTTGCATATGGAATAGATGTGTTGATTGATTAAAGGCTAATCTCCATAGAAACTAAAGGTTCAAGGAACATGGACGGGCAGAAGAACCACAGAAAAGTCAACTGAACTACAGATTTATTAAATTATGCCAAATGGGGTTTACCAACAGCAGGTAGGAGAAAGTATGTCTGAAACAGAAGTCAGCTCTTGGAGAATGGGTTTTCTAGCCTGAAGGAAGGTCATCAGCAGCACACCAGTTTGCCCACCTAAAACTAGCAAATGAATGAAAACATTAACCAAATAACTGAAGGGTGATCATAGAATGCTTAGAAACAATATAAGTAAGCTAAAGATTTTCTTTTTCCATTATGGTTCATCCACTTGAAAGACAGAGATGGTGCAACTATGGTATATGCTTCATATATTATTAAAGAAAAAAAGACTACAATTCACTTTCATGTTCTGCTACAAGACTAAGGTCACAGTTTAATACATTGATTAATTTTGTATAATAGTCTCCTGTGTATCATTTTCCAATCAAATTTTCTAGTAAAGTATACCTAGATCAAAGAGAAGTATGTTTCAAAAGATATATTTTTTTTAACAAAAACCTAGGCAGAAATACAGTTACAACAAAAACACCTACAAATTGTTTCAACACATTTTAGTCAAGACAAGTCCTGAAGTACTAATCTACCTGCAGTGTAAGAAAAGGAAATTTTTCAATTTCCAGGGCACGAAGAAGATGCATCAGGCGGTGTGAAAAGCTGTTTAGATTAGGACTAAAGGAAGATGAGTCATGTCAAGAGAGGATATCTTCTGTGTTTACATTCTTGCCTCAAAATGATTTGGCTGAGGAACAAGGGCATGTCAGGCTGGGAAAGGGAAAAATAACATGTCTGATTGCAACATACACATGTTTCAGTGGCAGCAACCACTGGGAGCTTCCTTCATTGAGGAACCTCCTGAGCAACCACACTGCCCTGTCCTGTGAACTGTCCCTGCTGCCAGGAGTGACCAGTGGCCAGAACATGGTGGTTCTGGACAGGTGGAAATCACACTGAAGAAGCTTCTGGAACAAAGCGTAGGTAGCCACACTTTCACTGCCTCTGCAGACTTGGTGGATGATTAGGGATGGAGCTCACAGTTCAAGACTGTTCTTTATACCTTGAAATCCCAAAGAAAGAATGTTGTGTTAAGTACAACATATGCCTAGCTGTTCATTTGAGTCTGGTGTGCAGATAGGGATGGGGTACAGCCAATACATACAGCAAATCTGTAAGAACAAGATCTGCCAGTGTTCCCTTTTGATACTCTTTTTTTAGATGAAGGGCTGACATTATAACCCCTATGCCCTTACAGCCAGGATCCTAGATGTCAAAGAAAGGGACTGGAGTTTAAAAATTAAATAAATTAAAAAAAAAATAAAATCTTAGAATTCTGGTTAAAATCTCCGCCCCCCAGGAATTTCCAAATTAGACTGTCTCTGAAGTCAAGCTAGCTCATAGTCTTCTGTCTCACTTTTACCTTGAGAAATCTCCTTGTTTTTGCTGTGTTCTGGAGGGAACTAATGGTCTTTCTAAGCTTTCATTGGAGATAGGAATTACAGACAAAACTAGACCTCCTTCCACAAGGATTAAAAGTAAAGTTTTTGTCCTAAAACCAGTGATGCAAGGTTGAAAGTCTAGTATGGCTTGCAAACAAATGGCAAGTCCTGGGGGTTTCAAAATGTATTTTTAGAAGAAACATATGCTAATCAAAATATGCCCCACATAGTCAAAACAGCATGATTCACAAGGGAACTTCATTAGCCCCAGAGCTGAGTAGTGTTACAACTCCTGGGACATTCAATAAAATAGGTCATTTTTTTTTAAATTGCATTCTCCTAGTCAATCCCCATGGACTTCCAAGAATTTTTTTTGGTTCTGTCCTTTTCCATTACTACTTTGCTGTCACACAGAGGATGGATTGCCATCTAGGAAAAGAGCAGCAGTACTCTCCATTCTGCCTCAAATGGACAAGCAGATCATTAACGCTACACAACAGTAGACTGAATAAATCCTGTCTTCAGCAAAACAGACAGGCAGGCAACTTGTCATCCAAAGGGGACTAGACAGGTAGGGTCATAAAATGCTTCTAAACCATAAACCCAGCAGATTTACTGGAATAAAATCAGTCGCTAGTTTGTAGGTAATTTGGAATATCACACCTTGACAAAATAATGCCTGCCATCTCTGGATGATAAATAACTTTTAAAAAGTGAAAAAAGTAGAATAATAAGATTCTTTTTGTTCAGACTCCATTTTTTAAAAAGCAATGATTGATAATTTATGTAATGCAACAGCTATTGTATTCCTGTTGACACATGATAACAGTTATGACTGACAATTTTAAATATAATTTTTGAGTCTTTTTTTCCATATAAGAGGGTATTTTTAGAAAATGGAAACAATGGAAGAAAACAACAGCCAGAAGAATTTTAGCATTGCACCAGACTTCTTACAGCCTCTGAGTTTGGTCTTGAACAGAAAGCCAAGGGGCAAAGGGACTGCTGTCAACTTGCAGGCTTCATTTAAATCCTAAATCAGCCTCTGTGACAGGAACAAATTTTGAGATACCAGAGCAAATTCACTCTTGGCAAAGTTTCTGAGAACAGCCTCAGGGCACCAGTGATGATTCATTCCTGCACCTGAACTGTGAGTAAGGACGCATGAAAGCTGTTCAGGAACAGCTGGGAGTAGGACGAAGTCACTGTGTCTTCACTGTCAGGTCTGAAGTCAAATGGACTGACTGTCCATAATCCATTTACCTTCCAGAGCTCACTAAGGTCAAACTGGAGAACATTTACAACTCTTAGCTTTCTCATGTGCACCCCTGTGCCGTAGCAGAGAGGATTTGATCTGAAGGCTCTTGCTGGGGTGGGAGGCTGGTGGAGCTGGTCCCCAGCTGCTTACTGGGCTTTGGGCCAGAATCACCCAGCGCAGGAATGCTACAACTGAAGCTAGTCTGGCTTCTGGCAGCAAGAAACTATGATGTGTCCATAGACCATTACTCTCATTAATCCAATTCTCCTTAGCACTAACTGAAGAATTCTCTATTCTCAGAGAGTAACATAGCTTTTCTGTGTGTCTATTAGGGAATTAGCAAGGCCTTTCCCTTTAAAACAATTAGTGAGACCTACATGAAGTATTTTAAGTTTCCACATGGCTGCGTCTTCAGATGTATGTGGGTATTTTTCCATGAAAATAGTTTGCAACTGGAACCCAAACCGAAACCTATTTGCTAATGCTAAACACTACTTTCCTTTGGTTATGCTCCAGATGCTCTGTGCTTTGTGTCTTTCAATCTAAATCCAGTCTAGGTTATAACTTGTATTTAGAGGTGGACAGCCAAGCTACTTCTTTTTTTCTTTTTTCTGGCAATCAAAAGATTGCAGAATAAAACTTCTCTTGTTTCTTTTGCTTACCGAGTTTAGAAAATGATAGTTTATGCTTTCCATTGCTGTTCATGTTATGTTGCAGTCTTACACATACTATCTTGTTCAGTGACTCCAGACAATTTCTCACCAACATCTATATTGACTAGTAGGCCATTTCATCCAGCTTTGACACGTCTAGTTCCTACTAGTTTTAATCTTTGACTGTGTTGTCAGCTCCTCTGTGCCATTTCTTAGTGGTGTGGACTTGTAAAGAACTGTTTCAGTAGTAACTATTAAAAATAAATATTACATGTTAGACTCAAAATTAAATGGACTTTGCAATAGTAAAGTGTTACATACACACTAAAAGTTCTCTACGTTTTGTCCTGGTTATTTTACTTGGAGATATTTTTGATACAGTACATTAATATTAAAATATCTCTTGAAAGTATTTTTCATTACATTTTCCCATTCAAAATCTTTTTAGTTTACATTGATAACAAAAGAGAATGACAAAATCATTCCACTTGCACACTAACTAAAAGTGTAGGACCAAGAAAGGATGCTTTCTACTTCATATTGCATTGAAACTCAGAAAAGAACTTGTAAGGAGAACAATAAAACTTGCTGGTAAAATGCAACCACATTGCAATGTAGTAGAGCTCTATGGTTTGGAGACTCTTACCCAAGAATTTGGATATATAGAAGAGCTAGACCTTGGAATAGGAAAATATCTTAAAACCCAAAAACTTCTTAAAATGTAATTAATTAAAACACAAGCTACTCTAGTGAGTATAATTTCTAACCACATTTGTAGAGGTTGAAATAATTGTAAAACAGGGCAGAAATCACCAACTTTGTTGATTTCTTTTGTTTGAACTATATACTTTTCTAACAGTACTATTTTTCTTACTGCTGTGTGTTTGAAGATTTATTTGGAAGATTTTGTATTACAATACTGTTGAAAAGTTAGCCCCATGAGCTGCAGATGACAGCAGCTGCTGCTCTGTTTACATGTACGTTGAAATAAAGGATGGAGTTTCCTGTTGTAGATTATGTAAAATCCAGCCATTGTTAATCAAAGGAAGCTTCCTCCCCTGGTATCTCAGTTGAGATCTGATCAAAATATTTCAGAGTCACTAAGGTTGGACACAGTTTTACCGACAGCCATTTTTGTCAGATTTTCTCAGGGGCTCCTGGGAATGTTAGCCTTCAAGATGTAGCATCTGCAAAGGCTGCAGAGCTCACAGCTTGCTTAGAACCTCACAGCTCCCTGGCTGTGTGCAGCTCCTCTGACCCCTGTCAGTTTACAGCTCACACAAGAGGAAAACCAGAGAGCACCAAGGTGCCTGCACCTGGCTCCTTATCCAAAAAAAATTAAAAAAAATGCTTTATTTATACTACTTTTTCTAGATGGTGAAGTGTTGGCTGTTTTTTTCTCTGTATTTGTACAGACAATTAGCATATTGCAACCCAGCATTAGAAAACTGCATGTGCTACTTCTCGTTCGTTTATACAAGAGTGTCACAGGAAGGGTGAAACACTGCCAGAGTGGTCTGAATATAATCTACTGACTTTCCAGGAATTCTTCCATTTAACACAGCTAAAATCACAATCTGAAAAATGAATTTTTTTCTTTCAGCTTTAGTTACTGCAACCAGAACTTGTATTTGTGATAATGATAACTCAAAAAAAAAAAAATCACATGGCACTGGTTTTAAGTTGTCATTGCATACTTTAGGGTGCTACAAAACTTCTATGACTCTTAAATAAGAAATACTGTATACAAACAGTTTAATTATTCATATCAAACCCTACTTTTAAACAATGATGTTTAACATCACTTTAACCCTACTGTTAAATAATGAACTTTAAGTGAAATTTTAAGACATATATATCTCTCTCAAGAAAAATAACTGTTAGACTGTGGATTCATTTGGCCAATGACTGAAACAGCTATTGAACCATTTAAATGCATATTGCCATTTTCAGTTTTACTTTAAATAACTTAGCTAGAATTCATTTCATCTGGAAGTCCATTTTCACATTTTTATAGATTTCTGTCTACTTCAGCTTTTTCTTCTTTTTTGCAGTTCTCTTTTCTGTTAGTATATTTACATTCATGACATTTTCATTTAATATATTCCTCTCCCTTTCAACTCTTTCGGCTTCAGACTTCTCACTGTAACAGCAGAATATAACACCCAGGACTGGTGAAATGCTATATATATTGACATGCAATAAATAACTTGATTCAAATTAGCAGAGCTTTATTGCAAACTTTTCTTTTTAATTAAACAAGAGGATCAGAAGTTTTAATTTTTTTTTATCTGACATCCCAATGACTTATAGAGCTCTATGGCTTATAAAATATTTTAAAAAAACAGGCCTACCTGGTAAATGAGCTGAATAAATAGAAACCAGTACAAGGGCTCCACAGATGATAGAAAAAACCTCAGTTTCTGAGGACAGAATGCATCTGTGAACTCTTCACCTTTTCTTACTGAAGAATTTTAAACTTGCTTCTTTTTCCCTTGCCTTGGTTTTCTGACCATGGTACCTTTTCAACTCTTACAATGTTTCTGGTTTTGTTATATATTTATTTTTCAGTTTCTGTTCCTTTTTATTGCTGAGAGAGAATTAAGATCAAACAGGGTCCAAAAAGAATTTTGCATCCTTCCTTATATGGTACATTTTCAGAGTTATATCATTAAAGTGGCTTCCTAGTTTCCAAATTTAAAGTTAAATTATTTTTAAAGCTCAGATAACAGATGGAAACAGTTTGGGGTTTGGTTTTTTTTGTTTTTTTCCTGTTGTGTTTTTTTTTCCCCACCAGAAAGAATGTCTAATAAGGAAAATGCTCAAACATATATTAAAATCTAAATGTGTACCAACTTCCCATGCAGAAAAAAGGAAAATCATGCAGATATTTCTGTTTTTACTAGAATGACAATTACTTTAATATTTTCAGCACTCATATTTGCATACACTAGTAATATCCTACTAAAACTTGGAGCTTCCAAAGGATGCGATCAATCTTAGACTGCTTTTCATAGGTCTGCTTGTCTGACAAGTCTGCATGTACCTTATTCTATGTACATGGCTATCAGTTAGAAAAAATGCTTGAAAATGTAGCAGATCTGTCTTATGATCCTGTAGGCCTTGCCTCTTAGAGGTACTTGCACATGTACTGAAACTGAAGGCAGCTGAGTATCCAAACATCTAGTAGTTAGCCTGAACAGTATTTCAGGATCTAACTTCCATCAGTTTAAGCCCCTAAATACCTTTCAGGATATGGGCTAAAAACACTTGAAATTTTTTTTTGTTTCACTACTGTCTTAAAAGTCTCAGCTGCATGACTTTACTGTGAGATGTAAATTCCCTAAAGTTTCCTGTCCTCACAAGCAATAAATACTCTATTTTTAATAGGCTTTGCTGGGTATAGTAATTTACTAGAGGATTTATATTAGTTTCTACCTTTTAAAAATTCTACATGTGCCTTGCTGGGTCTGCTTTTGCTTCTAAAGAAGTGAATTTCAGAACCTTGTTTGGCTTCATTAGATGGTAGAGCAGTCCTATGGTAATATTTATGTATAGGAGGCCAAAGGGAAGTTGCCTCTGCAGTATCTGTGACACATCATGTATTCTCTGCCAAATGGCACTGCAATAAATGACCTGCAAATTAGCAGGACAGTAGCATGTGAGATACTTTCCTGTATGTTTGCATGCATTTATGTTACTGTGTTTTGATATTAGTGATATTTCATCATTGCTGTGTTGTATAATTTTATGTATGATGTGATATAATTAAGGATGTCCCACTTACAGTTGCCATGAGAGTTAGTTGTTCAGCTTTATCTGTTACTTGGACAGGCTTTCTATAAAAGATTTAAAAAGCATTTATCTTTCTCCTATATGCTATACTGCAGTGAAGAGCAATATCTGTTTCCATTATGAATCACTTAATCAGAAGGCAATGTTAGCCCTGCAACATAAAAGCATAAGAAAAACAGGCCTTTTGCTATGCAGGAAAAGATACATGCAAAATCATAGCAATACCAGAAGATTATGATGGCTGGGAAAAAGCTTCAGGGCAAAAGAAATGGGTGGAGAGAAGAGGGAGGATCAGCTTATAGAAATGAACTGGCATGGCTGTAGGGTTGTTTTGAACCATTCCATTTAATTCTATCACAGAAGCAAATGATGACCGAAAAATCTTCCCAAGAACCCTACTGCTGCCCAAACAGTGGTAGCACTGTTGGGAACAATGTTGGAAATGAACACTTTTGAATTTCAACAGGGCCTTTCCAAAGAGGAGAATAACAGCCCTGTACATTGTGTAACTTTGGACCAGACACCTTATGAGGGGAGCTACTACACAGCTAGGAAAATAATCTGAAGCCTATTACAGAACAAGAGAGCAACTGTTTGTGGGAATATGAAAGCACTGGCAATGAAAAACAGAACAGAGAAAACAGTCCATTAAAAAAGCAACAAGGAAATTTACATATATTAAAAAAATATGTGAAAATGTCAGAAATCAGCTGGTCAGTTTATAGAACGTAGGTAGTAATTAGCAGTTTGTCTAATAAAATTAGGTCAACTTAACCTGGAAACAATTTCATTTGGCAGAAAGAAATGAACAAATATTGTATTGAGGAGAGCTCTGGAGAGGATTGTGTTCTGATTAATGAGAAACTGAGACACTACAAGAAGCAGAAAAGGCTTTGGATCCCGTTCTCATGTTAATTACATCAATATGAATAAGACTAACTTTGCTAATGAGTTTTGCAGTGCAAAAGTCAAATCACAAACAAGTCATTCAGACTTCAAGACCTACTTGGAAGAGGTCAGCAGTGAGTAGTACAGAAAATTACTTATTCTTATAAATTATGATACTCAGAAGAGTCACTATGGAATTTGGAATAAAAAATAAAGGCAGTTTGTTATTCCCAAAGAGTACCAGAGAAACTGAATTTCCTATCAGGAAAAAAAAACAAACAAACAAACCTAATGTTGTTAGATACTATTTATACTACTTCCATGCCCACATAATTTATTTCTCATGATGACCTTGATTATGGCATGTTAACTTACATACATCAGAAAATTATATCTGAGGTAAATGAACCAAAATGAAGAGGGCTTTGGTGTTTTGTTTTTTGTTTTTGTTTTTAAATTGGAAAGTTCCAAAACAGCCTAAAGTGATGTGCCTCACAGGATGATTTTCTAGGTAATACAGCACAAACTCCATAGATAGCATGGCTGGAAATCTCATCACTGTATTAAAAAGGGAGAGATTTTGAGTGTTATTGTCCATGGCCTCTGAGTTACAGTTTGGGAAATAGGATGTGTACAGAGGATTGTAGGGTTTGAGCGGGTTCTCCTCAAAAGGAGACCCTGCATCTACATAACCCATGAGACCCACACAGCTCTGCCTTTGTTTTTTGAACTCTGAACAGCCTGTGTGTCACAACCTTACAACATGTTGCCACTGCTTTTTTTTTTTCCCAGTCTCATCAATTATTTTCTTCACATTTGTTTTTCTGTGAGGTCTTGTATCCTGGCCATATTGCCAAAGGCTACTAGACTGTAACCTGCCCTGTATGAGAATTTCAAAAGCATTGTACTCCATAGGAAAAGCATGAAAGAGTCCTTCATGTTCTTTGGAATAACAAATGAAAACAAAGGCAAAAGATCATGTTCCTCTCTCCCATGCTACTTTGAACACATGCTCAGAATGCTTACAAACTGAAATGCTGCTACCCAATACAGCCACAACAAAGAACAGTACTTTTTAAAGGGTAGTGGAAAGCCCTTTGGAGTGTTATATGCAGAAACATCAGTTTATCAATTTTCTTAATTTTCCATGGGTTTGGAAGTCCAGCACATGTGACCACGTTATTCAATGAGAAATTTCAAAGAGAAATTTCACAGATTTAATTGGATACATTCATAAAATGGAAGTGAAAGTAGTAAATGAAAATAATATATTCATGTTCATAGTAACTAGAGGTACATTCTCATTTTTAATTGCTGTCCAATCCACAAAAGCACTTTAAGCATGTACTTACTTGCTTACTGTGTTACAAAGTTTTAACATTAATGGTCCCATTGGGACTTTTACCATCGACTTCAAAGGGAACCAGATTAGGATTTATACAGATTTGGCTAGTAGCGCTGCTTATTATTAAAGACCTTCTTTTATGTTGCGTAAAACTTTGCCAGACTTTAACCATTTAGGCTGAAATTCCATATGCTTCATAGCTGCCTCAGGCTGAATTATTCTGGAAAACTCCAAACAAAACAATTCAGCTCTTTTCAAGAGCTAGGACTGACTAGGCAAGAAGACTGGGACAGAGAAACCAGGGAATGTGAGTGGGACTGGCAATGTCTGGAAGAGGAAACTTGGACTAGCAGTGGCAGAACTAATCTAGGACTTCTAGGAATACAGGGAAAACCTAAGAGAGAGAATCAAGAAATATATGTTAGAAAAAGACAAGCCTGAGGAGATGGGAATAAAATATTATGGATAGGACAATATGACTGGTACAAGAAACCACAAGTGAGAAAGATGCAGAACTGAGAAAGAGTCATTAGGTTAGAGAAGCTGGAACATGAGGATGGGCTATAATGCTGGAACAATGCTGCTGTTGCAGCACCATCTTCTCTGGAGCTTGGAGCAGAGTCCTGAGCTCCATAATCTCATTGTTCATTCCTCCTGTGGGCAAATAGAATCATAGAATGTCCTGGGTTGTAAGGAACCCACAAGGATCATCGAGTTCAACTCCTGTCCCTGCATAGGACAACCCCAAAATTCACACCATGTGCCTGAGGGTGTTGTCCAAATGCTTCTTGAATATTGTCACACTTGGCTCCATGACTACCTCCCTAGGGAGCCTGTTCCAGTACCCAACCACCCCCTGGGTGAAGAACCTTTTCCTCATATCCAACCTAAACCTCCCCTGGCACATCTTCCTGCCATTCCCTTGGGTCCTATCATTGGTCACCAGAGAGAAGAGATCAGTGCCTGCCCTTCCTCTTCCCCTTGTGAGGAAGCTGTACACCATGATGAGGTCTCCCCTCAGTCTCTCCTTCTCCAGGCTGAATAAACCAAGAGGCTTTAGCCACTTCTCATATGGCTTCCCCTCTAAACCCTTCACCAACTTCATGGCCCCCCTCTGGACACTCTCTAGCAGTTTTGTATCCTTAATATACTGTGGCGCCCAAAACTGCACACAGTACTCAAGGTGAGGCCGCACCAGTGCGGAGCAGAGTGGGACATTCCCCTCCTTCAACCGGCTGCAATGCAGTGCTTGATGCACCCCAGGACACGGTTGGCCCTCTTGGCTGCCAGGGCACACTGTTGGCTCATGTTCAACTTGCTGTCAATCAGAATTCCCAGAGCCCTCTCCGTGGAGCTGCTCTCCAGCCTCTCATACCCCAGTCTGAATGTCCATCCAGGGTTGCCATGCTCCAGGTGCAAAATCCAGCTCTTGCCCTTGTTAAACTTCATATGGTTGGTGATTGCCCAGCTCTCTAATTTGTCTAGATCTCTCTGCAGGGCCTCTCTGCCCTTGAGAGTGTCAACAGCTCCTCCCAACTTTGTGTCATCAGCAAACTTAATTAGTATTCCTTCCAGTCCTGCATCCAAGTCATTTATGAAGACATTAAAGAGTACTGGCCCCAAGATGGACCCCTGTGGAACCCCACTAGTGATTGGCCGCCAGCCCAATGTAACACCATTTACTATGACCCTTTGAGCCCGACCCGTCAACCAGTTGCTCACCCATTGCATTATGTGTTTATCCAGCTGTACGCTGGACATATTGTCCAGGAGGTTACTGTGAGAGACAATATCAAAAGCTTTACTGAAATCCAAAAAGATCACACCCACTGGCTTCCTTGGTCAACTAGGTGGGTAACCTTGCCATAGAAAGAAATTAAGTTTGTTAAGCAGGACTTTCCCCTTGTGAACCCGTGCTGGCTGGGACCAATGACCAATGCATTGTCTTTCAGGTGTTTTTCAGTAACTCCCACAATAATCTTCTCCATAATTTTGCCAGACACAGAAGTAAGACTGACAGGTCTACAGTTACTGGGGTCATCCCTCTTGCCCTTCTTGAAGATTGGGACAATGTTTGCCAGCTTCCAGTCAACTGGGACCTTTCCAGATTCCGAAGAGCATTGAAAAATCATTGAGAGAGGTCTTCACTGTCATGAGAGTGAGATTACCTTCCCTATCATAGAGTGCGAGGGTCAGGTCAACTCCTCAGGAAGATAAGAGGTTGCTCCTTAGATCATGGTCAAGGAGAAAAGTTTCCCAGAGACTGCAGAGGGGAGCAGAACAAGACAGAAGGGGAACAACAGTAAGAAACTGGGAGCAGGAACCACTCTGAAGTTCAGGGGTTGGACAGACATGCCTCTAAGACAATAGAGGGAGAAAATACCTAGGGACTAGCAGGTCATTTATTGCATGATTGACTGACAGCAAGCCACGACCTGTCTTTAGGGACACAGCGGATGAGGCAAGTGTAGCTTTTTTATTTCTATTCTGTTTCTATTTTTATTTTATTTTTTAAAAAATATGCATTGTAATATCTTATCCTAAAATACATAGAGATTTGATGGGGTTGCTTTGAGGTTTTGATTTGGTTAGTTGTTTTTTTTTTTTACTTTAAAAACCTTGGGGAGCTCACCACAAGCAAAAGGTCTAAGCAGTTGGCTGAAAGATCAACAAATCCGGGGTTCTGACATGATGATGAAACAGATGTTTCAAGGACAACTACTGATTTTGCATTCCTTGAATACTAATCCTAAACAGACAGATTCCATAGGAAGACTGATAGGTCTACTCTCTCCCTGACAAACAGTACCATCACTCCTAGTCCCTAGTCCTTGTGCTATGCATCACATTCTGTGTTGCAGTGCTGTAGCTGCATTGCTCTTCTCCACTTCCAGCTGAACCACTTTTTCCACTGAGAACCCAATGTCTAATTGAGGTAAATCCTGAAGGCTCAATGAAATGTAAATTAAATCAATGGAAGCCAGGACTTTGAACTCATACCTGTCATTGAGGGCTGTATATTAATGCTATGAGTCAAGTGCTAAAGAACTCTTGTTAAGCATGCAGCATTAATGGAAATGTTTGACCTTAAGCTCTTTCTGCTTCAAATTCCCCTCTTCTGTGAGTGGCTTATAACAAGAAACTTGTGAGTCTTTGTGAATCTTTTATGTCTTTGATTCCATGGATGCTTCCCACAGTGAAATCCAGGAGAGAATTAATAAGTCTTCTTAATGTCTGAATAGCGTACAATGCATAGAGCAGAAGGCCACACAGGGAACAAGGAGAGAGTAATACATGAAACAGTGGTCCATTATGTGATAAGAACTTTTCCTGTACTATATAAAGAAGGGTCCGGCTGAAAAATATTATGTGTTAATGTGACTGATGTCTGCATATTACAATGCATGAAGTCAAAGGAATTGAATTCATTTTGTGAAAGGAAACTATCCCTTTGAGTACTTGAATATTGCATATTCAAGTATTTGAATACTTGATATTGCAGTTAAATTATATGTTTTTAAAGTCATTTTCTTGGATAGTATATTTTAAAATAAAAGCTATACCTTTGTAACCTGCATGCAGAAATAACACAAATATGAAAAAAAAAATAGGAAGCTATTTAAATACCCCAAATAGTAATGATGTAAGAACTATTTTCACTACACAAAAAGAAATGTCACTTTTAAATTTACAAATCTTGTTCCATATAAAGTACTTGTATGTTGACGGAGAAGGCAACATTGTATTTATTTTTTTCATATAAATGCTATAAATTATCATTTAACATAAGTTTATTGTTAAAAATGCATAAAATAATTCTACTTTTTAAAAAAAAAGAAAATTTATGTTTGAAATCCTGGGTTTCTTACAGACTTTTTAAATTTTATATAATCCAGCAAATCCCAGAAAAGCTATTGTTCTATTTCCTGTTAAGTCTGTCTCTGGATTAGAAAGTAATAGTCCTCCAGAAAGAAGACAGACTTAAAAACCTCTGGACGCAGCAAAAACTATTACTGTGGATCTTTTCATTCATGTAAATGGGAACTGGTAGAAAATAATGGACGGAGGACTATTCTAGGACTCATTAATCTCATTAAAAATTCCACCTCTACCACTGACTGACTGTCTAAGTGATCTTGGCCAATGTCATTTTCTTCTTCTGCCTTGATTTACCTTGGAAATAGTAATACTAACATATTTCATAAGGTGTTGTAACACCTTAAGATGAAAAGCATTAGAAGCATTAGAAGCATTAGAGCTATGCTTTCCTAAAAGCTGTTACTGAAATGGTCAGATGTAATGAAATTGCTGCTGCGTGTTATATCAAAATTCAGGCATTCTGATTTTTACCTTTTTTTTCTCATTCCTCCTCCCCAGTGTACACCTACACATAATTTTTGCACCTCCAAAAACATGCTCATGAATCCATCCCCAGATTCCTGTGGGTCAAATGGCTTCCCCCGTACATATCTACAAAAGAGCTCAGCTTTCTTAGCAGGCACTTGAGCAACGTGGCTTTTCT
Source organism: Morus bassanus (assembly GCA_031468815.1). Classification (NCBI taxonomy): domain Eukaryota; kingdom Metazoa; phylum Chordata; class Aves; order Suliformes; family Sulidae; genus Morus; species Morus bassanus. The sequence goes on along the minus strand of CM062571.1, from coordinate 37,796,625 downwards.
GTTCAGATAGTATATGAGAAGGAAATTTTTCAAAACCTATCCCCTGGAGTCACTGCTTAATAGAGGCAAGTCACGGTCACAAGTGGCAATGACTCTAACACTAGTTGCTTTGTCTCTTGCTTTGAAAATGTTTCAGGACATGATCCTATGGTGATAACAAAAGCCACGAGATTCTGTTGTATTTGGTAGTGGTGGCAGACCCTATGTCATCTGTTGCCACAGCAGGAAACTCCTAACTATGCCCCAGATGATGTATCATACAGCAGAAAATTCAAAGTGAATCCTACATGCTGTTCCTAACTCATACACACAGCATGTCCTTTGCAGTGCAGAACTAAGCAGTTCCACAAATATAATAAAGAGGCTGTTGCATAACTTCTGCACACTTGGCAAAAATCCTGCTATTGTTTTTGGAAAATGACTGTTGGTAAACACTGAAAATTTTTGTGCAATAGTGCCTGCGGCATGAGGAAGCAATGATCTGCTGTAAAGCTGGTGGTTGTTTTACTCCATACTTAATTGATACTCCATACACCGATTTCCTGGGGCCCATGATCAGCCATGGTACAGGTACTAGACCCCATGCACAGAGAAATGCCAGCTTGAGCCCCAGGAAGAAAGGGGACAAGAGAGTGACTCTTCTTCCTCTGAACCAGGGGCACTGCCAGCCACGTTACACAGAAGCCTCACCCACAGTTTCCCAGCCTCTTGTGAGCTGAGGAAGCTCATTTTTAAAGAAATAAATCCATGTGCAACTTATTTATTCTCCCTTCCTCTCCCACATCCTAGTGCTAGCAGGAGAGTATGGAGGGAATTTCACTACTGGTGCACCTTCCCTCATCTCTCCTTCCATTTCTTCTTTGCAGTTCAAAATCCACTTCCTACCAAAAAGTCCAACAGAAGCCTGCTCTGCTGGATGTCTGGATTATAACTGATCTAGATTTTGTAACAAAAACCTTTTCACAGTACCTTGTTATTAAACAATTTACTTCTATGAGAGAGATGAGGTTAAGCAGCCTTTCAACTGAGAGGATTTTCAATATCTTACCATTTTTAGTTCTCTCCCTTGTGAAATGTTTTTTCTTAGAAATCTGCATTGCCATAACTAGTTTTGAACAGTTATTCTGGGATCAGTTTTCTCTCTAACACTTCCTCCCTTTGATGTATTTATGAAATACCTTATGCTCCTTAATTCTTTTGCCTGGCAGCAATAGTTTGCTATGAATGACTTCACTGTCAATGTTCCTGCAAAATTTTACACTTCTAAGTCACATGCAAATTTTCTGACATTTATTAAAAAAACCAACAGTCCATGTAAATACAAGGAACTCATTATTTAAAAAAAAAAAAAAAAAAAGAAGAAAAAATAAAAAAGTTACCAGAGTTTTCATTTGTAGCAAGAGGTCCATAGCACAGGCCTGTGAATGACACAATTTTATAAATTACTTGTTCTAGACTACTAGTATCCTAAACTGGGAGAGCATTGTGTTGCATCCTGCACAAACACATGACGCTTTCACACGGAATAACAGAATAAGAGAAATTGCTTCTTGATGCTTGTAGCATCATATAGCATTCATCATGATTGTATTTGCTATATCAGCCCTGAAATTGCTTTAAGATGCAGCATAATCTTTGCTGACAATTCAGCTCTGCTTATCTGAGAACTAAGTGTACCAAGTTTCCTGACAGTTATGTGAAGTCAGATCACTATTTCTGCTTTGACAACCCTGGAACAATTCTTCCTTTTTTCAATGCCTCATGGCTTTTGCAGGCCTCATGGTACATTTTCCAAGTGCATTTAGGTTTTGAGAGACTATCAGAGCAGCAATTCCAGTTCTTCTTTTGGTCTCTACTTGTCTGTTCCCAGGAATGTTGTATCATTTGCCAAGTTAGGTGAGGAAAGGTGTATTTAACTTACTAGAGAGGAAAGTAATGCAACTCCATGTGAAATAGCTATTCCTTTAAGGAATAAATTGAGGTTAAATTGCAGGTGTTCTTATGCTTTCACATGTCATTTGCTGCTCAGCATGGGTGTGTATATTCAGAGATCCACACAGTTCTTCAGGGAAGCAGGCTGTTTTCAAATAACTTTATTTAATAAAAAGCTATTTGAAAAATTACTTTCCAGAGGCTGCTATCAAAAAAGCACATTTACACCAATAGTCTATCAACTTTGTTGTATAGTAAATTATCCAATTCCTATTACAACAGATGGAGTGCAGCAATTAGATGATGTCTCATATAGGACCATATGAATGTTATTAGTTGATGCCTTTGCTGAAACTAAAGCTGAAGAATGCACAGGAGCATTTCTACTTAGTGGGATCTTACATCTTAAATGAGATCCTTCATCTTACTTCTGTCAACCAGGGTAAATACAATTATACTGAAAATTTCTTATAATGAACTGCCATTGTATTGAATATTTCATGTGTTGGACCCTGAACAATACGTGATGAACTGTGCACAGGCATAAACAGAAGTTGTACATCAGGAAGCATTTACAAAAACCTGCTATCCCAGTGAAGTTCTGCTGATAATTTAAAGATGGATAGACTCTGCTAACTCTTGTTTCTTGAGCTCAGGGCAGTGATGTTTTGATGGAAAAGCTTCTGGTTTGTTTTGCTTCATTTTGCCTCCTTTAACTAAAGGCTTTTTTTTTTCTTTCAATACAGATATGAGAAGTATCAGTAGAGAAGACCAGTTAAATCACAACTGGTGAAACAACTTTCATAAAATGCTTTGCAGGCCATGTGTAAGGAACACCACATAGGACAGTTTATTTTTGTTAAAAATATTGAAAGAGAGATTGATCTTTCTCAATCTGTTCCTTTTATTGACTAACTTGCATTGCCCATAGTCCCTTCAGGTAACTTAAAGCATGATTTTGGGGGTGTTTAAATTTCATGCTTTTGTAAAGGGAGGTTATCAAACAGCCCAGACCTGTCATCCTTTATCACTTTTTCAAGTTTTTGACCATACCCAGCCATTAGGTCAGATATCTTATCTATTAAGTGTTCTGATGTGCTACTTTTCTTATCAGGGATCAGTTTTCAGATGTTATTCTGAAATATACCTTAGATGCCTTTCCAGCCATGACCAGCTTGTGATGTAGAGATAGCTGGAAGGAAAGGGAGAAGGGATGGAAGAATATTTTTCCTCCAGTTTTCTGGGGTGGGGTCATCTGAAGGGTCCATTGTGTCTAACTTCTGGAAACATTCTGAAAAAGGTGAAAAACGCTTTTTCCCTTGCTGGCACAAGGTTTCTTTTTTCTGTGTGAGCTCAAGAAAGCAGATCAATAGTTTGTGATTTAAAAGGGTATATGTCAATACCAAGCCCTAGAACACCGTGTTCTCATGTTTTTGACATTTGTTCCAGGTATATGTAATGTATCTCTTATTCCTCAATCTTACAAACAACTTCTGAGAATTTACTAAGCTATGTAACTGGCAGTGCAAGCCTAACATAATTAAAGCACTTCTGTTTGTGTGCTTGATAATTTACAGTGAATATATAAAGAAAAAAAAAATCAGAAGTTATCTTTGCAGCTATAGTTTTATAGCAATAGGTTAAAGCAACTTGACTGTGATTACATGACAGAAAGTTTAAATAGCCTAAACCAGCTCAGATTTTAACCCTAATAAAATAAGACCAAGGCTCATTTTTAGGATTTTACTTCATACACTCACATGCAGCAGAACTGTCCCAAGCCTAGAGTGAAATAGCGAATGGAAAATTAATTAAATTTGAAGTAGTTTGGAAATTTACAATTCATCCTAAAAATGTTGTAGCATGCAGCTGAAAGCTAAAGCAGAAGACAGACTTAATACCGTTGGGCTATGGTATTTCCCTTCTGTCTTTTGCACTGTTGAAGAAAAGAGTAAGAAATTGCTTTCCCTCTTTTATTTTATATAGCAAATTATTTTCCCTTTGCATTCATCCATTCTCCACATCTTCTTTTCACCTGTTGTCAGGTGTTGCACACAAAGTACTCTCACTCTTTGAGCCCTGTAGTAGTATTACAGTTTCAGCAGGAGGAAGTAGGAAAGATTTACTGTGTGCCAGGGTGTCATGGTTTAACCCCAGCCGTCAATTAAGCACCACACAGCCACTTGCTCATGCCACCCCAGTGGGATGGGGGAAAGAATCGGAAGAGTAAAAGCGAGAAAACTCATGGGTTGAGATAAAGACAGTTTAATAGGTAAAGCAAAAGCCGCGCACACAAGCAAAACAAAACAAGGAATTCATTCGCTCTTTCCCGTCGGCAGGCAGGTGTTCAGCCATCCCAAGGAAAGCAGGGCTCCATCATGTGTAATGGTTACTTGGGAAGACAAAACAACATAATTCTGAATGTGTCCCCTGCCCCCTTCCTTCTTTCCCCAGCTTTATATGCTGAGCATGATGCCCTATGGTATGGGATATCCCTTTGGTCAGTTGGGGTCAGCTGTCCTGGCTGTGTCCCCTCCCAACTTCTTGTGCACCCCCAGCCTACTCGCTGGCGGGGTGGTGTGAGAAGCCAAAAAGGCCTTGACTCTGTGTAAGCACTGCTCAGCAATAATGAAAACACCCCTGCATTGTCAACACTTTTCAGCACAAATCCAAAACGTAGCCCCATATTAGCTACTGTGAAGAAAATTATCCCAGCCAAAAAGAGCACACAGGGCTTTGTCAGCCTAGTTCCTTAGGACATTTCTGCTTCTCTTCCCCCAGTAAAGTGCTCCATGATGTGAGACAGGATGCCAGAAACTAGATAGGAGGGAAAGTCTTAGCATTAGTAGCATGATAGAGCCACACCTAATTCTATTTATTCCCTGGCTCCAACAGAAACTTCACAACTTTGAGTTACTCAGTCATTCTGTGTCTAGTTTCTCACATGTGAGAAGACACTGTTTCTTTATCTACTTAGACAGTCATTGCACAGGCAGGTAAATCTCTACATGGCTTGACATGAGAGATGTACACTGTGGAAGTGTAGGCAATACTTCTTTCAACTGCCAAAAGGACACATAGTAGAGAACTTGCAGCTTGCTTTTCTTTCTGTGTACGAAATTTTTGGTTAGGCTGTGACTACAACCAAGTCTGGGGACATCATAATTCCAGAACAAGCTGATTTGGCCATTCTAGAAACAGTGGTGCTTTATTATAAGGAAAACATTTTAGATCAGTGTTTCAGCTTTCCTCTTTCCCTTCATCGTTTTCTGACAAGGTTTTTTTCTGAGTAACTGTAAATTTTAAGGGCAGATTTTAAGACATAAGGATCATCTGGTTTGATCTTTGGCTAACACAGGCCATAAAACTTCACCAATAATTCTTGTAGTGGAACATATCATCTTCCCCTAAAATGTAAGTGAATACTGTCAAGCCCAATAACTTGCGGTTTACTAGAGCATAAAAACATCCTGTCTCAATTTAAGAAATCCTGGGGATGATGAATTTCCTTCTTCCTTGGCAATGGATGATTACTATCACTGCAGAACAGTTGTTTCTAATTTTCATTTTGAACCAGAAACGAATACGGGGCCTGCATATGATATGGGTGGGTATGGCCTGAGAGTTTGTCACACCCACAACAAGGGACAAAATATTCTACTTTATATCTGTGCATATGTCCTTGCTCTGCTGGCCTTTTATAACTATGTTTTAAGGATTTTACATCACGGTTGGCTCCAGTTCAACCTTTACTTTACTTTTATCTTATTTCATGCTAAACCACACTTAAATTCATTCCTCTCTCAGGCCTCACAAACGCTGTCCCAGGCCAAGAAAAGAGAAGGCAGGAATTATCTGGTATGTCATGGGATGTAACAGACAGTGGATTGTGTGATGATGGTGCTTTTTACTCATATAAGATTATGTGTTAGGAGAAAAACTATGGTAGCACAATTCACTTGTGAGACTCAGAGTTATCAGCCTTGTGAGCCAAGCATCTGCCAAGCATAAGCTTACCAACTTCTGCATAAATCACACTGGGACCTCAATTACCAGATGCAACTGGTCATATCTAAGCCTGCCTGACTATCAGGCACATGGGATCATGGAGTAGGAGAGTATTAGCACGGTGAATGCCAGAAATACTAGTGCTGTAACTGGGAAACTTGAAATTGGAGGAAGGTATATACAAATGCATAAGAAGACCATTCTCAGCATATTTCCATACTCTTTTGACTTTAAAAAAAAAGAACAAAAACCCAAGCTCTCCCACAATTAAATCCTACAAATAGAGTTTCCTTATGCTGTTTATGTGTTGGTGATTTTCTATTCTCAGTGTCATTCTATACTGTAAATGGCAAAATCATGTATTTGCCTTATAAATACATTTTAAAATATTGCTAAAAAGTCTATCTCAATAGTGTAGTAGCTGCACTAACAAACTGAAGCATCTAAAGCTGTGTGCACTATTATGGGTCAAAATGCTATTTGGGGATAGCCTAAAAAGAAGGAAAAGCAAATGTTAATTAACAAAGTATAGTTACAAACAAACTTTGAGATTATTACTTAGCAACATAAAAGATTAATTAATCTAGTAGTGTATAAAAAAACACACTATGTTTAAAAAAGAAAAAGGAAGTAATGTAGAGAATGCTATAAAACTGTAGAAAATTAACTGGGAATCACAAACTGTGCTTTTATGCAGAAATATAAGGATATTAATCTACTTTTAGAAAACAGATGAGAGTATTCTTTCCTGGTTTTATTCCACTGGACTTACTTATAGCATAAATTTGAACTACTGTATCACTCATTCACTATAAGAAGGAGTGTAACATATTTCTGAGGAAAATCCTGTAGTTTCTGTGTACAATTTATGGGAGAGTCGAATGATGGAATCAAAGCAATTTCTCAGATGCCAGATGTCAGGATACTATTTTGATGGATCCTTTTCTTACATACTACTCTGAGGTTCTGTTGTGGTTCAGTAAATTCAGGTGTGAATAATTTTTTGAGGCAAATCTGTGATTTAAAATGACAGCTTTACCAACCCAAGAATTAAAAGGCATTATCAAGACCTTCTGACAATGAATTTAGCTTAAAGGTTGTAAAAATTTGTTGGTTTTGAACTAGCTTCTTGTGTTCAAGCAAAAATTACACATGGATCATTTTTCAGGCAGTCTTCTGCAAAGCTAGAAGAGGAAGTTCTCCCCTCTCCTAGTGAAAGCAGAGTCCCACGTAATCAGAAAATTCAAGAAATTAGCTTATCAGGAAATTACAGTTCATAAAACATTGTCTTGCCATCTTCACCAAGATGCAGTTGTAGTACACTCATGTTACAGCAGATGCTGTGAGATGGCTCTGCTTCCACTCCATAGTCATATATCAACAATTTTTCTTCCCTGAATCTCATGGAATTTTACAGCAACGAAACAGTTACACAAGCACAGGACTTGGTCTTTCTCTAAATGCCTATGTTGCATAGCTCAAATATTGACTTAACTACAAACACTCTCAGGCTGTAATTTTAGACATCAAAACCAAATATGTGAAATATATCTTGGAAAAGAACACTGAGAGCAGCAATAGTACACAAGTGACTAATCTGTACAGAAAGGAATTGTACAATTATTTTTTTTTTTCAAAACACTTGAGCTAAAATTTGTTTATATCATTCCACTTTTGTAAAAAAGAGAAATGAAAAACAACTAAAGATCTGCTTGTTAATACAAAGTCTTTCCCAAAGAAAGGGAGGGTTCATATTATTTTACTATGCAAAATTTTTTGCATAGTAAAATAATAATCCAGATGGCAAAAATAAGCAACCCTGAAAATGGTAAATGTTAAGAGGAAGACTATGCCTCTTGCGGTCATCATCAATAACAGTTTCATAATAACTATTCCAAGTTCTCAGCTTTAAGCATACCAGAACAGTTTAGTGAACATTAGCTAATCCATGTATTGCTAATCTATTATTCTAGAAATGTGTGACTGTGCAATACGGTCCTGGGTTTATGATTGACCTGGCCCTGTTTGACATGAAAATACCAGAAAACAATTATCAATTCAGATTTTTTTTTGTATAACTCATCTGCTGTCAGAATTCAGTGCAACTATAAATAATGTAGGAAATATTTTAATCAAGACATTCTTATGTTACATAAAAGCATCTTCTGATCCACTTAAAATTTTTCTTACATAAAGAAGAACAACAGGACAATTTACTATATGCAAACTATTAAGAGGCTAATCAACTTGGTGAACTGAGATTTAAGCAGTAACTTCTTTCCTCAAGAAAGTGTGTATATCTATTTTACAAATATTTAAGCAAAATAAAATATGAAGCAGCAGTTACTTAATCTGCAGTTTAAAACAAGTACATGCACTCAGAAATAAGAACTTGAAATACAGCTGATCTGAAGCAAAACAGTAATGAACATAAAATAAAAGAGTGTGTTATTTGATGTTGGAAGAAATTCTAAATAAAATCTGTCTTAACCACTGAATAACTTAAAAAAGTGCAGATATGAACATAATGGAAGTTGTATGGAGCTGCAAATACATCAGACTGGTAATTAATTAGATAAAGTATGGAGATAAGTCAAATCAGAATCAGGGAAAATGGTCAAATAAGCTTTACATTCACATAGTCTGTGTCAACCTGCACAAGAAAATTACCATGAATATTTATCTGTCGCTATAGTGTAATACAAAAAGAGTCCACACTACTTCTAGGTCATGAGTGACAAAAGCTCTCTAAATCAAAAGGTCGCCCTCTATGCCTAGCAAAACCTCTGAATACAAATAGCAAGGAATTAACAGCTACTTTCTCATGCAAATAACTCTCTCTTGCCCCCCATAATCTGTAACAGAGTTGCTGACATGTAATATTCTCAGGAAGGCACTGATAAAGTGCTCACATACTTTTGTATCTTATATACTCCTCTAACACTTTGCATTGTGGAACAGCACAAACTGTTTATCATAGCAAGTAACTGCACGACTTTCTCCATAGTTAATATTATATGATCTTTCCAACCTTGATGCTTTGTAGGAATAATTTGAACTTGTAGCTGACAGTGAACTTCTTGTACCAGCTGGGCGTTTTACTTTATCTTAACTGGATCCTAGCAAGATGATCCCTGTGTTGTTCTTCACAAAATAATTCCTCTCTCCCCGCTAATAAACTATTATCTCCTGAAAAATAGATGTCAGGGAATAGATTGAACATCGCAAGTTAAGTTTTCAAATATTCAGGTGAACTAAAATCTCAGCCAACAAGCTAGTCGAGCAAAGTATGCATATAGTCATTGCATAAGCAAAAACCTGCATTTACATGCACAAAGACTAAATTTTCCCACCCTTCTGTGGGATTCAGCTGACAAAGCTAGCATAGTTAACAGTTCTTACTGTAAATATTTTTGAAAATGGAATGATCAGATGCAAGGCAGCCACAGATCTGATTTCAGAAAATCAGTCTGTAATCATCCATCTGAAAAGCTATGTTTGATGTAAGGCATATTAACTAAATATTAGAATCTGATAAGTATTAGAAAGAAAATCTTGATGTCTGTATATTATATCCCAGCAGTCCTCTCTTTGGAACAAAATAATTTCAGTCATGGACAGTTTTGTTTGAGAAAGGACTATGAGATTTTGGCATAGTATAAAATATTTGGAGTTGCTTGTTGAATTAGAAAAAACAACAACAAACTTTGGAATGAGACTATTACATTTTACAAAACGCTATATTACAAAGGCAGTATAATATTAAAAAAACCTCATACTCATTTAAACACATTTCAGAAAAAAATTAACTGTTTTAATATATGGAAAAAATGATTATATTATGGACACTGGAAATGTAGTCATATATATTTTTAAGTATGTTTATGTTGTCAGATGGAGCCCTGAGAAAGATAGCAAACAGCAATTTCTTTTCGGAAGTTATAAAATGCCAAGTAACCTACTTGTCTTTTAAATGCTGTAGTAAAATACCCAGAAGGATAAACATTACAGCTCTAGGAAAAGAAAAATATATGTGTAATCATTATGAGCATGCTGCTGTTGGATGAAAACAGTCATTGATGTTCAAGCTAACTAAACTGGCAAGACAGGAAGAGATGGTCTAAGGTAGGTTTAGAAAAACACCCTTTGGATTAGAGACTTCTGTTCCTACATGCATGTTCCACTTGCACTGTTAAAGAAAACATTTATCATTAGCAAAGATATTTTATTACAAAACCAGTGTTTCATGAGATGAAAATGGAAAATAATTTTTTTAATCAGAATGAACAGACACAAGAATACTAAAAATTTAGCAAGAAATGCTCACATATTATTAAAGAAAATATAATATGCATCACACAAAATCATTCAACTTACTGTTTGCCTAAAGTTAGATATATCAGTACTTTGCTGAATTAGGTGCAGGGATCTAAATCGTCATCCACAGTGATGAACACAATTAGCCAATCAGAAATAGAAATGGTATGATTTTGTAATAATGATTTGTTACATTACATCTATTTATGTCTTTAAACAGTTGGAAATATGCTAAACTAATTAGAAACTAATTTATTAGTTTCTAGAAACTAATAAATGATGATTCTGGGCATGAAAAGAAATGTAAAGCCTATTAATCCAAGCAGCCTAAAGCTGCAGGTTGAAGCTCTCATCTCTGTGAATTTCAATTTGTCAGTATCATACAGTCGAATACCCTGTGTTAGCAATATGTATGTATGTATCGAGCACAAGACAGCCAGTAGAACAATCCCTGAATGCACAATCTGAAGACAAATATGTAATCTATAAGTTTGAAGTGACAAAAATTCTTGGGGACTGCTCAGTTTTGCAGGGAAAAAAAACCAATAATTATGTAATTACACAGTAATTTTTAAGAACATAAGTGGATGGTAAATACTGTAAATTTATATATAACCAAATTATAATTATGTTTTAAATTTGAAAGAGTCATCAAGGAACTGAAGCAGGTAATTAAATTGACTCATCTCCTTTCATCAAATTTGTAAAAGTACATAATAAAGTCAAGCAGAAACATGAGATTGGGGTATACACTGTGTTCCCTGGAAATTGTTGGAGTTACATTGGTTATAAATATATATGTGAAACTATTTAAGTGTGTAGGATCCAAAGAACTTTGTATTAGGCTAGTCCATTCATTTCAGTACTGTTAGCCTGGATGACAGTCACCGAAGATCTCTGCCTAGGTTCATATAGGGGACTAACTCATCTCACCCCAAAACAGTCATGATACAAGCTGAGTCTGGCACCTACTCACCACGATATTCCTCTCACTCTGAAGAAATAACTGTCCTTCTACCAAAAACCTCTTGTACAAGTGAGTGTAATGGACGGAATTTCCTTTCATTTCATTTTGACTTTTCACATTTCCACCCCCTGGGTAGAATTTTTCTCTCCTCTTATGCAGGACTTTTTTGATCTTCCTCTTTGTTGGTAAGTATAACATACTCCATGGAAAATTTTATAAAATAAAACCAAAATGTGAAGATGGAAAGGGAACTGGCTTAAGAGAATGACAGGAAATGAGCCAGTGTTTGATTTTGTATTTCTTTGTGGGAATTAAAAAAAAATCAGTTGAGACAAAGGAAGAATGGTTGAGTAAGGAGCATAAAGGTTCATAAAGTATACTTCTAGCTTCCTAAAAACAGATTGAACAAGTATGTGAAAAGTGTAGAGGCAGATAAACAACAAAGAGCACACACAGTCTTTAAACATCTTATACATTCATTTAAATTCTGAAAGAAACAGGTTTGTTTGAGATATCAAATTATAAGCTTCAAATATAAGCTTCAAAACACTGGATTTTTTAATACGATTTTATTTTTTAAGAAATACTCTCTCCCAACCTATTTTTCCTATTGTCTTCTTAAAACACAGTAATACTCTTAAGATCTACACATTGCAGGGGATGTACAATCAAGCATGTAGTGTGGATAAAGATCAGTTCTGAGAACCAGTACAAGTTCCTATGAGTGAAACAGATCTGATAGAGTATGAGTGGAAATTAGTTCTCCCACTGGTCTTGTACTAGCCTGCACAGCTGTGAATATTATTCTGTTTGAATTCTTTATCCCCTAAGTATTTATATAAAAAAGACTCATTAAAAATAACTGTTAGCTAAATTCACAAGAACTCATAGACTACATTAGCCTGCTCTCAACATTCAGAGCTCCGTGCTTACTACTTGTCAGAGATACACCACAGAGTTCAAAAGATGCTGAGTTGCGTTAATAAATTATTACAAAGATAATATGTTTGATACATACTTGTGTTTCCATCAGGAGCTGAGACTAAATATGACATATTATTATTGAAGTATTCAAATAACATTGTATGACAAAAACACAACACAAAATATATTAAGGCAACTAGCACATTTTCCTGTAACAGAAACTATTTATACTATCCAGGATTTAAAAAACAAAAACAAAAACAAAAACAAAACTTAAAAAAAAGCACACAAAAATTACTTTTAGAAAAGGTTGTTTTTTTGTTTTTTGTTTTTTTTTTTCCTACATCAAATATGTGCTAATCAGCAGTCCTAGCACTTTGGTCATTTTAGAAAACAGGTAGTTGACAGACATCTAAGAGGAGAAAAATACAGAAAGGGAAAGCAGTGTATCTGAAAGTATTTTACATTTATACCTTCAAGGTACTGTCCATTCATTTACTTTTTAGGCTTTTAATTCCAGGATTTGTTTGAATTTCACTAGAGCTAATCTTTGTTTAGAAACAAATTCAATTCATTTAATCAAAAGCATTAAATAGGTTGATCTGCAAAATATAAACATGGCAACCCAGAAATTACTCATGTACTTTCTGTTAGCAAAGTCTCTAGCTCAGAGTTAGAAATCTTGTTCGGTAACTGAGGAGAAGACCTCAGTTATACACCTTCTCTTTGGATTCACAGCAATGTGCTGGAGAAGGATTTGAAATCAACTGCTACATCCTAAGTGAAATCATTTGACTTAACCACATAGTTGTAAAATTCTCATGTTTTGCATTCCTTCTTTTTTTTCCTGGGGTCCAATATTTAATTAGCTATATAAAGTAGATCAGCTTTAGCTGTATCCCAAAGTCCTCACCAAGGAAGTAGGATTTGCAAGTCCATACACCTGCTCCAAAACAACATGAGACGGGATTTGACAACCTACCTGCTATGTGAAAATGGTAACTACCTGGCTATTGGGAAACAGTGTCTAGCCAGAGCCAAAAGTGTCTGGTTCCTGCCTGTCCCTTCTGTTATGCTTTATTTGATAGTCATGATCTGAGGAGGCCTAAGACACTGGATCCGACTGGTGAGATAGGCAGGAGAAAGCCTTGCTGAAAATGCCCCTGGGGTTACGTGTGAGCTTGGGATTTGAATGTCTCGCACAAACAGGACCTGGGCAGTTCTGACATGCCCGCTGGCAGAAACTATGTGGACTTAAGCATCAGTGGGGCAACTACAGGGTAACAGCAGATAAGTAGGGGTTTTAAGGATCTTAGAAGCAGTTAAACGCTGCTGAAAGAGAATGGAAAATAAAAACCTATGTGTGTAAGGCAATTTTTAAAATGGGACTTCGAAATTTTTGAAAATATCATCCTGATAACTCAAAACTAAATTTAAATATACAGCATAAATGCAATTGCATTTTTTTGTCCTATAAAATCATAAAAACTATTTTTTAACAGATTACACGCTCAATTATATATTCCTTTACAGCAGCTTCATGGCAGGGAAACTCCAGCTGAATAAAGCTAATGTAACAGAGCATAAAATCAAGCTCATTGTCTAGTTTGGTCTACTCTCTAATTCACATTCCTAAATAGTTAGAGAGATGTGGAAGTGAACTCAAAGATTAGGGGATATCAAATCTCCAGACTTTTGGTCCAAGCCAGTCAGAATGCTCCTGTTTCACTGAACGTCAATATAAAGGTCTAAACAGTCTGTCCTGATTTAGCAGAGCCAACAACCTTGCAGCTATTAGCAGTTAACCCATGAGACTGTCCAAGCATTTAAGCACAAGCATACTATTCAGCACATAAACAGACACTGTTTACTTGGCTAAAGTGATGCCAGTTTTAACATCCTGAAGGGCTGAAATCTCAAGACAACAAGGTTTACTAATTCTTATAAATATCCTCCAAAACATGACTTTTCATAAATGTGTGACTGTTTTCAACTATGTTGACAACAGTACCATGTCCCCTGAAGTTATTTCAGAGTCCTGACTGTGTGTAGAACTGATTCCAGTGTCAGAGTCTGTATCGTTTATGTCCAGATTAGTCACTCTATGAACAAAGTCAGGAACAGCACTGCTGTTACTGGAGATGCCACTGCCCTTGGATGGCTCTTCATTTGATGGAAGCCTAGTTTCAATGTTGTCTTTAACATGTAGTAAATTGAATTCTTCTGTAAGAAGTTCATATTCTTTTTCCTTCTTTTGAAGCAGTGAGTCCCTGTATGTAAGTTCTTTCTGAATGCAGCTCAAGTATGAGTTGATTCTCAGACCATCTTTCATACTTTTTTCTAGCTCATATTTTACACTTTCCAAATTTGAGTTTTCCAGTTCAGCATTAGCAGCTCCTTCTGTATGAACATCATCTCCATTTTTTTCTGTGCATATACCATGTACCTCTCTCTCAATTTCAGCACACAGCTTCTCTATTAATTGCTTGTGATGTTTCAGTCTCTCTTCAACCTGTAGCATTCCCTCACTTTTGCTCAAATAGTCATGCATCTCTTTTTGATCATCTGGCCTATTCCCTTGCTGCTCAGCCTCACTTGGATTGATCATTAAATAGGAGTCCTGCACATAATTTTCTCCATCATTGGCCACACGATCTAGATGGAATTTTGCTTCACATTTTTCAATTTCCATATCTAGTTCCTTCATTCTAAGGACTTGTTGATGAATCGTATGATCTTGAGAAATGATCAGATGAATCAGCGTCTCCATATTATCTCTCTCTTGCTGAACACTGTCCTGTTTAAGCTTGGCCAGCTTCCGGAAAGTCTTCCTGACAATTTTCTTTTGCTTGTCTATTGGCAACATCTTCATGTAATTTGCTGGACTGAGCTCCCACTGTTTTTCTACATTTTGTACTACCTTAGCTTCAGCTGTCTTCCACAATGGAAATGAGAGGAAAGCATCTGACTTTACCAACACAAAGTGCAAATTAGACTGCTCTTCCCCCCAGGCCTTCCAAAGTCTCAGAATCTTTGTCAAGGGAGGAAGTACTCGCTCTGAGCCTCTCCATTTTTCTACAATGCAGTAATCACTAGGTTTTCCAAAAAGGACCTTTTTCTCTCCAAATGTCGCCTGATGTTCCTCAAGCAGTGCTTGAATCACTTCTGCACAAGTTGTGCGCTTTGTCAGGCCGCATACAATCTTCTCTTCCTGGCAAACCCAAACCACAATCTCTCTCTCATTTGAAGCCATGTCCTTGTTGGGAGACCTGGAAAACAAGGAGGGACCAAATATAAAATACGTATCAATGGCACAGACTGTATGAATAATAGCTATAATTCTGAATTCTATAATTATGACTACCACAATGAAAAGTTCCTGTATTATTGTACAAGACAATATACTTGTTTAAATTACATGAAGAAATACCTTTGAATTAAATAACAGAAAAATACACCCATTTCAGCTGCTACTCTAATATTATTACTAGTCCAGCTGAATGTGACACAAAGTGTCTTTTATCCAATTTAGGTTTTGTACACATAATAAGTGTGTATTAACAATAAGTGACAAAGTTTGGTAATCTGTATTACATTTCCAGGCTGTCCTAGGATAACACAACTTGCAGATCTGCACATCTATTCTCATCACACAGACATTGCGCAAACATTTGTAAGCTCTTAATATCATCAAGGCTTTTGAAGGGAAGGATCATGCCTCCAAATATGCACTGAACATAGGTGGACTGAGAAAAGATGACTGAACACCATCTAAGTTAAAAGAACTTGATGATAGGATAAATCTATAGGTCTTTTGCCACACCTACACTCACACAAGCATAAACACGATCGTTTTCCACTGTGATTTTTCACTAAAAAGTCTCAAGAAATTTGTTGCTTTTCCTGAAGTACCAAATAGCCTGAATTCCACCGAGTTGTGAGTGAATGCCAACTGCAAGAGAATACATATGTAGGTCCATATTTTATAACCTTTGTAAGGACACAGAAATGCCAGAAAATGTAAAAAGTTTAATTTTTTTTAATTTATTTATGAATTCCAATGCATGTGGTATTAACCTGACATTAGCAGCTGGTATCTCCTTATACATTGAGATACCTAACTTCAGGAATCTAAGATCCCATTATGGCTACTATAGCTGTCTAATCAAATCAATCAGTGAAGCCTAGAAAGCAATTCAGCTGACCAAATGTAGAAGTTCACCTTACAGTTAACTCTTAAGTTTGTCCCCATCTGAGTAGCCCTGGACTGCCATGGGCCTACAGTGGCAGAGTGGCCTTGTGGAACCTGTCCGGGATATTCCTGTCCTCTAGCCTCCACATGCATAATTTGCTGCTTGCCCAGACCTGGTGATTTAGCCTCTTGCCTAAAATGATAAAACATTAAATTCCCTGAAGAAAAATGCATTTCTTTTTGGCTTTTCTGGTATCACTTCCAGTTCATTTGAATGAATGAGATTTAACCCAGTCTGACAGAGAAAGCTTGAAAATTAAAATGACAATTCAGACAATATTCTGAGGGCTCTATACCACATTTGTTTCTATCTCGGGCTACTTATTTGCAGTACTTTTCAAGTCTTTTGAGCTGTAGTAGGAATGGAGTTTTACTTGGCTTAATTAGGATTATACCCTACGATTATTAAAGCAATCCAACTTGTTTCTTTTTCTTAATTACTACACAACACGAGAGACAAACTCCAGTCCAATAAATTGAACTATGATTGACTCAGCTCTAGGTGCCACCCTGACCAGGAGGCAATAATCCTCAAAAGATGGGAGACTGCAAATGAATACGAATAAAACCTACAAGAATGAGTTTATTAGTATCGTCACACAGGAGATCTGTGTCCAACTACATCGATCCAGGTCTTGGAACAGTTCTCTGTAAAATTTGTGCTTTGGTAGATTACTCTGAGTAATGACATCATTTTCCCACTTCAATAGCTCCCTCTTACAGGTCAGCATTTTACAGCAATTATTTTTTTAAAACTGGTGTTCAGAAGTTTAATAATTTTTTCCATAGACTACTTCTCAAAATAGGAAAGCTTATGTCACAGACACAGAAAACGGCAAAATGGCACAAAGAAACAGAAATATTAAAGTTTAAATGGGGGGGGAGGGAATGAAAGAAAATATGCTATTAAATGGCCTTAATGTTAAGTATGTCACATGCTAAAAAACCAGTATCTGTAAGGTTTTTTAGGTTTACAGAATACAGGATGCTATAGAAACATTTTTTTCTGTTAACAGATTGACAGTTAAATGAAACTTACATAAATAGACAATTGCAACCTAAGTCAGCTGTGCCTGTCAAATAACTCAGTATTTGTTTTATACTACAGATATAAAAAGAAAATACAGATAAACTACAGTTACATTATATGTTAACCATAAAATTATGCAAAACGAATTATCAAAAATACAGTAACTCAAACAATGTTCACTACTGATACATAAATAATCAACCTAGAAATAAAAGCATATTATCAGACATTGAATTTCAACTTATAAAAGTACTGACAGAAAAATAAAAATTAGATAGGCATAAAACCATAAGAAATACTAGATTGGGACTTTGAGGCAGTAAATTCAGACCGTATCTTTCCTGTTGTTTTTTGTAATCAATAAATACATTTCAGGGAATACATGTTATCTCAGACTTTTAACATCCTTCTGAGAATCTTATGCAATTCGTTTGCACATTGAAACTCTTCACATCTTTTTCTCATTCTTTTTTTTTGGTTGATTGCCATATTGTCTGCTAGTCAATATTTTTAGCATGTAACAGATTATGTGAGTTAAGCAGAAGTTTACTGTCTCTTTTCCTCCTGGCCCCTTGAAAGCTTTCCTATGAAGACAGTTTCTCTCTGTGATCTTAGTAAATCTTCAGATAAATTTGAAAACCCCATAGATAACCAATAGTATTTGTGTAATGATAAATAACTTTGCTATACCCATTTTAACATGGACTTCCCACTGACTTCAGCAAGAGTTAAGCAAACATCTGATGGAAATACATTGTTTATTGTAAAGTAATTTCTACAGCATCTCTGCAAACAATAGGGATATAAAATAAATTTTTTTAACTACTGTTTTCAGTAATTTTCTAGCTGTTTATCACCCCCCATTATTTTTTCAGTTACAATGCACCTGTCTAATCAGACTTTACACTGAGCTTTTTGGGGAAGGATTTTTCTTTACCTTGTCGATAACGTATTTAACATACTGAAGTCCGAAACTAGTAGTAGCACTGAAGGAATGGATAATGTATGCACATGCAGGTACACAAACAACTCAAGTAGCTTATACATTAAAATATTTACACATATATATATGTATGTATAGCACATGTAACATAAAACTTGTGATAATATTGTCACCTTTTACCGAAAAGGAGAGAGGAAAAAAAAAAGCAATTCTGAACATCGATGTAATTCTTGATTCAAAACAGAACTGTAAAGTGCAAATTCTTTCATTATTTTTTCCATGTGTTTGTCACAACATATATTATCTTCATTTTTATTCAATAGCCTCATTAAATTTTTGATCTTTCTTTTCATCAAAAAGAATTAGCAAGTCATTTATAATCTTACAGTGCCATGGAATTCTAATATCATCTAAAGAATCAAAAGTGTACTTTATTATCTTCCACTATAAAATGGTAAGCTGATGTGGCCTACCATGGATCTGTTAAGTGAAATTTATTGTATAATTCTTTAATTATAGCTAATTCAGGTAGTGCCAAACAAAAAGGAAGCTTCAGCATGTCAATCACAGCATAACAATTGTTAAAGACTTGCTTTCAGGATGCAAGAAGATGCTAATAGTAGGAACCATCTTTCATTAAGCTGTGCTTTCCTCATAGAAAGTAGAGACCAGATTCTGCATATACAAAGTGGAATTCATCTCACTTAGGCATCTGAAAGTTAAGATTTCAGTATAAATTCACCATCAGTGTTACTCCTTGTCATGGGAAGAGAATGGACCTCCAAAGAGAAAGTCACCTAAGCCTAAACTATCTATGATCACTGGGATGAATCCTCAAATGAAGCTATTTCTCTCTTTTATTGACTACAAGAGACCTATGTGGCCACCTTCAACTAAATAGCTCATTTTCAGTTAGCTAAATACAGGTGAGAGTAATCCAGTCAGATTCTGGTTTGTTGTCTGAGAGAAATGTAACAGAAATTGTTCAGACAGCAGTGGATTTAATAAAGATAACTAAACACGGGACCTACATATTATGACTTCGTAGCTTAGTTTACATGCTGACTATTCCATTTGCTGTTCAATTTATTACTATCATTTATAAGGAAATCCATGAAGTAATTTCAATACTATGGAAGATGTAATCCAATTTGTAACTCCTCATCTTGAATAAGTGTTGGTCATTGACAGTGATTTTTTTCCTTCGATGTAACACTAAAAATAACAACATTCAGCAACAAGATCTGCTTTTATCTGGTCATTTTAATGAAGAAGCAAGCTTCTTATGTTTACCGATTCCTTGGCCTTGACACCTTGCAGTTTTGTAAAGAAAGCAAAAGAACTTTCATTTTTTTAATAACCTATCAATTAAAGACTCTCTAATAGCTAAGTTGTTTATCCAGTTTAAATGATTGACTTTCCTGAAAAATAATTTCAGTAACAACTTATTCAAACTAGCTAGGCAACTTCACTTTTTTAAAAAGTTTACTGCTGTTGCTGTCAACAGGCTTCAAAGCTTTCAGTTCTGGCTTGAATTCTATTTCTTTGAATTGATCACTGAAATGTTCTATTTATCCATCTATGATTTTAAAGTCTTGCTGATAATGAGAACATGCAGATCTATTTTTTTTTTTTGCAAAGTCACTTGTTGCTCAGGAACAGATGACAATTTAAGCTTAAGAATGGTCAAAAGTACATTTCCAATCTCTTTTGTTTGTTTTTTTTTGATTGTTAGTTTTATGCCTTCTACTCTTTCCTTCTCTTTGCTTCTCTTCATGATGACCCAAAAAAGCATTCTAATCACGTTATAGACCTCACACAAAGGTTTGATTGTGGCAGCACAAGCTGATTGTTGTGTGTCAGATATAGACTTCATTAATTTATTATTCAGGCCTAGGGGAAGAAAGGTAATACATTCCAGCAATGTACAGACAAAACAAAAACATGTACTTATGTTGCACAAAGTAAAAAAATTGAGATAGCTTAAATGCTGGAAGTGGCACTTTTGATATTCACTAACTTTAAGGGATGTCTGGCACAAAAACATACATATCAAACACATAATTCTCTATCTTCCTGAAATTTTAACATCCTTCCTAAATATTCAAGATAATCATGCCAATCAAATAAAGGGATCCCCCTACTTTTTAGAATTTCATCTACATGTCTACAAGATGCTTGTTTTTTCGTACTAATTTCAGCAAACATTCTGTTGGGACTAGATCGCTTACAGATCATATTGTTAGCAGATTAATATAGTGTTTGTGAAATATCAACATTAAAAGAATATTTTGTCTTTGTTGAGGAAAAAAACATACACAAAACTCTTCTCTCCCTTTACTGTAATAAATTCTTTGTAGATTTTCACATTCCCATATTTCTTGAGGTACAGTCCCCAAGGAACAAATCAAACTGAATAACTCAAAAATACTTAGATTATGGCTAGAAATTTCACAGCCAAGACATTTTTGTGAACCCCTTGCTAGCACTATTGTTTAACGCTTTACTAATATTAAGTCAGCATGACCAATTGAACCAATTTTAAGTCAACACGACCAGGAAAGTTTTTGTGTTAGTAAAGAGATTAAGAACTTGGGATTATGTTCATGATCAAAAATGTTATTAATTGCCTCCTCCCAGTCACTGAAATCATTTATACAGAATAAAAAATCTACAGGTGAAAATAAATGGCACACAAAGCAATACATTAATATTTGCTTGAAAATGTATACAACTTAATAATTTATAAGTTTGACATCAAAGAATATATGCTGGAAAGCTATTTGTGTGAAATAGCTTAGTCATTCTTTTCACTAATTTTTTTGGGAAATCATGTTTTATAGTCTATTTTCAGAGGTGGAAGAGCTTTTACCTATTATGTATGAACTAAATTACTGTTAATAAGATGTCATAAAGCTGTATCTGTTAGAGAGTACAAATGTTTGTGGGTTGAAATATTCTTGTACTTCTTAGTGTAATAATGTCACTTTCTTTTCTTTCATCATTGCATCTGCAAGTGGCACATAATCTATAATTAATTATTCTTTATGTCAGAAGGATTGCTTCTAGCATTATGCTAGTAGATGATATAACTAATTTAGCCAATTTTAGTGTAGAAAATTAAGCAGATTTTGTACTTTTGAGATCTTCTCTTCATCTATTTTTTTAATTTTTGATGCTGTGCTTGCATAAATATATTTCAGCCTACGTAAGACCCAGAGAGCCACACAACATAACTATCACTTGCAATGCAAAAAAAAGCAACAGAACAGCAATTCATAAACAGCCTCCTATTGACATCATAAACCCCCTAATAAGCACATTTGAACATACAGTCTAACATACAGTTATCGGATGATAACTGTGGTTTATGGTTGACTTGCTGCTGTGATGGGGTCCTCAGTTGACCAGAGCTCTCAGGTAGGTATGCTATTGTCATGACCTCCCCAAAATAAGACCAAAGTTTTTCTAAACTTCTAAGAAACAAACCCCACATTATGTCAAGATACCACCCAGAACAATTATCTTCTTCAATGGAGAAACCAAAAGGAACTAAGTGACAGAACAGACAAAAAAAGATTTTAAAAGACAACCCTCCTGCTGCCTACTGCATCCTTGCAGTGAGGTCCATGTCTAGAGCTTCAGTGTCTGCCGACTCAGTGATTTCCTGGAATCCACTAAGAAATATGAAACTTTCAGGCAGTCCCAGGTGGGGTCTGTGCTCCCTGCACCTCTCAGAGGGCCCTTCCCTTCTCAAGCTGCACACTCCCAGCTCCTCACCAAGACCTTTTGTGCCTCCTCTGCTACCTACCATGCAGCACAGCAGGGACCAATCTCCCAGCCAAGCCTGCCCAGTTGCTGAGCCACTTGCTCACTTTTGAAAATGGTGTGACACAACGGCATTAAACATCCTGGGAAAACAAGAGACATCTCCCATAAAAGTATTAAATAACGCGGTGTTTTCAAGGTGGTCTTTAAGCATGCTGTTGGGCCATGCAAATCTGACCACTTGGATTTTGGCAAGTAGTTTATCAGTTGCCACATTCCATTCAGAAATTATAATATTGCTTTTATTATTTATTTTTGAAAACCTCAGCATGTTACCATATATATATATATAAAAATAAAAACACATATGAGACAGTGGAATATCATTGTGAAAGAAAAGATCAAAACATATTTTGGCTCTGTGGGATTTTTATCTGTGAAATTTATAAAAAAGTAAAGCTATTGGTGCCATGTGTTGCAGCCCTTGCTTGGAAGAAACTCTAATTTAATTTGATCCAAACGGATTTTTGATGGAGAGTTTAAACATTAAAGCTGTAAAGAATAC
This sequence comes from Morus bassanus, assembly GCA_031468815.1. Classification (NCBI taxonomy): domain Eukaryota; kingdom Metazoa; phylum Chordata; class Aves; order Suliformes; family Sulidae; genus Morus; species Morus bassanus. Next base: position 37,773,919 of record CM062571.1, on the reverse strand, counting down.
ACAACCCATATGAAAGCTGAGGTCAGATGTATTTCAACCTTTCAGACACAAATGGATTATACTAAAGGTTCACACTAAGTTTATTCAGACTATCCACATTTAATCCACCTTTTTTCTCAACTTTCTGTCACCTTCTATAAAGTTATTCAGAAAGCAAAAAAGGTCAAATCTTATACTCAGTATGCCTCCTGCCTAAGTAGATTACATGCTCTTGAGTTTCCTAAGGGCAGCAATGAGGAAGTATCTACTCTCTCACCACCCAATGAAGCTGGAATTACTCCAAAGCCTTAGGGATTCAAGACAGCCTATTAACTAACTGCATTCCCATTCCCCTTAACCTATCCCTAAAAACCAATAATAATGGAGGCACAGTTAATGTCCATATCATGTAGGAGATAAAAATTCCGTACATGTTATGTCAGAACCTTGTCCTTCTTCCCTTCTGCATCACATGGAAGTCAGGGCAATGTCTAGCTAAAAAGTATCATGGCAAGGCAGGGCTGGTACTTTAACAACAACAGCAATAACAACAACAACAACAACTCCTTCAATATATAAATCAGAGTAGTTCCAATAGTGCAGGAAGACTTGTAAAGCACACCATACAACTTGTGAAAGCAAAATAATTCTTTCAAAAGAAATAACTTAAATTTCTCTTTGCCATCTGTCTCTGTATCCATTTAATGTTGCTCTATGATAAAGCTTCCTCCTCCACAGGAATGTACATAGGCATTTATTAAAAATAAAAGAAAATTATGCATCTAGATACTCATGTGACATTTTTCAAATATACACTTATACAGAGTAGTCTGGATGTTCTAATTGAAATATTTTAGATATTTGAAACAAGAAAACAATTTAAACAAAGGCTATTTTAACTAGCTATGTACAACACATTTCTCCTAGTATAAGTTTATGTTAATTTTGTAATTCCTTTTTAAATGCATAAATTTTTATCTCAGCAAGATTCCTATACTGTCAGGAAGCCTTTATGAAACATTTTAACTAGCAACACCTGCTGAAAATTATGTCCTACATCAATTATCATTTGTGCACTTAAAGCTATAACTAGTTCCTTAATCGTTTCTGCAGAGGAATGCCATCACCTCAGTTAGTTACTGTACAAAATTGCATACAGTATAATTCAGCAATGATCTATGTGAAAATTTCTGTTCATCCAATCATTTTACACTATATTAGTGCTCTATGACGAATTTCAGTTAAATAGTTTTGAATTGGAATGGGATAGTACTATTCTGTCATAGAATAAATAACATGAACGGTATGGAGGTTTTTTTAAAAAAAAAAAGTTCTCTGAGATAATTATTTTATTGCAAATAAGTCATTCATACCAGAGTTTTTGCTGACTTGAAATGCCAAACTTCAGTAAATTCCCATGGGAAATCATGTGCTTCATTCTAATAACTGTACTTCTTGGACACAGGTGCCTGAACAGGGACCAATATTTAAGAAAAATAAAAAGGAAAAGAAAACCCATGACACTACTTAAAACAGATACAAAAGAATAAAAGCAGCCAACAAGAACCACCAACAAGGACTGACAGTAATAATTCTATCATCTGATAAGTAGATGGATAGCAGAATTTATACTAAGTAGAAAATAAACCAAGAAATTGCACTAACTCGGATGTTGAAATAATAGAAAAGAAGAAATAAAAGACATCATAGGAGGTATTGTACACCTTCCTCACTAGATAAGAGTGATAGTTATGGTGGATTATCCTGAACACCCCCCTGCCTCCCCCTGGTTTAATAATGATATTACCCTCTGTCATTGCTCCAGTGGCCGATACTGTTTTGCAAAATCTCATTTGCAAAGTTCCAGTGCAGATTTTCAGTAGAGGTGACCAAAAGGTTACCAAGTCCTCCCCTTCACTTATTAGCTCTGCCCTACACCACGTTTACGCTCCAATTCACTTAACCTACAGGCAAGTGCAAAGGCTGCAGTCTTCGTTCAGATGAAAACTGCATCTGCCCCTGCCCTTTTCTCCTGCCTTACCTCTGAAATTATTCCTCTCCCCCTAAGGGCACACATTCTCTATAAATTACATCTGTGCTTTAAATCTGCCTTCCTGTCAGACAAATCATCATTTCTCCATTGTATATTCAAAGTCATAAGGTTGGTAAGTGGATATTAGTCAAAAAATGTTTGGAATTGCAGTGAGTAACATCAGCGAGTGTGCTGTGTACACAGAACACCATGACAGGCAACATGTTCATCGTATCAGGTCTGTATTTGTGGTGGCCTGACACAGTGGAGGTTTGAGAATATAGGAGAGCTAGCTGTCCACCAAAATATTTTCCAAGAAGAGCAAAAATAACATTAACAATTTGCTTTACTGGGAAAACATGCTTTGATGTTTCTATTGCAACTGCTACTGAGGAAGCAGCTGTGATACAGGAATGGAATATCCAGGAAAAACTCCAGAGCCAAAACAAACACTGACATATTCAGTGGTAATTATTCTTTAGACCATGATGGCGGGAATGGAAAGATGGACATTTTCAAATCCTCATTGTTAGTAAGCAACATGCAAAGTTTAGGAATATCAATATAGCAAATGCTACATCTTGATTTTGGGCAGTGGATAGTTCTCACTAGTTGACAAATGAAGATGCCACTAGTATTTTTTATCTGTCACAATAATTTTGCAAAAATTTAATTCTTTATATTGTTCCTGTGTCTATTTAAGTGCCTATGCATATTTAAGCACTAGTTAAACTATACAAGCTTTATGGTGGTCCTATTAATAATGTACAGAATGTGTCTAAAATTCCATCACTCTCAATAATACAGAGGAAGCAGAATCCTTTATAGCTCATTCAGAACATAGGCTTCTAAGTGACAAAGTCAGAGCTGCTATTACAGCTAACAGAAATTTGGTTTATTGAAATTCTCCCATTAGGATTTTTATAACTGCCTTTTAGAAGCACCCTGGTTGTTTATAAGCTTTTGAGATCAAAGAAGCAAGGGGAATTCCAAGGGTTGAAAGCGTGATTTTTGTTGTTGTTTTTCCATGAAATTCAGTTCAGCCTTTGTTGAAAGGCAAATGTATACTATTTCCCTCCCCTGGGTTTGTTGACATCTTGCCCAGTGAATAAACAAACACAAAGCATTCTGAGGTTGGGTCTGGACTGCCAAAACATGAACAAAGCACACTATATGGAAAGCAGTGATAATAAGGTAAGTCGAATAAAGGAACAAGATAAAGACAATGAAATAATAAGATTTCATGCCACCTTTCCAATACTCTCTGGGCTAAAGGAGGCTGGGATGATTACCTTCTTATGAACCCTTATACACAGTGTATGGCTCAAACAGTTCAGTGTACCTCTTCTCTAATCCTGGTGGCACCATGCGAGGCAGATGTTAACGTCATTCACAATGACAGGAAAGAAAGTCCAGACGGACTCGGTTTCTTTTCACCAAATGCCAAGTTGAACCCAGGCTCAGCAAAGCATCTCTTCTTTTCCTTATAGTCTTTTCCTGATGGCTACCTACTGTAACTACTTCTGTAGCTACTCTGGCAGCAGCCTGTGGTGAATTTCAGAGTTTGGACACTGTATTTCATGATTCTGAAAAGGAACATTGTAGGAACCAGTATTTATATCTTTTGTTTATAAACACCCCAACGCTCCCCAGACTCATCCCCCAAATATACAAAATTAGGAAAGTGATAATCCTAAATACTATTTTTAGGATTTTGGACTGCTAAATCTAGTCTTATAGGTTAGCAACTGTATGACTTAAGATGTCATGAAGTAGTCTAGGCAATCTGATGTCTACCTGATATTTCCATCTTCCTGCTTGTGCCAGCTCTGCTAGTTTAACCAAAGTGTTTCCAGCTTGTTAAACTGCCAACAAGCTAACCCTGAAAAAAGAAAAAAAGAAAAAAAGGGGGAGGGGGAAGGGGAAAAGGGCAAAAAGGGGAAAGAGGAGGGAAAAAAGAAAAAAGGGAAAAGGGAAAAAGGGAAAAGATGAAAAAGGAAAAGGGGGGGGAAGGAACAACAAAAAAAAGGAGAAACTTTTTTTTTTTTTTAGTAGTGCTCCCTGAGTTGTGTTCTATGGTGTCAGGTGAGAATAGTACCAGTGCAAAGAAAATGACAGAGAGTAGTCAGGAGCCTGGAAAGCAGGCTTAGGACTTCCCTTTGTGCAACAGCAAGCCTTTAGATCTGTTCAGCCACCTCATCAAACGTCACCCTTTCTTAACTTTTTGACATCTAACGATCTTTCAAAATAGCTTTTTTTTGTAGATCATAAAACCTACTTTGAATATCACTTTACAGTTTGTCAGGAGTGAGAAAGGCAGGATGGGCTTTAATTTTCTTCTGTATTTATTGCAATAGATTTTGCAGAGAGTGAACCACCCCATTTTGAAATTATACTGTATGATCTTCCCCTTTTCATTTGCTTTCATTAAATTATATTGAAGATGTCACCTCACAAGGGGTTCTATCCAGACCTCGTTTACAATCAATTCTTTTTTTTTTTTTTAAATTTCTCCCTCGAACTTTCTGAAAGATAATTCAGTGACAAATGTGTTCCATTACTTGAAATATTTGAAGAGCTGAAAGGAAAAAAAGATGAAATGATGAAGTGGACTCTTATATAAATCTTCACCCTAAAGAGCTAAATTGAGTACTAGATACATAATTATGCTAACCAAGAAGAGTGGACATAAATTTTAAAAAAAGAAACCTGAAGCATTTTAGTGTCCATTGACAATCTGAGAGGTTTGTGCAGCTTATGCTTTCAAGTTATTTTCTAAAATTGCTTATCACTGAATGCTTCAATATGTAGTTAGTCAGGCACAGGCTGATAGGGTCTGAAATATCACCACATCCCCTCTGAAGAAGCTACTGAACAAATGAAATAAATCGTTAACCTTACCAACTGTGCTCTATCCTAGCAATGGATATGCTAAAGAGGGCACAGGAGCTTGCAAAACTAGTTCTAGCCAGCTGAGCAAGAGATAGGGAAGGCAAGAAGGGAAGAATCACTGTCTGGAAGCAAGGTTACTGCTGGTTCATAAAGAGTAATGGGAAATTCACTGGATTAATGTAAAAAAGAAAGTGTAGACAAGAGAGAGATACTGAGAATAGTGTCCAGTAGCACATACACACGATTTTTAGCTGTGAAAAGATGAAGGAAGCTGACTGCAGAGGAAAGACATTCCATGATTCAGATAAAAAGCCATGTGAATTCTAAAATATTTGAATGATCATGACTTAAGCCCCAAAAGTGTTCTATAAAAGAGATAATGAGTACAGATAATGAGTTTCCAGCTGGGGCCACCTGAAGAGGCTCATAGCCATATCAGTTGTCCATCACAACCCTCCCGCTGGAGCTGAGCTGCTTGTCTGACTGTTCTCCAAATCACATGAGTCATGATGAATTAGACCATAAAGGTAAAGCCCTTGTTAAACCATCTAAGATAACCCACCTGAATGTGACTGAACAGTTTAGGAAGAAATCATTCAAAAATTTGATGCAGCTGAAAAGATGGTAACCCCTGGCAAAGGATTTGTGATGAACAGTGAGAGCAGGCGTGGGCTAAAAACCTGCAGTGAGCACAGCTGAAGCCAAATGAGGTCAGGTGCCTGTGGCCAAAGACTAAGGCAGGCCCAAGAAGTAATGGGGCTAGTTTTGTGAGACTCATCTATGGCAGGATAGTGATTATCCCAAGAAGGCTGTGACACCAGAAAGACACTACAAGCTACTTGTTGTCTTTAGTTCACAGAAAGTCAGACTGAGTCAACATTTAAATTAATCCAATGTTTCTTTATTTCACATATCCAAATGTCTTTGCAGGTGGGGATCCTTTCAACATATGAGCAATTTAGATGACTTCATAGCTCAGGGAGGATAAAAAGGCAGTTTACTTCTAACAAGGCATGTCATAAGCTGAATGGATACCTCAGTGACAGCTGAATGAAGGCATTCTTCCTTCTGCCATGCAAACAACTCTGTGATGTTTGGAGAAATATATGTATTTAGCATTCTTCCGTGACATGTTCACATTCTGTTTGTCACTTCTGACTTTTAAAGAACCCTTGTATGTACCCAGTTTTGTAATATGTAGATGCATATGTATGTAATCTTCAGAAGTGGCTATTTCTGCACATATTGTTTATATATACGATGGTTTGGGGTTTGTGATGTATTTTATTGTACATTAGCTGTAGATACAGGTTAGATCTATAATAAGATCTGTGACAGTATGTCTTATGTTCTGCACATACGCCTTACATGATCACATACCACACAAACTGTCATATATGCATTTATATACTGAATATATTCCTAGCATGCACAAACGCTTTAGCAGAAAGAAATATGCTTAAGTTGCAGTCAAGCACTCAAAAATTTTAAGCATTGGTGTTAGTTTTCCATGCTACTTAGTTCAATGAAAATGAATTTGATTTAGCATACCCATAGCAAGGTGCATTCTCTCCCTTACATTGGACCCCTGCCTCACTTGAATGCATACAAGAGACAATACTCAGTTTTGCCAGAGCCACAGAAGGTACTGCGGAATTGCAGACACAGTGTTACAAATTTCAGGTGTCTTCCCCACTGTTGAAATTCATAATCCTCCCTTGGACATCTAAACTTCCACAAGAAGTGCTGCGGAAGAGTGCAACTCCTAACAATGGGATTTGCTGACACCAGCAAGTTCAGCAGGAACTGACCTAAAGTAGTCAGAAACATGAAAAAAAGGGCAGGACTTCAGTAATGTTAGACTACATTCAGATGTTCACTGCATAAAAAAATACAATATTAATTAGAACAGCAACCAAAAGCCTGATCCCCTTCTCCCACTGAAGCCTTCAACACAAATCCTTGTCTTTCTCTGGATTACTGTAACTCATATGAACCAGCACAAAATGGAACAGCTTCAACAGCAAATACTGAGAGAATTTCAGTTTAGAATAGCTTGACAGGACTTTCCTGACAAATACATGATGAGGATGCCAAGGAGGGCATCTCACAGGGGTGCTCTGGTCACCGGGGTGACTGGCTGTACTTTGTGTGTTGCACATGCTCTGAACAAGGCTATTAGATGGGACTTCATGGTTAAAAAGCTGAAAGACTGCCCTTTTCTTAATTTTGGTAAGGTGTAAGGGAAGCACATAACTGCAGGGTTTTCAGCACCAGTGTAAGACACGATGGGAGTATAGGTGACCGGGGAGTGCTGCCAGTCAAAATGTTAGTGCCTCAGGATTTAATCGTAATTTTGTGAACACCAGAAGTTCTTGAAGCTTGTCTTAGGTGACTACAATGACATTTAGGTACCGAAGTCTCATTCATAAATCGAGCCCTTATTACTTACATTTGTTCGGTATGTGTTCATTTGACTTCTTGTCTCTTATGTACAGTACTACCCTTTACAGAAGACACCTTTGTTTTAATTTAAGCTTTTGCTGTATGCCTTTTATCAGGAGATTTTCAATTGCTTCACAAGCTGACACATTACTGAATTTATCTCCACATACTCTTGTAGGAAGAGAGCTCCCTTTTACAAACCAAAGCTCGGAAAGATTTAGGCCAAAGCTATCCACTCATTTAAGTTCCCACTTTGGCTAACTGAATTGATATCTATAGAGATGTTCAAAGCAGGACATCCATAAACTTCCTTTGCTCAGCCCTTGTGCAAAACAGATTACAGGACACTGAATTAGCAAATAAGGAACATGTAGTGAGTAACCACTTTTGTAAACTGCGGTTTATGTGACTTGCCCAACATCACGTAGGAATTTTGTGGCAGGGGTAGGGAAGACATCCATGCTATTAGGATGGCTCTCCCTTAATCACACATTATCCACCTGTAATTCACTTCTCCATTCACTATTCCCTTTTTAATTTCTAAAATGAATGGTACAAAAGATGGTTAATTAGGTGCTCTACAAAGTCTGAGCATGCTCCATGAAGACCTTCCCTTTGAAAGTGATTGGGGTGGAGCTCATGTCATCTACCTTAAGCTATTTAAAATGTAGATGTGTAGTCAACGATAATTTTCTGTCCTTCCTCTGTAATCAGTGGCATAAGATAGCCACCTCCAAAAGGGTGACTAATCCCATACTGAAAGCCCGTCTAAGGCTGAATGAATTGCCCTCTGGAAGTGTTTAGATGTATCCATTAACTACAAAGAGTACCTAGATGACTAGATACCTACATTTTCAATGGCTCAAGTTGAGTAAGATGAAGCTTGACTTTTGTGTTTTACTGTGTACCTGAATCTTATGAACAGTATGACTGTCAGTAAAAGTAAGTACTGTGACCATCCACAACCGCAGTTCCAAAAATAACTCAGATCTTTGTCTGACACCTGTAGTGGCCTTTCATGGGTAAAGAAACATGATTAGTTATCTACCTAGACCTTAAAGTACCAGAAGTCTGGGAAAGTGCAGTCAAGTCAATACCAATCTTAAATTTTTGTTAGAAAACTGGATTTGTACAGAGCTTTTCAGTAAAAGAGGATACTAACAACAAAGTGGCCCTGCGAGATACAGGCAATAATCAAGTTAAACAAGTACACTTAGTGCCTTAGCAATCAGTACAGAGGAAGCCTGTCAACAGGTAATGTCCAAGTGAAATAACAGTTCAGAACATAATTTACCAATTATGAAGCCAATAGAAACAAGAGCAGCTGAAAATCGGTGTATGATCCCGCATTTATAAATATCATTAAGCCACTCTTTGATTAGTGAGCAGAACCTGATAACTTCCTGTGACAAATGAGGCATACTTTATGTCATCAAAACAGTGCCCCAACCGTTGCTCTGAAAAATGTTGTAGTTTAAAAGTGCTTTCACAGTGGAAACTACCCTCTGTAGAAATAATACTTTCGAATTTGGAGGAGGCTGGGGAAAGCAAAGGAAGGTGTTCCACATGGATGAAGGAATCTATTAACACAGAGCAAATTCCAGGTTCAAGACCCAAAGGCAGACTCTCTTAAAAATTAGTAGTCTTCACTCAGCTACGTTATTCCACTGAGGTCATGCATCCTTACAACTTAAAGTAAGGCAAACATATTTATACCGGACCAAAACAAAAATTGGTCTCATAGATTATTACATTTTTATAAACCTGATTTTGTCCCTGAACACGAGAATGTTCTGCTTTTGCATATTTAAGATTTGTTAGTTTTGTATTATTAAAAGGAGGACAAAATAAATATCTTGTGCTTTTCAAGGGAGCTGATTATATTTTCCATTATGATGGGAAATTCATAACTCAGAATTCTTTACATTAATGCATGAGAACAGATAGGGGTGGGGAATAAAGAAAGCAAATTTATCAGATTGAATTTTGACCCTCAAAATAGACAAATTATATTTATGTATTTCATTCACAGCAAATACCTACCCTCTGTATAAATATATTTTCCTCCTATCATTACTCTGCAGCTGACTAATGAATGTGAAAAAAAAAAAAAACCACAACCAACCCCAACCCAGGAAAACAGAGGTTTACGTCACCTCCAAGACTACAACATAAGAAGTAAGTTGGTAGCCTGGCTTCTTCTAATGCTAATGCTCAAAAAATGTATGTCTAGCAACAATCTAAACTACAAATGAAATGGTTTAAATTGACAGATGCAAGCATGTAGTCAGGCAGACAGGACTGAGAGTGAAATAGGAAAAAGTTGGTGAAAGAGAAACACATCTTTAAGTAAAGTGCATTTGAGAGGTGTGCCAAACTTGCACCAGAAAATTTTCTTTCAAGTTTAGTGTCTTTTATTCCTCTCCACATAAGATCAGGACTTAGGTTTCATAGCATTAAAAATACAATTGCATGAAAACTTTATTATCATTACCAATAAAAACTTTCCTTTCTGATTTTTGGTTTCAAAAGGTAACTTTCTTTCCTTATGTTCACCTCACAAAACCACCTCAAAACCTGTTCAGATACACAAGGCATTTATTTATTTCCCTTTCTGTGATGTTACAATCTTCCTCACAAGCCATTTTTAACATTATGAAAAATTTTAGACCGTTGAAAATTCCTCAGTGAATCATGTGAAATCAAACCTAAACAACCCACAGTGTATTTGCATTTCTCTGCGTGGCAGCCAGCTCTAGTGGTCTGTACAAGAATTAGAAACAAGGAACTCCCAGATTTTATTCATACCACTCCCACTAACTGGCTTTCACACTCTGCACTTCTACAGATTTTTACACTGTCTAGTCATGCCCTACTTATTTTCCTGAGGCACGTAAATATTACCACCCAAATTACAGCTAAGGAAAACTAAGTATGCTTATCAGTTTTCTGAGGTCACAAACAAGTTGGTGTTGTTAACACCATTACAACATGTGCACCTTAAATGCATTTTCTGGATAGGCCAAGACAGGAAAAGGCAACTAGTGGGTGCTCATTTGAGAAAGGTGCTCAAAATTTTTCTTTTGGACAAGGCTCCCCAAAAAATGCAACTTCCAAATCACTAATCAGCTCTTGGCTTTTATATTTATGTGTAACACATATGCATGAGAAATGATTTATGAAAAATTCTCATTTTTACTGCAAGAATTTTGCAGGTCCATGGAAAATTTACAACCCTGGAAGGTAAAATGCCATCACCAGAATCTGCATAAAAACTATACTGCACTCAGCAGTTCTAAGTAATTTTTTCTGATGGGTGACACAGCCAGAATAGTTGATGAAAAAAAAAAAACAGACACAAACTCTGCATTATATTTGTCTGTAATATAGTATCTTACCTACCTGAAAATTACACTGAACTGTATTTGTTTAGTACCTACATTCTGTAGAGGATGATACTGGCCTTTGTTACACAAATAAATTTAGTCATCTATTTTCTGCTCTAATTCCATTTGGTTGGTCACTTTTTCTTTCTGTTCACCCTGAAACCATTTGACTCTTATCTGTTGTGTCTTGTGTGATACTTGGGGAATTGCTAGCATAGTAACACTGCAGAAGAAGAAGAAAGTCACCATCTTGAGAGTATCATAACACATAAGAGAAACAATAGAAGTGACAATAATAGCTCAGTTACCTATGCACACATGGGTACCAACATGTTCAACATTCAGTTCTAGGCTTCACTTAGTGTGTGGTCTTAAAAACTTTATCTTGCATCATCCTTTCTGTCACCATTAATAAGGATTTACCTACATACTAAATGTAGAAGTTAGACAAACTAATTAAGGCTTGTACAGCATGTGTGATGTTAATGCTTGCAAATAATAATGTTTAAGATCATAATTTTAAGTTGTTATTATTCATCATATAAAACAAAACAAAAATATAAGATTTTCTGAGCATAAGTGTATACCTTTGCAGGTAAATCAAGAGGTACTACTCTGTGATTATCACTGACTTTAATAAAAGTTATTCAAATTTTTAAAAAATCCCAATCTCTGAAAACTTACATCTCTCTACTGAAATCATTACACATTTAGCAGTCTCTTTTCTCTGCACATAAAATGCTAATTTTTCATCAGTAGAATAGGAAATCAACACTGACCAGCAAGATTTTTTTTCTGTATTACTAAAAATGTGTTTCTTTGTCTGAAGCATATCTTCTCAGCCTGATTCTACATTATACTAGCGTTTCAGATTAGCTTCAACTTAACCTAGGTAATGCTCTTTCCTTAGATGGTGTAGTATTACACACATCTATTACTCATTTTATTTACTCCTTTGGAATGAAATTGCTGTCTGCCCTCCTAGAATAGTAGATAATTAACTCTTTAGAAATAAGGTTAGTGTTTTGCTAGACGAAAAGCTCTTCCTGAAAGTGAAGTGAACAAATATGTACAAAGATTATTAGAAAAGGTATGCAAATATTTTGACCCCTGAGACAAAGCTGACAAGCCAGAGCAGAAAATAAATTATAATGTATGAAGTCTGGCTCAAAAAGGAACTTCTTTGATAGTTCACTAATACATCTCATGCTCAAGGAAAAGCAAAAATAAGGAGAAGAATGTGTTCTACCATTACCAAACAAGCACCATCTTTTCAATCTAAAAATTTAACACAGATAGCACCACTGATTCTAAATAAGCGTTTATCCACCCCATCCAACATACATACCAAATGCCTGGTAGTCTTGAATCAAAAAGCAACTTTATAGCTTCATATAAACTTTTCTCCAGGTGTGCTCATCCAAGAGAAGTATTAGACATCTCACATGATCCCATGAGACTTACAGTGTGGGTCATATACTGTTCATTCAGATAAGCAGCTGATCTCCAAGAGCCTTTCCAGTCCAAACCTAAGTGCTGAGTATTTTCAGTTTTGCTTCACCAAGGCTTAAAAGGTACAGCAGTGTACTCAACCGTAGAGCAGTAGAGATGTTCAGAGTAATACTCAAATCACTGTGCTAACTAGGTACAATGAGAAACTACTGGAGGGAGGGAGGAAGGGAGGGAACATGGTAATGCTAGGTCAGTATCAGATAGATGAAGTCTCTAATCTAATTCATTAACCTGTGCTGTAATATAAAACCAGAGAGAATAATTGGATGTTTCTCTCACTGGGGAGGGGCCTCTGACTGTCAGGACAGGAAGAACTCCCTCTATATCCGTATGAATGAATGGATATATATGGTCTTTCTTTCTACCTGTGAACCACAGATGAGCTGATTAAAGCGAGGCAGACATAAAGAGCAGGCAAAGTAGATCTTTGCCTCCTATACAGAAACACTATTCTAACTGCTGTGGTACTGAGACATCAACAGTAAAAGATGGAAAAAAACCAGGAGGGAAAAGCAAAAGCAAAAAACACATTTAAATAATAACAGATTTGTAACACAACTGTTTCATCATCAAACAGTACTGTGGGTTCAGATGTGTTGTATGTCAACAGAGCATACAAATGGTTGTGGTAAACTTAGGACCACTGTGAATTACACTCGCAAAAAATATTTCTCAAGCTATTTGTGCCTAACAGGACAGCCCTACAGCATCAAGGACAACTATGAGAAAAAGATGGATTCTCTGCACTCGCTCCCTTCCCTGGCTACAACTTGAATGGAACAGCAGAGCTTCAGCAAGTTTGGGTAAGGTTTATGTAAACACTCAAGGAAGTGGCCTCAATGAAAGAGGGACAGCAATGGAGACAGCTTTCTTGGTGTGAGATCACTGGGCAGATAAGACAATGATAGATCCAGATATCTTTGAGATGGTGGGTAATGTCTGAAGTATTTAAACGAACCTAAAGACCCATTCTCCAAAGTGACCAAATCTAGCACCCAAGAGCAGAGAAGTCCTAATCTTACAGAAAATCAATAGGCCATGGATTCCTGCTCTACTTAGCAACCAGGAAATCATATACAATGTGAAACCCTAGTACATAAACACTGCAAGTATATATGCTTTGCATTTGTTGCTCGTATTTAGATAGGGAGCTGTTTTATCTCTGTGCAGTGCAATGTGTTAGGTCAATTACCTGCAAAGAACTCAATGCCCTTTCTCTTGCTCCATCTTGGGCTGAGCATTTCCTCCCATCACCACACTTCCAAAGCATAATGTCAGCTGAGCATTCCTCATGCTCCCAGAGAATAGCCTCTTTAAGAGATTTGCATAAAAATAAATCCCCTTGAGTTTATTCACATTAAGAAGGTTTAGCCCTGCAGGAAACTGTCTCTTTTCCTTTACTGCCTTAGAGGGTACAGCCTATCCCTGCTGAGCACATTTGGATTTGTAGGTGGGTGGGGCATGGCCTTGCTATCTTTTGGATGTATTGTTCTCCAGGGGACACATTGACAAGCACATACATGCTCTGGGGACTATGATTATTTCTGGATGTCACAGGAGGTCAAAGAATAGTAGAAAAACTCCTCATAACTCCTGAAAAAGATATCAAGATATCACTCTTTCTCTTTCTGGCCAAGAAAAGTATGTTGGGCCACATTCCTAGCGGCTGCTCCTCTGAAATCAAATCAGGGCTTACAGTGATCTAATGGTTACCTAGTCTTTGTGCTGTCTCTCTGCATGAGTGAGATTTCAGCAGCCCAGGTGAGTAATACCGACTGAAGATCTTTCAAAAGAGCAGTTCAGCACAGGTTTTGTCTTCCTGAGGTTTAATCTCAGTTTCTTTCTCTAGAGGCTTGTGGCATCACAGCCAGCATCCCCCGCCTCTTGCTCAAATACCTCATACACACAGATACAGTTGGAGTAACCTCTTTGTTTGAACTCTGAGGTCTTAAGGGTAGAGACCAACATTTTATCATCTGGATCTGAAAAGTCTGTTATGAAACAGGGCCCTGATCTGGGACCTCTGGGCAACGCTGCTGGACAAGCACTAATTACAGAGGTGTCAATTTGTTATCTGAGCAAATGACTTGAACGCCTTCATTTTCCTTCTGGCTCCTCTTCCAACTACCTTTGTTGCCTTGATTTAGCTTTATGTTCTCCTCCTGTAAACATAGATTTTAGTCCTCATTTGCTTATCTTACAACTCTCAAGAGTTATATTTGCATGTAGTTAATGGTCACTGAATACTTTCAGTGAAAAAGCAAAGTGGGAAGAGAGGGAAGGAGAGTGCTTGCTCCTCCTGTACTCCACATTTACTCCATAATTTTTCTGTTACAAAAACTGAGTTTCTCAAGAAGAAACACTAGACCTAATAAACAAAGCAGCAGATTAAATATATATGCATATATATGCCCCTTTTTGGTCTCTCTTTACAAGTAGGCAAACTGAGACAAGGTAACGAGCCACAAGTTCTGACTCCCCAACTACTGCTCTAAACAGTCGAGGATTTTAAGCTGACTTGACTTCCTTTTCAAGGTTTCAAATGAGTTCAAAATGATACAATTATAATGAAAATAGAATTATTACACAGCTCTTCAGTCATACTACAAGACCCTTTTGCTAACTGCATAAGCAAAGCTTAATTCTCAAAATTCATTATCAAAAGCTATCGTTAAATACACAGCAATTTAAAGTAGATTAAATAAGAATTATGTAGTTTGCATTGTTCTTGACACCACCCCCCTGCTCCCATTTCTGTAGTCACAAGACTTTCAGCCCCTTCTTATTGCCAGAACACCTCTCTACCATTAAAGGCATTAATTTGTTTTTTTCAGGGGGGATGGGAGGGGTGAAATGAGAAGAAAGTGCTAGATGTTCACAGTAATGGTTCCTTTGGTATTTTAATTTTTATTGGCTATTTAAAGCTTTGGATTATGACTTTCTTTTCCTGAGGAATAAAATGTCACATCAGCAAATATAGCAAGATTGATGCAATTAGTATGAGGATATTTTAAACGTCCAAAAGAGAAAAAGTTGCACCGTTGAATGGAATGGAACTGTGTTTTGTGATTTAACAGTTATTCAGGTAATTGGTAGCAGTAGCAAAGCTTCTATTTTAATAGTAATAAATTTACAGCTTTATGTAAAAGCAATTTAATAAAAGTTCATGCCCACCTTTCCAGACCTTCTGAACATGAAATGGCCACATGAGAAGTACATCGAAATTTTTCTGTTTCCAGATACATTAGCAAAATACACTGTTAAATCAGTAACCTACAGCATTAGTAATTCTAAAATAGTATCCTGTTTTTTAAATCCTGACTGTTACAGTCTTTCTGATTTGTATTCTGTATAATATGCTAAGTTCCCAACAAATACAATCCCCCTAGAATAACTTTCAGTGTATCGAATGGGAAAACCAAAAGCCAAACCTCGAAAAAAATCAGGACATTGTTACACGACTTTTTAGGGTCCAATTATATTCGCTCTAGAAAAGATTTTCCCTTGCATACCCTCAAATATGACTTAAATTTCAGTGGTGAGCACCAGTCAAAGCGGGGAAGAGATTACAAGTGATTTTTCAGTTTCTCGCTGAGCCAAAATTTCAGTGGACTGTTTCTTTTCAGTCTTAGCATCTAGCTAAGATGGGTTCGGTCACTGCAGATTCCATAGGGTCCAAGCAAATTTACTCCACTCTAAGCACATTTACTCTTAAAAAAATCTAGTGCCATCCTAGCACTTGAAGTTATTACATAACTCTTTTTCTTCTTTTTACAGTTGGTGTGCGTGGCATGTGGAACCACGCACAACGTGAGGGGCAAAGTCCCCATAAAGAAACTTTGCAGGAGCCAACCCAGGGACCACAGCTATCACCCGGAATATTTTTCTAGCCAAAACCCCATAGGCAGTCAAGTCCAGCTCAGGCTAAAGGCTAACAAAAAAACGCATCGCCCCTGCCCACGCTGGAAGACCGATGCTCTCCTACCTCCCAGGCTTATAGCCCTCGGAGGAGTTAAGGGACGGGGTTGATCCTAAGGGGCTGCAGGCTGCGGCTCTCCCTTCCAGGGAAACGGGGGGAAAGCGGACGGCGAGGGGCCCGGAGCCCGGCCCGGCCCGGCCCGGCTCGGCTAGGCTCGGCTCGGGCCTCCCCTGAGAAACTCGGGGAGCTGTTTCCCAGGGCGGGTGGGGGCTCCGGGTCCCCCCGGCCATCGGCACTTGCCGCCCAGGCAGGACCCGCACGCCGGGGCCGCCAGCCTTCCCTCCCAGCCCCGGCCGAGTCTCACCTTGTCAACACAGGGGACTTGCAGTGCTCGCCTTGGTTTGGAGGGGGGAGGTTCAAAGTCAGGAAGAGCTATCTTCCCCTCACTGAAAATACTGCCCAGGAGTCCAAAGAGCCGGAGCGAAGAGGGGAGAGACAGGTCCGGGGCGGGAGGGGGGAGCGCCCCTTGCCGACCTGCTCCCACTCGCAGGTGAGCCCCCAAGTTAGGGCTGCCGGGAGCGGCACGGGTCCGGAGCGACACATCCTTCCCCCAGCACCAAAAAAAGAGTAGAGAAGAAATCCATCCCATATCGCCCTCCCTTTTCCTCCACGTACCCACGCACTTTACCTGTTTTTATGCCGGGTTTTTAATAAATTCCTTCCAAAGGGAGCCATGATCCCAGCGGCAGAAGCATAACATCAGCGATCCCCAAACAATTCGAGGGTGTTCCCTTTTCCCCTATTTTTTCCCTGAGCGCCTTCCAGCTTGTTAATAGTCACTGAGCGTAACGATGAGCTGGAAGTTGTGCAATTTACTGCTAACTTTGAACTCCGGCTTGTTGCTGCTGCTGCTGCTGCACCTTTGGAGTCCTGCCCAACTGCAAACTTGAAGGAGGCGTTTAGGAGCAGGAAAAAGAAAGGGGGGGGGGGGGGGGGGGGGGAACACGCACTTGCTCTTGTGATGTGAAGTTATGCACAGAACTTGCTAAACTTTCAGCCTCGTCACCCTCAGGGCACCAGCCAGCAAATGGGAAAGAAGGGGTTTTGCTCCGGTGGGGAACTCTGTAAAAACACACAACAAAAGGACTGAAAACTTTCCCCAGGAGGCTTCAGCCACTTCAGGTCAAGTCGTTCAGCTAAACACCAGCGTTAATGAAGGGCTAGCAACAGTTGCCACACCAGTTCTCAGTACATAATAACCTGGCTTTTCAGTACCTCTTTACAAGGTGTTGGACAAGTAATGGGAAGATGAAGGGAAAAAGCCAGACCGCTGTGGCCCCTCTGCCCTCCCTGGATTTTTAAGTAAACGACCTATTTGCATGAAAGCCTTCGCAGACTAAAAGCACCTCGGAAAACCTCTTAAGCGTGGCCTAGCAGAGAACAAGTGAGGTAGCAACACGAAAGGCTCAGTTCGTACTGCGATGTTGCAGGACCTTTTTTGTTACTATTTTAAGCCGGCTTCCCCAGAAGGGAAGTGAACGCACACTACAGTTCCTGTTCGCTGGAACGAGAGATTTGGAGGAAAGCTTCAGAAAGGAAAACTTTTTAAGGCTTCGGAATGAAAAAAACTTCTTTTTTTTTTTTTCCCCTCCCCTTTCCTCCAATTTGGAGTGGAGCAAGGGAAAGTGGACCCATTGCGCCCCAAAGGCTGATGCTGGTGGGTGAAGCCCCCGGGACCCGCGGGCAGGTGGGAAGTCCCGAGCACAGCCCTAGCCCACCCTAGCCCTCTATTTTCTGCAATTAATTTAACAGGTACATATTAGATGTAAATAACTAATTTTTTTCTTTCTTTTTTTTTTTTTTTTCTTCTTTCTCACATACTACAGGGTAAATTCTTTATGTGGCCGCCCAAAGGTGCAGCACAATAGGGAATTGTTTTATTAATCGGTGGGATGATTAAATAGGAGCCTACCAGAGTAAGGGCTTATCTGAAAAAAAGGCTTTCTCTTTTTCTAAAAATCCCCTTTTCTCCCTTAGTCAAGATAGACACAGCAGCCTGAAGAAAACAAAGCAAAGACCCATTCCATGGGTTACCTATTACTGGCAGCTCTGGGAATACCCCACATATTTTCAGCTCAGTCCCACGCCGCTAAATTCTCTGAGCTGTAACTACAAAGAGAGGGAACAGAGCCTCTTAAAAGCCTTGTTTGGGTAATCATCCAAATAACACAAAAATAGGGAAGCTGAAACAAAACAACTTACAGATTTCTTATCCTGCTTCCAGGGTAGATTGTAAGTAGTCTGATTTTGGCATTATGAACCTAAGCCCAAACACATTAAGTCTATAGAAGTCTTTCCTTTTGTTTTGAATGAGGTTATATATGCCGCAAAGGGGGTATTTTCTTATATCTAACGGACCGGGAAAATTTTTTGGTCCCTAAGAGATGTTCAAGGCATATTTGGCATAAAAATCAAATCAGTGTAGAATTTCCTAGAGAATAATTAATATTCAAATGCTTATTTTTATTGGCAGAGGTAAAATGAAATAGCTTTGTCTACAGAATAATATTCACTTTTCTCTTCATTATGAAAATAAATGGGAACTCGATGATATTTGTAGCTGCTTTTATTACTCCTGAATAGTCATCTCACAATTTTAATTTATTCAAATATTAAAATACCATGTAAATTGCTCCTCTTCTACTAGCAAATGCAAAATAATTTTCAACCAAAGAGATGTAATGTGGGAACTGGGTCCCTCTACGCAAGTAAATCAAAATGCTTGTTACATTGATGTAGCCATGCAAAGAATTGTAGGAAACACTCCAGCATAATAAGCAGACATTTTCCCTGCTTGTAAGCAGAGAAGGCTTTCAGTCTATGCACTTTCACAATTAGGCTAACCAAAACCAGGAAGAAAGTAAGTGGGTGTATGATAAAGTCTTACAAAGTAATAAAGGAGAGAATCCTAAGAACGAGGAACATTGCTCTTTACTAAAAACCAGACCAAAGGACATTTAGTATACCATAAAGTGGTGAATACATGCTGTTTCACTTGGTATTCAACTAATCTGTAGAACCCAAACAAAAGTATCATAGGAGGCAAAAAGACTTACTGAGTTTATACAAATACATACACAAACCATAAAAATACATGGATATTTCTCTTAGTAACAGAAAGGACATGAATTTACATTCCGCAGCACATCAACCAGTCTCTGAATAGAGTAGAAATAGTAGCAAAACATTTCAGAGGGACAGGTTAATTTTGTAGGCAGTGTTGACACAACAGTTCAGTTAGCTTGCCTTTAAACTTCCAAAGTGCCTCAAACTATCTGTATCTGTATGTACATGTCCTTAGTTTTCTTTAAACTCCAGCTCTGATCTTCCAGGAATATTGGGCCAACATTCCAGACTGGGGCCCTGGCACTTCCCAGCATGCCATGTGGACATAAAAAGCAACCACTGCTCAAGTCTTGAGCGTGATCACCTTCTGATCATGCTTTCTTCATGCAAAAATGTAAAAGGCGAATAGCTGGTAACATCCCATTTTTTCACCTGTGAGCTGTCAAGCTCAGCCAAATTGTTCTCTGACGCAATATCTTCCCCCTAGGAGAAGTAATGGAAGATAGTTCAGTAGAAATAGAAGTAAAGTAATGGAAGATAGTTCACTGTGCAGGACTCATTTTTTAAAAACACTCCATAAAATACATATGTACTGAACTTGAGATCATCAGAAAGACACTTCAACAGTTCACTCTAGTGTTTAAAGGAGAAGGAAAAGGTATAGTTTCAAATTAACTTCCTACATGCAACAAGGAGCAGGTGTGCTACTGCTCTCTCCTTCTCTTTCTTACCTTTCCTACCCATCACTTGGTTCCAGTGTCTATCTTATACAGTCTCTGAGATCTCATCTGATCTCCTGGTAAGCTGTCATAACTTAATCAAATTCCAAACCAGCAACAAAACTTTGTTCCTTCTGTTTTGGGCTGATTGGTGAGGTGAATTGGCTAACCTCAGGATCAGACAAGATCAGTCAGACAGTGTGATTTCCAGAGCTGATGCAAGGGAGAAGTTGAACTATAAGCAGGACTAAGAGAACGAAAGAAAGGAAGTAAAATGGACGGAGGACTTGGAAATAGGGGGAGGGAGCAATACCTCCTCCTTTGGCTGTGCGGTAGGGCAGCTTGGCAGCTCATTGAAACCTATTCTAAGAGTGGATTTACGTGAAATGACTTCATCTAATCTAGTGGCTTGCTGTCCTTAAAAGTGGGGAAGTCTTATTCCTCTGCCACCGGCCACAGACTCCAGACACTCCCCTTGTGCCAGGTCTGGTTGTCAACAGGCTTTGTGCTCACACCGTTCAACTTTTTAAATGGTTGGAAACCTGACTTGACAGAGGAAAGTGAATAAACAGCTCTTTGTTGGGATAACTAGTTAAATTGGCTTATTGAGGTGTCAGACAATTGGTGGGACTGGCATGTGAGGAGAGGAACAGGACCATGTGGCCAAGAGTGTGGGCAGAGACATGTGGGAAGAAGATGTCCTGTCTGAGCAGCCCTGAGCAGCTGGATTGGCTCGGCCACGTTGTGTAACTTCTTTCTGGCTGCAGCAGTGAGCTGCTCAATGGAGGCAGCAAAAGCTGCCTTAGGAACAGGATAAATTGCCCATTCCTTGCTCTAGATTGCTGTGTATAGGCTGCTTCTGATACCTTGGCTCCCTCATTTTAAACCATCATAAATATTTATGTTTGCTTTAAGCGCAACCAAGTATATGAATACAAGACACTAGACTAAATGGTCCAAAAGAGTAAGAGGGAAAGGTCAGTGCTGGGATTATAACTAACTGGTTAAAAGGCAGGGAACTGGGTGATCCATCTTCAGAGAGGCTGTGGATTTGTTCTGCTCAACTTACTCCCTTGAGAAGATTTGCAAAAGGGACTCAGAAGACTGGTGGCTAATGATAAACTGGAAGGTAAAGGTCATGTTGATGGGTTCAGAGTAATATACTGAGAAGAAAATCTAAACAAACCTTTAAATTAAATTAACTGTCACATCTCAGAAACATAATTTATTTGGGGCAGTTCACTGAAAGCCTTAGGTCAATGTTCTATACTGGTAAAACCAAAATGAACCAAACAAAAAAGTAAGTTAACAATTACTGAGAAAGGAATACAGAATGAAGTGGAAAAGCTCATTATGCCACTATAAACATTCATTCTGAGCCTACATTTTTGAATACCCCAGGTACCCCATCTGAAAAATGATGGGGGCGGGGCAGCAAATGGCAGCAAGAGAGTTTTAATATACAGAATAGCTTAATATATGAGGAGAAATTAAATAGAGAGATGACTCTTGAATCTGAAGAAAGGTGAATATCTGATTTTTATAAGAGAGGTCTATAATGATCTATATCATGGAGAAAATAAATAGGAAACAGTTATTTCTTACAGTGTTAGTACAAAGGCCCACTGAAAGAAATAAACAGACAGCAAAGTTAAAATAAACGTACAAAACCCAAATTGCGAGTAAATGACAGAACTGCCCTCTGACTGCAAATATCAGAAGGAACAAAAGTATGAATGAGTCAAAAAAGAGATTAGGCAAAACCATGGACCATATGGCCAATAGAGGTCACAAAAATCACTGGGTTCTTGTGTTTTTATTGCCTCAGTACAGCTGTTTCCCAAACCTCTTTTTCTTTTCCTTTCCTTCCTCTACAGCTCACTAGCTACTGGCATAGCCCTAAGTACAGTAAATCTCACATGTTATTTTTGACTTGGAGATTGGGTCCAGATGTAGCATCACCTCAGTTGCTGTGATCTCTGTAGAAGTCTTCTATGTAAGGATTTTCCTGTGCTTTAATACAGCAGTAAACAAAACAGGCAGCTTGTCCCCTGATAAGAAGATTTTTATTTAGTATTGCAGATAAAGAACTATTTTTTAATATTCTACAAGCCCCAAGTATTCCTAAGCACATATGTCAAGGCAGGGAGCAAATCCCCAGATGTGGAGTCAAATTCTTTGTCTGCGTGTGACTCCCAGTCAACACATTCTTCATCCAGCCCCAAATCTCTTTCTCTCCTTGCTTTCTTTAGGTACTGAGATGATGTCCTGTACTGAATTTACCATTTTCTCTATTTCCAACACTCTCGTCCCTTATGTGTGCCCACTCTTTCTGTGATGATGTAAATGTTTGTCAGTTAGGTACTTGAAGACTCTGCAATGAAGAGGCTGAAGCAAATTAAGTGAGCATCGAGGTAAATGAAAGAACATCCTTCTGTCTATTGCAGGGACCATTAAATATAATGGTCCAAAGCTTTCAGCTCTGAAAATCCTTGAATAGCTGATTACCTGATGCTGGGAGTGAAAAAGACTACCTCATATTTGCCTTGCTTTTATACTCTTCCCTAGACATCTGCTACTATCAGAGACAGGGTATGATGCCAGCAACACATTTGGTGTGATCTAGTAGAGCAGCTCTTCTGTTAATGATTGCATGTAACATGACAATTACTCCTCTCCTCGTGTCTTTTCTCCAGCATCCTAGCAGATCCTTTTTCTTTACTCTGTAATGTTGATTAAAATGTGTTAAGAGACATGAACTAAATTCTCAGCTCCTACAGATTTGCACAGTAATCATGGAAAGAGGAGACAGGGTTAAATTATCTATCTAATACCCTCCTTTTTTTTTTTTTTTAATCCTCTTATGAAACATATAATGTAATTACTTTTCATAACAGTTTTGCAGCATGCTGCAATAGTATTTTGTGCTTATAATCTTTGGTGTAAGTGCCTGACTTAGTAGCAGCTCTGACTATTGTGGCACGTAAGTCAAAGAGAGCAGTTTAGATGAACTGCTGTGTCCCAAGCTGCCATACCTGGGTCACCGATAATTCATGTAGAGGATTTATCGCAAAACCTAAAACTGATCTGAGCATACCTCTAGGAACTCTAGCTGAAACTGCATTCATTGCGAAAGGCACACTGGAAACACACCAGGTACACCAAAGTAACTTCCTGTTTCTGGAAGGGTTTAGGGGTTGAAGAGAGGAGACACAGAGAAAATATTCCTTATTTCAAAATATGACAAAAATACTTTCTCGATACAAATGTAATATAGGGTTCTAAATATCTTTGATAAAACTTGCTCTATATAGCCATTTTTTTCTTTCAAAAGACATGCTAAATTTGCATAATGTACTATGACCTACTCCCATGTTCTGAAAAAAGCTGCTTATGCTGCCTGCATCCAAGGACAAGCAATGACAGTCCTTGCTGCACTAAATGAGAAAAGATGAGCATAGAATTTGTAGATAAGCAATTGACAGTATTATTTTCAATGATTTGAAGTCTTTTAAACACATAGAAAGCAAAGGAATACAGGAAGAATCTATGGAAATAGAACAGTCCCCCTGACTTTAGACCTCTATTAATGATTATATGCTTTGCCCTCCACTATGTGATTAAAAAAGGGAATAGTGTGCCTTGGTCTGCAATGATAATGTCCCATTCATTTCGTGGTTTTCTGAGGTTTACGTTTAGTTAGGACTCTCCCAAGATCTTGGTTCACACAGTAGGAGAATAAATGGTTTCAAACCACAAACTGGAGAATAACACTATTGTTCCTCCTCTTCCTATCCAAATTTTAATCATGTAAGCTTTAAGAAGGACAAGGATCATGTATCCACCAGACAGCCTCCGAGGTAAGGAGTCTTCATGCCCTATGTAAAGAGTTTACCTCTTTTTTTGAATGTTGTATTTAAAATTGCTTAACGGAGTGATACGTTTTCACTGGAATTAAAGACAAACTGTTGCCAGCTCATGGCCTGGTTTGATTCTCCAAATACACACATATACAGAGGTAATATTTTATTTTTCTTGTGGCTGTATTTCAGAAGTCTCTTGCTCAACTGCGCTGGATCAATTGGTTCATTATTTAACTTTGGGTCATTATTTCGTATTTCAAAAGAGGAACTAATTTTTAGGTAATTTAAGTAGATTTTACAGTATTTAGAAGAACTGACCTTTGCAACTGAAAATGATTTTCACAAAGAAACAAGCCTCTGAGTGTGCTCTTGTCTGCTGAATGAGAACATCTTTTAGAGACAAACATCTGAAACAAATGCCCCCTGGAGGTGTGCACTACTCCAGTCATTACAGAGGGAGTTCTCATGTTCTTCTTTAATGCCAGTCCCTGAGATCCTGTCAGTACCTGCACCCATTAAGCCTATCACTTTTCAACTTTACACCGAAATCCTTGATATTGTTTTCCTGATGTATGCTTCCAGCATGCCTGTTCTCGTCTTCCTGCACAGAGAGAGAGATCTTCTCCAGATGGCGGCTCACATGTGGGCCAGACACACGTTAAGATACAAGCCCTCTCAGCTTGCTAGATTCCAGCCATGAATGGAAAATACTCAAATTCTACCTAAATGGCAGAATAACTCCATCCCTGCAGTCTATTTTTGTGAAGGACAGAAAAAAATGTTTACAGGCCCCCCACCCCCATCTCGCCTCATCTAGGGGAACATGGAAAGTATCACAGATAATTCCACAGTGGCAGAGAGCTGCTGTTTCATAATCTTATACTGGCACACTGCCAGTTCATGAATTACTTTTAAAGGAAATTAGGGCATCATGAAGAATAAGAAACCTCCTAATACACAACATATGAAAATTCTAGGCTGAAGCAGCTTCTAAATCTTTCTTTCACTCTATTTCTTATTAAAAAAAAATCAGCAGGGTAGGAATCTGCATATGATGTAATACCTGGAGACAATTAAATTCACATTTCTGTGTGCTTTTTTTAAGCTTTTGCATTGAAGCCAGTAGGAGTTATGTCTGATCAAGGCCTTCTTACACAAACGAACAACTGCAAATGTGTTAGGAAAGACTGATCTCTGGGACAGTGAATCACAAGTGTTTTGTCTCCTTTAGAAGAAAAAAACCCTCTTGAGCCTGTTCGATAATTCATATCCAAAAGAATTTCCTACTTTCATCCTAGTTGGAAAGCAGATTTATTGCACAGAACATTAACTTAAGAATAAACCTGGTGTTAACTTCAGAATAAAGCAATTCAAATAGGACTAATTTAAGACATAGAAATAAAAAAAAAAAAAAAAGATAAAACTGTATTGAGCTTACTCTCCAGATGGGGCAGAATATTTTATAATGTATTTTCTAGTTTTTTTGTCTATTTCAAATATAATAATACAATCAAAACTATCTGAGTCCTTCAGAAATCTAAGACACATTTGCTCTTTCACAGATTTAGCATTAGTTCTGATAAGGAACATAGGTCTCTAATGACAGGTTTAGGAGGATTTTACATGCCTGACTATTTCAGACAGGAATGCCAGAGATGGCATTCCAGACCAGCTAATATCAGGAGGGTTTTCAAAGGGCAGAAAGCCATGTGGGATACATGCTTGCATCTGACAGACCAAAAAGAAGCAGCAGGATGAGACAGTTTACATAGCAGAGATACGTATGTCAAGACACACATCTTCTCCTGAAGATGTTATCATGTATTGAACTGGGGTATGATTCCTCACAATGGAGGACACTTGCCTCCTTGTAAACGATTGCTCCTGTGAAACTCTTTTGTGCCTCTTGGTCAAGTATATTTTTTTTTCCCAGCTAATTTGTTAATTATTATTTCAGCAAGAAAATTGCCTGAGGCCCAGGCACCTAAACTCTAGAGGATGAAAGGAATGTACTCCACTGGTTTCTTACCCATCCCACTGGCTGCTAGTATCCTAATTCCTGAAGCAGTAGAACGGAAATAGAGTTATCTCATAATAAGGTTCAGAGGCTTTTGACTTAGCATTGCCGCAGTCCAAATCCACAAAGTTGTTTAGATAATTAACTCCCACTGATTTTAATATATATGGGTACTTTTACTATTTAAGCCCAAGTCCCTTGTCCTAGAAGACGTAGCATTAGGGGGAAGATGGTCAGTCCCTGACTGTGACTATGACTGACTGTGCAGGCCTGTGTGATGGCTTGAAGGCCTTACTCAAAAAAGATCTAGCTGTTTGAGTGCATAAATGTATGACCGGGACTGGTATACAATCAGCTACATAACCACAAAGGGTATGATCTGGCAAGAAACTGCTGCCATTCAATTACATATCAAAAGCACAGGTTCAGCACTGCAAATATGACTGACATCTAGCAGCAGTGTGTGGTGGCAGGGGGGGCTGGAATGGTTGTTATGCGTGGCAGAGAAGTGTCCTGTTATCTTCTCTCCTCCATAGTAAAAATTACTGTTAGAAACATGTATTGAATCTGACCCTGGTATAAGGGCTGTAGGCTATGTTACAATGGTACTGGTGTCTGCACACTGTAAGGATTTCAAAACACAACTGCAAGCCCTATTCCACGAAAAGAAAATGTACCGGATCACCCAGCACAGGCTATCTGATGAAGTCAGCATTATATCTGAACTACCTGTTATAAACAAATGTGTAAATAATAGCCAACTCCTTATCTCTAATGTTTATGTTTCTGAGAAACTTTGGAAAGTGGTAAAGCTGGTCAGTGTTGTCCTGTGTTTTCTACTAAGGTCAATAAGAGTTGAATATCTGAAAACCCATAAAGAGGGCTAATCAAATACATCTGCCACTTTAACTGAGGTGTCAGGCCACGATGCACAGCCTTCTTCTGTGGCTTTAGACTGTAAGGAGTAGGAGCTACCTATACTTGCTGTACCTGTGTAAGCCTGCCATAGATAACATGCCACACCTGGTAAGTTTTTAACTCCTTCACACCTTCTAACACCCCTTAGCTATACAGGGATGTTATCTAACTTTATTATTTCTGCATTAAGACCTCAGCTGGCCATTCGCATAGCAGAGCGACCTCATCCGTGTAAACAAACCTTTTCCCTTTGGTGATATTAATTGAAACGGGCAGAGAGGTTCACTTCCAATGCTTTACCTTGCTTGTAAAGATATAGCCCTATGGATTGAGACCATTACAGCTACATCTGTGCAAAGCCATCCTTTAGCTGTTACCCCTAACAGTGATTATCAAGCTGTTGCACCAGTTACCAGTGAATACAGCTGGAGCACTTGTTCATCTAGGAGAGACTGGGTACAACAAGGAGCAAAGGAGGAAGAAAATGATGTTTGTCTCTTTGCCTTAAATATTTATTCCTGATTTTCAAAAGTTTCAGTTTTACCTAAATCAATAATGTGAATTGTTACAGGGCACCACCAGGTGTATGTAATGCTCTTCAAACATACTTGTAACCTTTGACTGCTAACATCTTTTCAGTTGACGCCCAAAGTGTTCCATAGATATCTCACTAAAATCAAGAGTTGCAATACAGGCCTAACTGTTTAAATCAACAATACATGTTCCTCAGTGTGAGTACATGAAATTTACAGATACAGACAAGCTTAAGTTTTAGCATTTGAGTCATACTACTCATCTTCTTAAGATTAGGCATGTATGGAGGTGTTTGTAGGATTGGGGCTACATCATCGAGTGATTAGAAAAGAGTTCCCTCTGGGTCTCAATTAAACATGGCTCCAGTAGCACAAATCAATGCACCAGGGGGTTGGTTTGAAGCTGAGATCATGTCTACAGCACAAGGCACAGCTGACATCACCCTGTTAATCTGGGGTGTGAGCACTCTGTGTTCGCTGAATCCCCTAGTTTACCTGAAGTTATAACAGCACTGTTCTCTTGCCAGTCTAACATATTTCTGTTAGGAAGGAGAGGGGGTAGAGAGAGGAGTGAGTAAACCAAGGCTTGATGCCATTATGATATGGATGGCGATTACACATGTGGAACTACTGCCGTGATACTTGTCCAGGAGGATGCACTGCTCTGCATGATTTTGATAAGGGACAGGAGTAAAGACTGCAGCTCTTCAGCATTCCCTGTGATAAGCCTTACCAGTAAAAACAAGGCTGATATAGGCTGCCACAGATGACAAACATTTTTTTTTTCCAGAGCAGTGTATATTTATAAGCTGTATTCTAGTTTAGACATGGCTATAGTTAATTAATGTTTATAAAGCACTGAAATTGAAAGGTGTTATGCAAATGCAAAATATTCTTCAGATGCAAAGCCTTATTTTATTTTTCAGAAAGGGTGCTTTCTTTCTTTGTCAGTTATGTTTTTGCTTATGTTGTAAATGATTGGTTGCCTGTGTTTGCTGTTGTAACATGTATTCCTATTACCACTTCGTCTGTCTTTATTGGGATGTCTGCTTTTCAGTCTCCAAGGAATTTCTTAAATGCTATGCATGCAAATTTCAGTTCACAGATGTGCAAATTACATAGATGCTTTCCATCCCTCATAGGTAAAAAGGCTGGAAGTTGCAGAAGGGGTGTATACCTGGAATGTGCATGCTGGCAGAGTACTGAAACCACAGCTCTTTGAATTCATATTTTGCTTCTGAGGATTACTCCTAAATAAAAAAAAAATCAGATTTAGCAATGATTTTTAAATGGTCTACTCATAAATAGTCAAACCAAACACCTTGTATATGAAGAATAAATTTAAAACTAGTGCTTCTGCCCTGCTTAATGAAATTTTCTGAAGGAGGAAAAACAACGAACAAATTGAATAAGGGAAACGCTTCTATGAAATGAGGCAGTGATTCTTAGACTTTTCTTATGTTGCAGTGGAAGAACTGTGGAAGACTCTTGAGGATCCCTTGTATAAAAAAAAAAAAAAGAAAAAAAAGAGGTTACTGCTTGTTAGGAAACCTCTTAAGGACCCTTGGAGAAGAACCTGTATCTGGCCAAGAAGAAGGTCTCAGCATAATCTCACTGATTTACAGTAATAATAACATGTTGCCTGTCTACTGTGCATGGAGGAAATATTCCTCAGTATTTTTAACTCAAAATCTTTTCATGGCTGTGTGATTCTAAATAACTAGTTAAAGTGAAATTATCTCTTAAGTATAAGGAAACAGCACAATTATTTAAGAAATTTGTGAAGGTGGCAGGAAAGACAAAATAGAATGATTTCAAAAGTTTCATAGTGTGGAATTCAATTCCTACTTATGTGACATAATTAAACCAGTGTAATATAACAGTGCATACTGCATGTCTTCAGTTACCATGTTCCAAGGAAAACTGAAGAATAATTGCAGACAAAACCTGAATATCATGGGAGAAAGAGAGTTACCCCTCTGAATTCAGATCAATTTCATTTTGCTCTTTCAGGAATTGTGGATAATAATTGTTATCTGATCAGTCCAACAATAAGACTATTAAAACAATAATTTTGCATCTTGTAACTATTTCATCTGTTTAACACAGAATTTCAAAGCATGATCACTCTGATGAACAGTGGATTACATGAATATGCAATCTTCAACAAAGTTATATCAGGCTTTTCACCCATGTCCATTGTACATATTATATCCTGAAACTTAAATTAAAATATTCATAGCTCATTAGGAAGAAATGAAAAATTGATTAACTTAGGTATTTGGAGAAAATGTGTAATCAGAGAAATGAGAAAGATGCAGTCTTTCTCTGGCCTGGGAATGCATTGCTGAGAGGTGAAAGTAAGGAGGAGGTGCCCAAAGCATAACTCCCATGACACACTGTGGTGGCATTTCTAACTGCACTGTTTGCTTTCTCAGATAGGAGGATTCTAGTAAAAGAGAAAAAAAAAAAAAGGAAATGGAAATTAGGAGTAGGAAGGAAGATTGTTTTCTTATGGCCTTTTTTATCCAAACTGACTTTTCCTAAACAATTTCCAGTTATATATATATATGAGCAAAAGGTTCACATTTTTACTGGTTTTAACTGTAAGTGTGTAGATGCATACATGCTGTATTTGCTTTATAGTAATGGAAATACAGAATCTGTTTTTTTCATGAGAAGGGTTGTAGAATCTCAAAGTCCTGAAAATGTAATGGCTGTACTTTAATGGAAAAAAAATTGAATTCAAAAGAAGAAATGATACTTCAGATCATTTTGTTGAGATGTTACTTTAAAATTTTCTGTGATTTGAGAATCATAATCCCCTGGAGTATCGAGATGTTGTTACTGCTTGAAACGTCAAAGCATGAAGAAAAAAAGCTCTGCCAGGCATGTGGTCTTCATATGTAGAGGCTACACAGAATGCCACTTCCACTGTTTCAGACTCTGGAACTTTAAAACATAAAGAAGTAGCTCATTAGATGCCCAAGAAGTTTCTGCTATTTGCAGCTCCTTACAAAATGTGGCATAGATTTGCTGCATATTAAGAAATATTTCTGATTCAGATAATAATGTGTCTGCTTATGTGTTTGGGTTTTTTCTACAGCAATAAGTTCTTGAATATTATTCAGTAGGCTCCTCGAGGTTTCCTTGAAGTGCACAACCTCACAAATCTAAAAAATCGAGTCACAGAATGGCTAAAAGAGATTGGGTTTGAAGTAGAGAAGATGCTTCATGTTTTACTTACTTAGGAATGATCCAGCATGTTAAGTATCATCTCCTTTTTACTTTTGAATTTTTTTCTGACATCATCTGCAGCACAGGTGATCTCCAGGATTTTCAGCAGTTGAATACACCATCAATTTTTGAGCATCACTGTCCTGACCAAACAGAATAAAAACCCTAGAGCCTAGACATATTTTAAGCTCAGAGAAAGAGACGCTGAGAACTCGCAATGCCTGGGAAATTCAGCTGCAGTGGCTGACTATGCTTTATGCTTTAAATGTGCTCTGAATACCCTTCCCTGTCTGTCCTGCTGCTTTGCTTGAGCTTATTGTCCCTTGAGCCGACATGATGGAAATTACTTTGAGTCACCAGTTTTCTGCCCAGCGTATTAATCTAAACTGCTGATAGCCAAACTGTTGTAGGGGCAAAGAATCTTAATCACCACAACTAAATTCAAATTTGAGATTGTGAGTAAGCATCTTGAGCCAGTTTGCTCTATGAAATTTTGTCTTGCCAGCCACTTCCAGAATGATTCCTCTTCTGGTTTCCATACTTCTGTAATTACTGCAAGGTTTGGCGAAAACCCATAAAAAAATAAAAAAAGTCCACAAAAATATTATCTGACGTTAATGTATTTAATGACAAGATTGAACAGCTTGAATTGCCTTCCATTCATTCTCACTGTTTTTATTTCTGTTCCCAAGGCATAAGACTGCTAACTGGAGCATGGACTGTTCCTTATTGTAGTCTCCAGTACCTTTTACTGCAGGATCATTAGTGGAATGGTTTTCTCCTTCTGTTTGGTGATTACAGCTTTTGTGTTTGGTGTCATCCATAAGTTAGGACGGTAGTTTTATGTTCCAGTGACAACGTAAATAGAGGTTCATGTATCTGTTCTCTCATGAATCTGCCATCTGCCTGATAGTTTCATTATCTTCAAATGCCTCACAGTTGTGAATGGAGCTGATTTATAGGCCTGGACAGGCTGCTTAAATCACATGTTGAGGGCAAGTAAAGATAAAGTGAGTTTCTTAAGCTGACTGACACTAATGAGTAGCTATAAATGTTTTCTTTAGCTGAGGAATATTTAAAAGGAAAGAGGGAGAGAAAGAGAGACAGACCTGCAAAGAGGTGGGGTTTTTTTTTTTTTTTTTCTTATGAAATCTTCTCTGGAGCACATTTCACATAGGAGAAACGTGATATGAAGGTGACTTGAGGAAGTCAAGGTGATTTAGGGAACTAATCGCTGAAAGGGTTAAAATGCCTAGTATGCAATTCTTAATGGAGCAGTAGAAGCTACAGGTGTAGGAAAGAGGTAGAAAAAGTAAGTAAAGGAGCATCTGAGAAACAGAAGACAGTTCAGTTCTACTGAGAAAAAAATATAATCAGTTGTGCCTGATCCAGGGGACTTGAAGATAATATGTCAAGGACATTCAATGTGATAAGAAAGCAAAGAAGATTTTATAACACTGAAGTTTCTGCCTTGTCATTTTCCAGGAAGAAAAAAAAAAAAGAAGGTGAAAACAGGCAATGATAAAAAAGATTATGGCCCATAACATACCATACATTCATCCTCTTGAAATCACTAATAATTAGTATCTCAGCATAAAAAAAAAAAAGGCAACAATTAGGTGATCACAGATTTTAATGGCAGGAAAAATGGCAATTACTCTCTTCCTGAGGAAAAAATAAAACTTCATTCCTATAAATTCCAGTTACATAAGAATATGGGCAATTACACTATTGAAGAAATCTGTGACAGAGAGTAGGCACTAGAAAATATCTATGAAATATGATTCTCATTCACAGAGCTTTCTGAACTGCAGAACACCCACAGAGCAAAATCAGCTGCAGATTGGTCTTTCTACATCATGGAAATAATAGAAAATAGGACTAGAGGGGAGTGTGAGTGGCTGCCTAATCTAACCTCTGTACTGAGGCAGATGAACGATAGCTGAAACTTTCTGGCAGACTAGCACAGCCCATACAATGTGATAAATGTGTTTTGGGGGTTCTCTTTGTTTGTTTGTTTGTTTTTAAATTCTCTCTTAGTAGGATAGAAAGATGTGTTCTCAACTGTATGCAAAAATCCGTGTTCTTAAAACAGCTAATACCACCGGAATGCACTCAACTTTATTTCTGTGTGTATTTATTTGACCATAAAGCAAAACAACATTCAAATTTAAATTTTGTTGTGCTGCAAAAGTTGATTCAGGGAAGAAGGAATTCAGTTAATTAAACTTTTCTCACCAGGGTTTTCTTGTGGCAGGATTTTGAAAATTCTGCGTGTTTTCTGTTTCTGCGGCATCTATTCAGTCGCATAGATGGGCACAGAGGGTACGGGAGGAAAGCAGCACCCGTCACTGCTCTTTGCATTTTAAAGGAAACTTTCTGCAGCGAAAAGAATGTCCACGCCAGCAGAATCTACCATTCACGGAGTGCGTTCCTGCTATGTGTGGCGTGTGTTTCTGTCTTTAAACGTATTCACAGAGATCAAAATGTTCCGCATTGTAGTATCTGCATTCAACAGATGGGAGCATTTGTCTGTATCTGAGAAAAAAATCACAGTAAAAGCAATAGCGCGGTGGAGGCTGATGCGAGTCCTCAGCTTTACATTTATATGCTCATAGGTTAAAAATTACCCTGCCCTACCCTCCACTTCGGGTAATTTCCGTGGGTTTTATGGCTCAGGAGCGGAGATCTGGAAGGCAGGAGGAGAGCCCGGGACAGGTCCCGGCTCCGGCGCACGCAGGGAGGGCAGGGCGGGGGATGAAAAGACGGGGGACCCCGCGCCCCCCCGGCGCCACCGCGCCCCCCCCCCCCCCGCCCCGGGGCAGCGCGCGCCCGCTCCGCGCCGCCTCCGCCCCGGGTCCCCCGCCTGTTCTACTGGGTCTTGGAGCTCTGGGGTGCTGTTTACGGAGCCCTGTTCTTTGCTGGTTGTTAGGGAAAGATATCTGTGGTAAAAATTGACCGGGAAAAGCGCATCTGAAGAGAAATGTCTCTTAGGAGCGCTTACTCTCTTGGCACCATCGCTGTTGGCTTGTGGCACGCGCTCTTCGGAAGTAAAAGGAAGTCTCGCCGTGTCGGGTATTAGAATTTTTGGCGCATCTGTGAAAAAGCTTTATCAAGACACTTTCCCGTTATCTTTCTCCATCGCTCTCTCTCACACAGATGTTTTTTTTTCTTTTTTCCCCCGCTACCCGTGCCCGATGTAGCTCCCCTGCCCAGGCCCAGGGTTACACCCCTGCCCATCCCCGGTTTAACACTCCTCTCCGTGCCCGGTGTCACACCTCTGCCCGTCACCGGTGTGCGGTTCTCCTCCTGGTTCTTTCCCTCGCTGTAGGGAAAGGTAAAAGAGATGACAGACAAAAGCGCGTCAGACGGCGACCGCACGGGGACCGCGGTGCTACGCGCGGTGCTCACGCTTAGGCGCGGCCGTTTCCCGCCACTGTCCCAGCGCAGGGCGCGCGCCAGGGCTCCGCGCAACTGAGGTAACTTTTTTCTTTTTCTTTTTTTTTTTTTTTTTTTGGTAAATAATACTAATAAAAAATAATTATGTCGGGGCTTTTCCAGACCAGAGGATAGTTCCCTTTCGGGAAGAACCCGCTCCGGTGGGCGCGGGGGCTTGCTGCGCGCCCCGCGGGGCTCCGCGTGCGTCAGGCGGCGAGTGGCGTCAGCGCTGGCGGGCGCGGAGCGGCGGGGAGGGGGAAGCGGGAGCCGGGGGGGGGGGGGGGAAGGGGGGACGGGGGGGGGAGGAGGAGGAGGAGGAGGAGGGAGGGCGCTTCCTCAGGAGGCGACGGCGGCACCGCCGTGACATCACCCCGCGGCTTATATAGTTGGGGAAGGGTCCGGGTCCCCCGTCTGGTGCCTGCAGCCGCCCGCCAGCGCGCGTGCTGAGGGCGCGGAGCGGCGAGGCTCTGTCTGTCTGTCTGTCTCTCTGTCTCTCTCTCCGTCTCTCCCCAGGATTTATGGACTTTACTTTCTAGAGGGCGGCGCGGCAAGGATGAGAGCCCAGCTGGTGTGCGTGGTGCTGCTGGCCTTGGCCTCCTGCAGCCTCTGCTCAGGTAAGCCCCCGCCGGCGCCCCGCACCGCCCCCGCCCCGGCGCGCCCCCGCGGCGCGGGCGCGGGCGTCGGCGCTCGCCGCCGCCGCCCGGAGTCCCTCGCCCTGAGCCGCTGCCGGAGCCTCGAGGGGGACCAGAAGGAAGGAGGCGAACTCGCTTCGGGCTACCGCGGCGGCAGGCACCGGGCGCCAAGGGGCTGGCCCTGGTAACGGGCTCTGGCCAGCATCATTCCCTCTGTCACTCCCATAACTTTCTCCCCTCGTATAAAGCCTTCCTCCTCACACCGTCCATACGCTGGCAGTTAGTGTAGACTAGTCATTGGACATATACATCGGTGTAGACCACCTGCTTGATTATGCTGCCTCATTTGTGATTTATTGAATGCCGTGTATTTCCAAACTGTCATAGAAATTGTAATTTCTGCCGCTCATATGAATATCTGCTGTAATCCAAGTCAACATGAATATATATGCACTTTAGTCACTTCTTAGTGACAGAAATATGATTTTAGTGTTCTGGGGAAAAAAATTGCTAGCAACTGATCTGAAATTATAACAAAGCATGCTGAATCGGGTGCAGGTCGCACAATAGGAAGGTTAATGAAAGTGCATTTCAAATCCAAGAGCAATTGCTTTAGAAACCTAAAGAAAGAGGACCGCATATTGAAATGCATTGCCTGCTCCTTTGCAAAATGACACAGCTGAGTGTGTGTCATTTGTGCCCTAAGTTTATGACCAAAAATAGGTATGATGGTGACTAGACAGGCGTACGCACACAGACATGAAGCAGAATAGGCTTCAAAATCCAATTGTAACTAACTTGCAAATTATTTTAATTTTTAGCTCCACAAAATTTAAAGAGTAAATTTACAAGTAGCTTCATTTTTCAGCTTCAGTGTTCAGGAGGACTCAGTATTCCTAATTCTCACTTTAGATGAACATTTCCAATTTGTATTCCTCTGCAGAAGAAAAATGTAACACACTTAATACCTACACTTTATCCCAGTTTAAACATCATCATTCTGTATAGTATAGAGAACTGGTGATCTTAGTCACAAGGCTTAATATTTATTATTTTCTCCCCATATATTTGAAGCTTTTTAAACAAATGCTTGACTAGTATTTTCAGTAAGGCAGTTTAAAATTTGACTGTTTGTAGAGCTGGAATGAAAGCCCACTAAAGTAAAAAAATTCAGTGGGAATTAAAATAGGCTCATAAAAAACCCGAGAAACAAAATTGTATGTGTAACTGATATGACGGTTTATTTGCTTGAAAATTTGAAATTATATTTAAATTAGAAATGAGAAACTTGTGTGGAGGGGCCAATGGGTTTTAACTAATATGAACAGTGATGTCATAAAGCAAATGATGATTCTTTTTAATTTTCTTTTGAAAATGTTTGCCCTCAGGGGAAGGTGTGTACATGTAGAATGTAACTATTCATGTAGAATATGAGTATATGAAAAAAAGCTATATTTGTTGTCAATAAGAAGTGAATCCAGAGGACATTGAACTGTATGAATTTCCCTCTCATTTGAACTTTCTATACATTACTCCTGAGAGTCTGCGCTTTTTATGCTTTTACTCCTCATCTGTCTCTTTCACTCCTGAATTACCTGGATGTGCTCCCTTATCCTCCCTCAAGCCTGGCTTTATTATTCACTCAAGGAATCTTGACCAACCTCCTAAATAATGTCTTCCAGACTTCTTTTCTCAATCAAAATGTTTCCTAATACCTACCTATCTTCCACGTCTGCAGCTATCTTCCAACCTCAATGATGTGGAAGCTATCTTCCATCCTCTATAGAATATAAAAACCAGGTGCCACCAGACACAAGTCGTTTCATTGTCCTCAGCGGGTATGATCCAGGACACCACAAATCATGATGCTGTCACATGTGTGCCGCTCACCCATTCACAGGAGCTGCTGCTTTCCTTAGTAGAAATTCATCTGAGGTGATCTTGTGGTGCCAGCAGAACTTTGGCTAATGGTAAAGTGGTTAAGATTAGGTAACACTAACAACTAGTAGTGCTGAAAGGGCTGAAGGGCATTAGGTTGGAGATTAGTTGCTAGTGACTTTCTGTAATACAGATCTACAAACTGCCTTATTTAATATTTTCAATAAAAACTTCAATGCAGAAAGTAAGAATGAATGAACATAGTGTGCTGGTAGTGCAAAGGTGAACTGGAGCATTGCTACAGAGGGAGATTGGCATAACACAGAGAAGTTTTTGATGACCTGAATAATAGAAATGAGAAGCAGTGCAACAGTACAAGATGCAATAGCTTAGGAAATAATAGAAATTCCTATTAAAAGCTGTTTTTAACAGAAGCACATCTGCTGGAAATGTCTGAGGAGATAAAAGGCTTGGTAATATTATCTGACCTCACTTTTTTTATGAGATACTGAAGTTTTTCAGCCAAGAAAGACAAACAAAAAAAATGTGTAAGACCGGTAGCTAATGGTAAGCATTAAGGTAGTTCAGTACTGAGGCTCCTGATCCAAGCTGTACTATGCTGTGCTGTCTTGAGATCACATCAGGCACAGAGAGGGGCTACTCTGGTGAGTTGACGAATACAAGGCTATTACAAGAGAGGAGAATAGATGAGAGTCTAATAGCTCTAGGCATAGCCTTTCAGTGAAGTATTTATGGGATTTCCAGGGGAATGGTTTATGTCCAAAAGGCACAGTGATCTTGCATTTGTTTGCTAGTCACCGTGTAAGCATACCCTAAAAATCTAAGCTGGGACGGGCTGTGATTGCTCTCAAAAAATATATGAGTTGGTTAAATATTACACATAGAAAGGTATCATTTATAGTGAAGGAAGTTATATACAAACCATTAATAAATTTGTAATTAGAAATAAATTAGGCTTGAAATTAGAAGAAGGTGAATAACCATTGATAGTTCAGAAGGATTCCCCAAAGAAGAAACGCAGAGGGGGTGGTGGTAAGATCTTGTTATTAAGATGGAACATCATAGATTTTTAGGAGCATTATAATGTTTGGCTTCCTGTGCTAGCAGAAATCTATGACAGATTAGCACATATTTGTATAAAAGGTCCTTTACAGTCTCATGTTCTGTGAAAGGTAGCGACACAACATGTGGTGATCCCTGAAATGAAGGCACAGGCAGAATCTACCCACAGATTCTGTGATACGGTGTTACATGCCAACAGCATTGATCATTTTAATGACACTGAGATATGACTTATATGAATATGGAATAGATTTTGGTTTAGTTTGGTTTTAAATATAAGTAATCATATTGTTTGGCTTTGGACTTCTGGTATTCCAGGAAAGCTAAAAGCCATGTGGAACTCTCTTTCACCTGAAGACTTAACTGATTTTTGTATACATCTCATTTTTGAGCTGTGATTGCTGCTACATTTTCAAGGCACCAAATCTTGTGATTCTCTATAGCACAAAGCAGAAAAGCTTGTGTCTGTTTTCTCTTTCTACAGCAATTTTTACTCTCTTCACCAAATCACAGGTCTTGCAAATCTGCTGAGCTATCAAAGGTCAATTAAATTAGTAAAGAAAATCGTAAGACTTTCAGTCAGAATACTTTCTTTTGGTATATGCATTGTCAAGAGCTTGTATCACAAACTGATCAAGCTCAATTCCCTCATATCAGTGAAAATATTCTTAATTTAACCAAGAATAATCAAGACTAAATCTTGTCAAGTAATCATAACTGCCATTCACATAAACACTTAGCTGCTACTTAAATATTCTTTTATAATAAATATCCAAAACCTTCTTCCAAAGTAAGCAGAGGTGACAAATATTGATTGTGATTATGAAAATCATACTGATTTTGAATGAAGAATATTGCAGCAGTTTTGTTGACTGAAAGAACTGCAGATTAGTGGGGCTGTCTACAAGTGAACTGAGATTAATGAATCATTTCATTCACTTCAGTAAGCTTGATCATGATTTAAAAAGGTAGTGAGTATCCATTTTAACATAATGTCCCTGGTACCTGAAGACTCCTCACAGTCCCTCTAGATTACTTTGCTGTGTTTTTATCTAAGTTGTTTGTTTGTTTTTTTGTTTTTCAAAATTCATTGATATATCTAAATTCCGTATGCTGAATTGAAATGTGCATGATTTATGATGAAATAATAAACATATGTTTCTGGTTTATTCCCAGATTCAGAAGAGGAAATGAAAGCGTTAGAAGCAGATTTATTGACCAATATGTACACATCAAAGGTAATTATTTTTCCTCTTTTAGCTGACGGGTAGTGAGCAAATGAATTCTCATTACAAACCCAGAAGTCTTTGCACAAAGTAATAACCTATGGTCTAGACCAAAAAGTTCAGTGCTAGACATTACTTTGGTGCATGATTTTCTCCAGTTCAAAGGAAATTTAAAGGTGTTGATGTGACACACTAAAAGTGCTACTCACTTGTAACACTGGAACTTTCATTAAACTGTCAAAACTGTGTTATGTGCAGAGATGTAAATTTATATGAGGAAATGTGTTTCCAATAGATTATGCCTATGGTGAAAGCTAAATTAGCCTTGAGTCAAATCCATAAGTGCTGGTTTTATGCAGAACTTTTCCTATATGTGTATAAAATTAAGACAGTCATAAAGCAAAAACTGTTAATACATATTCTGATTTTGGTTTAAGAATTTAATCATAGTGTTAGTACAGGAACATGGGGACATGACTGTGAAAATATTAATCTGATAAATGACATTTCCTTTACAAGTTGCCAGACTGTGAGCGATATATATGTTATTTAACACAAATAGAGAATAATTCAGTTCAAATCTCATATTGACAAGGTGAAGCAGCAAGTGTTGCACGTATGTATTGAACAGGCTGATAGACAAACACTTTCTCAACACTGTTATTTTCCATGAACGATCTAAGATATATAGATGTCTAATACTTCTTTAGCAACATATTAAAGAACAAAACCTGAAACAAGTGTCATGGACTTAAGGTTGAATGTTTTAATTCTTTGTTCTAATAAAGTTCAAGTGGTGCTTAAATTCACTGGAAAATAAAATGAGAAATTAAAAATTTCCCCAAAAGAAGAATTTCATAAGCCAATGAATAGTTGAAGGTTAAGGACAAAACCTGTCTGGGAGACTCATATATTTACTGTATTTGCTTATACGTGAGCTTTTTCACAGGATCCTTTGAATAGACTAGAATAAGAAATGAGGCCAGAAGATACATTGTTTTGATCTGGTCTGGCAGTTCTTAGGTTCCCATGTTCTTTACTGGCATGGTAGTTAACCTTAGATGCCAAATAAACCTGTTTACCGCTTGCTTCTCTAAGCTACAGAAAGATTTAATAGATATTCTTTTCCTGAAACAAATTTAAATGTAGGTGGCTGACAAAAATAGTTCTTTCTCTGTGTGGCAAAGCACAGTATGCCCTAGGAGGAAACCCTGCAGCTATTGGTATTTCTGCTACTGACTTTAGTGGAACTGTGAACCTAACTTCCACTTCCATCTTTTCCTCCCTCTCAACACAGAGCACAATCTCAGGTAACTAAAAATGCGCAAATATAGTGCACCAGTTGATAATGTAATGATGTTTGCCATAATACTCTTACATGTTGTTTTACATCACATAGCTTGCTATTCAATTTCCTTACTGATATATCATAAGTCAAGTGACACCTGAAGTTGACAGTAGCAGTAGATGCATGGTGGAGACATTGCTTTAATTCTACATTATACTGCCTTAAATCGCTATCTAAAATTCATTAGTTCAACATATATTGTCTCTTGACATCAAAGGAGGGCATGGTGGAACCACTAAAAAGGGTGCATAAATGCTTCTACAAGAGGCATACCACTGTTCCATTCATTATCAAAATGAAAAATTCTTTTAATTTTTTTGTGTTGTCCTCTGCTAGATTTTAACCCTCATTAGAACAAAAGTATGGTTCTGGTGTGAGCGACAAATTTGAGGATGGTATGTATAATAACTGTCTTGTATTGTGCCTGAGATCTGGTTCCAGCTGAGGGCAATTACTGTTAAATTGCATTAACTCTCTTTGACACTGACTTGGTAATAAGCAGCAAGGGAAATCCAGACAATTTAAATAGCATTAAGATGGAGAAAAAAAAAAATTGTTTATGAAAGCTCAGATCTAAAACTGCAGCAAAGTGAATAATCTCTTGTCATTCTAGTATTTGACAGAAAAAATCTTCCTAAGTAGGCACTTGTGAAGTACAGTATCAAGACTACAGCTGGGTTTAAGCACACACCTTTTGCAACATTCAGTAGTCTATCCAATATTATGCAAAGAGTTACCATATGCTTTTGACTTCACAGACTGCTGCCCAGTGTCTACTAGCCCTTTTCAAACTGCTCTTTAAAGTCATCTATATGCTGCATCACTCTCCATCTTTAAAGAAGTATATCTATGCTTATTGCAACCTGTCTTCAATATTTAATACATTTTATCACCCTTCCCTGCTGTTACATCTCAAAGAAGATACAGGGATCAAACAAGTCCCTAAAATGCTTTATCTCTCTTTCTTCTAAGATAAAATCCAAAGAGCCATTTGGAAGATCTAGTAAGACAACACGACCTGAAGTGTCACAAATATGTGGACAGTTATCTGCTGTCTCTTTTTTGTATCAAATAGATAGCTCTATTCCCAGCTTCCTAAATGCTTGCCTGAAACTACCACTTGCATGAACAATGTCCTGAACTCAAACAAGATTGAGATGATGTTAGTTAAAGAAAAAAAAAAGAAGAAAAAAAAAATATTTCCTTGAATAATGTATCATCACTATAATATACTCTGTCTTTGGGATCCCCACTCACATTAATTTTATGAAGTCTTGGACCCTCTGAGCTTCTCATTGTTCTAGGATGCCTATTGCTGGCTGTGTGTGCCCAGACAGTTTAGCATCCTTGTCTGAGGCAGATGAGGTTACAGCTGCCTAGGAGTTACTGACTTCCTGACTCAGTCATCACGTAAAAATTCATCTCATTTACAGGCATTAGTATACACCATGGAAGAACTTCTGCTGTAACAGAACTTAATGCCATCTCTACTTAAAGACAGAGAGTATTTATTTTATTTCTATGGTTACATTCTGAACAAAATTCAACTACTATTCTGAAAAGTAACCATAGAGATCCTACATTACCTTGGCTTTTACTTGGTTATGAATTTGTTTTTCATCTGCTTTCACTAGATAAAGACAAGAATACAAAAAGCAGAGAACTGAACTTTCTTTTTCTTAAAAAAAAAAAAATAGCATTTGGGAGGTATGCATTATAACATAAGAAGTATCTTACAAGCTATCAGGGGTATCATTCGAACAGAAATGGAAATAAAAAGATATCATGTAAGTTATAACTTGGGATTCTTTTTAATCTTTCATAGGACAAGCCTGATGTCAAAGAAGGAAATATTCTCAAGTTCATTTCAGTTCCTTAGATGATTTAAAATTCTCTTTCAAGATACATGAGGTGTGGGAAACCATATATCTGGGTCTTATCTCAGAAGCATGTTCAACAATGGAAATGCATATATCATAATCACTTCAGCAGTAATAACTTTTAAATTCTGATTCATACGGCAGTCTTTTTTGTCCTTCAGATCACTCCCAGATATTTTTCAAGTTAATCTTAAAAAAAGTAATTCCATCTTGGCAGGTATGGGTTCCTTGATGTCTTGGGTAGGTATTTTCCAAAACATGTCTTAAGCAACTGTAGTTGGTATTGCTTAGACCTGTGTGGAAAATATATCACACATTGGAAATGTACCTGGACATTTGGGTTATGGTCATCTTAAACTGTATTTTCACATATTCCTTTAGGATAAGCACCTCAGAGATTTCCCATAACCTGTAAGAAAAAGCTGTCTGATTGTAACGCTTGCTGTAATAGTGGAGTAGAAAAGTAACATGACTGCTT
The DNA here is from genome assembly GCA_031468815.1 of Morus bassanus. NCBI lineage: Eukaryota > Metazoa > Chordata > Aves > Suliformes > Sulidae > Morus > Morus bassanus. The sequence continues at coordinate 37,731,378 of CM062571.1, read as the reverse complement.
TGTTCAGTGACTGGACATGACCTGGAGAGCTCCATGTTCACTTAAAAAAAAATTCACTCTTGACTGAAGTTCTTAATGCTTTATAGTCTCATTCTGTGTGCTGGCAGCAGTATAAGTCAGAAGCAGGTGTACCCAAGTAAAAATACTTTGAGGTGATATATGCGTGGTATTAATGGTAATTAGACTCCCTTAACAAACAAAATATGTTTGCAGACAGTACTGCAAAATTTTTTTCCTCTAACCTTGTAAGTATCAGCTAAGACCAATTTCACATAATGAAGTCTGCTATTTAAGTATTTTACTAATATACAGAGGAAAGTTGCTTTAAACATAGACATGCATCAGGCTGACATAAAGTAGTAACCTTAGATCAAAAAGATTTTATAAATTATGCAAGAAGGCATACCAAATTTCCCTATCCTTTCCTCTTCTCTTCTGTTCCCATCCACTGGAATATTTTTTTTTTTTTTTTAACTCAGAACTCTCACTTGCTCACATAGCACTGCCCCTAGATTTTATTCCTCCTTGCAATTTAGCTATTGTAGTGCTAGCTCACATTTCTTTCATATACCCAGGAGAGAGAATTGCACTGGCAAAGCCTCATTTGTCGTGGAAAGCTCCGTATTCTTATATTTCACAAATATTTTAAAACAGACCAAAGAAGATTTTGAAATTGCAGTGGACACTTGCTCTTTTTGCTAATTTAACTTATGTTAATTAAATTTGACATTCTACAAAGAGGTTAATTTTTGTTTTGAACCTGTCACATCTTTTAAAATAATTCGACAGACTAATTAGGGCACCTAAATGGGACAACAGATGAGCTCAAAGTAAACAATGCAGAACCAATTTCAAGCCTCTGAATAAGATTTGAGATTTTTTTCTCAGCCTCAAAGCAAAATACTCTTTTTTTTTTTTTTCCTGAGCCCTACCAGGAATCTGAGAACACGTAGTGGTTTTATTAAAGGGCTAAATTATTCTCATTTTGAAAGGCATGCATATATCAGAAGTATATTGAAATAATGATTAAGGCCAAAAGGGAATTTTTTGTAACTAATGCTAATAGTGATGCCAGCTTTTCTTGTTTTTCCGCTCTCCTCTCCATTTTCTTTCTTTTCCCTCAAAAAATAGTAAAGTGTGGTGAATATGCATAAATCTTGCATACAATACCTGTTTGTTAGGAAGGTACTTTAAAGAAACAACAGATGATGTGATTACTTAATGTTCAGCTAAGTAAGCACTGCATCCACACTCTTAATTAATGTTGTCAGTGCGTAAAAGGCAATGTCTGTGTTAATGTAATACCTATATTTAACTTTGTACATCCAGGAAAAGAAACAGCTACATTTCTGTTCATAGGTGAAGTGTAATTCTAACATGCACAGCAAGGAAGCATTGCCAGTAATAAATAGGAATTTGCTCTCTGGCTTTTGATTGGAGATTGCTATGTCACCAGTTCTAGTTTAAGGAAACTAATTTCAATACTCTCCACTAAAAGGAATACAATTTGAAATAAATAATTAATAGTGGGAGAACCAAGAAAGCGGCAAAGACATCAAAAGCAGTGAATAAGGTAGGAATTAGGTTTTTCACTTTTTTCTATTGATAATCAAAACTAAAGAAGGCTACTGCCACAAGTGCTTGGAAAGAACAGTACCAGTAGAAAAGTAAAAATGCTTTTTCTCAACATTTGTTAAAAGGGTTTAAAAGTTAAATTGCTCCTAAATAATGCAAGATACTGTAGCAAGCAAAATTTGAGACAAACCATGGTGAAATTTCTCTATTTCTGTCTTTCTGTAACATCCCTGAACAGATCTGTTATGGACCATCTAAAGACAGTTGGTCTGAGTTTTTCAGTCCAGTTACCAAATCAGGAATACATTGTTTGCACAGTTCTGTTTTATCTTTGCTCCATCTTCATCTAAGCCCATAGACCTTCGATTCACATCTCCCGGGCTCACAACTCTCTGGCATCCAAAACTCCTGGGGCTTACAGATTCTATAACTTCAGACTTAGCCTCATCAGACAGCTTGCCCTGAAGCAGGGACTCCGTTCCTTTTCTCAGGGAATTTTGAAATGACTGGTATTTGTTCTGAACTGAGGAGGAACGTCTAGTTAACCACAGGCATCCAGCTTGGATTCTAGTATGGGGAATTCATCCAGTGGGTTTGACTCCTTGTCCTGATTTACACCTGTGAATTTATATTATATTAATATCCATCTGTGTTTTTGTTTGCACGTGTGCAGAATGACTATGAAATGTTACCATTCTGGTTTGGTAGCAATTTAGTTTTTCATTGTGTATATCTACCTGGGGGGTAAGGCTGTGGGGAAGCAGACTTGGTGTGTTTAATAAATGAGTTGTCCTAATTTCAACACTCTCTAATTATTGTCTAAAAGTTGAGCAGATGAAAAGTACTTTAAACACACAAACTTATTCCTACCAAAATGTTTGAATGTCATACATTATTACTAAAAGAAAAGAAAACAAAAATTGCAACCTGTTAAATAGTGGGTATTTGTATTTTCAGATTAACAGAGCAAAACTTTCTTACTGGAAAATGACCCTGCTAAATGTCTGCAATCTTATCAACAACATAAACAACCAAGTGGGGGAAACAGTAGAGGTAGATGAAGAGGATCTCATTTCAGGAAGACAGTTTCCTGCTGCTCTGGATGGCTTCAGCTTGGAAGCAATGCTGACAGTGTACCAACTCCAAAAAGTTTGCCACAGCAGAGCCTTTCAGCATTGGGAGGTAAAACAAACTGTCACAAATGCATGTTTCAACTATTAAGCTCTCAGGCTCTGTTTGTAGTGATGTTTTAAAATCCATATCCAGGTGACCCCTGCCACATTGGCTGAGCTTTCTTTCCCTTTTTTATATTCTCTAATAACTCTAATATGCCTCTTATTGAAAGAGTTGCAAATTATTGTCCTTTCTGACAAGCTGAGTGTCTGTTTTTTATAACGACACATGGATAAGTGAGAACTATTCTTAACTACATGCTTTCTCCACTCCTTATAACCATTCCAAGGAACCAAACAAACACATGAAAGTAAGCTTTGTGCCAGAACACAAAATTAATATCTGCTTAAGAGACATGAAGTTACTGCAGATTTATTGAGGCATAACTTAATGTAGGCAGAGTTTCTGAAAACCCTTTTAAGGCCCTAAGGCAAACTAGATTCAAAATGCATGGACACATGCCCATGTGTACATATAATTTTACCAGGCACTCTGGGCTTCTTATCATTGCTAGGAAACCAGTAGCAAGGGAACTCCTGCTTTTTCACTTCCCCACACCTAAAGAGGGCTCTGGAAGTTGACACTGTGATTGTATGAGGATTGCTGCTCTTAAATTGTGATTGTTTATAGTCCATTTGTGATATTTATGGTCATGCAATGATCACACAGGCACACTGGGCACAATCCACTTGTGTTGTTATATATTACACTAAAAGCTGCTCTGCGTAGCGAAAAAAGATATCTCAGTGTCACTACCCAGTTTTCAGTAGACCCAAATTCTTCAGCTATTGCAGGTTCGTGAACAGTCTCACTGAATCTTGATCCTCTTTTGTTTGCTAAAATCCAGCTCTGTATTTGCAGGCTTATTTCAATCCTTCATATTAGCTGGGATGGTCCATACAAAAGACTGCAACATCTTTGAGAACCAGAGTTTTCTGAGGACTCTTTTCATTAGTACATTTATTGCTGAAAAGGAGCTACCATAGAACTGATTATATGCAATGGCCCATATGAGTTAATAACAGTTCCTTACTTTGCAGTTACATCACCTCTTGTGGTGTTTGGGAATCATGACTCCTAACAGTACTGCATGTGAAATTGAAAAAAAATATTCCTCTCTCAGCTTAGGAACACACTTATGCAGTGCAGAGGTTTGTAAGACACAATAAAAGAAGAAGGGATAGAGCTAGAGGGAGAAGGATTGAGGGGTAGAGCCAGAGGGAGAAGGATTGAAGAAGGCTTGAAATAAATTATTTATGTAATGAAAGAAGTTCTTGTGATCTTATTCATCCAGGATTGACTCCAAAGTCTGTTGAAACCATGACAGTCTTTCCATTCATTTCAATAGAATTCAGATAAGCACTCATTTATTAAGTAATTAAGTGAGTAACAGAGTTTGATTGCTTAGGGAAATACTGAGATGAGTATAAAAATGTTTTCAGTTTAATGCCTTTCAACCAGACAGTAAGACTGTACCTGACCATGGAAGAATGTGGTGAGAGAATGGATGAAATCTTAACAGATAAAACAAGAATGAATCTGAACAAAACACTTTAAAAACTCCCAAGTAAAACTCAAAACACAGTTATATAAGAAATTTTGATTGACAAAATTTTGGCTTTCTTATGCTTTATTTAATTTCTTATTTGTTTATTACACATTTTGATTTTTTAGCTGTAGGACGTTGTAGATAAAAATATTGCTCAAAAGCTGAAGCCAGCAAGCAGTGGGTGTTTTAGGAGATGTTTAGCCTAAATTAGTGGTTACACAGTGACAATCATTAGGAAGTTTTCAATCAGTTTGAGTTTTAGTCCAAGGAGGACATACCAGCTTTTCTCTGTAGTCAAAACCAATGATCCTATTTGTTTCAGTGGAATTTAAATATCACCTCCGTAGGATTCAGCTCATCTTTAGCCTGATCTTAGTTTTGTGTCTTAGTTTTGTACTTTTTTTTTTCTTCCCTTTTTTTTTTTTTTTTTTTTTTGTTAAACCTGCAATTATTATGGTAAAGATTTTTCTTGGTGGCAGACGTTAAAATCAAGTTTTATAAAACTTTGTAGGAATTGATAATCTTCAGTACCAAAAAAAGCTGATAATATTGTGTCTCTTGCATCCTACAGTTACCTCAGCAAGATGCTTTTGATCTAGAGAACTCAAGCCAAGACAAGGAAATAATGAAAAGAAAAAATCCCTATATTCTGAAACGGCAGCTACATGTGAACAAAGCTAGAAGACCATACATACTCAAGAGAAGTTCATATTACTGATGCAGCAGAAGAAAACAATGTATATTTAGTTTATAGGTAACTGTGTATTATGGTTATCTTATTTAAATCCAAAATCATACCTGTGTGAAAATATACTATGGAAAATCATCAAGATGATAACATAACTCTGTCTTTTTTGCAATTGCTCTTTCTTGATTGTGATTTTTTCCTACTTGAGATTAATTGGACCAATACATTTGCAAATAAATCTAGTTTCTAAGCATGATGTATTGTACAAAACTGAGATTTCAACATATTTCCAACAATATTGTAGTCTTTTCGTATTTCATAAAGCACACCAACATACACCAAGTAAATTGATATTGTCCATAAACCCTACTGAGAATCTTACAATTTCTTAATGCAACATCTAAAACATATACATGCTTGCAAATTTTTGTATAATACACTAGTCGGAACTGCCACAATGTTTTATATATTGGCCAGTTTAATTTATTAGGGATTAGGTCTAATGAAGGAAGGAAATGCTACCAGCTAACTATTAAATGGCTATTTCAAAATTCATACTTTAAAAAGCCTACTTGTAAATGAATTTTAAGTTCTTGACTCCTAACTTGCCACTGAAGAGCCGTAATTTAAGAAACCAATACATAAATGAGACTTTAACAAAGTATGCTAGTGAGAACAAACCCAGATGTGCTTGTCTTGTATATCACCGACTAAATAAGGAAAACAGTTTATTAAATCAGTAAAAGAATTTACAGTGTTTACCTAATCTATGAATGCTCAGGAAAAAAAATAAAGACAAAAAATAAAAGCTGATTAACTCTCCTGTGCTGTCACTGTTAAAATCAAAATACTAATCCGGTTATATGAGAACCTTGGGAGAAATATTTGAAAGAGGAATTAAAATTAGAACATCTAAAACATACAATTAAAAGGCATTTCCTTTCCCTCTCTCTACAAATTTGTGATAAAAACAGGCAGTTTCAGGGGTTAAAAATAGTCTTGGAAGCTGATGGAGGGAAGCTGCCAGCATGAAAAAAATTGTTTTCAATCCTTGAGGAATGAAGTGCCACCTGAAACTTACACATTTTCCATCTCTGTGTCTGTGATATGTACATGAGACTCAAGATGTCAGTGATCCTGGGTTCCAGTCTGGAGGAAAACAGTCTGAAAGAACTGGGGGTCACAACAGCATTCAAAATAGAGGGATAATCCAAGACCCGTGAAGCCTGGATGTTCAGATCAGGAGAAAAAAAGTGGGACAGAGATTGCTTTTGAAAACCTACCTGTTTTCTGTTTGAGGTATTTCCTCAAAGCAATGCTGTTCCAACAAATTGCCAGAAAAAAAACACTCAGAGAATTTCCAAATCCTCTCACAGGTCAGATTTTCTGTCAATTACTATTAAACATATACATGGATATGCATAGAAAAAACATACCCATACCAGCGGTTATACAAAATTTGTTACATGGGGAGGGATGAGTTTTCTACAATAAAATGTATATTCACTATATTAAAGCTAAATATATATCCTTTTCTCACTGCAGATATTATTAATCAGTTTATTAATTCAATAGCCACTAAAAGCATGCACTCACAAGATATAACTGAGCATACACTAATTACTGTAATAATCATTATGACTTCAATACAGCAAAGCACTTAAGCGCATTTGGTCTCAATGTTTTAAATGCTTAATGTGCCTAAGGGCTTTGCTTAAATAAGGTTCTAGTAGATTCATATCCTTTATTTTTTCATGAAATTGTCATAGAATTAGACTGGAGACACAGTATGTTCTCAAGTGGCTAAGAAACATCCGTCTTTCCAACAAACCTAGAAGCTCCCTAGTCCTATTATGGAGACTTTAAAATCTAAATTACCTGTTGGTCTGAAATAACAAAGCAGAACAGTTTGTTCCAAAATGCACTGCTAGCAATATATGAGGAAAAAAGAAAAGAAACTTTGGATCACTGTTTTGTGAGGAACACAGAAGAGTAAGACTAAAAGAAATAGGTTGTCATGATATTTTTCTCTCGTGTTCAGTTTAAGAGTATGAGTTAAAAAGAACAGTAGGATAAGGTAATGTGGTTGCCATCTGATAGACAATGTTAGAATTTTTGAAAACAAAAGCACCTTTCCATGTTTCATTTTGGAGGTGATTTAGATATTCAGGGTGATGGCAGAGAACCTCAAATGCCAATGGTTAACTGTTCCACCCTCATCTAGTGCTCCACACTCAAGTGGGACTTACCCTGTGACTGTGTACTTGTTCCTTGCAGTGCAGAATTAACACATCAGCCAGACTGACTGGCTGAAAATGACTTAAAATAACCCATTTCCTTTCAGCACGCTGTGAATCCACACAGGATCGGCTAGTGTGTGTCACGGGAGAAGGCAGAGCTTAAAGTATGGCAGGAGGTGGCTTGTTCAGTTGTTCCCTAACCTCTGATGGAGGTGTTCAGGAAGCTGTCAGAGGAATGTCATCCAGAGTGAGACAGTCCTAACTAGATGAGGAAACAATATCCATAATTTTAACATGGTCAGTAAAAGCCAATGCTGGCATTTCAGCTTGTTGGTCATTGGTGAAAAGCAAACAAAGCAGCATTAAAATGTTAGAAAATACACTTAAACCATACAATTAAGCTAGATACACAGAACTCTTAAGGGATAGTTTGATGTCTGGGGGACCCTAATTTTCTTGAAATCTCATCTCACTTCTAGCTGTTGCTACCTCCTGATGACCTCACTGCTGTGGAATTGCAGCCTTTCTTTAGCCCTCCTTTTTGGATGATGGCAGCAAAAAAATAGGCAGGCTTATGCATATTTGTCTCTATTTTGCACATTCTTTCAGTGGGATCCTCAGGGTACCTGCCTTGGCCCTAGCTGTGCACTGTCTGCAAAATCAATGCTGTATTTGCAGCAGCAATGGGTGCTGAATGAAGTTCAAGCCAGAGGAGGCCCTCACAATATGTAAAGATTTATAAATTCAGACACCTTTACTTTTTTTTTCTTTTTTCTGCAGCTTGTAATTGCCTTAAGTTTAAAAATGTTGTTTTGAAGACCATTAATTCAGATTACTACCTTGGCTAAAAGAACTGCCTCCTGATACGGACAATTTTGTTTTATAAAGGCAATTACTGAGAGATGTGCTGTCTTTCTCTGTCTCCACAGAGAAGCACATTTTTCCTACATATTCCATTGCTGATGTTTTTATGAAGTTCATAGATGAATAACTATACCAATTATTCAGAAACTTTATACTCAATTATTTCTCTTACTTCTAAAATATTGTATATGGTCATACCGAGCAATTGCAGAAACCTCTCAGTTATGTCTAATGTTGAATTAAGTGTAACTGAGATTTAATTTGATTTTATATATTTTTAATAGTTATCACCCATAATCTTACAAATGCCCTATACAAGAAAAGTAAAACAGAGAGAAATGAATAATTTTATGATCTCTGAAGCGTATATTAGTTAGTTTTTCTTTAAAAGAAACATTAAAAAAATAATAGTTACTGTTCTTAAGGTTAAATGTGGTGATAAAATAAGTCTTCAGATTCCTTGAGTCTTGCTTGTGATATATTATAAAATTTGCTGTTTTCTGTCTTTTCTATTGTAAGTCTAAACTTTGTCCTATGTTTTAGGTAAGAGTTTAATGGCTGTGGTGTGAACAGAGTGGATGAAATGTGGAGTTTGCAGATTAAAAGAGGTTTAATTTTGTGATGTATGGCTGTGGCTATGCCTCATACCCTACTCTTAACTAATACACAATGGAGACGTGATAATTTGGTCTTGATCTTTATTCTTTTTCCCCAAGATTCATTATCAGTTTGTATTATGCAGTATGAAACTGAAGATGCAAGCCACCACTATAATACCTGAGTGTAGGAGGGCAGAAAGAGGACCAGGTCCTTCTGAAATTCCCCAAGGTTCCAGACTGATCACTCATGTTCTCCACATCCAAAATATTGTTATGACTGAAGGCAGTCATAAAACAAGAGTTGCAGAGAACCTGCAAAATAAAGTATACTGACAACTGTGACATAATGATAGAGTCAGAACTTGCACCTTCCTGTCCAGGGAGCAAAGAAAGTGGAGGGAGGGGTTGATCTTCACAAGAAACCTGTGGAATGAGATTTTCATTGCTACCAAATTCAAGCATTTGAAAGTCATGAGTGAGGCTGCAAAAACCTTCAAATAAATAAATGGATAGATAAATAAATAAATAAATAGCTATAACATCCAAATAAAGTAATAAGTAGATGACAAAACGATTTTTATTTCCCTCCATTTGCTGGACTGCCAGGGAGCATCTGAATCACATTTTTAGGCTTTGTCAACAAGAGGAGCTAAAACATATTTTTTTGTTTTTATTCATTGCTACTGAAAATTGACATTTTCATCCAATCTCTTGAATCCAGCAGGTGTCACATTAAGACACACACAAAAGCACAATGTTGATCAGGTTTCAAAACCTGTCAGGTCCGGGATACTTGGATAGGTCTGACAGACCCAGTAATCAGAGAGTGGACTAGAAAAAGCTTTGTGGTACCTCATTAGCAGGCAAGCTTTGGCTGGCTGAATGACTCCTCTGAGGTGGCAATCTGGGGAAATGGCATGGGAGCCACCCAGGAACTTTTGGAAGGGTGTCAGCTATTAAGAAACATAAAGCCTTCAGGAGCTGTTAGTTGCCGAACTAAGACTTGCTTTTTCCAAGTAGATGAGAGCGTACAGTTGTTGTCTGAGGAGACTCCTCACATCCCCTCATACAGAAGAAAAAGGTGGGACTATACATAACTGGACTTGAATTACCAAGGAATAACATTTGTCTGTTTGATATCCCAGTGGGTCAGGTACCAGCCTGTTTTGCCGTAAAAGTTACAGTGCAGTATTAGTCTGGAACCATTTTCTATTTTACTCTTGAAGTTCAGTTGTAGGAATCTCTTGCAGCGTGTGTTTCTCTTATGTGTACATAAGAGGCTTCTCATATAGTCTACACATTGCTTTCATAAATGACTGCCAGCAGCCTGAGGACCTCTGCCCAGATGTACTATCTAAGCTGCTTAACAAAGTGTTAACAGTATGTGAATGAAAAACTGCTGGGTTTGTACGTCAGTGAATCTGATCTTGAAGATAGACTGGAAACATCCTAAAAGACAATCTTGACATCATTATTGCAGTTTTTTCTGATTTAAAAATCCAAGCTGCATAATAGATTTTTGTAATCCAGTGTTTTAGAATTTAAGATTTTTTTCCCCTATAAATATTTAACTCAAGGTCTGAAATAAATGTGTACATAAAAAAAAAAGAAAAAAAAAACCCTAGTATGTGTTATATTGTGCATTATTTTCTTAAAGAAAGTTGTCACAGAGCAATATGACTCGGGAATCATTTTGTCTGGAATGAATCGTGTGGTTCCTCCAGAATTTTTTTTCAAACCCATATTGTTTGTATGTATTTAAAGACAACTGTTCCTAGAATCTAATATTGTAAAGCCTTTTATTAGGATGTAAAAAATATTTCAGTTGGTTCAATGAATAATCCCTATGGTTAAAAAACAATCCTTCTCAAAAAAAAAAGATTTCCTATTTTATAGCAGGTATAGAGAAGGTCTTAGAAGTAGTTTACTTAATAGTTCTTGCATGAATGAAAACTCTTTGTTATTTTTGTGCACTACCAAATCCTTAAGGTAGTTGTATAATCAATATACTGCAGTTGTTGTGTTTTGGGTTCTTATATAATGATCTTTTAAATAAAGAGCTGTTTGGAACAGACAACATGCCTTTTGTTCTGTTCAAAAAGAAGGAATCAAAAAAATAACACCACATGGAGGAAAGGTATATATGTATGTTCCCACAAATGAAGAGTTTTTTCAAATTATTCTGAATTTTACAGCAAATAAAATATAACTTACGGGGATATGTAACTTCAGAATACTATGGTACCATGATACTTTTGCCGTTTGCTGTAGAAATAGACAATAATGACATAAATTCCTCAATTATTTTCTTCAATATGCAGAAAGCACTGAAGTACTAAGATTGCAGCTGCTTTTGAAGCTGAAATCCTTGGTGAATACTTTCATTCTCCTCAAAAGTTTTCATTTATCAAAGTCAGTTTTTTCATTACAGTGGAGTTGAGAGTTACTATTCCAAGACCCTGCCTGTGGAGAATGATGGAGTTATGAATATTATAATTTGGCTTTTTTATAAATATTACATGTACCTCCATTTTACCTTTGTGATTTTACAGATTTCTGTGTTAGAGAATTGAACTGAAAGGGATTGTAAGGGAACAAGCAAATGGGAAATGAAATACAGACAGATAAGGGATTTAATGAGAAAATGTGGGAAGATGTTAGCCGGGTGTTCCTTCTGTCTGGCTCTAACCAAAGACTGTGGGAGCTGGCTGAAGCATGGGTGATATGTATTTGGAGGGAGGGAGGGAGAAAGGGAGGGAAAGTCAGGGAGAAAGGAGGAAAGGGAATCTAATACTGACTTGTTAGGTTAGTGTTAGTTGAGGACTACAGTGTAGATAGGCTGTATGAACTAGAAGATCCAGGATATTCCGAAAAAAGGGTGAGTTCCTAGCAGAGGATAGTAAGGGCAACCATCTGTCCCTCATTCCCAATACTTCCCTTGAATGAAGAAAAGCAGCTTGAAACTGAGAGGTTTCAAATTGAGAGTTTTTAAGCTGAAATTGGAACAGCTGAAGAAAGCTGATCAGGAAAAGGAGAGAGTGGGTGGCAAGGGTCAGGAATGACACAAATCAGAGTCAGTTCAATCATTTAGTAAGCTGTGCAGTACCAGGAGTATCAGTACTGAGTAGGGCAGAAAAACAGATTGCTGTTAATAATTTGGGGTTATCAACACCAATCTGCCCATGTTTGAGATGGCCTGTGGTTTGAATCTGTGTCTCAGATTAACACCATTTTCTCACACTGGTCTCAGAATTAGAAGACATCGTGGTATCCATGCAGGAGGCAAGGAAGACCTTTTAAGGGCTATGAAAAAGAATGGAAGAAAACTTAGCTCCAATGAGAAGGCCTTATCATAAAGCAGAAGCTCATTTCATTCTTGAAAGGTAATGAGAAACTTACATTTGTAGGTGTGTATACATTGATAAATCATACACTGCTTATCTTCTTTACATTCTTTTCCCTGGTTTCTTTTTTTGTTCACTGTGGTCAGACCATTTATGATTATGAAAGTGTTCAAAAAAGAGTGAATCTTTAGGAATTTAATTAATGTCTGTTGGTATTTTCCATCTCTGATCTTCTAATTCTCATCTACCGTAGCACTCATTCCTTGTCCTACTTCAAATTCCTGTGCCGTTATTTACTCTGGTTCTCTTAGCAAGTTCCCTAATAGGGCTGAAGCAAATATTAGTGAAATAAAAATAAATTACATATAGTGCATTTAGCATGTATTAAAAAAAAGTTATCAGAGAAAAATATTGAGTCATATATGAACTGAATTTTATTCCATTTTACATGTATCCAGTTAAATTTTCCATTGAAAGACTCAAATTCTACTAAAATTACATTAGTCTGTAGTTATACAGATTAGTTTTCTTGCCACTAGCTCTTAAATATAGGTTTGTTATTTTCTCTTTGTATCATACTAGTCCAAGATGTGTATATTGTTAAAACCAATATCTGCAGCTTCAGAATTCAGATCTATTGCTTTGAATGTTGGCATGGAGCTTAACCAGAACCTTGACTCAATCCTCTGTATCATTCATGCTCTGATAATCTTTAGGAAGTGTAGGAAAACATTCCATTTCAGAAAAATGACACTCAGCTCACCATCTCTTTACATCTTTTACACCCCCAAAGAAACAAAGACAGACAGAAAGACTTGAAAGTAATTCCCTATTCCACAAAAAACTTTGAACTAAGAAAACAGATTTAGAAAATAATTTTGTATAGCCTTCATTATTGCTCATAATTGCATGTGGTAACACCTCAGGTTTTATGTTTTTTCCATGGTAATAAGATATTTTGAATGCTAGAAATATCTAAAATCAGTATCTAACACAATCTAACACCAGCATAGAGAAGGTTATACTTTAGGAAAAATTCACCTTTGTTTAGAGGGTTTAAATATGATCTGTTTCCTACTTATTTCTATTTAAGTAAATACTTATTACTAAAGTAACATAAGGAAATTACTCTTTGAACAGTCTAAAGGAATATCTTTGTTAAATACTTGTTTATTAATTAGGGCAATGAAGAAGTCCAGGGACTGTTCTAATACAAGCTATGCCTAGGTAATAAAAGCTTCAGTGAAGTATTGCTGCACATGGACTAAGTTCACTTGAAAAGAATAAATTACTTTTTCATAATGTTTTTTCTTTGGTAGTTTTGATCTTTTTTTCTCTGTATTTGCATTCTTAGTCTGTTCTATTCTGTTTACTCTACAGGGCTCTGGTTTGTTGCTCCACTTTAGATAGGATGCTCTTACAACAGGAGGGAATAGAAAAGGTCAAATGGAGGTGTGTGGTTGCAGAAAACCCCAGTCCCTTCACCTTCGCAAAATGTACAAGTCTTCAGGGTTCAAATGTGGATGATTTCTGCATGGCCAGCACTCTAAATCATGTTTCCTTTCAATATTAATGATACAGAAAAAGAACAGTAAAATATCTGTTGAGAACCCACTCACCATGTCCAGAAACTGAAATGATGTGGGATTGCTGATGTTAGACTTCATGCAAAAAAATCTGTAAGCCTACGTTTCTGAACCCCGTGTTCTCATGTCCTTTGGAGGAAAAAAATACCTATGAGGAACGTCTGAATCTCTGTGAAATTTCTCCTTCAGTGTAAGATCAAGGAGTGGCATTGGGAACCCTAGATTTTATCAAACAAGCTTCACAGATAAAAGTTTAGAGAAAAACGCCAGAAAATTATATTCTCTTAAAGAAAGTAATCTGGAACAGGTCTTTGAAAAAATTAGAATTTCTTCATGTATCTAGGGTAATTGTGGCAAATCAGACTGCCTACTTCAATGCGTGGTTCTCTGACCCAGTCCTGAAATCCATGTTTCTGTGACCTGGATGGATATAGATTATAAACAATATCTCTTCTGAGCATTCAGCAAGGCAGAAGGCAGAAGAAGATATGCTGTGCTAAAACATTTTTGCTGCCTTATTAGCAGCTTTCAGTAGTGTGTGAAGAAACATAATGTACTATTTGCACCACTTTCCAAGGCATGTCTTAATGTGAAAGAAGGAGCTGACATTTGCTGTGAAAAGTAAAGTCTTTATTTAGATAGAGTGAATGTTAAAATATCTGAAGCATGGTGCTTGTAAACCTGATTTCTGTTCACTTAAGCACTTCAGTGCTTTTCTGCTAGAAGTGCATCTGCCCCTTTGAGGATACTGAAATTCTCTCTGACTCATCTTCCTTAGCAAAACTTTTACCAAGAAAATATGTTTGGCAACAGGCGTGAATGAGAAAGGACTGCTCAGATTCACCATTACAGATATTCATTGAGACTGATACTATAGAAAGCTAAAGCTTACTAAAACAGTACAGTTTTGCACGACCACTTGAAAGGGTTTGGGGAAACAGAGAAAAGGTCAAATAAATGGGCAAGATTTCTTTTGTTACCATATAGGGACACATACACACAAGCACAAACTTGTGTATGAAGACACTGCACGTAATGTCCTCTGCCATATCTCTGTTAATCTCTATCTCATCATAAGAAGATCTTTGCAGGGATGTTACTTGATTTTTCTGGCCAAAAAATGAATGTCTATGCTTGTTTTATGTATAAAAAAATGCTGATAGAGTCATAATTCTTGCTGTGTATTAGCAGAGCTGGCCAAAATGATGACCCATTGCTGATCTCATCTGATGGTCACCTTCCAACATTCACAAAATTAATTCCATGTCCTGTACAGTCACACTGGGCCTGAACTGAACACACAATATGGAGTGGGAGAAGAGGTACAGATGTGCTTGACAGAGAAGCCTCAGTCTTCTAAGACAGCAGTATACATATAAAAAAACCTCAGGTATTGCAAAGGTGATAACAGGGCAGCCTTCTGGTAGCTGGAAATGATGATTGGATAAAATAACATAGGTAACTCAAACAAAAAAATGGAGCAAATGGTTGCTATTAAACCTAAATGAAGAAAACGGACAGAGAGGGAGATATTATGTTGTTCCCCACATAATGTAAACTTCTTTAAAAAGATGTTGCTATCCTTTAAAGTTGCTTCCTTTCTGCCACTGAGTACAATGAGCTTATATCTGTCCTCTTCCAAGAACAAGAAACAGCAGGCTCTTACCTGTCCTCCTGGGATTGCAGAAATCAGACTTGTGAGAACTAGTATTTCAATTTTCCTGTTGAAGTAGCACCCAGTCAGCAGCAGAAGGTGGAAGTGCACAAGCCAGAGTCTAATCTTGTTTTCTGAGAGGAGTAGCTGACACATGGGTATCCTACTGCACTTATTTTTTTTTTAACTGGTCTCTAGAAGTTTGGCCCATTCTAAATTACAGGAGGTCAGTACTACTCAGCAAAAAGGAGTTTCCTCTGTAATTCCATAAAAGTATTCTGATTGTTGGACAGGTTGTAAAAATAGAGTTACTACAGAGTTGAAAGTGTATGAAATCTGATGGGAAGTAACACAAAAAACAAGAGTAGAAGACACCATCCGGGTCACTGACTTCAATCCTTCACTATTTTAGGCTGGCAAGTATTAGACTTTTCATGTGGAATTCATCTCATGGAGCTGTAACCATCCTAAAGTCAGATATCTACGTCTAAGCTAGTTATGCACACTTCCTCCATACCTAATGAAGAATGAGGCACTTTAGGGGAGAGATCCTGCACCAGGAATTATCTATTTGTAAACAATCAATCTATGTTGGACTAGACACTTCAGCTTCAGGTGTTACAAAGATGCCAGGTGAACCTTGATTTGAGCCTATAATGAGTCATAGAAGTTTCTCCCTACACAATGATCATCATCAGAAGAAAACTATGAGACAGCAAAAAAACTAGTTCCCTGAAACAAAGGTGAAAAAGAATAAAGCAAGATTTGAAGTAACAATCAATTTACTGGTCCTGGTATCTGGTGTCATAGAAAATATTTTTTCCAGTGCCATGTGAGAAATTCATTGAGTGAATGTTTGAGAGAACTATCAAACATTTAGGAAATATTTTGGAAATTGAAAGAGAAATAACATTTCAGATAAAATGGACATAAGGTAAAATTTTAGCAGTAAGTTTATATTTATTGAATTAAAAATTAGATTCTCAGATCTGATAGAAAATACTAGCATGTGGGTATGAGTGTGTTATGTATCTGCAACTAAAGAAAGCTTCAAAGACAATTTATATAAGGAAGTGTTGAAAAAAATTGCAGAGCTTGGAAAAATTATTAAAGATTAATTTTTTTTTCACAGGATATGTTCTGTGAAACTGCTATGGCCACAGAGACATTAAGAACAAACTTATTCATACATGTTGGTTTGGAAACTTTTGTCATTGTAAAATGACAGGAAAGCTTGAAAACTTTCTCTAAAAGGGAAGCTGATTTACAGTGTGTGACAGAATATTGCATATATTGCAATATTTAGGTCTTGATTCAATAAGTATTTGTGAATGTGTTGAAGTTTATGTACTTTGAGTAATCTATCTGTACAAACTACTCACCTTTCTTTAACTTATCTTTGTTACCAGTGGTAGAGTATTGTGGGTTTTTTTTTTTTTTCATTTTACAGATTATCCGTTGTTCCTGGGTGAATCATGAATCTACAAGAGATCAACTTTACATTTGTAATTCTGTTGCTAGCAAAACGTGTTATTGAAGTTTTGGGCTGGCAATCACAATTTTCCTTTCAGAAGTATTTGTGATTACTGTTGAAATTTTTATCAGATTTTATACATTATCGATAGAAAGTTCAGGATTGATTTAATTTTGGGACTGGAGACCGAAGCTATAAAATTTACATCTGTGTTCCAAAATTTTGGAGTATATTGTTATCAGATGTGTACTTTTTCTTGAAATCTTTAACAAAAAGGGAGATAGAGGTGAGTTGGTGAATATTCTGGACAGAAGGAAAAGGCAAGTAGCAGGGGGGGAGAGGAGGGGAGAGAGAGAGAGACTCACTCTATGGATAATGCTCTTTTCCTTGTTTTACAGCAAATGAGTAAGTAACACAGTGTCTTAGACCTTATTGTTGCAACCAGACACTATCTGACCTGTTGTAAAGTAAGGAATCAATTTTTCTAAAGTTGCTAATAGCTCTGCATGCCTGATTTGTACCATGTCAATCAAGATTGCCTTTTAGAAAATGGTACTCTCTGTGTGCTGCTTTCTTTTTTTTTTCCAAATTATTTCAACCTGAGCACCTACAAACTGAGGCAATGGGTGAACCATAAACAGCCACCTGAAAATTACTGGTAGGTTTCTGATCAAATTTCCTGCTCTAACAATGTTTCAAGCCTGTTTTCAGGTGTAAATAAAGCTATGAGTAAATTCCAAAAGTTTCCATGACTCTTGTGCTCATCAGTTTCCCAGTCTCTAGTCCATGGGGAACACTCGATTTTAACAGACAAAAACATGCATTTTCCCTTTATCTTCTTTTTTGTGTGGGGTAGATTAGTTCCTACTGTGGACTTGAGGAGATTACTGGCAATACAAGAAGCTTTTGTAGAGGATGCCACCAGTTCAACATGTACCCATGTCACATCAGCCAATTTGTAACCCAGGGTAAGGAGGCTAAATGATGAGCTGCTGTTCATGATCAGTGGTCTTACAATGATCCACGTTAATGGTGAGCAGCTAACTGAGGAGGCAGCAGACAACATGGCAGAGAATAATTTGGCAGAATACAGATGACAGATGTGGGAGTTTGGGCTGCTTCATGTTTGGGACTGAAGGGTAGAATATCTGTTTTAATTACATTTAGCTTCTGAGACTTTTACTTTCACATGAACAGAGGATAATTAGAAAACAGTCCTGCTCCAGGCTTGAAGCTTACTTTTCACATCCGCACAGCTTAGGGTGGAGTGTCAGGACTTGTGTTAAGCGTCATGTTCCCAGGGGCCCCAAGCTCAGCCTCTGGAACTTAAGGATTAGCAAGTTGGACCCTTTTACTTGTGAATGCATATCAAGGCATTGCCTGGAGAGACACAGTGGATAAAGCATAGACAACAGCAATATATTTTGCCTTTTAAGTTTTTCCTTTGTTAAAACCAGTAACATACAGCTTCCATTCAGTTCAGATGATGAAATAACAGTTTCCCAATAGAAGAAAAATCACTGTATTCTCAGATGATAATACAAAGTTTTTAACTGGGAGCCTTCAGCATTTTTTTTTTACTTGTAAGCATTTAAATATCTACATATACAGATTCTAATTCAATACCGCAATACTTGGAGATTAAGTGTATTATCTAGAATAAAGCTTGAAACATGACGAGTCACATCACCCCCTGCCAGCAATACGCATGGCTCCTGCAAGAAAAATCAATACCCTGTAAAAGCTTCAAAATTCACTGTTTCTACTGAGTTACTCAGTTCTAGAAGGTGCTGGGGATGCTGGGGATGCTGATGTGGCTTTATGCACATGGTCACCTGTTAGCTGAGGTAATTCTTTCAGAATCAGTAGTAATATTCCTGTGCTGAAACCAAGGCCCATCTTTAAGCCAAGGCCCATCTTTAAGCCAAAGTTAAATCTTCCTTGAGCTGATATCAAAGCATGTGGAACATTCAGGAGTTATATCATGTTACCTAAATAAGATTTAAGTATTTACTCTTGAATACCCAGGACCTTACACTTAATCCACCAGAAAGGTGCACCAGTATTACAGGAGGGACAGAGAGGAAAATACAACTAGTAAACTCTGCTAAGAAGGAATAGACAAAAACAGTATAGTCAGGAATCATTGCTGAAGTGGGATAGAAATATATTAAAATATTTGATTAAAAAAATAATAACTGTGCATATGTCTCCTACTCAATCTGTTGAAAATAAAGCTACCTGACATCTGAAATGATAATGAACAGAACAGAAGGAAAGTCATCTTACTAATGAAGTATTTCCCTTGCTTTTTAGGTAACGAGTGGAAATATTCTTCACGAGTATGTTTTTTTGCAATATACCACCATCTGGTGGAATTAAAGAGAAAGAAAAAGCTTTTGAGCAGTTAACCTGTCTTGATAATTGGGAAGCTTTAGTTTCCTAGTACTATTTGACTTCAATGGGCCCTTAAGGGTTTAGTGTACCAAATCACTTATAAAACGTGAAATTTCCACACTGCTCTATTCAGCTTATTTACTTCAAACAGTTATTTCATTTTAAGGGGCTTAAGGATGTTCTTAAAGCTAAATACACACTTCAGTATTTCTTAATATATCTGCTCTGTAAGACAAGACAGAATTTTGCACATGGTGATATAAGATACTTCAAAATATTTTGCTAAATATCAAGCAAGATTCATCATATAGACTATAGGCTATTGCTGTATATTCTAGGTATTGGTAGAATTTGATGTCTTTATCTTTTAAAAAAATGGTAGCAAGCTTACTTTCTTTTTGCTGTTAGGGTTTTTTCCCCCTCGTATTTTGGTTAAAATCTTAGGGAAAAAGTTCTGGTCATATTGTCCATGCACTTTGGGAACTAAACTTAATTTTGCACTACATTGAAAATTCACGTGTCACTAGAGTTAGTGATATATGCTGATAATATCTGTGCTCTCTCTGTGGTCAGCGTGTACTTTCTGTGTTGTCACCAACCAATGTTAAATATTGTAAGTTCAACAAGATTAGAAATAAAGAAAATATCCATTTAAAAAAGATTGTACTAGAAAAATATTGGGGAAAACCCCTAAATAATTATGTTGATATTTGTTTTATTGTAGAACTAAATATTCTGCTCTGGAGCTGTTTTCCAGGATTCTCAGTGTCTTCACTTATTTTTTGCCAGTGGCTAGGCTCTCAAGCTAAATGCTCAGGCATCCCAAATGCCCACTAACTAATCATTTGGGGAACTGAGGTCTGGTACCACCAGATGTTGGGGAATAGGCTGCAGAGGGACCTAAGCAGGCTTATAGCCAGGCACCTTATGCAGTCTTGGACATCAGCAAGTCAGCAAAAGCTTTCCAGGGGAATTAAGAGTTTTGCTGAGCTAGGTGACAGTCACAGCCAAATGGTAAGCCTGTCTGCCAGTTTCTGCTGGAGTTTCGGCAAGATCAGCCAGTCCACAGGAGTGTACCAGGGCATTTTTTGGTGGGAAAATATTTTGATACACTTTTTTGACCAGGCCTAATATAGCACACTGTGGATATAACTGTGTCATTGGCTTTGTAACAACTGCCCCTCTCATACTCGACAGAAGGATCCTCTCTGGTCTCTAGAAAGCCAGAGGGAATGCAACTGTCAGGAGAAGGATTTCAATGGTGTGGAGCTGCTGAACCCTTCCAGTGTGCCAGGGAGGCAGAGACCTCAACAGTGGCATAAGAAAAATGTTGAATATGGCACATGTTTGCAAAGGCTGCCACATGAATAAGGTGGGATAGGATCTGTTTCTCTTGCTTGCTATTTTCCACTGAGGCTGTGTTCAGGATGACGCAATTCGTAGCTGTACCCAGCACGTACAGACACCTGCTTATGGGCCTGGGTGCTGCCCTTTGCAAGAATAGGGGCTAGCTGTTAAATTTGGTTCAATATCCAGAGTATGACTCTACTCCTACCTACTAAAATCTGGAAGGGCTCAGATTTAACTTTTAAAAAATTAGGCCTTTTTACTGTAAAATCATTATCTTGTATAGATTAAAAGTGTTCTTTTTTATTTATGTATTGTCATTTCAATTAAATTTTGACGCAAACACGTAGAATAATTTAATTGTACTATATAAAGCAGGTATCATTTTCATAGTGCACCTAAGCATGTGGGACAGGGGCTCCAATTCCACTGGGAAGAGAGGATCGGGTTAATATACTGCTGAAGAGAAAAAGGGAAATCTACATCCAGGGGAAACTGCAGCTAAAGTAACTCCAAGGACTGTACCATCTTAACACTGCAGATATTTTTGAAATTAAGGAATCCATCTATCATACTTATAATAATGTTGAACAGCTTTGTTATACCTAATATTGCCAGTTTTGTAAGCAACTGTTCATTCCTTTTCAATCACATCGCAATTAGTTTCACAAGTTAATTGTATCTTGTAACATGAATCCTTTTTGGATATTTTTAAGCAGGGTGGCTTTAATTTTTGTTTTCAACCTATAATTATGTAAACCTTCAGAGAATGAAAAACAGCATCATTGTTATCCACTTTTAGGGGTTTTTTTTTGACAAATAGCCTGCTTTTTAATGAGTCCTGTTTCATTTTCAAAACTAACGTGATATGGCTATATTACATTGCTCCATTACCTGAAGTTCTGTTGCACCACTGGGCAGCTGGTTGCTTGTTCAGAAAATTTCTTTCTTCCTAAAAGACATTCTTGTATGGCCCATAACATTTTTAAAATTATTGTATGGCTTTTTCAGCTCTCTCCATGCATTGTGGTTTAAGGCTGGTAGGCAGCTAAGCACTGCACAGCTGCTCACTCATTCCCCCCACAGTGGGACAGGGGAAGAGGAAAGGAAGAGTAAAAGCAAGAAAACCTGGGAGTCAAAATATTAATAAAAAGAAGTTTAATAAGTGAAGGATAAGTGGAAGAAGTGAGAAAGAAAACAAAACAAGTGATGCAAAGGCAATCACTCACCACCTCCCACAGGTAGACCAATGCCCAGCCAGTTCCCGAGCAAAAGACAGTTAAACACCCTCTTTTCCCTTTTTATTACTGACCATCATGCTATATGGCATGGAATATCTCTTTGGTTAGTTCAGATCATCTTCCTGGTTGTGTCCCTTCTTTACCTATTGCGCTCCCCCAATCTATTCAGTGGGGGAGCAGAGCGAGAAACAGAGAAGGCCTTGGTGCTAGGCAGACACTGTTCAGCAATAGCTACAACTTCAGTGCATTACCAGTATTGTTTTGGTCACAAATCTAAACCACAGCACCGTATGAGCTGCTATGAAGAAAGTTAACTCTATCCCAGCCAGGCCCAGTACAACACATTACTGTTGGATATGACTGAAGCTCTCCAAAACATCTGGACTACATATAGCACCAAAAGCAGTTTCATACACAGCCTTCAATGCAATAAAAATTTATTTGAGAAAAAAAAATGAAATATTCCATTCTGTTCTTTGCCTGAAGGAAGTGCAGGATTAGTCTGCAGCCTCCTTTTTCACTGCAAAGGTGATTTTATTTGTCCTATTTTTTGCCAAAGGTTCAATTTTCCCCTGCTTAAGGTGACAAAATTAGTAAGCACACCTAGCAGTCTACCAATTTTATTGAAAAAAAAAACCCAAAAGCACCACCACTCCATCCCAAATTCTGGATTTTCTAGTTGGTTGTATGACTTGAGTAAAGGTTACAAAAACTTATTTTACTAGTTGATGTCACATCTTTTAATTATCTGCTGTCTGGTCTGAATAGCCACAGTCTTTCTGATCTTCTGAAGCCAGTTCCATAGGTCCTTTGAGCTTTGTCTTATCTGTCTGCAAGTATGGCAGCCTGAACTGAACTCCATGTTTAGAAAAACAGGTCCTACATTATGTATTTCAGTGGCAGTGTACAAAAGTTGATGCTATTTTCCTAAGTCATACTTCTCAATATGTTCTTTGCCTTTTAGACTTGCAGTAGGCAAAGGTCCAAGGTTTGCAGTCCGGATGTCTAAATTGGTGCTCAGAGATTTTTTATCAGTAGATAGAGTTCAGAGAATCGTAATTAACACGTGAAGAATGAAACATTGACTAACTGATTTTGCTTTCCTCTACAAGGGAGACAAGAGAATTTAATCGAGGCTAAAGCTAATTTTCCAGTCCCCATCTGAAGACTTCAAAAAGACAAATAGTCTCACTCCCACCTTTGATCATCTTTTCCAAAGACTAATCACCCTAACTGATGAATATTAGAAATAAACAGTGCAAGTTAGAATTTGTCAAGTGTTAATTTGTAGCTATTTGTTTATTATGCCTTCCTCCACCAGATTAAATACCACCCTTAGTATCCAGTAATTTTTCACTATAAAATACCTTATAAATGTCATTTAAAATACCTCTGATTTCTTTTCTCTTAAATTAAATGCTTTCCATATTTCCTGTATGAAATGTTTTAGGCTCAAATCAGAGCTGATTCAAGATTTTCTGCACAGGCAAATTCAATTTTGTGAGAAATGGTAGTGGTCTGGGGGGAATGGAGGGCATGAAGTAGGAAGCATCAGCTGTGGCAGTGGAAGTTGGGGTGAGTCCAGGAGAATGGTGTCAGTAGGCTGGTGGCAAGGAAGGTAGGCTTTGCCTTTGGGTAGTGACTGCAGAGTCTATGGGGCTTGTTTTCACTGGGCGGGCAGGACAAAGACAGGTAAATGGGAACTTTCAGAAATTCAGCCTTAGAAATGAGGTTGGAAAGCATCAGCGGTATTTCATGTAGCTGACTGTTGTCAGCTGAGTGAGTAGTGTGAGCATGCTGGGTGAGGAAAGAGAAGAGCAACAGCTGAGTTTCTCCTGACCCAACCTAGATCATGCCCCTTTTGGTACTCATAGGACTTTATAGGCTGTCTGTATACCCTTGTTACTCCTAAATGAAACTCAGGCTTTTCCTCCCCTCTCCTCTGCTTCACACGCTGGCGCTGGCAGGAAATGAAAGCTGAAGAGCAGTTTGGGCATGCCCTACTGCTGTTGCAGAGGCAGAAAGTGTGTGGGACAGGGTCAGGCACCTGAGCTGAAAATCATGAGTAGGAAGACTGTTGTTCCCTATGTCCTTAAAGGAGGGAGAGGTAAGAGCACTCTTTCACATTTCTGTGTAGGAAAGCATATGATTCTGGAGACCATTCCTGCCTAATACTGAAGAAATCAAGCTGTTCATTCATATATAAATGCTTGCCTGCATCAGTAATACTATACACTAAAGCAAGAACAGTTGGCCTCCTGCATATTTGTCTCAATTCTTTGGCCTTCATTGATACATATATTTAAAGCAAAAAGAACATTCTTCAAATCCACATGCACAGAATAGTATGAAATTATGGGAAAGGTACGAAATTAGGTTGTTTTAATTAATAGGAAAGGAATAAGTAGCACCAAGCAGAAGTAAAAGAGGATATTTTTCAGATAATTTCACAAAAATACCTATTGCCAGTAGGTGGTACCCTTATTCCAAATAACAAATGAGGAAAAAGAAGAGCTGGAAAGCTGAATATTAGCTCAAAATTGCGAATATTTTCGCCCTCTGTTAGCCACTCCAGACTCCAGCGTGCACTCTGTAAAGAGCGCTGGGCAAGGCTAATGAGGGTTTGGGCAAGGCAGCTGTATGTGAACTGTGAAAGGGCAAAGGGACAGATTCTGTTATTGACAGGCTCTTACTGCTGGAATTAGACACTGTATTTTTCTGTGGTAGGAAGCTTTAACCATCTTGAAATCAAGCTTTTATGCATTCAGCAACTTGATATTCACACTAAGTACATAAACCTCTGACCCACAGATTGTATTACTGGTGAATATGATTAACTCAGTAAAGCTAAAAGCTGTTTAAAAACTTAATGCTTAATTTGTGAGAACATTGCACTTTTTTTTTTTTTTCTTTTTTTACTGAGACAAGCTTCTTTACTACTTTAGACAATTCTTAGAACATGGAAGGGAGTTATGAAGAAAAGTGAATTTAATAACATAGAACATTAATTAGGCAATGTACTGTTCCTTGCAGATATACACATTGAAATGATTTGGGCAAAACATCAGTGCCTGTGAAATAAAAGCCAGGCACAAGATGTTACAGTAGAATGGACAGCCTTTCAAATCGATCCTCAAGTTTTTGTACAATGAATCGAAATTAGTAAAACAGCAAACTGGCAGTAAATATTGCTATTCTTTTGGAAAAAGTATGGAGACAAGGATCTTCCATTTAAAACATTAGTTTCAGTACCCTTTTGGGGAGAGGTGTGGGGGAAAATTGAACTAACAGACAAAATCATAGGATGCGTGTCAGTCAGTCAGTCTACTCAAACCTGGAAGCCTTGTCTAAGCTAGTCATCCAGGTGCCATCACAGCCTCTTGCAAGAGATGTACTCTGAGAGGTTGCTACCTCTCTTTGGCACTTAACCTAGCATGCAATGAATAGCTCTCTGGAGACAGCATCTCTCTCTACTGACTATAGATGCTCCTACACTGGTTATCTTAAACTAGATGCCTAGGTTGCTTTAATACTGAGTTTTATTGGTGGTTTTTATCATGGAGGATAATAGTCACACTTGACCACCAGCTGACACTTCTGAAGGCTATTTATTACCTAAGAACCCATACCCTATTGAACAACCCTGGATTTCAGATGTCTCCGATATGAAATAATATCTAAACCAGCACTGAACATCAGTACACATGAAGATTAATCCTGTCCAAGAACAATTACAAACTTCTCATTTATTGTCCAGAATCAATTTAAACTCATTTGAAAATGCTGAAAGGTTAGGTTGTTTTTCATTTCTTTTTCTACTTTCTTCTCTTTGATTTTCTTAATGTTTAGTTTAAAACAAGCAGAATTGCAAATGTGAGATATTGTGAGTACAACACATCAGTTTCACATCAGTTTCACAATCTGAAAGAGAAATTAAAAAAAAAATGAGACTGTGTGATCAAATAAATTGAGTAGGTTGATAATCCCCATATAGACAGGGTTCATTTGAAAATATCTTCTGAACCAAACTCAGCTTTAGGCCTTTCAAGATGCATATAACACTGAACCCACCCTTCACACTGAAAGCCTGCATGTAATACTAGTAGAGATTTAGTGTCTCCACAGCTCAGAGAAAATTATTCATGTGAGTGTAAATTTTATCGGTTTGCTTTCTTCATCTCTCTTTTCTCTATTCTCTCCTGCCTTCCTGAATCCATCTGATATTGATCTATGCTATGGCTCTCTGACATCTCTCAGTCTCTACTTGCCTCCCAATGGGCCTGGCTGCACTAAAAGCCTTTTTTCCCACCCATGTCTTTTTCTTTTTTTTAATTGCTTTACTAAAGGTCATAACTTTCGTGTCCAGCCCTCTATGAAATGGAAAGGACTAATGTAGTTTTATCCTTTCCAGCCTTACAATCTCTTTCCCATCCTATAACAGAGTTTTTCTGATATCGTTATTTTTAAAGCTGAAAGATCCTGTTCATCTTGCAAACAGAAAATTAGAGTTATTTTACAAAACTATGCAATTCTGAATGTCCTTTTCAATCTTAAAAAAAAATCAAGTGATTGTGGAAATTACATTAGGAAATTGTACAAGACTTAATTCGATTAGTCTTCTGTTTTCTGTCCCTAGGTTTACAACTATGCCGAAAAAACACTCCTCTCTGTTTTTTCCCACAACATTCTTTCCACGCTGCCATGACTTTGCATTCTCTTACTATGAAACTTGTTTACTGGCAAAGAAGTCTGCCTCCACAGTTGTCTGTCTTATGCTCATACTCTTGAGTGTCATGGATGAAGTAGGAACCTTCACACAGCAATGGAAAGTGTAGGTTATGCTGAAGGTAGACATCTAAACACAGAAATTGGAAGAACTCCAAGGTCCTGCAGTAGTGTCTGTGTCTATTCTCTGCATCCTCATCCACTCTGCTGACAGTTATCAGTGACATGCCATGCACATTTTTTTACCTTTATGCCTTTAGTATATATTAAAAAATGCATGTGCTTATGAATTTTGGAAAAGAATTGATAGACTTATAAGCTCTAATTGCAAGATAGTTTTTAATATAAACAGAAGATGATTCTTAGGTTTTCTGGTTTAAATGTTCTTAACTCATTCATAAAACTACTGGTTTATACTCAGCTGTCTTTACCAGTCTGCTAGCAACAGCATTCACCTCTTTGGCTATGGAGACTTAAAATCCATATCTGGTATTCAAATAAGTCCTAATTTATGCATGTCAAACTGAAGTTCTCAAATCAATATGATTTTACAGTGTGGTAAATACTTGTCTATAACAATAGTTAACAAAAACGTAGCAGGAGACATGAATGAAATTAAAGAGAATTTATTTACAGGAATTGCTTTTTAAGATAGATAACCTAATAGGCAAAGACTATTTTTGGAGGGATTTTCTTATGGCCATGTTACTACATTTTATGTAAAATTATAAAAGGCCAAAGAAGAAGAAGAATCAAAACAAAATATTTACAGCTGAACAATGAGAAGACATGGACACCTCAGCCAAGCTCATGGCTGTGATATAATTTTACTTTACGGTCTTGGTAACTCTTAGTATTTCTCTACTTTATTTCATCTACTTAGATTAACACTTTTTTCTTTCTCTCTCTTGATTTATCATTTTAATGTGTTTGGATCTGAGACAATAAAATTATTCTATGTGCAAATACAGACACTAAAGGAAAGGGATTATAAATATCTCAGGGGCTACAGACAACTGCTTTGTCATTAACTACACAGTGCCTTCTTTCCATCTAACTGAATCACATTGGCTTCAATCCCTCAGCTATGCCAGCACAAGCACAGATATGGTCAAATGGTAACTGAACTAACACCAAAGTTTTAATTTCTCGCTTGGTTATAATCCGTATTTTATTCCTCTCTTTGATTCAGTCTGACTCACTGGGTACTTGTACCAGCACAGTGTAGGGAGGCTGTGGAAAGACAGGAACAAAAGAGGGGCAGGACCACAAAACCCTATTTTCAGCTTAGGGGAAATGGTGGTAACTAATTTTAATTAAATTTCGCATAACTCTGAATAAGAGTCTTAAAAACCATCAATAACAATGGTGGGTTTTTTTCATGGCTATTGTCTCAAAGTGCCATCATTAAGACTAGTTTAATGATTAGAGGTAATTTTCAAATTAGGATGTGCTCAAAAACCTGTTGAAATGATTAATTAATTTTGGTGGCTTTTGGATTAAGTTTGAAATATTTTAAATTATAGAATATTTTGGGAGCACTAGAAACATCTGAGTCATCCTTTGCTTTGTCTGTCT
Organism: Morus bassanus; assembly: GCA_031468815.1. Classification (NCBI taxonomy): domain Eukaryota; kingdom Metazoa; phylum Chordata; class Aves; order Suliformes; family Sulidae; genus Morus; species Morus bassanus. The sequence continues at coordinate 37,703,344 of CM062571.1, read as the reverse complement.
GTCTGTTTGACTGTCCCCTTATATCTGATTCCTCTTCAGAGGCTGTAGAATTGCTACCTTCAGGCTTGAGGAATAGTTTAAGCTAATTTCTCTGCTTTGCCTGTTTAGGTGTAATCCAGTGTGCCACCCTACATGCTCACTAACAAAGCACGGCAGGGCATTCCAAAGGAAAAATGCCCTTCAGTAATAGTGCTCTGGCAATTTAGCTCCACTTCTTTCTGTATCCTTTCTTTTGTAGTATTAAAAAAGAAAATAAAATCTCAATTTATAAGATGAACTGTTTCTTACAAATAGTTCCCATTCTGATAAAGATAGAAAAAAACCAACCTCCAAAGAGAAGCTGTTAGCATGTCCTGATATGGATTCCAGTACAGCGAGAAAAGGAAAAAAAACACAAAAAAACACCTCGGGTTCATAAGAGACAGTGATTGCTTAGACACAACAGAAAACTAAAAAAAGCAGCCAAACGAAAAAAAAAAAAAAGGTGCATTAGCACTTAGGAATATGTTGCAAATAGCAGTTTGAGTGCCAAAAACTCTGTTCTGAGGTGCCATATGGGAGAAAAGATTTGTTTTCCAACAAAAGGGATAAAAAATGAACAATTCTCCTGAAGGCTATAAACATTTTTCCTAATTGTTTCTTCATGTCTTTCACATTTTGTCTGAAAACTTCAGTGAACTGAAGCAAACAGGGAGAACAGATATAATTCCTGGTTGTGAAATTTTATGTCGTTAAAGACCAAAACCTGAAAACTGGGTCTGTTGACACAAGTGCAGTGAAGGCAGTTAAGCTACTGAATGCGGCATTTTAGAAGTGTGGGACAAGCAGGAGAAGCACTTATAAGAGTCCTAGTAGATGTACACCCCATTTATGAAAATATGAATTTTATCCATTGGAATAAAGACTGTTTTGGAAGAAAGGTGCTTTTCTATAGCTCAAACTGAGATGAGGAAGGAGGAAGGAGGCTCTGTTCCAGTTTCCTGAGATTTAAAGGTTCAGATTCTTGGGAAATCTGCTTTAGCACTTTTGTGAGAGAGAAGGGAATTTAAGTCTCTGGTTTCTTATTCTTAGTTAAATAAAAGATCTTGTTCCCCTTAAAAGGCTTTTGAGGCTATTTTAATAATCTCAGTCTATTTAATTATAGCATTAAATTGAAGAAAATAAAATAAAGAAGGAAAAAAGTTAGGTATAGCTTTTGTTTTTCAACTAGTATTGGAAGTAGTTATTTGCACAAGGATAATTTAGATAAGCATCTGGCCCACAAACTATCTTGGCACAAACAAAGATTTGGGTTTTTTTAAGAACTAGGAATTTTTCCAAGACGTCCTGACTACTGGGAGAAGAGTGTCTGACCAAAGTATGCTCACCAGATGGTAGATGTTTCCCTGTGGGTAAATATTAAAAAGTTCTAAATCTATGCAAACTGGGAAGTAAGGGTGGGAAAGGTTTGCTGTTGTTATTCAGTTTTAGTTGCCTCTGCAACTAATAAATGTGAGAGAAAAAAACCAAAAGAAAGCTAAATCTAATGGAAAAAAGAGCAATGTCTCCTGATTTGTTACTGGATCAGACCTATTGTTAATGACTAATTTGAGAAACTTCAGAGTTAAAAGCTTTTTTTTTCTTTTCTTTTTTCTTTTCTTTCCTTAATATCGTTCTTACTTTGCTATTCGAAAACATGCTGCACTAAAATGTGATAGCTCCACAAATAATGGCAAGAAGCATTGTTTTGTGTAGGGAAGGAAATGAAAAAAAAAAAACCAAAAGCCTGTCTTAAATGCCAGCTGAAGGCTTTGTGCAACGAGCTCCCCGCCAGCCACTGCTGCCTGGTCTGGCAGGACCAGAAGGCAGCGTGGGACAATGCTGCTGGCGCACCAGGTCTCCAACCTGTTAGTGTATTTAAAATACTGATGAAATTAGGTTTGCACAAAGACAGTGCACTGAGCAGTGGCTTTGCTGAGCTCTCCTCTTCCACCGGCTCCACTGTTGGGGCTGTAACTTTAAGCAAAGCGTGGAAAGGGGAATACAGCAAAAGCTGGCGAGTGGTAAGGTTTTAAGCCACTATACTTGTTGGCTGGCTGGATGTGAGTTGGAGGCCTACGGTGTTATAACACACGCCCAAGGAGTCTTAGAGGTGATGTAGCATGCCACATTTGGCTCCAGTACCCAACCGCAGCAGGAGTAGACACCTCTCTAACTTTAACATCTGCATAAATGTTTACTGGGTTAGTAATTTATCCCAGATTTAAAACCACGTAGGCAGCTAGAGGGTGCATCTACACAGCATGGTGTAGTTCGACCAGAAAGCAAGCTGGCGTACATGACAGCAGATTTATAGCTGAAGTGGCATGGTAAAGTAGTGCAAAGTTAATAGAAAAGTTCCCACTAAGTGTGGTGAGCTTTAGATCGTGTATCCACAGAGGCATATGAAATGGAAGAAATGTCACAGTGAAAAGGCAGGACAGCGGGAGAAAATGTTCTTTAGCTTTCTTTGTACTGAACTTGAAATATCTAAGACAGCTTTTAATTCTCTCTCTCATGCTCCCCTCTCTACCAGAAACCTATTGCTTACAATGCCTTTCTGTTTATTTGTTTTTTCACTGTGTGAGTGTGTGCCTGCAGTCAACGAGGGAGTAGCAAAATCTGGTTATGAAGGTGATGACAGAAATAGGTGATGTAGAAATACAACAAATTTTTTCTCCCTCCATTCCTCAGGAAGTCTATCTCTATGAAAATAAATAAATAAAAACAACTACTAGCCACTAATTATCAAAACAATGAGACATATTGACCAGAACTTTACAATATTTTGTCTTTTAGGACAGTGGAAGATAGCTGTTCAATCTTTAATAAGTATAAAAAGATAAAAGTTCATTGCACTAAATGCATCCAAACCTCATGGGGATCTGACAATTTTGTGGAGGTGATGGAAATACATGATACAAAGAAACTGGGTTTCATGAAGCAGAACTGGAGAAATGTGATGCCTTGCTGCTGGCAGAAGAAATGAAAGTTTGGGAAAGGGAATTTTTCCAATAATATGGTCTTAGTTTTGCATTTTTTTCTCACAAAGTTCTGAAACAAAGATGGTCTAGTGTTTTTTAGAACAGATAAATCCTTAAATATGCGTTTATGGCTTAAATACCTTTTCTCAAATATGCTGTAAGTACAATGGTAGAATCCAGTTTCATACCAGAATACACGTGTGGCTCCTAATCCCTTGTTCTAGAGTGTTTATGTTAAAGCTATTGAAAAGAACAAATGCATTTCTCAAATTTAAAAGAGAAAAAAAGAACCTTTCAAAAAGAACAAGACAAGGAAAATATTTTATCAATAGTTTATGGTCTAGGTAAATGTATTAATTATAATCAATATTCAGGAAAAGTAACATCTGTTTACAAAATACATGCAACAGCTTGGCAAGAGATATTACCCAAGAGATTATGTTCTATGGAATTGGCTTAGTATCAGAAGAAAGAGTGACTAACTGTAGAAAAGGTAATGTCCAAATTACTTCTGACACACTGCTTTGATCAGAAAATGGTTTCTCTCCTTAGCCAGAGCTTAAAGTGTTTGGTGCAGAAGGCAGCTGTAGATGTGGTTTCTTACAACTTTTTTTATTAATGCACTGATGCACGCACATTCACATACTTACTTACCTAAAAGCCTTACCTGATCTTTTGTTTGCTTGTTTGTTTTTGTGTGTGGAGCAGTTAACACAAACATGCTTGAGCAAACATTTTATCTCCTTTGAGGGAATATATTGCATATCTCAATAAAAAAAAGAAAGTACCTTTGAAATAATTTGCTATCTGTGTTGTGTCATTTATTCCACAAATATAAGAGTTTCTGCATAAACTGAAAGTACCCCTTTCTAAATGAAAAATATGTGTGCGCAGATGGGAGTGAGTTGAGGTATCAGGAAGACGGGAGACCACATGTTGATTTTAATATACAATTCTGAGGGAGAGAAGGGAGGAAACATACAGAAGAAATTGCATCTTTGAAAGGTAGCAGACAACCACTAGAGAGAAGACCTATTTTGGGCTTTTTTTCCTTCCTTGAAAGATGCTATTCAGCTCTGTGGAGGAGAGAAACCTGGCTCCATTTGCAAATGCAAAAAGCACTGCTGCCAGGAACCATTTGCAGGAGTGATTAACAAAACCAGTTTGCTTTACAACGTTTTCAGGAAGGTAAAAAGGTATACATATAATTTTGACACAATCAGATAGCACACCCTTAGAGTTATATGGCAAAAAAAGAATTAGCACTTCTCCCTTAAAAGTGTGTCTTATTATAGCATGCTTATTGTCTTCTCAGCAGATGTGGCATTTAAAATATAGTGAGCAATGACCAAATGAAGGAAGTAATTCTGAGAAATAAATGAGAGTAACAGTCCCATTTTCCTGAATGGAGGTGAAAGTGGTTTAGCAATATTTACGCAAGATGATGTTCACTTATTCAGTACTGAAATTAAGGACAGAGGGAGGGAATGCCTGTGTGTGCTGGTGAAAGTGTAACATGAAATTAGAATAGACTCTAAAGCTGCAGATGGACTGAAATCTCCCAAGTGGCATCAGCACAAAGCAAGGGACTTTCAGTAGCAGCAAATGGTGTAAGGATTTAACTTATGCCTTAAGAACTCTGCTGTTCGTGGTGCAAGGTATACTAAGCTAAAAAAAAACCCAGAATATTTTGAAATGCAGCTCTAGACTTCAATTTGAGCAGGAACTCTAAACCCAGGTTATCAGAACAAGGTGAACATACATTTGAGAAAGCAAAGTATACAGTAACCCATTGTCAAATTTCCTTTAAAGTATGCTTTTTCCTCTTGGGTTATATGCAGTTTTGGCGCAAGTTAAACAAATGAAAATGTGGTATCTACAGTTAAAATAAAACTCAGTAGTATCATGGTTAAAGAGAAGGGCATTAAGCCAAAAGGTGTTTCCATATCTTACATTTATTTCCAAAACTATTAAAGGTGCTGTAGCAAGGATAGTAACTGCTCCTTGTTACATTTCCTCCCCGACTCTGATAGGCATAAGTATTCCAGTGCTGCAGTACAGCAGGCTGGACAGACAGCCAATATTGTTCTTTGTGTACGGCATCAGTGTGCATGCCCAAGGCAATGCTTTTGAAAGCTGAATCTATTATTTTCATTGAGACAGCAAAAAAGAGCAGTTCTAGGGGCCATCACAGGCTCCCTTTTGCTGTAAAAGGGTTAATACAATGATGATACTCTGACAAACAACCACCTTTAAATAATAACTTAAAGTGCAATCATACAGCAGAAATATACACACATAATATTTATTTAACCTTTTCTTGCCATCATACTACTTTCATCTCTTCTACTCAAATTGCTCAGGATAGATGAAACCTGATCACAAAGAAACCTTTGAACCTGGTTTTAAAAATTAAAAGTAGGACTTTGGCAAAGCAGTTATTTTTTTCTTGGTAATGTCTTTTTTAATGCCTTTGCTCGATGTAGTTATCTAGGAACAAAACCTACACTAATAACATCAAGGGAGAGCCCAAGAAACTGAACACTGTGCTTGTGCTGTTTTTCGAAAATGGTATGGGTCTGTTAAGAAATGGGAACATTTCATAAAGTACAAACACAGTATCTTTCAGACTGAGAATTCACAGCCTGAGATTTCCATCTGCCAGTTAGGTTTTCCTGAACTGGCAAAAGCAAAGCCAATTTTAATGAGTAAATAGCAAGAATGAGGGAAGGCAGCTATTTAACCAGCTGAACGGAGGAAGTGAGCATCAGCTTTTGATGTTCAGCTTTACTCATTAAATGTAAAACTCTTACATAAGTCGAGCAAAGGGCTGGGAAAGGGTTTAATTAGCAGTATAACCCTACTTAAAGTACTTTCAAGTTCTACGTGGAATTTTAAAAGCCTTTTTACAACTGTGAAGACAAAGTGGAATTTTATTTGAGAATTTGTATTAGGTAGTATGATAGTTGAAAAACACCTAGAAATGTGGCTGACAAATAGCCTTGTATCTGCCCAGATGCCCAATTTTATGCCAATTTAACAACAAACTACTATCATGGAAATGTTATTGTAATAGATCTTTCTCTGTACTTAATTTCATTGTTAAACTAACACATAATAAATAATGCTTTAGATTCAAGGTGGAGATTCATATTCCTTATTTTAAAGCTGAACAAATTATTTTCATTAAAATTGCTAGATAGTATTTATGAGGAAGATACTGAAAATCCCTGCTGTGAAGAGTGGTGCTGCTGATAGGAAATCATCTGTAAAGGTTTATACATATCATATCTTTTTATTTAGATTTATATGTATTGTATGTAAACATGCAAAAGAAAGAGATCTCCTGTATCTCTAATTGTATAGGAAATGAATATTCAGGCCAAACCACTTGCATAGCCTCCCACCATAGCCAGTAGACAGAAACAGATCTTAGACAGCCATTGTACATTGAGATGACTCTGGACATCCTCCTCTTTCTCTCCATTTACTGTAGAAGCAGCAATCTAGTCTTAGTGTACATACCCACTTGTGCTACTGAAGGGCATGAATGCCTAGGTGCCACAGATTGTATTTGCTGTCACAAAACTAGTAAAAGAGGTAAGAACTTGGAAAATGCCATCCGGATGGACAAAACACATCTGTTTGGAGACTATTTTCATTTCAGCCTTCCAGGACTACAATGGAAAGGATAAGACAAATATTTGTTTATATAAAAAATTAATTATTTTACAAAATCAACATTTTCAGTCTTTTATGATATATAGAACAACCCTGCTTCCCCTAAAGGGAGTAGAAATTTTGTGGTTTTCATCTCCAAGGACTAAGGAGAGAAGAACAAGGATTAAGCCCCTTGTTTTAATTTACCTGAAAAGCTGATGGAGTGGTGGAGACACTTGAATTCATTTACCTCTTTATATAGAATATGACATCAAAGTAATTTAATTTGTTTTCATTATAATACATCCATATTTTCTGCCTGTGTTTTGCAAAACATTATACTGTACCATTTGAGGATATAACACTGCTTGAGCTCATGATACATGATCTGCATTACTACTCATAATTTAATACTTACTGAAATGTAGTCTAACAGAACTGCAGATTTAACATGAGAGTAGTAATAACTATCATTTCCATTAGAATCTCTGAAATGCTTCACAATGAAAGCTGGTTACATCTGCAGTTTTTAAGATGGTTAACCAGGGTTTTTTTCCTTTAATAGTTTTCCAAGATGAAATATTTTCTAAGGTGTTGTAGTTTGCTGTTTATTTAACACTTAATAATTCAATAACAAACAAGTTCCTGATTTCCCTTTATAAAAACCAAAACATTAGTGTCTAACACAAGAGAACACTAAGCAGAGAGTAAAACAGAGCATCATGTTAGAACATTGATCTAAAAATAACACATTCATATAGCACCTTAGTGAATTATCTTTATCATAGTACATATAGTAAATATGCTAAACCTGTTTTGTCTGAAAATTACTGTCTTCTGGGTTTGTTTATTCTGCACTAAACTAAGGGCTCTGTTCTTCTTTTAGTTCACAGTGAGTAATATTTTATTTCCCAAGAATTCCCTATGTCAGAGGGATTACTCTGTGTGAAGAAAGATAGAAGAGAGACTGACTTTTAGATAAGAAAAGAAAAAAAGGCCCAGGGACATTATACAATGAGGAATCCCAATCAGTGCCAATAGGAATGATACGTGTATGTTAGTGAAGAATAGATCCATCAGTGTGCAGACTACAGTGTAATATTTTCAGTATTGGCATTTCAGTGTGAAAGTATTGATGTTCAGTCCACAGATGAACACAAGAAATACACACCAACAGAACCAACTGTATGCTCCAATGAACAGAGTTTTGTGACACTGCTAATCTTTTGCTTCATCATTGAAAAAATGAAAGTCCAAACTTTGGGAAGTATTAGTAAACATATACACCTCTGATTAAGTATTTCCCTTTCAGAAGTCATTCATTTAGCACATGAAGAAAAAGCCTTATCTTCGAATATATCTTTCTGAAATCAATCTGAAAATCAGTTATCATTAATTTTATGGTTTTGGTTTTTTTTTGTTTCTTAAAAATTTGGCAACTATTTTCATGTGAATGAGATGGATAAAGTATGTATTCTGCGGACGAGGAGCTGGGACCTATGCACTAAGGTGAGTGTTCAAAACACTAGCTAACAGAACTGCGTTCTTGCCTCTCCTGGAATAAATGTATCTTTATTTTTTCCAAATCAACTCAAATTCAACAGGAAGAGTAGTACATGCCTCTTATTCCCAGCACAGACCACTATCCAAGCCCAAGGAAAGCTTCCTTTGAGGGCATTCACATTGGCATTTGTGGGTTTCACCCTCTCAAACTGGTAACAGCCAGGTGAGAGTTCTCACTCCCAAGACACGGTATCAAAGATAAGACTCGTTACTACTGTTGTTTTAAAAAGGCAAGAAGTTTTGTTCAGCTGTTAATTCAAAAATACCATTTAAATTACTTCAGGCTATGTTGAGAGCATTTAATTTGTACTAGCCATTCACATTGTGTAAGGTTTTGATTACAAGAACATTCTAAACCTTGGGATTGTGTATATTTTCCATTCTAATTCAGAAGATTGGTTTGGGTATACTACATTTCTGAATAAAAGTAAATGTAATGTTCCTGGTTAACCTAGTAATATTTTGGCACTAGTGCTTTGGCACTAATAGTTAATGATCAAGGAAAGGAAAAATAGAAGAATTACAGTTCATTAAAAAATTGCTGTTGACTAATTATCAACTAGTTATTTGATAATCATGGGAGATCACTGTTATAAAGCAAGTCCTTTGTAAGTATGAATAACCACTTGAGATTAGCATGTATTTTTCATTTTAAAAAATGGTGTTATTTTCCTTTTCAGATTGAACATGTACACCACTTTTTATTTATTTTACTGAAGATATGTATATGAAGAATAGAGATTTAGGTGTGTATTAAGGAACAAAGAAACAAAGACTGTCTTTGAGAAGAGGATGCTTTTCTGAATCATGTAGAAGCATACCTCAGCAGATTTACTTTAAAATGTACGTACCTTACTTCTGTATGGGGGGATTTGCCAAACCTGGACCTGAATTTACCAGGATTTATGAACCAGGAAAGGCAATTGCATTGCTGTTTTGTGTAGATTTTTTAATAATTTACCCTTCTGAAATAGCCATGTTAGGTTTGCATGTACTGAGTACAGTAGTTAGTTCACTCTTGGTCAGTGCAGGCGTTCTTGAAATTTAATCCTTGCCTTCACCTGGAAGGCAATATTAAACCTGTTAACTAAAACCCATACATACAATTAGATGATAAGCACGGCATTCATGAGATTGACAATACAGTGTTCATCAGTGTCATGCTTGACACTCATGGATTTCTTAGGGGGTCTACTAAGAGATTCTGGAGAATTTCTTAGAGGAAAAAACCCCATAGATTCTGCTAATCCAAATGTATGCATATAGTATAATTCATACAGCTATATAGCCTCCCTGTGTGATGCACTAAAAGCCCAGATCTGACACTGAAGTAATGAGGACTGCAGGAGTTTTTCTGTTTATTGGCTAAAGCCAGGCAAAATAGGCTTACAAGGAGTAACCAGAGGCAGTGGGAAGATGTCTAAAAGACTAACATGATCAGGATTAGAAAACTGAAGAAAAAATAAAAACTAATTTAGAACCATTTAATTTTTCATTAAATCAAGATTCTTCATTTTGTGTCTGCTCTGTTGGCTAGAGGTCATCCAGGAAAGACCAGTGATTACATTCACCTCCAATTGACTAACCTGATACAATTTACATTTGTATCATACATGGACTAGACATGTAGATATGGAAGGGATAACAGTCCTTGGAAAGCATGCTGCAGTATTCACCTATGTGCAAATTTCTCATGGGAGTTCTGTATATTGTGAAGTAACAAAAAATGTTGAAGCTGAGGTCTGTTAAGATGCCTGTCTTAAGAGAACAGTGTTGCCCTTGAGGTGCTTGGGTTTGATAGAGACATCTGTACTCAAGCAGAATGTGTGCTCACTATGAGGCATTTTGTTCGAATAAGGAGAGTAAATTGGTCCCCTAAGTAATACGGAATCCAAGTAGTGCTTGTTTCAGTGAAAGGACCCAGGGAAAAGAACAAAGGATATTTGCTGAGACAGAATAACAGATGCAATTATCTACTTTTTACATAGTTGTCATGTCAGATTTATAATTTTACATACATTCCCTTTTGAAAAGGAGTTGCAATGATCAGCCACACTGTTTACTTACAGTGCTCGGAATGAAACTGCCAGTTTCAGGACAGATTTCCTTGTCACAACTGCCTTTAAAAGAAACACATCACCAACTATTGTACAAACGCATACTACCATAACATTTTGAATTTATATGTGCATAAGGTGCAACCCAATTTCTTTTCACAACATACTGGTCATAGCTTTAAACCTTTTGGTAATCATAGGATGTTTTGTTTTGTTCTGTTTAGTCCAGCAGATCTCTCTTAAAGAGAAACGGTAATAAAAAAGGGGTTCAAGATCTCAAGAGAGGTTTGAGAACTTTGCATTTCCTATAAAATCCAAAATTTTCAACAAATAAGTGTTTGTATATTGCCTGGCCAAACTAGTAAAAAATAAATTGCTTTGCTTGTTTTGTGATTTCCCCAGTTTTTCTGCGTCTCTAGTAAAGAGCTGGAAATAAGTCAGTTTTTCTGGGGAATGGCACCAGTTGGGACCCAGCTGATTGTATGCACTCTGTACATTCTCAGGTGGCTTTGCTTTATTGATTTGGTGTTTGTGAAGTCCAGACGCTAATACTCCTAATGATCAGCCATTCTTTTTGACTTTTGGTAACAAGTATTCTCATGCAGTTAATATCAAACAGAACTTTGTGCTCTACATCTGTTATTTCAAAATTCCCATTCTTGAATTCCCCTAGTCTCAAGTAAGTAGTACATTGTCTCCCTTTTTTACTCCCTACAATCTTTTCTCCTACTTCCAAGGCCCCGTGATGCAAAATGTCGTTTTGCCGGTCTTCAGTTCCAGTGACAACTTTAATTTTACTGATTTTAATGGGCTTTTCAAATACAATCCCATAGAAGTCCCCAGTAGAAGGAGCTTTACCCCAGAAGTACTCATCAATGCTGCTGTAAGCCTTGCTTGCCTCATAGTTTTCAAATACATTCATGTTGGTGTGCAAGTTTGCAGGTGGGTTGTCAGGTATATCAAACGATTCCTCTTCAAAATCATCATCCTTTAGCTTGTTTTCAGCTCCTTTGTAAGATGAGTAATATCCCATGTGCTGGAACAGAGATGGCTTAAAACGTATCACTTCCTTTTGAGCTAACAGCCCACGAAAGTGGATGAGCAGCCAATCGCAAGGCATTTCTTGGTAAAACATCAACAAAAAATGGGCTAGGCGTGGGAGGTCATGGGAATGGTAAAGCTTTCCAATGTACCCCAGTTTGGAGAATTCCAAAGTCACCCAGTAGGATCCTTCTCGTGAGGTAATTACTTTCTTAACAGCAGTCAAAAAGTTCCTTGAGCAGCGAACGTCATCTTCTAGCATCACATAATAGTCAGAAAGATTCGCACAAAAGTTAAGAAGGAAAGCATAATCTACATTTTGTTTGGATCGAAACTTCACACGGTCCTCTGGGTCATTGTAATTTCTCTTGAGGCCATCCAGTACAGGGTAATACTCCTCAGGGACGTGAATAACTATTAATCTCCCCGCAATTATGTGATGTGCAAATTTCTGTGAAATATCCTGGACCATCCCTTCACACCAGGCTGAGTCAAAATCTGCCAGCTGCACTACCACTGCGATTTCTTTGAGCTCCTCATAGCTTGACTGCTCAAATATGGACTTGATGGTCTCAAGCAAGTAGTTTCCCTTTTTCCGTTTCACAGAGGATAGACCTATTGTAAGGTATCCTGTACAAAAGACAATTCAAACAAAAACTGAGTATCTGATGTTGGAAACATTTCACCACAAAGTTATACTCCAGAGCTATGCTTATAATAAATAAACCTTTTGAATGGTGAAGTCTGAGAAATTTGGTATATGAACTTATTAAGCTGCATGCAACAAAGGGTGTTTATTGCCTTTCATGAAAGAAGAATCGTACTGCAAGCAAATAGACATATGGAGACTATTGCATTAAACATTCACTTGTTAACTGCAAGGAATGGCATGTAGTGGACAAAAGCCAAAGCAACATGCATATATATGCCTGGTAGAGAAAACCACGTAGACAATTATAAGGTTGTAAAATCTGCTAAAAGGAAGGGGATTATGTGGTAAGATTCACATAATATTTTTAAAGTAAGGAACTATGAAAAGCAGCACAAAAACATGAGCTACAGATTAATTGCCAAACTTTTGTAATTTTAAGTACTCACAAGACTAGTTACACTTATGCATAACTTTACAGTTTTATAAACATTGTATGGATAATTTCTTTCTGCATGTTCATTTTTAACTGAATTTGTCCAGTTTTTCCTTGCTAATAGTTCTTCTAACCCTCTTTCAGGACTTACTGAGCATTTTACAGGGAACATATTTAGGTATTATTTTAAAGTAGAAGAGAAGTTACTACTGCATACCTGTGTTTGTATAAATAATTTTTAATGCCATTACATCTTTCTAGGGGGGGAGATGCATCTTAATTACAAGGGAAGAATTTTGATCTCTGCTGTTTTGGAGTGACTGCCATTGCATTTTTACCAGCATTCCAAATCAATTTTTTCAGATATTTGTTAATATATCTCAATTTTTCTAACTTCTAGTGTAAAAGATGTTAAGATGTTATAACTGACAGGGCGTACTTTAGTTGAACCTACCCCAACTTTCATAAAATACTGTGGTTTGTAAAAGTCTGCTCTGATAAAGTGATTTGGTTTCCCTCAAGGCTTAAGTCTGCTCAAAATGCAGTTGTACAGTGAAGTACAACCCCCAGAAGCCATTCACACTGCCTACACAGCCCCAGATTCCTCAAATCTAATTTGAACAAACTTTATAGCTTTCTATGAAGATCAACAACTCACAGATGATTTTATTTTTCCAACTGTGCTTGGACTTCTGAGCCTTGTTTATGTTTGTAAAACACTTGATTTGGAATGCAAAGGACATCTGTCTAAAAGCTAGGTATGACCATATTTCACTTGGAGATGAAAGTCTTGAACCCTGCTTGAAGTCAGAATAACTAGATAGTCCATCTGCAGATGGCTGTGAGAAGAATCCTCCTTTACTGTCCCCATAATAGTACAATTCACCTCCCTCATTATCACAGCTAAAGGAACAAGAAGATGCATTCACAGCTCCTGGACTGGCAGAACAGGGGACCTGAAGGTTGTATCTATGTGATCCCAAGCATACCTTAGATTGGAGTTACTGGTTATACAGACAGAGGCTGACAGTATGGTCTCAGAGGGTGGTTACAGAACACCATCACCATGTGCCTTGCTCCTGCTTCCTGAATCATCTCCCTCTGGCCTGGGAGGAGATCCAGAAAAATCGCTTGCAGGATGACTACAAGTCAGGCATTTGGTGAGAAGGTAGCCAGGCTGCGGGGCAGTCACTGCTAGGACTGAACTGGCAGCTGCCCAGGAAGCTTTCCTATGCAGGGAGAGATAGCTGTCCCACTAACTCTCCGAGATCATCACTGCTTAACTCAGTCCCTCTTGCCTAGAAATACCACAGGGACTATATGGATTTCACCCATTTTTAAATTACCTCATTTCATAACATTTAGATTGCAGTTACTTACTTTTCCTTGGCAAAGGCGTGCCAGCTAGGTAGCGATAGGAAATGTTTATAGATCCTGAGAAATTAGACAAATCTTTAAAAGTGTGAACATAGCGCTCTGGGTTGAGCTGGTGCGTGGCTGTTTCTCTGATTAATTGCTTGTCCCCTTCCTATTAGTGAGAAAACAAAAAGAATAGGAGAGGGAAAGAGACAGAGAGAAACACATTTGTGAATGCCAGCCAGAGAGGAAACACAGACAGGCAGGTTTCCAAGAATAACATTTTTCAGTGTCAGCTTTCATGAAGGCATGTAGATGTCACCTCATTTTTTTAAAAACCCATTACTGAATATTATACATTTCTGGCTATAGAAGATCTACCATAACCCTTCAGATTATGGTAACAGGAAAAGAAGAAAAAATATTTTGGACAAAAACTCTGGAAAGTTTGCAAGCACTAAATTATTACCAAGAAATGCTGTGGTATTCAAAATAGGGATAAGAAATCATCAGTCACCAACAGATGAGACAATTTTCATAGATGGTGAAGTAGGAGAGATTTTTTGAAAATGTTTTCAGTGATTAAAAAAAACACCAAAACTGTTGCAAAGGAAAGATGAAACTAGATCCTGGCATCTGGCTCATTTTACCACTTTTCTGAGCAGCTCCAGCTCAGATTTGTGAGAAGCAGAAATCCATGCGATCATTCTCCTGTCTTTTTCTTCCAAGAGTCTTCTCAAGCCATAGTAAAGTCACACAAGGGAAGGAGTGGCTTCATCAGCAGTGCCTTAACCATAAGCTCAGTTGGGTCTCAGGGAAAATCTGTTCCTCAGTCCTTAAGAAAAGGGAAAATATCTAACAGGTTGTAGTGTCACGAGACTGAATTTAAAGGTAAGAATGTTTATTTAATTCACACTGCTTGATTCTAGTCTGATGACAGGCAAGTGTATGAATGAGTTAATTTCTTCTGATATTAAGTATACAGTACATTAACACACTAAAAACTTCCTGACCTGTCATGAAATGTGAGCACTGTGTAGTGATAGAACTGCTGCTAACAACAACAACCACAGAAACTGCACTCATACTTAATGGTATAAATATTCAAAAATGTGTCAAAGATATATTTTATAGCACAAAGAAATATTTCTGTAAACCGATCCTGGGTTCATTTTAAGTTCATTATTTTTCTTTCATAGAAGTAGTAAATAATCAACTTCTGAGCTTGGTAGAGATACTTGGCAGACATCCAGGGGCATCTACCTGCACTTTTATGCTCTCTTGATCTGCAATGTCTCTCTAGTAATTTCTTTCTAGTGCTGCTGTGCTACTTTGCATTTGCTCATAAGGTATGAGAGGAAGGTTTATGTTGATCAGATTCCAGATTAAAATGTAACTCAATGGGCTAGGAAAAGAATGCACCAAAACTTCAGGAGATTTTCCATGAAAACTCTCAAATGAAAAAAAAAAAAAAGGGCTGGTCCAAAAACTTTCTTTTTTTAAAACCAGACTTTCTTTAATGTCAAAACATCATGTGTCATTTGTTCCAGAATGGAGCACCAAAATTCTTCATTTCATAAGAAGGTTTTGGAGTGGAAATACATTCTGCTGAGGTTTTTCTACATAAAAAGTTTCAAAATGATTAGAAATAGAGAATGTCAGGACAAAGTGTTTTGATTTTAGCAAGGAAAATATTTAAACTGACCACAAAAAATTTCCTTTTTTCTTTTTTCCTCTTTAAGAAATGCCTTTTGTGGATAACACTCCTTTTTTTTTTTTTTTTTTTTATGTTGTTGTTTTCATTCCTTTGTTGAATGAAAGGCAAAACTGAAATATAGATATTCCAAAAATTTAAAATCTGGTTCTTCTACCTCTGACTACTATGCAGAAGAAGCTGAAGAGCTTGATTAGCTCTCTTTAGCTGTCTTGTCTAATTTTTTCTATAATGGTTTGTTCTGGCTTTTGTCTGTTAACTAACCTCTAACTTATATTCCAGTGTTTGATAGAGATGAGAGGTTCCTGTGGGTGCCATGGGAAGAAGTGCCAGATTTATAGAGATACTCTGCTCCCCTAAGGATGCTGTGTCAGCTACAATACTATTGTTTTCATGGTCCCCAAAATAATGATTAGTATTCATAGAAGAGTGCAGAAAGCATGCTTCACTTACAGTTCACTTACAACTCAGAATATGTATAAAAAAATCACTGCAAATGATACAGATATTGTGATCTAGGTTATATTAATTCAATATGTCTTCAGTATGTTTTATCAGATGTGGTACACACACTACAGAAGAAGCATCTTAAACTGTTCTGCTGACACCCATGCATCAGTATTGTATACCCTCTATCAAACATACTTAAGCCATTTTCCCAGGTGGGCCCTTCCTTTCCATTTTCACAGCAGATGCTGTGCAGAAAACAGTGAAGGTATTCTTTGGACATACGAGAGTTTCTGAGCAAAAAAGGAAAATTCTCCTCTCTCTTAAGATTTGCCACAATGAGTCTCACTTTGTCACTCTAACTTGCTGAAAAAGTCCACTCATCTCATCTTACATCTCGTGAAAGAGGTGCCAGCCCTAGATCACCTTGCACAGCCTGCTTTCTGAGACTGGGAAGAGAAACTTGGGGTTAGTTGCACCCTTCCTCTATCATTTACCTTCAGGAGATATTCCAGCAGGAGGCTCGCTACAATTAGAAAGTCAGAGGGCCTTTGGGACTCTAAGGACTTTCAGATTCCTGTTCCCTGAGGGGAACTGTTTAGCCTGCTGTCCCTGAAAGCTATTCCCCAGTGTATCTCTCCTCACCACCAACACTGAAACAGCTTATCTTTTATCTCAGCAGAGAAAACACACCAGACAAGTTAACGGATGTGTCAGACATGGTCAGGAAAGTTGAAAATAAATATAAAGAAATAAACTAAAAAGTCAACAGCCTAACACATTTGGAAAATGGTTGATGGACCATAAAATTATCAAGAGATCTGGGAGAACTGTCAGGAGACTTGGCAAGAGACTTGGCTGGAAGCTACATGAACGCAAACATGCCAGAACTGTGATGAGAGAAGCAATGAAAGAGAGTGGATTTCTAAAAAAGGGGAAAAAAAGAGCAAATTAAGAATAAGACATGGAGCCATCTGGGGAGCTGGCAAACAGGATGGGAAAAGATTTCAAAAACAAACCAAGAGGAACTCCATTAGCAGTGATAAGAAAAGCACTTTCAGAAACATCTGGGGGACTTTGAAGCAATTAGTGAAGCAAGAAGAAGCAACAGGGAAAATACCACTGGGAAAAAAAATATGTGATAAGCCAGGTCAAATTCGATCACAACCAAGAAATGATGAATAAATAAAACATAGTGCAAAACCTTAGTGCAAGTACTGTCAGAGAAACGAATATGTCTGTAATGGAGTAACATGCTAGAAGCATGGGTTATCTTTTCAATGGTTTAAAAAGTAGTAGGATAGTCTTAATATTTACAATATTTTTATAAGTAATGTTTTAAGTATAATATTTTACATTAAAATTACTAGCAAGTTTTATATGGTTTTGATAAATTCATGTAAGGATTTTACTATTTATGTATTTCATGTTTTTCATGCATGATGTTGCTTTTCAGATCCATCCGAGATTGGACTTCACCTTTCAGAATATTGGAAAGCCCATACTGTCCCAGTTAGATGAATCAGACAAAGAGTGGCATAGAGGATCAGAAAGCTACTCAGTAGTTCATTCAAATTCAAGAACGAGGACTGTCTAATCATATCACAATGTTACATATTCAGTTCAGTCATTTTACTATTTGCAATTCCACTTATTAAACTACAATGTTCTTTTACTGGGCCCAGTCCAACCTCAGATGAACTGGAAATTCAATCCATTAATCAAGTCTTCAGAGCTTACTTGGCATTCAGCACTGAGACATCCATAGGTTATATACAAATTGTAGAGTTAGGTTACATTGTCAGTACTTGTTGAAATTCCTAACACAGATCTTTCAATAAATCTTTTTCACAGTCATAAATTTACACTAGGTATCATTTATGTCTAATTGTTAATGCTGTAGAACTGAACCTGCCAGACTCAAATCTGGGGTATAGGAAGTGAGAAAAACACAGAATAAAAGCACTAAAATGAAATTATTCATGCAAGGAGCTTGAAATATATGGAATCAGTGTAAGTTCTCTTCTATAACTGTATTTTTATAATATAGTTTAATACAGTATTCATGGGTGAGATTTGCAGTGTGGACTGAAAAAGGAGCTCCTAGCTCACATGAATATTTCAGATGTAGATGATTTTCAACTTTAAAATTGAGGGAAATCCAGAAGTATGGAAAATACAGGGGATGTTTTGACTCAAAGGGAGATATCTGACAGCGATGTCTCCATGTTTTGCTATGTTCATTATCTCCCATACTTCCAATAAATAATGACATATTTTACTTCTGTGAAAAGGATCTGTTAGGATCTTACTGACACACCCTGTGTGCAGTATATATTGATAAGATGGTTTTATCATAAAGGACACATTTTGAGGCTACTTCACTGTTAATGGTACACTAACAGGGGAAATTGCAGGAATTATGAACTTCATGGCTTAACTAGGGATGTGTCTTGTTCTGTTATTCCAGGATTATTTCTTCCATCTAAGAAACTTACCAAAACATAACCATCTTCAATGTACAAGTTCATGAACAGCAAGCAAATGACAAGGACTCCTAAGAATGACACTGCTGATCGTTTCCGCAAGCATCTCATTTTATCAAAATATTTCAAGTTTTGTCTCATGTGAAGAAAGGCATACAGTAGTGTCACCTATGAAAGAAAACCACAGTGTTACAAGAACTGCTCATCTGATAAACATGACAGCAAAACAACTTACCTTCAGATGTATCAAATCCCTTCAGACACACATGGACTCTACTCTTTAAGGTGGAATTAATTTAATTTAATCATGGTCATCTTCAAGTTCAACATAAAATCTTAATTATAATTTAAGCTTAATTTTTTTTTTCTTTTTTGATCAACAAAGAAAAAACACACCTTATCCTACCCATTTTAGGCTGGAATTATGATATCACTGTGGCAGGAGTGCATTAGCAGTTCAGTGTCAGATCCCAACCTGATGTCAAGAGAAGATGATGTTGTGCACTGTTTCCCTATGTACCCATGTCTCCTTCTAAAGACAGTTCAGGCCAACAGGCAAGGAAGAAGCTATTGTATGACTCAGTACCCTTGCCAATAGGAGAAGTCTGGATACCAGAACTGCCAGGTACAAATGAGGTAACTTCCCTGCAGTGAGAAGGCAGTAGCAAGACTGTGCAGCATCCCTTAGCCTTAGATCTCTGTATTAGGATGGAATGACTCTCACTGGAGGTGTTATTTTCTCCAGAAGAAGAAAGGTGGATGTCTACCTTAGACCGGAAACATCTAAGCAGAGTATTGGAAAATCCTTACTGTCCCAATTAGATTAATCAGATAAAGAAGGGTGGCATAGAGGATCAGAAAGCCATTCAGTAGTTCAATTCAAGATCAAGAAAGAGGACTGTCTAGCCATATCACAATGTTACATATTCAGTTTAGTCATTTTACTACGTAAAGCAAGCTGTATGCTGTTTCTGGCTATGAAATCATAAGCATTAACCTGTGTAGGACTACATGTGTTTGAACAAGATTTGGCCACAAACTAAAGAAACACACCCCAAATCAGACTGCCCAAACTCTGAGGGATTCTTAATTCAGAATTAGATTATAAACTCATCATTTATGGTCTCACTTTTTTAAGTACAAATATATTTTGGCTATTGTCCCTAACAATGTCTGTCTATCAAACTTAATATATTGAAGTCATGTACAAATAGAGAGTTTAAAGCTAGCCTATGTGAAGGAGTAAAGAGCACTGCATGTGCAGTGGTTAAACTCTGCATTTAAATACCTTCATTTTTGAAAGTGCTGAGTATCTAAACTGTCACAAAATAGGCCCGATTAAGAGTTCCACAAAAGATTTGTTATGTCATATATAAAATTTTCTGGACTAATAACAAAAAACCTTCCAAGTGCAAAATTCAATCTATACTTGCTTTGCTAAACTGATTAAATACATCTAACAGTGTAAAATATTAATCCATTAGACTCTAGAGAACAAGGAGGTAAATACATCAAGTATCAGTAATCCAAATGTTTAACTGCAAGGTTTTGTCTGTATAGATTCAAGATGAACTGCACTAAATGGACATTGATTGTACATAGAATGATTTTGAAATCACTGTTAAGAAAAAGAACAACTTACATGTTGCACAAAGGAAAAAAAAAGAATTAATAACAATATATATTTCTGTCCCTATTTGTTTGAGGGAGGGCTGGATTGCAGCGGACTGATTATCCTGAAGCTGAAAAAGCCCATGTAGCTATTTTTTAAGTTACGGCAACAATTTCCTTTTCCTTAATATCCAATGAAAATAAACATCAGGAAGAAGCTGTCAGGGCCATGAATCTCCAAACTCTTGCCCCAACCAACCCCGTGACAGCACAGTGGTTGCTGGGGTGTCTGTGGATTCCAGCAGGCTGTTGTGGAAATGAAAGATTGCCCCTGTTTTAGAAAAGACCATGTTACACATACAATTTGGGTTTAATTTTGTTTCTTTTTTTTTTTCTTCTTTTTTTTCTGCCAGCATAACTACTGATTTTCAAAGTAATACACTCTTTTGAAAACTTAGCAGAGGATCACTGGGCAAATTAAATACTGACATGCGTCAGAGAATGGCATGAACTAGCCTGACTATTGAAGATTCAAGTAGTTTGGACTGGAGTGTTTGCAGCCACTGCCAGCTGCAGGGATAGCAGAGATGCACTACAGTTGCACACTTTGAAGATTTTCTTCGGAAAACATGGGAATAAGTGTCTTTTCAGTCATAGAATCAATGTATGTGATGTTTACTATTATGCAGTTCCATCATCTGAGCAGCCTGACTGAAGTCCCTAAGTGTGAGGAAGGGGACTTACAACTATGTTTGCTGGTTATATTATATTAGTTTTTCCCCATGCAGTTTTCCTTAGAGCATTACTGTGTTAGATTAGGAATAGAAATCGAGGGAATTACACAGGTGAGACTGCAGGAACACAGGACTGTCATTACTAATGCTGATGTATAGAAAGAGAAGAGCCTAGTATGGCCACCATTCAGAGGAAAACACTTGCATTTCTTGTGTTGGTTTCACAAAAGGTCATTACAACATTCTTGTTTTACAAATAGAGTCTGTGAAACTGTTGAAAGCAAAACACTGTTCCAGTAATGTTTCTTTGTTCGTAAGTTCTATTGGTAGCCTGATACCAACTGAAGGAACCAAATGGAAGGACACGCCAACTAGGGTGCAACCCCTAAAAGACCCCACGTCCCGGAGGAGTCACGGGCGTGATCACTGACACCAGATGGCAGTGCGGATGCGTGCTTGCCAGCCTTCAACCTAGTCCTAAACCTATTCCTTTCAACCAGTTTGTCTGAAGGTACTTTTTGGCACACTTATGCTGTAAGCCTTTAGCTGAAAACGTGCACAGACTCATACATATATACATACAGAATTCCTTACTTTTCCTAGGACTGCTTCTTGTAGCTCCATTTCCAGCCTGTAACATTGCATTGTGGAGCACTACACAAGTGAAGTTTCAAGGAAAAAAAGGTAAATTTCACACTTTTTGCAGGTGATGTCAGTCATCTTTTGAAAAGTAGTCTCAGAACTTTCCACAGCAAGATCCCTGATGTTCTTTAAGACCATTTGAGCAGATTATTCACCATTACTCAAAACAAAGACTCTGATATAGAAAAAAAGGCTTCAACTCATAATTCAATTCTGAAGTCATAGCTTTACTTGAAGATTTTATGCCTTCATTATTCATGCACAATTAAGTAGCTATCAGGATGGTATAAATGCAATTTGTTTCATAAAACTGGCATTAAATGTAATAATTAATAAACACGCATGAATCATAAATCTTCTTTTCTCAATGAGATGTATTGTTTTCCTCAGTCTCTTCAGAGACATCTCTTCAGATCCCAGATCCCTAAATATATGTTTTCTGTCACAAATACATGTGCAGTTTTACATAGTAATATGAAACTATAATTCTTTCGACTTTCTAAAATGATACAGCAATGATGTGGTGGGTTGACCCTGGCCGGATGCCAGGTGCCCACCAAAGCCACTTTATCACTCCCCCTCCTCTACTGGACAGGGGAGAGAAAATATAACAAAAGGCTCATGGGTCAAGATAAGGACAGGGAGAGATCACACAGCAGTTACCATCATGGGCAAAACCGACTCAACTTAGGGAAATTAGTTTAATTTATTTAATTTATTAAAAGTAGGGTAATAAGAAATAAAACCAACTCTTAAAACACCTTCTCCCCAGCCCTCTCTTCTTCCCAGGCTCAACTTTACTCCCAGTTTTCTCTACGTCTTCCCCTGCAGTGGTGAAGGGGATTGGGATTGAGGTTTGTGGTCAGTTCATCACATATTGTTTCTGCTGCTCCTTCCTCCTCAGACGGAGGACTCCTCACACTCTGCCCCTGCTCCAGCATAGGGTCCCTCCCATGGGAGACAGTCCTCCATGAACTTCTCCAATGTGGGGCTTTCCCATGGGCTGCAGTTCTTCATGAACTGCCCCAGCATGGGTCCCTTCCACAGTGTGCAGTCCTCTAGGAACAGACTGCTCCAGCGTGGGTCCCCCATGGGGTCACAAGTCCTGCCAGCAAACCTGCTCCAGCATGGGGTCCTCTTTCCATGGGGCCACAGGTCCTGCCAGGAGCCTACTCTAGCTTGAACTTCCCATGGGCTCACAGCCTCCTACAGGCATCCACCTGCTCTGGTGTGGGCCCTCCACAGGCTGCAGGGGGATATCTGCTCCACTGTGGACCTCCAAGGGCTGCAGGGGGACAGCCTGCCTCACTGTGGTCTTCACCATGGGCTGCAGGGCAATCTCTGCTCCGGTGCCTGGAGCACCTCCTCCCCCTCCTTCTTCGCTGACCTTGGTGTCTGCAGAGTTGTTTATCTCCCATATTCTCACTCCTCCCTCCGGCTGCAGTAGCCCAGCAGCTTTTTCCCCTTCTGAAACATGTTATCCCAGAGGCGCTACCACCGTCCCTGATGGGCTCGGCCTTGGCCAGCGGCGGGTCCGTCTTGGAGCCGGCTGGCATTGGCTCTGTCAGACACGAGGGAAGCTTCTGGCAGCTTCTCACAGAAGCCACCCCTGTACCTCCCCGGATACCAAAACCTTGCCACGCAAACCCAATACAAATGAAAAGACAGTGAGCTAAAAAATTCAATGACATACCTTTACAGTGTGAAGAAGATGTTCTTTATGGTATCTGCAAAGTTGTGAAAGCTGTGTAAAAACCAAGAGTGATTTTCACATGATAATGTGATACTTTCTCTTGCAGAATTCACAACACTCAGAAGAATTTAAAAACTGTTGTTTTAAAAAGCAAATCCTGAATGACCTTCCAGTAAGTCTGTTATTAATAAACCAAGTCCTTGAAACCAAAAAATGAAATTAAAATATTTAAATTAAAAGCTGTTGAAATTTTTTTAAACGTCTTTCAATTATGATGTCAATGTAGCTGTTCCCAAGAGGAAAAAATGAGAGAAAGCAAGAATTTTTTTTCCTTATTTTCCTCTTTTTCAGAGGAAAAGGCTTTTTGCCAGCGCTGTAATGATTTATCCAGACGACATACGTTCACTGTGGTGAACCATTTCATATTCAATCCACTCTAATTCTTCAACACTTTCTGACAATACTAAGGATTTGTGCTTTGTCCTGCTGTCAGAGATTATTGTTTATTTTCCTGACCTGTTCCCTCCTCAAACAGATACATAAAAAGGCCCTGTGGTGTTCCTTTACCCTTAAGTATGCCAACTCAAGTCAATGGCTTAGCCTTACCTAACCAATACAGTGAATCTTCTTGTGTTTACAGTTGTACAGAGGTGTAGCAACACAATCATCTTTGTCTTATATTCTGGTCTGCTTGAGTGCTGTGCCTCAGCAGCTCAAGAAAAGTCACTTATTTGCAGAGGAACTGATGGCTGTCAGAAATGGCAACTGCATTATTTTTATAGTATAATATTTCCAAATCAGGTATGTAGCTTTGCCTGTCACTGCTGAGTCTGTATTCCAGGAGGTACAGTAGAGCAGATCCACTACCACATTTATTAGATCACCAAAATCCATAGATAACACACAAAAAAACCATGACTGTGTTATTAAACCCCTTGTGAACTTCACTGCAACCTCTGATTTGACTAAGACACTGAGAAGCAGGTATTTCATTCCTCAGCCTTCTGACATACCATTCCATCACTGTGTAACTGAATTGCTTTACTTGCAGTTTTTAATGCTTGTCCAATTTGTTTTTCAGTTTTTGTTTTTGGAAGGCTCCACATGATGCCTGAAGGATTGCATTCAGTCCTTTTTACAAAGTGGCAAAAGAAACATTTTCAGAAAAAAAAAAAAACATAGAAAAAAGGGAAAGGAAAGGAAAGGAAAGGAAAGGAAAGGAAAGGAAAGGAAAGGAAAGGAAAGGAAAGGAAAGGAAAGGAAAGGAAAGGAAAGGAAAGGAAAAGGAAAGGAAAGGAAAGGGAAAGGAAAGGAAAGGGGAAAGGAAAGGAAAGGAAAGGAAGGAAAGGAAAGGAAAGGAAAGGAAAGGAAAGGAAAGGAAAGGAAAGGAAAGGAAAGGAAAGGAAAGGAAAGGAAAGGAAAGGAAAGGAAAGGAAAGGAAAGGAAAGGGGAAAGGAAAGGAAAGGAAAGGAAAGGAAAGGAAAGGAAAGGAAAGGAAAGGAAAGGAAAGGAAAGGAAAGGAAAGGAAAGGAAAGGAAAGGAAAGGAAAGGAAAGGAAAGGAAAGGAAAGGAAAGGAAAGGAAGGAAATTTTTTACATGGTTATTATTAATTTTGCATGTCTCACAGTCTTCTTATACAAGTTGAAAAAAACAAACTCTAGGTTGTGATATATACATTTGAGCTATGGTTGGCAGTGAATTGGAAAATTCTAATGGATAGGATATTCCATGCGGCTCAGATAGACTCCCAGCAAGATTCACTGTCGTCTTACTGAAAGCCTGAAAGTATGTATGAAATGCTTAAGGCTGACAGGCAGGATGTTTGCTGTCACTGGCAGCAAGGAAGTAAAAACTGGTCTGAGGGAAAGGAAGGTTTAAACTCAGAATGAGGTTAACAAATCCAGAGGGTAGAGCTCAGATTTTAAACTGACAATAAGTATATTTTTTGGATGGCTTATCATTGTGTAGCTCCACATGCCCAAAATAAATAGTTTAAAGTTCATCATGTCTTCTGAAATTTATATTCTAGATACAAGAAGTTAAAAAAGAGGTATATAAGTGTGCAGATTACTTTGAATTAACAATGATAAAAGGATGGGCAAAATAAGTGGATTTTAAAAAAGGATTTGAAAGGAATATTGATCCTTTATCCACAGAAAGTGAGAAATTATTTCAAACACTGGTGTGGCATATAGATATATACAGACCCCAACAGTTTGGGAAAAGGGGTGAGAGTTTTGGGGGAAACAGATGCTTCAGCCAAGGCAAGTTACCAAACAACACAGAAAAGTAAAGAGCTTAAATTCGATGCGGGTATTGGAGGATGAAGTGTCTTTCCTGTCTGACAGCTTCAGGCTGACATAAAATGGAGCCACAAAACTTACTTTGGCTGTAGAGCTCTGAGCAAAATGTAACTTATTTCTACTGGCATGGAGGAGTCAAGTCTAATCAAGGGGAAGAGATGACTAAGAAGTGTGAAGATGTATTGACTTAGATGGTAAAGCACTATCTAATGCATCACTGGATAGATGACAGTGTATACCTGTGGATATATTTTATCAAGTATGTTGTAGTGTAAAAGATGGATTTTAGAAAAATAGTATAGACAATGAGTTAATGGGATGTGGAAAGAGCCTGGAAGGCAAGAAAAAATGACAAAGAAATCTGAAATAGCCCTCAAGTTCTGCTCTACAGAAACAAAGCAGAGGGGAAAATAAAACAGCATGGGCATGAAGAGAGAAGAGACAGCTCACTGTGACATCCGGAGAGAGTGAGATTAGAAGCTTTTAGAGATACAGGAGTGGGGGTTTAGTCTGTATCAGAAATAGAGGCAGGAATGCTTGAGCATTGAAAATAGCACTGGGCACTCTTCAGAGGAAAGAATTTATAGGAAGATGAGGGTAGGGATTGAGTTAAATAGATATTCAATAGATTTTATCCATTGACTCATCAATGAATGAAAGGAAGACGTGGATATAAGCACTGATAGATTCAACAGCAAGCTAAAATTTTTATGGACAATTATTATACAGTACATTTCTATAGTATGTGAGTACAGGGATTATCACATACTATGGGCTGTCAGGCAAACCAGATTCCTTGAGTCTTTTAGGCACCAAATTGAATAAGCTAAAGGGACATCCTGTTCTGAAGACAATCCTGCAGATCCCAGTCCCTTCACCCAAAGAACAGACTATATGAGCTAATCTCTCTGCAACGCTTATTCTCTGAGCTAACTTTTGCTTCAATATCCCATAGTCTCTTACTAGAGGTGTATAGCTAAGAGCTTGTCCCTTGCTGTAATAAAGTACCCTGGACATCACTGTTGTAATTGGATTGCACAGAGATGTAAACAAACTTTTTCTGGTGGTGAAAAGAAAATCAGTGTGTTTGAACAAAGCGCTTAGGCTTAATGAGAAAAATTTCATCTGATCTTGGCTAAATCTGGTCATGGTTTTCTTTACAGCACATCCTGTAGCTTCATCTAACAGAAACATGAGTAGGTTTTTCACAGAACCACAGAATCACAGAATGGTTGAGGTTGAAAGGGACCTGTGGAAGTCATCTGGTTCACCCCCCCTGTTCAAGTAGAGCCACCTGGAGCTGGGTGCCTAGAACAATTTCCAGGGCCATCTCCAAGGAGAGAAATTCCACAACCACTCTGGGCAGCCTGTGCCAGTGCTCTGTCACCCTCACAGTAGAAAACTGTTTCCTGATGTTCAGAGGGAACCTCCTGTGTTTCAGTTTGTGCCCATTGCCTCTGGTCCTGTTACTGGGCACCACTGAAAGGAGCCTGGCTCCATCTTCTTTGTACTCTCCCTTCAGATTTTTATATTCATTGATGAGATTTCCCTTGACCCTTCTCTTCTCCAGGCTGAACAGTCCCAGCTCTCTCAGCCTTACTCACAGGAGAGATGCTCCACTCTCTTAATCATCTTCATGGCATCTCACTGGACTCTCTCCAGTATGTCCATGTTTCTCCTTTAGTGGGAAGCCTGGAACTGGACACAGTACTTCTGGTGTGGTCTCACCAGTGCTGAATAGAGGGGAAGGGTCACTACTCCTGACTTGCTGGCAATGCTTTGTCTAATGCAGCCGATGATACCATTCACCACCTTTGCTGTAAGGGAACACTGCTGACTCTTCTTCAACTTCATGTCCACCACACCCCCCAGGGCCTTTTCTGCTGAGCTGCTTTCCAGCTGGGTGGTTCTCAGCATATATTGGTGCATGGAGGTGTTCCTTCCCAGGTGTAGGACTTTGAACTTCTTGTTGATGTTCATGAGGTTCCTGTCAGCCCATTTCTCCTGCCTCTTGAGGTCCTTTTGGATTGGAACACTACCCTGTGGCATATCAGCCATTGCTCCCTGTTTTTGTCATCTGCAATCATTTAGTCATTCATAATCCTGATGTGGAGAAGAAAAAAAGAAAAAGACCCTCCATGCAGTTGCATAAGTGTATGAATTATGTGGACCAATCATTTGCTGTAACCTTAACCCAGAAGGTGATGCTAGCCACCAAGTTGTGATAAACCTTCTCCATCCTCTTGCTCCACAGTGCCTGTGGCTTGTCAGAAGGTGGCAATACCAGAGGCGTGCAACCCTGAGAAGCTTTACATGATGAGGAGCAAGGAACAGCTTTTGTGAGAAGTATGCACTTCTGGGGAGATACCCTTTGTGTAACTTGTAATGGACCTGTGCCATGTATTGAAAGATGTTTTAACATGGCATCCTTACATATTTCTTCACAGAACTTACATAATAATATGTATTTGGGGTATCCTGCCAAGGTCCAAAAGCAATGAATTTTTATTGCATGATGTCCAAATAATTATTTTTTTTTTTTTTACAAATAGCATTGTTGGGTCCTTCATCTTCTAGTTAGACTAGGTTTAAGTTTTTCAGAAGAGGAAAAAGTCCATTTAGAAAGATGGCTAACTGTTATAGAGCAACTCTCAAACTCATGAGATTCTGCCATATAATTGATTATTTGCACGAAATCATGTGTCTGTGAAGTGCATGGTACTCCTGGGAAATAATGTAAAATAGATTAAGAGATTAAATGGAGAAAATTGGTTTTCACTAGCCTTATTACTAATCTTTTTCTAAGATAAGTGTTTCATTAAGACTTTCCACTGAACACCCAGACAGCAGCTTCCTGATCGATAAAATAACTCATTCTATAGAGAAGGCTTAGAAAAGTATGTATGGGTGTGTGGGACAAACAATTGGCTTATTCTTTTTAAAAAACAAAACAAAAAAAAACTTCAATAAATTTTGATAAATAAGCATTCATAAAATGAAAAAACATTTCTTATAAAGTGCTACCTTTGTTGCTTGTTTTTTTTTAAATGGTTTGTGTGCTGAACTTCATATATTGTCACACACAAAATATACTATAGGATCATTTATTTGCAGTAGAAACAATTCAGTGTGGACAAGATAAATCCAAAATTTGTCATCTTCAGCTCTGATTCTGCAGCCAGATTTACTAGCAGAAATCCAGCTAATAACTCTGAAGCTATTAATGGCTTCACAAACTGGTAGCCTTGACTGCATTTATATGGTTTTTAACAATAAAGAATTAAAACTATTTTTGCTGTTCAGTGGAATTTGTGATTTATGGGGTAGTCTAGTTTTGGTCTATTCTATTAATTGATGTTGATTGTATAACTAATGGAGATCGTTTTAGGCACACCATAAAGTCTGCAACATGTTATCTTACACTGTAATGCAATTAGGTCATGCAAGCTAAGCAGGATCTGTAGTGGGAGGGTTTAATAGCTGCTGTTGCAAATATCATCACTGCTTCTGCTTTCCAAGTTAATGCTAGATTAAAGACCTCATAAATAAATGCTTCATAGAAAGGAAGCAGACCAGGTACACTCACAGCTTTCAATTACCATGATGATGATTTCAACCTTAATCATCAGATTTCCTATAGACTTCAGAAAAGTGGCTGTAGGCAGAGTGACAAGAGGCCTCAGATGAATAGCTACATGTTGAGGTAACAGGCATTTCAGATCCATGAAGGTGAGTAGCATGGGATCTCTGTAAGCACACGGACTTATCTAAAGATGCTTTCAGGGGGCAGGGACATGCTACCATGTATCTCTGTGACCTGCCAAGTAAAACTAGTTCAATTTGGGTAGGGAACATCTCTCCAAAGCCTCCATACTTCTGCATGCATCTCTCCGTGGAAATCTCTGCTGTCCAGTGAGCAGCTGGAGCCTCATTTCATTAAATTGATGCACCATTATTCAAAGCGATAGTAGGGAGGGAGAAGGGATTACGATCTCTGTCTTGTAGCAGATTAGTTTCCAATTTTTTTAGGAGATGCTTATCTCATTTTGCTTCCAGCTTCAATTTACCTGTTTACTAACGTGTTTGGTGGTATCTGTTAGGTTATGCCAGAGATAATCTTGTAACATAAGCAAAATAGTTTCTCCCCCTGCCTTTTTTTTAAAAAAAAAAAAAAAAAATAAAAACATCAACAAAATGCCTGGATGATATGGCCAACCTGTCAGGTGTGGTGAATAGACTTTCTTATCCTTAGCATATGACAGACATGATGATCAATAAAGGCTTAAATGACCTTTTCCACTATTCTGTATGTCACTTATTATAAATAAACTCAAGCCATGGCAATAAAATGCTATTTGCTATTAAGTTTCTAATGGCAAAAAATGTTTTTTTAATTCTATATTTTTCCCAATAAATAGTGAAATAAACAAAGCTTAGTAGCATGGAGTGAATAAATCTTTAAAGACATCTTTGATCATTTTCTCTTGAACGTTTTAAGGTAAACTTCCAACCCACAGTTCCTCTGAAGAAACTGTAAAATATTGCTTCAGATTAGTGACAGAGGGCTTTCCTTTTTTGTGTTGTAAATCAAACAAAATCATAAAGGTATGGTTAATAAATAAAACAGTTATTTCTGTTGAATGCAATACATGGACAGGAAGGAACTTTCCTCGATATGGTCAAGAATAAGTTCAATAAGTCTGAATGTGCGCTTTCATCATCTGTTTTTCTCATTTTTACAATACCAGTAACTACAGTGTAGTTTGGGGAGGAAAAGGAATTTTAGAGTTTGGAGGAAAAGAAGTACAGTAAAAGAGCTGCTCACTACAAAGTTTACACTTCTTTGCAACTAAAGTTCAAACAAGACTGACTGCTGATTTAAACTTTTAGTTGGTCCTATGTACTAGGAGCAAAGTGAAGCATTTTTACTGAGAAGAAAAATAACCAAAATATCCACAATATCTTAAATAAAATAAAAATGCAAATAATAGATATAAAAACTCCATGACAGGTTAAAAAATAATTTAATTTTTTATTCTACATTTTATATAAATTCCTAGTTTTGCCCCCTTGTAGGTACACTAGCTCTCTTATTTTTAAATATCTCTTGAAATCCAGAAATAAGTTTTATGGTAAGTCTTGTGTGATGGCACATATACCACTTTGCTCAGACTGATTCCTTTAGAGCATCTACCTTGCAATGTTACTCTGAATCACCTTTTGCAGAGGCTTCTTACCACCAGTGATCTTAGGAATCACTTAGAGCTCAGGGAAACTGACAGTCTAACTCAGCAATGATATGAAACACTATTGTAAATGCTCCTAAAATCTCCAGTACCCTATGGCTTTCTAATGAATCATGATGTAAATAGATTTAGTGACCCTTAGTGACAAGAGATATGGAATCTTTTCAAACAAGGCTCCCATGAATGACTACAACAAAGGAGCACATAATAACTTTGTTGACTGATACATGAAGTCCTAGCTCCTGAGGTGACACTTTCAGTTACTCCTCCATTACTGGGTTGGCAATGTATATTGGATGTATGCCCCGTTGTTTGAGTACTCACTGGAGTTGCTTTTCATTGTCTTCTTAGAATGATGTTCACTTGACCAAACACAGACACCTATGATGTGAATGTCTGAGCTAGTCACACTTAGGCTCTGTTTAGAGCCAATGCAGAAAAGTAAGTATTTGTACACTGTGATTCATCTCACTGAAAAGTCACTGTCTAAAATATATCAGATGAATTGTGCACTAAAAATGCCCATTTCTCTTCACTGGCTACAAAAACAGCCTGAGATGGTTGACTCAGATACAGATACCAAAAGGGAGGAGTTCCATTCACAATTTCCCTTAGTAATTTCTTTGTCTCTTTTGCTGCCTTTTTAGGGACAGCACATAAACAATATGCCACTGTCTCCAACTCCAAAGTATGGACTACAGCATGGACCTACACCTTTCCTGAGCACAGAAATGTCCTAATTCTGACAATAACACAAGGTCAGATCCTAGATTGTCCCCCGCTATGACACTATGGCTGGCACAACTTGCCTGCAGTAGAATGCTGCAAGTTATCTTCCATTAAAAAACTTGAGTTTGGTTGTCTATCCCAAATAAGTTCCCTTTATGCATCTCACAAGCCAGTTCTTTGGCTCCAGGTATCAGTCTCCACTGTTTCCCCCTGGCTTTATCCAGAACAGAGTTTTGCTGCTGCTAGAGTTCTTGCTCAATAGATTCATCACAGTACAACTCACAGATGACAGTCTATTACCTGCATGCCTCACAGTAGGATCCTAACAGCTTTACTGCAGGATATTTGGAAGTTGAAAGAGTTACCCATTAAAAGGCTTAACAGCGACAGTGGACTCATGCCCTCAAGTTGTGTTAATGGAGGAAGTAATCTATGGTCTGTCTGTATCTTTGACTCACCCACACTACCTGACAAGATCAGAAACTCAGTTCATTCAATGCATTCAAATGAAGCACCTGATTTTAGATGGAATAAATTCTCTGTATGGCAGGACAGTAAGGCAGAGAGCTGTTTCATTTTGATGCAGTAACTGAACTGAGATTCTGATCTTGCCATGCACTGTGGGTGAATCAAAGATACATATAGACTCTTCAGCCTAAAGGTAGGACATCTATTGTACACATCATTCACCCTAATTCTTTTAAGTCCTCAAAGCAATATGATACCTTTTGTGTAAGACTTTGGTATTCACCAGAGAGCTTGAAAAGTTGACATTTTGGACCATAATCTTGAGTCTCAGCTACTTTTTCCAGAAGAAGCCTCAAGGTGTTACACTGGGGTAAGGCATGGAGTACACCAGCACTATGTGTGCCCGTATTGTCAACGGTATGGTGATGCATTTTGGCTCAAAGTTTTGTGGTTTTTTTGGGGGTGTTTCATTCACACTGAGGATGAGATGCTGGTTTTAGATTTACATGTTCTTACCTGGAATTGGGGAAGTTTTGGGTTGATTCTTGCTAGTTTCTGGAATAAACTTTGGATAGTTCATACTGTTGTTAATGCTGGATGCCAGCTAATTCAAAAGAAGCAATGTTTAAACAGGGCATTAGTATGATGTCTGATTTTCTTAGACGCCATCAAAGATGCATAGCATTTTGATGACTAGTTTTACTTTTATTAAAGGTACAGATACAGCAATCTGGTATCATCTTCCTGACATAAATCTAAATAAATAAACTCTGTTGGAAATATGATGTAAACACTCAAGGTGTATGTGCATATTAGCTGGTCAACATAGTTTCTATAAAGTTTATTAAGATCTTACTGGTCTGCAAAAGTGAGAACTGTCTGATTTAATTCTATCCTTCTCAGTGTTAGATTTCTGTTTAGATTAGATTCTGAACTTTTTCTGTAGTCAATGGGCAGATATAGAAACTTCCAGAGGCCAACATATCTTTCCTAAGCATGTAAAACAAGCAAGCTGAATTCAGTTATTTGCACTAATGAGAGAGTGAGAGAGCACAAGAGCAAGAGCAAGAACTTCGGTTTTTACATATCTAAAATGAAGTGACATGAATATTATCTACTTCAGTATTTGGCAGCCACATCTCTAGGACCAGTAATGACTTTACCAGACAGATGAAAAAAGAATGTTCTATAGGCTTCCAATTGCTGGACAACTCCATGCAAATAAGTATTTGCAAGATATCTACAAAAAAGAGGAATTAACATTATTTCTTGGCTCTCTGGTGGTAGAAAATTCTAAGCCAAACTAAAGAAAAAATGTTACTGAATATGAATAAAATGAATTCAGAAATGCTAATTTTCCTTACTTGCACACCTGCTTAGCAATTTGGAGCTAAGCAAATGCACAAAACCATTAACTCCTTAGACATACTTTTTCACCTCCTTTGTTAGTGCTGTTATATCTTTTCAAAGTTGTATCTATGTCAAAGTAGTATATGTGCAAAAATCAAACCCCAAATGTAGAATATAAGTGCAGGAAAATTGTTTTGTTTATTGATTTATTCAGTGAATCTCTATGACAATAAAGGGATTGAGTGAAGCATTATCTTACAGAAGCACCAGTTTAGGACACTTATAAGTTTAAGCCTTTGCAGAAAAAAAAAAAAATATTTTTTTAAATGGATTGGAGTCTACCTAATAAAGGAAATAAACCACACAAACTGCAAAGAAAATTGGGGTCCTTGCAAACTCATTTTCTGGTAGATCTGAGTTCCTTACTGCTAACCATGTACATCAAAGGAGGAACTTGGCATCTGTAGTACTCCTGAGATGCATGAAATCCCAGGAAAGAACAAACGAATTGCGTTCTCCACCATGTCCAAAAATTATGGGTTAGCTTTGTGGTTTTACTGGACCTCTGAGGTTCAGCTGAGTATTTACCCTCACGGACTATCACTGAAGAAATTAAATCAGCCTATTTAATTTTTTCTGGACAGTGTACACAGCAGTGACTGAAAACATGAAAGGGACCAAATATCCTTTGGATTTGAACATGGTATATGGATTCCATGGAATTCCAAAGAGGTCAAAGGAATTTGGAGAATTTTGATTTACACCAAAATATTCCAATCCAAAATAAAAAAAAAAAGAAAAACCCTATCAATTTTACTAAAGAAATTTTGATAATAACATGGGGTAAGGTGAAAATGCTTATATTAGACCTTTTGTTTTAGAAGATGAAGTAAGCTGTCCAACTGACTTCAGTGAGCTTAAAATCAAGTACTTAAAGCTTATCTTTCCTTTTTTTTTTTTTTTAGATTGAGGCTAATGGGAGCAGATCATAGCTAAACAGAATTCATTAGGAAAAGAGTTATAGTATGACAGGTGGTATGAATTCCATGTTTCTAATGTTAGAAGAAAAGAAAAAATATCACCAAATGGATTTTTGCATAATTTAACCTCTAAGGATTTCAAGATTAAAAAAAAAGGAACTCTTCTTCACATACATGAGAGCTTCATTTCAAGATACTATCGTGTTTAATCAAAACTTTTCTGTTCCACTTTCTGGAAATTTTCATTTTCTAAAAGAAATTATTGTCTATTAAGAATTATTAGAGTCCTTCAAGAATTTATCTCAAACCTGAATATTAGAAGAAAAAAAGTATCTGGCCTTCCATATTATTATATATTTTGAAGAGATAAAATTATTTTTAAAGGAGTAAAACCAACCAGAACTTCTCTGGTATCTATATCCTACATTTGCAGATATCACATTCACAAAACAATTTTTTCTGGTTTTTCCTTTGTGGGCTTTAAAATACAGGGTGAAAAAAACAAGTGATGAATACCCATCATAATATAATCTATTGTGGACCTTACTGTTATCAGTCAATTGCTCTGCAGGAAGTATATCTTGAACCTCAGAAAAGATCAGGTATATGAAATCACTCTTTTGAACCCTTCCCCAAACTTTTGATTCTACTCAAAAAAGAAAGTGATCTATTGTGCTAAATCCACCACTCAATTCACTCCAGCTGCACACAATAAGAACATACCCCATCAATCTGGACCCTGAATCTGATGGAAGATATGAAGCTTAGATAAGTACTGTGTTTGTATAAGTGTACAGATACTGATTTTGCAGAAGAGTTATATGATGCAGTAATGTTTCAGAGAGGCTTAAAGACTTTCAGAATTCCAAATAATTAAGGTCTATTTCACAGAATCGTAGAATGGTTGAGGTTGGAAAGGACCTCTGGAGGTCATGTGGTCCAGCCAAGCAGGGCTACATAGAGCCCGTTGCTCAGGAACATGTTATGGTAGGTTGACCTTGGCTGGCTGCCAGGTGCCCACCAAGCTTCTTTGTCACTCCCCCTCCTCAAATGGACAGGGGGACAAAATACGACAAGAAAAGATTGTGGGTCAAGATAAGGACAGAGAGATCACTTACCAATTACTGTCACAGAAAAAACAGACTGACCTTTGGGAAATTCATTTAATTTATTCCCAGTCAAGTCAGAGTAGGATAATAAGAAATGAGAACAAATCTAAAAACGACCTTCCCCCCACCCCTCCCTTGTTCCCAGGCTCAAATTCACTCTTGACTTCTCTACCTGCTTCCTCTGAGGGGTGCAAGGGGATGGGGAATGGGGGTTGCAGTCATTTCATAATGCTTTGCCTCTGCACTCCTTCCTCCTCATGCTCTTCGCTTGTTCCAGTGTGGGGTCCCACCAATGGGATATAGTTGTTCATGAACTTCTCCGACCTAGGTCCTTCCCATGGGCTGCAGTTTTTCAAGCACTGCTCCAGCATGTGTCCCTTCCACAGGGTGCAGATATTCAGGAATGGACTGCTCCAGCCTGGGTCCCCCACAGGGCCACAAGTCCTGCCAGGAACCTGCTCCACTGTGGGCTCCTCTTTCCACAGGCCAGAGTTTCTGCCAGGAGCCTGCTCCAGCATGGGGTCTCAGCTTCCTTCAGGGCACATCCACCTGCTCCAGTGTGTGTACTTCATGGGCTGTAGGGTGGGTATCTCCTTCAGTGTTGATCTCCACGGGCTGCAGGGGGAAAACCAGTATAACCATGATCTTCACCATGGGCTGCAGGGAAATCTCCAGGAGGTGCCTGGAGTACCTCCTTCTTCTTCATCACTGACCTTGGTGTCTGCAAAGTTGTTTCTCTCACATACTCTCACTCTTTTCTCTCAGTTGCTGTTGTGGAGCATATCTTACCCCTTCTTAAATACGTTATTACAAAGGCACTGCCAGTGTTGCTGACTGGCCCAGTTTTGGTCGTCTTGGGTCTGTCTTGGAGCTGGCTAGAACTGGCTCTGTCCAACATGGGGGCAGCCTCTGGTGTCTTCTCGCAGAAGCCACCCCTGCAGCCCCACAGCTACCCAAATCTTGCCACACAAACCCAATACACCTGTCCAGATGACTTTTAAGTATCTGCAGGGAGGAAGATCCACAACCACTCTGGGCAGCCTGTACCAGTGCTCTGTCACCCTCACAGTAGAAAAGTGTTTCCTGATGTTCAGAGGGAACCTCCTGTGTTTCAGTTTGTGCCCATTGCCTCTGGTCCTGTTACTGGGCACCACTGAAAAGAGCCTGGCTCCATCTTCTTTGTACTCTCCCTTCAGATTTTTATATTCATTGATGAGATTTCCCTTGACCCTTCTCTTCTCCAGGCTGAACAGTCCCAGCTCTCTCAGCCTTACTCACAGGAGAGATGCTCCACTCTCTTAATCATCTTCATGGCATCTCACTGGACTCTCTCCAGTATGTCCATGTTTCTCCTTTAGTGGGAAGCCTGGAACTGGACACAGTACTTCTGGTGTGGTCTCACCAGTGCTGAATAGAGGGGAAGGGTCACTACTCCTGACTTGCTGACAATGCTTCATCCAGTGCAGCCAGACTGGGGAGACAGCTGAACAATGTTTTTATGACAATCTTTTTCTAAAGAAAAGTTCTGATATGAGTGAATAGAGCATTTGCAGAAAATTAATGTTATTACACTAAGAAATTGATGAATTTTAGTTACTGTACTAGTTACATGGCTGTGCATTTATGTCAGGATGGATGTATGTCATTGTCTGACGTCCAGATTGTCAGAAAAAGTGGCACAGCACATTATGATTTTTTTGAATTGTCTTAAGATGAAAAAATCCCACACCTGTGCAGTAGAAAGAATTTGTTTCAGTATTTATTTTACATTTCAATCTTACATCTTAAGTATCATACAAAACCTGGTAGTCAGCAATAAGAAAACTGTTGAGGATGTGATCCAAAAGGTATTGAGCAGGAGATGACAAGTTGTCATTTTACCTGAAAAGTATTTTCTAGAACAGGAATTTTTCCATTGTTTCTATTCTATTATTTTTCAAGCTGTGGATTCTGGGACTTGTTTGAAGACCACTGAGTCTTCAACTGACATCTGTGTATCTCATTTAGGACCACAGTATCTTAACAGTTAACATCCATTTAGTGTGTAGAACGTAATACAGATTGTTTTGCTATTCAGTAAGGCATTTTATAGAAATTATGGCATAGTAGTTGGAAATGGCAGGGCATAATAATATCAAGGTGGTAGAGAATTTCAAAAGGGTTGTTTTTCTTTCTATAAATAATTTAGATATTGAACTAAAAAAACCCTGAACTTTATTTACATTAAATTTACTGATTCACTAACACTTCTTTATGGTCCTAAGAATACCAGCCTAGCAGAATACTGAAAATCAATGCTCTTTTTCTTACGTTATTCTATGACCAAAGATACAGGGAAAAATTAGTACAAATTTAGAAGAGTTTGTCCAAATGTTCTTCTAATGTAATTCTAGATGGTGAACTTGTCCTTCTCATCAGTAAAAGATAAGAGCTTGTATTGTTTGCTGCTAGGATTTCAAATTGCTGACAAATTCTCCCCATGAGTGTCTTATTTCCTAAATCAGCAAAGGTCCAATGAATGTGCCAAGGACCTCAGGTCTCTTTCTACAATAGAAACGTGAGCTGTGTTCTGATAAAACCTAATTCTTTTGGAAACTCACTGTAAAATTACTCTGTGACAGTAATTCTGTATGATCCTCTGTATATCTGCCACTAAGAAAAGGAAAGATTAGAGAAATGTAGCCAGTTCATCTCTCTTTTCCTTGTAGAGGTGTAGTGGTGTTCAGGCAGGTAAAAATGTGGAATTAAGAGGGTTTTAACCCTTTTATTACTGCTGGCCAATGTAACTTCTTTATCAGAGGGCACAGTTCAGATCACATCTTGCATTTAGGCTGAGTCTGAATCCTAAACTTTTGACATATTATTTCAGTTTAAACTTGTCACTTGCTCTTCCAGGACATATTATCTTCTCTATTTATAGAATAACATCTTTTTAGGTTTATGTCACTTGACTTTAGTTGTCTTATCTAAACTAGCTGATTGAGGCTCCCTATACAGTCAACGCGTACTGACTAACAATTCCCAAAGGTGATTCATTTAAATTGCCTTGACAGCAGTTGTAAAAGGGGAATGCATGCTCCTTCAAAGTGTCTTTCTCTTTATTTACTGACTATAGAAATAACCTTTGTAACTAGTTTAGCCTAGATCCCTAACTTTTAGATAGTTAAAAATAGCTGGAATAAACACCAGTCTGTTGCTACTACTATCAGCCAATAATCTATCAGTAGGCAGTATAGTCAATTGTGTTTCCCAAAATGTTCTTAAAACTTTTCTAACATCAAAAGCCTATCTGAAAATCTAACTGTGCCAATATTTGTCTCTAAAATAATACTAAAGGAGAAAAAATCAGATACATAATAATGTTTATTTCAGAGGTTTGAATATAATATTTCTACTCCTGATTTCCTATTTCCAAAGGCTAACATCCTGCTTCTCAATTTTAGTGAAATATAAGAGAAGTCCTGCCAGCCCACCTTTAGCTAAAACTGATCAGCAATGGAAGACCCACAAGCTTAATGAAAATCTGCAATTCTCCATTGACTTGGGCCCATATATCCCTGCACATCCAAAGCAGTGTGGAGAAAAAAAAAAAAAAAAACCCACAAAAAATCCCAAACAACAAAAAAAAAACCCCTAAAACCCTGGAAGATGTGTGAACAAAACCCAGCTAAGCAGAAATACGTTCAATATTCCAGTGCCCAGTCACTCAATAATTGCAGGAGGGAATGCACATGTGGGCACACAATACTATCAGGCTTCCAAAAGCTATGCTTGTGTCAGGAAGGACACAGCATCATATGGGGTGGTGATCTGAGCCATAATGTCTGTAGAGTTTCAGAGGAAGCACTACTAATGCATGGCTGAAAGCTTACTTCGAAGCAAGCTGTGCCAGAATATACTTTTTCATTGGAGCTCTAGAGGCCATGGACACATCTTCATCAAAGGCAGACATAATCTCTTTGGAAAAGAAAGTATTCACAGTATTGATGATGATCAATATTTTTGTACTGTAAATATTTAGCAACCAAATTTTATGACTGGCTCTTGTGCGTGTGGATGAAGGAAGTGGGGCTAACCATATCTGCAAATGCAGCCAGGCAATCCCACTGTGACTCACTGATTTGTATATTAGAAATATGTGACTCAGGCATATAATTGTAGTAAATTAGAGGAAATGGCTGAATTGCCTGCAACTGGAAAATCAGGTAGATATCGGGCTTATTCCATTCTAAGTTTGCAGTTGTTACTTTTATATAAATCCTTAATGTAGAGAATAAGTAAGGGGGGAAAAGCCATAAAATTCTGGCTTTGTTAGTTGTCACTGATGGAAGTAGATATGATAGCGAGAGGGGCATATATTTTGTACTGGAACCTTCTTAGAAATCTTTGCTGGCAAAATTTTTGCATGTATATGGTTGGGGTGTTTTTAATTTTTTACCATGGAATTTTGGAGACAGACGCTTAAAGAAGAGTTGTGAGATGACAAGGAAAATGCTGCAATTGTTTCTGCTCTTCTTGGTGACTTCCAGAGCATGAAACCAAAAGCCAGAATACAGCTATAGTTTTAGGTCCCACCAGCTCTCAGTATGACATAGTATCTAATTGTTGCTCAGCATGTGTGTAGCTTTTTTTAAATTTGGGTTTGGGAGGAGAGGTCGAAGAGTTTCCACTACTTTTATACCATTCAGTGTTTGAGCTGTAATAACTATTGAGGTTCTCACATAAAATCACTGTTTCCTATGGCACTTTTTAATACATCTGGACTGCAATTAGATAGCAGCCTAGGCTTTCAATGTCCTT
This sequence comes from Morus bassanus, assembly GCA_031468815.1. Lineage (NCBI taxonomy): Eukaryota > Metazoa > Chordata > Aves > Suliformes > Sulidae > Morus > Morus bassanus. The sequence goes on along the minus strand of CM062571.1, from coordinate 37,663,268 downwards.
TTGACCTCTGATTGTACAAATCCTGTAACACCAATATGATATAACCTTGTAACAACAGTAGGTGAAATGACATCTTTCTGGGATTCCCTTTAACTATGTTAATACATTATTTCAAAGTGTTACTTAAAAAGTTGGGCAGTTTGTTACTTAAAGGCAGTATATACCAGCAAGTTTATGTGCAGTAAACAGCCCAGTTATTTTTCATTAGCATATCTACAGAAACAAAGATGAGTAGCAATAAATTACAGGTTATACATTATCTGCATTTTTGTATTGTTTTTTTTCATTAATATTTCAGGTTCTGTAGCTCAGTAGCACATAGTGCTTTTTATTGCTTGTTGATTCTGTTAAATTACGTGAAAACGTAGTATGTTTTTCTATACTGGCTTACAGTGTGCAATGACTTATAAAGAAGTGCAAAAATGTAAATTATTTAAATAGTTAGATCCTTCCATTTTGTTTTGATCCAATGCCTACTTCTACACTCTCAATTTTTTCATAGTGGGAGAGAGTTCAAGTACAGAACATGTATCAACAGGCACAATAGTGAGACTCATTGCTAAAATATGATTGAATTCAGCATGATAAGTTATTCTTTAAATGCTGTTGTGCATTTTTATTGCCTAGTTAAGCAGTAAAATGAATGTGTCATTGGTTATGGATATAAATATATCTCAGCATGTTTTTGCTGGTATGTCAAGAAGAAAAATACTGCTTCTTAGATTCTGTGATTTTCACATAGGAAAAACCCATAAAGCCAGATTGTCTAGTTGTGACTATTTAAAGGGACTTTCAGCAGTAGTGCTATGCAAACCAAAGGAAAAATCATTCAAAGACAATGCTCATAGGATGAATGCAATGCATACTTGTATGCACGCACAATTATGTCTAATAAATTAAACATTCTACTCAGGATGGTCATATCTAAGCCTATAGAGTTGTGTGTAACTGTGGGAGGGTCATGCATCATATAGAGCTGTATAAGATATTAGAGGGATCATATAGTACTTAAAAGGACTAGATAATAGAAATATATTTCAATTTTTTCTATCAAAAATGTATTGAAGAATATCTTACATATCCATTAAATATAGCACATATTCAACATTTCTTTAAAAATTATTTTCTATATAATAACATCTTTCTTGGAAACTAATAGTTAACTAACATAAAGCTTAGCCTGCAAAATGGGACTTTAAGAATTGGAGTACAAGGAAGGAGAAGGAACTACTAGCAATGTTGTTCCAATTGTGTTGTCTAAACAAATGTAACGAAACCATAAAAATGTCTTTTGCTGAATCTGCTCACAATCAAAAAGCCAAGCTACTGGACGTGAAAGTGTTTCTAAGAGTCTGAAACAAATAGTAAACTTTAACTATATATGATTTGGGGACTGTATTTAACTTGTGCTAATCAACTAGTTTGAGAACCAGTACCTGTAGAAAGACTAATAGCAAGGCAGGGGTAATATTTACTTATGTCCTTCAGGATGGGTGGACAAGTAGTTACCACATGTAGAGTGTATTAACTATCAAGAAGTAGGAAATATATCATAAATTCAGTATCGCCACTAAGACCATGATTTTGGTGACTAATAAAATGATAAATTTAAGTTCCCAAGCTCACATTTTGAGGGTGTTTTGAAAGAATTAGTGTGGTGATATCTCTTATGCTAATTTAAAACAGCACCCCTCACTGCGACATTCAGCCAGTGTTTACACTGGAGCAGTACAGCCATCTAGGCTAGCACCCACCTGCTCCATAACCTGCTGGGATGAGACTGCAAGACCTGCTCATACCGGAGCATCCAAGGTGTTCCTGAACCTACAGCTAGACTTATCAGAAGAGAAATTGAAGCCGGTTATGTTTTTAGACAAGAAGAAGCTCAAAACAAGACAGAATAGAAATAAAGGACTTTGGAAACAAACACTCATAGACCCTCTGCATCTGTGAAATCTCTCAGATTAGCAACATTTAGTAGTTCACTGCTTGCAACAGACTGCACAATCACTTTGGTTCCCCAGGAAAAAAATCTCCCTAATCATCCCCAAGACCAATCTATGAGTCTGCCCCCTGTCAGTGCTGTGGGGTCCCTGTTACCTGTGTCTGCCTCTCCCTCCACCACCTCAGCTTTCTTGTAGGCCCTTCTCCCACATAAGTATGATCAACTGCTTTCAGAAAAAGATCAAAGTTATTCTCCTTCCACAAGGACATTTACCTTATGTAGGCAGCTAGGAAGGACAACCAGAAAACCTCCCTCATCCTTGTTCAGACCCAGCATTTGAACAGAGTGCTCATTAACATGCAAACTATGAACAAACAGGTAAACCTGATTCTACATGACTGCAAACCTGCCTTTCAATTAGAGAGTTATGAAACAGGATATGTTAACTATTAGAGATAGAATAGAATAGAATAGAATAGAATAGAATAGAATAGAATAAAAAGTTAAATAGTAGTTTAGTAATGAATTACAGTTATACAGGCAGCCTGTATCAATTTAACATTAGTTAAGCTTAGAAGTTAGATTATCAGGTTGTACTGAAGCTACAAAATAAAAAGGAGTATAGTTTTCCACAAACAAACCTTAAAAAGAAACAACTTGATTGCCAAGTCACCTGTAAATGTGTTTTTTTAATCATTTTGAATTAAGACCAAACCATAAAATATTATCTTATTACATTGTGTAGAGTAATATATTTCATATTATCAGAATAATAAAGAGATTTTATCATAGAGATTACATTCCTCTGACCCTGAATGTCTACTCAGGCAGACATTCCCACCTGCAGAGGTCCAAGATCTTTCTGAAGCTTAATCATTCCCCTAAGTAAATTTCTTTATGATATTTATCCCTCATCAGTGCTTTTTTAAATGTTCTTTACTTTTTATTTTTTCTCTTATATTTTTAATATTTATTCTGTACCAGCATAATCATATTTGAATGAATTTTATGTTATTGTTGCACACAAATTTACCATCAGAGCCACAGAGATGATGAGGGGACTGGAGCATCTCTCTTATGAGGAAAGACTGGGAGACCTGAGTTTGTTCAGCCTGGACAAGTGAAGACTGAGAGGGGATCTTATCAATACTTATAAATATCTGAAGGGTGAGCGTCAAGAGGACGGGACCGGTGTCTTTTCAGTGGTGCCCTACGACAGGACAGGGGGCAATGGGCACAAGCTGGAACACAGGAAGTTCCACTGAAGCATAAGGAAAAAATTCTTTGCTGTGAGGGTGACAGAGCACTGGAACAGGCTGCCCAGAGAGGTTGTGGAGTCTCCTTCCCTGGAGACATTCAAAACCCACCTGGATGCAGCCCTGTGCACCCTGCTCTAGGTGTACCTGCTCAAGCAGGGGGGTTGGACGAGATGATCTTCAGAGGTCCCTTCCAACCCCTACCATTCTGTGATTCTGTGATTCTTTTGAATAGGCAGCACTACAGCCCTTTTGCTGGTCTGTTAGCAGTAATATTATCATTACATTTGAATGCAATCATAATGTTAATCTGTGAAAAATATTCTCCTGATGCAGAAAAGCAGTCAGACTTATAGCTATATGCTATATGGCAGGGGGTTTGGAACTAGATGATCTTTAAGGTCCCTTCCAACCCAAATCATTATATGATTCTAAAATTGTGTGATACTTTTCCAGCTAGCTCATTATACTAAAGCTATGTTAGCTACTGTTGCTATTTTTAAAAATTTTAGGAACAAATGCCATTCACTCTGAAATATTCCACCAAAAAGCAACATAGTTAAAATTCATATTCCTGAAGTATTTGCTGACAAGATGTTTTAATTAGGGCAACAACAAGCTATTCAGCTATATTTGGATATAACACTAGTTTAATTCACACTTGTCTGCTAAATACACCCACGGTACACCTATGTTTTTGCTTAGTATCAGCTTTTATTTTAACATTTTACACTGCTGTATATAAATATCGAAAGGAAAGGTGTAAACTAATCTGGAAGGAAGGGGCTGATTCATGACAGAACAGTTCCAATTTTAAGCAAGTGTAGAACCAACAAATGAATTGCTTCCTAACTATTGCTGTGAAAATAAATTGCAATGAATAATTTATCTAACACATTTGGCCTATTTTTATATTTTTTTTTCTGTTTGGAGAAGAGAAATTAATAAATTATGAATTCAACTATTTTAAGATATTTGCAATGATTTTTATTTCTTTGACTTGATTAAAATTTTTCCCTGGGAATACTTACCATTTTTATCATGTTTGTTATAACTTCTGAGATGTCATAAAATGTTTCTTTGTCCAGTTGATAGGTATCTAAACATTTCTTGCTGCAGTTTGAATTCTAAACCTCATATTTTTCATAGTGCTGAATCTGTTAAATTTAGTCAAAAGAATATTCAAATAAAACAACATGGAAAAGTGTAAGTCTAACTGAAGTAGATATATACAAAAAAGTGGATTTCTATGAACACTTACAGTGTTCTTTATACAGTAATCTTTATACAGTGCTTATCAGTCCTGAAGACACTCTTAATGATAAAAATAGAATTTGGAAATAGGATTGAGAAAAATAGGTTTGGGAAAAATTTTCTTCAATATTTCAAGATAAGGCTTTTTTCTTGTTTGAATCTTCCTGTACTGTTTTTCAGCATTACGATTTCAACCTTTCATTGCTGAAAGTAAATTCATTATTTCTTTTTGTAATTCTAAAAGTGCAACCAAATGGATAACTTTGCTCCCAAAAGAGAAGCTGGCAGGTTGACTCTGAGTTCAGCTGCTTCTTATTGACACCAAACTAAAACCATATTTTCTCTTGCTGAGAAGTAAACTGGGAGGCAGGTGTCTCACTGTGACCCATAAAGTTTGTTAATTATGATCCCCATGTTAAAGTTGACCACTGGTTTTTAGCCAAAATTTCAAAATAGCCTAAGCAATTTCTTTGAATGGAAAAAATATGCACTGAAAATTGAACATTGGTAAATCCCTCAATATTGCAACCCTCAGAAGCAGGTCAATGTCGTTTCCCAATGTGACAGTCTCTCTTCAGAAGTTAATTTGTAGGCATTTCTAACTGTATGTATCAGTGTAAGAAAAAAATGTGCAAACACACATACACAAGGTAATGATTAATTAATTCAGTAGAGATATTGATAAGACATCAGGTCAGCTAGCAGACCGTTTAGGCTGACTGTTTAGCATTTAGTCTCTGCCGTGTAGTGGAGTCAAAATACATTATTATATTTGCTTAAGTGGATACAAGACAAAAAAAATTGTCTGTACTGTTCTTTGCTCCAGAAAACTACATTTTTCAAACAGGCTCCACTTCTTTATTACTTTATAAAATAGACAATTATTTCTGAAGTTTCTCACCCAACCTCTGTATTCTGCATGCTTAGAAAACTTCATAAAACCATCAATACTTTCATATTTGCATATATTGGCTTGTAAGCCTCCTCCTTGTACTGTACTTGGTTTATAAATGGCTCCATATTTTTATAGAATATAATGACAAAAATTACTATCTAAGAAATGCAGATTAAGAAGTGGGAACATTGTGGCAAACAACAAGAAACTGAAGGTGATATGTGAGCTCAGTTTTCAGTTTGATGGATTTCTATTGTATATATAAGGAACAGTTATGTCCCTCCTTACAAAAAGTGTTCTACATTTCTAAAATGAATAACCTTTGAGGTTGAATGAAAAGCAGAACATCTTTATAAGTGTACATGATTTTAGCCAAGAAAAATGGGTCATGGGAGTTATTTTTCTGTCATACTAAAAGTGATATTTTAATTCAGAATTATCAGAATTAAAATAAGCTTTACACTGCTCTGTCATCTTACAGTGTAGCTCAAGATTTTGATAGCTGTGAATCAGGGACTTGATCTAATTATTTCAAAGGCAAGATCTAGAGCACAAAGCAGAAGATAAAAAAACAAAGGAAAGAGAAACATGAAATAGATTGAAGATGGAGAGAAGCAAAAAATGTACTTAGATTAATTGAAAGGTTAATTACTGAAAGACTTCCTCCGTGCAGCATACTGGTAATTAGAAAGTCTGAGCGAAGCATGATTTCATTTAACACTATGCAAAAAGTCAACATGACATAGTAAACTGCTTGATGCTTGATTCTTCTTGTGTTTGTGAAACGTAAAACTTGGTATTTCATTTCACTCTGGAGTAAAAGAAAGCTCCTTTTCCTTTTTCTTTTTTTTTTTTTTAAATAGACAAAAAATGAGGTAAAAAAATGAGAGATTGGTAGAGATGAGACCAATTAGACACCATGGGTTAGCATTCTCCACCACTGCCACCTCAGCTCTGATCTGTGAAGTGCAGTGGGCACGGGAGAGAACGGCGCTGTACAGTACGACTTTTGGTCACCTCAAGAAGAATCTTGTGGTGTCTTTTACAAAGTATCATGTCTCCTTGAAACTTACATTTCTTTTCCAACATTTTGAGAAAAGTGTTGTTCTCATAAGAATGGAAAGTAGAATGTTAAAAATGTTCCATAACAACACGATTTTCAGTGGAGCGCCAGGCTGTTCTGCTTATGTCCCGCCAGAAACTCCTCACTCCTTCTGATTCTTGGACACACTCTCAGTGAACCAGTATCAGCACAGGTGGGAAGCTACTGACAAAAAGAAAAATGTGTGTGGAGCCCAGAAACTGCATCAGTTTGGAACCTCCTGGGTATACCTCAGGGACTGGAGGACTGTCAAATTGCTGATTTCCAAGGAGCTATAGAAATGGACAGAAAGGAAACAATATTCAATAATGAATTTGAGGGAGTCTAGGACTGGAAGATCATGAGATTCAAGTCCACATTTTTGGTGGAAGTATAAATTTAATAAGGAATTTTGATGGGAAATATTTTTTATAGGATAATCAAAAAGACAGACTGGAGTTATGAATGTAGTATCAGGTCTGGACAAGGCATAAAACCAAAAATTAACTCCAGTGTCACTACCTCCCACACTTTGAGCCATGAAGGTAGTACCCTGAAATTGGCTGACAGTAACGTCAACAGAAACAGCAACGCTTTCAACCATTAGGAAAGAATTCATTCTGTGGTTTTAGTCACCTAAGCGTTAGTCATGTAATCTAAGCTACTGACATAGGTACTCATTATAAAGTAATTAAACCCATGCTAATATAACTATTTAAAAAAGGTACTCTGAACAGTCAAACTGTCTCTCTCAATTTATTCCACTTTGCAAGATTAAAGTTAGTGAGATGACTCCTGTCTTTAGAGACTTAGTGACAAGCACAACCATTTTCTCCAAATTTTATTTTAAGCAGGTTGATAAAATCCTACCACAGTAGTAAAAAAAAGAACATGGAAATAACAAATGCATGGCAAGCAGCATGATTCAAGTAGGAGGAAAAAAATGCATGAGCTGTTCATAGAATCATAGAATCATTTAGGTTGGAAAAGACCTTGAAGATCATCAAGTCCAACCATAAACCTAGCACTGACAAGTCCACCGCTAAACCATGTCCCTAAGCACCATGTCTACACATCTTTTAAATACCTCCAGGGATGGTGACTCAACCACTTCCCTGGGCAGTCTGTTCCAATGCTTGGCAACCCTTTCAGTGAAGAAATTTTTCCTAATATCCAATCTAAACCTCCCCTGGCACAACTTGAAGCCATTGCTTCTTGTCCTATCACTTGTTACTTGGGAGAAGAGACCAACACCCACCTGGCTACGACCTCCTTTCAGGTAGTTGTAGAGAGTGATAAGGTCTCCCCTCAGCCTCCTTTTCACCAGGCTAAATAACCCCAGTTCCCTCAACTGCTCCTCATAAGACTTGTTCTCTAGACCCTTCACCATGCTTTGTTGCTCTTCTTTGGACACACTCCAGCAGCTCAATGTCCTTCTTGTACTGAGGGGCCCAAAACTGAACACAGTATTCAAGGTGCGGCCTCACCAGTGCTGAGTCCAGGGGGACAATCGCTTCCCTATTCCTGCTGGCCACACTATTCCTGATACAACCCAGGATGCTGTTGTCCTTCTTGGCCACCTGGGCACACTGCTGGCTCATATTTAGTCAGCTATCAACCAATACCCCCAGGTTTTTTTCTGCCAGACAGCTTTCCAACCATTCTTCCCCAAGCCTGTACTGTTGCATGGAGTTGTTGTGGCCCAAGTGCAGGACCCGACACTTAGCCTTGTTGAACCTCGTGCAATTGGCCTTGACACATTGATCCAGCCTCTCCAGATCCCTCTATAGAGCCTTCCTACCTTCAAGCAGATTAACACTCCCACCCAATTTGGTGTTGTCTGCAAACTTACTGAGGGTGCACTTGATCCCCTCATCCAGATCATTGAAAAAGATATTAAACAGAACTGCCCCAGTACTGAAGCCTGGGGAACACTGCTTGTGACTGGCCACCATCTGGATTTAACTCCATTCACCACAACTCTGGGCCCAGCCATCCAGCCAGTTTTTTACCCAGAGAAGGGTACGTCCATTCAAGCCATGAGCAACCAGTTTCTCCAGGAGAATGCTATGGGAAATGATATCAAAGGCTTTAATGAAATCTAGGTAGACAACAATCACAGCCTTTCCCTCATCCACTAGGCAGGTCACCTTGTCATAGAAGGAGATCAAGTTAGTCAAGCAGGACTTGCTTTTCATAAACCCATGTTGACTGGGCCTGATCACCTGGTTGTCCTGTACATGCCTTGTGATAGTACTCAAGATGATCTTCTCCATAACCTTCCCCAGCACTGAGGTCAGACTGACAGGCCTGTAGTTCCCCGGATCCTCTTTCAGGCCCTTCTTGTAGATGGGCATGACATTTGCTAACTTCCAGTCAACTGGGACCTCCCCATTTAGCCAGGACTGCTGATACAGGATTGAAAGTGGCTTGATGAGCACTTCCACCAGCTCTCTTAGTACCCGTGGGTGGACCCTATCTAACATCATAAACTTGTGCATGTCTAGGTGGTGTAGCAGGTCACTAACCATTTCCCCTTGGATCATGGGGGCTTCATTCTGCTCCCTGTCCCTGTCTTCCACCTCAGGGGGCTGGGTACCCAGAGAACAACTGGTCTGACTATTAAAGACTGAGGCAAAGAAGGCATTAAGTACCTCAGCCTTTTCCTCATCTTTTGTCATTATGTTTACCCTGCATCCAATAAAGCGTGGAGATTCTCAGCCCTCCTTTTGTTGCTAATGTATTTATAGAAACATTTTTTATTTTCTTTTATGGCAGTAGCCAGATTAAGTTCTAGCTGGGCTTTGGCCCTTCGAATTTTCTCCCTGCATAACCTCACAACATCCTTGTAGTCACCTTAGTTGCCTGCCCCTTCTTCCAAAGGTCATAAACTCTCCATTTTTTCCTGAATTCCAGCCAAAGCTCTCTGTTCAGCCAGGCCAGTCTTCTTCCCTGTCAACCCATCTTTCAGCACATGGGGACTGCCTGCTCCTGCGTGTTTCAGACCTCCTTCCTGAAGAATGTCCAGCCTTCCTGGATTCCTTTGTCCTTCAGGACTGTCTCCCAAGGGACGCTGTCAACCAGTCTCTTAAACAGGCCAAAGTCTGCCCGCCAGAAGTCCAAGGTGGCAGTTCTGCTGGCCCCCCTCCTTACTTCTCCAAGAATTGAAAACTATCATTTTTTGATAGCTATGCCCAAGGTGGCCTCCAACCATCACATCACCCACATATCCTTCTTTGTTCACAAACAACAGGTCAAGTGGGGCACCTTCCCTGGTTGGCTCACTCACCAGCTGTGTCAGGAAGTTATCTTCCACACATTCCAGGAGCCTCCTAGACTGTTTTCTCTCTGCTGTATTGTATTGCCAGCAGACTTCTGGTAAGCTGAAGTCCCCACAAGAACAAGGGCTAATGATTGTGAGACTTTTCCCAGCTGCTTATAGAATATGTCATCTGTCTCTTCATCCTGGCTAGGTGGTCTATAACAGACTCCCACCATGATATCTGCCAGTAATCTAAGGGCTGTACCAGGGTAGGAATTTTTCTCTTCACATCTTTTACCTGGGCCCCAGGGAGGCAGCAGACTTCCCTAAGAAGTGGGTCCAGTCTATATATTGGGGCGTCTGCTCCCCTCAGAAGGGAGTCTCCTATGACAATGACCAATCTTTTTTTCTTTATGGAGGCAGTTTTGATGCAGGGTGTAGGCTGACTTAGCCTTGGTGGCACCTCCAAGCTAGGTGAACCATCGTCCTTGTTATTGTTTGGTTCTACCTGCAGAGCTTCATCTATTCTGCAAGGGCACCTGGGAAGGTGGGGCAGTCACAGAGGACACATGCCTGCTGCACTGGGCAGGAACTTGTCACCATTGCCCCCTACCCCTTGAGTCACTGTGATCAGCCAGACAGAGAGAGGACAGGGAATCCTCTGTATCATGCATCCTCTCTGCCTGTTGGCTTGTCTCAGGGAAGGTAGGGTGCGATTCCAGTAGTCTGTCTCTGTCTTGCATTCCCCCAAAGTCTTCAACCTACTCACCTCCTCCCAGAGGTCTGTCACTAATTGGAGGCATTCCTTTACCTGGGTGCTCCTCCCACAGCTGTGCTTACTGCTGCTGTCTGGTACTGGCATAAGGGCAGGGTAGCCTGACACCTGGGTGGCAGCGTGTTCCCATCAGAACTCTGTCTGAGAAGCTGCATCACTTGTGGTGGGTGCAGAGCTTAGGGAGACCATGGCTTTCTGCCATTGCTCCCTGGTCAAGCAGGCAGAGCTTCAATGCCCTTCCTGCATGCCCTTCTGCATGAACTGCTGCGAGAACTGCCATGGCCTTGCTGCCAGGCCATGCCCTGTTTGCTTACCCTCTTTGTAATGCTCCTGGTCACTAGCACTCCCTAAGGGCTTCTTTTATATGTGTGGGGTCTAGCTCGCTATTGCTCCTGGCCCGACCCAGGTCTCGTCAGCTGCTGTGGCATGAGCTGCAGGCTCCTGAGAGTTCTCTCTGCTCCCCCTGAGGTTCTCCCAGTTTGGGAACCCTCCCTGTGCACCGTGCTAGAGCACTCCGCTGCAGATCATGCCGGCATAGGAGCTGCTCACCTGTTCTTATGTAATTCCTTTTATTCTTCATCACAGAGCCAGGATACCCATTCCTATGCATGTTGCTATCTGGATAGTTCATTAAAATCTAACTTGCACAGGTTAACATTAATTTGAAAACAATGGCTGCCTCTTCAACCCAAGACTTGCTTCTATTTAACTAGCCCATATTAACAACAGCTAAACGACAAAGACATAAATCAAGAAGTATGAGGTAGTGCAACAAGGAAGATAAAAGAAAATATCCCTCCACCAAAGAAAAGGTTCACTCAGTCCTCCAGCCTTTGGGACAGAAGTTTTGATACAATTTAGTTTAACACAAGCAAGCCCCAACCACATGTGCTAAAAAAAATTATTGGAAAGGAAGAGGGTATGATGACTTCCCATTCCCCTTCAATCCCCAAATAACAGGGACTAGTCAAAAAATAGAAGTCTCTTAACAGCTTCTCCTGCAGCACACATTGTAACCACTGTGACAACAAGCTGGTTAAGTATCTTTTCCCTGTCATGGCACAAGGCTACAAATAAAGCTATAATTTTCTTTCTCTGTTCTTCTATCCATTCTTCTAGCTCCATGTGAGGAACAGCATTCTGCAGAGTAGTGTGATAGCAGGAGAAATAAAAGGAAATGGCACACTGGCAAACAGCTCTGTTTTGAAAAACAAAACTGTGCTGCAAAACTTATAAAGCTGTTAATTTGGATTATTAAATAAAAAATTCAGACCCTTTATCTGGTCTGAAAAAACACATATATTTTAATCTGAACAGACAAAATATTTTTTACAGTATATAATTTCTAATGGAGATCACACAGAAGAAATAGGTTAGACCAAGAAAGCTCTGCCAACGAGATAAACCTATAGTCACAGACACATCTAATTCCCCAGGCTTTCATCATTAATATTTTATGGCCCTCACTGATCTGCCCAAACTTGAAGAAAAATGTATCTTTCATTTAAGCAGGCAGGGTGCAGTAATAGAATTTATCTGTATCAAAAAGGAGGTAAAATGCAAACTACAATAGAGATGTCACAGCAAAGCATTGAGTTTGCTCGCTGTTACCTTAAACACTGATCCCTGCATGGAGTATTTTATTTGAACAGCAGAAATAACATTAGCATACACAAGTATGACAGCATTCCCATTAAGAGAAAAATATGATGAATGCTATTTGTAGGAATTTTTTTTAAACTTTACCTAAACACTTCATTTTTTACAGTCATTCCATAAAGTAACATGCATTTCCTTTGCTGCAGATTCCTGTAGGATATGGCTATTATTTCAAGTTTAACCTATCAACATTTTTTAATTTATCAGCATTAGAGAGAATATAAAAAGGAAATTATTCTTTTCCTACATTCACTGATGAATCTCAATAATGCATCAAAGAACATTTACTAGGCTAAAGACACTTGAGGAGATCATACAGTTTAAATAGTTTTGTTGGTGAGTCTGCTCGCGTAGTGATATGTGAAAATATAAGAACAGAAGTGCTGTGCTGTGCTCTGCAGTAACTTTATCAGTGTTGCTGAGGTACAGTGGGAATAATGCATTTGCCTATGGCAAAGAGGAAACAATGAATTTATATAGAAAAAAAATACAGGTATATCAGTTTTAACTCCATTAACACATGCTAATTATATAAGGCTGACCATGAACCACCCTTTGGTGGTAATATAGTGATATATGAGATTTAGAGACTGCCTGAACAATCCCAAGATCATGTTCCTTGTTTGTCCTGCCTAGGCTGTGCTGTTTGACTCAGGTCACAAGGACACAACTGTGTCATTTGCAGACAGCCCAGAACAAGCAATGGTGCAACCCCTTATCAGACCAAAATAAGCCATGAAAATAGAGAGACTGGGGGTTGTGATAAACCTCTCTGCTCTGTCACCTACATATGGGGATTGATCAGCTTTCTCATCATCCCTTTTTAGCACAGTATCTTGGTGTGATATGGAGCAGTTCATGGAAATCAAGAAGACTAAGGGCTGTAATTCTCCAGGATGTTTACCTTAACATACAACTCTTGTGATGTCAGATGACTCTTTTTACCTTTTCTGTTTTACCGAGCCATGGCATTATCACAGTATGATAGAAGTGCTGGTTGGCAGGGGTGTCTCTGGAGTTCATGTAGGTCAATTCCTACTCAGAATGGTGCTATGCCCAACAGTAGAAAAAGCCAGCTGTGGCTTTGTCCAGCCAAGTCTTGAAAATCTCCAAGGGCATTCCACAATCTTTCTGGGTAGCCCATTCTAGTGCTGCACTGCCCTTCTAGTGGATTTTTTTCCAAGTGACTAATCTGAAACTCTCAGGCTGTAATCTCTGACAGTACCAGAGAGCTAAAACTATCATTATATTACCTAAGATAAAATATGAAATTTAAATACAAAAAATAAAAAATTAATAAAACCACTTACAACATTTCATTTGTGCCACCAGATGCAGGAACTGAAAACTTCAGTGTAAAGTCATCTCACAACAGCTCATAAGAAAGACATGAAAACTCTCCTAGCAGAATGCCTTACCATTTGAAGGTCCAAGCCAGAAACTGAAAGACAAGAAATGAAAATACACTTTTCAAATCTCATCAACTTCATTAGGAATGACTGTTGGTTAATTACTAACAGTTTAGTGCAATGGGAAAGATACCTTATTATCTGTAATACAATTAAAATGCAAATAATATTCAGCCATCTATATTTTAGAATCTAATAATTAATACTCTGTATTACCGTGTTCAAGTAAAACCACATCCTTATATCACATTCTCATAAGTAGTTCAAAAGTCACATCTGGGAAGAAACAAGAAGTGTGAAGGAGAAGACAAGGAAGGTAAATCACAGCCTTAAGTGCGCTATCTCTTTCTAGTGACTACAGTAAAATCTTAGGAAAAGTAACCTTCTAAATTAGATGCCTCATTTAAATGAAAATCTGACTCTGAACCTCCAACAGATCAGCAATGTTTTCTTCAAAAGGAAGTCAGATGACCCTAATTCTGAAGGCATTATTAAACAACTATATAAAGGGGAGAGAGCTACAGCAAATGGCATATTATGAATATGAGAGCATATTTCTTATTGTCCTAGAAGCTGTTGTACCAACTGTAGAGGAAAATGTTGTAATAAGGAGGAGAAATGCAAAGTGGAGAAAAACATGGAGAGGGGAGGAGAGAGGAGAGGAGAGGAGAGGAGAGGAGAGGAGAGGAGAGGAGAGGAGAGGAGAGGAGAGGAGAGGAGAGGTGAGGAGAGGCGAGGAGAGGAAGGGAAGCGAAGGGAAGGGAAGGGAAGGGAAGGGAAGGGAAGGGAAGGGAAGGGAAGGGAAGGGAAGGGAAGGGAAGGGAAGGGAAGGGAAGGGAAGGGAAGGGAAGGGAAGGGAAGGGAAGGACACTAGGATTTGGTTCAGGAGCCAATAGGTCTTGCTACAGGTGTGGAAAGGGCCCAGTATCTTTGAGAAACTGTTAAGCTCTTAATCTGGGAAAATTTTACCAGTTATAGTTTCCTACTAATTAATATCACTATAATTATGCTGGTAAAATGGAACAAGAATTTTTTCCTATGCTGAAATGAGAGGTTATAGTCTCACCTAAAATTATAGTTTTATAACTTTCCTGTGTTGGCATGAACTCAGCATAGGGATGCAGTACTAACAGAAATGATACAGCCTGTCCTTTGCTATAAAATCCTTAGTGTTGTTTCCTTTTAAATACAAAATTTGGGTTGACAGATAGCTTGCTTCTGTGATTCATCTGCATACTAAAGTACCATTTGGTCTTCAGAAGAAAATGAAGCCTAAGCAGATAGGATAGAAAGCCTTGAAAATAGCAAAGAAAATCAGTGAAAGGATAAATTCTTTTATTATTGTGGACATAAAATATGGTCAATAACATATTTGCTTAGATCATGAGGACTGTAACATGGCTATGAAAAGAGAGCTGTTAAATTATAGATAATTTAATCTCTAATTAAAATAATAATAATAATAATACTAATACAAAAGAGAGCATGTCAAACTGCCAACAGAAAGGAAAAATCAGGATAATTTGGAAATGCAGAACCCTCATCTAAATTAGATGCATTCTCAGGCTTTTGGCAATGAAAGCTATGAGAATCATCTCAGAGATAAACATTTTAGGGTGGTAAAGATTCTTACAGTGTCACCTAGTAATAACCTCCTCCCCTGCAGTTTATCATGAGGCTATGCATATGCATATCAGAAAAAAAAGAAAAAAAAGTCTTAAAAAAAAAAAGCTGCCCCAGTCTAACTCCAGTCACTGTAAAATAATTCAAATATGTAACTTAGGACTGATGGCTAACATTTTTATATTTCATTGCTTCCACAATATGGCAATTCCCACCTAGGATAATAAAAATTCTAGCTCCTGGCACATTTCTCAGAAATAAGTGACTTCTTACAGAGGACTTTCTGCTTATGATAGAGGAAAAAGAAGAATACAAATCAAGCTGACCAAAGAGTGACTTGTACAAAATTATACTGTCTCACTTTATTTTGGAGAAGGCTAGAGAAGGCTTGCTTGGTTTGTACAAACTTCCACAGGTCCACTGAAATCACCTTTTTCTGCCATTTCAGGAACTGTTCTTCAGTTTAAGTCTTTTTTTTTTTCCTTTTTTTCCACCAGTTTCCTTTTTCATAACAATTAACAAAGAAAAAGAAGGTAAACAATGAGTGCTGTTTCTTAATTTCTCATTAGTTACAGATCAAAAGTTGGTCCTGATTGTTTCTTTGATGTGTATAAGCTACTGAAAAAAGTGACTCAGAATTGTACCTGTAAATTATTCTTAAATGATCTTTTCAAATGGCTTAGATTTTCATATGTTGCCTATCCAAAAATAATACTGTCCCCAGATTTCCTTGTACTAAGAGCAGTATCTTATGATGGGCAGATTCTGGTGTTCTAGAACTGTACTGGAAGGGAGCTCACATCAATGTTCTTTATAATCTTTATGATAATCATCAAGAAGATTTTTCTTTTTTTAGTAGTCTTCATTGATGACAGGCAAGCCTGTCCCTGTGCCACATTCTTCCAATGCTTATCCATTAATACCTTGAAACCCAGCAAGAGCCTTTCACAAGGCACACGACTCCTTTAGTCATCTGCCAGAAATGAATGCTAGCAGCTGCTCTGAAGCTCATTCATTGAACCTATACCATTTCTAGAGCAAAGCTCTGCTAGATGTGGGGGAAACTGTGCCAAGCCACCCTATCTTTATACTCTGCAGTCACTGCTCTTCTTGCCCAATGTGAACCTCCAGGGTTTCCTAAGGATTTAAAGAGGGAATGCAGAGGATGGAAGGGGCTATTTATACATAGACTCATGTCTTTCAGCAAAGGGAGTTTCTAAACTGCAAATAGGGTAACAATCACCAGAAAGAACAAGTATAACTGTTATAAAAATGTGTACACCTATTCCTAAAGCTGTTAAATTTAATTTGTCTAGTGAAATCTATGAATCTGTCTAAGTTCAGGAAAATAAGGTTACATAAATAAATAAATAAATAATATTTTAAATTTATATATTAAAAAATATATTTCTTTAAATTTGGCAACTGATATAAGTTTGACTGTTTTTCACAGCAGTAGAGAGGTTTTCATGTCTGCAATATGGGTTGTAGCATTTAAAGACTTATTTGAATGATTTAAAGAACTAATTTAAGATGAACTCTAAGTTTTCTGGACTTCAAAACTGGCCCATAACATAATTTTAAGTAATATTCTTTTCTTGTCTGTGAATAAAAAAATGTTTGTTAATGCAAGCATGTGAAAGACATACCATTAGAATTTAATGAGACATTAAAAGCTTAACTTGGAGATTTTAATAACCTTAGCTGGATCTTCCATTTTTACCCAAAGACTATTTTTAATACCTGTCTGCATTGCCTCTCTTTTCATGTTGAATTTTGTTATTTGGTACTTTGAATCTTTACAGAGCCACTGTCTGTTTTTATATTACAAAGAAGGGCAGCTTTCCTCCTAAATGGTTAGTGTCTGCCAAAGGCCATTTGATATTTTTAATCATCTGTACTACTCATTTGGAAATGTGCATTTCTAATAATTGTTACTGCATACTGTGTTCAAATAGTAAAGAAGGTTTTCATCTATGTGTTCAGATCAAGCCACTCCTTTTTCTCTCAATTTCAGTAGAAATGTAAACAAGCTGATATATCTATAATTCAGAAAAATGTAGCTACGTTTCTGGAATAAAATGCTCTTTCTCTTTTACTGGTGCAGGAGAAGTGATTGCTCCCTTCAGATTGAAAAAGTTATTCCAGTGCTAATCTTGTATAAATGTCAGAAGTGACAATAAGGTGTTCTCCTTGGGAGCGGGGGAGGTGTGTGTGGGGATGCTGGAAAGCAGAAAATCTTGCAAACCCAAACCCACAATCTGAACCCCCACACATTTCCAAAGGACAAACTTTTCATAAGCTTAATAAAAATTTCAAATTTTTTTTTTCTCAAATTCAACGATTAGAGCTAGGTGAACAGCTACAGTGTTCTGCAGTGCCACGAAGCTACTCAAGTAAGTGACTCACACCATGGCAGGTTGTACTGGGAAAAGGTCTACATGGCCAATGAAATCACGTAGGAACAGGTTGGTCCAATAAAAGAGTTTTTTCTTCTCATCCTCCTCATGAATGTAATGCTTTCCCCAAATTTGAAACTGTTTCAAAATAGAACTGTATCAAGTAGAAATCTCCAAATACTACACAGTTACAATTAGCATTTATTAAATCACAAATGAGATGTATTATAACACCTTTTTCATGCATACTGTAAAAAGGCCAAAAGAACAACAGAACCTTAGTCCACAGTAATGGAAGACTACATGTATCTAATGGATTAATGTGACATCTAACAATTTTTTCATTGTCCCAAACATCTGTACATACAGAAAAGAATGGCAGAGGGAGGAAAGAGACAAAGGAGAAGGAAATTTAAAGTTAATAGTGGAGAATGATAGGACCTTTTTTTTTTTTTAATTCCACCAACATTATGACCGTTATGACCAGTAACAATGCTCCACTACAGCTGGGAGAAAAACAGAAACAAAAATATGAACTGATGAGTATTGATCCACTATTATATAGTAAACACCATTAAAAGTACTAGTCTTCATTTCCTTAATTGCACAAATGCTATATAGTTATCAAAGTTCTCTTCTCTTATAGAGTGGAAAAGCAGTATTAATTTCAGCCAGAAACCAGTCTTATTGTCATGTAAAAAAAAAAAAAAAAAAAAATCCAAAAATGTAGTGTTTAAAATCATTGAGATTTAGTTATTTAATGGGTAGATATTTACTATTTACATTCTTTCCAACTCTACACTGTCCATGTGGATCACTTTTCAGCAAAATAATAAAGTGAAGTAAAGATGCATTAAACAGAGCAACATTTTTAGCCAAAGATGTTTTAGAATTGCAAAAGAGCTTCTGACCAGATCTTTCAGAGAACTGAAAATTCTCTGTCAATTTGTGGTAGGTAAAGTGCAAAAAAAATTGCCTTTGACTGCTAGCTCACCACTAAAGGAAATAAAGACAAATTTGTATCAAGCATGGAAGAAATATATACTATGCATATCATGATGTTTATTTTAAATATTTAATGACAGAGTAAACTAGTTGCATATTCTACCCTTACATAGTGGTATACTTTTCTTACTCGATAATATCGCAGATATCTATTCAGGTATGACAGTAATTCATCTTAAAAATAATTTTACATGAAGGAAAAAGTACAGAATAATTCAGATACATCTCAGTACTTATGATATTTAGAAACCTGAAGACAGATTAATTTAATGTTAATGAACAGCTGAAATTATTTTTCACTAAACTGTCACTGTAAAGGTTTTATAATATTTTCAGTTTGGTTGTTAAAGAAAAGCTCTCTGTCAGATCAATGAAAGTGATAATATCTAACATATTTACATTGACAAAATGTCACTGAAAAGCCCTTTACTGAATAATAGCACTTAAAGATCAGCTTCCTTCGTTTATATATTATTTTTATGTTTTATTTATTTACAGTCTTTATATAAATAAAAGTGAAAATAATTTTGTCAGAAAAAAAGACAAGCAAATAAAAAAGAGAAGTACAATTGATAGAATAAGAACAGTATCAGGTATGTTAGAATTTTAAATATACTGATATGCTTAAATGATGACATTATATGAATGATTTAATTTTATGCTTTACTTAGTGGTATATTTATGGCATAATTATGATATACAGTTGAAATGGACCAAAACCTTTTCAGTAATAGTGCATAAAGACTTTTGAACTGAACTTCTAGAAAATGAAAGTGCTCTTTCAATTAATTGACTTTAGTAGATCGTTAGAAATCTATAACCACATGAGGACATACTAAGAATGAAGTATAACTCATATAAAAGACTAATGACTTCCTTTTTAATACTTCATCAGTCTTTAGAATATGTGTTGAAAGCTTACAGGTTGTAGTTTTGGTTGAAAGAGAGCCAAAAAAAGCTTAGAATAGGGTTTTAAAGAAATCTTGGTTTTTCAGAGACTCATAAAAGAAAGAGTTTCTTATAATCTTTAGCCCTATTTGCCTAAAATTCCTTCACTTGTAAACATAAGGTCTTTTGAGAACTGATTTTTATGAGAAAATCATTTTTACATTATCACTCCAGAAGGAAAGTAAAGCAGCTTGGTAAGAAATATATACTTTGTGTTCTCTTCCACTACTTTCAGTTAAACTCTTGAACTATGAATGCACTCAACACAGAGTAATTTTTGGTTGCCTGAAGCAACTGGTCATTTAATGGATCACTTGACAAAGTATGTGAACTTGTTACTGGCTACTGATGAGTTATCTTTTAATGCTTAATTAGGCTTCAAATAAAAGCATCTATAAGGAGGTTCACAGCATTTTTCTGAATCTCTATATTTAGAGGCAATTCACTTCACCTCTGAAGACATCTATTCTCCCCACTCCACAATCCCCAAATAGATGCCAAGCAATCTAGCTCAAAGGCATCTGCCATTGGATCACTTATATGCCTCTTCGAGGAATTTGCACTGAATTCTTTCCTCCCATATCCTGACATGTGTCCTTGTACCATGCTCCCTTCCTCATAATTGTGATTATTAGCTTGTCCAGAAAGACTTTGGAAAACTGATCTTTACTCATTAGTTAGATCTCCATGGAATATCATGGACACTTTGAATAGTACTGCCACTGTCTCAGTGAGCTTTCCCTCTGAGGCACTTTGTATGCGAGAGAAGACGGAGAGGTATCTGTCCCCAGCAAGGGACCCACCAAAGGACACTATGCTCTGCAGAACTCCACTTTGCTAAGAGGACTGACTCAGTGGAAGGCTTTGTATCTGACATATCACACACTGCCAGCTGTGCTCTGTGGGTCTAGTACACAGTCCCATGTTACATGGTGAATTGTTCACTCACATGCTTACACTGCAAAGGTGCTCTTTTAGCACAGCAAAGGTGGAAGAGCTCTGCAGACAAAGCACAGTATATACAATGCAATACAGAAGGAGAAAAGCAGAGGAGATGAGGAGCTGGCAAACAGCACAGACTCTGAATGACCTGCTGGAAGATGAACAACGTGTCCACACAGGGCAGTCACCACCTCTAAGTTTTGCAGTGTGTGCAGGCACAGGTCAGGGCTATGGCTGAGAGCCCTTCCAGAAGTCTCTTTAACCTCTACCTTTGGAAACACCAATGAGGCTCTGTGTTGCTTGTACAGAGAAAAACTGTGGTTCTTTGCACTCATGTGCAAAAAAACATTTCTTGTATCAGAAATAGTGTGGCCAGCAGGAAGTGATCATCAGATCACTGATGAGACTGCACCTCAAATACTATGTTCAGTTTTGGGCCCCTCAGTACGAGAAAGATTGAATGCTGGAGCATGCCAAAGAAGAGCAACAAAGCTGGTGAAGGGTCTAGAGAACAAGTCTTATGAGGAGTGGCTGAGGGAACTGGGTTCGTTTAGCCTGGAGAAAAGGAGGCTGAGGGGAGACCTTATCACTCTCTACAACTACCTGAAAGGAGGCTGTAGACAGGTGGGTGTTGGTCTCTTCTCCCAAATAACAAGTGACAGAGGAAATGGCCTCAAGTTGTGCCAGGGGAGGTTTAGATTGGATATTAGGAAAAATTTCTTCACTGAAAGGGTTGCCAAGCATTGGAACAGGCTGCTCAGGGAAGTGGTTGAGTCACCATCCCTGGAGGTATTTAAAAGATGTGTAGACATGGTGCTTAGGGACATGGCTTAGTGGTGGACTTGGCAGTGTTAAGTTGACTAACACTCTCTCTGCCAGGCAGTCCTACTGCCAAAACTCTCTGCATCCTGGCTTATGAGGGCACTGCACTCTGTAGCTCCATGTCAGAACCATGGGGAACAGAAGACTCCTCTGGAGCAAGGGACAGACTATTACTGCTGAGACATGAAGGAACTGGTAACCACCAGTCAGTTCCTGCTGTGCACAGTCATGGACTGGGAGTTAGGCTTTGATCTACAGGCAGTGAAACAGGCATGGGGCAGGTAGGTTCCCTGCCCAGCGCACAGGAGCAAACAGAGCCCCTGAGCTCCTTCAACCTCTAGGTAACTGACACCCAATCCTCACCACAACCAACACAAGGAAGCCTCTGTTGTTGTCCCAGGCAGGACACTGGTAGGGACACCTCTGAGAATCCTGTCACTAGCTTAGAGGATACCATTACTGAAGTCACTGCTGCAGAGTTCAACACAGAATCTCTCACCCCTACCCGGAAGGACACTGCCACTGCTGTCTCAACATCAAGAAATGCAGGACTACAAACAGCTGAAAAGGACTCCACGCCTGCAGGCTCATTAGAAAAGTTGTCACTAGGACAAACAACAGAGCCAGTTGTTGCTCCAGAAATGTCTTCAGGTCAGTCCTTCTGACGTCACTAATACATAAGTGTATCATGAATCTCATTGAGGTCAGCAAGACTCCTGAATAAGGGTTATTATGAAGAGCAAGAGTTGGCAAGCATTGCTCCATGTTTCATACTCCGATTCATTTGCAGTTCGCAGGATATTTGTGGAAAACTGTCCTTTCAAGGTAAATGTGTGCTTCATGATGGAGTAAGAAAAAATAATTTTTGTGGTAACCCGGAAGAAGTATATCAATACAAAACATTTTTGAAGGATTTCAATTTTCTGAATACATATTTAACAAAGGAATCAACAGTTTAATTAAGGTAAAATTGCCTCTAGTGGCTTAGCATTTTTTAACTTGGAATAATCAAAACTATTGTTTTTTATAAGATCAGTAAGAGGAACTGTCAAATATGCCAACAATATAAGTATAAGATCTATATTAATAAACAAAGATTTTCTGTTTATTTCTTTCAGTCTTAAGTCATTCCTGCTGGTTTTGATGGTGTTTGTCTTAGATTAACCATTGGGATAGTGGAAAGAAGATAAGAAAATGGAAATAAATTTTATCTCAATTATTTAAATGGCAAACATTTGTATCTTTTAAGACTAACAAATGCAGGCCATATATTTTACAATAAAGCATATAGATCATGTTTACAAGAAAGAACATGAGGGCTTGAGTGGTGGAAAACCAGGAAGCTAAAGAAAGACTGAAAGATAGCTAAATAAACATGAATTCTTATAGGTATGTTACAGAAACACACCTGGCTGTGTTATGTGAGTGAAAAAAAATCATTGGATAAATATAAATTCATTGAGGGAAGCATCCAGTGAAAACTGAGGTAGAATTACATGCAATGTAGTATCATTAATGGAAAGACTAATGTCTTTCAGGTAAACATAACTCAAAAAGACTATTAAAAATTCAAAGGGTTTCAAAAAGCAGTGCAAGAGCAATTCTGAGTATAGAAAATATACTTGATATTAAAACTCTTAGTTTGCTTTGGTTTCATGGCCATATGTATGATTATATCTATCAAGGTTCTGAATGAGGAAGCAGTTTTGAAGGACAAACAGCTACTCATAAATGTTCACAAATGTTCATAAATGTTTGTTTCATTAGAATAAAAATTGATTACCCCTCCCCCATTTTTTAAGAGCATAAAATTAACCATTTACAGGGCTATAGCATTTATACCATCATTTTTAGTCTTTAAAATCAGTGGCTTTGTTTATAGAGTTCTTGTGGCGTTTTTGTTTATTTAGGAAATCAGACTAGGTGTTTAGCATGGAAATTTCTAAATGAGGAACCCAGCGATATGCTAGATACGATTATCTTTCCTACTTTGGTTACTTACTTTCTTACTTTGAGATGCAGATAAGGCTGACCTAGTTTCTCACAGTTTGGGAACATCCTTGGTCCTGACAGTCACTAATTTGCCCAACTTATGTAGAGAACAGACAAGTAAGCCACAGTGCAACCCATTGCTATATTGCCTTTCTTGTCCAGATGTGGAGAGCTGTTAGAGTGTGGTATGCTTCTATTTTTGGCCTACAAATATGCATTTTCCATCCTTGAAAAGTAGGTCTCAGAGAGACAGAGAGATGGTATCCCTGTGTGTCAACATCCAGCCGGATCCTACACCTAGAACTCATTTCCACAGTGCAGACCCAAGCTATGAAGATTTTCACTAAAATATTCTTTCAGAGTACTTTCAAGTTTAATTTTAGACAAGCTTGAAAAATCCATTAATCCTGATCTACACTGTTTGCACATAGTTTATGTTGTACCGATTCATATTGGGTCAAATATTACAGTGCTAATTTATACCACTTTCTTAAGCAGCCTACACAATAATGTATTATCTTTGCAGATATTTCACTTAATGAGAGTCATGTAGTCTTACAGTTCCCAAATGACTCTCAGTGATCAGCATAATAACTTAACAGCTTTTCACTAATTCCTAGGAAATGTATGTATATTTATATATTTAGAAAGTCAAAATACTCAATGCTTACTGATTATAGATGGAACTCACTACCATTCTGGGATAATTTTACAAATGCATTATTAAATTCAGAAAATTAATGAAAGTAATGCTATGGTTGATGGAAATTATAAGTCAAATGTTATCTCATTGTTAGTGAAAGATCACTGAAATATATTTTTTTTTCTACAAGTGCTTTTACATGCACCACGAGGCTTCATTTTAAGACTATACAGTGGACTACCATCCGTTTCAGTTGAAAAGCCAAGAGCTAAGTAACTGATGGAAAAGATGTTAATATAACCTAAAATTTTGTAGTCTTAAATGTTAAAAAATTGAAGAGTTATTGATAAGTTTCTCTAAGGAAAAGGAGGAGATGTTATTTTTATATATCCTCTGAAAAACTCTCGTGTTTACATTAAAGAAAATATATTTGCCTTTAAAAACCTGAATATTTTCATGAGGTAGGTGATCTTTCAATAGCAAAGCAGCAAAATATCAGAGCTTATACCTGCCTCAGGAAAACAGAAATCAATAGTTATTGTTTACAGACTAGCAGTGTCAGCCTGGCGAAGACAGTTTATTCTGCTTCTCAGTTTCAGGGTAAGGAAGGTTTTAAAGGAATCACCTGGGTTGTTGACCTAATGCGTTGCAACTGTATAGCACGCATTATATCCAAAAGAGTCCACAAACTACTTCGCATTCCTCCATTCGATGTAGGTCAGAAAACACTCCTCCTATCTTATAGAAAACTTAGATCTACAGAGCAAAAGTTCACAGAATGGGAATATAAACTTCCCTGAAAGGAAGTAGGGGAGATCAAAGGCACTGGTCAGCACACTAGTTCTCTGGATGAATGTATTAGCAAAAACTCTCAGACGTTATCAGGAAGTCAGCTGCACCTCAAATTACAGAAGAAAGTAACACAAACAAATAAAGCTGCCAAAAGCTCTTACAGATATAAATTGAGGAAAAAAATTCCTTCTTCACCTATTACTACCTTCAAAACTTGAGCTTTTTGTCTTTGCTAAATCTTATTGTTGGAGAGTTACTGTTATTAGCTGTAAACTGGGGGTGAGAGTGCTGCAAGCAAGCAGCAGCCCTAAGACCCTCAGGGGAATTAATAGTGGAAGTTCTGAGAGGTCTCAGCAGTTGTGGAGGGCAGACTCTTACTGTAACCCTCAGGCCTTCAAAACTATTTCTGAGCATAACACAAGTCCTCAGAAGTAATTTGGTGACAACATTTTGTGAAAGGACCCTTAAGAAACCCTTAAGAGCCCTTTCAAGCACAAGTGATGGCATGAAAGTATTGAACTTTCAGGTTTATAGAGACTTGTGTCTACAGAAAAGGAAAGGGTCACTATCCTTTAGAGTTACAGGGGGAATAAATAGACCATAATCAAAGAGATATACACTGGATAGATTAGGTTGTTGCTTTAAAAAAAAAAAAAAAGAAAAAAAATAATTTTTTCTTTTTAAATTTTACTTTATTTAAAGAGAATTTTAATTTTTAATTTATTTTGATATTTAATTCTGGTGCAGCTAAATATTTATGTATGCATTACATTATGCATATACACTTACACTTGGAAAAAATAGAGGACTGAATGTAAGATAAAAACCCTTCAGTTTTCAGTGCTTTCAAAGTTAATGTTTTATGAGAAAAATCCTGTGTCAGATGCTCTTCAAATAAATTTTTAGTGAAAGTATAAAGAATGCAGTCTATTATAACTACCATATCATAAGAATTGAATAAATGATCCATAACATGAAGCCTCAATACATAATTGTCCAAACTTCTTACCAAGAACATTGAAATGGACTGTGCTCTTTTCAGTAGTTTTAGAGACTAACATTACTATCAGACTTCTGTGTATATTTTGTCTTTCTTATGAAATATTAATGTAATTCAACAAAAAGCATCCAAATAAAAAGTTTTTAAAAAAACTCAGTGAGAAACTACTGATAAGGCAGAAGAGCCTTACATAATTCAGCTGCCACCACCTGTAGTTAAGATATTGGAACATCATCCTAAACGATCTAGTTTGTAAAAACAATCAATATGGCTCACAGAAACCTTTACTGTATGTTATGTCAGGAGAATACAAAACAAAATTCCTCTAAGATATGTACAGAGACCATGTTGTAATCCATTTGTTTGTGCTGCTATTGTTTCCTTGGGCTATTCCAGCTAGCCTACTGAATCAAGGCATAGAATTACAAACAAAATCTTCTTATTGTGAAAGATTTTTCTTTTTTCCTCTATGTACTGCTTTTGTTGTAACTTTGCCCTATACACAGGCTTCACTGCCTAGCTAATTTCTACATGACAGAGATGGTTTTGAAGTCATGTATTGATCCTGGCTTTACTGATGAAGGTGTCCTTATTCCCTTCATCCCCATCACTAAAGTCTGATAACCTCTCACCTGCATGATGTCTGAAAGCTGTTTTGAAAGAAATAAATCTAAAATGCTTGTCTATCTGTTAGCATCCTGTAGGCTGGGAGGAATTCAGCTCCATGGGGCTCTATTAGGGGAGAAGGGATTGTTTCTACCTCTTCACACAGAGGCCTTGTGGCAGCAAACATTTCTTCTCAGTGGACCCACACTATGTCTCCATGGTCTGGCAAGACTCCAGCTTCACATGGGGAACATTCAGTGATTCTGTCAGAGAGTCTTGATGGAATATGGGTGAGAAAGGGAAAAAAGGTTATTTTTAATATTATAGAAACTCCACTAAATCTGAACAGAGTATCAGAACAGACAATGAAACCACTGCATCCAGAACGTATGTCACTTGTCAAACACAGAAGTCAAATAATAACATTTTGTCAATTGCACAAAGAAAAGTTAGTGAGAATCATCTGTAACAGGAAACAGTAGGCATACTAAATATCAGTGTGGTTTTTTAAAATATGATATAATACAGTAATGAAAACAAGCTTTAGCTAGCATTGAATCTGAAGGTGAATATATTCAGTTTAGCAGTGGACCATAAACGTATGAATATGTACATATATATACATATGTATATATAACTATATCACTTTTAGAAATATATGATGCTTTTTACCACAGAGACCTTTATTAAAATACATGTTGTAGTATTTACTTTCCTTTTTTCAAGCTACTGTGACTTCAGTATTATTCATTTTATATAGCAGTAGCTGTAAAAGAAGTAGGGAGATTTAATCCAAGAAACTGTAATAGTGCCATAAAATGATTTCACTAAAACACTCAGTGAAAATTAAAAGAATACTTGAAATAAGAATTGCAATGTAATCTTGACATGTGCAATAATTCTGGTGTGATCAATGACCTCAACACTCGGTACTCAGAGAAAGAAGTGAAAGATAAGACACTACATAACAATGACCTATACTTGGAACTAAAAAGAAGTATTGGACAAGTGATGATAAAAAAAGACTCTTTTTGAGCAAACAGAATTCAGATGCCACAAGCAAGGTAAAGAACCCTGAAGAGAATGATTGACAAACCTATAAAAGAAACAAGAATGGTATAGCACTCTAGAGAGAAAACCAAGAGGAAAAACAAATAAAAGGAGTTCTCCTGTTTTGATTAGATTCTCTCCTTCTAAAAGACAGCTAATAGACACACAGGCAAGTAAACTAATCCAATTTCTTTCTATTGCAAACAAAATTACATTAAAAGATCAGTACTAGTGCTGAAAGTCGAGCAGTCAAAAATTAGGAAATACCTCAGCTCTCTCTGCCTATTCACTCTCAGCTTGCCCCCTGGGATATAACTAGTATGATAGCAATATAGTCACAAGTTATTTTGTTTCTGTTTATCCTGAGGGAACACTGAGCTGCTCTTTAATTCCATAATTGGTGAACAAGAAGCCAACATGTTCTGCTGCAGATAGGAAGGCTAAGTGATTCCCATTAGGAAAAATGAGCATGGTTTTCTAAAGTGTAATGCACATTTGTTTCAGTCATGAAACAGGAGCAAACTATAGGGTTAGTGAAGTAGTGTGGTTGCTCCATCTGATCAATCTTTGCCTCTGTTTTAGTAGTGCCCCATTTGAGTTTGTCTTACCAGAAGTTAGGGTAGGACCACCATTTTATTTAATTTTGTAAAAGAGACTTATTGCTTAGCAATGCTGTTTAGCCAACTAGCCTGAATTAGAGCTAGCAACAAAAAAATAAAAGGCTCTGCAGAACATTAGCCCAGACCACCCAGGTCCTGAAACAAACATAATACGGTTTAGTTTTAACTCAGTACACTCATTCAAATTAAATGTATGAAGACAGCCTTCATTTAAATTCTTGATGCCATGCACATACAATTGCTCATAAAATCAATAGTCAGTGCTAATGATCGGGATCTCTTAATATTTTTTTCTTAACGTCTTAACATTTAATGAACACTGAACTAAAAACAATATTAGACAGTTTTTTGGGTGCTGTAGTAAGTGGTTTAGAAATAGCTCAGTCTTGAAGACTGCATTAAACTTATTTTTATCATTCCAAAGATACTTGGAACATGGTATAAATGCAACTGAAATAATAACCACATTTTTTTGTCTGTATAGGTCCATGTAATGGACCACTAAAATCAAATCACACCTGAAGAGACATGGAGATGGGTGTTTTAATATTACTCCAAGCAATGTTGAGTTATTTGGAGTGAGGAAAGAAAAATATTTGGTTTTACATCTACTGCAACATAAAAACAGGCAATGATAACCTTTCAAAAATAAGATTTTGCATGAGGGCACAATAATAGGAAGATATGGGTTTGCCCCCAGATTCTACAGATTTATTTATATCACTGTAATAGAACCAATTACAAAAAGAGTTCAGAGCAGGGGTTTCTTTGTTTAGTATAATTTATAGTATAGTTTAAAAAGTCAAGATCTCCAATGCTACAGGAAAAGAAAGTCAGTCATGAACATAGTAGAATATTTGAAAACATCCTTCCCTGAAAAGCTGAAGCTTCATTTACTAAACCAATGTCATTAGATGCTCATATGATCACATCTCAACATCTAGGAAAGTACCAGTGCTAGCATCACTGTTGTTAGCTGGTATTAATGTCATATAAGACCTAATGAACAACACGATAGCTGCTCATAGAAGCAGGACAGAAAATGCGTTCATTACCACTGTGTGGCTTAGTATTAAATGTCATGTGTTTTCTTCAAATGCTAGCGAAAACTGCAGTTCTAAAAGTTGTATTTTAATTTTCTCTTTGATAACTACTCAGGAGAACAAGCACCACTGAATATTTACATGGCTACTAATCAAAGATTAATTATGGTTATCTCTGATTACTTAAGTGGCACAGCTGTAGAATACTAGACCTCTAACCACACTGCCAGAGGACAATACGTCCAAGCTCAAGCATGCCAAGTCTCATGACCTTGCGTTTTTCCATTCACCTTTTTGATTTGGCCTAAACGTAGTTTGAGCTCATAGCTTTGTAGCTGGGAAAAAAAGCCCTGATTTGGGAAATTTCACTTAATTTAATTTATAGACAATTAACATTAGCTTTTAATTACTGACTCATATTGAGAAACAAGGAAGAAATAAACTGTCTCAGCTCTCCTTCTTACCACACATTGTGCTCTTCATGCTTCAGAGAGGTGACAGGTGGCAGAGGGAGTTGGGCTGGGGTCAGTGCCTAATGGTTTCTTTCTGCCATTCCTTTCTTTGTATTCTTTTCCTCCAGTGGCCCTCTGTCTTGGCATTGGTTGCCCATGGGCCACAGTCCCTCAGTGATGTCCTTGCCCTGGTGTGAGTCACCCACAGCCACAGTCCCTCAGGAGTTTCCATACCCTAGTGTGGGGTTACTGTGGGCCCCAGTTATTGCAGAGGTATATCTTCCAGCATGGAGTGCCTCCTGCATCTCCTTTTGTTTGTCCTCACCTATCTTCTGTGTGTCATTTTCTGTATTGTCTCACATGCACCTTCACGCAGATCCCTCTGCTCCTAGAGGCAACCTTCCTGTCTTAAATACATTTGGGCAGAACCTTCATAAGCTCCTCTGACTGGGTGAAGTTTTGACAACAGTTCATGCATTTCAGAGACACCCCAAAATGGCTGTGACCAATGCAGCCATTGGCTCATGGCCTTCTCTCACCCAGGGCACCTTGCAGCCTCCAGCTCCTGAACACTGCTATTTATGCCCATTATAACACTCCATGCTGTTCTGTGAAAGTCTCAAACTGAAAATATCTGCTGATGTATTAGGCTGTAGCACAGCTTGCTTTGCTTAGGCCTGATCTGGGCAGTGCACCTGAAAGGACTGGAGTTAACATTAAGACCCCGACAATCTTTCCTCACTCTGCACTGTTCTGGAGCTCAGAATATGAGTCAATGTGAAGACCAACACTTGACTGATAAAGAGGCTGTATTCTTGTGTAGTCATTCTGTCTCAACAAAGAAGATCTAAGTTCTGTAGGCTGAAAAGCCAGCCTAAATTTTCTTCACTCTTTTAATTTCCTGGATTTCCTGGAAACACTAGCTGTGAGCAAATCATATACATTTAAAACCCCCACCATTTTCTAGGAATCATTCAGGAAAAGATAGTAATTTTAATAACATATTATTCAACAGTGCAAGTATTGTCTGGAAAACGTCTTATGTTTGATTCTGACTCCACTGAAGACTCTCTTTGAAAAAGCAGAATGGTAAATGACACTTAGAAATTCAAAGCTGAGTATGCATATTGAGTGCTTATGCCTGAGCAGTTTAGAGTCACTTTCAGATTCTAGGAGATAAAATAATGGCATATTGTCCAGTATTTATTTATTTGTTTGTTTTGTGCTGGGCTGTTTTATAGATAAATTACTTGGTTGATTTTTTTCAGCTGGTGTGAAAGAGATGCTAAAGAAATCTTCCCACAGGTACAACTTCTGTGCTAAGACAGTTGAATTAAAATGTAATTATCTACATTGCTATTTGTCTTTTTTTAATTTAATGCTAAGTACTTTTTTCCTTTGCTTCATTTAGTGCTTAATGTTATACAGGGATTTTTATCCCTGTAGTGACTACAGTTATGTAAACTAATGAGTTAAATTTTATCCTATATTCATACCAGTCATATACATTAAATGCAAGAAATGAATGCTGTTGAAGTATTTTTCATCATGATTGTCGGACAGTTGGAAAACATCTGAAATTACGCTAAAAGGCTCTCCAGTTTTTAGCAGCTAAATTCTATGAGACATCATTTGATTACAGCAATACTGATGCAAATCTGGAACAAATGCAAATGGAGCTACCCTGGCTTTAATGACCAGAAGCTGACCCTGACTTTAGCAAAAGGTTCAAGTGCTGCCAAAACCCAAATCTCAAACTTCCTTAGTATTGGGAACTTAGCTTTAAAGAAATTAAAACTTGAATCCAGTCTTCTTGTTGATTCAACTCCACTGCTAGAGACACAATATGACACAAATGGAGGATATGAATCTTGGAAGTCTAACTGGAACCAAGATCCCAGAAAACACAAAAATATTCCTGAGATTTATGCAGCCTTCCCTTCAGGAAAAAAAGTGAAAACAGAATACTACATACCAAGAATGTAAACAGTTATTCTGAGTTCAACTGGAGATGAGATGACCAGTTGAATGCTTGTAGAGAAGGTGAAAAAAAAAAAACCCAACCAACCAGAAAAAGAAAGCAAGGAGGATGTGGGAAAACAATTAACAGTGGAAGGGCAAGATATAATAGCATTTTAAAAATTTAAATCTTCTTTTTGAAAAATACAATACAGTAAACTTATAAAGCTCAATATATTCTTAAAATGTGTAGGCAATTTTTTAAGGGAAGAGGGAGGCAACATGAAGGACAAGAAATAAGTAGAATAAAGAAAAAAGCTGGCACAAGAATTACATGCATATAATAAGCACAGTTAGGTTGTAAATTAGAAGAAAGTAAGGTTCTAGAATAACTTTCTACTATCAGTTAAAGGCTTAAAAAACAAGCTATTTAAGACAAAGATAGGTCAGTTAGAAGAGCAGTTGTAAGGCTTGTCAACTGCAATAGACTGGATTCAGTGACAAGGGTCATTCTTTCCAGTTTAACATTTCAGCTCTGTGAGTGGAAGAAATCATAAAGAGACAATATTCAGCTAAAGTGATTTTTTTTTTTTAACTTAAAAATGGAAGAGCCTAAGAACCTGAATACTGAAAGTAATTTTTGTGAAAGTACTTAGTAAGAAATAGGGTTGGAAAGGAAAATAATATATTTTAAAAAGCTGACCTCAATAAGTCAAATATTTAATTTCTCTTAGGAAAAAAATGATGTAGCAAAAGGGAAAAAACAGATTAAAACCAATTCTAATAAATTAAATTATTCAAAAAGAAGGATCTGATAATGTTTTACCCATGAATTCTGAAAAAAAAAGGCCCAACCTATCTTTGGATTTTGGTTTTATCCTGAGGTCTTATGGAGATTAGAAAGATCCTTAGAATAAAGAGAACACTGAGATAAGGTGAAGGAAAAACATAGTATCTGTTTAGTAAAGGGAGGAAAAACAATGCCTGGGGAATCATAGATCAGTCAGTCTAGTTCTGATGTTTGAGATTATACTAGGAAAAAATATTAAGACATGATTTATATATGCTTATAGGTTAATAAAACACTAAGTATCCCAACATGTATTGCTCTATAAATGAAGATGTCAGGACAATCTAATTTCCAACTTTGTAAGGATAGTTAGCTTCATAGGTAGAAAAGAAATAGCAGGTGTGAAAATACATTGACCTTAAATAACCTGGTAATATTGTCTTTATTACATTTTCATAAACAAACTGGGGATAAATAATGGTTTAAAAGTAATCCTTTTACAATAGATGCCTTCTTAAAAAATATTTTCTTGAAGAACACCGGTCAGTGTTTCTAGCTAAATTACAAATATGGCATCACTGGGGTCTTGTCTGGCTCCAGAGATTCCCTGGAAGTTTCTTGTGTGCTTTGGTTTCTGATAATCAAGGAAATTTGACATTTAGTAGACAATTTGTGGCAGCAAACTAAAGCACACTTTCTACTTGCAAAAAAAAATTTTTCTCTATTAAGTTACCTATCTGAAGAATTTCCGGTCTCTGACTTCTCCTTATGATTTGTAGAAGAAAAAAAAAAAAAAAGCAATATTTTTATTGCATGAAAAAATAGATTTTTCATAATATTTTTAATCTTAGATTATGTAGGACTCAAAATCCCCTTGGTTTAAAGACCAAATAACTATTTGGTCTTCATTAGTTCTTGATAGTAACATCCAGAAAGATTTGTATTCTTATTCATGTTATTTATAATTTCTCTAGAAAGGGAATTTCTTTAGAATAGCTGTGGGAATGAAGTAGATAAACATTCCAAAAGAAAATTCTTGTCTTCTCAATGGTTAGTCCACATGGAATCCAACAACAAATTAGAGATGCTGCATTTAGAGAGACCAAAGTCTATCTTCCCTTATTACTCAATCTTCAGCCGCTTCTGATTTGCCAGTAGAACTGCCAGTTATGGTCTGTGTACCTGTCCATGAGGGAGGCAACTGAGAATGCCAAGGAATTTAATATTGGACAGCATGGGGGTATTTGTAAACTGCTGGTATTCTAACACAAGTAAACTAGGCTGGATTTGAAGGGGCAGCTCTGAGGCAAATGGCATCATACATCATTGTCTTTGTCCTGAGCAATATAATGTCATTA
Organism: Morus bassanus; assembly: GCA_031468815.1. Lineage (NCBI taxonomy): Eukaryota > Metazoa > Chordata > Aves > Suliformes > Sulidae > Morus > Morus bassanus. The sequence continues at coordinate 37,629,688 of CM062571.1, read as the reverse complement.
TTATCAAGTTTGATTCCATAAAGTTGCATGTGTTATGATACTAAACAGCGTTTTCTAGAACTTAATCCAAATGTGTCCTGAATACTGGCATATCTAATACTGCTTTTATGTGCTCTGATTTAATCTCTCTCGTAAGAAATCAAAGACTGAGTTATATATCAAAACATAGTCATTATGGAGTTTTAAAATACCAGTGTGATATTTGGTAACACATTCTCCCACCTTTTTCCTAAGAGGCCTATATTGCTTTATGAATTTAAAGTGAAATATTAGTCTTACAGGTATAATTAAAACATCATTCTTGCTGCATTGGAATGCATCAAGGTTCATCTATAAAGAAAAGAAAAATACAGAAGGATCCCAGTGGGATGGGGGTGAGAATTGGAAGGGCCAAAGTAAGAAAACTCGTGGGTTGAGATAAGAACAGTTTAATAATGAAACTAAAAGAATTATAGTAATAGTAATAATAATAATAACAACAATAATAATATAATGAAAAGGAAAATAATGAGAGAGAGAGGGAGAGAGGTGAAACCTCGGGAGGGGGGAAAAAAACAAACCACGAGTGCTGCAACTGCTCACCATCCGCCGACTGACGCCACCGGTCCCCAAGCCGCAATCACTGCTTCCCCCGGACAACTCCCCTCAGTTAATATACTGGGTATGACATCATATGGTATGGAATATCCCTTTTGCCAGTTTGGATCAGCTCTCTTGGATGTGATCCCTCCCCTCCTGGCTTCTTGTGCACCCAGCAGAGCATGGGAAGCTGGAAAAGTCCTTGACTAGTATAAGCACTACCTAGCAACAGCTAAAACATCAGTGTGTTATCAATATTATTCTCATACTAAGCCCAAAACACAGCACTATACCAGCTACAGTGAAGAAAATTAACTCTATCCCAGCTAAAACCATGACAGTTACATAACATAAAAACCAAAAGACTTCACAAAAGTAATTCATACCAAAACCACACAATAAAATAAACTTAACATGTTACTAATGATGAACTGTGTGGAAAAAAAAAAAGAAACAGGACAGCTGGGAGTCCATTATAGATACCATAAGCCTTTAGGAATATTGCATAAACTTTTAAAACGTCAATCAATTATTTACAGTTCTGTAAAACTGGACATAATTAACCAATCCTAAACTAAGAAAACCTTTTTATATGCTTGATTATTACATCTAAGTCACATTGTTCAATCATTCACCTCTTACTAGGCAAAATCCATGGTGACTTAGGGTTTTGACTAAATAAAGAACAATAAAATCTGTTCCTCAGTTAATTTCTGGAAAAGAAGTGAAGGTATACTCACCTACTTAGATGTTCAAGTTTTATGTTTATTGATTTTCAAGGCCTGAATTAATAAGGCCTTAATCTGATCTCAGAGATCTCCTTCTCTGAGCAGAAGGTTGGTATAGAGACATTGTAAGGTCCCTTCCAGACAGAATGATTCTGTGATTTTATGTTTTTAAATCCTGTAAAAAAATAAGTCTAGATATAAGAAATAATGATCGTGACTTTGACTTCTTCATATTTAAAGTGCCACATTAATGCAACAGGGTGATGCAGACAAATGTTGGCATGCAGACTACCTATGCATTCCTCATGGAATAGTTGGCTCTGTGTGAGGGTAAATTACAGAACTGCAGATTGGGTCAGCATTGAAAACTGACATGATTTTCTAAGAACAGACCTGAGTTTGGCCATATTAAATCCCTTTTGCTTGAGATTCAGTAGATGAAGTCTTCTGAGAAGAACTACCTAAGTGGAATGACTCAGTCAAACCTGCATGTAACTAAAGGATGAAGAGTGTATGCTACCACTCGTCTTGTTTGGTACCATAGCTCAGCAGTTAAAGCACTTGCACACCAAAGGTGAGGCCTGGGTGTAATGTTCTCTTCAGTGAGAGGCAATTCCTACCCCTGCAGTATACTGTTTGAGGGAGTGGACCACCAACCAAGTACGAAGACTGTTTTAACACGTCCCAGTAACAGAAATGAGGCAGTAAAATTTTTCTGAAAGGAATCCACATCCAAACACTGGACTCTCACAGTTGCCGGTTTTAACTGTCTGTCCAGAGATCAGGTTCTTTGTTATTTGCTGGGCTTTTGGTTTTTGGTTTTTTTTCTAGCCTATATATGTTGAATTGTTTACTACACAGCTTCCCAGATTCAGAAGGAAAGGCGGAAAATTATCCCATACAGCTTAATCTGCAATCTGACAAAATAACATTCCAGAAAGCTTTTGGGGAAAAATGTTGCTTGCTACAGCTGTTACAGTTCTTGTTCTGTCAATATGTCCCACGAACTTGTAGACCTCCAAAAGAAATAGCTCTATTCTGCCAAATTTTTGGATCTTGCGTACTGTAGACTACCTTAGTTTCCAGCATGCTTGGGTTGAGTCTGCTCTAGACCTACACACAGTACAGAATTCCACATCTATGAAGTTTTTAGGTCAAATCAGGCATGCCTAGTGAGTTTAGACACTTATATGATTAGGTAGCCAATAAACTAAAAGGAATCAGTGTTTTATATTTAGGCAGCTGTTATCTACCTGCATTCTGTTTCAGTTGCTTAAATTCTTTCCTTGGTTTTGAATATTAATGCTGTACAATGCTTAACTGTCTATTTTTCTATTTTGCTCTGAATTAATTTAAGAGCTAAATCTTTGTGTTGCAAATGTACCCTATTGCATATTGTGAGACCACTGAGAGTTTTTTAAATCTTTTGTTATAGAATAATCATCATAGGAAATTCTGTACTATTCTATACATGGGAAAAAAATGTCTTGTCAGTCCACCTAATTAATTGTAACATGGTAAAGATGAGAATGTATTACAGAAGCTTAAATGCTTTCAACCTCTCTTTTGAAAGATTAACAGTGACATTTCAATGTGAGAAAAACAATCCAGGGGGAGACAAGCCCTCAAGAGCTCTTGAATACCTAAAAAGACAGGAAATCAATAAGGCCCATAATTGTTGGCACAGAGATTTAATGAAGTGTAAAACTTTGGTGTAACAACAAATTAAAACTCCATTAAAGTCCATGGGTAATGAAGAACAAAAAATGATTCAGAAAAAAATACAGTATTTTCTTTTTTTTTATTTTCCCATACAGTTAATTCAGAAATTTTTTTATGTAAGAAATAGTTGAGGAAGACTTGAAATGGTAGTTTTAATGGAAGTTTAAGACTTATTATGAAGCAAACCTAAGCACTTTTTAATACTTCCCAGATGGATATAGAAATTTAAACTAGTAACAGGTTTCACTGAAAGGACTTGGAAATTAATATGAAACATAGTACAGGCAGGTTAATTGGGTTCATTTCATGAAAGTGTATTATAAATTAGATAACCTTATTCTTTTTTTTCTTGACAGAATAAAAGGTGTTCGAAGCTACTGCCATTGAGCTTGATCCTGAGACGCAGAAGAATCTGACTGACAGCAGTGGGAACTGGGAGGCTGGTAGTTTACACATGGATCACAAGGGATTCTCAAAAGCATTTGTTGTCTGTGGAGGATGAATCAGACAGCTTTGACAAATATTTGCAGTAGAATGAATGACCTTCTTGTCTTACTCTATGATTACTGCTGGATAAGTCTTCCATTTATTATAGGCCTTTCCTGTTTTCATAGAAACCAAGCTTCTGACAGAGACAATATTATTTCCTGTGACACTGTTACACACATATTTTCCTTGTATCCCACAAACATGTTACTAATTAAATTAGTTTGATGGATTTAACATACTGTACAACAAAAGCTAATGACCCCAGAGTAGAACATTAGTCAAAACCTGTTCTATCCATGTATCTTCTCTGTGCATGCAATTGCACTACATGCATAATGATACCTAAATATTGCAGAATTTCATTGGATGAAATACATCAGATACAGAAGTAGTTATAGACCTTAGATTATCTAAATACTATCTAAGAAAACAGAACCACACCAGCAACAGAGGTAAGTATTTAGCTATCGATTTAAGTAAATTGCAATACTAGGGAAGCATAGATCACCTCGTCTTTAGAATTTGAGTGTGTCCATGTAGGAATGATATGCTCTTAGAATGGAGTATGAAAAAAAACCCCTTGAGAACAAGATTACAATATTTAAATAATAACCTACAGAGGGCCTGCATAGTCTTCACACAGGAATTTCACTTCTAAATAACTAACCCATGTGCTCAATTCTGATTCAGGACACTTTTCTTGATTGTCATTCCCCCATGTGCTGAGAAATGCCCTCCTGGTAACAGTTGCTGCCCAAGTCTTTCTCAGTAACTCCCTGCTAACCTCTTGGCAGAAGAACCCTATTTCCCCAGTGGCAGCTTGATTTTCTGTCAGGCTTTGAAAAAAATGCAGAAGGAATCATCACTTTGGCAGCTACTTCCCCTTCCTTATGGGAAAAAGGCAGAGAGAGAGAGATAAAAATGATGCATGAGCTGAATTTGACATCAGACCAGGCCTGACCATGTGTTAGATGGCCTTCCAAGCGTATTGAGGAGAGGACAGCTAAGCACTGTGGTTATAAAGATCAATATTCTAAGCACCTCTTGTGCTTAAAATACGCATGCCATATTTTCAGACATTTTAAATTCCTAAAATAAGTTAAGTGCAAAACCAGAAATTACTGCTACCAAAGACCAAATATTTGAGGATATACCTAGCATAAACATTCTGCCTGCACCATCTCTTAATCAATTTCTTTTCTGAGGTTTAAAACTACTTGGTTCTGACAGAAACTTGAGGGACAATAGGACATGGGAGAGAAGCCATGCCTCAAGAATGAATCACTGCTGATCACAAAAATCTAGTCCTATGGAAAACCTACCTTTTTCTTCCAAAACATATGCTGTTGGTGGAAATTGCCTAACCAACGGCAGGTAAAATCTGAAGTTACACTGTGTGATTCCTATCAAGTCAGATTTACAATAAGAATGGAGTCTTTTTCTGAGCTTGTTTAGGTGGAAAATTCACATTAGACATAAGGCTACTACTTTCCTTAAGCCTTTTCCTCCAGAGCCAAGAGTGGATTTCTCTATATATCCTACCCTATGGTAGACCTTACAATATAAATTAACTGAAGTTGATTTCATAGTGCAGAAATAGCAAAAGAATTTTATTTTTTTTTATATTTCATCATTCCTAATATACAGTCTATGGAAAGCCATAGCTCAAGGAAAATGTTAAAGCCTAAACAGCTGTTGTAATCTATGCAGACTTGGACAATGATTACCTATTATCCAGAAACAACAAAATAAAATAGGCTGTATCCTTAGCTATTTAGAAAACTGTTCACCCCAAACCAGTGCATGACAGCTATTAGGAAAGTAAATTTAAATATTCAATTTTCTTATTTTTATTATTAATAAATTTAAGTTTAATTAATTTTAATTATTTAATATTAATTTTAAAAATAATTTATTTATTTTATTGATAGTTAATATAAAATTATTTTATTTTTATAAAATAAAATGTTTTATATAATATAAAATAATTTATACAGAATATAAAATAATAACAATTAAATAATACTTAAATTAATTATTAACAATAAAAAAGTTACATTAAAGCAATATTTGTGTTAAAAGAAACAATTTATTCCAAAAATTTTGCTGACAGGGAATGGTACTTGGCATGGTAAAAAACCAGTTAAATAAACTGGCTTTACCTACTTAATTCAGAAACTCCAGATAATTTAATGGAATGTCATTTGATTAAAAAAATTCAGGATTCAGAACAATCAACAATACTGATATTTAGATAGAAGTATAAAATTAGACTAGAACTGTGTCTGATCAATAAAAAAGTGATTGGATGAGTCTAACCAAAGTATCTGGCCTAAAACATAAGAAGAAAGTCGCTGTCACAGCGGGTCCAACCTCAGGCCCAGCCTGACCAGCCTTTTTTCTCCAGCAGCTGCCAGTCAGAGAAAGTTCTGAGAACTCCGGACAGGGTTATTTTCTTCAAGAAAGATAGAAACATTTCAAGTCTCAGCTTAATTTTTCACAAATCAGGAGTAGTGTAAGTCCAAAATCATTTAGCCTAATATTCCTAATTTTATTATTATTTTTTTCCATAAGAATGGAAACTAAATATTCCTATTAGTTTTACAATGAAGGGGTGCTTTCTATTTCTCTGATCCTCACAACTGTTATAATTACAAAATATAGCAGGGAATATGTTCTAGTTATTTATCTTCCCTTAATAAAATATAATTTCTCTCAAAATTAAAGAAAACAAACATATGGAGCAAGTCAGTGTGGAAACCAAGCAGGCTTTGCAAAACTGAAAATGGATGTGTTGATTTGCTTGGTCAGAAGTTTTGCATCTTTTCTTTCTCCTTTATTTTGTCTTCACTGTGTTTGTGACATGTTTCTATCTGGGCTCAGGAAGAAATGTATTAATTTCATAGCACCTAAGATGCATTTTTAATTGATTTAAAAACAGCCATAAGCACTTATTAGCCTTCGATTACCTTGTTCGCCTCCTATGTAATACATTTATTGATGTTTTCCTTTTTATTACAGTAATCATAAAAATCCCTTTAAGAGGACTTATATTTTGTTTCAAATCTGCCTGTAAGCTTCATCACTATGTCTTTCTCAGCATTCTTATAGCTGTTCAACTTTCACTACACGTTGCGTTGGGTGCCAGTGCCCCGGCGCTGGCAACATGGCGCTGCGGGGCCGCCTCTGTGGGCAGAGGCCGGGGCTGCCCCGAGCCGGACACAGCCGGTTCCAGCCGGCGGCTCCAACCCGCCCGCCCCAGGGCACGGCTGAGCCCCGCAGCCACGGTGGGCGGCGGCGCCTCTGGGAAAGTGTTTGTAAGAAAGGGTGAAATACCAGTGAGCAGAGAAGAGTGAGGAAAAAATAGTGAGAAACAGCAGAGGGAACATCAAGGTCAGAGGAGGAGGAGATCACTCCAGGCGCTGGAGCAGAGAAAAATCATGAGCAGGAAGGAGCAGCAGAGGGGAACTGTTCTTGACTGACCACAACCCCCATTCCCCATCCCCCTGTGCTGCCCGGGGCGGGAGGAGATAGAGGTGTTGGAAGTGAAGGAGTGAAGTTAGCGCTGAGCCTGTGAAAGGGGGTGGAAAGTGACATTTTAAGGTTTTTGTTCTTGTTTCTCACTAACCAAATCTATTTTAGTTGGTAATAAATTAAATTAATTTTTCCCAAATCAAGTCTGTTTTGCCCATGATAGTACTTTATAAGCAATATCCCTGTTTTCATCTGGATCCATCAGCTTTCTCATAGTATTTTCTTCCCCTGTCCCACTGACGAGGAGGAGTGGGTGAGTGGCTGGATGGGCATTTGGCTGTTAGCCAGGGTTAACCCACCACACATTTACCTCTCTTTCTTAAAATACTTCTGATGCTATCTCTTGCCTACACTTCTTGGTCTATTTGCAAGGTTTATTCTCCTTTGGATCTTGTATTCTCTTTATTCATACAGATAATGTAAATCTCTGTGGTTTGTGTTCAGCTCTACAGGTCTCTGTTGCTGCACTTTTTCTTTAAACTGATTAAAATAATTGTTTCGTGTTCCTTCTTTATGAGTGCCAGTCACCTCATGATTGATCCTGATGAAGAGCTAACTTGAAATGGTACAAGAAGAGGTTCATATGGAAAAGACTGTAACCGAAAAATTTCTGTGTCGTAATCATGACTAGAAATAGTCTGCCTGAAATACATGGAATTACTAAGGGAATTACTCTGTTAAATGGGAATGAACTATCAAATTTAAACCCTGATGAAATGAAGATTTTAATTACATTACATTCCTGTACACAGAAGTTGTTACAGCCCCTGGACCTAGTTTGTGATTTACAGTAAGACTGTTTCAGTGCCAAATCCTGTATTGTCAATCTACCTTATCCAGAATACTCTGACTGGGAAACGTCTTGTAGTCTTTTATTTATTCAGAGCAAAAGCAAGCTACGTCACACCTACCTGGATAATAGACCGCAAAGCTGCCCCACATTGCACAAAAATTGTTAATGTAGAGCTTATTTCTAGCATAAGCAATTTGATAAAAAGTCTCTGTTAAGATCAGAGAGCATGTTTAACATCTGTGACAACTGGTTTTAGGTAGGAACGACAGTGAACCATTGTAGGGTCGGTTTGGAGCCAGTCTCTGTATATAATTATTTTCACATTAGCATTCATGTGTCCATAGCTATAAGTAGTAATTTCTATTGTTTATTTTGCAACAACTATATGCTAATGTATTTGAACCAAATTGTTCTGTGATCCTGACTGGGAGACAGATATAAAGTCCAGTTCAATTGTATGTTTTGCTAGAATACAGCAGCATAAACAGATCAGACAGTGGAGTTTTTTATTGGTTATATTTCCAGACATTGAGGTCAAGGGAAGTGTTATCTGAATAAGGCAAATAGGATTCAGTTCCTAAAAGACTTTTTTTTTTTTTTTCTACAGGTTATCAAATGAAGAAGCTTAATAGGTGATCCAGAATAAATTTGCATTGTAAAGCATACAATTCTAGATGGGATTTTTTTTCTTCATGAGTTTAGTCTGTGGTTTACTACCTGTCAAGTTGTAACTTCTTCCAAAATGCCATGCATGTTAGCTTGCCTTTCCCCAGATACAAAATATGCTAATTTTGACCTATTGTTAGGTAGTTTTAATAGTTTCTTCCAATTAAAATATCCTCACTTTTAACTTTTCTTAATACTTCCTGAACACTCCCCCATTGCAATGTTAAAACTGCAGTGTGTAAGTCAATACAGTTCCACAATTGCATTAATCAACATTTCTCATTTTTTCTTTTTCTTGATGGCAACATGTCCTTCTCTTTCTTTATCTTTATTCATATAAAAAGGAAATCAGAGAAAAAAGAGGCTTCTTCCCGCGTCAGATTATCGCTACCATAAATGACATAAATGGAAATTCATTATGCAATCAGTGGCAACATTTCATGACATTCCTGCAAGTGGACTACAACTACAACTCCACAGCCTTTTGGACACAATTCACTATCAACTAAACTTGCCTTTTTTTTTATTAGGAAACCCTCAGGGCACAAATACAAACATCAAAAAGGTAACCTGAATTCTTTCAGAGATCCAGAAAAGAAATAAACTAAGCAAGTCAATTTGCTGATTTCAGACACGTTTTTATTAATATTATTATCCTAAGGATATTCAAATGAATTTGTAACAGGGTTCATTTTTTCATTGTAAATATTGTAGTTCAACAAATTTTACCTTTATTTTCGCTGACAGCCTTAAAACAATTGAAGAGCAAATTATAACACTCATGGAACAGTCTGTTTGATACTTATTTTGAAGTACACCTCTAAGGCATGTTCCTTCTTTTATAACATTTTCTTGATTGTTAATGCTGGACTACCTCAGAAAAAAAAAAAAAATCTGTCAACTGAGGCAAACAGGCAGAGTTGTAGCAGGTTTTGACTATTCATGCTTTTCTACCATTTCATTGTATAACAGACCTAGGGTGACTTTAGAAATAAATAAGCCAATTTACTCCTGCGCATATAGACTTAGTATCAAGAAAGCCCAGATGGGAGTAAAAAACAAATCAAGTGTATAAATTCAAGTCAGATATCTGAGTCATGATAACTGAACTGAAAACCATAGGAAAGTCATTTAATGTAAATAAATTTTGTGTAAAACCAGCTGATATTCCTTGTATTCCAACCATTCAATAATATTGACATATTTTATCTTCAAATGAGAAAAACACAGGATATAGGTACTTATTTCCAAAATAATTACTCAATTGGTAAATTTAATGAAAGCAAAAATTAAAACATGACATTCTTTACATTGATTCAAAGTCATATTTTACCAAGGACTGCACAAGTTATCTTTCAGGCAATGGCCAGACTTGGGTGTAAGGGTAGAAAAAGGGTCCTCCCTTTCAGTATCTTTGAATCCTCTCCTCTAATCTTAACATTCTTTGACATCATTTAGTAAAACATTTCTTCCACTCAGTTTTACTTGTGATATATTCTTATAGACATACACTTAGAAAATGATTTCTCAATAAGTTATTTTGGCTAATCAGGGTAGTATACAACCATATAATTTTTCTGTAGGACTCAAAGTGCGATGAGCTTATTAAAACTTGTATAAAAAATACAAAGCACTTCCTGGTTTTAATGTGTTTACCAATGTTACTGTATTGATCTACGTCAGAGTAGATCCAGCCTAAGTAGTAACTGTTCCAAGGAGTAGACAATCATCTGCTTGATTTTTTGGGGGAAAATTAATCAGAAAATGTCCATTCCCTCTTCTGTGTGTACACTGCACTGCCAGAATGGTTAACGGCAATTATTCATGTTCATACCAAGGAGAAGAATATTCCCTAAAGCATTTTAACCTTCTTTTATGAAAGCTCATAAAAAAGGCCTGACTCTAACAGCATTTTTTTTTAAAGGTGACTCTAACTGAACCTTCCCAGAGCTACCATACTCACGCTAATAACCTATCATACAAAAAAAAAAAATTCAATAAAAACCATAGACAAATGGAAGATAAAATATCTATTGAATACTTACATAATTATCACTGAATGGCAATGCTAGACACCTGGTGCTAACTGTATATTGCCATTTGTTTTGTGTACTGTAATTAACCTTTTAAAATATAAGTACTCCACAAATATTCTTTACTATAAAAATTTTGGACAGAACAAAGCTATAACTTCTGTTGAGCTCTTTAGTTATCAGTCAGAATAGACATTATGAATAAAAGACCATTTAATATAGACAAGAATGCATTTTATAGGCATTGTAATTTTTTTTTTAAACTTCCACAGGGACTTACATTTACTTTCACTTTACTCCACTGAATACGGCTTCAGCTGCAGTGAAGAAGAAAGGATTTTCTGAAAAGCCTGTAGGTAGACATTTTCATTGTGAAAAATATCTTAAAGTAATTGCTTATTAAAACAGTAACCAGTTCCAATTACAGATATTTGAGGCTGCTTCTTTCTTCTTTTTTATATTTTAATTATTCTTGTATAGCTGCCTGCATTCATGCAATTTATTGCAAATTTGGTATAAAAAGACACCAAATCCTGGTCATGTTTATTTCTAATACACTGTTTAGCACTAAGTCTTGTTCTTTTTATTCAAACCCTGGTTTACCTAAACCTTTCCTAAAAACCCTCAACCTGATGAAGTTAGTAGAATTAATCAGTACTGAACAGATTTAATCAAGGAAGGAGTAAAATTTGTTCAAATGGTGATTTTATATATGCTTTCATGACCATTTTATAATCCCATCCTATGTGTTTCTCTTTGCCAGTAGTCTTCAGGATACCAATCTCTTTTCGTTGTTCCACTAACAATGGAATTCCAGTATAGGAAAAACAGGGTACTTTTAGATGTTATCTGACCACATAAAGCAAAGTGAATTTTTATTCCACTTAAAATAGAAAATAAAATTAACTATCTCATGACACATCATTTTCTGTGGCAGCCAGGTTTCCAATTACAAATATAGATAGGTGTCATAAATGTAAGTTATGTTCCATCTACAAGAAAAAAGGTGGCCAATCATAGCCAAAAATTTTATCTGGAGAGCTGAAATATTTCTTAAAGTTATTGATCAAACTTCTTCATAATTTGAAGTTATTCTTATATAAAAAATGTTCTGGGCTTAGCTCCTAGTCGACTTGCTTAAAATAAGTGAGAAGCCATGAGGAAAATGGCCTTAGGGAGCACTAGGGCTTCCAAGAATGCAGAGAGATCTCTGGGGCTGTAGAGATGATATTGAACATTTTTCATGACATGCTGCTTCTAGTCGTTTCTGGAACAAATGTCAGAGGTGAAGAAAGGCAAGGTCTAAGTAGCCCTTCAGCTAGTATAAATTAGCTAGAAACCATCTCAGCACTGGATCAAGCTAAAGGATTGAAAAGGTTGGAAAAGTTGGAAAGTGCCTTTACTGCTATCTCTGACTTTGTATATGAGTGGCACCAAGCATGTCTGGCACTGAGCAAAAATTGGGGCACATCATCAGAACATATTTAATATTTTTATTAATTATAGGTAAAAAGTATTCCTGTCCTGGGCATGGTACTTTTGGTTAGAAATCTTTAATGGTATGAATTACTGAGATTTACTCTGAGGGTTAAACTACCGCCTAATTCTTTGGTGTTTCCCAATCTGAGAGCCTGGACTAAAATTACAAGATTTTGTTATATGATTCCATCCAGCTTCTACAAGAAACAATGAAACTCTAATCCACAAAATGTATATATATATAAATAAAAGTATTATATTATTAAAATAAGATTTGTGTCGATGGTGTACCATGTATTCCCTTTGCCCACTCAGAAATTCTGCTCAGTATTTCATGTACAATAATAAAACATCCCATAGCTCTCTGCTATAGTTTTCGGAGTCCTTTAGGAATAATGTCAAAGGGCATTACCATTTGATTGATGTCACTAGAACAATATTGCTCCTTTTTGACAGCGTTTAATGATTCAGGTCACTAGTCTGAACCACACTCAGTGGCTTTGTCAAGTACACAAAACCTTTCTTCAAAAAGAGTACAGAAATGTGAGCTTTTTCTTTTGAAGGAAAATGTGAATCCATCTCAGACACTTATTTTTCATACCTGCACAAGTGTATACGAAAACAAAGTAAACCTACAATAATGAATTCAAAACTGCTTTCTTTGTCTGTACTCATAAATGTTCTACAAAGGAAACAAGAAAATAATGCATTCAATGGCACACAAAGAAGCCATCACAAAAACCACAAATGGATTCACTTCAGATCTTTTATGAATAAATTTTTACTGAGGTTGTTTTTTAAGTAATTGAAAGTTGAACAAACAGAGCTATAATATTAACAGTAAAGGCTGTTATACTTAGGCAGAGAGTTCATAGAATCATAGAATGTCCTGAGTTGAAAGGGACCCACAAGGATCATCGAGTTCAACTCCTGTCCCTGCATAGGACAACCCCAAAATTCACACCATGTGCCTGAGGGTGTTGTCCAAATGCTTCTTGAATATTGTCACACTTGGCTCCATGACTGCCTCCCTGGGGAGCCTGTTCCAGTGCTCCACCACCCTCTGGGTGAAGAACCTTTTCCTCATATCCAACCTAAACTTCCCCTGGCACATCTTCCTGCTGTTCCCTCGTGTCCTATCATTGGTCACCAGAGAGAAGAGATCAGTGCCTGCCCTTCCTCTTCCCCTTGTGAGGAAGCTGTACACCATGATGAGGTCTCCCCTCAGTCTCTCCTTCTCCAGGCTGAATAAACCAAGAGGCTTTAGCCACTTCTCATATGGCTTCCCCTCTAAACCCTTCACCAACTTCATGGCCCCTCTCTGGACACTCTCTAGCAGTTTTGTATCCTTAATATACTGTGGCGCCCAAAACTGCACACAGTACTCAAGGTGAGGCCGCACCAGTGCGGAGCAGAGTGGGACATTCCCCTCCTTCAACCGGCTGCAATGCAGTGCTTGATGCACCCCAGGACACGGTTGGCCCTCTTGGCTGCCAGGGCACACTGTTGGCTCATGTTCAACTTGCTGTCAATCAGAATTCCCAGAGCCCTCTCCGTGGAGCTGCTCTCCAGCCTCTCATACCCCAGTCTGAATGTCCATCCAGGGTTGCCATGCTCCAGGTGCAAAATCCAGCTCTTGCCCTTGTTAAACTTCATATGGTTGGTGATTGCCCAGCTCTCTAATTTGTCTAGATCTCTCTGCAGGGCCTCTCTGCCCTTGAGAGTGTCAACAGCTCCTCCCAACTTTGTGTCATCAGCAAACTTAATTAGTATTCCTTCCAGTCCTGCATCCAAGTCATTTATGAAGACATTAAAGAGTACTGGCCCCAAGATGGACCCCTGTGGAACCCCACTAGTGATTGGCCGCCAGCCCAATGTAACCCCATTTACTATGACCCTTTGAGCCCGACCCGTCAACCAGTTGCTCACCCATTGCATTATGTGTTTGTCCAGCTGTACGCTGGACATTTTGTCCAGGAGGTTACTGTGAGAGACAATATCAAAAGCTTTACTGAAATCCAAAAAGATCACACCCACTGGCTTCCTTGGTCAACTAGGTGGGTAACCTTGCCATAGAAAGAAATTAAGTTTGTTAAGCAGGACTTTCCCCTTGTGAACCCGTGCTGGCTGGGACCAATGACCAATGCATTGTCTTTCAGGTGTTTTTCAGTAACTCCCACAATAATCTTCTCCATAATTTTGCCAGACACAGAAGTAAGACTGACAGGTCTACAGTTACTGGGGTCATCCCTCTTGCCCTTCTTGAAGATTGGGACAATGTTTGCCAGCTTCCAGTCAACTGGGACCTTTCCAGATTCCCAAGAGCATTGAAAAATCATTGGGAGAGGTCTTGCTATGACATCAGCCAGCTCTTTCAGTACCCTCAGATGAATCTCATCAGGACCCATTGACTTATAGGGATCTAGCTGGAGCAGCAAGTTCCACATAAGTTCAGGGTTTATTAGGAGTTTATCATTCCCACAGTCATGGTTCCCTAGCCCTGGGCTCTGGGGGTCCCTGTGCCCACCATTGGTGTTGAAGACCAAGGCAAAGAAAGCATTAAATGTTTCTGCTTTGTCTATGTCCCTGCTTGTGAGGTGACCATGCTCATCAAGTAATGGGCTAATGTTATTTCTGGCCTGCCTTTTGCCATTAACATATTTAAAAAAGCCCTTTTTATTGTCCCTCACAGTACTGTCCAGCTTCAACTCTAATTGAGCTTTGGCCTCATGAATTTCCTCCCTACAGTGTTGAACAACATCTCTGTGGTCCTCCTATGTCACCTGACCTTGCTTCCACTGGCCATATACTTCCTTTTTTCTCCTTATTTCTGGAAGATCCCTGCTCAGCCAAACTGGTGTTCTGCCCCACCTGCTTGACTTCTACCTTTTAGAATTACCTGCTCCTGTGCTCTTAGGGGGTGGTCCTTAAAAAGTGAGCAGCACTGATGGATCCCAGCACCTTCAAAAGCTTTTCCCCAGGGAACTTTACTATGTAGTTCCCTGAGCAACCTGAAGTCTGCTCTCCTCATATCCAGAGTTGAGGTCTTGCTGACAGTTTTCCTCCTGTTACCATAGATTTTAAACTTGACTGTTTCATGGTCGCTGTAGCCAAGGCAGCCACCAATCTCCACTTCACCCACGAGACCCTCTCTGTTAAGGAACAACAAAGCGAGGAAGGCACCCTTCCTGATATGTTCCCTTAGTACCTGTACCAAGAAGTTATCGTCCAGATGGTTTAGGAATCTTCTGGACCTGCTTGTACCAGCTGTGTGGTGTTCCTAGTTGACATCTGGCAAGTTGAAGTCCCCCATAAGGACAAGGGCAGATGACTTAGAGGTATCCCTTAGTTCCTTAAACAATAACTCATCAGTGTCATCATCCTGACTGGGTGGCCTATAGTAGAGTCCCACGACAACATCCGCTTTATTTGTCTGTCCCTTAATCCTTACCCAGAGGCTCTCAGCTGTGCCATCGTCAACTGCAAGCTCCGTGCATTCCAGTCCCTCCACTCCATACAATGCCACCCCCTACCTTGCCTGCCCTGTCTATCCCTCCTGTAGAACCTGTAACCATCCATCATGACACACCAGTCACAGGACTCATCCCACCAGATTTCACTTATGTCAATGATGTCATATCTCTGGAACAAGGAGTTATCAAGATATTGCTTATAACTATTAGAAAGTCAACAACATCTAACTACAAAATTAGCTAATTTTTTCTCTCTTAAAAAGTAAAACATAAATGTTGCTTTCTAAAAAAGAGTATTCTGATAACTGAAATCACTGCCTTTTGATTTTTTATATTTTGAAGACTTAGCTGGTTTCATATAATTTTGAGGAAGATCTTTCCAAGAAATACCTTATTTTACAGTCATGAAAGATTAAAGAAATATGTCTTTGTATGCAAATACTGTTAAAATGATTAAAATAGTTAAGTGAAAGACAATTTAAAACATTTTTTTCTCTCTTGAGTTTTAACGATAAATAGTTTTGCCATATGACAGGTTAGCGTCACAGAATACAGACCTCAGACAACACTGAGTGCTTGTGTTATAGCTCAGTCAGCTCCTTGGATGATGTAAATCAATGTACCTCTGTTGAAGGCACCAGAGCTACATGCATCTACATCAGATAAAGATCCAGACCTTTATATTCACCAGGTTGCCCTTTTTCCTTTTAGGTGTCTCTAAAAGCACTGCTGCTTTCACCTCAGTTACAGGAATTCCATACAAATTCACATATAAAATATAAAAAGTGTGCTCCAAAAAGCCCATGAAACTGAGAGTGAGATTCTGTTTGCAGGTGAAGGTGTCTGTATGTAGATATTCACATGTGGACTAGAGATCAGCTCATTTGCACATTAGATATCTAGTGTCAATTAAAATTCCCTCAAGTATCTTTCCATCTGCCATACTGCTAGGATTCAGCTCTCCTATAGGTTCTGCATTGTATTTGCATTGATGAGGATATCTCAGATAACTTAGAGCATCTAAAATGACACAAGGTGTCTTCATGCAGGGAACTGACTTGTATGCTTATTCAAATATAGCCAGTGGAGGTTAAAGAGCAGTTCAGCCCTCTGTAACATGTAACATAATCCCATTAAGATCGGATTCCTGAGTATAAGTATTTAATGCCTTTTTTGACACGTTGGGACATCTGAAGCATGCTCATGTGGCTAAAAGAAATAACATAAAACCTACAGAGACACTTATCCTTCTGAAATGAAGAGGTAAATGAAGCCTAAGAGCATATCTTACATGGCTTACAATGACAGCAGATATTTCCAGGAAACTCAGTCCTGTGTTTGGGTGGCTGATCAGCTAAACTGCTTTTGAGAATCTATTTGCAACATTGACAATATTGACTAGATAACTAGATACCCATTGGTGCCCTAATCTGTGAGCTAAATCCTACCCTGAGTGATGATAGCAATTTAGCCATCATTTTTCCTAACCCCTTTCAAGTGCTATAAATTGTTTTTATACTGGATAATAGGCAAAATCCATAGCCATACACAGTTCTCTGATTATTGCACTTTGCTTATCATGTACATAATCCGTAAACATATATGGGACCTCAGCTAATCTGTGCTGGCAGTACTTTGCTAAACCTCATCCCCAGGTTTGAATTCTAATCTGAGGACAGGAATAACTGAGTAGGCAGTTTATGTGGGTTTTTTCATTTGAAACAAACAAAACATTTTGAATATCCAGAAAATTAGCTATTTCCATGGTTCAAACCAGAAAACCATAACATACATGTAATAAGGGATTTAAGGCATAAAGACCTCATAGGCCTATTTTAGAAGGCGTACCATGGAGGTGTGGCAAGCTACCATCCCTCTGTGTACTGCAGAATCAGGATTTAGGAGAAACACTTCTTTAGTGTTTCTCCTAAAGGTTTCATGTTCATGTTTCTATAGCTGAGCTATGGCTTGGTAGCTACTAACAACTACCAAACACAAAGTCAAATATTCTTGTTAAAGGTCATGTGTTTCATTTAAATAAATAGTCTGTGGTTGGGTCTTGTGGAAGACCAAAAAAAACTGCATCCAAATTAACCCATCTGTTGCCAAAGGTAGTTAATCCATCCATTGATGGTTAAAAAACATGAGTATGATGGACTTACTGGGTATTCTTTCATCCTCACATACATGAACTTTACAAATATGTAAGGAATAGTGCATGAGGCAAAACAAAGGTCAGGTAACATGAGTGTGAGAAATTTTGGCTGAAATTTTTCTGACAGAGTCAAGTTTCACTAAAAAATAGTATTTCATTAAGCTCCAGAACGTTTTGTCTAAACTTTCCACTGAATTTAAGGTAGTATTTCAAGAGATTGTTAGGTTTCCTGACAAAATTGTCTTAGATTAAGGGATACTGGATGATGCTTGTTGATGGCACAGGGTTTTTTGTATGCAGCACAGAAACGAGCACCTTCAACACCCCACAGCTGGCCTGTGGGAACAACGTTCTCACAGTCAAATGGCTAACAGGAACAAGCCAGCTTCAGAGGTCTAAGAAAATTCTAAGATGCTGGAAATTTGGAAGAAAAAAGCCTGTAAGCAGCTTTAACCCACTTTGGAACCCCCTGCCCCTGAACATTTCTAGTATATCAAAACCCATATTTATCAGCTTGTCTGGATGTAATACAGATTACATTAATTTGAAATTTCACCAGAAATGTATATTTGGTTTAAAAAAAATAAATCTTCTTTTCATGTTATTACAAATATCCCCTTTTCCTTCAACCAATAATGTACCTGAAGGCAATAAAGTGCATGGATATCAAGGCCCAATTTGTAAAAGCAAAATAAATTTTGTAACAGAAATCTTACAGGTATTAATAATTGTTGACACAAATTACAGCATTTAAATATGTAACCGGATGACTGAACCTGAAAATTAACTATCTCAACAGTTACATGTAATCATTTGGTTTGCAATTATGTGTCCACACTGTTGATTCTGGAAATGAGTGCAGGTGCAAAATTGAAGCCTGGGTTATGTCTCCTTTTAAAGCATGGTCCTTAATGTAATTTGTGTTTTAATATGCATTTGCAGCATATATTGTAATTGTTTCTCTAGAGCTCGTATCTATGATGTGAATACATAACATCAGTAGCACAGATTGCATATTATAGCTCCAGAATACTAATTGTATTTTAAAATGCCTATTGATTGGGAAGTAGTAATTTGCATATGACCAGCAGAAGCCACTGAAGTGTTTCAGGATTTTTTTCTTTATAAAGTTTAGTAGTTCATATCGTGAACTATGCCTACTACAGTTGACTTCAAAGAATATTGCAGAAAACCAGAAAAATGAATCCTAAGATATAAAGTTCCTCATTTGCTTTAAAACCTTTCTCTATCAATATGACTTATGTTTCAAGTGCAGCTTTTCATAAAACAGGTTTTTTTAATCTTTTATTTATTTTATCTCTTTATTATTTCTTAATCCAATGATAAAAACCTTAATGATAAAAAGGCATTTTGTGAGGCCTAGAAACTATCAAAAATATTCCAGTTCTTTTTCTTACTGCTCTGCAAATGCATCCATCTTACTACTTCTGTTTACTGATGCTTTCACTGAGAACCTGGGGGAAAGCTTCAGAAGCTCCATTTACAACATTGCATGGTGGTATGGCAATCAGAAACTGAGGAGAAGAAACCTTTAAATTCTTTTTCACTCAGTTTTCCATATCCTGGGTGTGTATATCTGCAAGTAAATCTGGCCAAGTGATGCATTTTCTCTTCATCCTTCCCCTCGTCCACCCATCCTTCTTTAATTGGAATGAGAAATAAAGCAAAATTCTTCCCTGTCCGTGTTTTTTTTCCTCATGCAAGTTGTAGTTTCCAGAAACATACGCAACAGCACACTCAGACCTACATCAACTTTTGGATATTTGCAAAATGTTCTCTTTTTGGGAGGGGCGAGTCTATTACATCGACTATTATTATATCAACTGCCATTATTTCTATATAAGGTATATTATTTTGAAAGTAAGACAGTGATAATGAATGCTGGATTGTACATAACAAAAGGAAAATATCCTTGACTGCTCATGTGCAATATGGGCATTCATATGATGAATGCTCAATTGACAAAGAAATATGGAAAGAAAATAGTGGAAAGATAATAACTAATTATGAAATTTAGAATTTATGTCATGAAATCTTTGTCCTTTTCTTCAAATTGATATAAAAACAAATGAACTAAGAAAAAAGAGGGAGGTTAGAAATTACAAAACCCCTCACTTTTACAAAATTCCTAAAATTGCTAGATGTATTGAATTGGGTTACTATGCTCTCCTTTAAATAACACCCTTTTTTTCATAATATTGTATAATTTTTCCTTTGGAACATTGACATAACTTATAGGACTGATTTTCTGAGTCGATTATATTGAACAACAGAAAGATGAATATTTTCACTATTATAATATTTTCAGTGCTACCACTAGGTACACTAGTTAGAGAAACGTGCCCCAGAAATAGAATAGGTACTCCGAATACAATTCCCAAACGGCATTTAGTGAAAGTAAGAAGCAGTTCAATGTTTGGCTCAATTCATTCCATTGAAACTATTCTTAGTTGAAATTGGTTTTGGTCAGTTCAAATTTGAAAAAACTAAAATTAAAATGATATAAAAAGTATATTTGTAGAACATACATATATATGTATGCATGCAGGTATGTATGTACTATATATTTTATCATGAAAAAAAAAAAAGTATTGCAGAAACTCCAGCTTCCACTTGTGAATCATTGTAATAAAACATTTTTAAACAGCTTTCCTCCATAGCAGGGTGTGAATACTAAGACCTGATGATCCTAGATGTTCTGGAAATTGCTCTTTTGCGGTATTCAGCCAGCTCTGTTAGTAATACAACTTGTATTATGAAGTCCCACGGTCTGCAACAAATCCTATTTTTATCAGAGGAAGAAATGGTACCACAGCTTGCTTCCTGTTACCAGGCTTTATTCCGCTTTGATACATAGGACATCACTACTTCTTCTGCAGACATAGCATTTCTTTCAAAATTAAGCTTCTTTCCTCCTTACTGTTTTCATCAAGTTTTTTCTGTAATCCATAATATACTTATAAACTGCATCTTTACCATGTCGTATTTAATTCATGTGATGTTACAGTACTGTCAATTTCTTACCAGTTTCCTGACTGCCAGAGCCAAAATGCCCCCAAAGTTATTTGTTAATAAACAGGGAAAATACCTGACAGTACAATAGCTAACAAAACAGATAAAAATGAACTAATTCCAGTGTAAAGAATAGGTCTCCATTTGGGGAAAATGTGCTGCAACTCTAATGACTGAGTTTTTGATGCAGATTTACAAAGGGAACAGAATATTTCTTCTTAGGCTTGTGCTGAAGATTAGATTTTTATTTGTAAAGGAACAGTTGCTTTTGGAGTTTGTAATATGCCTCTTCAAGAGCTATCATGGCATTATCAGGTTTACTTACAATTGAATTATCAAGGGATTAATTTCCTGGGCATAAAGTTTAGTTCTAGTGGGTAAATATTGGAGTTTTGATCTGCTTGAAAAATCAGTCAAACTGCAGTTGTAGTGAAAAAAAAAATCAATGAAGAACATTGTGAAAAAGAACACTGTAATGAACCAAATGGGTACACAGTTCTTTAATGAAAGGCAAACTAAACTTTTTATTTTAGTTTGACAGCTATATTAATGGAAAAATCTTTAATCCAATATAAGACTGTGTGGAGAAGAGATGCAAATGTGTATTTCCATTACACTCACGGACAGGTCTGCTACATACTTGCTGGGTGAGAAGAACTTTATCTTCTAGTAGCCTTATAAGAATTTTCAAAAACACTGTTAATGGGTGTCTCTGGATACTCAATAACATAAGCACCTGTTTTTCAAAGACACTTAAAGATGTAGACAGAGATCTATTAAAATTTCTATATTACGTCCTTGCTGACTTTCTGGAGTATTCATTTGTGCCACTAAATAATTGGAAAATCTGATGGTTCTTCACCAATCTAAATGGTGTAGAAGCTAAAGTCCCATTTGTCAAATGCAACCAAAATTTAACCAAAAATTGTCTAACTGCTTATTTGGATAAATATCAGGAAAAGTACGGTACATAAACTAAGTATATAAATTGCCATTTAACAGCAGAAGAGTAGGAAAAATATTGAGGGAGGGAAGCTTTTCTAAAAATAAAAAAGTGGTGGTAGCTCAAATACTGTTACTAATTATCACCTTATGCAGACTGTAAGTAGGCTTACTATTGAAAATAGGGTGTGCTTTCATATCAGTCATCACATCATGAATTCTGGGTGCTTGGTCACTGAATTCTGTTACTCAGTATTTTTATTCAAGTATCTCTAAAGGCTGATATTACCTCTATCTGCCAACATAACATGGAGCTATAACTCTAGTCAAGTTAGATGAACATTTTTGAGATACATCAAGCACCCTGCAGAATTTTAGCCCACTTAACTAAACTTTTAGTGCTGAGTTTTATAAAAGCTTGGTTCAGTTTTTATCACTATAGCTGCTGTCTGGGATCATTAAGACCACAAATACCAGATAATCCAAGAAAACTATTTCTTGCACTGCTTCCAGCACAATTAAAGGATGAAAGAATTTTAGAAAAGTTTCTTAAACTTATAATAGGAATGGAACAAATCCTACAAGCACTGTAAAATTATCTGGTCATTATGTTCCTATAGAACAGAACAGAAAAAAATATGGTCGCACAAGATGTATCAGTAATGAATTCTTGAAATATCCAAGGGCCAAAGAATAGAGGAAACTAACCTATCTTTCTAGGCAGCTGATTTTGTCTTCTCTTCTTCTCATGCCCAAAATACATTTCTCCTCCTAAAATCTTTCATGTTGCAGGCGTTTAATAAAAGTCTTCCTCGTATCAAGATACAGTGAAACACATTCTCCAAAAATGCTATAATGATGGAATTTTTATGACATTGATATGGTCATTACATTTTTATGCATACACACACACCACTTGCTACTGAAAAAATATGAAAATAAAACATGGTTTACACACAAAAATAAGAATCTCTGCATTTCTGTATTCAGTCAATCCATTTTGGAATCAAGTTTCAGTTATGTCTCAGTAATGATTATTTTCTTTTATTGCTTAGTTTTGGAAACCAAAAATCAGGTACAAATGGATAAAATTTTCTTAAAGTGGGTCAACAAGTGGGTTGCTATGGGAAACTGAAATATTGAAAAATCTCTGTACTTTCACTGCTTCAGGAAAATACTAGTTGCTCTTGTGTTCCTCCCATGTGGCTTCTCCTGAAGTGACATACTTTAAATTACATTATATTTTTCAAGGCAAGATGCCTGACAGGGGATATAAATATATATCATTTGTTTCTATAGAAAAATCATACACAAAATAAAGGATTGCTGTTTGGAAAATAATGATTTAAAAAAATAGTTCAGCTACTAGCAGTTATAAATTAAAAGTAAAATGGAAATATATTTGGATATGTATCTTATCTATTTAAAAATATTTATCTTTCTTCTACATAATGGTTTGTAGCAATGTGGGGTTACAAGGTCCATTACCTTATATGACAACAACCATCTTTATTGGCAGTAGAAGTGGAATGCAACAGCTCTTAGAAAGTGCTTATTAACCTCCTTTCTCTTTCCACCCACCCTGCCCAGAGTACGGGGAAGAAAAGAGGGAAGGATAATTGCAAGAATAATGGTATCAGCTAACTCGATAGATTGTTGTGTTATTTTTAAAGTTTTGTTTTGTAGAGCTTATACCATATGTCCCAACACTTCATAAAGTGAAGGTGTCCGTCTTTACTAATAGTCTATTTTGCCTTTTTTTAATATTTTGAGGCTTGAAAAGGAATTTAAACTCTGTTTTAAATTACTGACAATGTTATGGACATACATTGATGTCCTTATATACATTATAAATGACATTAGAGACCAGTCTATTGATCTCTTAAGCTGCAGAGAAGTTATCTGGTAACAGATTTGCTTTAGATATATTCTCTCTCGATGCATTCTGACCTAGATTCTTGCTAGAACATGAATACTTTGAATTTAGACTTTTATAGACATTTGTCTCTATATGTTGACCTGCCTCCAGGCGTGTTAGCACAATCACTTGCCCGGAAGGCAATCATATTGACTAGTACTTCTGGGAAGGGCAAAGGAGGAACTTTTATATCATATCTGGACAAGCTGTTCTGGTCACCTGCCTGCAGGCTTAAGCTGTCTGGAAAGTACCTGCATATCAACTTGTTTTCTGGGTAGAAATGACTAGAGGACACTTCTCTTAAATGGCCAACATGGGAAGAATTAAAATCAATTGCAAGAATACATGGCTCTAATAAAAAATATTCTTTTAACTTGTTGCATAGGCTGCTCTGAAAAGCTGCTCTTAGATAAGTTTTTCCACTCCAGTTTCCTTTTCACAAGGTATCCAAATACAAGAGAATTCTCCTCTTTTAGAACTACATTATATATAAAACAAAGCAATTTGTTTCCTTCAGAGTTACAGGAGTCCTAAACAATCTAAAAGAGGAAATGTCTAAGAATATGGTATGGTGACTGATAAGAGCACATAATATATTCAATGAATTTCACAAATATTCTAAACAGCTATATCTACTGCTTTACAAATTTCTTATCTATGGCATCAGTAGAATAGACAACCTCAGATATGACACTATGCTAACCTAGCTATACATCTACTAGGTAAGAGAACATTTATTTTAGATATTCTTTACCAAATTCATTAATTCAAGACATATTTGTTTATAACTCTGTGGAAGCTGATAGTAGCTTTCTGGGATTACTTGAATTTCAAAATATGATTGGCATTAATTTTCTTATTTTTATTTTCTGTACATATAATATTCAGGAATGCAGTTCAAGTATGAACATATGTGTTTATGATTTCAGAATGTGGCTTTCAGGAAAAAGTTGTAAATCAACATTTTTGAAATAACTAATAAGTTATTTCAAAACTGATAGAAACTGTGATGAAGGACACTATTAAACATCTTAAACCAGATACATTTGATTACCAGGATACTCATGGACTCTGAAACAATAAAACAAAATATATGGGGTAGGGTTTTTTTTCTTTTACTTCTCCTCATGCAAAAATATGTAGAGAATACCTTCTGATATATTAAATGAATTTTAATATAAAAAAACTTGAAACAAAATATCTGGATTATGTGTATATATGCCATCATCTGGGATAAAATCCAGATCTGAAGATGGTAAGACCTGTACTGCCTGTGGGCAAGGTCCACATCCTCTTCCCTAGCCCTCTACCCTTTACCCAGCTGCACAAATTTTCCATACTTGGCTTGTGATTTTGAGAGTTTGTAGTCATTTATGTCTCTCTCAGAGGCCAATAAGTGTTGGATGATAAAAAATCCAAGGATGAGGATGAAGCTCTAGAGCCTTAGAGCTCCAGTCACTTTAGGAAAAAGTACGTAATAGTCATATGTAGAAAACAAGAAAGTCCTGTTTCACATCTTAATGAAAACCATCTGAATATCCCAGAGAGTAAAGTCTATCCACAGCAACGTACAGTGTAGATGAACGATATTTTCAATTACTTTCTGAAGCAATTTGACAAATAAATTTCCTGACAATGAAGAAAATGTTTGCCCTATAATAGAAGGCGTTCATGAATGCAAAAATTTTCTACATGAGAAAAATGGTTGTATCTAGAATTATGGTGAGCTATGGCTGATCAGAAGCTAATTATTCTGTCCTTCTTAAATGTACACTCTCACTTGGAATCCTTTCCTTTAGAAGACAGTGGTAATTACATTGCCAGCAAGACAAGTAAGCTTTGATTGACAGGGTAGAAAAACAGAAGTGCTTATCCGTATTTTGTACTCTTCATACCTTTTTCAGAAGGCCACATACTTGTGGTAGCTGACTGTCCCAAATGAGCCAACACAAAGTTTTATATGCTTGTACTGCCATATTCATCTGCAGTTGAAACCTGGAGAGATCACGTTCATCCATTTATGATGATTCTTGTTGCATTATGATTAAGATTGTCTTTACTATTTATTGCAACTTTAATGTTAAATATGCTCAAACAATCTAAAAACAGACCTAAGAAACCGAAAACTGGCTGATGGACATTGAGCCAGAGACCAAAATCAGCTGACAGCTGGGCTGATGGACCTTAAGATCTGGAGAATGAATGGAAAACCCTTAATATTGGCAGATCAGGTCTGCTCTGTACCCAACAGAGCTTGTAACTGAAGTAAGTGATTTCCCAAAGGCAGGATATATAAGGAAGAATCTTTTATCCAAGCACTAGAAAAGTTTTATGTCTGGAATGATGTGCATATATGTACATAGGCCCTGATGCAGAAACTGCATTTTGCATTTCAGCAAACCTCCACTAATAAAGTGTAGGATGAGATCAGCAGGATAACATCCCTTTACATTCCTTACCCCATATCAAGAAATATTAAACAGGTATAAAAGAATGCCAAAGGTTTCACGCTGCTTTCTGACCTCTTCTAAAGAGGCCTATATCTACAAACTTATTAATTCTGTTCCCTTCAAAGTTCCCATAAAAGAACAGGAAGAGGATTTTAGAAAGTGTACATATGCGTACATATATAACTTGATTGTGAAAAAATCAAACATTTGTGTAAATATATAATACACACACACACCCCTTGTTTGTTCTGAAAAAATTTTGAGACAATTTTTATCATCCAAACATTGAAATGTAAAGTAGTAGCACCATGGCACTGTTATACAAATAACCAGCTCCTAGCAATTCTCCATTAAAATAAAATATTATGAAGAGTTACTTTTTTCTCTTCCATTTGAATTCTTTGCCTGACAGAAAATAATGATTTTTTTCTTTCAAATGAAGAGACTGTGCAAAGCATGTTTTTATAGTGTTTGTATGTGAACATTCAGTTTTAGCTGGAGGAAAACAGGTGTGTAAATTTCCAAACAATCTGCTCTGGGAAGTTATTTTAAGAATCAAAGTACATTTCCGTATATATAGCTTCAGAGTTCTCCCTAACAAGTCTGAACTGATCCTGCACAGTAGTAATTTTGACTTACAGCCTTCCAAGAACAGTAAAACTTTAAGATTCCCTCAACATTTAATAAGAAAAATACCTCAGATACTGTATATTAAATACAGGCTTTCAGGGAATCAATCAGAGTGGAGTCAATGAGTTACAAGCACGCATAGTACATAAAGTATACCAAAGTTTTTGTTCAGAAAATACATTTAGATCACTGACTTTTCTTCCTATTTGTGCTACCTATCCTTAGAGCAAAAGTCAGCAAATCACTTTGGGAATATACATTTGTGTTTTGAATCATCTATTAGATCACCATGAAACAGTAGCCTTGCTTTCTGTGTCCTGCCCCACCCTGGCCCAACATGCATTTCAGCATGTATGGACTATACCTTCTAGGTTTTTCGTAACCCAGTGGGTTACAGGCCTATGAAGAAGAATGAGGGTCATTATAATTAGTAACTGTACATATTTTTTAGTAAGGGAAGTATAATTCTAATGATATTTTACGTTAAGGAAATTATTTGATATATAAGCAACCTTGTTTTCTTTCGGAAACATTGATCAGGAAAAATGATGTGACCATGATGCTAGACTTTTGCTCTAATTAGTGCTTATGAATTCAATGAAAGCAGATAAGAGGTGTATGAAAACCTAGAAATTTCCCTTATCAGGCACAGATGAAATCTATTGTTCTGTTTCCTTGCATTTCAGCTGCATTAATGAAAGTAGTAATAGTTGCAGACCCCATGACATTTTGCCATATAGTCATGATTTGTCCTTTCACAAAAGAAAATCAGGAAACTGCTGAGTATTAAAGACAGTAATGGTTGTTAGAAAAGTGTAATAAAGGGCTCCTCTTCTAAAGCATTGCCAGGCTTTTATGTCATTATTCATGAATGACTAAAGCATTCAGAGGAGAGTAGCTCTGATATCCAAGGAAGCAATGATGAACAGCAGGAAAGAAGGGTGCAAGGAAAGCAGTTTTTCATAGGACCCAAATACCAGGGCTGTGTGTAATATGTGATTTGAACAGAAGTGAAAATGAATTATTTTTCATGAATGTTAAGAATAGCACATCATTTGGAAAGAGAGGTAGGTCAAACCTGTACAGTGGTTGAAATATCTGAGTGAGAGTGGGGTGGGGATGGGAACTGGAAAGAAGAGTAAAAATAGACCAGACAAGAGCAGACCAGATCAGAATTTTCTAAGTAGCAAAATAATATACAGGCATTCTTATATTTTGACCTATTTTGACGGCACATAGTATTTAAGCTCTCAACAAAATTACATTATTTTTACACACTAATTAACAATGTTTTAGCAACATATTACAACAGAAGACATGACCATCAATAATTAAGACATAAAAGAAACTGTTAAATCAAGTATACTTCATAATTTATTAGCTAGCCCATTGTTCAACTGTATTTGTTTCATTACTCTGGAAATCACCAAATATATTCAAAAAAATACAGACCCCATTCATTAGTATGAAGTAGATGGGAAATGATGTTGAAATAAGTAACTAGTTGTGTATCAGTGATTGCTGTATTCCATTAAACATGATGATTTTTCTTTTCTTCTTTTTCTTCTCCTACTATATTATCTTCTTGGTGTATCAGAAACAGGGTTTGAGCAAATGCTGATTGAAGCTACTGGGAGTTTTTGCATTGACTTTGAAGGGTTTTGAAGTGGATTCTTTATAAGAGAAGAGTGCTCCAGAACTGGGAAGCGTCCAGTTCATTCTGAAGTCTCTCATAGCATTTTGATAGTGTTTATAGTTTTCAGTACAGAAATTCCACTTGTGCTAACTTTTGAGGATTTAAGTGACGTTTAAACAGAGCAGATATCTTAGTGCCAGCTATGGGGCAGGATATATTTCACACTGAATATAAAATCAGAAAATATTTTTATAGTTATTGGGGAAGCTCACCAAAGTTAAATAACAGAAATAAATGAATGTATTTTATAACAAAAGAATGGGAGGTAACACAATTTTTTATTATATCAACTATTTATAGGTTTGCACAGTGAGCCAAAGATTACAGAATATTGTATAGTATATAGTTATCTGCTACATTAAATTAGACTCCTTAAAATATTCAGGATTCTGCCCAAAATTAAGATGCTTAGATTCAGGTATCTACATGGAGGTAGTTACATGTAAGCTTACGTTCCCATCTGTGGAGAAATTGGGCATGGTTCACCTCCTTAAAAATGTGTGTCTCTTGCTGTTTAAGACTTGGTGAGATATCTGAGACATCCTCATAGTGCTGGCAGATTGAGACCTGTGCTTTTCTGAAATAGCAACTGGATGCTAAGCTGAATATTCTACAGCAAACTCTGAGTTAGGAAAACTCAGTAGAACCCCCCATTTCAAAGGGCTAAATCCATACTGGTTTGATTAATCTTGTCTTACTTCTCATGCTCCCAGATGGGACACAATTTTTATTATAAATAATAATAGGTTAAAAGGTAATACTAATTTTCAAATTCTTTGAAATTAAATTATTTTTTTCTGCCTTTATTTTTGCTGATACATGAAACAATACGTAAAAGTCAAGATTTCAGAAAGGTCTGCCTGCCCATCCAGGCTTTTTATTTTGACTCACAACCTTCTTTGAGCTTTTATAATTCTATTTATTAAAGTAATAAACATAAGATACACAAATGCCTTAGTCAAAGGTTGTCTATGTTAAAGGAGCCCAAGGGACAGATTTTCAAAATTGGGCATTATCATCACAAATTATAAGATACATCAATTAAAACAAAATCAAAGCAAGACTTTGTGTGTGTGTATGTTTCAGACAAATTTAAGTAAAAAATATGTATCTCTATTTTAATGTATGTTGGATAATTAATTTTTTTAAGTATAACCTACATCACATTAGGTTTCTTTTCTAGGAAAAAAAAACCCAAACCAAACAATCCCAACAAAAAAAACCCTTAAAATGAAATAAGAAGAAAATAACACACTGGCTATTAACCTTCATTTCTTAAAAATATCTAGGATTAAAAGTTGTACTTAGTTACATGAAATAACTGTTCTTAGAATTTTTTTGTTTACTTCTTAACCTAAACTTAAGTAAAGTGATCTGCGTATCTAAATGTCTGGAATCTGTTTATTTTGTATCATTATGGCTGTTATCAGGTCAAACTGATAATATGAAGAATACTTAAAAAAGTTCATAAATAAAATTTAATGATTAATTAGAAGAATCTTTGTACGTTTTATTAAAAATATTAAATACATTTTTTTCAGTGTGCTGACAAAGGACAACCAAGACCAGCACAAATATAAATAGTGCTTAAGTTTGCACATTTTGTGAGATTCATATTCATATGTGGAAAGAATGTTCGTACCTGTCTTTCAAAAATGACATTTTCTGACTAGATACTACTGAAGGTTAAAAAATTCTATAAAATACATGAAAACATTTCTATAAACATTATGCAAAGCCATCTAATATTATTCACGTGAGCTTCTAAATGTATTTTCTTCAGTCATCTTTCATTCTTTTTTTAAGCATGTTTTCTCCAACATGTTTCACCGATAGTTTATCAGAAAGCAAGTTTAAAGTTGAAGGTACAAATCTGTAAACAACCAATCTACAGGCAGTCACTATGGCTGAAATCAGAGGTGGAAAATTGCTGGCCATCAGGAGACTGAATTGTCAGTACCAGGTGCAACATAAGCGTTGTGCTATGTGCTGCTTAATAAAATTACCAGTTTATTAGGCAAGGAAGGAATTACTCGGCATACCATTCAGTGCTGGGTTCATATATACAACCAAATGGCCACCTTTTCCATCTAGTCCAAGAACACACAAATGTAAGGCACAAATGCTGAAGCCCTCTTCAGTAGGAAACTTGTTTACAAAGGAGAAGGAAATTTACATTCAGTGCTGAAAAGGTTTTTTGGTTTTAAAATTTTAAGCTCTAAGATATAGAACTTCAGAGTATGACACAAATCTACAGAAATCAGTGAAAACCTTCATGTAAGGCTATTAGGACTGAATTCTACCTTCAGATGTATCTTGAAATACAGTGGTAAAAAATACATTTGGTTTTGGGAGGTTTTGGGGGTTTTTTGGGGGTGGTTTTTTTTTGGTTGATTGGTTGGTTTGGTTTATTTTTGCCTTTTTTTTTTGTTTTGTTTGTTTTTTGTTTTTTTTGGTATGGCTGATGGAGGTAGAATCAGCATTAAGGTGGAAAAGGTATTTGAGGCAGAGGACTACCTGGAAGGTCTGCTGACTAGATGCTTTGGAGATGTGCTGAACTACTGCAAGCTTGTGGTGCATTGTCTTGACTTGCTATTGGATTCCACCCCAGCCACTGCTTATATAAATGTTTCCTGGCTTTTGTTTCTATAGTCTGTTGATTTCAGATTATACTTAGTGACATCTGAGTTATGTTTTAAATCAAGGGTGTAAAAAAGAATGTAGACAGTAAGATAGGATAAATTTATAATGGCTAAGGAGGGAAATAACACTAACATAAGAAGTATTTTGGGATATATTTGTGGTTAAATAGTCAAAGACTATTTTCTTTTGAGGATCTAGAAGCCTTTGCACTTGCCTTGGTCTATTCAGGCTTCTATGTTAGCTGTTTCCTTAGTCTTTCTGGAGCATTCAATTTTAGGTAGTCATGCGAAGAGCAGGGAGTTGGACTTGATGATCCTTATGGGTCCCTTCCAACTTGAGATATTCTGTAATTCTATGATTATATGATTTTCTAAGCCTGATGTTCCTATTCAGACGTAAAACTGAGTAGTAAAGACTCTCAGATACAGTGCTGATTTGACACTATATTTGTAATATTGGGCTGCTGAATACTCAAACACTTTTAAAGTTTAAATTTCAGTGATAATTGAGGCAAGCAAACGTAAGTTGTTATAGGTAAAGAAAAAAAATTGTCAGTTTTAATTTAGAAACTGCAAAATGTAAGTAGTTTTAAGGAAAAAATTGACATTCTTTTTCCTAATTTAGTTTCTTCATCACTCCTTTGAGTATATGTTTGACTCTCTTATTTTCTATTTTCTTTAAACTTTATGTTTAAATAATAAGCTTTATGTTCAAATAATGTTTAAATAATAAATAACGAAGGTGTAGCATCTATGTTGTATGTCAATTTCCACAACCATCAAGGGTCTTTTATTTTTCAAAGCTGTCTATTTTGCCCTCACTGATCATTTTTACTCACCGAATAATTCATACTATGTTGCCACACTGTTCTGCTGATGCAATGACTGACCAGTTTCTGTTAAGGTCTGATTTGGTTTCATTTTATAAGGGGTTTGGGGTTTTTTTTGGTGGTGATTGTTTTTTTTCTCCTATAGTGGAGAAAGTGGTAGCAATCAGTATACATAGACTCTATTCTGAGAGCCATTTCTTATCACAAAAGTCACTGCATGCTAGAAGCTGCTGTGGCACTATTTACAGTAATTTCACTGCTGTTTAGAATCAGAATTATGTTTATTTGCTGTATGAAACTAAACCCACTACATTATTAATACCAGTAAATACCACATATTGATGCCCAAACAGGACTATTCTGGTTATATATTACATATCCTCTCAAAGCTGTCACATCGATGATGTACTATGTAACACTAATAGTTGCTATTCCAATGATGTATACCAAGTGCCATCACTCCAGCTAAATATTTCATCATGGCAACAGAATTTGTGCTTAAATACTTCAGCAGTATGGTTGTAAACATAATATACATGCACAAACCAATCATTCTGTAATGTGCTACAGAATTATTTACCCTGTATGTGCGTGTGTGTGTGTGAGTGCACACACATGTAATAAGGTAGTTTTCTGTTTTCAGGATATGCACGTTGTTCTTGATTATTAACAGCCTGATGCCAAGTTGTCTTAAGGCTAACACCTTTAACATAGCCAAAATCTCTTACCACATCCTTGCCCAGAATTTTATTGATCATATGTCTTTATGACTATGGAAAACCAGTTTTCCATATCTAGGGTCTCACTCTAATACCATGGGCTATCCATTATCAGTGTTCCACTTCATCAGTTGTCCTTTCTTCATTGTTTCCCTTATCTTCCCTTTTGTATCTCCAATTGCTCTTTCTCTTAAATTCTTTTCAACCCCACCAAATGTCAAAACCGATTTTCACTATTCAGACCTATTCCTAGTATTTAACAATATTCAATGGCCTGCTAAGTAACTTTTAGTTTCAATGCAAATCAAAATGAAGAGTCAAAAATCACAAAAAAAAACCCTAAACCAAAGCAATATAAACCTCCCCCCGCCCCCAAAAAACGAACCGACCAATCAAAACCAGAAGAAATGAGCTGAAACCCTGTTACATTCCACACTTAGGCATCCCTAGGTCAGGATTCATGGCTTGATAAAAAGAAGTGCACCAATTAAACTCAACTCACTCCTCCCTTCCAGTTACACTAAGTGATTATCTGGAAATGCTACTACTTTTTCCCTAGGATTCTTCCTCAAAAATATGAGAAAAAAAATGGAAGCAGAATAAAGTTTACATGTAGAGACCATTCATAGGATAATTCAGGCAGCAAGGGATCTCAGGAGGTCTCTAGTCCAAACTATTGCTCAAAGAAGGGTAAGCTCTGAGATGACACCAGACTGCTTGGACTGTATCTAGTTGGTTGTTAACTGCTCACTTCTCTGTGCAACCTTTTCTGTTGCTTGACAGGAGAAGTGTTCCTCCACATATCCAGTTAGAGTCTTCCTTGTTCCATTTATGCCCACTGTCTCTTGTCCTCCCACCATGCACCACTATGAAGGCTCTGTTTTCTCAAGTACCTCCATGGACAGCCACTGTTACGTCCCCTGAAAGCCTTCTCCTCTCCAGGCTGAACCAGCCTCGGTCCTTCAGTTTCTCCTCCCAGGTCAGGTGCTCCAACCATATGACTGTCTTGGTGGCTTCACTGAACTTGCTCCAGCCTGTCAATATCTTTCCTGTATTGAGGGGTCCAAAAAGCTGGACACAGTTTTATATATTAAATCTAATAAATCCTCATTAAAAGAGGACAATCAAGCAAGCCCAGGATGCCATTGGCCTTTTTGCTATCAGGACACACTGCTGGCTCATATTCAGCTTGCTGTCTGCCACAAACCCCACAGCCTTTTCAGCAGAGCTGCTCCCCAGCCAGTCCATCTTGGTCAGTCCTATTCTCTGTCACTGGAAGCTGTTATGCCTTCCCAGGTGAAGGACTTGCCATTTTTCTCTCCTCTGATCCTGATAGACAACCTCTCAACTGGTCTGTCATCTGTCCTACAGAGGAGCTCCATGCATCCAGACTGCTCCTTTATTCTGAAAGCATCTCTCTATTAGATGCCATTAAGCTCTGGAGGATCTCAGCTTCTGCCACAATTGTGCCCTCCCTTCTGCTAATTCATATCAAGAGCTTTCTCGTTCTGTTCAATATTCTGCCCTCCCTTCCCCTGAGGGAGAATGCTGGAGGAATGTTCTTCAATTAAAAAATTAACCAGTCTAGCTTTCATCACTCCAACTGCATGCCCTGAAGAATCATGTTGTTGGCATTTCATTACTTCGCTATATCTAGTTTTTCATAGAGCTCCTGCAGTCTTTTGTAGATATTTTCATGTATCATTTTTCTCTTCTGTTTCAAAAAATATTACCTCAGTATTCTTAAAATTATTTGAGTTTGTAAGAAGCATATAGTTGTCTTGCTTTCTATATAGTAAGTGATGAGGTCTTATTTCTTATAGATAATGACACTGCAGCATCTAAGTGTCTGTAGCATTACACTGGCCCTTTTTAATTTAAAAATTATCTGCATGCTTATAGAAGTAAATTTTCCCTATAATCATGGTTTCTTATTAAATTATTAGTAATAAATAACACTCAAAGATATTTAAACTGTTGACATTTACAGTAGTCAATTACTGTAGGCAGTATAGAACAGATCACTGGGTATCACAGATCATACTCATTCTGTCCTGTTATCCCTTTTTATAAGATAGGTATATGTAAAATATTACTCTATTGATTGCATTGAGGTAAGATGTCTTGCACTGACTTTTACATTATATTTTTTCAAAACTTCAAGTTCTTTATGTTTTCTTTCAGGATTTCAAAAGACAAAATTAAGGTTCAAAGCATTCAGTTTGGTTTACCTTTTCTTGCCTTAAATAATTTATCACAAGTGTTATAAAATATTAAGCCTTTTCATTCCCATTAACTTTTAAGATTGTTCATTTTTTTTCTTCCTGCTCACAAATCAGATCAACATCTAAAAATGTTAGCTCAAAGCTTATATTTGTATCTGTCTTATCTTTCTGTAATTGCAATTTTTGTGACTTAAAGATTTGTATTTTTTGTCTTTGGCAAATTCACTCATATTTGATAGCCTGTCTTTTTACATTGAGACTCCTACAAACCACTCCCAAATCATTAGAATTTCATTCTGTCTTCTTTTTCTTCTCCAAACCATAAAATATTGCCTTTTGAGATATCTTACCAGCCTCTTTTCTGGTCTCTTTTTTATTTTCACATTCCTCAAGACGTGACTGATTCTGAAAACAAGCAGTTAGCAATTCATTTTACAGACAGAAATCTGTAGAATTGTATCCTCAAATCATCCCTTTTTCTTCGTTTTCATGGTCTCTGGTGTCTCTTTTCAGTATATGCCTTAACATGTCATACAAGATATCAACAATGTCTGAAATCTACATAGCAGTCTTCTAAACCCTTACTTCCAACTTGATATCCCTGTCTATATTTTAGCTTTCACAAAGGTTCTGAGTTGTACCTGCAGCTCATCTGTTTCCCTTACCTCTCTGTCATTGCAAGCATTTTTTAGCAGTGTTCCTCTAAGTCAGTGGTCTGGGTGGTGTAAATATCCCATGAGGGTTCTCTTGTTCTTGATATCACTCTAATGTAGGAATCAGTAAATGCATGATTAAACTGACTGATAGCAATTAATATCCCACCTCATTTAGGATTGCTGATAAGAAATATGTTTATGAAATGCATTTCTCTTTACAGCCATAACATTGTTTATGTTTAATTAATTATTCTTTTTCTTCTTCCTTTCATTATATCATAAAGACTTTCCTTAATTACGATTGTTTTCTATGCAAAGTCCTTTAACACTTCTACATTGCAATCACTCACAGTTATTTGGATGCTTCAGTCAGGGATAATACTTGTTATTTGTTAATACTCTTCATAAAATGCCTTGTATTTCAACTTCTCTTCATAAAATAACTTATATTTCATTTTCTGCTCTTCCAGAAGAAGCATTTAAGGTCAATATTTTACCGTTTTGCTTTTATTCTTAGATAGCAGATTACTTCACTGATAGTGTCAAAACTAATAACTGCTGAAAATAGAGTATCATTCTTCATGAAACATAGTCCTATTTCATGATTCACAGTCTTTTCTTTTCTCTCCTATAAAACAGTGTGAATTCACTAACTTAAAAGATCCACATCCCAGGTATCTTGTGAGGCTGTGATGTGTATGCAGTGCTTCAAAAGCAAATGGCAGGGTCCCAGTTCTGTTTATACTCTAAATATTCCATGTTCCAACTCCCTGTCCTTTTTTATGTTTTATAATCCCACCTGCCAATTTACTTTTG
The DNA here is from genome assembly GCA_031468815.1 of Morus bassanus. Taxonomy (NCBI): domain Eukaryota; kingdom Metazoa; phylum Chordata; class Aves; order Suliformes; family Sulidae; genus Morus; species Morus bassanus. The sequence continues at coordinate 37,593,480 of CM062571.1, read as the reverse complement.
AGTTCAAAGATGAACTTTGTAGAGGTCTTGCAGGACTTGAAATATTAAGGGAAAGGAATACACTTTTTGCTCTGAAGTCATTGTAATTTGCACTGGCACAGGCCCTTTATTTATGACCATTGTTCAGCCAGAGATATTTGGTTTTCTACATGGGAATGATTATTGCTGGATCTAAGGACTTTGTATTTCTTGAAATAAAGTGTAAGAATACACTGTTAGCATACAGAGCTTATTGATGGTCACAGACCACAAGGTGGATATTCATGCAGGTCAGCAAACACAGAAGATGTTCTGTTGATAGTAAGTTGCATCTCAAGCCACTCCAGAACTGCAGACACTTTAGGCTGATTATGCAGGTTTGCCTGAAGTATTTTGTGAAGACTCTGAACTATAAGATAGCCTGAAATGTCAGGAAAAGATATGTTTGGATAAAGGCATTGCAATATCTGAAAATGATAAAGCAGGCAATCTGCTGTGATATTTACTGATTCTGAGGAGAAAATGTCTCTTTAAACTGAATATATGTTTACTACAAAAGGTGAGAACATTATTTTCAAATGATAGGTAAAATTATTCCTGATAATAAGGAAATCATGAACTGTAAAATATGCATAATTTAATTTAACAGTGAATAAATGTCTGAATGCGTAACCAGAGTAATAGGATGAAAATAAGAAAAATATTAAAAAACCCCAAACCAAATCAAAAAACAAACACAACTTTTATTAGACTGTGAAATAATATTTCAATAGAAGAAATAAAAGCCTTATCTTTTGCATCTTACAAACTTACCTTTTGAATTATTAAATTCTAAAATGTGATTTTACACAGAAATTTTAAGGAATGTCCAAGGACTCATAATAGGATTGGGAGAGGGGTACGTGAAAAAAACACTCTCACTCATATGGCAGAAAAAAAATTGAAAATATACTTCTGTAATGAAAGAAAGAGTTATTTTCTACAATTTAGAGAACAGATACCAGCATTACTCCATGGGAGGGGTTGACATAAAAAGGATTTGCAAAATAAATGCAGCCAATTCAGTAAAAGACAAAGCAAACATGAATCGAGAATGAAAATCAGATTCAGAAATTGGAGATATTTTTAATGGTAGTGAAAGTATCACTTTATAATCACTGTGTAAAACAGGTGATTTCAAATTAAAGGATTATTTTTAGTTCAATAAACCCAAGGGAACAATCCTCTAATGACTTATGTATATTCGTAACTGTGAAAAAGCTACATTTCACCTTATATAGAGTAGGTTTAACAAAGTCTTATAATTTGGTATCCAAGGGCAATTTAGAAAAGATATCTAGCAGAACAAAGGAGAAAACAGCTAAGAAGGTGATTACCTTTTTAGCAAAAATATTCATTAAAAGCTGATATAGAGTGCTGTTTGATGGTATAACCACAGCTAATTATAAGCTTGAGGGGAAGATCTTAAAACTGTTGTATTAAACTATTGCATTTTATGTCATTGGTGATTTCTAGCATTTCAGGTATTTGTTACTTTGCAATACATCATGATGTGTCCAATCAGAAATTATTCACATTAATATAATAATTTTGATTTATATTTTTATTGTCTGACTTAATATGAATTTAACTCAGTATGATGAAAAATTAGCATTACATTTCACTTTCTAGAAAAGGTTTCTCTTATGTTATTAACAAGTATGTTAGAGCAGTATATAATGAAGAAAAATCTAACAGAAGAATATATTTCAATCAGTTCATAATAACATCATTTCATGCAGTATCTTATTGAGGTGTGAGTTTATTAGCAAAATCAACAATGTATTTGAAACCATTCCCATTACAACCTGCAAGGCAAAAAAGAATCATCGTAAGAAAATCAGTAAAGAATACTAACTGTTTTTCTTTTAAATCATATTGTATATCTCCACAGGTGAATGATTATTTATGGCCAATCCGATGAGGAACATCTGTCATTTAGTATATGTTGTGCAGGTAGTAGATTGATTTTTAATTTTTTTTATTGTAATAAGAAATGCAAAAACGCAACTTGTTATGATGCTTGTTTGTTCTTTCATACATTTAGCCTCAGAGTACTCCTGTAAGTGTAACTATTCCCTCTTACAAATGAAACTTGATGCACAGGGATGCTATATAAATTCACATAGAAAAGAATGTAAGAAAATGGACAGTTAAAAGCATGTAGGCCAAGTCACAGAAAATCACTCAAACCATGGAACCATCCTTCTTTTCTCATTAACTCAGAACACGCAGGGGACATTTCCCCAGGGAAAATTGTTAGCAGAAAATATTTCAATGATAATAAAAAATTGACCAGGTAATCCTCTTGAGATAAACAGATATCTCTTGTTCTATCTATAATCTGTGTGAATCTGAAATTCTCTCCACAGATCTGCTACTCTGTATCCGTCTCCAATAAATCTGCTCCCTTAGATAAATGATGCCTGGGACCTCTGTTATTGTTTTGCTTCCCTTACTATCATTTATATCTTGATTTCTTCTGTAGAAATAAGTCTAAAAAATCAGCTTGATTTACTTTTGAACTCTAAAACTTTTAACATATAGTTAATGGCAGCATCTAAGGCGTTAATAGATATAATCTAACAGTTAAGCACATCTCTTACATTTGATAAACTATCTCAAATATCTGCTAGGAATCTCAGAAAAATTAAACACTTCTTTTAGACATTTCTAGCAGGCAGCACTTACCCATTCTCATACCTGATACATAAAACAAAGAAAATGTATTAGCACAAAAAAAGGAACATAACATTAAACTGCTCTACCACAGTAGGCAGTAACTCCAGACCCAGTTCGGAGCTGTAGGTATCCAATAGCCAGGTACTTCCAAAATGCAGTAGGAAAAACCTCTTTCTTCCTTGGAAGATGCTGCCTTATTCTGTCTGAGAGTTTAAATGCTTCTAGTTATTTAAGCATTGTTGCCCTCAGCAAAGAGGGCTCAGTCTGACTGCAGAGCTTCAATAAGCAACTACCTCTGCACTGTATCAGCCCTGACAAAGAGCATTACCAGTCATCTGCAAAAGAAAGCTAGCACAAAGAGACACCTGGTGCTGTTTACTGAGAGATACGGAACGATGCTGCCTTTCCATCCTGATTCATCCAGAGCTCTGAGTAAATAATTTCCACAAATTAAATGATCTGCATGCATTTCCTGCCCTTTTACTCCCTGTCCACTGCCAGTGAGCAATGAAGCTCAGCACTGCCTAGGACTTGAGGACACATGCCTTCAGCATGTGTGCACACTCCTCCCACTCCATTTTTACTGACACACACTCTGCCTTAATGGCTATGTACCATTTCACAGGGAAATCCCTATATTATTGACAGCCTGAGGAAATCGTGGCCTCATGGACTTTCAAGATTTTTTGAATTTATTTTTACTTTTCACTGATGACCTGGTATCTTGCTACCTTCCCCCTTTCCCTTCTGTTCTTTGGCAGACTGGGCAGGGCTTGAGAGGGTTCTGAGAGACTGAAAACCTTGTATATCAGGACCATTTGGCTCCCCAATTCCTAAGTTCTATTTTCTTTCACTATTCATGACATGACTGCATGGGAAAGCTGTTAGTGATTTGATTTCCTCTAAGGGTCCAATTTTTCCTTTAAAGCCTTGAATCTCTGCTCCAGTGCAGTTTGTCCTCTGAGCGATTCCAAAATCCGAAGCTTAAGGGTCATCTATAAGGCATCTTCATCTGGTAATCAGACGAGAAATTTGTGCAAGACCTGATGGCTTTGGTATAGGGAGATGTAAAAAAAATCTGCATCTCATGTATTGAAGAGCAGTATGACTGACTGTAAAAACTGCACATAATCTGTGTGAATGAAAGAATATTTTTATTTAAAATATTTAAGTCAATTAAATATTGCTGAAAAACAGGACTACAGTTAATAATTAAATGTCTAATTTGAAAAAAGTATACTGACAAGGAAGGGAGGAAAATATTCAGAAAAATTTGAAAAAAATCCCGGACTGTGACTTGCTGTCGCATATCCTATTTCAAGCAGAGCAAATTAAGAAGACTGTGTTAGAATATAACAAGATAAATAGTTATTAACAATTCACCATCATGCAGAAACCATGTAGTTGTCACACGTTTAATATACAATGGAGGCAGTTATCTTATTGAACTTAATAGCACCTATAAAACGGAGACAAGTCACAGGCTTGAGACAGTAATGAGATAAGCTTACAGTCTGATCAGTTTGCATGCAAATGACCTCATCTGAATGAAATTAATGTTTGCATTTTTATACTATTCTGAAAGCACTGCCATTCCCATTGTTCTACCCTCGCTTTCTTGAATTTTCTTAGAAATAAGAAAAAAAAAACGGTGTTCAAGAGGCTAAAGAACAACTTGTACTCTGCCATTACATCAATTTTCAAATGATCATTTCTGAGGGTAAGCTTCTACTAATGTCCATCAAAGGTATGTCTTGTTAGAAATTTTAATTTTAAGTTTATTTTTATAAGGATAAGTTGAAAAGGATAATGAGATAATAAGGCCTCACATTCAGATGAACAACACATCAGTGAATTTAATTATTTTTTCCATATAAAGAAAACCTCCTTACATTTTAATTTTATTTGTTTTTATGCATTCCATAATTAAAGAAACAAAGAAGCTAGAGTCATATTTATCTTCATCTACATTTTATTTTTAAACCTTTAGTTTATTTTTCCTGCAAATGGTATTTCAGAAGAGGTAAATGTTATTTCATTTATTTGCTTTCTGTGCAGTTGGTTTTTAGACCTAAAGACACATGAAAACTATTTTCTTTATACCATCAATTGTCAGTCTGACAGCAAAAAACTTTCCATTAATATATGTTCAATAACACAACATGCTGAATATTTTGACCATAGCCTAAGAAAACACTTAAGAGCATATTTCATTTTAAATACAGGAACAGGTTGCACTGCTTTAAATTATGAATATGAAGAAAAAAGGTACTTTGAGAGGTGAGGGTAAATAACTATATAATTGCACAAAACTGAGTCCAATGCAAGCTCAAAAAATACAATTTAAAGAGTGAGTGCCTTAAATTTGTATTTTAATGAATGTCAGACTAATTCTTTAAATAACTTCTGCTATTATTGTGGACTTAGTAAAACTTGCACTTCTCTCCTTCTCCTTTCTTAATGTTCCAGACACAAAAGAAGGTTTTGTTATAACATAAATATACAGTATCGCGCAATCCAATGATTTGATTACTTCTCCCTCTATTAAATATCAGAAAATAGAAGAGAAAAAACAACATGCAAAACAACTGCTCTTCATCCTCTTTTTTTGTTGTTATTCAGACAAGCTATTAACAGGATCAACTTGCATTATCTTAAAAAACTATCCCTATGATTGGATTGCTCCAAAGAAGACTAGGACTGTTAGTGGAAAATCACAGAGACAATTTCTCACATACTTAAAGGAATAAGTGCCAGGTGTTGTACATCCTCTAAATATCAGAGAGAAGGAAGGCTATCCCTTTAGACTCCTATTCATGTGGTTGTCTAGCAGCAGGCCCTGGTAAGGTTTTCTTTTTGAAGTAGCTAACAACAGTGTTTTGAAATGCAGGCAGCAAGGCTGGGAAGACATTCAGCTGATATCCTAGCACCTCCAGATTTCCTCCCCAAGCACAAAATGAAAATCTTTTGGAAATTAGTTTAGAAAAAGTTAGAGAAAAGGAAATTACCTTGCTGGAAGTAATGGTAAATTATTAAGGGAAATGAAAAACATTTTCAGAGACGAAGAAGAGAAGTAATCAAGAGGAAAGGAAATTATGAAGTCGTTAATTTAGAAGTTGTGAGATAGCTTTCATTTAACCTTTCAGCATAAGAAAAAAAAAAAGCATAAAGCTTTATGTATTAACTACAGTCCTTAAAAGATCATGCCCAAGGAAAACAGGTGGAGAAGATGTTGTTGACTTGACTGTTCTAACCATGCTGAAAAATTCTGTTCCATATTGTCTGATCAATAAAAGAAAATAACCATGAGAACAAAAGTAGTATACAGAAGGTAGAGACCCACCTTTAGATGATACTTTAGATAGAAAGAGGAATTAAATATTTCAATTAACAGATGCTGGAAGATGGGAAATGGTAATACAAAACACCAACTTCACTTGTGGCTAACCATCTATAAGTAGGAATTCCTTTATGCAAGACAATTTCAAAATGTAAAGCAGAATCACCTGACCTCCCACTAAAAAAACCCCAAAAAAACCCAATAAAAATCCCCACAACAAAACCCAGCATGAGTTATGAAGATTAAATCACAGACAGAAAATATTTCTGTCATGTTAAAAGGGTTTGTGAGAAGAAAAATTTGCAATAAACTGCCATGTCCCTAATATCTTTGTTATTTTATGATATCTTCCTTCTGTAACTGTTTTGCTCTTAGTAAATTAATTTAACAGATGAGAAAGAAGAAGAAATGTGATACAGATCACTAGATTTTAATCTTGGTCTACCTGTGTTGGAAGAAAAATCTGGTTCAAGATTTATTTTAGTAACTGAAAATGAAAAAAATACTTGAATAATCCATGCTGTTCACAGAAAGCTACTGTAATGCAGAAAACTACATTCATACAATGGATCAACTTTTCTACTAGGTGTGTTTTAAAGGCAGTAAGACAGTGTTAATCATTGGAACAGTCTCTAACAGTGTGTGTGGGGAAGAAATACTGTTATATCAGGCCACTTAGACTCATTAATCTCACTGTCGCTAAACAGACAAGTTGAATCAGTGCCTTTTTTCTTCACATAACCCTAATCCCTCAAAATATAAAACTCTTCCTTGAGCAACTCTAGATCTCCCCGTCTTCTCAGCACAGATTTCCCTTAAGGTCTCTTCTCTGGTGGGCCCTCAAGAGGGAGCAATGGTGAAATCTTTCACTGTGAGTTTGCTTAAGGGAAACTCTTAAACCAGCTGAATAACTTCACATTTAGCAACAAAAGGACATGAATAAAGAAATAATTTGACAAGTTTTGTGATACTGGATTTTTTTCTCTGCATGCTACAGTTTGGACTGTACATATTCCAAAGAAATAAAGTGGACAGAACGACCAAAATAAGAGCTCTTTTCAGACACTACGTAAGATCCAATACATAGAGTAAATCTAGGACCATTAACGCTGGCAGTATGCTGTAATAGTTGGTCCCAAAATACTTAATAACATGGAATTAGATGCCCTACCAGTTAAGAAACTACTTTTTTCTTAACAATAAGGTGTTCCAACACCATCTTTCTTCCTCCAGGATGGCCTGAAGTGAACCATGTCTTCTGGAGGCAGAAAAAAGATCACAGACTTTGTCTCTTCCATACATAATGCAGTTCTATTTTCACTTATTGAAATGAATTTACTTCAAACCATTATATATATTGTTTACAAAGTTATTAGTATGATAACACATATATGTTAACACTTAAAGTTATTTAACACCATAAAGCATTTTCTATATTGCTATAAGAATATGATAAAATTAAATTATTATAAGATGCAATTGTTGCTTTCAAAACTATTTCTATTGCCAATATAAATACAAGAATTTGCTTACAGAAGCAACGGTATTCCTTTATTTTTAGAGATAAAAGATGTAATATATTAAGGAAAAATATTTTTGTATTCTGCAAGCACATAAACATGATAAGATTTGCATAAATCAAGGTAACTGAGGACATTCTTCAACCACGCATTGAACCTGGGGAGAACAGATGCTGGTTACCCCCAGAGGTATGCAGAATGGGGCGAAGAATACATTATATAGTCAAATATGATCTTATTCATACAATTTATTATGTCAGTCTGCAAATGCTCCTTTTTATTTTTATAAGACTAAAAAACCTCTCAGGTAGACCAAAATATTATTAAAAATTAACATTTCATTCTGATTTCAATATTTCCAAATCTGTTTTCATCTGCACTCAGAACTCAAATATTAAGCATTAAATGTCAAAACTTATTTAAGTATTTTAGATTGAAATTAATCCTTTTTATATCATTGAATCAAAATATTCCATTTCTGTTTGTTGAAGTGATCTTATGCGTAACTATTTGACATGACATGAGTCAATTCATCTACATTTCCTTCCCATGAAACGAAGCTTCATGGGAGTTCTCATTTACCTGAAATCTTCATTTTATATATAGATACATGTATATATATACATATATATATACACACACACCCCCCCATATAATTTATATCATATTATTTAATTTAGGAAGATTTATTGCAACGTTTTGTGTATAAAGAAACTTAAACTGAAGATTCCAGCAGTCTTGCCAACTTTATATTTATTGCATATCTACTTACATATAGGATATTTTCTTGAAGCTACTTTTAGTTAGTCTGACTTTTTTTTACATTCAGTTTCTACTACAGAAGTTTATAGAGAAAAAATTGAAAGCCGAGATCCTAGAGATTCCTATCTTACATTTGATGTTGGAAATGCTGTCAAGCTTTCTTGTGAAGATGCAAGAAAATGCTTTAGCTAGGTTTTGTGGACTAAGAATCTGTTACTCCTCAACTGCAAAATAGTCTTATTCCTATAATAAGTCTTATTCCTTATTAATTTTAGTGCACCCTGTGTTACAGAGTGTCAAGATTTTTACAATTGCTTTTGTAGACTTCAGATATACTATTCTGAAATGCTGCTTTGTTATTTGTATAGCTCTGTGTTGTATTCAATTTTGGAAGCTTATTTTCAGCAATGATGGGAATAGTGATAAACACAAACTAGGATGGATAGGCTGTTGATTCCACTGTTAATGTCATCATAATAGAAAACTTTAACAACTGTGGCATTTAGAGTACAATAATAAGGTAGCAATATTATTCCAAGAATACCTTTGCCTTTATAAAGGTAATGATATGGAGAGTTTTACAGAGAAACAGTAACTTATCTGACAATTCCAGGATAGAAGTCAATGAGAACATAAAAGTGGTTGACCAGGCAAGCTAATGTTTTTCACTAAGCATGAAAAACCATTTATGAAAATGATGGTGATAGCAAGATCATTCACTTTATTATATAGTCATGAAACAAACTGTGTCTATAGACTAAAATCTGAAACAGATATGTCTGATTTTCAGAACTGCTGAGAAGTCTATAGCTCCTACTATAGAAAAATACATGTTTTTCTAAGCTTCATCTTAATTTCCATGACTGCTATTACATCATATTCTGCTTTGATCAAATATCCTGATTCACATTTAAAAGATCAGTATTCTTTGACAAGTACAATATGAGAAACTGCAAGATTAAGATAGAGAAGAGCTGCCATGACTTTGGGTAGGGTTTACTGTGGGGACTTTGGGTTCTTTTTTTTTTTTTTTGCTACTCATTCATAATGCTTTTCAGTTCTTCAGACTATTTCCCATGCCAGTAAAAACAGCCATAGTAAATCACCTTTCTCATTAATTGCTTAAGAGGGTTCCATGTGAGTTTGACTCCTGTGGGTAAATATATGAATTAGATTTAACTGTGTTTTGCTTTACTTGCCCATCTTGTGATCCTTTTTCAAATGTGGTTCTTTTTCCAGGCTTTCCACATACATATAACAATACAATTTTAGAGGCTATCTTCAGTGTTTCTTATTCCAGGCACGTATGGTGCTTGATCAACAGCCTACTTCCAAAAAAAAAAACCCAAAACAGCAGCAGAGGTGGTTTCAATCTTTCCTTGTCACAGAAAAAACAGATAATAGAGAACAGTGTTGTCATTCTAATAAAATTTTATCATAAATAAATGTCCACAGTACATAAATCCTTTCAATACAAAAATTCAGAGATCAGTTCAACTATTAATTCATGGAGACATTAAATATTTTGTAAGCACAGTTTCTCTAATTATATTAATACAGAACATGATCGAATCCCGAATCTCAGCACTGCAAGAAATTGTTGCTCTGGTATAGATTAGCCACAGTTTCATGACAGTCTTCCAGCATTATGTAAAATTAATTTGATTATCCAAAGAGTAATGCAAGTAGATGCTAACAAGCACAACAAAAGACTAAGTAGTGTGAAATCAGTGATCCAGGTAATGGATATGGTTTTTACAGGTGCCCGATGGTTTATGGCTCATGGTTTAGCAAGTCCTTCCACATCCCCCTGGCACCTAGTTATTTAATATTTTAACTTACTTTGTTTAATTTTATTACCCACTTTCAGAAATGTGTTCCCAGAAAATTCTTAGTGAACTGCTCAAAGCATCAAGGGTAGTTCTCAAAGGACTGCTTAAAACAAGGTAATAATTTTACCTATGGTTTGAAATCACAGAGTCAGAAATCAGACCACTACAAAGTAATATATTATAATGAAATGCCTCTCCCTTGGGAAAGTGTAACACATTCTTGTTTTCAATATTATACTTATGATTTGAAAGCTTGGATTTTGAAGACACAAGATATCATCATCTTCTTCTTACCCCAGAAAAGGAAAATAGCAGCAGTTTAAGTTTATAATGTTCAACCTTGATTCCATTAACATATCTTAAGAATTCTTCTGACTAGTCAAAACCTATAATGCCTGAGATTTATAGCCCAATATATGTCTGGAAATCTCACTTAACGGTCTCCATAATAACAATACAAACAACCCTAGTAGAACAGTTCTACTTTCTGAACTCAATTGCAGTTGGAAACTAGCAAAAATAATTTAAAAATTGGAAAAAACCCACCCTAAATAAGTCTTTATCAGTATAACAACCTTGGCAGGTCTAAAGATATTCAGCAGATGGATAACTATGCCTCACTTCCAATTTATTTCTAATTACAATCTCAGGCAAGGGATTATATTATAACAGTAACATTAAAAATATATCAGTGGTACTACATCTCCCTTATTGTATATGCAGTATATGCTGTTTGGAAGGTAGAGAAATGTATGACACTGTGAAATTACAACTTTAGTACTGAAGTTACTGAAGCTTTCTATACAGTTCAGACCATGAAGTATCTTTAGGCTTCATTCTAAAATAAACTTATAGAATATTAAATGAAAAAAAAAATCCTGCTTTTTCTGATATATAAGGTCATCAGGATTACTTTCTTTATTGCACTCTTCCATAATATAAATGTTAACCCTGAAGGGAGGAATAAACTCTGAAATTCGGAAAAGGTGAGTCTCTAGGGCCTAGCAGCTTGTTTCAGAAAAGTAGAATTAAAGCAGAACCAAATTCATTTTATTGCAGAAGGAAGGAAAGGTGGATAGAAGCAGAATGCTAAAAGTTTAGTTGGGGGTCATCCTACATATTCTCAGTTATTTTTCTGTATAAACAAGATTTATGTCATTAAAATCTCTGTATGAAAAAGCAAATGTAACTCCTTATGGACTACCGAACTCCAGATTAAATATTCAAGAAAGATAGGGTTTTTTTACAATTAAGAGTTCTACTGTTTACAACAGAAATGAGACAGAAATTACACTGAGACATATAGTTGAATGAGATATTGGTTACACACATTTCTCCACAGGATGTAACTCACATGTTTCTCCTACAACTTTTCTTGAAACCTTGCTCTATAAATGTAGGCCTGCCGTACCATGGTATTTCTACATGGCAAATTCAGACCACTGATACAATATATTTAAAGGCAAGAAAACAGTTAATGTTGCAAAGAAGAGTGCAACTGAGGAAAACACATTTGAATTTCCTAACCATCTGATTCAGAGCAGAAACTGGAATTTGACAGATATAGAACACAAGTTAGATCAGTGATACAGTTGAAATATATAACACTAAACTGATGATTAGATATTATTCCCATTAAAGATTCTAGTTCTCAGCATCTTACAAGTTTTAGGTTTCAATAGCTGATCAGTAAAATTATTATTTATAACTCTTGGGATTCCTACAATTATGCCAATGTAAATAAGCCTGACTCAAAACCCACTGAACTTAGTGAGCTTTGGATTGTAACCTGAAACAGCAAAGAATGCAATATTAAGCACCTTAAATATAGATACACAACAGATCAAATAGTGCGCAGCATTCAACATAGCTTTAAAAAACAAGGTGTTTTCTGGACTGTTGTTCCTTTTTATTTATTTTGACCTCTAGTAATTACTGTTAACTCATAATGAAACAATTCACAAGTGCATTGGACTGTTTAAGTTTTTCATTTTGGGGAAACTATTAGCATATGCTACCTGATTACATGAAGGATGGCATTCAGAAAAGAATGAAGGTATCTAAAACACAGTATAGTTATCACCTGACAATAAGGGGACAATAGTCCAAATTGCAACCCAAACATTGATCAGATGCAGAAGCATAATAACTTCAGGTACAACTTTATTTGAATTCAAGGTTCATTAATAAGTTTCATTTCCCTAAGATCAGAGAAGATTAAAAAACAGGAATGAATAAAACATGTCTCTTACAGGAGACCAGTCCTTGCACAAAAGCCAAAGTCAAAATGCCATAACTGTGTTTTATTTAGAGAGGTCCTGTTCTTGAAAATGGTAGTAGAGATGAGGGATGTGTGGCAACAGATAGACTTGCTTTTGCACATGTTAATGTATGTCATTTTTCTTTACTAGGATATAGTGGTGCAGAGGGGGAGACAATTTATTTGCCTTTTTCTGGCACTTGCTCTGCAGTTCTTCCTGGGCTACACAGGCAGAGTGCATGCAGGTATGAGTGGGTGGTCATGACTTGGGAGACCACACCACCACAGAGACTGAGGGACTCCTGAGAAGCTCAAGGAACATATGTAATTTTATGGGTCCTGAAAGTAAGAAAAACTGTTCTTAGGAATCTGGAAAGGACTGTGTCAAACATTACAATTCAGACAGCTGTTGAAAAGATGCTGGACTGGGAAGAAGCCTAGGCTAAAGAATGTTCTTTTCAAAGGTGCAGTAGGCTGATGACAGCAGAGTAGAGAAGACTGGCTTTCAACTCTGTGTCTATTCTAATTCATTCTAAGCTTTATAGAGAAAATATCTTGACTTAGCTTACAGTCTGATAGAACCTAATTGTAAAGGCACATAGCACTTCTGGGGTGTTTAGGGTGCTCACTGTGCATGTAGTTCCCCCTCTGCTTTCTTTCTCTCTTTGGGTTCCCTCAGGAGGTACCATATCTGAGGTAAGATTGGTCTAGTTGTAAAGGACTACTTGAGAAGCAGTAGGCCTAGTTTAGGCCCTCCTCTGTCAAAGCATGTTCAAATCCACATCTATCTTTGCTTTCACAGAGAACAGTCTAAATTGTAAACAGTAAGCAATATTCCATTTTTCATGCAATAGCTGTGCCACTGGCTGCATTAGCAATTGATGTGGCCCAGAAAGAGTCTGTAGATCTAAATGACTTTAAGCTGAGGACCCAATTTCCACTTTATACACATACCTGGGGTGGGGAAGGGAGGGTTATTTCTGATTAATTCCACTCTGGTCCTGTGGACTGAAAACCATAAGAGCACATGTTTGGTTTTAATTCAATGGCAAAAGAATTTAGTGTATCGGCTGAGATTCTTCTGAGGTAATTTCCAGTAAACAGAGAAAATCATGCAATTCACTTCAAAAATTTACTCCAGGTCTAAACTAAAATGCTGATATAAACATGTTCATTATACAGCCAAGAATAAAGTATGTTACAGACTGAACTCAGAGAGAAGTTCCTGAATTCCAGTACTGGTTTATGCATTTTATTCATTGATTACTTGATATAAAGTGTGTAAAAACTTCTATACTGTACATGTAACATCATAATCAGACTATGTTCCCATAATTCTTCCCTAATTTCTAGAGGTAACTGAGAATAAAAATTTTTATATATTGGTTGCTTGGTAAATTTTCATACTATTCCGTTATCGAAAGTTTTTACATGGCTTACTTAAACAAACAAAAAAGGTACACCTTTTCTTTCAAGCAAGCTTGCTTTTGAGTCTGAGTTACTGCCTTTCCAGCTGTCTTTGAGCATCAAATATTATTGAAAATTGCAATCTTCAAGAAAGTAATACTGCACTGTTCTCAGGGGACATACTTATTTACATGCAGACAAATTTTGATGGGGGAAGACTCAATGAGAACTATACCATGAGATCCTCTAATAGCTTAGAGAGGAAAATGATTCCTACTTGCAGAAGGAGCCATAAACATTCATTTTATGAGCTTCTGAGGGGTTGGATATGTCAACGCAGGTGCTGCTGGGCGACTCCTCCCCTGCTTTCTAAAACTGATATATGAAGAAAGTTCCTTCCATCTCTGAGTCACAAATATTTCATGCTATAATCTGTATCAGTGTAGCTTGTATCAGTAGTGAAATAACTGAATGGTGCTCTCAATAATTAAGTGGTAAGCTGCACTAAATTAATTGGGAAAGAATTCAAACATTGCAAACACAAAGGACAATACTTCTTTAAAAAGAATAAGACTGAACAAAATCTTCCAGCTACATGAACAAACTTTCAGAGAATCAAGCTCTAAGGCAAATTTAATAACTACAGTCAATAACAATTTCACAAAATATTTTTATTTATTAAGATTTCACCTCCAAAATGTGGTTTATAAAGTGTTTATATCCAGAAGTATCATAAAATATACCATCTCTTTTCTGAGAGCTTCCACACCCTGTTATTTAGGATAATAACAGACCACACATGTAACAAACAGAATTATTTTGATGATCAGAAAGTGTACTTTGAAGTGCAATTAATCCTCTGTAAAAAGGATTTATTTTAAAACCCTGTGATTAGAGGCTCTTCCTCCCAGTTTTCTACATTCTGTTAATCGTACCTATCTGAATCACACTCTGCAATTTTCCTGCTTATCAGAAAAGATGCTTAATGCATTGTGATTAATCCATTGGATGGAGATTTATAATTTACACTTTGTGAAAGAAGTTCACGCTGTTCTAGTTACCTCCTTTATTATATTCCCAGAATATGTTAATAACATAAGAGAGAGAGAGTGTATTTATTCTTATCACTGAATAAAAGCATCACATTGGTTCATGAAATGTGATAGAGAGGTAGCCTTCAGCAGAGGTATATAAACCAGTCAAAACTGGATCAAAAATAGACAAGCAAAAGCCTGACAAAAAGTCTGCATGGTAGATAGGTTTGTATAGATTGCTGAAGCACATCAGGAGTCCTGCTTTAATTGAAATCACACTTTCCTTTGAGCCTTGTAGAGCTTGCCATTAAATGTAGGCAAGGGCCTTTTTTCTCTTTCTGAAAAAATAATACTTCCCTTGTTTCTTCCACTGAACAAAGCTAGGCAATATGGTTCTTTCCCTATATGACTTATAAAAAATATTTTTTTAACTCTACAGGTATTAAATGTGTTCATTTTATTTTCTCTTCCCCCCTCTCCCCAAATTTCCAAAACCTTTAGTTCTTCCTATACAACTTTCTCTTTCTTCAGACTTCACAAAAGGAGTAGCACAGCATAAAAGTTTCAGGGAAACTCATCTGGAAAACTTTTGCTACTACACTTGCCTTGGGCGAAAATAACGTGCTGCTGGGCTATTTTCTAGAAATGGTTTAATTATTATCTCATAAGATCAATAGAAATCGCACTAGAATTGTCTAGCCCAGTACCGTGCCTCTGACAGTGGCCTACTGTGAGTGCCTAGGGAAAATGTAGAGGACACAGAGCAAGTATGAGATGGTTCTTTACTCTGGGTGCCTCACAAGTTCCAGTAATTCATTTTTTGTCTCATATCCACTTTCATATTGTGCAAATCTTTAAAATCTTTGTGAAAATTTTTGAAGGGAAAAAACCCATATTTCCTAAGGGCACACATACATACAGAACCAATGTACATAGCCAGTCTGTATCTTCCACACACAGACATGCACTCATGCAATGGCAAATCTTGACTCTAGAGTATGAGCAACGATTCTGATACCAATTATTTACAAAACAAGCAAGATTTTCAATGAAGAAACAAAGTTTTACTCTATATTCACTGATGTAAATGTGGATTTATTTCATATTGACCATATCAAAATGTATATGATACCAATATTTTATAGCAGGACAGGTAGCTACTTGTGAAGTGCAACAATTTCCCCTTTTATCTTTCAGACATTTAATTTTTACTTTAAGTTTACAAAACCTTATTTTGCATAGAAATCTTGAATATAAGGAGGAGGGAATTAGTAAATACTCAGGAAGTAAGTGAGATGTATTTACTTTCACTGTCACCTTGTGCATATCACAGTAAACCAGAGTATGATAAGCATGACACATGTGAAGATATTTTATATTAGATAATAATCCAAAGATTGCCTGCAAAACAGATACATTGGAAAATACTGCTGAATTAGTAAGTACTGAACACTGCAAATTACTAATCAAGGCTGAGAAACAATAGGGCAAGCAATTTAGTGGGTGAGATGCAATGGTATCTTCTGAACCAGCTGCAGAAAAGCTGTTAGAATCAGTAAGGTGATTTCTTTACAGAGTGTACCAATGGTCAAAAATACAGTGTTTATGCCTACCATCTGAATTTCATGCTGTTTGGAACAAGTTAGAGCTTCTGCCTGGAGTGGGTACTCATGTTTATTTTCTATGCAAGATACTTACTGGGAAAAGAAGGGAGTTTGTACATACTTGTATCTCACTTCAGGATAAAACTAGGACATAATTAGAGAGTGCATCCAGTCCCAGGTGCTTGGATGAGTTCATGAGTTCTCTAATCTAAACCGTATGCTGCCCTTTGGAATCACCCTGTCTGGTAGAAGTAGTAGTTCTTGTTTCTGTTTTGAATTGATGTGAAATTTTGAGCACAACTATAACCTTGAAAGATAAGACCAGCTGGAAAATGACTGGAAGCAAAAAGAAAATGAGTAAGATCCCTGGCAAAAATGTTCCTGGCCTTTTGTGATATAAAAGTCTGAGCAGGTACAAAAGCTTCTCATTGGTGGATTTCAATTTATCGTCTGAGCACTGGATTAATTTTTGGTAATTCTGACTAGTTCCAATAGTACGGGTCTGTATTCCTTTTTTTGCTCAACTGATTAGACTTTGATATGCCTATGCAACAGTGCAAAAATAAAATGTGAATGTCCCCTGAAACTCATATTCTGAGTAAAATATCAGAATTAGATAAGCACTAGCAATCATGGGTGGTCAGGAATGAGCTGTTTAGTTTTGGCTGGGTTTTTTTTGTGGTGTTTTGTTTTTGTTGTTTTTTTTTTTAAAGTAGAATAATTTTTTTTTCATTATTATTTTAATGATTCAAAATAAAAGTAAATGGAAAGTAATCCTGGAGGTATATTTTGAAAACCCTTAAGAAACTGAGTTTTCATGCAGACTCAGGAATATGAAGTAATCAAGAAGAATTTAGATGTTAGACAGCTGTTTCTATGTTGTGGCAGTCATAATTTTTATTTGATATTCCCTTATCTCTTTTGTTTCTTAAAAATAAGAAACAGAAACAATGACAGGAGTGTAATGGAATAAGTTCCATATTCTGTGCTTTTCTCTCTTGATTTTCTATCTTTTTTCTTTTTTAAAATGTACTATTATCAGTCTAACATTCACATTCCCAAAGCCCATTTTCCTTATCAACCTGAAAATTATCTTCCCAAAAGGAATCAGAGAGAAAAAAATTCCATTGTGAAGTATTTCACTTCCAAGTTGAGGAGCAAGTAAAATGCCAGCAGCTAAAGTGCAGATGCAATTTTGGTGCAAACAATGAATTTGTTTTCCAATTTATTTCTCAAAGCTTTCCTCCAGAGATTCTCACCTAAATTTTCTTACTCCTCACTAGCTGGGGAATAATTTTAATGGCAGGAAATCTGTTTCACAAATGTTAATCCCAGTAGATACATATATTGTGAAGTTCCTTTTCAATCACTAGGAAAAAATTGCTAGGGAAAAAATAAACGTGCCTGGAATGCTCTGTGACAAACTGAGGGTCCTTTTATAACAATGCAGGAATTAAAGCTACAGAATTATTTCAAGGTGATATTTATAGCTTTTGGTCCCTAAAATTCACTAACAGAAGAGTACTGTGTGGCATGGAGTATGTATGACCTCTGACATGAGGTAAGATGACCACTGAAACAAAGATGAACAGTTTGATTTTTTCCTATTAAGAATAAAACAATCCTGGGAATAAAGAATATTACCCTTCATCAGTACTCACTGTGCATTCTGATTACCACTTCCCACAATTGTCTGGGATCCTATGAGCAACTATGTCACTCAGGGTGCCTAAAATATTTGTGTAGCCACAAAACCTTTGAATAAAGTTGTCTTCTTGATTTTAAATATTTGTGCAGTCACAGGTAATATTCAGTTATCTCCACTTCAGTAAATTAAAAACAGAAAATATAACTGAGTTTCAGAAAAACAGTATAAAGAGTGGAAGACTATGGAATAATCTTGCTAGATAAGCCATATTATTTTGGAGCATTGTAACTGTACTTAGGTAAAGTTTGGTTAATATACAACACAGAGTAAATTTGACTGGTAAAAATTTGATCAAAAGTGAGGGTCTGTGATTCAGAAATAATTTCCTAGCACACTGTGATAACAGAGAAAGAGGAATCTGTCACAACTGAATACACACTTCTTTTATTTTATGATCTGAAGCATCTCTATATACATACACTTCTAAAACATTTATAGATTTTCTAATACACCAGATACACAGTTTCAGTTTCCTGTTGCATCAAAATATGAAGCAGGAGGACTTCCTGAAGAGAAACACACATCATCCAGGCTAAATCCATTTAGTAAAATGATGAGGTGAAGTGATTGGAGTATACACTATTCACTCAAGAATAGCAATAACTCTGGAGGGAGAAATACAGGAGTGAAAATTGGATATTTTGTGATGCCATAAGGGCAAAATACAAAAGTTGTTAACCAGAGATTTTAAAATCCCTAGGGATGGAAAACATTACTTCTTCACTGCCTTTGCAGACAACAGCAAAACACATGGGAAATCCTTGCTACATAAGTAATTTGGAAATTACTCTAATCACTCTAGGGGATAGATGATCTTTCAAAAGGTGTGTTTATGCACAAACATATAGAAAAGGATCATCATCTTAATGAAAGTAAACTATCTGAAGAATATTTTATTTGTATATGTGGATTTATATACAGAAACTGCCTTTATACAACAATCTACATTCCAGGTCCAGTTCTGCTGTAGATTAATTTATTTTGACTGTGTAAGAAAGTCTACAGCATGATGCCAACTAGCTGCAATATTTTAGGAATAAATAATTATTTTGAGAGTAATGGTAAGGGGAAGGGAAGGGAGGGGAATAGAAGGGGCAGGGGCAGGTGTGAAGGAGGGAAGGGAAGGGAAAAGATTTAATTCTCTTATTGAATCATCAAAATTTTTTCAGAAAAAAAATGGCACAGTGGCTACAATTTTCAAGGAACTTCTTTTTAGCAACTAAGAAACAGAGCTATACAACAACAGTAATACGATATTTCCAGTGGCTACCCACTTGGAAAAGAAGTGTCAGAATAAGAAAAGCAAAATAACGTATGTGGAAGGCAGTTTCATGAAAAAGAACATTCAAAGAGAGCAAAGAAGAATTAAAAAAAAAAAAAAAAAGCTAAGAAAGAGGCACTGAGATTAAAAAACCCAATGATTCAGTGTTCTCTTTCTAGACTTTCCTCACTTGAGTTATTACCACATTATAGATAATTGAAGTCACCGTTTTCAGATCTATCTAAAAACTACATGATCTAGTAAACAAAAAGGCAAAAGACTGACATTATAAAGGAAAATGCGTTATTACATAAATTCTGCTGGGTGGACTAAAACACTTGACTTACGTAAGCCACAGAATATTTATAAACGAAGAGAAGTGATTATCTTCCTCCATAGGATATATTTAGAAATGCTTTCTTGAAACATATTAAACCAAACAAAACCAAAAAGTGTAAGGTGTAATCAAATAATCATAGAAATTAGGTGATTTAGTCTTTCAGAATTAGAGGGTAACATAGTCCCTCTAAAGTGAAGGCAGTTAAAGCAATGACTGAAGATCTGCTCTTGAATGCCAAAATAACATAACAATACAAGCAGAGTTATCCATTACCCTCTTCTACTGATTCCAGTATGATTATTCAATTAGTGAGGCAAAGAATAACCTTTGTCAATTAACAAAATGAGGGGGCCACTCCTTCTTAAACTTAGCTGTTAATTATTTTCTGTTCTGAAGTATGAGATTTTATTATATTGCTTTTAGATTATTGCAACAAACAATTAGTCAAACCTTTGATCCCCTGTATGAACCCAAATTCAGTGATAGAAACATGAAAAAGAAAAATTGAATATTGGCAAGGAGTGAGATTTTAACACTGTCACAGAATTTACAGGGCCAATAATCTGTGCACACACAACCACAGATGGTGTTTCCTCTCATAAGAAAGGAATACACTCTACAACAGAGCAGAAAGACCAGGCTAGCACTACAACTACTCTAACTGTTGAAAATTGATCCTCAGTTGTCATTTCATTCCCTTTCCTACACAAAAATAAGCCTCAAATATTTAATATATAAAAGCTATATAGGTTGGGATCATTTTTGGATAGCTGCATTTCTAAGGGTGGACTAAGAACTGATTCAAGTAGTCTTGGTCATTGGGTACAGCTCAAACAGAGGTTTAAAGAATTGTAAATGTAGCTGCTGGTTTGGATTTGATTGAGAGGAAACAGGATGGAGAAGGTGAGTTCTTAATAGCATCTCAGTTAAACTCATGGGGGAGCTTGACTCTGTCAGTTTAAAAGTTTAGTCTATGTGCAGCAAAGAAATATGTGCCAAGAGGATGGTAAATATTACAGTTAATTTGTTGCCTGAAACAACAGCAGTTTTAATTGATTGACAAATGAACAGAAAAAAAGAATAAGAAAAGTAAATGAAAACACTGTAAGAATGGACAGCTTTGTAACTGGAAATTGTAAAGGTCACTAAACATGGCTTATTGCTATTTGTTTGAATGGAATCATTACCTTGTGGAAATCTTTATTTGGAGTCTGGATATAAGCAACACTGACTTTCATGAAATAAGGGGGTTTTTTTATGAATACTTTGACCTTGAAGGGACATAGGAAATGTGGAGTTGTGTTGCTTCTGTGAAAAGTGACAAGACAATTATACACCATTACTAATGTGCACTTTTGATCCAGTCTGAGATTATGCAATATATTTTTTTTTTCTGGGGAACATTATTAATCTGGGCAACAAGAAATAAAAAAATATTAAAAGATTTAGGAGATCAAGAATCAGGCAGTGATTTAATCTAAAAATTATTTTTAACAAATAGAATAAACATTTATTATATAAAAATGAAAAAAAATTAGAATACTTGTCTAAGTTCATAACCAAAACATAAACTAGAAATTAGATATATCTTTCTGTGTTTCTGATATTATTAAAATACTGCTTTAAATATCCCAAACACCACTGTTTAGAGTAGTATTGCCTCAAAGCTGACATCAGTACATGAAATTATTTCCATTAGAAATGTATATAAGGAGTTCTTTAATCTCTCTTTTAAATGGAAATATCATTCTCCACTGTATTTTCCTTTGAATATATACATACACATATATGTATGTATATATAAACTGTTCAAGGGTTAGAAAAATACCTGTTGCCTTTGGGGATTAGTCTTCAGCTAAAGACATCCCTTTTCTCAGTATTTTTCCTGATATTTAGAACATTTATTTCAATCCATAACCTAAGAGCTGTTTCCCATATAGGTATTCTTTAAGCTTACATGTTTTTCAAGACAGAAATCTCTCTGTCCTTTTGCCCTGAACAAAATATTTTTGAAATTATTAACATATGATGAAGTAGTTTAAATTTAACACAGTTCTTTATTTGCCTGAAAACTCTTTCACTGAAGTTTCTTTCAACTGATTGAAATGTTATTCGTTCATTCTGACTAGGTCATCTGTATGAAAGTGAAACCACCACATCACATTTCGTTGGCTTGAAACACGATTCAATATGCAATTTAAAATGCTGACTATTCTTATTAGTGCAGGTTGGGAAACTGTCAGAAAAAATGCCTATTTGCACCAAAAGTGAGTATGAAAAATGAAAGAAATCTGCCCAGTCACAGATTTGGTGTCCTGTCACTTTTTCTTTTGCAACTTTAACCACCTAAGCTTTCACAACAGAAAGTTGTTAACAATTACCTTTAGCTTGCCTCTTGAGGGATAATTATTTCATATCACTTGAGTGTTAAAGATAAGAGGTTTCAAACCAATTCTGAAATTGGCTGTTCCTCCTAATGAAGTAACATTTGCAGAGTTCATTACTGTGTTATGCATTTCTTCTAGACCACAGTGAAGGTTTAAAAGAATAGCCCTACAAGGAATTTGTTTTTGTACTGTATGAAATGCTTTCTACCATTTTAATATGTTGCAATGTTGTTCCCTTTGTGTGTTGTCCTACAATCAGTTTTCACTCTACTGGAGTGGAAGTGAAACGGGCATTCCGAAAATAAGTTTTGCACAAAGAGGATTGAGAATAATTTCATCAGACTTCTCAGTGTAGATATTTATGTTAGACCTAGTTCTCCAGACTTGCTTTAGTGTTATTGGAGAAGATGGCACATCTGCACTATTTCAAATGTCTACACAAGAATCTGATAAATCACTCTCAAGCAGTGCCTATTTCTCTCACTTAACTATAAAGGGAATTCAGATGTTCGATATGCTGTCCCCCACACAAATGACCAATGCCATGGAGGTAATCTGAAGTATCCCACCTCATCCCCCTCTGGAAGACCATAGGCTCAGCGTCCACTCTGCAGGCCTGTCCCAGATAGCCTATGGCATCTCATGTGCTTTTGTGCTGTCATGATTAGGCAAAGGACTTGTGATCCAACTAACTAGCTCAAAGGTAGGTGTCTAAGTACCTGGAGTGGGATGCAGTTCAAGATTAGTATCTTTCAATGTAGATTTACTGTGTGTATGTGAGCTCTTTCATAGGCACTTCATACAGTCAGAGGTGATCGATGGCTTCATATACCTCCTAAACAGAGGCAGCTAGTGCCTTTTGAGATAACCTAAGGTATTTGAGAGCTCTGCAAAGGGCTGGCAGATAGGATAAATGACTCTTTTGTATCCCTCTGGACTGGTAGGTAAAGGCCAACTGGCCGGAGATACTCCAGGACGTCTCAGGCATCCTCAGACACCCAATTGATTTGTACTGTTACTTAGTAAAAGAAATGCATCCTTGCAGAGAATCTTCTCAAACTGCAGTAGACACCTGGTATCTGTTCAGCTGAATAACTTCCCAAGCTTAATTGAATAAAGGCTCATTATTTTGTCTAAATATAGCTGTATACTGCCATTTGAGATGCTCTAGTATTCCTTGTCCAAGGGTACCCATAATATTCCTATTAACTACTACCCTCCAACAAACATCAAAATGAAGATTTTCCTTTTTTGTGAAATACTCAAACTTCTTTTCCAAACTGTGAAGGTAAAAATCTTTGTAAAAGTCCCTTAACAGTTCTATGCCATTAATTTAATCTACTTTATTTATTACTTTTTCTCTAATACTTCTTTTACCATTGCACATTCATAAGAAACCTTTAGATTTATTTATAAGACATACTTATTTATTTTCCTGTAAATTAACTGACTGCATATTCTTGTTAATAGCCTACTTTTCAATTCCTGTTATATTCCCTTTCCTCTTTCCTCCAGTCTCTCAGCAGTTCTTTTTGATGTCATATTTTGCCAACATTCTTCCCTACTGTGAAATATTACAGAACTAGGACTGTTTTAATGAGCTGCCTACTATATTAAATAGTTGTAACTGTTTAATACCTCACTATACTGGAGGGACATTACTTAAATTTAAGTATGTGAAAGTATAACATTGACCTCAAATAGCTATTTCTATTTTTATTTCTTACCTTCAAGTTTTACAGCTTTTTGATATATTTTCAGCTGAGTCCTGTTTCAGCCAATCTAACAGACTCCTTACACAATAAGTTTACTCTTGACTCTTTCCTTTACACTTAATTAACATGATTAAATATTTATACTGCTGTCACAGCCTATGTCCCTATCAAGATTGAGGTCCTATTGTGTTAACTGCTAGGTACAGTACAAACACAAAAGTCCATCATATTAATTACTTATGAAAAATGTTTAGATTTTTATGAAGAATTACTTGCTATATGAAATATTCTTCAATTTTCTGAATAGAAAATAGCCTTGCTTAATATAAATGGGTTTAATTTGAAGGAAGAATTATATAGATTTTCACACTTAAGGATTAGGATGGCTGTCTGATTATGGCAGCAGTCATATATTATTTAAATTATAATTATAAATATTATTATTATGTTCAATCAACATGACCATCAGTAGTTAACACTGCAGGGTATGCAAAATGAGAACTACAAATAGCTTTATAACAAATAGCCATTCATATGCATTGTTAGTGGCAAAATAGACCATAAAGCAGAAGTTTTCATTCACAGGAAGAAAGAGTGAATATGTTTCTAAAGGAGCTCATACGTTATGTATCTTACATAATGTATTTTAGAAGCAAAACATCAAAAAATAAGTTATCTAAGTACATACACAAGAGAAAATTCTAATCCTTATGCATATTCCACTACACATACTAGGCTCTTATTATTTCTGAGTAAGTTACCAAGATAGAAAACAAAAGGAGTAAGTTCCTAGTGGAGACTGGTAGGGCAGGATAACAGTCAAATCATGGCAAACTTCTCAGTTCTATGAAATTAACAGAAACAGTAGTAATCTTGTTGTAATCCAAACTCAAGGCTACACAGTTTTGCTTTAGAATTGTAAGACACAGAGAAAGACAGAATCTGTGTTCAGCCAACTTAAATCCAAGTTTAGATGAGGCACCAAAGAAATATGGTTACTCTGACCATCTCCTTCTAAGAAGCACATACTCATAAAATCACTTCATGCCACAAGTTTTAGTCACAAACATCCTCAGATACCTATACTTTGAATTGCCTCAGATTAAGAAACCTATTATGATTTGCAGATGTGCTCTTAAATTCTGTCTATGCACCTGGATGCACTCAATCCATAAGGCATACTCCTCCTATCTTAAAACAAGCCTGGTGCACAAATATCTGAGACAAAATGGGCTCAGCAACTGTAATGGAATACCTTTAAGGTTTAAACACAACTAATGTAGCGTGAACACAATTAACAGACTGGGCTCCTATAGGGATTAGGTGAGTGTGATCAAGTTCACTTCAGATCTTTTAAAGCAGACTTAGTATAATCAGACAGTATCGAGGTTAAAGCAGAGTTTACAGGCATTTTGATTGAAAACTACCAAATGGATGAAAAAGGTACTCCACATAACCTAACAGGTCATTTGTTAGAGTGCCTTTAAAAAGGAAAAGGCTTTAGAGTCAAGTGATGAGGATCTAGAAAAGGAAAAGCCTCTCGTCAAGGATACCTGAGCCTTAACATGCAAAAAGAGTATGAAAATGATTGCCTAGCTGAGTGATGTCAATGTCACCTCCGAAACAGGAGGTAACAGCAACAGGGAACAGGGTTTGCCTGATGCTTCTTTTAGTATCCAATCTGGGGGTAAAAAAAAAGATTAAATTTCCTACTTCAAAATGAATGGATTTAGAACCCTTAAAAGATCTCCAGCTCGATAACTCAGCTAAAAATCTATATATTCCAGCAGAACAATCTCCATTAGTCACATAACAGAGTAGCACTAGCCATTTTTAACCTGTAAAAGAACAGAGAAACCTCCAGAACAACCCAAAAACTTCAAATTCAGTACAAACAGAAAGAAAACTTTTTATTTTTTGAAACAGAGATTTCTAAATGCATTCCAGATGTCTGAGTATTTCAATACATGTTGAAGTGATCAATAGACAGTATAGCACCATATGAGCATGTTAACCTGAACAGAAGCTACTTTTTTCTAGAAAACTTGTTCACCTGAACCACTGACATCACTTCCTTTAGAGATTTTAGAGATGATGTTATTTGATCTTCTACTTAGTTGATAGTATCTAATCTTAATTTCATCAGGTACAGTACAAAAGTCCATTTTTTTGCAGAGGTGTTTAGCTTTTGTTTCTAGCAAGCAACTATATTCTACCCCATTAAATTTTTTTCTCCCATTGAAACACTATTTCTCAATGGACAAGTGTATAAAGACTTTTTCCTCATTGGGTAAGGAATCTGTGGATTCCCTCAGACTCCACTCAACTACTGTGTTAATCCACCTCATACAGGCTTAGCTGTGTGATGCTGTGAACATTTAGACACACCCCTAAAAAAGTGTCTCATAGTGTCTACTGCTGGCCAAGCAGCACAATTACAGCAGGAAGAAGAATTGAGTACAAACTACATTCACCCACAATTACAAATCTGGAGAAAGATTTATTGCCGATCTCTGAAAATTTTTGAAATGTCAGATAATATTTCCTGCTTCTTAAATGTATTTCAAAGAAGAAAAGAAGTATGTACCTAGGGGTTTTTTTTAGTTTTTTAGAACTATTTGTCATTATGACTGTACAATTTCTGTGAAAATACAATAAGAAAAAACATGGAAGGTGAAAATTTTTACTTAACTGAAATCATCAGGACTCAAATAATTACTTTGAGTAGCTCATTCATTGTTGCATATTTTTTACGCAGAAATTAATCTCTAAATATATATATTCTATGTATTCACAAACAATTAATTAATTCCTATATACAAAGGTTTCTTCTTGCAGTCACATTTCTATGTTGAAAATCCAAAGTTTCTCTAATATTTACCTTCATTAGGTCTTCCCAGGAATCACACAAGTGAAGATTTGCAGAATCTAACCTGCAGAATCTAACCTGCAAATACACTCTAACATGTCAGCCTCTCTCCTCTTCATTAGCTTTCTGCAATGTTATCCACCCCCGTCTCTCCTTGTCCTCTTGATGATCAAGTATTCCTGTTCATGTAGAGTGTTTCATTACTTGTCAGCTCTTCTCCCATTCACCGCATGAGGAGTTTTCCACTATGTTTAGCCCTGACCTGAAGAACTTTGTGTGGTTCATCCCCACATTTGAGAATTTTCCTGCTGCATCCCAACTGAGAATAATGTGAGCTTTCCACTGAGTCTGTTTCTCCTTTGAAGAGAAAATCAAGGAGACAGCTCAGCAGCAGAAGGAAGAAGAGAAAGAGTAGTATCTGAAACTCACAGTGACCACAAATGAAGTTAAAATAGCTAACTACAGAAAGTTTGCCTGCACCATCTCATGAAGGCAAAGGCAATAACTACATAATGAAATTTAGGTTCATGATCACTCAGCACAATGCTGAACTCATTCTAGATAATAAGAATGAATGCACAAAACTTCCTACAGCCTTTCCTTGGGACAAGCTTCTGTTTAGCATGCTTTCATTGTAGGAATCAAAGACTAATGATAATCAAATTTCATGTCACAGTTAGGATATCTGACTTTTCAGTGTGACTTTTCACTGAGAGGATATTTATGGTTACAGGAAATATTAAAAACTTAGTGCAATGTACTGCGTGACCTTCTTGGCATGGTTCATCTTTTATGTTAAGACCATTGTTCAAATTTAATAATTCCTATATTAATTCTTCTGAATACAGGTGTTTAACTCCTAATTGAATTTATGTTGCTTTAATGTAAAGGCAATTAAAACATTAATTATATTTTCAAAGGGGAAGGAGGAACCCAGCGCAACAATGCTCTCTTCCTAAGATGTTCCGAAGAAGGATAATTAAAGTAGTTGTACTTTATGATTTTCCATCAGTAAAGCCTTTTAAGTCATTCTCCTATAAAAGTTTATGAGATGTTTTAAAAAATTGGGGGTGGCTTTGCAGAAAAATACAGATGAAAATGTACCTGACCAACCTGTGTGTCTGATACTGTGTCAATATAAGAACGGATTCATCCAAACATTAATCTAGTTATGTAAACACTGCAGAAGTTTATAAAGTTTTAATGAATAGAACTTTTAGGTTTGATTCTTTTTCAGATGTCTATGTAAGTGATATTTGAAACCCTGAATATTTGAACTGGTACTTTCATCTCTTCACACAAATTTCATTGAGTATGAAATTTGGTAACATATTTAAAATTCCTATTCCTCTTTCTTCTGCAAAATCTCTCAATTACATGTATTTATAAGAAGAGGTAACAAGGTAAAAGGACTCTATTAGGTCAAATGATTTATAAGAGTATTTAGGAAGGAATAACTAACAGTGTTATGCATTGTGGGTATTATGATACTCTCCTAACAACTTTTGGAACGTAGAAGTGTCCTCATTTCAGTGTCTTTATTTTAACAAAATATCCAAGCTGAAAAGAAAGAATCAGAATGATTTGAAATGTGCAATGACTTTTGAGGTAATAAGAGAATTAGCTTCCTTAGAAACTAATATGCTAAGTCCAGAGATAGTGTCCAATAATGGCTGTATTGAAATCAGTGGGAGTTTTGCTAGTGACTTCATTGAAACAAGATTTTTCTCTTAGTCTGTGAAAATTAGGCCCCTTTCCACTCACACTGGCTACTCTCTTCACACATATTTTCAGACATTTTTAAAAATGTGAAGAATTAACTTAGCACAACTTAACAAAAAGAGATTAAAAAGGTGTAAAATAATGTCATTTGAAGTGGAATAGGTACTGAGACCTACTTCCTTTAAAATAAGGTGAGCAAATGAAAGCAAAACCAGCAGTCAAATAGAAGATATCAGTATGAACAGTATGGGAAACTTTAAACAGTGCAGAGAAAAAAAACCACAGGGACCACAAGGTACATATTCTTTTATAACAGCTACCACACTTTACGGACTTAATTGGATTTCTCTCTGAATTAACTGTCGGTGATGGATAGAGATTAGATATCTGTCTCTCTTACAAAAGTTCCCAAAGCTAGGAGAGTAACTATTTCAAGAGTATCCTTAAATTAAAAAAGAAA
The DNA here is from genome assembly GCA_031468815.1 of Morus bassanus. Taxonomy (NCBI): domain Eukaryota; kingdom Metazoa; phylum Chordata; class Aves; order Suliformes; family Sulidae; genus Morus; species Morus bassanus. The sequence goes on along the minus strand of CM062571.1, from coordinate 37,564,559 downwards.
GGGGAAAAGAAGGGCTATAAAACAGTACAGCTTAAAGGAAGGATATGTTTTATGAAGTTTTTTGTGTATGTGAATATAGTATCAAACAGTATGTAACCAATAGTAAAATAAAAGCACACAGTATCTTGGCATCAGTCCCAAATGAGTAATACTTAGTATTCATATAAAGGTCAAAGTTTTCAAAGTGCTGTATCCACATTAACTAATTTATCTTTACTGCACCTCTGTTTGGTAAGTAAATACCTACTAGATCTGTTAGAAAGTAGTGTGAGAGCTGGAGCTATTAAGACTTCTGAGCTGTGATACATTTATAAATAGTACGTATCCCCAACGTAGTGACAAGGTTAAATAAATGTGTGTTCCCTTAGCTATTTTGAGATCTCGATGAAATTAAACACCTAATTCAAGATAGTATGTAAATAGAATTACTTTTGAAATTGTCTGCATTTAATGAATTCCCTGTTTAAGTAAAGTAAACCAAAACATATTTAATGAATATAATTCAATCTTCAAGTGAAGGGTTTTAAAAAAAAGTTATTTTTGGGAGGAAAAAGTCTTATTAGTTACAAAATACTGTTTTGCAAATATTTCTTAATGGCCTGATTATTGGTTTTTTTAAAGTATTCACCATACAAAACTGAAATAAAACTTGAACAATACATGACTGGTAAAATATTCAGAAGGACTTAAAGAAATAAGAGCCAATACTCCTTTGACTGTCAATGTTGCACAAATTCTGAAGTGCCTAAGTTGAAAGACCAACCCTTTGTCTTCAGATATTAGGAAAAATTTTGTTTGGTTAATATTGCTGAAGTTGCCAGTTAGAATCGTAGAATCATAGAATCATTTAGTTGGAAAAACCCTTAGGATCATCGAGTCCAACCGTAAACCTAACACTGCCAAGTCCACCACTGAACCATGTCCCTAAGTGCCACGTCTACACATCTTTTAAAAGGGAGAATTCCTCATTCAGCTTCCTTCTGAAGAGACGTATGTCTTTGGCAAAACAGGGAAAGACTCTGTTTAATTTCTGAATGAGTTCAAAGTGACTGTCTGTAGAGTCAGTGGCTCTACAGAGTGACTGTCTATAGACTGTCTATAGTCCATATGTCTATCAGGATGATATGTCATCTGTTTTATCTCTCCACTCCTAGGCCACCAGACTACTGGCTTTCGTACTAGATAGGAAGATAAATTTGCAGCTGGAGGACATCTTTGTAATTTGCTTGAGATTTTCTGATAGTCTTGCCCTTCTGGTATCTAGCATTGCTGATCTAAATTGACAGATCAGTCAGGTTGCAGAAGCACACAGTCGCATCACTCTGGCCCACAGTGAGCCAGGGCCGTGCACTGCTTCTGTGTAACCTGCCAGCTCCCTCCCTAGCTAAGGTGGGAATCCCAGCTGGAGTCTGCACATGAGGCTTGGCAGTTCTTGCCTTTTGGGCATAACAGTTATTGCAGAAAGTCCCATTAAAGAAGAAGTGCAGACTTGTATGAGAAAGCAAGGTATTGTGCACTTTCGTGTCAAATCAAGAGATTTTAGAAGTGACATCATAAATGGAAGCGGCTTGTCTTGTCATGCTATGTGTAAAATCATATGGATTAAATTTTAACTTGTTCTCTGAACTACAAATAAATAAAGTAATCTCAGAATCTAAATAATTTCCTCAGTTATTTTGAAGTACTTTCTGGGTGAGTTTATATATTAATTATGCATTTCAGTTTAATTGTTTTTCAATATTGATGCATGGTCCAGTGCAGACTGTTCCCATCTTTTCTTACATTGTTATTCTACTCTGAATATTGTTATAGTTGATTTCAAAATGCTGTGCACCTTAATATTTTGGTTTTATATTAAAGATGTTTTGAGATTCACTGCAGCAAATTGACACCTCTTAATTCTTAACATGATTTTCAATTTGCAGAGACTCTCTCTGGAATGAGAAGAGGGGGTAGAGCAAATCATATGAAATCAGAAGGTCAAGTTTCTCCATCCAAAGTAGAGAACAAAGAATAAGGAGATATATATATATCAATATAACAAATACAGACATAAGAAATATTTAAAAATATGATTTATGCTTTACAAATGATAAACAACACAAGAAACAATCACGGTTAAATAAAAAAAATCTTTATTTCCTATACATTTAAACTGTTACCTCCTCTATCTATGTGAACTGCTGGCCGTCAAACAGCAGTACTGAATGTTCACTGTAAGAGAACAACACTCCCATTGGAAAGAACAGGTATTGTATATATTTAATGAACATGAATGTGGACTCCTTTCTTTTTCATCAAGCACTGTTTCATGATTTAATATTTAACCTAAGCTTAGGGATGGGATATCTTGGCCATCAGCGATTATCCGTTTAGTCAAGGACAACCGTTCCTTTTAGAAGAAAAATAAGGAAAGTTGGCAAGAGAAAATAGCCTTAAATTGTCCGTGCGTAACACACGACCATATGTGGGTAAAAAGGGTTAGGGTACTTCATCTGTAAAGACCACCAAAGACCCCCTAAGAGGGGAAGGCATGCGCAGAAAAATCTGAAACGGAGCCAAGAGGAGTGACTTAATGTCATTACACAACCTATGTAGATTAGAATGAATATGTATTAGATAGGCAGAATATGTATGGACTTATTGTACAAATATAATGAGGTAGCTGGCTTCGGTGTGCTTGATTTGTGGAAAACCACTGAGTACCCAGGCTTGTGCAACCCTGAAATAAATCAGCAATATCTCTCCTGAGCTTCTGATTATTGACTCATTGCACACTGGGTGACTAATCCGCTTTTTGGACAACATCACTATTGATTTGATTCTGCTAACTCCAGTTCTAAGAAGGTACCATGATAATTTCTAAAGTGAAAATATCTTTCCATTGCGTAGTGATGTTTACTATTCTTGCTTCTGTCTCTCAGAAATTGACACTACACCTCATTGTTCAAATATATTAGGTGTATTTAAGTATTTCAGAACCAGCAGACTTTCTTGACCCCAGGCTATACAAACAAGCCCCAGAGACAAAAAATATGTTGACTGATCTTTATGTAGCTTTCGGGTCTAAACCCTTTAAGTCTTTCAACTTAAGGGACACTTCTGATAGCTCTTTTCTTTAATATCTTAGCCCTTACTCAAATCAGAATCTGCAGTATATAGAGATCTGTGATATTCACAAAAGCGTTCGCAATTACATTTTTGCTAAAAACTATCCCCTCCTTCAGACAGACAAAGGTTTATACTTTCATAAATATGACTCACACTCACTTAGCAAGTGAGTACAAATATTTTAAATTTTTGTACTGAACCCTTTACTGTTCTAATACACTGCTGAAACTTATGTTCCTCAAAAATTCAATTGCAGGTTTTATCAGACACAGCTGAGTAACAAGCCCCAATTTTTCCATGTTTAGACTGCTATGATAAAAAGAACTGAGATTTTACTCATGAGACTTCACCAAAAGACCTATATAATGGATTATGATTTCTTTTTTAGACACCTAATTGTTCTGTACAAAAATTATCTTAGTTCATGTTTGCATATAGGATCAGATTAGACAGGCCGCGGTATTTATACATTCACCAGTGCTAAGGGAATTTATTCTTGTTAGGATCAGCAAACTCAGACTAGACAAACAGATTCTGTGGAGTGAATCCCGAAGGAACTGTCCCCAGACAGCATGAGAACGCTGTCAGCAGTTATCAAAGACACTGTGAACAAAAAATGAACTGTGGCTTCTTATGTCTGGAGTGATCATAAGATGCCTTTGGATATGGGAGGGAAATAAATGACTATGTACTTTTTAAAATCATGGATTAGTACACTTGAAAACTTTTTGTGCAAACTTAACTATTCATAGTATCAGTTATTAGTATTTTAACAATTATGAAAATAAATAGGTCAGAAAATATCAGTTGTGTTATATTGCTACACTACTACTCAGGAAAATTTGCATAAAATTTCCTCTCCACTGTTGTTACCCTTAAAAAGTGTAATTTAACAATAAAGTGTAAAAAGAAAGACTCCTACATCTTTTAACAGAAGAAACTTTAGAGAAGTAAAAATATTTCAGGTTATGAAAACCTTCATTTTCACTTTTTTACAGGCAAAAAGTTTGAAAGCAGAAGTAAGAACGTGTATCATAAGTTTACATGCTTGCTTCCAACATTAGTGGGACAAATGTTTATCTGATCTTCAATTCAAAGAAAAAGGAAGATTACATAATCCATAGAAAAATATGGACATGGAGGAACAAACATCTCTGACTGTGACCTTCCTGCTCTTTTAGCAATGGAATGCTAATGTGCATCATTCAAAATCATATACTCTGGGGAATCTGTCAAAGGTTTCCAGTTAAAATGTGCTTCAGAAGAATCATATACTCCAATATTGATTGAATATACAATTTAATAGAAAAGGAATTGAAATTAATTGCTTTGATATGATGTAAGACTTGAAGGAATCTTTTGGTTCATCAAGCCCAGTCTATTATTGAAGAAAACTACAATGTGCAACTGCTGTTATAAATTTTTAAAGCTTTGTTTTGAAAATTGGTTTGTTCAGATTTTTTTGCTCAAGCTAATATTGAGAAGTTGTTTCTGAATTTCTTTTCCTTGGTACTTAAGAAAACAAACATTTCTTGCTATTTTCCACTTAAATTCTTGACCCGTTTTGCTCATTCTATTTTGTGCCATCTTACCCTTAACTTCATTCCTGGAGCTGATACCCTAAAGTCTTTAAAGAAGAGGATTATACAGCCTCCTATTCTTTGTATTTGAGGGGATATAAAGTGCTGTTTTGTAGGCACACAAATGGTTAGGACTTGTGTTTGCAGAGCTCTGCAGTTGGGGAAAATGGAGAATGGCAGACACCATTAGTGCACCTCAGTTACTCTGCAGTCTTGGCTTGCAAAGCATCCTTGCCATGGCTTGAGTTTAAGCATGTACACAGTGTCATTGCTATACACTGCCCAGCCACTGCATGTATCAGATTCATTCAGGTAGTGGTGGTAAACAACCAGCAATGTGGGAGATCAGTCCTTTCCCACAGGGTCCCAAAGCAAAATTTATACTGAGGAACTAAAAGGAAGAAATACAAATATACAGAGAAAGTGTCAAACTTCTCCCTGTTTCCTTGCCTGGCCATCTTAGGCACAATATAAATGCAACAAATAAGTCTCCTTCTTATGACTACTCTCTAAGGATCTCTAACAATCATCCTGGGTGAAACAGGCTCACTAGCCCTTCATTTCATTTGCATTCCGGTTTTACCTGGAGTTTGTAATTTAAAAGCAAAAATCAACCAACCAACCAACCAACCTACTAACCAAATACAAGAATTCATAATAAAATTTCCTTTAGATTTTTTTTTTTTTTAAACTATTAATTGTTTATTGGGACAAAGGATTAAAGCTGGCTCTTGTCCCAAAGTCAGTTTGACTTTGTCTATCAATTTGACCATTCAAGAGGGAGAGTCTAATTTTGGCTGAACTAATAAAACATTAAGCAAAATGCAAAGGCCTTTTTTTAATGAACTCGCAGGGTAAATATGAAATAAATTCTTGCTAGAGAAAGTATTGGCTCAACCAGAGTGTGTTAGACCACACAGAAAGCTGGTAATTTTTGACAGATTCAGAGGACTCAGAATTCTTCCCACACATGCACCATAAAACATCACATGTTCTACGAAAGATGATAACAACAGCAGCACTGTAGACTATTCCATCATGTAGACCATGATTGTTTTCAAGTCTTCCCAGAAAGACCAAAAAATGTTAATTGTAACCACACAAAACCAGAATTGTTGCTGAATTATTTTTGACATTATGCACAAAGATATATCACAGTATGTCTTCTATGGTTTTATACACAGTGATCAAAGTCAAGGTTTACTACTTTTCCTCAGAACAAAGTAATAAATTTTTCATAAAGAATTAAAATACAACTGAATTCTTAGATTTGTAGGTATCACAAAGGCAAGCAATTGCCCTCTCCTTTGTCATTTGTCAAGTAAAATCCAGAAACTTGAATATCACAAGTTAGTTGGCAGCTTTGTACAGTAACTTTTTGAGACCATGGCAGAACAAGGGTCTTGTCATGTTTCCAATAACTGCTTTTTACAAAAGCTTTTTGAAAGTACTCTAACAGATCATTTTTTCTTTCTTTTGTTCATGAAATGTTGATAAACTGAAATAATATTTTCTTCTTAAGATTGCATTGATTTCTTCCCAGTTGAATAGGATATGACTGAATAATTTATTTCCATCACTTGAAGTACTGCGTATATTTTATAACAGAATATAGTTTTAAGGTATGACCTATCAAACCAAAATATTCCAGTAAAGCAAAAACATTTTGATTATATTATATTGAATTATGTTTATTGATTTATATTCCAAACAGAAAAGTTAAAAATCATTAGTTTCAGTCTTATCAAGATGAAGTTAGATTTCAATATTTCTTAGAGTTGCATTATGAGATAAGATTAATACCACTTGACATTGTTTAAGTTCAGAAGTTAATCTGAATTCCAGAATTTCCTATAGGTTTTCCCACTAGACAGAGCTATGTATTAATGGAAAATTATACGAAGCACCACTGGGTAGAATGTCTTTATCCTAAGATTTGGGAGACCAAGTCTGTAGTTTGGAAATGGCAGGTCAGAAAGATAAAAACAATCCCATTTTAAGTGATAGATATGTCCTGATGTCTTAGAATGCTCTGGAAAGCAGAACTTAAAATTTTTAAAGCAAAATCAATAAATTCTTGATGGTGTCAGGGAAATGTGTCATGTTAAAGTAATCTTACTTTCTTGATCAGAAATATGTATTTTTTTTAAGCCATAATAGAAGCACTAATCATAAATCACCATGCTACTTTATCTCTCCCTCTTTGACACCTTATAGCCTTAGAATCCCCTCTAACAGAAGCTTGGACCAAACAGACACACTCTTAGTAGCTGTGAGAGAGAGACAAAGTGAAAAGGAACACTGTAATTGCTCTTGCTACATTTGTAGTAAAAAACATCACTGGAAATTAAACCTGTATCAGATGATTGCCTCCCCAGCCCCTCTACTTTGATTTTTTTCCCTTAATTTATGTGTGAAGTGGGGAGAATGTATTAGAATATGGAAGAGATTATTTCCTCTCTTGGATGTTTGTGCACAGTGAACACAGTCATTGTGGTTAAAGGACACCAGCACTTCTGTTACACTGAACATCTCTAAAGAAACAAAAGCGTATCTAGTAATGTAACAAAGTTTTCAGTGCATTAGATGGCCTTATTAATTAGGTCTAATATATTAGGTATCTGGGTTGCTTATAAAGCAGATTTTTCCCCAGAAGCATTTTAATTTATTCTCTTTGTGAATAATTTGTTCAGGAACCAGGAAGGAATTATACTTCTGATATAATGGATTAATAAGACAATTTCCAACCAACAAAGGAAATTGAATACAAAGGTCAGTAACCAAGGATGAAACAAATTTAAAAAAATACATAACCTATTTCTTTGGATTTCTAATGCACTTAGAAAAATGCATAATATTTCACTGACTCCTTGTGATGAACTAGTATTTTCTTAAATGCTGCAGGAAATTTTATGTTGAACAAAAATAAACCTCTCATGTAATATATATATATGCATTTATTGAATATATGAATATATGCATATTTACTGAAATATAAGAGTTGCTATATGAATAACTGATTCTTGTTTATAAGGTTGTTTTTGCATGTGTGTTTGTTGGTATGTGTGTACAGATGCATACACTAAAAGGAAGAATTTGTAGGAAGAAAAAATGTTCATTTAATTTTTGATGAGTATCCAGGAGCTGCAATCTTTGTTCAAGGTTAATGCATGTATTTTCAGTCTGGAAATTTTGTATGATTAGTCCCTTTTAAGTGTGTCTTTTACATAAGTTAATTTCTTGATTCACATAGACAAGAAACAGAAAAAAACCTTGCTATTTAGATTCTTGTGCTTTGGACACGCTGGGAAAAGACAGAAAGATAAAGCAGCTGAATTTTAAGGTGGAAAAAAAGGTTTATGTTATGCAGTTCATTCAGAATCTGAGAAACTTCTGCTTGAAGAACAGGGGATCCAGATTTTGTGAAACAGTTTCCCAGAAATGAAGAAGGTTTTCAGCTCTACTCCTCTACAAATATGTACACAAACCCACAAAAATATGTAATATAAACACAATTATCTATCCTTCTTCCTATCTAGAAAGCTGCTAGATGACACATTTGCAGAAAAAGGTGTGCTGGACAGTAAGTAGAAGGTGAGCTACTAGGTAGCTTGGCAGCAGAGAAGGTGGGTGCCTGCAGCTTGGGGTCTTTTGACAAGCACCCCACCAGCAGGTCCAGGGAGGTGAACCTTCCCCTCTCTTTGGCACTTGTGTCATCTCATTTGGAGGACTGTGACCAGTTCTGGGCTCCCCAGTACCAGGCCAGAGTGAGTCCAGCAGAGGGTCACCGAGATAGTGAGAGGACTGGAGCACCTGGCATACGAGGCTGAGCTGCTTCTGCTCAACCTAAAGAAGGGAAGTCTCAGCAGAGGCCATATTGCTATCTAATAGGACAAAAAAGCCAGACATTTCCAAGAGGGACACAATGGAAGGACAACGCGGAAGATGGGGAATGCCAACTAGATGCAAGGAGAAAAAAAGTATCATGAGGGTGACCACATGCTAGGAAATATTGCCAGGAGAGATTGTAAAGCCTCCATCCTTGCAGGTGTTCAAAACTCAGCTGGTCATGGTTGTGAGCAAAGTCCTGTAGTTGACACATCCTTTCAGCAAGCAATGTGTCTTGTTCTTTGATTCTACAGAGCTTTATTTTTTAAAAAGAAAACATTTATGACTGGATTTTCTAATATTTTGTTCATTAGAAAATGTACGTGGCCATGAAAATGCTCACATTTCTTGTGATTTTATTAAACCAAAGTAGTTCCCAACCCAACAGAAAAAAATTCATTAAAAAAAAAAAAAAAAAAAAAAAAGAAAGAAAAAAGAACAAAAGCATTAAGGGCAACTTAAGAATTATATTTGGCTTTGATTTTTCCATCCATACTCAATAAAAAAATGTAACATGAATATATGGTCTTTTGCTATTTTACTTTTGAGTAAATTTAGACTACGTTTTCAAAATATTTTTCTCAAGGTTAAATGCACAGTTAGAATTACACCTAATTGTATGTATATACATATGCATGTACAGATATCTGTGTATTTACATATATATATGTGTCTACAGGAACCGGGACTTTATGGATAATGGACTTATAAGTTAGCAGGAGGTAATTCTGACAATATTACAAGATAATGTTGACAGTGTTGGTGAGATTTGTTTTCAACAGACAAAAGATTGTATGCATCATATATCTAAATGATTATTTATCTTTATTTTTAGTGGGTAGAAAGTGCTCCATGGGTTTTAAGGATGCTGCTGTAAATACTTTTATATGAAGATAAACCTATTAGTAGGAAAACGTGTTACAATATTTAGATGAGATTCATTCAACAAGGTCAGGTATTTTATCACTCAGACCGTTCCATTTCAAAAGGACCATTTTCTTACAGGAGTGAAGGACAGAACTCCATGTTTCTTAATTTGACAGACAGACAACAAAGCTGGTAATGGCTCCTCATTCCTGTAGGTTAACCCAGAGCCGCAGAAAACAGCAGCTGCAGAACTGTGAACTACCTGAGACTAAAGTGAAGATGATTTTCTTGACCCAGAAAACCTTTTTCCTACGTGTGGCATGGAAAAGGGTTAGAAAAAAAAACAAAACAAAATGCCACAGCTTTTGATAGGAGATTGTTTTGAGGGAGGTTTATGAGTAACATACTCTTTACGTGCAGAATAAATGAGTGACAGGAGAAACTCAAGGTAGTTGGAGACATTAGACATTCGTTGTAGCAGGGAAAGAGTCCATCTGGTTTAACTCTGCAGAAAGAATAGTACGTTAAATGAAAATGTTGGAGTTAGTTTGCTACATTCTCTGCAGCTCTGCCTGGTTTTATTGTTTCAGTTTTTCGTGCTGGATTAGAGGATGAACAGTCATGCAATAACGACAGCACTGACAAATCTCTCTTTTCGATTCTGTTTTAAATGAGCTAGTGACAAAAACTCAGTGGATTATTCTGAGATTGGAGAGGAAGATTCATTTTTAATTAGTATTGAAAAATGTCTGTGTTTTCCAGTTCCCATGAGATTTTGCAATAGCGTGACAGTTAATTGTCATTAATTCTAAAAAAATATATCATCCCTAACTTACCAGCATATTGTAATAATCAGAAATAATTAAAATTACTTTTACATTAAAACTTTTATAAGTATGTAGAAACCTGTTAATCGATTCATAATGAAATAAATGAGGACAGAGAGTCTCTTTTTGTTCTGTGTAATAGAGAACGAAGCTCATTTGGAGTTTATCATTGGACTCCTGGGCTCTATCACAACACAAGAAATAAATTATAACAGCAGAGCAATGCAAATTCTACAGCTACAAACCTGTGCCATAATTTTTAATGAAGTGTGTGAGCCTGCTGCACTGTTCATAACAAATATTCACACACAGTCTTATGCACATGTACTCATCTTGTTTCCTCCTGAGATTTTATTTTTTTTTAAATCATTGTCAGTCTGCTGCAATCCCATTCCATTTTCTGAACTTGCGAAAATCCGTTTAAAGTCATTTGTTACAGATCAATGAATCAAGAGCACTTTGTATTTAGGAAAGAGAGAGTTGGCCCTGTTTGCTTGACCAGCTTGCATATTTCTGTAACTTGCAACAGGTTTCTCAGTCATTAGTCTGAATGAGTAAGGTTTTCTGGTAATACTAAAATAGCAACATGATCTGCTAGTCAAGACAGCAATCACACTGAAGTGGAAATCTGCTCTCTTAATATCATGAAAATGCAAGAAGGCAATATTTCTTCACTCTGTGGTCTCTGGATGACTCTGGTAAGAACTCAGAGGTCACAGATGACCTTCAAAGTCACAAAAGCCAAAGAAATCAGTCTTTTGATATATTGATGAAAACAAGGACTAAAAGGGTGGGTTTCTACTTGTTCATGAAGAATCGGTGCTCTCTCCAGTGTCTCTGGCTGATCCATTTAGAATAAAGAGAAAGTCCCACTGCATCACCTCCATATTAACTACATGAGGCTTTCACCAGAACTCCTTTACCACTGAGCACTCTGGTAGCACCTGCATTGGTGTGTTCCCCTCACACAAGCTCTAGCAACAAGCCAGATAAGTTCAAAGCAAATAATCTCTCTGATGTCTAACCCTTTTGGAAGTATTCATTTAAAACCTGGTTTATTAAAGTTTTTCCACTAAGATGATCATCAAAATCTCTCTTTTATTTCCACTGTTTGGTTTTTTTTTTTTTTTTTTTTTCATAAAGAGAAAAAAAACCCACTTCATAAACCATTTCCTAAGTAGTATTAGGTAAAAGTAAATATTAAATTCCCAAATGCCACACAACTGAAGTCAAATTTTGAAAATCTGGGCTTGGTGTGTCCTGCAGAAAATTGCCACAATTCTGGATATTCAGGAAAAGCAAGTAACTAGAAGTAATTTAGTTAGAATTTCGGAGACAGACTTACACTCCTACCTCCCCCTTTTATGATGTTAATTTGTATATAATGTTGCCAAAGAGTAATACCAATATTTACAGTGTAGAACTTTCTTCTTATACCTTTCAGAACACTATTCAGACATTTATTGAGTCTTGAAACATTCACATAAAACAAGAATATTTTCTCCATTTTTCACAAAAAGAAACTTAGTCCTGGGTAGGACACACACACAAAGTTCACTCAACTACCAAATGATATTATTGATTATTGGACTAATTAAGACTAGAGTGGAAACTACAGCTCTCCTGAGTAAGGCCATTGGTACTGTAAGCTGATGTTGGAACCTATGAAATATATAGTTGCTTTAATTCAAAGAAAACAGTACATTCCCATAACGTTTTATTGCAAAGATGGTTCTGTAAACATGACACTCTGAAAACCAGTTTCCAAAATTCTCAAGTCAAATAACTGTAATTTTTCTGTCTCAAAAGACAGAATTAAGATTCCTTCTTCCTTTCTCCCCGCTACCAAAGTTTTCATTAATGCAGCTCTTACACAGGATAGTGAGGTTGTAGAATCTGAGCTCTCTTCCAATCCATGTAATTAACTGTTTTCTTCTGTTATGTGGTAAGACTGAGAAACACATCAGAAGAAATTTTTAAGGCAAAAACCAATCATATTCCAATCCAAACCGCCATTTCTTTCATAAAGTTGCAACAATAGCAGTTATGATTTTATTACAATGGGTCACTCACACATTCATACCTTGAATTTTTTTTTTTTTTTGAGACAAAGTAAGACTTTTGGATGTGCATTTTAGATGTAATGAATTTATTAAATGCATTACTTTTGGTTTTCAAACTATTAAGGATAAATTTTAGTTTTATATAGTTCTTTACAAAATTAATTACTGTATAATTTTTATTCTCCAAATATATATTTATATCTTAACAGAAAAAGGTGGGGTTACAGAGGTCATTATCATCTGAAATGTCACTTCTGCACAGGATCAAGCCTCTACACCAGAAGTTCATTCTCTGCTGTTTGTCAGATATTAGATGAATATGTCCATGTTTCCAAAGCAGCTGTCTATTTTTGTTACCTAGCAACAGAACAAACTTATCTTAAGATTAGAGTTGTATTGCTGAGTTAGATGGAAAAAAAAGATTCTTCTATATGTATGTTTAGATGGTGAAAGAGCATAGTCTCTTTAAACATTTCCAAGGCATTCTTTTTTCTTGTATGCTGTATCTGACAGTAAAAACATATGGAATCCAAAACAGATACTGAAGTAATGCACACTCAGCATAAGGAAAGAAGCTCATAAAGGATTCCTACAAACTCAATTCTACATTAAATAACTTCATACATAATAGAAATTGAACAGCCCAAGTCCTGCAATTAAGTTTAAGTCAATGGAAATATGTTAGTTAATGAGGTACTAGTTATATGAGCTGTACAGGCAATCTTTTCTATATTTCTCATTCAAGGAAAACCTCTGATACACCTGAATTTAATTTTCTTGCAAAAGGACACTCTAAATTAAAAGTTTCTTAGAAGAAAGTCCTTACCATCCACATAATCTATAATATTTGTAGTAGGATATCCTCCATCCCATAAATATTTAATTTATTATTAATCTCAAAAATTTTGCAGCACTCAGTCAGAAATATAACAGAAATGCACTAGTTAGGACTTCAGTAAGAAAGTAGACTATACTACTAAATGGAAAATTCATTGATGCAAGAATTTCAGCTTGCAGTCAATACCCTGTATAACACAATTTATTTCACTGCATTTAATCTATGAAAAAAGGTCAGAGAAAGATGTTCTTGAACTTCTCTGGTATATATAAAAAGTGTCTTCTACAAAAAAAAGAAAAATCCTTTAATGTGTGCTGAAGTTCATTTCCAGTGGAAGTAGAATTTGGCTTCAACTGCTGAATTCTATGTATTATTTTCATCTTGTGGTGATAAGGAGATTATATTTTCTTAATGAAATAAAGAGAATGCATAGTGTCTGTTATATTTCAACATTGATTGAATACATATTCCGTCTTCATTTGGCTGACATAATTTATTACTCAGTAGTCAGAAAAGAACTACTCAGTTTTATATTATGTTTAAAAAATTGTGTATTCCATTTCTTTGTTTGTACACATTTTATTCATATCTTAGTTCCTAAATATTCAAAAGAGAAAAGTTTACAGTTCATATTCATTGGGACACTTGGACAAATTATGTTCTTGTTCACAAAATTTTCAGCTTCATTAATTTTAAGTCACTCTGGAGTGCAGGAGATCAGATTTCCTTTCACTATTTACAATGTGTTACAAAAGTTCAGTCCAATTGGGAAATGTCATAGCAATAAATTTTGAGAGGTTTGAGGTTTCCTGAAACTGGTTTTTCAATCCCTTGTGAATTACAGTGAGTTTAAAATTCCATTATGAAATTGAGACAGCTGTATACTACTAACCATGATACAGAGGTTAAAGTTTAAGAAAGCAAAAATTTTCATCTTACCTAATTAATGAAGACACTTTACTTACAGAATGACTGTGTTTAGAATAACCACTATGCTTGATTTTATCCTGTCCCAAGACAACAATAGCATTATCATATAGTAATGCAATATAACACTTTGTCCTTATCCTGTGAGATTCACAGAAATCATTATTTCTAATTATTGGATCTAGACAGAATTTGACACAAGCTTTAAAAATAATTTGCTTTGCCATTGTGTAGGCCTAGAATATCAAACTGGTCAGAACCTGTCTACAGGTAACAGTAAAATAAAGGATGACAAGAAAAATAACATTATATGCAGATATTCTAGAACAAAACCATCAGATTTACTTTTTCAAATTCAAGGAATTTGCTGTAAGTTGAAGAGTGACTGATTGCATATTTTACTAATATTCAGAACAGAGGTTTATTGCCAGTAAAAAGTGGGGATAAACAATATATGTTGGGGTGGGGGGAGTACTTTGTTCCATACAGTCCTCTTACAAACATTACCACGTATGAATTATGGGCAGCATTCATTTAGGTAAAAATGTGTGCAACGATTCTTTGTGCTGTGAAGCATCTATGACTGCCTGCAGGAGTATGCTTGGAACAGCAGCAAGAAAGGGCCTGCACTGTCATATTCTGGCATTCCCACAAATTTTGGGTGGGTGACTGCTATAATCAAAGTCTCTTTTAAGTTTTTTGCATTAAGCTTAGATGCCAGAACTTTGTTTAGACAAAGAACAACAGGAGAGTTGTAGATTTATACCCGTATACATGTATATGTATATGTGAACATATATGAATATAAAGTGGTTATAAAGGTAGAATCAAAGAATCATAGAATTACATAGGGTGTAAGGGACTTCTAGCAATCATTGGGTCCAATACGTTGCTGAAAGGAAAGGTCAATTAAAGTAAGTTACTCACAACCATGACCAGCTTTGAACACCTACAAGGATGGAGGCTCTACGATCCCTCTGGGCAACATTTCCCAGCATGTAATCACCCTCATGATATTTTTTTTTCCTTGCATCTAGTTGGCATTCCCCATCTTCCAGCTTGTCCCCACTGCTGCCTCTCACCCCTTCATTGTACCCCTCTGGGAGATATGTCTGGCTCCATCATGTAGCAGATCAGATAGCAATATGGCCTCTGCTGAGACTTCCCTTCTTTAGGCTGAGCAGAGGCAGCTCTCAGCCTCATATGCCAGGTGCTCCAGTCCTCTCACTATCTCGGTGACCCTCTGCTGGACTCACTCTGGCCTGGTACTGGGGAGCCCAGAACTGGTCACAGTCCTCCAAATGAGATGACACAAGTGCCAAAGAGAGGGGAAGGTTCACCTCCCTGGACCTGCTGGTGGGGTGCTTGTCAAAAGAGCCCAGGTCAGGGAGGAGACACAGCACACAAAAAAACCCATTCTTTTGTCACACCTACAGCTGATACAACTAATCTTATCGTAAACAAAGGTAAAATATGCTAATTGAACTACCAATATCTACCATATGCTTCATCTGACCACACATTTTACATTAACTTATTATTTTTCATTTTATGGTAGCATTCTCAAAGAGTAAAATTATCTTGGTTAATACTAGTAAAATATTTTGAGGAGCTGTTCTAGACTTCAAACTTTTTAACCATTATATGAAAAAATCTGTAGCCCTGAGCCTTCCCTCTTTCATGATTTTTTATAATTATTGGACTAAAACGTCAATATATAGCAAAATATTTAATATGTGGCTAAAAGGTAAGTTAAAAATACTTCCATGGGCTCAAAACCATACTATGTAAATATTTCTGGTCCCTTGAGCAGTAGCTGCAAGAACCTATCTTTTTCTTTAGAGGATGAAATGAGCAACCCTGTCCTTAGCTGAACACGTGCATTGCGTATTTGAGCATTACTCTGTCATACCACATGCTGAGAATTAAGTTCACTGCTTTGATCAGGATCTTGAATTTTGTGCTAGGGATCTGGCTTCATGCACTGATTTTATAGTGCTTCTGCATCTCCGCTATCTCCCATTCCTCAGCATTTTTTTTAATCTACTAAGATGCTGAATTTATTAATCAGGAATTAATTTCATAATTTCCCATTTTGTTAAGTATGATTGCAGTCACCTGGCCTTGTACCCAGTGAAAACCTGTAATCCTCCTCTGAGTTGTTCAGCTGCCTGAGATCCAAGGATTAGTTTAGTGCAGCACAGCTGTGTACCTGAGTTCAGTTTTACAGAGAAAATCATTGCTAAGCTGAGAGCACATGGAGCAGCAGCAGCCTCACCTTTCTCAGGCTGTTGGACCCAGCATGACATATTTTCTCCTAAAAAATTCAAGATTTCAGCCCTTCTGCAAAGAGTTTCCCTTTCGTATTACACTACATTATGTAATGTTGCACCCCACACCTACTTATAAATGAAAGACCCACTCAAAGAAAAAGTAAATAAATTTCTTAAGTCTGTCAATCTATTTACTGCACTCATCTCTTTCTTTTTTGCATATTTAGATTGTGTCTTATTGGCAAGGAGACTGTAAGTGATATAGTTATCTGGACAGAGATCAATAATTATATCTCATGACAATATATTAACATGTATAGAAAAAACACATAACAGTAGAATCAGTTTAGAAACAGAGTTTCCTTGTTTTCCCAGTACCTTTAACCAGGTCACAAAAAAAGTACAATGAGAAGCTTTTAATTGACAAAATTCTGTGTCTTCATACACTTATGGGAAAGAATGCATGTAATTTGGAAATAAGAAAATTAATTTCAGAACCACTCCCACCCCCCCAAATCTCAGGTCTACAAAACGATAAAACTGACTGAAAATATTTACAGATTATGAGGCACTTGTCTCAATAGGATCACACTGGTTTGTTTGGAGTCTGTCAATGAAGTAAAGCTTCACTTAGAACACCTGAGCATCACTGACTCAGGTTTCATTAACCGTTGCCTTTGTAGACCAAATATTTTCCTGAAAATTATGTAGGTTTTTAGTTCTCTTCTTGTCTTAGAGCAATATACGCATATTTATAATGTTAATTTTTTTCTTTTCAAATAAAAATGATTACTTTAAAGAGAATAAGCAGCTCAGGATTATTTACCGTATTTTGTATATTCTCTAAATGCAGTAATTTCCATTTGTAAGAGCACTACCATGGATGATGTAAATATGTTTTTTTAGAGCAAGTATGAATTTCAGATGCAATATCTCTGAGTAAACTTCACAGCAATGATTTATTTTCTTGAGAAACTTTCAGTAATAGATTAAAGGATTAAGCTGTACACCAAACACTCATTTGAAGATCGACAAAGTACAATTTTGAGCATATTATGACAATAAATGACAACTTTGTCATTCTCTTTTTAAGCTACAAAAAATGCAATAATTAATGTTATCAATATATAACCTTTCAACACTTACAAACTACAAGAGAAAAACCACTCAAACCAGCATATTTTTACTAAATAATAGTAACATGAACAAAAGGAATTGCCAACAAACCAGATTAATCAGAAATACAAGGAAAGGCTATATATGAATCTGAAGAACACATGTTCTTGAAGATATTGCTCTGTTTTCTACTGCTTCTCACTTTGAATATTTTTCTCTAACAGGTTGCACTGCAAGAAGACATGAGCTCATTCTGCTTGTAGCATTGTAAGAGAGCAGGATGAGGGCCAGCTGAACCCAAAAGCTAAATGTCCGTATTGATGGTTATGTCTTGAGTATTATAACTACCTTATGCAGAAATTATTCCACAGTACTAAGATGGCCACATGGCTTTTGCTTACCTTGTAGCATAGAAGGAAAAGTACTATAGACATACCTGATTTTTCTTAGCCTGCAAAGACCATAATACAACTGAAGTACTAAAAAAATAAAAAAGGATCAGATGGAGCAGATCTCATTGAAGAAGTTCAGTCCAAATATTAAAAGCTGAGCCCTAGCAGTTTAAAACATAGGACCAGGATCCATAGGTGAGTTTGTGTTATATTACATTTTTTGTAATGGAACATAGAGGGTATATTAGAAACTCACCCTGAATGGTCTAGATTGTAACAGTATGAGTGCAGACTATACTTATTTAGTGCGCTGAAAACTGTACTAGCACACGAGATAAAAAATAGTGTCTGTAACCGCAGGTCAAATGGGATCCTCAGTGGGAATTCTACATGGATAAAACAAAACAAACAAAAAAAAAAAATCAACAAATGACACACAATGCACACTGGCAACTAGATTTATAATCCTCTCTGGTTTGTTTCTTTACTTGAATCTGTGTATGTGAATGTATCTGATTAAAAAACAATTCAGCTTCTCATATACCACTTTCTGACATCTGTGAACCACCTGTGGTCTGCATGCTGCAAGCTGAGAAACACTGGATTAACTTAAAAGACATGATCACCAGAGAGGAGAGAAGGAACAGGGACAGCTATGACTGAGTAGGAGATAAAGTGGTAAAGGGCAAAGTCAGGAGGAAAGGAAGAAAGAGCAGTATTAAAACATTGGTCAAGAAATGCAAGTGAAAAGAAATATGCTTAGACTAATCACTGGTTAGTGGAAACCTGTCAGCACACGGGAAAAGCTCTATTCTTGCTGCAAGGCTTAGCAGGAAAAAATTGTCCTCTGCACAGAACTGGTGAAGAAACTTTCCTATAGATGTGTATCTTTTGTTTCTTAAGTCATCTCCACATGAAGTGGACACTTGTGACATCACTGCTAGCCATGAGACAGATTGAAGCTTTAGGCACACCACATCACCAGCCAGTCTGCATGTGCTAATTGGGCAGCCGGCTTCTGCCAGACAGTGTACAATGACAGAGGTTTTCCTGCCTTTCTTTCAGAGTCTCTGCCTCCTGCAATTAGTTTTCACAAAACTAGAAGTGTTCTTATCTAAACTTTGGCTTTCTCTATTAAACTAGGTAAAATGTTCAAAAATTATTAGGAGGTGGGGAAGGGAGTGAGCATTTGTCATAAAAGCAGCCAAGTAAAACTTATTCTCTTTGGAAAACAGAGGTGTTCTTTGAGGGGGAAAATAAGCTACAAATAGCTTATTTGGAGTATCTTAGGTATCAATTAAATGTTTTTCACTGTTCATAACTGAATACTTACTTTTGAAGTGTAAGACAGTATGAAGGTTGAAGTGTAAAGCATGTAGAGATGACTGAGGAAAATGAGATTCATGAATGAATAACTGATTAGTTTCAGAAAGGAGTATGTAAGTCTGTGCCTCTGGGCATGTTAAATTGAATTTACCTACATTTCTGCTTTACACAGTTGGAAATCCACATTAGCACAAAAATTGGCATTATATAGGTGGTATTTTCAGATGAACAAATTATTTTTGTAAACCTGAAGCTATATTGTAATGATACTTGTGATGAAATTGGAAGTCAATCATAAGATTTCATCCAATATCTCATAAATCCTATCAAATCTTGCTGCTGCAAAAGTAGACAGTGCAGTTCTACAAAAATACATATCTGCATTACTAAAGTTTGTCCTTATTGGACCACTGAAGAGCTGTTACCTGTGCGATCTAGCACTGAAATGGAAAGCAACATCAATAAAACTCTTCCAAGGCTACCTGAATTACCTCACTAATCTCTACCAAATCAAATCAGAATGAAAAATATAAGCAACAATAACAGCATCATCTTTATTTTTCTTTCAGCAAGTTCTTTTAAACAAGTTTTATCAAGGTCTTTTATTAATAATATTGCTATAAACCACTCAATATTGTATTTACAGTGTGTCATTAATGTTTGAATTGAATTGCAGTTAAGAAAAAACTATATTTTACCAGAAATTTTAATTTTATTTTTTATCATTTTCTGCATTTTTAATGGACTACTTCCATTATAGAGTAGTGAGGTTTTAGAAAATGTGAAGAAAATTAAAAGAGGGTATGTAAACCGTAAATTTAAGAAGTGCTGGTGTGAGTGATTTGCAGTCAGTTATTGTGCAAGACAAAGATTAGGCTTACACGGTGCTGCTCAGAGCACAAGTACTGAATGAAGCAGACATCTGTGAAATTTCTAGGCTCTGAGTAATTGCTGATCACAAAAAGAATGTTCAGTTGTGTATCAGAAAATCTAAAATTTTATTGACTAATTTAGTCACTATAAGTAATAAGCAGCACTTCTAGGCTGCATATGGATATCTCCCCGGTGAAAAACTAGACATAGGAGAACCCAGGCCATGAAAGAAGCACCCAGTGTGTGGATCATGTCCCTGATCTAAATGATCAGGGAAAGAGGATCCCCTCTCACATGTTGTCGCTGATACATCTAGCCATTATTAGATCCGAATCTTCATGTCCACAAAAATCAATGGGCTTTGTACAGCTGCAGGAGGCAGACCATAGAGCTCCAAGCTTTGTAGCTTTGAGCCACTGCCCAGAAATTCTATCAGTCTCAAGCATTCTTCACTCTCAAGAATTGTTATTATTTTTCTAATTTATTTGGCCAAAGCAAAAAGCAACAGTGGTTCTGAGGGGTCATCAAAAGATTAAGGATCTGGGATAGAAACAGTCAATAGAATTACAGAATCATAGAGCGGGGAGACCTTTAAAAGCCATCTAGTCCAAACCCCCTGCCATGGGCAGAGACATCTTTCATTAGATAGGTTGATCAAAGCTCCATCCAGTCCTGCCTTGAACACTTCCAGGGATATGGGGCATCCACAACTTCTCTGGATAACCTGTTTCAGTGTCTCACCACCCTTAACGTAAAGAGTTTCTTCCTTAGGTCCAATCTAAATCTATTCTTGTTCAGTTTAAAAATGTTACCCCATGTCCTATTTTTGTAAGGGGCCGCAGGCAAGAAGACACTCAAGGACATAATCTTCACAAGCATGATGGGGGATATCCCGGAGGGACACAGACAACCTAGCAGCAGGCACCAGTCAAAACCAAGACAAAAGGAACTAAGACATCTCCATCTAGGTAAGAGTCAGAACACCAGTTGAAATGAACACACCTTCCAATACAGTGTGACAAGATTACTCAGTGGGTCAACTCATGACCATATGTGGAAGAAGGACTCTGAGTTCATGGAAAGGACACAAGTAACACCCCTTCAGCAAACCACTAGGGACCACCGGACACCACCTGATACCTCTTCAGGGGCTCCTAAGGGACTTAAAACACACGGGTAATTAAGATGCAGGTATTATAATTAGTTCCAGGAAATCTAATGCATATGTATGTAACTAAGCAATATCAGCTTTGACTATCGTGACTTGTGGTATGCACGCTAGGAGGAATTATCCCCTGTGCATCTGCTGCTGTAATAAAGAATGCCTGTTTCTTAATGCTACATTGGTGTTAAGGAGTTTTATTCCAGATTTTGGTGACACTCTCTCTACAGGCCTTGGTAAAAAAGTCTCTCTCCATCTTTCTCATAAGCCCCCTTTAACATTGAAAGGCCACAATAAGTTCTCCCTTAAGGCTTTTCTTCTCCAGGCTAAACAATCCCAACTCTCTTAGCCTATCTTCCAGGGTGTTCCATCCCTCTGATCATTCTCGTGGCCCTCCTCTGGACCTGCTCCAACAGGTCCATGTCTTCCTTGTTCTGGGGACCCTAGAGGTGGATGCAATACACCAGGTGGGGTCTCACGAGAGTGGAGTAGAGGGGCAGAATCACCTCCTTCAACCTGCTAGCCATGTTTCTTTTTATGCAACCCATGATATGATTGGTTTTCTGGGCTGGAAATAGGCCTTTAGTCAATACAAAACCTGTACAGGAAATCAATGAGGAGTTAAAAAAGCCAGTTTGAGCTCCATAATTCTCAAAAACCTGCGATTCTAAACTGACAAAATCTGGCCACAAGAGTGCAGGGCCACAGATACTCAGGAAATGTGTGCTCTGACATTGGCCAGAGCAGCATGAGTCAGAAAGCAAAAGTGGTTTCATATTGCAGACAGTTTCGTAGCCTATAACTTCAAAAAAGGTGCAGTTAGGTGAAGAAAAAGGAAAGGTTTTTTCCCTCATACACCAGGCACCGATTTGTTTGTACCCAAAAACCTGACTACAGAGAAACATTATCACTTTAGAAAGCATTCCCATCAAGACATCCCCACCCAATTTCTCTTTCTGAAGAGACAAATATCTTTTAGGATATCTTTGCATTTAGCTAAGACTTACAAGCTTTTCTCTGACAACAGTCAGTTAAGGAAATGTATGAGAACTAATAGTCTTTCCTGTGTGCCAAAGGCTTGTCCCTGTCCCAGTCTGCAGATGATTAGTGTAATCACAAATCTTTACCAAGGGAAAGACACCACATGAAACATCTTCAGACTGTCTTCATTTACTCTGCCCTTCATAGAATAATTTTATTCGTTGATTTTAAGATCTAAGGAGTAGTAAAGTAGACATACAGGTAAGGAAGACAGAATAGCATAGGAGAATTTGATGCCAAATATGCTCTTAAAAAACATCTTTTTGTGATTTAAGCAAAGATTTTTAAAAGTGGCATCAAAGCGTTAAAAGAATGAGGAGGATTAATATGTTCTTTGAGTAACATTACTCATAGTGCATAAGGTCAAGATCAGACTGTTTATTTTAGACAGTCAATTTATTAGACCACATAAAATACAGGTGACTAGTGAGCAATGATGATTACCTATGTTAGATGCTATGTTAAGTGTCTCTGAGTGACTGTCAAGGAAGTTTATATGCTGAGCACAAACCCACATCAGGCTGTCTACAAACAGCACTGTGTCTACCTGTGGGGCAGATAGTCTGTGCTTTGAATCACTGCCCCAGTTCCCAATCATCCAGATCAGAATAGCTACTGGAGTACACAGTGACATCCAGTCTTTCTTTCAGAGGGGAACAGGGGTTGCAGTGATCTGGGTTTCTCATTCCTAAGTGAAAAGAGAACACGGTCATGATGCATACACAAAGCCTATGGTGTGCACCAGGGAATGTATCTGCTCTGCAGTATGTTCTTTGGAATATAATTGCCCTGTTTCTACAGCTAACTCTGAATTCTCTGTATATTTTGTATTAAATGGTCACTGCATAAAATTAAAAAATAATCCAGCATTTGTGATTCATCAGAGCACTACAAAGCTACAATGCTACTTGATTTCCTACATAGCTAACATGCCTATATTCCTGTATTCCTGGAGCTGCACGGTGTCCCAGATTCAGCTGGCTGGGTAGGAAAAGCCCTGTCTCCCCTTGTGTCTGCTGGTCAGTGATTGTGATATGATCCTGTAAATACAACACAGGTTTCAACAGGTTTGCCTAGAACTCAAATGTTTAATGTACAATTTAGTTTCAAGTTTTCTGTCACCTTGTTCAATACAGGAGCGAAGCTGTTTAAAAGCTTTTACCTCAGATGCAGTATGGTCCCTGGAATGTACTGTAGAGCATACCAAATATGACCAAAAAAAAAAATCAATCCTTTCTTGGAAATGCAATGCTTAATAAAAAGCCACATTAAAAGTAAGGTTGCTAATGCAACTAAATAACTGAAAATGAGTAAGGCTCTCCTGAAAGAAAGTGTGAGATTCTAGTGCAAATGCACAGATTTTTAGTTTCTGAATGCATCTGGAGGCATTGAGCAGGTGGGACCTAGTCAATTATCTCCTTTTATTCATATGATTAAGAATGGTTATTCATATCAATGATATTATAATTGTCCGTCACAGTCCTTTGTGATTCTTGAATTTCTGAGTATCTTAGCAAAGTCAGTCTAACCATTTCTTTTAGTGTACCTCTCCTGAAGCTGAGGGAGCCAACTGCAGTGCCAATGTGAAACACTGCGAGGCCCAGGAGGGAATTCACTGCAAGTGTGCAAGAAACTGATACCTCCTCTCTCTGTCACAGGAAGGAAGTTAACAAGCCCACTGAGGATTTGGGTCTGCTTATTCTCTTGTCTACTTCTGATTTAGAAGCAACCTAAAGGTCTCTGTCAGATACCAGCAAGAAACAATTACCCAACTGGGAATGAAACATTTATCTTTTCGAAATTTTTGGTTAAACTAAACAAAGGAATTAATCTTTTTAGAGAACTTCAGCCTTCAGAAGTTTTACCTGTTCTGGAAAGACTTCAATGAATGTTACTTCTGAGTACCCATAAACGATGATTTTATAGAGAGGATATTTCAGTGTCTTACTAAATCATATTCATGCAAGCTAAATTACTATATAGGAAAAAATAACTGTAAAATTTCTTAAGATATACTAGAGCTATAGTTACATATAAAATGCTTAGCGTGTTTCTGAAAATATTTTACAGACTGTGTCCTCATAACACAGTGTCTGTGAAATGTCTGTGGCTCATTCTATACTGCTGTTCTAAAAACTGCAAATTCCCAGCTCCTTCCCAGCACCCCCATGGAATAGGACAGATCCATTCTCCAGTGATATCCTCAGCTGATGAAAGTTCTCATAGCTCTAGCAAAACAGTTCTGGTGTCCATACATTTAAACACAATCCCACTGTTTATTTTCTTGAGAAAATAGGCTTGCTCTTCATCCCCACCAAATAACTTTTGAATGTAGTAGTGGACGCCAAAGTTGGACATCTTGGGGACAATTCTCTAGTGCCAACTAGAGCAGAACAGAGTAACCCATCTCTTACTCCCTGTATTCTGTGTTGGAGGAAGCTGAAAGGAGAGGTGTCAAGAAAACAGAGCTCTCCTGGTATGCTAGTGAAGGTACTTGATTCTAATTAGTTGTCACAAGCCAGTACTTGTTAGTCCTGCAGGGAGAAGAAAGGCTTAATTTTACAAGCATATGGAGAGCTAACAAGAGATCTTAGTATAAATCACTTAAAAAGTTAATTCATTAGGGGACATAAACCCATAGGAAATCAAGCACTGTTTCCAGGGATCACTAATATACTTCGCTGTTGCTGTGGGGTTTTTTTCTCCCCCATGGTTCTATGAGAATTTTAAGATGAAAGAATGAAGCAATATCCTATAATTCCTGTTGTTCTTTACAAATTGGTTACAGCAGCAGTCATGAGGACAGTGGCATTAAATAAGCTTCTTGATAATTTGGGGAATATTGGGCATGGTAAGATACAGATATGCTTTCAGAGAGGGAGAAAAATCAGGGAATCTAAGTATTATAATCTTATTAACTTGAGAAGAATTCTTCCCAAATATTGGTTTTCAAAGTATGTAATCTTTTTTAGGTTCAAAAATTAAAACAAACTAGATACTACACATTTTAGAAATTTAGTTTGGAAACAAAATGAGGACTTTGAAGTAAACCATTCCTTCTCAGAAGTGAGGCAGTGTTTCTAAAATATTTTGATAAAAATTGAAAACTGCATTTTGCTAATATAGTAACATGTGGTAACCTGAATTGTTTGAAATCCATGTACAGCTGTTTCCTCTTTAGTTCAACTTTACTTTCTTGATATGTCATTAAGCCTTCTTTTGTTTTGCTGTGACTGCAATTGACTTTCTAGAAACTAGATCAAAATAATTTGCCCCCTTTTCTCAGAAAGAATATTGGTAAAAAAATCCACAGACATTAAAAAGAACAAAAAAAAAATCAAACCTATTAAAATCTTTCAGCAGTGAAAGTCATGACCTCTTTGTGCTGTTATTTTCTGTCTAGTTACTGATATGTAGGATCCAGATGTCTGTTCTGCCTTTACAACTGAAAACAAGGGTAACTGAGAGCATGACTTCAACACACCCCTTGTCAGTGCTACAGACCATTAGCAATACTATAAATAGCATGATCAAATCCCAGATTGCAGATTCAGTCATAAAAGTGTCTACATTTCATGCTGATTCAGAGGGGCAGCAGCATTAACTGCAACCATCAAGGAATGTGACATCTCCACAGTATTTTCTACAGCTCACTGGTCTTGTGACAGGGCGATTGTTAAAAATTAATGGGGACCATCAGATGTGGATAAGTACAGCTTGGCAGCTACAAAAGCCATACTTCCCATTTGTGAGTGATAATGTAATATTATTCTATGATATATTTTAATAGATTATTTATATTATGTTTCATTCAGGAAGCAGTAATTCTTCTTACTCTTTGAAAATTTGACCACAGTATTTTATTTAACTGTTAAATTTATAAGCCAGGGAATAGGGGGAGAGAAGTATTTTCACAGTTTTGTAATTTTTCTCTCTTGAAAGTACCCTTCTGCCTTCTGTTTATCCATTATAATCATTCACTTCTCAATTAGTTAACACTAAGAAAGTTGAGATCCTAAAATCCAAAGTTTATGAAAAGATTGATTCTGATAGTTGATAAGAAAAATACCAATACATTGTATCCAGTAACTTCCAATTTATGTCTGGCTTTATATGGAATAGTAACAATGTATCAAACAAAGTTGTGCTATGTTATTTGTCTGTATTTTTAAACTGCAACAAATTATTTCAACCAAAATCATGGGCCTGATGAAGGATTCACTAGATTAAATTCTCTGGGCTGTTTTGTGCATAGGGGCAGAGTAAACTATCATACTGTTCAGAAGATTGCTTAAGAACTCCTGCCTAGAGGCTGATCCAAAAGGATGGACTGACAACTGGAAGGGTAGGCTGACTGCCCAATGCCCCTGTTTAAAAATTGCTGTTTACCATTATGGACACTGATCATTTGTCCTGAAATTATAGATACTAGACACCTGATGTTGTTGTCAAAGAATCAGATGAGACAAGTGACATTTCTTTGTCTGTGCTCAATACTTTGAATGTCTGCGGAGTCCCTAATGTTAATGCAGGAACCTGAAGAGTGGAAGGAGAAACACTGTGTGTGTTATCTCTGTCTTTAAGGAGAAAAATCCAATCGAATTCAACCAAGTTGTAATACTTTGAAAATATGCAGTGTGCATGAGCAATAGCTAGAGTCTCCAATAATTCTGGGAGCAGGTAAACAAATGGTCAGGGATAGGAATAAGAAGAGTTTTAAGCAGGGGAGACAATGCTTGAATGAATGTAAGAGATGGAGCATGCTTCCCCCTATTGCCAGCCATGGATCTACATTTCCCAAAACTTTACGTTTCCTCACTGCCAGCAAATACCTGTGGAATCTCAAAGTCTTGGGATAGATGCTCTGGCCAGCATCCCTGCTGCTGCAGAGATGAAGTCCAGAGTCCATTTATTGCTCCATTATTGTGGTTCCAAGGTACAGCAAATAATGGGTATAACTGTTTGTTTGTTTATTTGTTATTTATGTTACTGGTAGGATTCACTGCTACTCAGAAATCTTAAAGATCTTAATTAGACCATATTTAAAAGTCTGGAAGTTAGACACATAATTGAAAGTATTCAGGTAGGTTGTCTATACAGAGTGAGTTTGACCCCTCCAGAGAGTGATTCAGCTCATCTATCTGAAATAATTATTTGAAGGATGAGATGAATCCTTTTTTGGGGATGTCTCTTTCTCTCCACAGATTATAAAGAGGAACCTTCCTGACTGAAATAAGCTAGAATTAATATCATCCTCACTAAACCACATAGGATTCACTTGATGCACTCACAGCGTCACACTCCTATGTGGACAGGTACAACTATAGAAACAAAAAGGACCATGCTATATAAGGCAAGTGATCTAAACTGAAGTTGCAAAACTATCTTAAAATCTGAGTTGTAAGTCCTTGACCATGACCTTCTTTTTGTACAGTCTTTCTTGTGTTATCAAGGCACCCATTGGACTTCATTTAAGATTCAAAACAAAACAAAAAACAAAATAAACCAGAAAATTTGTCAGCGTCTGTACTGTGTAACAGATGTGTGATCTACACTTCTGCTCCTTTAATCATCCAAACAGGTCTCCTACTGGGGGACACCCAACAAGTGCTCTCCATGTCGGCACATCTGGATTTCTTTCCAAAGGAAAACAATGCCTTGTGGGGATGGATTGCATGCATCTCATCATATTACATCATCCATATGCATGGACGGTTGCAGATCAGTATCTCACATTTCCCACATTAGGGAACAGAGATTACAAAGAGTATTTCTTTCAGTTTACTAACAGAGAAATGAAAAAAGAAAAAAAGAATAATATCTCCTCATATAGGTGAAAAGGATTTTTTTTTGGCTTGGGTAATGGAATATAAGGAAAGAAAAGATGGGATGACAGAATAGACTCTCGAGTCTCCTTCTCTGGCACCCTTATACATAAAGAACCTCAGTGATGGACAAGGAGGATGGCTGCAGCACAAGATTTTGTGGCTGTTTTTATAATTTGGAAGTTCCTAGAGGAGCCTCCTTGTAATCTATCCTAGATAAACCAAAAACCTGACCCTTGGACCAAAGCTTGGAGTATGAAGGAACTCCTCTGTCTCCTGTACTTATGGTAAACTGGATACAGAAGAAAATATGCTATTACAATCCTACTTTAATTTCTATTTTCTAAGGATAATTTTCCTTTGCTAGTTGTAGCGGAAGAATTACTTTTAGTTCATGTTTTTGCTACTGGTGATATGGATACTTTTTCAGCAGTCAATGTAATTATCATATTTCTGCTTAGCTGACACCTTTATTTTCTTTAAAAAATATTAAATACATTGAATTTAAAAAAAAAAAAAAAAATCCCTTTCTCACTTCACTCAAAATTACCTGACAAAAGAAGTGAGTATTTTGTGTAGGAGGAATTACTCAAATCTTCATTGGAGGGGTTGTTACCTGATGTCATTACAAAAATGTATGAGTTGACTCATTCATATCAAATCAGACAAAAAAAATGACCTGTTCTTACAAGCAAGCAACCTAAGGCTAATTCTTCCTTTAATAGAGTGTGCCATTGATGGAATATGGAATTCAAAGAGTATGCTCTGGACGTCATGTGTCATTCAAGCACAGGACAAGGAGGACTCTTTCCCAGACCAATGGTCAATCTGCTATGCAGTCCCTGTGCTAGCATTTAAATAATAAAGATAACTATGGTAAAGAAAAAACAAAGGTTGCAACACTATTTTTATCCAAGAAATATGGTTTTCTTCAATTTTAAGCTAAACTTAGTTTCTGATTGAAAGTAAGCAAAAAAAGCACCCATATTTTTCCCGTAAAATAGTCTTGCAGAAATGATTTCTCTTCTTTTTGAAAGATTAAACTAAACTAGAAAGTCTCATTTCCTATAAGAAGTTGATTGCTATCTGTTTGGATTATGATATCATTAAATTTCCTTGGCTTGCCTGGGTCCATGATTACTATCTAATAAAGCAATATACATTAATACTTAAAAGGGCTCATATATTAAAAACAGTCTTTGAATGCTTTGAATCAGAACACTGTGAATGTATAGCAGACCAGCATTAGGTCTATGAATCTATGTTATACCCATCATCCTGTATTTCAGCAGAAATAACAGATAATTTTTATAATATGTGAATTTTGTCTAAAACAAGTAGGAACAGAAATATTGTGAGATCCGACACAAAGCCTAGTAATGAAACATTGATAAGTGACAGGGATCTATGCAATGTGTAGATATGTAAAACTGAGGGAGAGGTTCAAATACTTTTACCCTCTAATTAGAAAAAAAAAAATTAAGACATAGCTGCAAGGCTGGCATAAGATAATTTTCCATTAAGTTTGATAATCATCTAAGGAAGAAAGGTAAAGTATTAAAATGTTAAATATTCCTCTTCCTTATAGGCCATGGTCATCTCACCTTTGAACTGGAATATCTGCCTTTTGCTAGCAAAAAGGCAACAAACCATAATGAAGGTTTCACCTTAACAAAAATACCTTGTTCTAACCCCATCCATATTATAAATATGGCATTTAATAGAAGCTTGGGATTGTTTGGGCACATTAATATCCGGAGCTGAATTAACAATGGTAAATACCAGAAGCTGCATAGACAGGACTGGAGTAGTAAAAAGTACAAAACTATAAGACAGCTGAGAAACCCTACTGTCTTAAGAGGTGTTTGAGCTGAAAATAACTCTTACTCATCTGATATTTATTTGAGCAGACCTAGTCATAGCTAGACTGAATGACAATATATCTCAATTTTACAAGTACTTATAATATTGCATATTTCATTATTTAAAACTTTATATTGTGTAATCATGGATTACTGAAGTAAGTGCAGAGAGCTCTTAAGTGGCCTAGGTATTTAGTGAATTCTAATCACTATAAAATAAATGTCATCAAGCTTTTAAATTAACTGGAGCCTGCTACATATTATTTCCTATTAGGTATACTACTTGACTAGTTAAACTGATTATTGGATTCTTCATACAGTAGCCCCTGAACTCCTTCAGTCAATTAAATCCTTTATTGCATCTGATTTGTCAATGTCAGTATCAGTTCTAAGCTCTTAATTCCACATCGGTTCAGAAGCTTTAAATGTACCTATTCTGTTGCAAAATTAGGAAGTTACGCAGACAGAAACCTTCCCCTCTCCCTGTTCCCTCTGTGCAACCACAAAACTGCTAACAATGCAAAAGGTATAAACACTTCTTCAGCCTCTGTGTATACATGCATATAGCTACAGAATGAGACTTTTTTAATACAAACTACAGAACATAAAGGGGAAAAAAACCATAAAAAAAACCCAACCCTACATTGGGTGGTTTGCTACCAGCATATTGCACATTGAACACTTTTAATCTTTGACTCAATTTCTTATCACTTTAAATTATGGAAATTAGCAGAACAAAGTAACTATAACTAATTCCAGAACTGGAAACTTGAATATCTTGGTATTAATCTTCACAGTTTTTGATTTATATCTGCAAAAGTATTCTAGAACATCTTTTAAAGTTGGTACAACATTAAATTCTCTCTTCTTAAATCTCCCCATTTCTTTGTCCATCAACAAAAGCTAGATTTCAAAGGAAAAACACAGGTGTTAAAGGAAAAAAAAAAGGAAAAATACAGGTATTAAATTATTTTTCTGTGCAATGGTCTTCTCAGCCTAATAACTCTTTAGTTCACCTGAGAAGCAGCACAAACATGCAGGCTATTTATTTCCATATTGTGAAGTAGAGTTTGCCAGGCACAGACTTGTTTTTCCTTTAAAATATTCCCTTTCTAAAGGATCTCCTTGTTGCCAGTGAAAGCTACTCTTCATGTTATAGCCGTACAAGCCTCTGAACTACGAAAGCAATTCCCCTCACGGGTTAGGCGCATCACCTTTATTCTGAAAGAGAAGGTAAACCAGACCAGACTCTTACCAGGCACAGGGGAAACAATTGCTTCAGCTCGATCCAGCAGTGCTGTGTGCGAGCAGGCGGCGTGAGCGGTCCCCGGGCCTCACACAAAAGCGAGATAATTGGCTCTCAAGGAAGAGCTGTAAACATCCATCACGGCGGCGCTGGCGCGGCGGCTGGAGCTGCCCCGGCCGGGCTGGGTGCTCCCGCGCACGGTGATGTCAGGCACATCAACCGGGCGTACGCTCATTGGCTTCCCTCACCTGGAATCATACCTTAACCCTAAACTGCCAGCCACGAATTGAAACGTCTCTCTCTAACACTACATATACACGCAGTGGGGGTCGTCGTCTTTCCCTCCCCTCCCCCCTTTGTTTTCCCAGATTTTTTTTTTTTTGGGGGTTCGTTTTTTTTTTTTTTTTTTTTTTTTTTTTTTTTTTTTTTTTTTTTTTTGTTGTTGTTGTTGGTTTCGGGTTGTTTTTTTTTTTTTTTTTTTTGTTTGTTTGTTTGTTTGTTTGTTTTTCTCGGGGAAAATGAGACTGTACAAGAAGCTCCTTCTTTGGGGACCAGGAGTGACAGGTGCTTGCTGTTTAGCCACTGAATGCAGCAATTAAAGAAATTCTGAAAACTAATTTGCCTAAATTATTAAACAAGACGCTCAGGTAACTGCATTTTCATAATCTGTTTACTAAATGACAGTAATCATCAAAATATTGTACAGAAGAGGTATTAACAGAAAGGTTAATGCATGCAGCACCTGGAGAACTCACTTTTTTAATGATTTTGCATTGCCTCCTCTTAAACCATGAGATTAATAAAGGTACACACTGGGAAAAGGGTGTAAATTCAAGAACACTGCACTGTTGCAATGTCAGGTTGATTATTGTGTCTTTTAAAGTATTTAAAACTAACAGCAAAAGTAAAGAGATGCACAAATGCACATGCACACTTTTTCTTTGAATGCTACGTAGAAGTCCAGACATTCTGTAGTAAATGAGGCATTAAACACACTGCCAAATGTATGATGTCCTAAATATAGTGACACTAAGTGTTTTGCTGTATTATAGGCAATAACATAAATCACATGAACTTTTAAATGAGTCCAAATCAGTGCTTAAAGAATTGCTTTTTCCATAAATGAATATTTTGATCTCTCACCTTTCAGTGACAAAAAAATCCTATTGCTCTATGGAAAAACACAAAAAAAACTGATCTAGCACATGTATTTGCATCTTTTGTTCCACATCAACTTTTTTTTTTCACCTATGGAAACTAATTTTTTCTTTCAATGGATAGGAACCTGATTCAGTATTTTTTTACAGTAACTTATATCCCAGCATAGTTTATTTATGGTCTGCTATCCCTCATGACAAGAAAATAATCTTTTAAAAAAATTTCTTATTCGGTTTGTTCTCTGGGGGAAAAAAGCAAAATGAAAGAACCAACCACACGAAGCCAAACAAACAGAAAAAACTAAATAAAATCAGACACGGTTTAGCTTAATATACAAGACGTGAAACATAAGATTTCTAGAATAAACTTGATAAACAGCTCTGCCATTTCCTTGTGGTTCTTTCACAAAGTTATAGAGACTCAGGAGATTAAATTCTGGGGACTTAATAAACAGCACTTCTGTGTGAGGATCTGGAGGCTAACCTATTAGTCACAACGCACTTTAGGCCAAAATGAAAGCCTCTCTTCATTTATTTCTGCTCAGAAAACATGGGAGTTCAGATGGAAATGTATATAAAAAAAGATTCATTGCCATGCAAAGTGACAAAACTGAATTACAGATCAGAAAGATGAATTTGGACAATGGGAATGCCAGATTTGCTTTTGTATGATTAATGATAAAGATAAGACATAGTAATTGCTGAGAAGATATGAGTTACGAGTAAAAGAATTATTGATGAGATAAAATATGCTTAGATGTATCATATGTACAAGTTGTATTCTTCTGAAAATTTAGTGATATAAATAGCCTAGACCAAACAGACAGGTTGTTGGCAAAATTTGATTATATCGGTTGATTTGGCCTGAAAAATACATTGATTTCCCATATTTAGTTAATCTTACCATGATGAATTAAAGTTCTATACATTTTTTATTCTTACATAGACTACACTTTCTTCCTTAACAGAGATGACCTGCTAGACAGTCTGTAATGGTAGAGTGCCGTATTTTTACAAAGTCTTCAGTGTTCATAAAGTATGTTATCGATGGTGATAATACAGATCTTATGCTTTATGAACTAAGCAGTAACTTATATTAGTAGAACATTTACTTAGAACGGGTAGTACAAATGCTAGTTTGGAATTTTAGTGGAGAACACTTCTTAGTAAGTGGCCTGTAAATTTTGATACCTTCTTTAGAGAAAAAGATTTTTCTGCAGTAAAATATGATAAACAAATGTTTTGAAATTGATGAATAATGAATATTAGTGATAAATTATTAATTTGCATATGCTCCTTGTTTTAAGAATGAAAATTGTCTATCACCTGTGTTTTTAAAAACATGGATAACTTTGGAGATTCAGGCTGAGAAAAGGTAACAGCTGCAGATAACAGAGGAGTTCCATGATCCTAATCAAGTCACACAGCATTTTTCACACTTCAGAATGCTGTCACGCATGGGTTATAACCATTTTGAACTTAGTATTATTTATATTACAAACAGAAAAAATATGATAAGATTTAAATCATACCTTTTACATATGCAGTAATAGCAAGCCAATTCAACAAAAAAAAGTCATAAGGCCCTTTCTTTAAACGAAAAATCATTTAAATAAAATAAACATACAGAATAGGTTATGAGTGCTCAAAGAAGGGTGTGCATGACTGTGTGTGAAATCCAGGAACACACAATTCATATATTCCTATCATTGTGCCATCAGTTGCTTATCTGAAGAGAAGCTTGTTAACTCTCACACCTGGCACAGACAACAGGGGGACTGATGCTGGTGATATTTTTTGGCATCATAGTTTCAAACACAAATCACATGGAAGATGAAAGAAGGAAAGAACAAAAGAATGAAAGAGAAATGACCAATGATTTTCAGTAACTAATTGTATAATTTATTTCTATAACATAATATTATTTGATATATGAATAATGCTGAAGAATCTAACAAGAGTTCTCAAGCAAAGCAAAACTCAGGTATATTAGTATATATTTCCCATGAGTTGAAATCATTACTGCATTTAATTGCTTCACAATTATTTCTGTCACATAATTTAATGGTTAAACCAATTATTTATATTACAAAACATAGCTCTGCACCAGAGACTAATTGAAAAACACAGCAGTTCTTCAGTGTTGCTTAACCCATACATTATTAATATAGAAACGGCTAGGTCTAAAGATTTTGGGGGAAATTAGAACTCAGGTTATAAGAGGTTTTAGGACTGAATGTGCAAGCTCAAAATTATAGGTCTTATAATCCTGTATATGAGCTGAATGCCAAGTCAGGTAGAGCTGATAATTGTTATAAACATTTTTTTTCTTCTGCATTCTGCAATGGGAGCCACCTGCTCTTAGGACACTTTTATCCACAAGATGGCAGCTCTGTTTGCATGGTCACTACTTGCAATATTCAACTCCAAAATCATAACATGGTCATTTTTTTCATTTTAGAGTAGATATGCTTTTCTACCTCATGAAGGATTTAAAAAAAATCCCCAAACAATCCCAATAGTTAAGCATTAATTAACCACAACGTTGAGGTAAGATTTGCCAAATTTTTGCTGAAGTTTTGGCAGATCATAAGAAGAATTTGTAGCTGCACAAAAACTTTATTTTTAAAGTTTTGAAAGAAGTCTCCATTCAGATCCATATGTGTCCCATGCTTCCATTTCTAGGCCACCAAACTCAGCACAACCTTTAACAGATTCAATTTAAAGAGTATAAAAAGTTCTATTGACAGTAAAGGAAATGCTTATATGTCTAAAGGTGAACTGAGGTTAATAGGTTTCCTCTATAAATAATTGTATCTTTTATTTTAACTCCTAAACTCATCAAGAATGCTCATTTACGTTTTTAAAATCTAATAGATAACTTTATTTCTAAGGTAAAAAAATGCTGAGATGTTTATATGTAAGGATCAACCCCATATAATGAATAACTGTTTGTGCCTTGTAAAGTTAATAAAGTACAAAGAAACATAAGTAACAGGCTCAAGCTCTTTTCAAGGGGATCATTCGCAGCTGAAATGATTAGCAAGAGTCTTAATTTCAGATTTGGACCAAAATGTGAAAGCATTCTCTTTGCCAATGAAACCCAGTAAATTAAAATGAAGCTTTAATAAAACAATGCATAATTTAACAGGGAAATAGTTCGCTCATGGGATGGCCATTTCAAAGGAAATTATTTGGCCCAGGATAACTGCCTGTGTGCAGTCTTTGATGCCACTTCTGGAGTGGAATCTCTGATTTCTCAGACAGGGGTAAGCAACTCTGAGTTACCTAAAATTTACCATTGACCAAGACCCTTCGCACATATCATTATAAATCAGTGGATGGGAGCTTGTAGACTGTAGTAAATGCAAAATAGACTGATGGGACTTAACTCTTCATGAAAAAGATACAAACTGTTTTTTAAATGTTGTGGGCAGGAGTGCATATGTGAATGGTTATCATGGATCAGTAACTTGTTAACATGTCAGCAAGGCAGTGATTCATGGATTATGGGTGCATACCTGCTCTCACAGCATTGTACATAATGAAAAGCACAATATTGGTATGTGAAATTCCAGAGGACAAGAGCATGGTTGCTAACCTAGGTCACATCAGCACTGACTAAGTTGAGATGTGCAGCAGAAGAGAAGCAGATAAAAAGGGTCTAAAGAAAAAAGGGTGATTGAAGGATAAAGGTAATTCGAGGTAGTTTAGACTTCTGTGAAGACAGGGCAAGTTGCCCAAAGCACGATATGAGCCTGAACTCAGTCAGTTATCTTAGAGCAGATGATTCACTACAAATTACAGTCCCACAATGGCTTGTTCATACAGCCACACTGTAACAGCACACCACTGGTCTTGTTGGAGAATTGTCATAACAGAAGTGTTGGTCTTTCATCAGAGAATGTCAAAATACATTAATGTCATGAAGTTACATTTCCATTCCATAAACTAAGCTATTGAAAGGGTGTCAGGAGAACAGTGCTTCAAGATTTCTCTACGTGTGTGTGTGGGCGGTTCTATGTCAGGGTTTCGTAACAGTGGATAATTTGACTGCTGTATTCTGGTCTACCATGTGAGGGTGTATTTTAACACACTTTTTTAAAAATAGGCATTTTCATTTGATGCTGCAATAAAAGCACCTAGGCTGAGAATTTGTAACATTCTCAATAAAAAATACATATGAAGATTAACTTTTTGCAGCACTGAAAAGAAGAATTTTCAGATAAATTTTGAGGTAAACTTTTCAAAAATGTCTACACAGTTTAGGAGTATAAATCATTTTTCACAAGTGACTTCAGCTCTAAGTGGTGCATATCTAAGACTTAGCTTTCTTACTGCCTAAGTTCAGAGATTGCTGAGCTACCTGTGAATGCACCAGAATCTTCTTACAGGAAAGGGTGGTACCATGAAGGTGTACTCGTTGGGCCTCAGTGGAGAGCAAGTGGAGTGCCTGTCCTGTGTGCTCAGTTAAGAGCAATACCAGGTTTGTTCAAAACAGAATTTGAACTGCTGTTGCAAATCAGGAACAGTGTCAGCTGATGACCTTCATTTGAGCATGACACAGACATCATCTTGAAAGATTAAAAAGGAGGATGAAGACAACTGAAATATGGAAATATCTTCTACTCTCTGATGATCACATTACTGCAGTACTTCAGCTAAAAAGCTCTGCTCATAGGCATCTCCATTTTGAATGGCTACAATTTTTCTGTAACTGGAACCTTCAGAGAATCATTTTACAGGTTCTGTTTCCAGAGCTGGATAGTATTCATACACAAGCTCTGAAGCACTTTCATTATTGGACCTCAGGGAGAAAATTTCTAAGACAAAAATGATAAGAACATAGTCACACAAAATTTCTGCATAAAATAGGGACCAAATAGGCTCTTCATACTTTTGCAAATCATCCCTTTAGCACCTGGCTTTGATAATTGCTTTGGAAATTCTTTATTTATTAGCCAATTGTGTTTTGACTAATAGATGACTTCATTATTGACTCCTATATAAGCCATTTATAGTTTAAAAGTTAAAATGCAATTTGGTAAGTACAAACATAAAAGAAAAGCCTCATAATCATTTAACCCACAGGAGTTAGAACATATCCTAAATTAAAGAAACATGAACTTCACAGCTTTTTTTTTTTTTTAATTTCTATTTTGATAATACTATGTCTGTATGTTAGCTTTAGCCAAACGGAAAGATCAAAAGCACTGTTGGAAGCCTTCATTTGCCCAAAGTAAGGATTACAGGGGTGAAAGAATGAGTAGGACTATCTGAAAATAGGTTTTTGAATGCTAAATGTTTATTTCAACATCTTGAACTGTAAGATAGTTGACCATCCTGGAGTAGCATTTTCAGACACTACTGAAGTGAAAAGAGATCCATTAACATTCAAATCAGTAGGCAAAGAGCAATTTTTGCAGATCCAATTCTGAAATATTGGCCTTTGAGAACACCTCTCAAAATATGATAACATCCTTCTCTTTAACTCAAGTTTTCCATAGTTGGGTGTGCCAGATGCAAATGTACAGGGGATGCTAAAGGTACCAGATATAAATGCCAACTTGTGAAGGACATACATTACATGATAAATGTATCACATGACATATTAATGGCCGCACAGCTGTGCAACCCTTCCTCATTCACACAGGGATTAAACTTGTTCCTGAATGTCATCTTAACAAGATGACTTTTTTAGCGGTTCAGTTCAATGTTCATCAAAGAGAAAATTATTCAGAATAAATATGTCAGTGTTTGATGTTTTATCAGATTTTGAGCCAGTATAAAATGAAGAACTTGTTTCTGAAGTTAGCATGACAGTGTACAAAACCATGTCACACTAAAAGGCAGAGGTGACTGATTGAGTTACAGATCTGTGCTGACTGACCAAACAACCTTTCTGATATGTTAAATGTTAAGCTAAATTTGAATTGACAAATAGCTATACACTTCAGAAAACTTCATTATGTTTTGCCAATTTACTCAAAAGTGTTACTTCCAAAAATATGTATAGCAATATTTAATACAGCCATTGCATTATTAGAAGAGTACACACTGAAACTATAGAAAAAAAAATTGAAAAAAGAGATACAAGGCAAGGTAGTCATCTTCAGTGTTTATTGAATGCTCATGGAGTCATAAAAATGAGACAAAGACCTTGAGAAGGATAAGCTATTAAGTGACTTTTAGTCTTGAAGACACTACCTTTGTTCTGACACTGTGGAAAAGAATTCTGAGAAAAGTGGAAAGGACAGCTTGCTGTCAGAGGTCTCTGCTAGTGGCTGGACAGATGGATTTAAAACTGACAATGAATTACTGTTATATTTATTTAATATACAAAGTTATATATGTGTATGATACATATAGTATGTAATAAAATAGTTAGGCATATTTAAAAGTGCACTTTCCAAAGGTAGTAGTTAAAAGAAAAAATATTAAAAGAAAAAAAAACCCAAAAAATACTATTAATACAACTGTTCAATACTGTTCAATCAAATTAATTCCAGAGGACATTAGTAGTGATAGGACAGGGATTAATAATTTTAAACTCAAAGATGGTAGATATACATTGAATTTAAGGAAGACATTCTTTACTATGAGGGTGATGAGACACTGGAAGAGGTTGCCCACAGAAGCTGTGGATGTCCCATCACTGGAAGTGTTCAAAGTCAGGTTGGATGGGGCTTTGATCAACCTAATCTATTGAAGGATGTCCCTCTCCACAGGGTTGACTAGATGATCTTTGAACCATTCTGTGATTCTATGACTCTATGACAAAATGCCAGCACAGATAACATTTTGAATAACACTGAGATGCAATTTTTTTGTACTCTTAAAGGGTTAACTTCTTTAGAATTAGTATTCAGTAAAGCATATATACAGTTTCATGTAGAATGAAAACTATATAAAAGATACAACACTAACCATTACTTTATTAAGCGCAGTCTGTTAAAATGATAACATCTTAGGTTCTAGAATCGTTGCAGTAATTAAAGCTGGTTGAACCATTCTGCAGAAGATAAAGAGTCAGCTGAATTTTGGGGGGAATTTTCAATTAGCCTACTAGATTAAACCTGTCTTGGTTTAAATCTGTCTGGATGATTTAAAATGGTAATGCTTTGCTATATATGGGATTCAGTTTTAGATTAACACTTACAAATTCAAGTGTCTATGTGTGAGCTAGGTATCTTATCTCACTTTATAATCAAGGCAGAACTAATCAATGCAATCACTGGAGCTGAGAAAAAAATTCAGCTCTCTTTAAACTAGGTATCTATGGAAAGACACAGTTGTCTAAATATAGGAGTTGTTTAATGTTATTTGAGATGGCCAAGGGTATCTGAAACATCAACATGTCAGTGTAGCT
Source organism: Morus bassanus (assembly GCA_031468815.1). Classification (NCBI taxonomy): domain Eukaryota; kingdom Metazoa; phylum Chordata; class Aves; order Suliformes; family Sulidae; genus Morus; species Morus bassanus. The sequence goes on along the minus strand of CM062571.1, from coordinate 37,524,816 downwards.
GAAGTCTCCTTTCTGAGAAGCAACAGGTGGACACAGGAGTTACAGGAGACCTGTACCCTCCTCGTCCAAGGTCTGCAGGCAAGGGAGGTTACCCGAAGCATCACAGACAGCAGAACACTTCTATGTTCAAACAATTGAATAATTCCTTTAGTGATTCTTCAGACCAGTGGGAGAACTTCAGCTGTTTGAATATAGGTGACTATATTTGATGTTTGCTATTTGAGATCCATCTGATCCAGGCCCAGATGGCAGAGGTCTCCACTGATCTTATGACTTACCTACCATCCCTGTACAAATGTCTCCAATACCTCAGGCCATCATCTCAAGCAGCACTGGACGTTTTGGCAATTGATTTGAATCCTGCTTACTGAGGTGAGATAGCACCTTTTCGATGTTACCCAGGATTACTCGTTTCTTAGACATTACTTGCTAAAAGAAGTACTTACCTCCTTTAGTTCTTCCTTACACTGGGAGCAGAAAAGTTGTTCCCTCCACAATATATACCTCAATACATATTTTCCACTCCTGATCCATTCCAAATACAGAATGAGATAATGTAATTATGTGACGAACCTCCACTAATTAGGTGAGCCTTAACCTTATTTCTACAGACACCAGATTTTGTCTGATGTTCTGAAAATGAGGAACTTAAACATGGGCCATCCTTCAACAATATCTGTCTTACACTGTTGGAAAAATAGTCCAGGGAAACCAGCTTTTAACAAAAAATGGGACTGTGGACTATAGTCCCTATAAGGACTTGCACTAGGAAAGTACAACTTCAGCATTGTTTTTTAAATGTATTGAAAAGGTATATTATTAGTCAAATCAATAGAATGAATCATTTAATCTGGCAGACTGACAGAGGGAATGAAGGAGGTGAACAGCAGCACACCTTTTTATATTGTCTGGATCTGTTACTTTATGTGTTACTATCCTATATGCCACCTCAGTAAAAAGGAACTTAAAAAAAAAAAATCCTTTGTAAAGAATGGACATTTTACTCCTTTTTACTTTTGACACATACTTGAACACTAAACTGTGAACTAAAATAATCCCAATCATTGTAATTCTAGAGAGCATGAGCATAAATTGCATATAGATATTGAACTTCTACATGAAGCCCAGGAAGAACGGTAATCAATAACAAGTTTTATTGCCTCAGTATTACCTAAGATACACCAAAAGGGAAAAAACCCAAAGTATGTAATTATTTTCATAAGCAGCATTGCGAGAGTATGTGTGTTTTCTGAGGTGGGACACCTCCATAATGTTTACTTTTCAGCCACGGGTGTTTGAGGCTGAGATTGCAATTAATTTTTTTGAAACAAAAGTTAATATATATTTTTAGTTGCTGAAGCAGACATTAGTACTTTTAGAGCAGAGAGTTTGTTGATTCATTCTGTATAAAATTGAAATTCAACGTTCTAAGAAAAATCTGACAAATACCAACATGACAACATAGCAGTTGCATCCTATGCTAGACCTTTGCCTTAGGTTTTTCCCTCATGTTACTTATTTCTGAAAGCCACATCAAGAAGTTATTTTTGTACATTAGTACCTATTAGCACAATATCTCACTGCAGTTGTAAAACTATAACACTATCTTTGGTTCTATGAAATTATATAATCCACTATTTTAATATTATTTCTGTTGTGTTCTTCTTGCTTGTAATAAGTTTTATGAGATAGCTTGGTTTTTTTGAAGCATATGTTTCTTAGACACAAAAATCTTTATACAGTCCCATACATATTGCTGAGTCAGTGAATTTTCTGCTCTTTGGGGAAATGATATCTTACCTTTGTTAGTTATGCCATGGTGACACACACTTTGCTCCTGTTTAAGCAACACAATTGAGGAGATGCTTGAAATAATCTGGACACAGACCACTGTATTGTCATTGACTGTGCTGACTTCATATGTAGATGCTCTCCAGCTCCATATTTACTAGGCTTTTTCCCCTACACTGCTAAAATGAAACATAGACTCACATTTCCCTCCTTACCTTGCTTTAACCTAAATAAATTCCTAAACGGATTCTAAAGTCTGCCTTATAATATAACCTTATCTTGTCTCCAGTTAATAACTAGTTGCTTTTTTTTTATTTTCTGCCTTACTTTAAGATACAAAATTAAATAAATAGTATCTATTCTGGGTTTCCTTACTGAAATTAATGAACCATATATTCCATTTCATCTGCTTTGGATGAAATTAATAAAGTTTGAATCCTATTTTATCTTTTCTTTTCTGAAATTAATAACCTATATGACCTTTGTTATCTTTCTTTGACTTAAAAAGTAATCTTCATGTCTATTTTTGCTTTCTGTGTCCTGAATTGCTGAACCCAGCTTTGTCTCTTTCAATAAAATTAACAGTTTCTTTAAATCAGTTTATCTTCATTTTTATTTAGATGAGAGAATTCTTTATTACAATTTCCTTGCCATCTTTCCTTGGTTTAAGTGAAGGACTAAACCAGTAACCTGTTAAGAAACATTATTTTAAACAATTAATTTGCTGTCTAATGCATTAGTATATAGTTTCTGCCACCTCAGTGTCCCCTTCCCATCCCGTATGTCTTTGCAATTTTCAATAATTTTATAGTTTCTTTGCATTTTTGTCATTTTTTTTTCTGTTTTGTCTCAGTAAGGTGCACCCTGAGCCTCTAGCTACACAGCTTTCCCTCCACATACTCTCCATGCACAATCAAATTTGCAGTGTGGCTGTAATTCATCCCTCTGGCAAAAGGTAAGAACAAAGTCTGTGAATCACCTAAGTCCAACTGAAGCCTTTAAATAGACTTTATATTATCACTGTGCATACAAATGAATTTTGTCATTATAGAATTTCATCAGTTTGTTTGTGTGCAACTGTTAGATACGTACAATCCAACAGAAGTCCCTGGGGAAACAAAAAACTGAAACATAAAACCGTCTGATTTTCATGAACTTCCAAAGTTGATATAAATGATTAATCTTAAAAAAAAAAAAAAAAAATCACAGTACTTGGCAGTATCCTTATTGACAAGTCTGATTTTTTTTTTTTATTTTTTATGTATTCATTTGGCATAGAATTGTTAACACAAACTAAATTTAGCACTTGGAGTAAAATGACCTTTGTGGATACATTGAAAACTGTACATAAGTCCTAAGTCTCTATTCTGTGAGCTTGTGGAGATATTTATTTGCTTCATATTTCAGACCTCTAAGATGCCATTTGGGACCTTTGGCCAACTCTAGCCCTAAGGTCCCTTTGCCAATCATTTTCTCAGTTGCCATGTGATCCCTGTTTGTAAGATATCCTCCTGAAATTGGTAGAAAATGTCATTGCTGGCATGACAGAAATCTAAACTGTGATTAAGATTTGCATTTTTGAAATCACATTTTTTCATAAAGTCATTTTCAGACTATATTACCTAGATAGCCCCTGACTAGAAAAGACTAGAAAGTTCTGCATGATAAATGGGTATTGTGAAAAAGAAGTTAGAAAGAAGCCCTGTCAAATGAAGGCCTGGTCCTAAATCTACCGAACTAGTGGAAAAATTCCCAATTATTTTATTGAGCTTTGCCTCAAGGTGATAAGGAACACAATCAATAACAAGCTGTCAGTTAATATCTTCAAGTTACATGAGGCTGGATCTCTGGCAGATTTAAAGTGGTGCAGCTCTATTTGTTTAAACTCAGTTACGTCTTTGCAGATTAAATGAGACTGTGTCAAATTTTAGTTTAAAGCTTTGCTTACCAAAACATCTCTTATGAGCAAAATGTCTCTGTAGGTTAATTTGAGGTCATTTAGAAGAAATATAAAAGATGGCTAAAACATTTCTAAATTTTTGATCATTAAAAATATTTTAATGAAATTATCCTGTTCATTAAGAAAAGTTCTTTAGAAAGTAATCAGGGAGGAATAATAACTACTTTTAATTACAACACCTATCTAGTCTGAATAATTTAACTACAAAGCATTTTGCCTGCAGTGTGTTACAATGGGTCATTGATGTTGCTTATGATCCCTTCTCTCAAGCAGCTCTTTCAAACCCCTCAACCTCATTCCCTTTCTGGATGTATTATTCAACACCTTGAAGTGCTAGTTACAGACACTCAACATGGCAATGATTATGCTTCAAAAGTGTCATGATTTAACCCCAGTCAGCCACGAAGCACCACACAGCTGCTCACTCACCCTCCTCATGGCCCCCCCGGTAGGATGGGGAGAGAATCTGAAGAGCAAAAGTAAGAAAGCTCATGGGTTGACATAAGAACAGTTTTATAATTGAAATAAAATAAAATAAAATAAAATAAAATAAAATAAAATAAAATAATAAAAATTAAAAATTGTAATGAAAAGGAAAAGAATGAGAGGGAGAGAGAGAGAGGAACAAAACCCAGGAGAAACAAGTGATGCAACCACTCGCCACCCACTGACCAACACCCAGCCGATCCCCAAACATCTCCCCCAGCCAGCTTCCCCCAGTTTATATACTGAGCATAACATTGTATGGCATGGAGTATTCCTTTGGCCAGTTTGGGTCAGCTGTCCTGGCTGTGCTCCCTCCCAGCATCTTGTGCACCTTCTTGCTGGCAGAGTATAAGAAGCTGAAAAGTCCTTGACTTTGTACAAACACTGCTTACCAACAATTACAATGTCAGTGTGTTATCACATTATTTTCATGCTAAATCCAAAACACAGCACTATACCAGATACTAGGAAGAAAATTAACTCTATCCTAGCTGAAACCAGGACAAAAGCTTAAAAAGAAAGGTTTTCCACAAGGTATTTTCTTCCTTTCTGTTGTGAAGCACTCTTTCGGACTTGGAAATGACCATGGTTCATATTCAAAGAAATGTTCACCAAGATTATACATGTTCAAGGATTATATTCCCTGGGGATACTGATTCTTCATGACAAATAACTTTTTTCACTACCTTCAGGAACCCCACTCCCAGACACCCAGGAAAGCAGCAATACACTCTGATTGTCAGGACTGAAGAGTGCTGTTACTGACACACGAAACATGTTCCAGTTCTGAGTATCCTTTAAAAAGAAAAATATCTTCCTTGCAGTCCCCTACTGGGTAAGTGGAATGACTGTTTACTCAGAGATGAGTGCACATGAGGAGAGATGTTATTGCTTAGATAGAGTCTCTCAGTAAAGAGATGAAAATGCCATCATTTTTTGAATAAATCATTTGAAACTTTTAAGGGTGTGTTGTTTGGTGCTTTTTTTTTTTTTTTTTTTTTTTGTCTTAATTCCTTAGGCCAAATTTCAGCTTCTTTCTCAGAATGAAAACAATTTGTGTGGTTGAAAACAGAAATAAGAACATTCATTTCCTTCAAAAATTCTCATAGAATATATATGCTATTTTCCCACAGAGGTAATTTTGTACAGAATGTCTTTCAGATAGACAGCACTGAGGGACAGCAGCTGAGAGGAAACATTCATTTTCCATTGTAAAACTTGATTTTAGATCTAGATAGAGCATGTTTCTCTTAGTTATGTAAAGTTCTACTCAACTTGTTAGACTCTGTGTAGCTGCAGGGAAGAAAAATGTTGAAAATTTGTAGTGAACTTTATTTAAGCACAAGCAAAACCCGAGAAAATAAATTTTCTAATAAAAAGAGGTCATTTCTACCCACCCAGTTAAAAAAAAAAAAAAGAAAAAAGGGAAAAATGTTATTTCCATCAGTGTTTTTTGTTCTCAGAAGAAAAAGAACAAAATAAGACTGAGATGTGATTATAAGAGACTACCTAGAAATAATTAACAATAAGGTCTCTAGAAACTGTCATATGTACATATGATGCCCTTAAATTAATAGAGGTTTACATTGTCTACATTGTTTTCCACAAAGAGGGCTGTTCCATGCTATTTGACCTTAATTAGTATAATTGGTAGTAGTTTTAGAGCTGCACACCATGTTAATCATGTAGTTACAGCTTTCATGACAGAAGAAAAATGAAATAGCAGCTGGGAGTTATCTATTAATAGTGAGGGAACAGAAAGGTAAAAGGAAAGACTCTTCTCTAGGACTTCAGGGCTTTTATGGCTTTAGTAATGAATGACTAATGTATTCTAAGAGGAGCACGCTGATCTCCCAGGATGTAATGAAGGGCAGCAGAAGGTAGCATCAATGTGAGTTAGAAATTTGATATCGTTAGGAAATCATATGACTATAAGAGTATATGGATAGGCCAGAAAAAATGTCAAAGCTTGAGAACATAACCATGCACATGCATGCATGTATGAATGTGATTACCTGGGCATGTGTGTTAGGGGTTTAGACTCTGACGTACAGAGTACTTCAAAGTTTCCTGGAAAAGCATGCAGTGCTACTGCAGGTCATGAGGCTAGAATGGGAATGACAGAACTATCAAAATGTGTTTGGAGATATGATTATTCAGAATGGATTTGACACAGACCAAGGTACAATGAGAAAAGAGAATGAACAACAGAGTTTCTAAGCTGTGAGCAAAACGTCCTAAAAGAGTAGATTTTTTCATTAGCTTCAGTTGGTAATGCTTTTCTTGACGTTTTCTCCTCTGTTAATGACACTCAGAGTTTCTGAATTTCTGAGTTTGGGAGGCTTTACAAGAAAAGAAAGATTGTTCTACTCTGTCTTTCTCACAGATCTAGCTAAAAAAAAAACAACAAACAAACAACAAAACAAAAAGAAAACCCCTCTACCGGTGACACCTACTGTATATCATACTGGGAGAAAGAAGCATGTCAAGTTAACTGCCAGTTATGTACAAATCTGTATTCCACCAAGTTCTTCTACGGCACTACAGTTTGGCACATTACTTTTGTAAGAATTACAGTGTAAGATGAATTCATTGATAAATATTAATTATATTTTACATCTAACAATTCTTTTTTCTTCTTTAAAATAAAAAGGAAAATATGAACACAGAGTTCAGTTAACCTAAAATATGTGGCAGAGGACAGCATAATTGAAAGAGAAAAATCTGAGGGTATATATTAGTTTTTAACTGTGCATGTACCCAGAGAAGAACTGTGTTTACTTAAGGTAGACCATCTTGGTCCTGAAAATAAATAGCATAACATAGCTCTTATAACTTAAACGTAATCATAGCTATTTTGAAGATCATGCCAAAAAAGCTTGAGGTACTGACTGTGTGTTCTTCATAGTGCTAAAACATTTTTGTAGTTCCAGTCTTTATGGATTTTACATACAAACACTGCTAGGAATATTCAACTGTCATTACATATGTGTGAATAGGCAGACGGTAAGAAAGAAAAATGTTTCTAAAGACTTGTAAATCAAATTCTTATCCAGCTTTTTTTCTAGCTTTGCAGAATGATTTTTGACCTTTTTCATTATTTTCTTTTTTACTTGTGTTTCTGCCCTCCTGTATTCTTGCACAAAGAAATGAACTTTGTCAATGGGGATTCTAAGACTTTTTCTGCCTAGACAAAGTGAAAAAATGTTCACCCTGCAATTATTTATACAATGAATAGCCACCGAATCTGTTGCTGCTCCCGTTAACAGTATATTGTGGCTACATGATAAAGCCAGTTCTATTTTTAGGTCAGTCAATGCAGAAAGGACATACATTTCTTTTTTCTGTGTCTTTTGTTATGACACATTTTAATGTGCTCTATAGAAAAAAATATTAACTATACATTGGGTTTAATATTTTAGGGTCAACACAAGTCAGGAAAACAGCAAAGTTAAGGTTACACAGAGAATTCTACCTCTAGATGCAAGAAAATATGCACAATGACTGCATTAATTGCTTAGCTATACAGAATTGATGAAATATCGGATGAATTTTCCAAAAATTTTAAGTACACACACTTGGAGTCTTGCACCACTTACTTTATTCCTAAACTTAAAAACATTATTTAGAGTCTGTATCTGCCTCTGTATTGACTTAACTCAGAGTTGCTTAGAAGCCACGCATTTCAGAAAGTTAAATCTTTTTCACTTCCAATGAAACAGCAATGTGCAATGAAACACAGGGCACAGATTTTGAAATTAGTTCACAACTCTGATGAAGAACAGCACTCTGATTTCATTATGATTTTCCCTTCACAATTATATAAAATCTGAAAAATATTTAGTACTTTTGATTGCTTCTCCTTTGCCTTACAGAGCACTAACTCAGTTTAAGTAAAAGTAAAAACTTCAGAGATTTACCTGAAACTTATTTTCTAAGTTTCTTGTAGATATTAAACTCAACTTATTAATCAGTCAAAAGCATAGTGCTTACTGTGTGAACAGTTATGTAGAACCCTTTTTTTTTGGTTCAAAGCCTGGTTTTGGTCTACAAGATCTAATACTTTATCCTCAGCTGGAAAGGAATAAAGTATTCCATTGCTGGGGAAAATAGGGAAATGTCATTAGCATCCTCAATTAAAAACAAAACAAAACCACATAAAGAACCCCCCAAAATCCCAAACATTTTAATATATATATGTCTATACTAATACCTAATCATCATCTGTAAATGTTTATACATCCACAATTTACTGAAAAAAATTAAACAAAGGCGATAACAAACAAATGGGATTTGTTGTATAAATGTGAGTTGCCTCAGATCCATCAAATTGAATAGACAGATTTCAGTATAAATGTCTAGTTTTATCAGCAGGCCCAAGAGAAGTTGTATTAATTTTATAGCTTGTTTGAAATTTCTCCTGTTTTAAAGATTGTTATTTTTATTCCTCTCCTCATATTTTCTTAATTTTGCACTCTTCAATAACACCTTACTTTACATGATAGTGTAGCTTTCTTTGGAGGAAAGATGTTTTTTTTTTTCAGCGTGAGACCAATATGATAATGCATCCTACTTTATGTATGAATCCAAAGAAAAACATCTAATTCCTCTTCCATTTTAATTTATTATTACAGCTCCATATTTCTCCAAAGTTACCTCCAATCTGGATTTAAATTCAATTATAATTTACATGGCCAAAAGCTGCACTTACATAAGTCAGAAGTCAGGTAATTAATGTTTTGTTGGTAAAACATATATAACATGAAACAAAATATAATACCATGAAACAAAACTTCAGTTAAAGAATAATTTTTATAGTTGGTAATTGTTATATTGTTATCATAAATTAGTATATTATATCTTCTAAGATTACATAGCCTCAAATTCTGACAGAAAAATTATTCCTTTTTGTTTATCCAACATTAACTATGAGAATCAATCCTGTTATTTAGAGTATTATATCTACAAATGTTGAGGCAAACACGTCCTCTCAAAACATCAATAGGAGGTGATCTTGTATTATTAATAACATTGCAAATCAAGAACATACTGTATAATTAGTTCAATGTATGTCGGTCATGTTCAAGTAAAATAACTTTTTACTTTTCAGTTTTTATACTTTGTTTCTCCCAAAAGAATAAAATATTAATTTCACATTCTTATTTTATAATCCATAAATATTTAAGAAAAGGAATACCAGCCACTGGTGGGACTGATTTACTGAGAATTTTTACACAGTCCTTGACCTAAGGAGCTTTTAGAACAAAATTATGTTGACTTTTTGTGTACATGAGGGATGAACATAAAGTTGGGAATGGATTAAGGAGGACAAAAATAATCTTTTCACATACAATCCATATTTAGTAGAGGAAGGGTCAATGGCACTTTGGCAGCACAGTTCCAGAAGACACCTGCCTAGAAGATGTCACAAAAGTTTGAAATCCTGATGCCTATATTCATTTTTACCTGTCAACAATGTTGACTAGAAGCTTATCAGTGCTCCATGACTGTGGCACAGCAATTGTGTTTCACTGTAACATCTTACGGGTGGTAAAAGGGAATCTTGATCCTTTGATCACAGAAGAGCATTGTGCTTCATGGCTCTGTGTCATTACGCACTAAATGAACTACAAGTTACATAACAACAGGCAGTAATGTAGCACATTTTTTTCCTATCATTTATTCTATATGCTCTCAGATGCTTTATTCTTCCATCACAAAACAATGTTTTGACTGAGCTCATCCAATTATCAGAGCATCTTCATAAACAGTAAGCAAAACTATGACTCATCTCTGTATGACTAACATTTTTGTCAGGGCCATCTAAACATTTCACCTGATAGTGGATATTGATATTGGAAAGAATAGGAGAAGAAATTCACCCATGTGGATTTTCATTAGAAAGCAGATCAGAGTAAAAGTGTAATTTCAATTTTAATGTCAGTTGAATTTCATCAAACATTAGATACATACGTAGACCCACTCTAACAGGTCAATCTCTTGTGCTTGGGACCCCAGCAATGGATAGTGTACTCCAGGTCTCACAAGAGCAGAGAATAGGAGAATAATCACCTCCCTTGACCTGCTGGACATATTTATTTTTATGCAGCCCAGGATACGATTGGCTTTCTGGGCTGCAATTGCACATTGCCAGCTTGTATCCAAATTTTCATCCCCCAGTATCCCTAAGTTCTTCTCAGCAGGGCTGCTTTCAATCATTTCATAGAATCATAGAATTATTTAGGTTGGAGAAGACCTTGAAGATCATCAAGTCCAACCATAAACCTAGCACTGACAAGTCCACCACTAAGCCATGACCCTAAGCACCACATCTACATGTCTTTTAAATACCTCCAGGGATGGTGACTCAACCACTTTCCTGGGCAGCTTGTTCCAGTGCTTGGCAACCCTTTTGGTGAAGTAATATTTCCTAATATCCAATCTAAACCTCCCCTGGTGCAACTTGAGGCTATTTCCTCTTGTCCTATCACTTGTTACTTAGGAAAAGAGACCAACACCCTCCTGGCTACAACCTCCTTGCAGGTAGTTGTAGAGAGCGGTAAGGTCTCCCCAAGCCTCCTTTTCTCCAGGCTAAACAACCCCAGTTCCCTCAGCCACTCCTTATAAAACTTGTGCTCTAGACCCTTCACCACGCTTTGTTGCTCTTCTTTGGACACACTCCAGCAGCTCAATGTCTTTCTTGTAGTGAAGGGCCCAAAACTGAACACACTGCTCAAGGTGTGGCCTCACCAGCAACAAATACAGGGGGATGATCACTTCCCTACTCCTGCTGGCCACATTATTTCGGATACAAGTCAGGATGCTGTTGGCCTTTTTGGCCACCTGGGCACACTGCTGGCTTGTTTTCAGCTGTCTGTTGACCAACACCCCCAGATCCTTTTCTGTGGGGCAGCTTTCCGACCACTCTTCCCCAAGCCTGTAGCATTGCATGGGGTTGTTGTGGCCCAAGTGCAGGACACAGCACTGAGCCTTGTTGACCCCCATACAGTTGGCCTCAACACATTGATCCAGCCTGTCCAGATCCCTCTGTAAATTCTTCCTACCCTCAAGCAGATCAACACTTCTGTCCAGCTCGCTGTCATGTGCAAACTTACTGAGGGTGTTTTGTTTCATCCTCCAGCTTGTACTGAAATTGGGGATTGCCCCATTCCAGGTGCAGGACCTTGTACTTGGACTGGTTCAGCCTCATGATGTTTGCACAGGCCCACTCCTCAGGCCTGTCAAGGTTCCTCTGGATGACATCCATATCAACTGCATCACTCAGCTTGGTGTCATCTGCAAACTTGCTGAAAGTGCACTCAATTCCATTGTCTATGTCATTGATTAATAAATTAAATAGTATTTCTCCCAGTATGGACCCTAGAGGACACGACTCATTACTGATTTCTACTTGGACATTGAGCCATTGACTGTAACGCTCTGGTCGCATCCATCCATCCAATTCCTTGTCCATCTAACAGGTCACCCATCAAACCAGTATCTCTCAAATTTAGAGGCAAGAATGTTGGGGGGATGGGGAGGGATTGAAAGGCCTTACAGAAATCCAGGTAGGTGACAGGTAGGAACTAGTGAGTCTATTTGAGACATGTGCATTAGGATCAGACAAATTTTGCTATGTAAGTACCTGTTTCTCTTCATTTTAAGGCAGTCTACACAGCTAGGTCAGATGCATACATCTTGCTGGGGATATATTTCCAGCAGGAGGACTCAGAACATGTTAGAGTTACTGCTATTTCTGACATGATTTGCAGCAGGTGTTCATTATGAAGAATGTCAGAATCTAGAGAGACAGATTAGCTATTTATTCTTACACTATCCATAGGCAGAGGCCAGCAGTCATCTGTCTATAGCACAAAAGCTCCTTACTATTACTCCTTACTACTACTCCTTACTACTTGTTTGAAATTAAATGTAACAGATTGAAAAAGTTAACTTCAATTAGATTAACTTTTTGTGGGGCTTTGACTAACTTCTGCCAAACTTGTTCAGCTGTATGAAATTTGTCTCTATGTAGGATTTGGCCAGACTTGAAATATAGCATGAGTTTCCTCATGGAGAGTTATGCTGTTCCATTCTTGACTACTTTGGGTACTGAATTGTGAATAGAACTGTACAACAAAATCTGCTTAGCATGCATCAGCTTGTAAAGTCATCTGCAACCTCCACAAATGACTTTACTCCTGCCTTCTTGTCAAGGGTGGTACTACCTTACAGGGACTTTTGAAAATGACGGTGATAGGGTATTTGATGTGTTACCCTGGAATACCCATGAGCCACTTTAGATATGCAAACCTTGGACTTAACCTACTAAGGGGTTTCCAGAACATCTTGATGATTGAATGCACCGAAGCTTAGGAATACAGATTGATTTTTTGCTTGTGAGTATAAGATGGGATAACTCATACTTCAGGCTTCATATATGAGATCTTCCATTATAATAGCAGTACTGTTTTTACAGCACCTCACGCTCCATTCAGTTGCAAGTTGTAGGTATCTGGGACTGACTTACGACCTTAAATAGCAACATGCAGAAGATTTTAAATTGTCATTGAGAAATGTTAAGAAATATACTTGAGGAATTTGATATGTTTTTTCCCTTTGGATGACTACAGCAATCACATAAGATATTTTCTCTGAAAGGTCACATGAAGTAGGTGTTTGCACAGTACATTAAGTTGCTGTTGCTGAAAATGTGTTTCAACCTTTCCCAAGTGCAATATATTAGGATGAAGTATCTCAAATATATAATGCTGCATTTCCAACCCAGCCTCCTTAAGCAGTAATTACATCAGAAAATTAAGGGCAACAAGAAACAGAGTATGGAAATAATCTGTTTCTAAGACAAACATTTAATAAAACTTGCCTTTTATTAAAAAAAAAAGGTAAAAGGTGCCCTTTGAGATAGATCAAAACCAAACTTTTCAATTTTCAAGCTTGAATTTCAATTTACTGAATAAACTTTCTATGTTTGGACATCTTATTGTTTTCTTTCTGGCCTGACTCCATCTCCAGCAATTGTCAAATGATTTATAAGAGCTTCTCATATATACACAGTGCCCAATACAGAAATAGTGTTTTTTCCATCCTGTGTATAAAATACTACTAACTTTATCTTATACCCCAACCTTCATTTTATTGTTTATGGTAAGGAACCAACAACTGCTTCACACTAAGAATCTAAAAATAAAGGTCAAAAAATAAAGGTCATATTTTGCCAAAGGAAGATCCAATTTCTTTTATTAAAAGAATGGGGGAACCAGAAATTTTCTGAGTTTGTAGGTGATATTTTATGATATAAATTATGCCACCTGTTAACCAGAAATAAAGAATTTATGGTGCTTGGTCAAATATGAAAGTATTGCCTTCAAACAATGACAAACAGTAACAAAAAAATTATTTTGTCTGGTACACTCAAGGTTAACCTTATGACCAACACATTTTCTCAGAATCAGAGATTTGTGTCCAGTCAAGGATTCAAGCATTTTAAAAGTGCATTCGTTGCTGTTGTGTATCCTCTTTTAACTGAACAATCCACAGAAGGAGTTATAGAGGATCACTGTGGTTGAGAACCTCTTCACCTTTTTTGTTATGGAAAGATTCCACATTTAGAACTGGACATGTTACAAAACATAAGTATTAACATAGACCAAAACATGTATTTTTGTGTACTTTTATACGTACTTTCTCTCTACACAGTTAAATCTACAGCTTTATTGCCTCTCCTTTCATGAATACTTAGCTTTCTTGATAGGCTCTTCCGTACGAAACCACATCAACAAACTTTTGTAAGTATAAACATAGCATGTTTCCAAATTTCTTTTATTCATTACCTATTGATATCTGCAGTTCTTCTCAAGAACTAAGTGAAAGATGCTTTTCTTGGTGGACATCATACCGGATAAGTTCCATTATTTCATGAAGTTCCATGTCTTTTACTAATCTATTTTTAATTATTTCCCAACAGTCAGTTGTCAGGTACAGGTGTAAAGACTTGATTGGCTTAAAAATTTGCAGGTAACATTTATAGTATTTATAGATAAAATACATAGTTAAACTTGTAATTAATGGACAAGAGGCAATGGGCATAAACCGAAACACAGGAGATTCCATCTGAACATCAGATGGAAAAAAGAAACACTTTTTTACTGTGAGGGTGACTGATCACTGGCACAGGCTGCCCAGAGCGGTTGTGGAATCTCCCTCTTTGGAATATTCAAAAACCGTCTGGACATGGTCCTGGGCAACTGGCTGTACGTGGCCCTGCTTGAGCAGTGGGGTTGGACTAGGTGACCTCAAGAGGTCCCTTCCAACCTCAACCATTCTGTGTGATTCTGTGAAAATAATTTATAGTTAAAATTTCTGTTTTCCAAACATCTAAGCCATTGAGCTGCTTAGAATAAGAGACTGGATCTTTTTGTTGTCAGCTTAGCCACTTCATAGTTAAGCTTTTTTAGACTCTTGGGTATATACCATCTGCAATGGTGACTCTCTGCCTTTGAAGTTGTTGGTTTACTCCAAAAATGCTGTTTATGACAAGTCAGTCTCTGAGGATTCCTCATGTTAATTATTAAACAAGCCAGGCACAAACTGCTGCATTTTTATTGATAGTGATAAGAAATGAGCCACTTCTCAGTATTGTCTGCATCTTGTTTAGCTGTTTCTTTCAACCTTTTGATATAGCAGACCAGCCTTCCCCTTCCTAAAGAACATGTGTTTTTGCAAACCATTAAGACTCAGTTTTGGCATTTCTGATTTCCTCTGATTTTAATCATAAATCACAAAACATCCCCCTCTTCCTCTATTTTATAGTAAGAATGTTTCTGGAGGAAATGTGATAGGGCAAAGCAAAGGAGCCAGGGAGCCCATTTCACAAAGACAATATGGTATGTGCACGTACATAGATAACAGCATTTTTCCTGGTGACCAGAGGATGGTGATCTCCCATGGCTTTCTTTAATTTATGGTTATCTTTATCATTAGCTGGGCAGTGACTTTTCCTCATGGGATAGGAATAATTCAACTTATTAAGCAATTTCTCAAACATCTTCATACTTATTGAATCTAATATCAAATCTAGCTCCTGGTGGGGACAAATGTAAATCCTTAGGATTTATGTGTTTTGTGTTTGTGCAAAGAATAGTTTATATTTCTAATGAGTTATTAGGTTTGGTGTTCTTTGAAATATCTTTGTTCTGAAGTGCTTCATAGACAAGAGCATCAGACAACTTACCTCCATGATTCCAGAGATTTTCCATAATCAGTGTTAAAATTAGTGTTAAAAGCTAACCTGCTCAATCCAGGTTATCAGAGCTTGAACTAAATTGCCACACAATCTTCTAAAGCACTGTTTTTCTTCTTTTCACATCACTCTGACGACAGCTAGTCATTACTCTAAAGAACCTACATATTTTTCATGCTCTAGATCTCCCTGTCTAAAAGTGTTAGGAATGGATGGATGCTTTCCCCTACCTTGCTTCAGTTTGAACCCACTTGGTTCTCCCTCATGGAATTGAAAATCTAGCGTCATTTGTCAGATTCTCCATGCTTTCTTTCAACCAGGTGTTAGTAGAAAGTAAATTAAGTCAGAGTGCACTATGGAATCTATGGAACAGATTTTACTTTTGGGACCAAATAGGCACAAAGGCATCAAAAAACAATTGCAATTCTTAATAAATGGAAGAAAGAAGATAGACTAATAGTATTTTCTAAGCAAAAGGACTTGGAAAAGATTATAAAATTTGAGAATTTATAAAAAAGAAAAAAAACTAAAACCAAATTTGAGTTTACTGCTGTTAAGTATGGTGATTACTAACTAAAGAAATAAAACATAACAGAAACATAAACTTCACTTGTTAGAAGTTCAAACAAGTCACAGATGCTGGTACAGCCTTATTTCAGTAACCTTTCATGTATGCATTATAATATGATCGTTGACTACATGATTCCATACTACTTTTCTGTGAATGACTGTTTCCAGTCATCTTAGTACATCTCTGGCATCTTCAGACTAAATGTCTTAGTTTTAGCTTTCTCAGGTGAAGTTTTAACTCCTGGACCTGCCTCTGTCCTAGCTACTGTTGCATACTTATCCATGTCCCATCATCTATTTTGACAATATAGGTCAACCCTATTCTCTGTGTTGCTCCTGAACTTCATAGACTTATGTTCACTTTCTAAATACTAGTTTCTTCCCCTAATTTAGAGACACAGCAAAAGTGGGCCCCTCTAAAAAACATGCAAAAGAAGGACAAATATTCCCATACCCACAGCTGAAGGGAGATCACACAACTAGTGGTCAAGTGGGTCCTGAAAACAAAGAAAAAAACCACCCTAGGTGCCAATGTATCCTGTCACAGATCTTCCTACACTCCTATTTTCCCTTTTCTTCTGCCTACTTACTAGCTCTTTATCTGCATACCAAGAATCCCCCTTTATAGTAACTCCTGTTTCTCTCCATTGATCAGGTCTCTACCAACTCTCTTTGCTTTCAAAAGGGATGGCTTCCTCTTCTTCACAACCATTAAGAGGCTGTGTCTATACTCGCAGTTCTACATCTTGGCAAGTCTCAGAGATTTGGGCCCTCCAGTTCCCAGACTTTGGGGTGAATTGTTACTCCTTCTTTGTCCATTTTCTAGCTTTCACTCCAGGTGACATGAGTATGGGTAGGGACTGGCATGTCCTACCTTCCCCACCTCCAAACATGTGATCAGGATGGACCTGACTTTCCAGAAGAGTAGATAATGCTACCGGAAGTAAGAGAAGCAGCTCTTTATCCTTGGACATACTAAAAAATAAACAGCTGTACTGCAAATTGCTACTAAAGAATAGAAGAAAAAAAAATACATGAAGATGGTCAGGAAGAGAATGGAGACTGTGCAGCTTGAAGTAGGCATATGCTTAGACAGCAAAAAAACCCTGCACCATAAGCTTTTTGTCTAAATATTAATATAAACTGAAACTACATCAGGACAATTTTTTTTTCAATTGACCAGAGCAAAGTATTTGTGCATTTTTTTCTCTGGTGAGTACTCACCAAATATAGTAACTAATTATTTTCAAATTCAAGGGTTAGCTAATTGGAGGTAACACAACTGATTTCTTGACTATGTGTCTTTTAGATTAATTTGAGGTCCTCACAAAATTTATTAAATTTTGCTCACCACTTATCCCCTCTTTTCACAATGTGGGAAGTTTATTAAAATGTTGTCAATGATAGGAAGAAAAGCGAGTAATAAATAGGAGAGAGAGAAAAAGACAGAACTACTTACAGTGGGAAAAAAATACGAGATTTCACTTCTCACCTCTTTCCTTCCGTGGCCAAAAGTTCAAAACATAAAATGATATTGTAGGCCATCTTCTCACAGACTTAACTTCTTTATTCAGCACTCTCCTTTCTCTAACATTGCTCAGAAACTTGGCCATCTATGGGACAACTATGTTATTTCTTTTGCATAAAAAAAGTTGTCTCCTGCTGTCTGGCCTATTCACTAGTCCCTGTCTCATACAGCAGAAGTATTTCTCCTCATTTCACACATAATAGATGGGACATCTCTCTTTCTATAATTTTCTTCAGCTTTCTCTTTTCTGTGCTATGAAGCATCAAAAGTTAGTTGAGATTGCTGGAAACTTGGCAGAGTTTCACATGATCTACTAAATCTCTGTGGAATATGAAAATATTCAGCAGATCAGAGTTTGAGAACTGATGGATGAATATCTATAAATATATTAAATGCAAAAAGCTATGTTAATTCTATACTAAATATGCAGAGTTAAAATCTCAAAATCAGCCAGACTCAAAGGTTAAGAGTTCCACACTTCAGCAGCAACTCCTGAAAACAATATGGAATATATAATTGATAGAAAATGGATTCAAAAATAAAACACCCAGAATGGAATTTCTAAGAGACAATACATAGATCACATAGGACAATAAGCTAAAGAAATCAAATAAAAAAGTAATTATGTGACAAAACATTTCCTTTATAGAAACAATAAAATAAAATTTAGAAAATTGAGTAAACAGTTGAAATTACAAAAAAAAAAATTAAACAAACATTACCTCAGATCATGCTAGCAGTTTCCTCTTGTTCATTCTCTAGCAATGTGAATATGTGACCACATATACATCACTCTTATGAAATCTTCAGAAACATTTTACTTAAAAGAATGTCTTCAGGATATAAAGGTAATTATTTTAACAGCTGAAATCTTTAGTTTTCAGTGTTTATCATAAACTTAAAAAAAAAAGTAGCAATTTCAAACCTTAAAAATTCTTCTTTATATTTTCCTCTTTATGGCAAAAATCATAAAATTTAAATGCATTCCTAGTTTATATATAACTATGCTTATATATCAGTTTTTAGTATTGTGGCACTGTGACTTAGAAGCTTTTATAATAGAGAACATGTCTGATTTTTCTCCAGTAGGCAGTAGAATTGCAATAAATTGTGTGATGTTCCAATTTGTTTAAGTTTTGAAGTATATATAGATTAAGTAATTAATCCTGACACTTGACTACTGATAAGTTTTTTTATGAAGTCAGGCCATTTTGGTAGTACATATTTGACATGTACTATATGTTGAAGTGGCAACATTTAATGGGACTATAATGCAAACACAAATGAAACAGTACTGACCAAATACAATAAAGAATTGTGACCCCAAACTTGTTTGTAGTATCATAGGTGCCATAAATAGAGTCTTAATCTATATGTAAATTAGATTATTTCATACTATGAAACAACATTAAACAACTGTTGGAGTGATTTCTTTAAAACAACATTTAGGTGCCTGTAAGAAAGAAAAATGGCTTTTGTACATGATCCGGGAACCGCAAGACAAAACTTTCTAATTCTGCTTAGTTTAGCTTAAAATTTCTCGTGGTATTCACATCGGTGGATAACTGTAGATCTGGGGCCATCTGAACCTTCCTAATGAACCCATGCTTGCCTTTCTATTCCAAGACTTACAGATCTGAAATTTCTGCTGTTATGCCTAAACATCTACCTTTAGAAACACATGAACTCTTTCACAACATCGATGTCACCTCTGCTGTATTTCATTGGTATTTCAGAAACTGTTTTCATGGTGAGGAACAGACTTTTACACCTGTAGAAGCACATTATAAGGAATAAATTATAATCAGTCCTTGCTACTGTAAAGAGAACTGGTGGTTTTCCAGTGCGTATCAGAATCATCTAATCACTTAGGGCTGCTGAAAGATAAAGACTGCATTACATCGGTTGCATTACAAAGTTCATGTTCTTTGTTTTTCAACACATAAAATGGGATAAATTTAGTCAGTTACAACTGGGCAGATGTAATCTAGCCCTCACCTATCTGAGTGGTGATTTCAGGTAGATTTCAAACCTTGACAGACATTTCTGTCACTTACAGACAAATCTAATGTACTGAGCAGTAGTTTCTGAAAATTAAGTTTTTTCCTTCCTGCTATGGGAGCTTCTGTGGGCACGCAGAAACTCTAGGGGTCACATCCAAGCAAAAGTTGTGTTTGCTCTTCAAGTGTTTGGACAATACCTCCATACTGGCCATTCTGTCAGTTTCAGGCTGGAGGTTCAGGGTAATATTTTGAGAGATCAAAATTCTTATAAGTTAGTTGTATTGTCATTCACCATGAAATGTTAACAATAATGAATTGTTTGTTAAAACTGTAAATCAAATCTCATAAATAAGAGAGAGCTACAGGAGGATTACAACAAAAAAATTAGAGTAATGTTTTTGCAAATTTCCAAAGGTAAGCAGAGCTGGATTTTTAAGCACAGTTGGTTAAACATAATCCATGGACAGACAATCTGCTTACATTCCAGAGGAGTATTTACTAGTGAATACTGGAAAAAAAACAATAAATAAACAAAAAAACCCCAGATAACCTCCCCCCAAAAATCCCAAAGCAGAAAGTCAAGGTTTTTATCTTTAAGATTACAAGCTTTAAGAATTGATAATATCCCAAATTCTCCTAAATCTAAAAGAGGTCTGTAAAAAAAAAAATAAAAAATATCCAATCCTTATCTTCTGGAACAACTGCAATATAGATCTTAATTTGAAATGTGTTTTTATGTTTGCATGTATACATTTGTAAGAATCCATGTGACGTAACAGCCACACCTGTATGAGATATAATTAGTCTGCCAGCTACTTCTACTCATATCTCTCTTGGTAGGTAAAAATTGTCACTGAGAACCTGCATGTGTACCATTAACTGATTGTTGGTAGGCATTTACAGTTTGGCTGCACAAAGGCAGTCTGAAGATGACTTGTATTACTTTTGCGATACCAGCAACAAGCCACACTTCCAGAAACTCTTCTGTAGCTGTCTGATTTAGATAGCAATATTTCAGAAGACAGGAACACAAATAGAAACTACAAAGATTAAAATTAGAACTGCTTAATTAACTTCATAAATAAATATTTTAATAACATTTTGATTTAAACACTGTGAAGTTTTCCATATGTAGATTAAGGCTTCAGTATTTTTTTTTAACTTCTGACAGAGAAGGTAAGTAAGAGATCATCATGCACCTATATGGAACACCACTGTCTTGGATGGCACCTGTGGCCAAGCAAAGAAATAAAAATGATAGATGAGTCTGCCAACACTAGCCTAGCTTACTGAAAAAAACCACGTTTGAACACATATATAACAGAAATAAAGTGACGGTGAAAAAAGAGAAAATTTTACAGTAAATGTTTTCGGTAAATAGTACATTTTTTAAGCCATAAATTTCCGTTCCACAGTTCACTAGAAGATTTTTCTCCAATACATCTTTAGGTTGTCTTACTTAGTAGTATATTTTATATTAGTCTTCCTCCAAACACAAAGCTATGCAGAATATTAAGAGTATAAAGCTTTCAAGCTTTCAGCTTCCTTTATGAATTACAAAGGTGAAAAAACATAGATGAAGTTTGATTTCTATAGACATGAGAGAAATATTTTCTCTTTTGAAAAACCACTGTCCCCTTTTGGAGTAGCATATAGAAGATTTAGATATTATGTTAGTTATTCGTTACGGATTACAGAAATAAGCAAACATTCCGGTATCCATGTTCAATTACTAATGACATGATCTTATTTAAAATATGACATGCAATGATTTAAAATGGCCTTTAGTGGAAATGGAAATCATTTTGCATGTCTTGAGAGTATCTTTTACACATGTTTTTAATAGAATAGACTTGGAAAGAAATAGCTACACATACATAGTGGTATACCAGCAGAAGAGCAGGGCAGAACTGAAGATACAAAATGTGGCTATCTTTACACCAACAGTAGCACAGTATGTGTGGTGTGTCCACCAAACTGTGAGTTTATGCATCAAGAGTAACCAGAGACCCGCATTATGTTCAGAAGATCTCAAATCTAATAGTAGCCTTGGAGTAGCCACTGGTTATTTTTGTAGTCATTTTATGAAGCACAAATAATTAAAAGGTTTCAAAGAGCCCAGCTGAACCCCTCTATTTTTTCCTGTCACATCTTAATCTAAAAATAATGCCAGCCTACAACTATTCTCACTCCCTATGAAGACTAATTAGCCATGCAGCCTGTGAACATATTCCATATTAGGGGACCAGCAAAGTCTATCCACATTTGCTTTTAAATGTCTAAGGTCTTTTCACTGTGTTGCCCCTTCTCTTCAGAATATTTTCTTTAGTTAGTTAATATAAAATGTCATCATCGATTTGTATTAAAGTTTTTGACGAAGCCACACTTTTCCTATAAAGGATATGAGAAAAAACAGTAACTGAGTCTTACACCTGAGCGACATCCTCAAGTACTATTAAATTTTTGATTAAGAATTAGTGGTAGAGATTGTAGACACATTCCAAGTGAAATTTGCTTTCATTATATGCAAATAGTATTACAAAAAATGAAATGGTCAAACAGCATGAAAGGCAAGCTTTCAATTGCTTTTCAAGGTAAGCAATGTCAATGTAATATCAGTATCTGCCTTCCACGGAACAATTATGTGTTTAAAAATTGCTGGGGAAAAAATAATCAAAACAGATGAGAGAAGTTCAGTACTCTAGTAACTCCCTCAAGGGAACAGATATTAAACAGAAGCCTCAGTCATAGTATTAATTACTTTGTAGTTTCAGTAAGTGATTCATAGTATGATTTGATCTTGATAAATTCTTGGAGCAAAAATTATGACTTTGTTCAGATTCAGGAAATGAATGATTTTGCTAAAGGTTCTATTGAAAAGGTGAGGTGTACTTCCAATTTCTGCATAATTTCCAAGGCTGAGTTCCTCAGCACAGATTTTCAATTGTTCCTATTTAGCACATTTTTCTCTTATAGCTGATTTAATACATTGACCTAAAGATTCAGATTTATTCCTTCATTCAAAAGGAATTTCTTCTGCTTTTTATAACAGCAGCAGACCACTGTCTCCTACTCTTTACAATAACTTAAACTGTGTCTTTGTCATCCTGAGGTCTATCACAGCAGAATTCTTGGAGTAACTACTTAGCTTAGTGAAACAGGACTGTGGTTGAAGTTTTACTGCACTAGTGAAGAAGACAACCCAGAAGTAAATATGAAGGAGAAGAATAGAAAAGAAAAGCTAGTGAAACCATGATGATGTGAACAAAAACCGAAAGGTGATAGCACAAGATGACAAAGGTGGATTGTGGGCTACATACATGAAATAGACAGTGAAATTGTCAAAACCTGAGACAAATTTCAAAATTTTAATTTGAACATCCTCTCCTCCCCACTGTGTTCAGGCTTTCATTGTTGCAAAATAACTGTTTTCCAGTTTTGTGGAAAAAAAAAAAAAAAAATCATGAAATTATCAGCTGGCTTAATTTCCCAGTTTTAAAATTCTGAGCAAAACTGAATTTTATATTCACCAGCTGATGTTATTCTTATTAATTCACATTGAAAGACTCAAGAGGAAAGAAAAAGCTAACCTGTAGATAAGAAAGTAGAAATGTTTGCTGCAAATTAATGTATCTAGCATGAGTTTTTCAGTTACTATGAAATATTTTGACAAAGAAAAAGAAAAATTTTCCAGTGGTGAAAAATATATTTTTTTTTCCTCTGTCCCAATACATGGAATTCTTTATAATATACTGAAATTAAGAATTCAGGATTTTGCATTTAAGGGATAAGAGTGGTTTCCTAATACTGAATATTAAACTTTGAAGTGATTTCTAAGTACAAAACAAGCAACAAGAAATAAAGTTCCTAAAAGAAAAAAAAAACACAGACAATTTAATTTTAAATTACAAAAACTCAGCATGCAGTTCTGTAACATTCAATCAAAGATATTACATAAAATCAACCATGTCTTTCTGTAACAACTTCTAAATTCAGTGGCTCCATGAAAGTAATGAACATTCAATCACATAATTTTGTGTTTAAGCCAACTTTGAGATGGGCTTCTTAAAACTAAGTGATGTGAACACAGAAAAAAAAAAAAAAAAAAAGAGAGAAATGGAATATCTGAGATTAAAACTGAGGTAACAACCACAGTGGTAGTAAAGATTAACTCACCATTTATAGAAAATGTGCCATTCTTTAATGTTTCATTTTTGTGAAGTTTACTGAGAGTTCCTTCATCTTAACATCCAAACACCCTGAGATCTTAAAATTGGATATTAGATCAACCAACTGTTATGAGGAATATATAACTATTATCAGTACCTAATGCAGCATGTGTGTAAATTCCTCTTGCATTTACAACACTATTGAAGCTGCCTGTGGATATTTTGTCTTTAAGGAAAATGTGTGCAACTTTATAATATAGTTATTGCTATACACAGAAATTTCTTAGAGCTTGTTTGTCATGGGCTAAATGAGAGACGTCTCCTAAAAATGGGAATACCTATATATATTTACCTAGTTTTCCATTTGAAAAGGATTTCACCTAGTGAAGTTTTGTTGCAATTTTCTGTTTATGGAATTAGTAAGCAAAACCAAAGATTTATATGTCATACTATGTAGAGATATTATCATATTCACAAATATATTTCCTTCTTTCCTATATGTTTTTTACAAATACCTGATTTCCATTGTTGTTTGCTGCTGTTTGCAGCAGGAAAAATCAAAACATTGTGTGCTTATACTACTGCCCATTATTCATACTTTGTATGCAATCAAATAATTAGCTGCAAATTGAGCAGTTTACATAAACTACAGTACCAGTTCAACAAAAGATGTCACATGTAGAAGATAGCAGCTTTCGTATATGTGACTCAGAAATGAATCACTGAATCCTTGTTTCTGCATCTTTTCAGATTACTTTTTTTCTTTACTGGCTCATTTACAATGCTGAAGGTGTTTGAAACTTACTTTTATACAATGAGGCAAGTGTTTCTTTTAGTTTCATCAGCTTCTTTGCTAAAATTAAAAAAAAAAAAATTCCTCTTCATGTTTTCCTTCACTACTATCCTTGAACAAATAAATGTGATTTTTGATGGCAAAAAACCCGGGAGCTTTACTGTCAAGAGATGATTTCATGATATGAAGAGTTTGGTGGCAATACCAGTTTAAAATATTCCATCCCCTTCTTGCAATGGTGACAGGAGGTAGAATTATTAATTTTAAAACCTGAATCAGTTTGCTGCTCCCACTCACCAAATGACTCCACCTGTAGCTGTTGCCAACAAAATGTGGCAGGTTGCAGAGGCAGGAATGACAAACAGTAGTGGCAGGGAATGGAAAGAAAGATGGGAATATCTTAAACCAGGATTACTGGTTGTTTTGTATCAAGCAATTACAGCACATCACTTGTTTGATAAAATAATGAGCAGTACAACAAATATTTAGAGGGTTAGACCGGGAAAAAACACCAAGGTTTTCCATACTTTGACATAAACATGGAGAATTTGCAAATGCCTGACTTACCCCTCTTCTCTAAACTGTAGAGTAATGAAGCTAAATAAACAACTGCACTTTTCCACTGGAGTTAACGGTTTGTAAATCTGTCACTGCTGACACTTGGTTGATAGCACTGGGGAAATGACCGCTCACAGCACAACAAGAATGCAGATTGAATTGCTTTGACTATGGGTGTCTTGGGAGCTTGCTAAACATTTTATCCAAGAACCAAGTCTTATCACTTCTTAAAACAACCAGAAACACTGCCCTGTGATACAGATCATATTTTACACGCCTTTAGACTACTAATCTCAATTCCATTTAACAAAAACAATGGTAACTGAACTGACAGCTGTACTAACTCTGGATGAAAGTATTCTTAAATTAATTTGCATTATTCATAGTTCACTGTTGGAAAAGACAAAAGTTGATTCTAGAATTAGTTGAATTAATGTCCAGAAAACAATTAAGAAATAACAAATTTCATACCTAATTTTAGTTTTAGCAGGAATGACCTTTTGCACATAAAGACTTCTTTGGAAATTTTAAAACAAGTTATACCAAATCAGAAAGATTCCTATTATTCCCTGAAATGTAAGTCTGTCATGTTTGCATTGCACAGTTGTTACTCCTTGGCCAGAAATTGAAATAATGCTTCAGAAAATATAAATACGCACTGGAAATGCAGATCTGTTTGATGAGGCTAATATTTTGCCAGCAATATTCTGCATCTATATAATGTTCAAAATTCACAGCCAAAATATTTTTATAGCCATTGCTTGTAGAGAATAAACACTGAGTAGAACTGTGACTTTCAATATGGGCCTAAGTAAAGTAATGATCTAACAAGGACTGGACCTTCCACTCTCCAAGAGTCTGGGTCCAAGCCTGAACAGCCACAGCAAGAAAAGGAGGCACCATCACATAAGGCACTGGAGAAAAAAAGAGCAGGGGTGTAATGAAGAAAGTTCTGGAACTGGGCTTTAATAGGTGGTTAAATAATTGAACTGGCTGCTCATCAAGTCAGACTGAACTTCTGCCAACAAGTTTGCACTTTTGATGGCTGAAGAACTAGGACCTGTTCTTTCATTTTCTTTTTTAACTTCAAAGGAGGCAAGGGAACAGCATCACTTCTAAATCTTATTAAATGCAAAGGACTATCCTATGGAGTTGAAGCTGCAAAAAATCCTTAAAAATATCCTTTTTAGATGGAGGGTCAGAGCAAAATATCTACCAGAACTAGGACTAAAATGGAAATGAATTCTGCTAGTCCATCTACAAACAATTAATTTGACTTTGGTTATATTAAAATAAAAATATGCAGCTGACTTTTATATGTTCTCAACTGAATCACATATAAACAAAACAAAGCCAAAGGGGAAAAAATAATCTGTGCCTCAGGTAAATCTTCAGCTCTGTGGTGATGGTGTATTCCTCTGATGCAAAATTTGTTCACCACTTCACCCTTCATACACATACATTCATCTAGGTAAAGGTATTTGTTATTTAAAATTAAAAATAATATGAAAAAATGAAGACAGGGAGATCTATCTGAATAACACTAACTGTATAGTTTTAGAAATTCCTTTTTGCATAGTACTTATGCTGTGCAATAGTAGTTTAAAATACATATAATTTAATATCATATTATATCACATTATATAACCTAAATGTAACAGGTACTCTTACAATTAGGGTATACTATATATACATATATATACACACTATATATTACCTGTATATATAGCACTATATAAGATAGAGATTTAGACATAAAAATATAAATCTATAATTTTTAATATATACTTATCTATACCTATCTGTCTAGATCACAAGCCAACCAAAATGCACTGAAAAAAAATGTAAGCCTCAATAGATTATAGGAATTGTACAGCACACTGGGAAGACACTGACACATAGGTATCACTAGTGTTTTCCAAAGGTGAGAACACACAGCAATGGCTGCCAAAACATTATCATAAAAATTTTAAAGCCCTGCCAAATAAGATTCACAGAATTATGTAGAGCTGAATACTACACATGTATACATATATAATCACCCTCAGAATTTTCCCAGAAAATCAGTCTGACCTATCCAGTGATTATAGAACCAGCTTAGTCAGAAAGAGTATAGAGGGGTTTTTCAAGACTAATATATTCTAATCAAGAGTGAAAGTGACTATGGCAGTCCTCCTATCATTATAAAATAAAGAAAAATATTATAAAGGAAGTCAAAGAGAGAAAGTACTGAGGAAAATATTAACAGGGATGAATGTTCACGTTTCCTTTTCAAACACACTGTCACTCCAGTACGGAGTTCATTCTACTTTACAAGGGAATGAAACGAAGACAAGAAACAGCTATCCAAATGATTTGTTCAGCTAAGGGAATCAAGGTAGTTTGAGTTCTAGGGTCTGCAGATCACAGTTGTACTCATTTGTTCCTGAAAATGGGATGTGACATTCTGTGTAGCATATACAGAAATTAGTGTATTTGGTAAGTTTACAGCATAGGAAAAAGAACTTTGATATTTATCTAAACTATAAATCTGAGAATCACTTATATAATGAGAAAAATGTATAATAGAGAACACTGGGGGAAGGAAGGGGAGGTAAAAAGAAAAAAAATTAAATGTGTTAATTCACATTTAACATTTAAGGTTATATTAGTGTTTACATTAACATTCTTCTGTATTCATAAATTTGAAATCAAAATAGAACCGTTTTTCTTGAAGAGGGGAATTGTATCAAACATTCTTATAATGGGTTCCTGTGTCGAAACCCACAAAATCTAGCTGTATTCTCAAGACTCTCTGATTTATCCTATTGAAAAGGAAGATGTCTGTGGAGATCACACTATTAAGAAATTAAATTAAAAATATTAAAAGTAAGTAAAACCAAAAGAAACCAAAACAAAACAAGTGTACCTTTCTGCTGTGGTTCTGTCATTCTGAAGTCCCGGTTCATTGGAAGCTGCTAGTCTGCAATACCACATTATCTTTGTTTATTAGGAGTGAAAACTGCTAATTCACTAATTACCTTAACCCATCTGACTGTTGCTGGTTTTGCAACCAATTGAACACTTCACAAACTTTTTACAAGTAGTGGATCTTTTAGTTACATTTCTTTCATGTGTGTTCAAGGTCTATGCCAGAAAGCCCTAGTATACTACTCTTATAATAGATGAGGTTGATATGCTACTCTGAACAAGAATTTACAAAGAATCACTGGTCAGTGGCACAATGAACTCTTTCCAAAGATCCCATGTTCAATAGGTCTTGCTAGGCTACTTTCATGGTGCTCTTTCCTGTATATTGATGCCCATGCAAGTTAAAAAGACTAATTAGACATCTGAGCAACACTTTAGCTCAAAGGTATTAGAAATGTTGAGATTTTATTTCATAAAGATTGAGAATGGAGTGCTTTTTTCCATCAGTTCACATAATAGTCCAAGGCCAACAATAAACTATTTTTAAATTTTCTTGTTTTTAAGTGTTTTACTGCATATTCTCCCAACTTCACCAGCACGGTCAGGGTGTTTTCATACCTCTGAATAATGAAAAAAAAAATTGTAAAATAACAAATGAAGTTTGTATGAGAATGTCTCATAAATCTATTCCTAAACCAATTCAACAAATAAGTTTTCATAGGATATATGTCATCATAACAATAATTATATACAGAGATCTTCCGAAGTTTACTTCTGTGCTAGAGCAAAAATATGCAGCTGACTGTCTGTGGGAGCAATGTGTCAGTACTAGAACAACAGGCATATTTAACAAGTTATTCACTTATCAAATGTGCGACATAAAAAAGTACACAGAAAAATCAGTATTAATGGACAGCTACTCTTGCTATAGTAAGTGCAAGTGTTAAAGTTCAGGAAATGTTTACCAAAATTTGCAGCAGTGGAGGAGGCCTAGAATGACTTCTTTTTTCTCCAAAGATGCTTTCTGCTTATGGTTCCTATGTACTTTGATGGAAGAGATGAGGTTTCTGCCTATCTAAATTCAACTATGAAAATTAACCCTCAGTAATTAAGATTAAATATTTTAACCCTCATTTCTAAATTTTCATCCATGTTTTTAAAGAGTTTCAATGCATAAAACTTATGTTTACCCTCCATTCTTCATTTAAGATCCTAAATATCCTGAGCTATTCAGTGACAAATTATTAAGAAATACTTTCCTACTAGCTATTTGCCTGCACTTTTAAATTATCATCTTTCCCATTCTATAGAAGAAAAAGACCTAGAAGATAGGTTCCTTAATTGTGGATCATAATTTTACATCAGAATTACATTTTAAACCAGGTAGCTATTCTGACATTAAATAGACAAAGCTAACTACAAAGGTAAAATTTCTCATTTTCTCTCAGAAATTAAAAATTTGCCATGCAACAGCTTACACATGGGAAGAGTTCATTAGACTTAAGACACTCATGGGAAACACTGAAAAAAGTCATAGAATAAGTGACTCAACAAATATTTTTTTTCTAGATTTGAAAAGTCTTAGAATATGACATGCAATTAATTAGTTTCTCTGAGAACTAAGAATTTTTCTGTGTTAGATTTTACTACATTTCTGTCTAGTTTAGTTTTAAATGTTCTGATATATTTGACTTTTACCATTTTCTTACTAAACTCTATAATGAAACTACACACTTTGGAAGCAACATTTTCATGACAACATCAAGTGAAATACAGCAGTAGCAGACCTATATTAAAATAAATAAATAAATAAATCCTAATCCTAAATCCTGACAAATTACTGCACAACTGAAATTAAAATTAGGTCCAATGTCTCTTGAAGTATGTTATTAGACTTCCCCTATTTCTTTTATGCATAGAACCTAGCGTCTGGAGAGTTTAGAGAAACCATTTTGATTCATTGTTCTCTATGACAGTTCCACATCTACAAAGTAGCCTGAGAAATACGGAAACAAGCAAACAAAGAAAAAAAATATTTACTATGCTCAAAAGCTTTTTAAGAAAAGAGTGGTTCAACTTAAGTTCATGGATAATGCAATTTTATAAAGTTAAACACAATCTGATGTTGGGGTCATTTATTTAAAATAACTTTTACCCTTTTCTCATTGAGGTCAGTTGTAGATTCCCCTCTAAT
This sequence comes from Morus bassanus, assembly GCA_031468815.1. Classification (NCBI taxonomy): domain Eukaryota; kingdom Metazoa; phylum Chordata; class Aves; order Suliformes; family Sulidae; genus Morus; species Morus bassanus. Next base: position 37,494,594 of record CM062571.1, on the reverse strand, counting down.
TCAATGGGAATATACAAAAATTAACTTTAATTTCCATACATCCCTGAAAAATTCAGGTAATAGAAAGAAAAAAGTGATTCATAAACCTACAGCTTTATTCAGTAGTCAAGACATTACACAATGAAAGAGAATATGGTCCTTATAGTGCGCAAAAAGACTTGGCCATGCCAACATATGATTCTACCCAGAACCAACCTATAGTTTGAATTTATTCCTTTCCTGATTTGAATTCATGCTTATGACAGAAAAATGTCTTCAGAGACCTCTTGCTCATGTATTCTCTAATAGTAAATTTAGGTTTTGTTATATCTGAGTTCACACCTTGTGTTTGTGTAAGCTTTCCCTCCAGATGTATTTCCTGAATTACCTAGGAAAAGAGGATAGAAAAAAATACTTTGCAAATCTATATTATATTGTATGGCATTGTATTGTATGATATGATGTTTTTACTCTTCATTAAACTCTTTCTAATGCAATGGAAACTTACAAGAATTATTACTATTTCAAGGATAAATGTTTAAACTTGTACCTCTGTGAGTTTAAATACCTATGTGACTTTTACCATCATTACTTCAGTGCCATGACTATTAGTCTTCATGTCTTTTCAGGTGACATTTTTTCCAGTTGGAGGGTACATACAGGTAGAATATTCAAAATCTGTGAATAAATAAAAGGAAATCTCTCCATGGCAGAGAATGAATATTTTGTTACTGTAGTAAAAAGGAGTCATGTATTACTGAATAGTTTAGCAACTGTATGTTACTTCTTTTTCAAAGTTCACAGAATCGGACTTTTCCTTATGGTCAGTATTACAGTCAGTTTTCTAATGAAAAGTAGATGTTAAGAGAATGCTTGATTATCTATATCCTCTATATCGTCCTGAATATGGATTTCTTAAGGCTTACATTTCTTTCAATTTAATTTCTTCTGGGATTAGAGAGCTACAATCTCATTCCACCCTCAAAACTTGTAACCAATTTTCATAATCTTGCAAAGGAATTTGCATTTCTACCCAAATGGTTGGCTTAGCCCTTCCAAAAATCTTAGAATAGGAAAATTATTTGTTTATCAATAAATGCCTTCAAACAAGGAAAAAGAAAATAAAATTGATTCTTAGGAAAAGTCAGAAGACAGTATTCTATTGGAAAAAACAGTTTTCAATTATTTCTTGATAACACTTGGTGCGTATTTCAAATAAATGTTTCAGCATTTACTTGCTAAATATTATGTTCAAAAGTCATGAAAGTTAGTCATCACTTCAACGAGCAGCTTAGAAAAGCAACGCCGACGTTTCTCTAAAGATCCACTCCCCAGGCAAACATGGCAATGTGCACAAAATTAAATGTCAGATTATCCATATGTTTTCATATTCCAACTGAGTTCTGATTAAATAATATAACTGTTAAAAAAAGAAGTTTACATTTTTAATATTTTCAATAAGTTTATGCAGAAATATGAAATTATTAGGCTTAATTGCTTGCTGATTATATTCACAAAACATTATTTATATTGTAATAATTGTTTTCTGATGTAAAGAATAAAATAATATAGTTAACAAAGTATTTAATTTCATGCTTATTTTGGGAGTCTCAGAAGAAATTAATCTGAAAACAGAGCAAACTAAGGGAAAGGAGAATAGCAGTCAGCAAAAATGCAAAATGCTGCTTTCTCAGTTTTGTCATATGTGATATCATGCTAGTTTTTTATATGGTGCTCACAAGATTGTTCACCTAATAAGACTATGCATTTAATACTTCACATGATATAATGTGTAAAATCTCACCAGCATGAGAAAAGCAGTCTGAAGACAGGAATGTGCAAAATCAGGTCTATAGCAGAAAGATTTTTCAACATCCCTGTAGTATAAAATGCAGTAGAACTGGATGGGAAGAAGAAATGAAGCATTTGTAGTATTCCAGCACCCAATAACAACAAATGAGGAACTAACTTCTTGTAAGAAGCAAATATTGAAGACTAATATACTACATCCCAGAATGGTGGAAAGTTTGCTGGATATAGTTCTATGAGTTTTTTTTCCCTATGTGGAGAAGGCAGAAAAATCTACCTTCTTGGGTAAGTAATTTTGGAATAATGAAGACTTGATGTTGACCCAAAATTCCAGTCAGAGGCAGTGAATTTGGAGCTATTTATCAAAGCATGCAAGATGGTGGCTCAGTTAGCTCTAAAAGGAGCATTACCCACATTCTTCCCTATTTATTAGTTGCAATGAACTGGCTAGAGGAGTTTGTCAATAAAGTATATGATTTTAGAGTCAGAAATTGGCACTGGTACAGTTTATCAACAGCTAATCCTTCTGATCTCTTAATGGTGAGAACATTTGTGCTATGTATACATCAGTAAACAGATGTTATAAATTGAAAATGGTCAGGACTGATATTGACCTAACCAGAATTTGATCTTGGTTACAGGTAGATGGGGACCTGAACCAATGTTATGGGCCCTTTGAAACCTGCTTAATTTTAGGTTAAAGACAGATTAATAGTGCCATGATAAGTTATTTAATAAGGGGGTAGCTAATCTGAAGACTAGCAGTTATAAAATGCTTTCATAGAGTTCTGAAAAAAGAGTAAAGTTTGCTTCAGGGTTGGATCTATTACTGAAGATAAAATACTTCTAGTACCTGTAGTTATTGATAGAGTAAGGATTGTCACATCTGCCATACTCAGTCATTTATCAAACACTACATTATGTAGGAAAAAAAAACCGATGGTTTTGAGGTTCCAAAGAATACAGGGAAACATGGAAAAAATGCATGGAGAAGCCTTTGAACAGTCATCTAAACCAATATTTTACTATGGTTAGGATCAACAGAGTTAAAAATACCAACACCATTGTTGTGGTTTAGCCCCGTTCAGCAACTAAGCACCACACAGCCGCTCGCTCACTCCCCCACCCTTGTGGGATGGGGGAGAGAATCGGAAGGGCCAAAGTAAGAAAACTCGTGGGTTGAGATAAGAACAGTTTAATAATTAGAATAAAACAGCAATAATACTAATATAATGAAAAGGAAAATAATGAGCGAGAGAGAGATGAAACACTAGAAGGAGAGGGAAAGAAAAAAAGGAAAAAAAAACAACAAGTGCTGCAACCGCTCACCACCCGCCGACCGACGCTGCCGGTCCCCAAGCCGTGATCACTGCTTCCCCCGGCCAACTCCCCCCAGTTAATATACTGGGCATGACGTCACATGATATGGAATACCCTTTGGCCAATTCGAATCAGCTCTCCTGGTTGTATCCCCTCCCCTCCCGGCTTCTTGTGCACCTGGCAGAGCATGGGAAGCTAGAAAGTCCTTGACTAGTGTAAACACTACCCAGCAACAACTAAAACACCAGGGTGTTATCAACATTATTTACATACCAAGTCTAAAACACAGCACTATACTAGCTACAGTGAAGAAAATCAACTATCTCAGCTAAAACCGTGACAACCATTAAAGCATGTCATTATTCATATTTTTAAATATTTGGTGCAATTTCTGCACATATGCAGTTTTAATTCAGAATTATATAAACCTGTATATTATAACATAAAAGAACTTGGAGAACAGGAACTGGTACCGTGAAAATACAGAGGTTATTCTGAGTAGAGTTTCAGAGTTTACATAGATAAAGAAAGATTAAACTACTGATCATTTTGATCCTGCATATACAAAAAGGCAAGACAAGATCACAGCAAGATAAAGCTATAATGACACAAAAGAAAGAAAAACCATGTTTTCTCAAAGATGATAATTTCTATAACTTGAACTATATGAAACATGAGGATCTCATAGAATAAGAATCATTGTGAGTGTGGAAAAAAAAATTAAAATTTAGGGTTTTCTGATAAAGAATTTCAATTTATTCTTCCAAGATCAGGACAAGAACATCAGATCTGGTAATAAGGGTTGAAAGGATATAGACAATTGGGCCTTCAGTCAAATCTGTAAGGAATTTGTGAATGTCTTCTGACAGTATAGTATCAAAACCCCAAACTGAATGTCCGGTACTACTTAATAGGTTGAAAAGGAAGCAGTCATCTAATTGAACATATGGATTTGCTGGCAGAGTATAATGTACTCAGGTGGCTATGACATGAGGGTCAGGCATACAAACAGATAATGAGACAATTTTTAAAGCATATGAAAAGAGAAGCAAAATTTAAGATTAACTGATAATCCTCTTGGATTATTTGCTAGTATATTGTGAAATATTCATTTTATATTTGAAAATACATCAACTACTGTATAGGCACAGAATTTGAGAATATTATTTTTATAAAGAGCATTTGCAATAAAGACTATTCTATTAAGTCACATTGGTAAGTAGTGTGTTGTTCTGTATGGCATCCATGGATTATACCTAACACCTCACTTAAAAGGTAGAGCTGCCAAAAAGTTATTCATCTCTGTGAGCTAGGTCCAAAGAACATTAATCCTACTTGGAAGTTATCACCAGAGCAAAGTTAAGAGATTTATGTCCAGGTCATGATCGATATCCTTAATTTAACTAATGGAGACAAACTCTGGCTCCTCAGCGTCGTCTTGTCTGGCAAGGAACTTAACCTGAGACAAAAAGATAAACCTTATCCTCTCAGTTTTTTACAATTATAACATGGTTTAAAAAAGTCTTTCAGTGAGAGGGAGAGGCTGAGGGAAACAAGATGTTTTACATACTTAGAATTTCCAAGGTATAGGTAAGCATAGTCACAGTCCGTAATGATGAACTGATCTTATATATATATACACACACATATATATGTTTATGTTATATATATATGTTTATATATTTTATATATATTTTTATATATGTATATATGTTTATGTGTGTACAGCAAGTATTTGGGAGACCTGAGAAGGAACTGAGTAATTATAATAAAAGACAGATTTAGTAGCTCTTCCACTCTGAGGATTTGTTTATTGTGACTGGGTTTTCTTTAACAAAATTAAGGTTGATATACCCTGAATTTTTGTTGAATTTAATGGTCAGTTGAGTAGGAAGTTTTAACGTTTAGGACTCCATTTTCATTTGTACTTTCTGATACCTCAGTATAAAATATTTCTTCACTGTTTTTCTTTGTACTATGTTTTTCTTCTGCTGAATGTTTTCCTAAAGAAGATAGGAGATGAAGGCTACTGTTAATAATTAGAGAGAGTCATGAACATATTTAATATAGTACAAAAATACCCTTTTCTACCAGACTAAAATACTATGGGCTTAAATAAGGTTAGAATTATCCCTGTTTGAAAAAAGTTATGTGTGATTAATCAGAAAATAAATACTAAGAGGGGTGACATGAAGAGTATTGCCAAGAGTAACTTCAGATGTGAACATCTTCTCAACAGTGAATAGTAGCTGCACATAGAATCCCATTTATTTTTACTACCAAACAACTATGGGATAATATCCATTCATGCAAAAGAGGCTGAAACAAAATCAAAATCACACACAGAGACACCATCTTTAATTCACATTCTAACAGTGTCCCCTTTGCCACAAATTGTGTAACCATAGCATACAGATCATTCTCCTTTGCTCCTTTGGACAACACATGTAAAGAAACCTTACCTCCCTGTCAGGGATGTAAGGATACAATTTCCTATTGAACTGGGTGCATCTATAAAAGTAAAAATATGAAAGTATAAATATCACCATGAATCAAAATTAACATCAAATTTAATAGCATTGATGCTTGGATCAGGTTCACTATGCAGTACTGTCAGCTATAAGTCACATGCACACTAGGTACATGTAAATTCAATGCAAGAGCGAGATTTCACAGCAAACAATGGGAAAAGTTTACTTTCTTATTTGTAAATTACACCCTGGGTCTTCTGGTGGTTATGATCATCTTGCAGATCACAGTACTTCAAGAGCAAAAGTTTTTTGCAGAACTGGATAGTATTTATTCAAAATTTTTGTGCTAATATCACTGTCTGTCATTCTGTTTCTACTACCCTTTTTCCAGAACAGGTATCCAAAAAAATAATGAAGAATTTTTTAGGTATGCTAAATGTAGCATCAAGTGGTTTAAGTGAATACTTTTAAGGAAGAAACTACAAATACTCGAGACATCATCTTGTCTTCTACCTGCTGAAATTCAGCTGTGATCTCTGAGTTGGATCAAAATCCATCAAACGCCATTAAAATACAGTATGTGCAGCTCAAGACTGAGAAGGACTGGTCTGTAGTAAAGCACTGTTCTTCTCAAGCAAATAGCAATTAGGACTTTCTTCAAGTAACTATCATTGCTTGTCTCACCAACCTTCTTCATTGTCTAAAGAAAAAAGCTTAGAAAGTGGCTGGTGGGAGTATTAAAGAGTCCAAAGATTTTAATTTTCATCCCTGTCATCTGATGGCCAGTCTAAATATGGAACTTACTGTAATAGCCCTGATTGTAGGGCTATATAGACAGACATCTATACTGCTTTGGGTCTTTTTCTCACTAGATGACCTGCCTATGAGTTGGGTAGAAAAACATAACTTAAACTGTTCCATTTTCCCCTCTCCAATAGATTACAGTGTGGATTTAGGCAATTGCTCATCTGCACTCAGAGACCTCTGCTCTGTGATTCACCTTTGAATTGCTTTTCAATATGTATGTGGTGCTGCAAGGAAGGAGAGAGAAAGATTAAGTGGATGGTAGTGTCAGCAAAGATGTGAATGAGGCAGAGCTTTGGGACTTTTTTAGAATAAGATGTCTTTTCTTTATGGGTACATTGCTAAGAGTGAGTGTTTGATTGAGGGGGATGGTTTCTAGAGCTGTAAGTAGAAAAGAGAATTGTAATATAAGTACACTGAGAAAAACCTTTAGAAGGATAGATAGGGATTGAGAGGGTGAGATTTTTTCTTTGTTATTTATAGTAACCACTCTCATTTCAGGCAGAAGATTTTAGTATGATGCTGAATACCCACTAAATATCCACTTACATATCCATTACTTTTAGTAACATTATCCCCAAATGCCCTTTTCAATTTCTATCTCATTTTAGCTTTGTAAAGTTTCTACAAGTCTCGTGCTAAGCAAAAGACTGAGCAAATACATTTTTGGAATTGGCATCAATCACCTACAACATGTGTTTTCTAAATTCTTTAGCAATCTGCCACATAACTTAGGTGGATAAGAGCATGCAACACAAAAAATATTAATTCTTCTATTAATTTATTTTTAACATGAATGAACTCTGAATATGAGATTTATGCTTAGTAAGTACTTCTGTGAGCTGTTACAGGCAGAAGAATCAGATGTTTTGATTACAATCTAGACTTCTTCAAGTCATGCCAGAGTTATTGTAGTTTATTTTATAGTAAGAAGCTAACCTTTTGAAGCAAACTTCCAAGAAAGAATAAAAGAACTAGTTTAATACAAAATGAAGGATTAATTTAAAATAAAATTAAATACATCATTAATATATTTTTATTTATGCAACTAATAATAATAATGGATACATTGTCATGTAATGAAACATATTCAGGATCAGTAATGATCAGATGCCTAAAAACTGGTGTTGTAGAGAATGGGATGCAATTGCTGGTGGCATTGAAATTGAACTCATTGCTCACCAGACAGTAACACATCATGGTTTTGAATTAATAAAATATCAAAAATGAACTTTTAAGTATGATTGTATCCTAAGCTATCAGCGGATTAGTCATACTGCTACAAACTATAGTTTGTTAAAACATATAGGCCACATCTATTGATTTTAAAAAGAAAAACAACACCTGAACATTTTTTCAATTAATCAGAATTTTTTTTTAAAGGTTCACATGTAGCAGAAACTGGCAAGAGGGGAGCCATCTTGCTTAGTGGAACTACCTTCAGGATTTTCATCAAACTGCACAACAGTCTGCAGCTCTTGTAGAGAGCCTTTCCCCAGTGATTGCATGAATATGAGAAGGGAAGCCCCAAGCCAACTATTGATATATCCCATAGCCAGTAGTGCTGTGTGTTGGAGGCATATCAATATTACAATAATTTGGAGGTGGATGGGAAATTCAATTGCCGTCAGTAGTAAGAATTAGGAAATAGGAAAGGTTACAAGAGATGATAAGTAGGGAGGAGAAACTATCCAGGGAAGGTGTTTATTATTAGACAAGAAGGGCTCTGATACTAAACCATAATCATCACAGCTGACTTGCATGCTCCCAGTTGCAGTGTTCATTTAATCACTCAGTCCACAGTCAGTAAGACTTCAGGCACTTTGGGCTCAATGCTGAAGTATAATTGCTTTGAACGCACATAGTGGCCAAGCACAATTGCTTTTAAAAGACCAGACTTACAGCAGCCTGGGAAGAAGACGCATAGAAATCCATGCCTGTATCCATAATTCCAGCAGCAGGACAATGGATTACTGATTTTTGCTGACCAGATACGTACAGTTAGTCATGTGAGACCAGTTATTCTATGTAGTAGAATAACACAGAATTCTAGCAAGTACCATCCAACACACTAGGAGTGTGAGTCCTCTCTTCAGTGTATTTGCTTATTACCCTCTATCAACAGGCAATTGTCATACTAGATGGAATGGAAAAAGAATGCATTTGTCCTGATTTATATAGTGAAACAGAATGTTTCTTTAGCATGTTATAAATAACTGTTCATCACAGAAATAATTAATACACACATTAAAATATATTAGTAGTTCACATCATCTGCACATTAATGTAATGCTTCCTCCCGGTATTGTTTGGATTATTGCTTGTGGCATTTTGCATTGTCAAATAGTATGTTCCATGTCAGAAACATTGTTGCTAATTTTAGTAATCTACATAGATATCTGCAGCGTCTGTACTGCAAATGACTCCCTGGAGAAGAGTGTTTATCAGCGATGATGATAGATAGGGCAAAACCGTATATCTCACTGGTTTGGCAATAGGCATAGTATAGAATTTGCGTACCAATGATTTTCAAAATTTGTTTAGCTTTCATGCAGGGCTTGTGCTATCAAATGAATATGCGTTTTGAAGTTATTTTTTCTAAGTTTTCTTCTAGGGTTTCTATGGCATTCTAGGAACATTTTCATACATCATATTTTTCATCACCTCTATGAACTGTACATACATATACGTAATTTATATTAGTGACCTATCAGTATGAATGACTACGTCAATGCATAAACATGATACACACCTCCAAGTAAAAAACTGATACATAGTTTCAGTTTATTTTAAAAAATTAGGGAAAATATTCACAATTTACAAGAAAAAACCTTAAAAACTTCAATAAGAATTGAAAAAACTTCTAGGTTGAATCTATAATTATTGGTTGTATGTGAGAGTGTGTTTACTAATTGTAAATTTCTTACATCAGGTAGATGGAAAGCAAAATCCTTCATTTTGGTAATTTAAAAAGCAACTACAAGAAATGGATTAATTTCTATTTGAAAGCATTCGCTACCATCTTACACGGTAGCAGCTGGTTAAAGAACAGCAAACCAAGAAGAAGAATAAATCGTTGCTTTAACAATGGAAGGTTACCTGAAAAATCCCTTGGTGACGTGTGAGGCAACCTGTATTTTTGAGTATATTTATAAATAGATGATCTGGAAAAGGTATTAAACAATGAAGGACTATATGATGATATCGAAATTATTCAGAATATTCAAAATAAAAGTTGACAGCAAAGAGTTGCAGAACTGTTTTATGCTACTAAGTAAATGGACCATAAAAGGACAGGAGAAATTCAGTATAATCAGCGTAAAGCAAAAATTATGGAAAGACGTCAGACAAGTGTATGTAAGTATATATATAAATAGGTTCTAAACTAACATATTAGGAAAATCATCACAGTCATGGTTAATTTTATGAAAACAGCAGTTCTTAGCAACAGTCAAAATTGTGGGATTTTAGAAAAGAGGAAAAAACTGTAAAACAAAATCATAAAACATTACTGTGATATTTCATAATTGCATAATTCATACGTATCTTGAATGCTGAACATCTTTCAGGTCTCCCCATCTCAAAGGAAAAAGTACAAGCAAAAATGAAATATGAAAAGACTTGTATATGAGGAGAGATTAAATCACCTGGGTTTCTTCACCTGGAATAATAAATGATTGGAGGAGAATATATGACTGCAATATATAGAGAGAAGAATAACGCAGAGAAGGTGGAAAAAAGAAACGGTTGTTCACTATTTCACATGATACAAAACCCAAAAATAATCAAAATAAATATTCAAGAAGAATTCTTGAACTGAAAATAGGGTTTTTTCCACTCAATGTGCAAATAAATTGTGAAACTTATTGGCAATGTGCTGTGCCAATATAACTGCTGTTGCAGTTATTAAGTGATATCAAACACAAGGATGTAGAGACAAACTCCAGTTCAGAAGGTCCTAAGCTACAGGATGTCAGAAGCTGTGAGGTTAAACTGAGCAAAGTATTAATTTATTCTTGTATCCACAATTGGCCACTGTCTAACACAAAATATTGGAGCAGATAAGACTTTTATCTTGTCCATTATCTTTGCTTTTATGAGCATTTCACAGTCTGATCCTTTCTTAAAGTTAACTAAAGAGAACATTTGACTGCTGTGTTTTTGTTATGGGCCTGTGTATGAGTAAAGTTAATCAACTAAAACCCTTGAACTTTGGATTGCCCTATCTGCAGACATATGCAAAGGACTTTTATCTTGTTATAGCTATTGTTAATTGGCTGACAATCCTGAATAGTCACCGTGTTGCAGTCTGTTATAGAGAGTGATAAATAGAGATAAGAGTGATAAGCAAAATCCTTCCCTTTGACCTAAAGTTAAAATCTGAGTACAAAAACTTGGTTTTCTTATTCTTTACAGTTTAAATAACTGTGTACATTGCCATGGTAAATACTATATCCTGGTATATATTTTAAGATCATCACTGAATCTTAGACACCACACAACTGAACACAGATGAGTTGAGAGAAATTTAAGTTTGTAGAAGTGGTAGACTTTTTTTTTTTTCTCCCTGAAACTTGCAGAAAAGTGACAAACTACAGCTTCATTGTTTCCTGTGATTCCATTCAAAGTATTCCTACATGACTGAAATGTCTTCACCTGTGTAATTGAGAAAGATAAACTAGTATTGACTCAAGGGTTCTTTAAGAAAAGAGAGAAGAAAAAGACCTAAAGGATTGCTATGGCACTTTTTCCATCAGTGCAGAATTGTTCCCTGATGTGTATTTCAAGCATTGGACTAGTCTGCCTTAAAAGACTAAACAGTAAGTTTATGTACTACTTATTACAAGGAACCTTATTTTGTGCTTAAAATTAATATATCTTAAAAGCATTACCCTAATGTACAATACTATTTCCTTGATTTAAATCACATTTCTCTTGGAAATCCCTCATTGCATGTTCATCAAGAATATGCAAATTACTATTATAGAGGAAAACAATAGCAACAGCTTCAATTAATATGCCATTTTTATTACATTTTAAAACACAAAAGTTTCCAGTAGAATTCTTGATATGATGTCTTTATATACTTCTGAACTATTAGCCTTTTAGGATCAGTTTTTACATGTTATCTTCCTTATGCTCCTTGTACATAAGGGATACTGAAACTGACTTTTATGGTAAGGTCTCATAGTATTTATGTTATTGTTATCCAGTCTGGTTGAACAGGTACAGAGGGTGACAAAAATAAGAACAGAAAATCAGCAGAATAAGAATATATTAAGAAAAAAAGTTCCACTTTTATTTAAAAGAATTTATCTTTCTACAATTGTACACATAAACCTTAATGAGGATAATCTATATTATTTTTTTCAGAAGCCTTCGAAAGCAAAAAATTCTGCTTGTGTTACTATATTTATACATGGCAATCTGACTGGTATATCTTCCTTAGATAGAAGAACACTACCTGGTTCCAGCCTATTGTACCTTCCTTTTTTTTTATGTGTTGATTTTTTAAGAGAAAGTAGGCTTCATGTACAATGAAGACCATTTTGTGTGGGTATCTTTTTCTATGAGCAACCTAAGACAGAAATTAATGGAAATAAAGCTTTCATCCAGAATAATATAAGCACCTGGTTCCCAAAGACCTGATCTAGTTGGGACAAGTCAATAAACCAGAATTTCCTCAGCAGCACATAACTGAACAATAGTCAGGGTCCTTTTATAAGGTAGAACAACAGCAGTGTGTTCAGTGAACAGATCTTTCACAGCAGTCCTACTAAAAAAAATGAAAAGAAAAATTATGGATTGTTTTGGGGGAAGATGGGAAAAAAAATAGGAAAAAGCACCTAAATGTGTTTTAGCTTCATTTACTGTTGAGAATCCTCAAAGAAAGTACTGCCTACATGTTTAATAAAATTTCTTACTGAGAAAGGCAAGAAAGAGCATGTTTTTATTTTTTCACTGTGGAAAGGACAGCAAAAACTCTGCACTTCCTCATTTCTATGTATTAGTTGCTAGCTAGATAATCAGCATACACTTATTTTTACTCTGAACTAGCTGTTTACTGGGTCACCAGAAGGCCAAAAAAAAAAAAAAAAAAAAAAAAAAAATATATATAATCATTAGGGTCATGCAAAGAATCTTGAGGTATTCCAGTGAGAAGAGGGGATATTACAGTCATTCCTGATGGGAAGAACATGGAAATTGAAGTGGGTGTCCATTGCCAGTTATTGTAGTAGGAAAGTGTATCATAGACACACATAGGAAACCATGTGATTAATTGTGCGGAGCATAAAATGCCCTGTTCTCTTTATTTTTTTCTTTTCAGAAATCAAGCAATGCAATAATGGTATATATAACCCAGCTATAGCTGATAATAAAGAGTGCTTCTGTAGGAAGAATGTTATTCTGATGAATATAATTATAATGAGTAAAACACGCAGAAATTGTCAAAGAAGGGCATTGAACATGTAAAAAAAATTACTGTAACCTGAACACAGAGAACATTCAGTCTATACTATTTTTTTTAAGAACTATTCACAGTATGATAGTTATTAATCAAAGACCTAGCCCAACACATGCATACAGCTAAGTCATAGCAGTGCAAGAGCAGGGCACAAAAGACTCATGTATCAAAACCACAAACAGCAAATTTTCAATATGCACAAGAAGTATATCCAGCAGAAGTGAAGATAGGCACTTAATTCCACTCAGAAAACCCCCACATTTTATAAAGCTGTAACACACAAGAAAACAGATGCATGGAGAAACATACAGAACAAATAGGAAATCATGAAATTAACTTCTTAAAACCTGTGGGAACTGGACAAGAGAAAAAAAATTCAAGTGGTAACAAGAGACCAATCAGAAAAGACATTGCAAAACAGAAATGCTGCAGTTACTTACAGTTAAAATCCTACACTGACAAGGAAACAACAACAACAATGTAAAGAGAAAATTCTCAGTCCATATGCAGAGCATGACTGCTGCACATTGGGGCTCCAGTACATACAGAACATAAGCTTGTCTATTAATATGGCCAAACTATGCTCAAAAGGAAAAGAAATTTTTTTCTTTGCTTCTGTGTATCAAAATGTCATCAGCATGTGTGTCACTTGTGATGGCAAAATAGCTGAAAAAACCATGAGATCCTAACAAATATCCTTAACAAACCACTAGCTTTTGCACCACCAAGGGTTCTATGTGTGATATTAAAGCTACAAAGATATAACAAGAAAATGAAATATGAACATAGATATTCTTCTAACTGATCTGCTCTCATAGTGTTTTAAAAGAATGCAGCAAAAAAAGGGGAAAGACTAAAGGAATCAGCTCACCTTGGATATTTCCATTATTTTTAAATAAAGTATTGATATACACTATCAGCAACTTCTGTAAATTATCACACATATTTTGAATTGATAGACTGAGTTCATCAAGAATGAGCAATGGAAACAGGGAACTATTAGTAAAAAAGAAGTCCTGGTAAACTCCTAGTACATTTAGGTCATGTACGTAATTTGTATTTGTACACCCCATGAGCAGTTTTAACAAAAATAATATCCCTACCATTTTTTAACTTTTTTTTTTTTTAAATTTTACTCCTATTTTTAGTCATCTGCATGCATCATCAATAATTACTTTAAAATAATAGGCTCTTAGAGAAAGGTTTTTAACAAGACCTCAAGATAGTTAGGATCACAATCCTAAATGAACTTTTCAGGAATTTATCATATTATAAAAAATAATGGAAATGACCAATTACAGACTTCATTCTAATAGGTTTTTTCCTATTCAATGGCCTCTGTTGAGAGGTGGATAAGCATACTGCACCACTTCTTTTTAGTTTTACCTACTACTTTTATGTATTATCATACTCAAAGCTGATTTTGCTTTCAGTGAAGATGCTAGATTTCTGAAAAGGCTTTTTCACTTTTTTGCCTTTGGAGTGCAGGATGACGGATTATAAAGAACACTGTCAAGGCTCCACTCTTTCTCAGCTTCTTCACTAGTCCAGCTTCTGTTCAAAGGAAATGGGGCACACAGCTTTAAGATTGAGAGTTACACCTTTTATGAATAATTTCTATAGGTATTTCTGAATTGCACGTTCATGTATTTCAACAGACACTTGGCAAAAATGCCAAGATGTTTTTAAAGTATTTTCATCTCTTTTTGTTCACAACACAATGAATAAGTGATTTGATCTTAACACTATAGTTTAAATGTTCAAACAAGAAACTTAATACATCACGGATTGTAGATCTTGCCACTGAAAATATTAACCTAGGATGGTATTACTACCTCCACTTTTTTTTTTAAATATATATATTTACAACCTTTTTTTTTTTAAGGTGATCTTGTTTATTAGAAGTGCTCTCAAGGATATATTACCTCTATATAAAAAGTAAAATATCTGGCATAATTTTTTTATAAGACAGAAAAAGTTAAGTTAGGAGTGAAGTAGATAAAAATCTGGACTGATACAACAAACAACAAATTCGCAATAACATCAGCATGAACAAAGTTTCACCACAAAGTTACATAGTAATCTGATGGTTGCCAGGGAATGAGCATGTGCTCAAGGTGGTAAAAACTTCTACTGATTATGACTCACTAAAGTCTGCAAAAAGTTGCTTTGATATTGGTGCTCATTAATTTAGCTATTTTCTAACTTTTCTGAAATCATACATGAGTTCTGCCAAGTGTAGATGATTCTTACAATGGAAACAATACTTTTTGATGGCCTCCCTAGACTGTATGACAGAACCAAAGGATTTGCAATCCAAATGGAAAAGAAGAGAAACTTTCTAAGTACAAAGAAAAGTGAAAGTTATTTGGTTTAACTCTTCTATAAGAAAAGCATGTCTTTTAGGAATCTAGATGTGCTGTGTAGCCAAACTGAGATGATTACTCAGAGCAGGTACCTAACCTAATCCGGGGGGATTCAGAACCATCTTCTGAGGGAGTCTTATCTCTAAGTACTCTGTGTGAAGCATAGGCAGCATAACTCCCTCATTGAGACGACTGAAACAAAGTGATTAGAACAGAACACCCCCTCCATCATTTGGACAAGCATTCCTTTGTTTCTTTCTTTTATAAATGAACTTCTGGAAAACTGGGAAAGTAACAAAAAGGCATCCAGTTGAGCCTCTCTGGGAGGACTGAAGGAATACTCTGGGAAAAAACACAAAAGCAGAAAGCAGATCTTGCTAATAATTTGTATCATTTTTTAATAATTCATAGTAATGTTGTCAACAATCAGAGCTTTTCAAGTTGATGTCCCAATCAATATTAGCAGAGGTATCTTCCTGCTATGTCATAGAATTTGTGGCCAAACTGAGGACTTAATTCCTGATTAGACGAAGAAGCTTCCAGTAAAGCAGGAACTTGAATCATGGTGTCTAACAAGGGGAACTTTTGCAACTGTTACTTGTTCTGAATCAGCAGAAGTTTTTCAGCTCTCTTAATAGAGAAAAAAAGGTAAATGGATCTCCCCAAAGCACAAGCAATACACTGAAGTGCATTTACACTGAAGTGTTGTGCTTGATTTCTTCCATACATTCAAACAAATGCAAAACTGAAGTATCATGAAATCATAAAGATTAAGGTTCTTAAAATCTGATAATCTATGGTGATTCATAGCATTAAGTTGAGTGTGATTGTATATTACTCTAACTTCAGAGAATCACAGAATCACAGAATGGTTGAGGTGGGAAGGGACCTCTGGAGGTCATCTGGAGTGTGTCCAGAGGAGGGTGACCAAGATGGTGAAAGGTCTTGAGGGCAAGACTTACGAGGAATGGCTGAGGTCACTTGGTTTGTTCAGCTTAGAGAAGAAAAGGCTGAGGGGGTGACCTCACTGCAGTCTACAACTTCCTTAATGGTGGCAGCAGAACGGGAGATGCTGATCTCTCTCTGGTGACCAGCAATAGGACATGAGGAAATGGAATAAAGCTATGTCAGGGGAAGTTCAGATTGGACATGAAGAAAAGGTTCTTCACTGAGAGGATGGTCGGTCACTGGAACAGGGTCCCCAGGAAAGAGGTCACGGCACCCAGCCTGTCAGAGTTCAGGAGTATCTGGATGATGCTCTTAGTCATATGAGTTAGTTTTAGGTAGTCCTGAGAGGAGCAGGGAGTTGGACTCGATGATCCTTATGGGTTCCTTCCAACTTGAGATACATTGTGATTCTATGATCTGGTCCAACCCCACTGCTCAAGCAGAAACAACCCTGCAGACACCAAGGTCAGAGAAGGAGGGTGGGGAGGTGTCCAGGTGCCGGAGCAGAGATTCCTCTGCAACCTGTGGAGAAGACCGTTGTGAAGCAGGCTGTCCCCTGCAGCCTGTGGAAGACCATGGTGGAACAGATATATACATTGTAGCCTGTGGAGGACCCCATGCCACAGCAGGTAGATATGTCCTGAATAAAGCTGCAGCTCATGGAAAGCCCGGGCAGGAGCAGGCTCCTGGCAGGAGCTGTGGCCTGTGGGGTATCCACACTGGAGCAGTCTGTTCCTGAAGGACTGCAGACTGTGGAAAGGACCACTGCCGGAGCAGTTTGTGAAGAACTGCAGCCCGTGCAAGGGACCTGTGTTAGAGAAGCTGATGTCCAATCTAAAAATATACACAGTTTCTAAAGCAAAAATATCTTATATTTTGTACCAAGTTCAAAGTAAAAACACAAAGATATTTTTCTGACATATCTACAGCTATTCAATTTAGTTGAAGAAAGAGATCTCAGCTCATATTCCACTGGCAGTGTCAGTTACTAGGTCCTTCCAAAGGATGAGTATGTGGAGCCAAAAGGAAAAGGAGCTTAAAATTAACTTCCCTTTCTCTGTTTTGGGGTGTTTTTTTTTTTTTTTGGTTTGTTTGTTTGTTTGTTTGTTTGTTTGTTTTGGTTTGGTTTGGTTTTTTTTTGTTTTTTTTGTTTGTTTGGTTTTTTTTTTAAGTTGTAATGTGAATTTAAACATTTACAATGAAATTCTGACACCGTGGGATTAAAAGCAAATTTCCCACAGACTTCAACAGAACTTAACCTTTCCCCTTACTTTACATTATGACTAGCAAATCTACTTTAAGAATTACTAAAAAAGAATAAACAACTCTGCTCCTCCTGTGAAATATTAAAAGAGATTTTTCAAATGTTCAATTATTTATGAGGGAATTGATGGTATTTGGCCTCCTACAGAGAGCACTTCATTGGAAAACAAACAAACAAACAAAAAAACCCTAAACAATTCCACCACTACTAAAAATATCATGCTTAAAAAGAAATCAGTCAGACTATATATGCTGTTAATGAACCTGCATCCTATAATATGAGCTTAGAAAGGAACATGTTGTAGCTATGGTGGCAGAAACACAAACAAATTTTAATTCACAAATGACATTACAATAAACAGTCTCACAGAGTCATTTTTACTTACAGAAAGCAGAACTGATGTCTTGAAAGTGATCATTTATTCTTAGTGTAATATGTCATGTAACTGACATTGCCCAAAACAATTTGTTTTCCTGTTTTTCTTATTCAGTCATAATGATTTCATACAAACTGATGAAACACTTGAAAAGGACTTTAAGCCATCTAAACCAGAAGATATTATTTAACATACACAGTTTTTCACACTAGGTTGATTCATGTTTTCTGTTTATTAAGAAAAATAAGAATTTATGAAGAAATAAGACTATCCAGTGTCTGTAAGCTAATTAAAAATTATTGCCACCTTTTAAAATATTTGATATACCAATGTAGTAAGCTTAAACATAGCATACTAAAAACAAACTTTTTGAAGATTTATTACTTTGTCCCTTTTCAGCTCCTCAGACATTGAGAGAGCAGTATAATGAGCGGGTTAAAACAGAAAGCCAACAGATCCACAGTTATTTGCTCCAAACATCACAACCATGGAAGCTCATTGATGAGAAATTAACTTGCACATTCTCAGTTGTAGAGAGACTTTTCAAGTACTCTTGGCACTCGAAAGTCAGCCCTACTGTTCTGATTCCAAACTACTTTCATATGATTTCTGGGGCTGGCATCAGATATGTAAAAGTTTACTTTTATCAAAGGATGTGATTTAAAATATTTTGTGCATATTCAAAATATCTCTTGTATTCCATCTTCCTTTCTAATAAGAATATGAAAATTTCTTCCAATAGAAATATGTGACAATAGTCAATCCATGCTCCTATTTAACAGTGCACTCCTTAGGACAGTTAAATTTCAGTTTAGTTTAATACACTTTACTGCAGTTTTAATTCAGTTCATCTGGACTCTGAGATGTAACCAGTGTCTCAGACAAGAGATGGATTTCTAAAAAACCTTAAGAGCTTCTAAACGAAGATTTCTGGGGTTCAGTTTGCATAGAGCAGCAATAGAATGAAGTTCTTTTTACAGTGGCACCTAGTAAAAGAGCAGTTAAATGACTCAGTAATTTACCAATATGTCATAGAATAGTTACACATACAACAATTCAGAATATTTTTACAATGTAAACTTCAAACTAATAAAAAGAAATGTTATTAACTACACTGCAATAGAAAATAAATATGTTAGCTCAGAGGCAGTCACAGAATAAGTAGTCACTAAATGATGTATTATAAAGATAACTGCATGGCTGTAAGTCATACAAAAGATAGTACTGAACTGAGATATGTGTACATTATTAAACATAATTCTGGCAATCGCAGTAGCTCATTCAGCTTAGATATTTTTTTTCTAGATCTAAATTCCCTGCTAAAAGTCAGAAAGTGTAACTTTTGTGCTTTATTTTTATTATCTGTCTTCAACACATCCATAGCCTGTCAGCTAGTGATATGCATTGCACTGTGCTGTTTGCATTAAGAATATATATAGTAGTTAATAATTAGTGAGTTCAGGCACAGGCATTTTCTGCAGTTTTCACCTTAGGCCCAGACTCCCCTATTTTCTGCCAGGTTTCAAGAAGTTCACAAAAAAAATGATCAATGTGCTCTCACATGCTGAATACAGTAATCCCTATTTAGGCAGATCTATAGAATAAAATGTTCAATAATGGCCTACAAAATCCAGCTTTTACTTACTGGAGTCATGATTTATGCATACCTGGCAATGCAATATACAAACACTGGGTGCACCCAGAATTCTTCAGAGAATTCTTAAACTGACTTACAATTTGCACAGCAGATTTTCGTCTGTACAAATCCTGATTTTCAGAATGAAGGGAAGGAAGAAAAATTTTTTAAGCTGCTTTTATTGCCATGCCAAAACCCTGGTCTCCAAGGCCTTGTATAAAGCTGACCTAGTCAATTTGTAATTAAATCCTATAGGATACAGCAGTGATACTTGTTACAGAAAAGACATTTTATGGTCAGCAATCTTACTGGCAACCAAAAGGATGATACAAAAGTCACAGTTCACAGAAGCTTTATGTCTGTTATTTTATGCTGTAATAATGCCTCACAAATCAATTAGCCAGTATAATAGTGTCACTGTGTATTTAAAGAAAAAACTGGATCTGGCAAAATGTCTCTGCCTTTCTCATATTTATAATATCCTGTGTATTACTGGAACAGTTGTTTTACATTTGAAGGTCCAGTCTTGTGGGGTGCTGAGCAATAAATATTACATAACACTTAGCCTATATATAATTAATATAGGATGGTATAATAACCATCCCATAAATAAGATTTTTCTTACAGTTGCAAGCAATGGCTACAGTTCCAGAAAACCCACAACTGAATACAAACTATTAAAATTAAAGATAAAAAAATCATTGCAGCATAACAAGCTTCAGTTAATGCATCCATTAAGGTGAATGGGATGAGAGACTGCTCTGTTTCTGACAGACTGCTGAATTAAGTCAGCAATGCACTGACCACAGCATGAAGGTTTTTCACATCCATGAGTTTTGGTAAACATTGCCTTTTTCTTTTGTCTCTTTGTCTGAAACAAAACTGATTCAGGAATAACACAGAAAAAGGAGAGGAAATGGGAGAGGAAGAAGATTGAAGGACTAATGAAAAATTTGAAGGGGGATAAATTTACTACCTTAAATTAAGCACAAAATTCTGATTTCCAGAAATCTCTTCATCAGATCCTTGTAGATTTCCAGGTAATGGAGATATATATAAAGTTTTACAGAGGAATGATGAATGTTTTTAAAGCAGACCTAGTATTTAAATCAGTGAGGAAGGATGCATCTGGATTATCAGAAAGCTACAAATTCTTTCAAGTTCTACTAAAATGAAATTATAATATTCCGTTATGTTTTTACAATGGCAAGTGGATTCCACAAGATTATAAAACTAAAAAACCAAAACTTGTAGGAAATATTTATATGGCAAATCTTTGTCCTGTGACTACATGACTTTTCTAGGAAGGTGCAAAGACCTTCATATTGTTGCATCCCTGTAAGTAACCTCGTTATGTGGAAGTATGAATGGAAAAAAATGTTTCATCACAGATCCTGACTACTAGTTCCTCTTTTTCTAGTCAGTGTGGAGGACAGTATCAGTCTAAATCTGTAAATAAACCTCATTTGGATATTCACATTGCCCCTCATCTCTCTTATCATGACAAGGGATTTACTTTAGGCTTCTATCAAAATATCAATATATTTACATGTCCATTTCTAATTATATTCTACTATGCTAGAGCAGTGACACTTTTCCCCCCTTTTAAAAGTTCATTACTCTTTTAATTGTCTGACCGTTTCAGTTTCACATTTAAGCAAAACAGTAATTTGTATATGTTTGCAAAAGACAGCCAGGTATATTAGAAAATATTAAAGAAGCTTTACAGCATGATATATATATGGGCTTGTCACCATAGGCCAGCAAAACAAAAGCACTTCAGAAATTAAAAAAATTAAAGCAGATTTTAAACATAGAATTATGGAGGAGCAACTCTACTTCATTCAGCAGGTTTATAACTTCATCTCTTTCTTTCCTTTAAAGAAAAATGAAAATATCAGGCTTAAAGAAATAATTAAAATGGAAATATTGCTGTGGAATTACCAGACAGCCTATCTTCTCTCTGATAGCTTACAGACAACAGGAAGAAAATGGAAATAATCAGTGAAGCATGAATTTCTACAACTATGACTCAAAACTGTAATCTTCTAGACTACTACTGATGTTCTAAAGAGCTAAGAAAATCATGCATATCCTTTTTCCTTAAGTAGTAATATAGTTACAACAGATTAACCTAGAAATAAACACAACTGAGAAAAGAAAATATAACTAAGAATATAAAAAAAAATTGAATGAATGACATAAGCATTGAAAGAACATCTATGATATTTAGTTGACACTTTCCAGATTAAAAATGTACATAAAAATGGTAGCCAAAAATATTATCATCTAAAGTGGAAAAATATTGTATGAATTACTGGGTACAGACTTCTCAGTATTCAGTAAGTTTAACATCTTTAGTATTACATGCTCAAAAGTCAATTTACACAGAATACATTTCTAGAGGAGGAAAATTGTTGGCTTTTCATGTGATGTCATTTCCTGTTCAGTATTTGAAACTCATGTTTGACTTGCAATAGTGTTTAACTAGACATAAGTTTTAGTTTTGTGTTCCTGAAAAAGAAAAATTATGAATTTTAAGAATTTAAGAAGAATTTTAAGAAGAATTATGTCTCTGTAAATGCTTTTAAATGTGTGTAAGTGTTGTGTTTGTCACCACTGCTTATTAGATATACACACGAGTTGATGTTCATTGTTTAATTTACAGATTAGAAGGCTTGGAGAATTTTTTCATTTAAATACTGTGAATTCTACATGATTGATCTAATAAGCTGTCTTTCATAAAGCCTCAGTAAGTACTAATATCAAAAAAATATCATTTAGCAGTAGAAGTGGTAAGGAAGGAGAGACAGGAATAAATCCATGCAGTGTAGTTTTCCATTTGGTCTACATAAACTGTTCTTGTGAAGTAGAAAGAAACTAATTTCATTTGGTTTATGCTTCATCCCGGTATAGAACATTCACTGCTCAACTGAAAATAATGAATTGATTTCTGGATATATTTTGCAGCTCTAAAGATTGTAAATGAATAATTTAAATATACAAGAAATTTTACTTTTATGTTATAGTTTACATGTCCTTTATTGCATTGTTAATATCACAAGTTGGGAAATGGCAGCAAAATGTACCAAAACATCTTTCTAATACCCACACTAGGAGAAAGAAATTAAGTTGCAACAAAACAACATGGGGTCACACAAACCCCATGCAATGCTACAGGCTTGGGGAAGAGTGGCTGGAGAGCTGCCCAGCAGAAAAGGACCTGGGGGTGCTGGTGGACAGCCAATTGAACATGAGCCAGCAGTGTACCCAGGTGGCCAAGAAGGCCAACAGCATCCTGGCTTCTATCAGGAACAGTGTGGCCAGCAGGACTAGGAAGTGATCATCCTCCTGTACTAGGCACTGGTGAGGCCGCACCTTGAATATTGTGTTCAGTTTTGGACCCCTCAGTACAAGAAGGAAATTCTGGAACATGTCCAGAGAAGGGCAACAAAGCTGGTGAAGGATGTGGAGAGCAGGTCTTATGAGGAGAGGCTGAGGGAACTGGGGGTGTTTAGTCTGGAGAAGAGGAGGCTGAGGGGAGACCTTATCACTCTCTACAAGTACCTGCAAGGAAGTTGCAGCAAGGTGGGTGTTGGTCTCTTCTCCCAAGTTACTAGTGATAGGATGCAAGGAAATGGCTTAAAGCTGCACCAGGGGAGGTTTAGATTGGATATTAGGAAAAATGTCTTTACTGAAAGAGTGGTCAGGCACTGGAACAAGGCTGCCCAGAGAGGTGGTGGAGTCACCATCCCTGGAGGTGTTCAAAAAATGCATAGATGTAGCACTTCAGGGCATGGTTCAGGGGAAATGGTAGTGTTGGGTTGATGGTTGGACTTGATGATCCTAGAGGTCTTCTCCAACCTTAATAATTCTATAATTCTATGATTCTATAAAAATATAGTGTGAGTTAATGTGCCCTTTATCCATTGCATACATGCTAGTAGACTTTTAGAAAAAATGCATTATTTTAAAATTATATGATAGTTTACTTTCAGCATCAATAATTCAGGAAGATTTTAAGACAGCCTTAGGCTTGAATAAATATCCACAAAGTTAGCCTGAGATTTATCTCTGTTGTCCAACAGCACTCTCCCCTGGCACCCAAAAGAGGATGTAGTGACAAAACAAGAAATTTAATCTATCTTTAATATATAGTAATTACAATAAAAATCTTTACTAACAGAAACTGAAAGACTCATTATGAATCTTGACACAACAATCAGCTGCCTTTCATTTGGTCTTAAAGAAGCTACACAAACTCTCTACAGAATGATAGTTATCTACTTTATATTAAATAATAATTAGCTTTTCTAGAAAAAAAAATAGCATAAAATCTCTAATTAGATGGAGATTTCAGCTGCCAAGATCTTGATAGAAACAGCCTGTATGAATCAAGCATGTTCCATCCAGTAGTATGGTTCTGACGACCCCTGAATGTGACCTGCTCCCAGTGGAAAGCAATTTAATGCTCTACTGCGCATAGAACAGTATATATGAATACAAAAAAACCCAGATAAATTACTGACAGGTACGTCTGAATAGGACTGCTTCTTAACCACTTATCTGTAGCTAGGCAAGCTTGTTTCACCTCAGTTTAAAAGATAAAGACACATGGCAGGCTGCCTCTGCAAGTTCTCATTAGGCAAACAGCCTCCATTGTCCATTAGTGGGAAAGTCTCCCTATTATTTAAGGAAATGTGACAGCATTAGAGGTGAAGTGAAAACTATCTGATGGCAGGAAATTCATCAGTGCATTACAAAGCTTTTTACCTTCTACAACTTTCACCAGCCTCTTTCTCTTTCCACTTTTTTATCTGACAGCTCAAATGCCCCAGGGTTGTAGTCATGGCAAAGGTCAAGAACATAACAGCAGGACGATAAAAAGAGGCTGTTTCAGGGGGAGAAGCTGCCAAACACAAAGAAGTTTATTGAGCACTGGACAATGAGATGAGAGCCCACATCTCAGCAAATTTATCATAGTAGCTGCCTCTGCTTTTGAAAAAACATGAAGAACCTTAAAAAAAGATTTAGAACTTTTACATACTCTCTGAAACCTAATAAAACTAAGAAATATTAAAATATCTGTTATAATGTAAATATCAGAAAGTTTCATTTATGTTGTGAACCATTGTAAATATTCATAACTAATAAGTAGCCTGTCTTTTTAAAAACAACCATGTCAATCATAAACTACTAATTTAAAATATTCATAATATATGGCTTCTATAGGGCTCTCTTAGTCGTATACCAATGTGTGCCTTACTAAAGACTAGATCACTTCAGTATGATGCTTAATTAAAAATAAAGAGAAAATTCACTGTATTCTTGCTTCCTTTAATAAAGACAAGGTTTGCTATGATGCAAATGTCAAGATGAAAGCCAAGAGTTTTACTTATATTAATTTAATCCTGGAAATTTATTGCTTTAATTTTTCACAATCAGTGGTAGCAATAAGGTGAAGTTGAACTACCTTTCACAATGTCCGCAGTGCTCTTATCAGGTCAAAGAACAGGTTGGGTGTCTGATTAGAAAATCCACAAGGCAAATTCCTGCTAAAACAAAGACAACAAAGACAGGATCTTAGCTTCCTATTCTGTCAAAATGTTAATCTTTACATGTATACATATTCAGTATGTGCAAGGAATAAAAAAGTGTGAGATAGCTTCTGCAAATGCATCCATTTGGATATGATTTTGTCAATAGATAAAAAACTGTCTATTGCCAACATTTGGCTATTATTATGATACACACATCATATAAAAACATATTCTAAAGCATGTCACCAATTAAACTTTGTTACGCTCTAACACCAATGGTTTTAGACAGATATATAGCTGTATCAACATTTTACATTCTCCAGATTGTATAGTAACATACATGATTCAAGCAAGAATAGTTGTGGTGGATCGACCTTGGTGGGTGTTGTGGTTTAGCCCCGGTCAGCAACTAAGCACCACACAGCCGCTCGCTCACTCCCCCACCCTCGTGGGATGGGGGAGAGAATCGGAAGGGCCAAAGTAAGAAAACTTGTGGGTTGAGATAAGAACAGTTTAATAATTAGAATAAAACAGCAATAATACTAATATAATGAAAAGGAAAATAATGAGCGAGAGAGAGATGAAACACTGGAAGAAGAGGGGGAAAAAAAAGGAAAAAAAAAACAACAAGTGCTGCAACCGCTCACCACCCGCCGACCGACGCTGCCGGTCCCCAAGCCGTGATCACTGCTTCCCCCGGCCAACTCCCCCCAGTTAATATACTGGGCATGACGTCACATGATATGGAATACCTTTGGCCAATTCGAATCAGCTCTCCTGGTTGTATCCCCTCCCCTCCCGGCTTCTTGTGCACCTGGCAGAGCATGGGAAGCTAGAAAGTCCTTGACTAGTGTAAACACTACCCAGCAACAACTAAAACACCAGGGTGTTATCAACATTATTTACATACCAAGTCTAAAACACAGCACTATGCTAGCTACAGTGAAGAAAATCAACTATCCCAGCTAAAACCATGACAGTGGGATAAATTGTTTTTATTTTTAAACTGTTTGTGTATGACTAATTTTTCTACCTAGTCTCCACCCATACACATACAAATGCAATATGTTGGTGGATGATAGATGCTAGATAATATCATGTTTAGCGATCTGGGATTATTTTTTCTGATTTTCATTTTTAGATTTCATGCATGTATTCAAAACAGAGTTAGATGTTTAAAGTGGGAAGCTTGGATTAAATATTATGTACGTTCTGTTTTGAACATATGTCTGTGTTGTTCTGTATTGTTATAACTGGTAGTTAAGGACAGCGCCTAAGGAAGTATATGCCATCATTCTATCTTTATCTATTCCACATTAAGTACATAATAATAATAGTAAACAATGCATAATTTTTTATTTTTGAATTTGAAATATTGTCTTAAACTATTTCAGGGAAATAGCTAATTTTATAGAGAGAAGCTGAATTCATTTATATCTAAATTAATTAGCATGCATTGATTTCTACTGTATTATCTGCCAAACTGTTTATAATTTGTCACCTTAACTTTACATGTATATACTTCAACTTCCATACAATCTAAATGGAAGTTTCGGAAAAGCTGAAAAGGACAATAAATAATTTAACCAGAGCAATCATTACTGTTAGCAATTGCTGAAATAATGTTTATCAACAAAAGGAATGCCTTAGACTACAATCACTGATAGCACTATGCAGATTGATTAGGCCTATCTAGTTGTAAAACTCTTTTTTGCAAATGCACATTGCTTTCAGTGCCTTTACCTCATCTGCAATATCTTAAGAGAACTTTTTCTTTATTCTTTTGGTTTTATGTGGAACTGACCCCTTTTAAGAAATATACTTGAATAAAACAGTTTTGTAATGTATGCTTAGAGGTTCTTAGAAATGTGCTTCAGACATCTCAACATTCTAAAACTAAAACATTCATCATGAAACTTATTTACCCTTGAGTTTCATTAATGTATTTTGACAGTGCACATTTTATGTTGAGCAGACTAAAATGTGTTTAAAGAGAGGTAGATTATAAATGTATATATTTGTTAGTGTTTTTACATATACAAGTATATGCAGATATTTATATATCCCTTAAAAATATTATACTTCTCCAGATTTGTCATATAACACACATTCTCCCATTATATAGACAAGATCCATTGTACTATGCTAAGAAATATTTTGGGAGAGTTCCACACTAATAAAAGTAAGAAATTTTCCTGTATGGATTATTTATTATACACCTATCTGCATCTATGTCTAGCTCTATCTCTATTCTTCTGTCTATATATATATTTTTATATATATATAAATACATAGGTACGTATATAGTTAATTTCAAAAAGATGTCGAAGAAGAGAGGAAGTACTATCCCTCTCATTTTCCTGTCATCTTTAACGTGGCTCTGTACGGTGTACTGCTTCCTCACCCATAGTGTGTGCACACTTGCCCCAGTCATTGTAAGTACTATTATATGCTTTGGAGATGTCTGATGCTAATCTCTTTGGGCCCCACTACTTGCTAATATAGATTAAGCTAATATACCCTGATCACTTTTTAATGTGTTCAATGGAGAATGAATAGCATGCAATATCACTGCCAGAGAAATTTACTTACAAGGATTTGAGCATTTCCCTTTAAATCTTAGGTCACCACCACCAGAAAATAAGAAAACAGCAGACAAGACACCTTTTTCAATGGTAGTCAGCAAAATGGGAATAATACCAAGTGAAGAACTGAGAAGCAAGTAAGGTTTGTATTTGGGAAGAGAACATGATGAAAAAGAACAGGCAGCAGTGAGGATAGCTGCCATGGGACCTGGTCCTGCCATCATGCTCAATGGAGATGCAGAGGAAAAAGAAGCAAAAGATCTACACAGAGAAAGCAGTGAGACTGACGTACTGAACAGAAGAAAAAAGAAATACAGTAAAGAGCACTAGCAGAATAAGTAAAGATATTTACAGGAACAAAACCAGTTCTAAATAAAGTGAGTATTGATAAGTGATATCTAAAGTGGTATAGGGTGAAGAAAAAAGTGTTATATGATCATCTAAGGTTGCTGTAAGAACTACATGTAGAGTAACCAGATCTAACTAGAGATAGATATGAAAGACATAACATTAAATAGAAAGGATTCATCTCTCTAGAATAATAAGAAAAATTTGTATTAATCAAAATCAAGGACAGAGAGAAGTTCCATTTTTTGTCAAAGATTTCACACACAGAATTCCTTAAAACACTTAACAGCAAGTTGGTAAACTGTGAAAATACTAAAAAAAACAGACTACATAAAATCATACAAAATGTGATCTATCCATGTTGGCCATATGAACCCAGATCTAAAATTAGTTAAAGCATTTTAAATGTGCTTATAAATATTTTACTGATATCCTTTTTTTTTTTTCATTTGCGGATAACTTGACACTGCTCATGTTTAGTACTCTTATTTAGCTCATTTGTGGCTCAGTGTAGATCAATTAATGTCTTTGAATAGGTGATCCACAGCTTTAGCTAATAATCCATGACAAACATTATCCTAGGTTGCAGCACATAAAAAAGATATGCAACTGTGATCATTGGCTGAAAAATCAACTTCTCAGTTAACTGGTTCAAGAATCAATGTACAATTGATTTATAACAAGACTCTCAGCTTCACTATAGACCTTGATAGGGAAAGATGAAACAAATGCTTAGAAACATGAACTGGAACTTTTCCAATTAAATTCACTGTGCTTATGATGCATAGAGTTTAGAGTGAAGAAAACCCTTATTAGAATGAATTCTCAACAGCAGTGTCATTGCTGCATGGTTCTTGTAGCAAACTAAGTCCTCTCCATTCAAGTGTCTACAAAAGGAGGGTCCTCAGCTCCTCTTATTCTCAAGCTTACCCCCAAATAAAACTAAAAAATTTAGTTACTGCTAAAGGACATAATAAAAACATAACACACTCAGCTAGCCTTACAAAAATAGAATTACATTTTGATAACAGGGATGTAAGTCACCCTTCCCCATTAATACTGGCTGCTTTGGGACAGTTTTGTGAAAAGAAGTCACAGCTGGCCCATTCAGCTTCAGCTACTTAGCACAGCAGAGGTATTCAGCCTGCTTCTGCGCATACTGTAGCCTAACATTGAATAATTAGGCATGGTGCTTTAAAAAAGATGTCTTTAGAAGACTGGAGGTGCAAAACATAAGCACGTTTTAGAATTTCTATGTATGTTACCACTTCAGTAAAAACACTCAGATTGTATATTGTAGGCACTTAGAGAACTATGTTAAAATGATTATATAAATTATATCCAATATAGTCTTATGGTCCAATACTTATCTGATGGGTGACCTTGGATGACTACCAGAGGACGACCAGGCTGCTCTCTCACTTCCTTTCCTCAACAGGACAGGGAGAGAAAATAAGATGGAAAAGCTCATAGCTTGAGGCAAAGATAGGGAGCTCACATACATTACCATCATGGGTAAAACAGACTCAACTTGGGGAAAATTAATTTGATGTATTGCCAATTAAAAATAGAGTATGATGGTGAGAAACAAAGGCAAAATCTAAAATACCCTTCCCCTGCATTTCCCTTTTTCCCAGGCTCAACTTCACTCTGCCATTCCCAACTCCTCTACCCACCCCACAACCCCAAGTGGTGCAGGGGGAAAGGGAAAGGGGGATGTCATGGTTTTAGCTGGGATAGTTAATTTTCTTCACTGTAGCTGGTATAGTGCTGCGTTTTGAACTTAGTATGAAAATAATGTTGATAACACACTGATGTTTTAGTTGTCACTAGGTAGTGCTTACACTAGTCAAGGACTTTTCCAGCTTCCCATGCTCTGCCAGGTGCACAAGAAGCCGGGAGGGGAGGGGGCACATCCAAGAGAGCTGATCCAAACTGGCCAAAGGGATATTCCATATCATGTGACGTCATGCCCAGTGTATTAACTGGGGGGCGTTGGCTGGGAGAAGCAGCAATCGCGGCTCAGGAACTGGCGGTGCTGGTCAGCAGTTGGTGAGCACTTGCAGCACTTGTGGGTTTTTTTCGCTTTTCCCTCTTTTCCCTGGGTTTCGTTTCTCTCTCTCGTTATTTTCTTTTATTATATTATCATTATTATTATTATTATCATAATGATTATGTTATCATTACCATTACTACTATTGCTGTTTTATTTTAATTATTAAACTGTTCTTATCTCAACCCATGAGTTCTCTTGCTTTTGCTCTTCCGATTCTCCCCCTTCCCATTGGGGTGGGGGGAGTGAGCGAGCAGTTGTGTGGTGCTTAGTTGCTGGCTGGGGCTAAACTGCGACAGGGATCAGTCCACAACAGCTCCTCTCTGCCTCTCCATCCTCCTTACACTTTTACTCTGCCCTAGCAGGGGGTCACCCATGGGTTGCAGTGTGGATATCTGCTCCGCCATGGCCTGCTCCCGTGGGCTGTCAGGGAATCTCAGTTCCGGTGCCTGGGACACCTCCTCCCCCTCCCTCTTTTCTCAGCTTTGTGTTCGCAGGGTTGCTTCCCACACTTTTTTTCCCCATTCCACTCTCTGTGTGGTATTTTGCCCTTTTTAAATGTGTTTTCCCAGAGGCACTGCCACCTTGCCTGAGGATCTCAGCCATGTCCTGTGGTGGGTAGTGCCGGCGCGGAAGAAGCAGCACACTCAATATGAGTGATAAAGCGACTTCATTCATTATCCTTCGGTTACACAATTTATAGCATTCTTAATTAGCTCATACATATTGCAAAAGCTAAGCTCCTCATTGGTTAACAGCCTAAAGGTTATGTTCCGTTAGTCTAACCAGGGGGACCAGGGGAGCCTGGAGGACCAGCAGGACCTTGGTTCCCGTGAGAGCTATGCACACAAGCAGGGCCAATAGGTCCAGGGAGACCACTGCTTTAGTGACTCCCCTGCATACCTTCTTATCGCGAGTCCCTGCTTTCACATTCTTTCTCACAAGCAATGGTAACTTATCCTTGTCTCTAATTAGCTCCTAGACTAGCTGTTTTCGGTATTTCTTAAGATCCTGTTAAGTAATCATTTCTATGTTGGTATGCCTTTGTTCAGCTAGCCATTCTCCCACAATTCCCCCGTTTTTATTTTGTGCTACCCAAATATTGTGCGTAGCTTGTAAAATGAGGCGCTTAATACAAGACATAAGTAGACTAAGCAAAACAAGCCCTATTATGACAATGATTAATACCATTAATAAGCTTTGCACTATCCCCTTAAGCCATCCCCCCAAACCTAGCCAGTTGGTTAGGCCTTCCTCATGCAGTGCTATGGTAAAGAAACAGTCTTTCAAGTCTACGATGAGCAGATGCCAGCCTTCAGGTATCATAGCGGGATTAGGCAAGCCTGGCTGTAGTGCCCCCATATCATGCATTTGCTTTCACAACCGGCAACAAGTATTCCTTCACTTAACCTTATTCACATAAGACAGTCTATCACTGGCCTATTTATTACATGCAGCAGCTCCATCCTTTGGTCAGGCTTTTTTTTTTTTTTTTTTTTTTTTTTTTTTGAGATAAAGACAGTTTAATAGGCAAAGCAAAAGCCGCGTGCACAAGCAAAGCAAAAGAAGGAATTAATTCACTGCTTCCCGTGGGCAGGCAGGTGTTCAGCCATCCCCAGGAAAGCAGGGCTCCATCACGCGTAACGGTTACTTGGGAAGACAAACGCCATCACTCCAAATGTCCCCCCCCACTTCTTCTTCTTGTGCACCCAGCAGAGCATGGGAAGCTGAAAAAGTCCTTGACTACTGTAAGCACTACTTAGCAACAATGAAAACATCTCCACGTTATCAGCACTGTTTTTAGCGTAAATCCAAAACATAGCCCCACACTAGCTACTATGAAAAAAAAATTAACTCTATCCCAGCTGAAACCAGGACAGCATCCACCCCTTATTCCATACCATTTACATCATGATCAGGTCCCACACTGTCCAATACAAACTCATTAACCACTACCCCCCTTCCCGTCCTTTGATATAATACACAGATATCATTTATCATTCCCTTAGTCTACGGACCACCCCTGTAAACTATCTTTAAAATGTACAAAAATGTCCACAAAATGTCCACTGAGTTCATTTAGGCCATGACTTGCGGCTCCATCTGTTGTGGGGGTCACTCAGGACAGGAGAGGTGGTGTGTTTATGGCTCGACTAAGCGTTACCCACACATTTTCCCTAAGATCAAAAGACAGTGAGGGTACCGCTGGGGCATCAATTCCAATGGTGCCAAGTACAACAAGGGCTATCGGCCACATCTTGTAAATCACTAGTTGCTAGGACCGCGTTTTCACACAACTATTGCTAATCACAAACAATTACTTGCTCAATGCATTTGACTATAAGCTAACAGTCCTTATGGCACACTAGGAGTGCCTACGGTTAAGACTTCTGTTCGCAGCTTTTTCACTGCGGCCAAAGAGAGGCTCTCAGCTAGTGGCTGCCGATGGTCGTCTGTTGCTATCGCTGGTGCTTCCCTCCACGGCAGGCTTGAAAACACTTCTTGCCGAAAGCCGGGATCGAACCAGGGACCTTTAGATCTTCAGTCTAACGCTCTCCCAACTGAGCTATTTCGGCCGCCCAAGAGGCCGGCGGCGGCTCAGGGTGTGCGGGAGCCCAGGGACGGCGACGAGGAAGGAGGGGAGGAGGAGGAGGAGGAGGAGGAGGAGGAGAGCGAGCAGCAGCGGTGGAAGAACCGGACCGTGAACGGTAACCGGCTCCTCTCCTACGGCAGCGGCAGGGACAAGTACTCTGACTCGGAGGAGGAGGAAGAAGAGGCGGCGGGGGCGAGGGCCAAGCAGCAGGCACCGAAGGAGGAGCCTGCAGTCCACCGGCCCAGACGGAGCCTCAGCAAGTCTCCTGCTCCATTCATAACAAGCAAATGCGCTGCAGCCGGCGCTGGCGTGATGGAGACGGGCCAAGAAGGGGCTGGCGGAGGCCGCGGTGCTGGTGTAGTCGTAACGAATGACAGGGCGGTGGCGGCGGCAACTCGCTGTTCCGCTTTATGCATGGTCAAAAAGGAATTATTCCTATGGCTGTGCAGTGGAGCAGCAGTAGTGCCCGGCCCCGAACCTATTGCCCCGCATGTATCTGCGATCGGGTCAATACTTGTCGCTTCAGGTGCTGCCTGCTCCGCCAGCGGAGACTCCTGTCTCTCGCTCTCCAATGTGGAGTTTAAACGAGACAGGTCCCAAGCCTCCCTAGAACTTTGCGGGATAACAATAGTCCGCACAGAAGGGGGCAGGGGGCAGTCTGGAGCCGTTGGGGCCGTTGGTTGTACAGAGGTACCCCCGGTGGGGGCTGTGCTGCTCAACCTTTCAGCGGCGGCGGCGGCAACGCGCTGCTCTGCCTTATGCATGGCCAGAGTATTCGTTACCGCTCGCCACGGCTTCATTAATTTCTTTGCTGCTTTTTCCTCATTAATAACAGCATCAAACAATTTATCTCCTAGCTTTCTCCATTCCTCTTCTTCAAACACCGTGTTGGGGTCGGTAAAAACCCCCTTAAGTTCTCCATAGGCTAAGAGATCATTTAGTTCCTTCTTTAAGTCTATATCTTTAATGCCCCGCTTTTCTAAAAAGCATCTGAGCAAATTATACGCCGCTTGTTTGTTCATACCTCATTTAAGAGCTCTATTGCAGCCTTTACAAACTTCGGCAGCGCGTGGCAGGCGGGACAGCCTCTATAGGTGCTCCCGGGCGCGGGGAAAAACTCCCTTCCGCCTCCTGCGCTGCTTACAGGACCGCTCCAAATCTCCGTCGACCGTGGCTCTCGGACTCCGCTATCGGGTCGCCGAGGTCTATTCCCGGACTCTGCTATCAGGTCGCCGGGGCGCCAGGGTCTGCCTCCGGACTCTGCTATCAGGTCGCCGGGGTCCCTGTTCCCGGGCGCGAATTTGTCGTGCCATTTCGTCAAGACGGAGGGAAGAAGCAGTCGCTCAATATGAGTGATCAGCAAGCTTCATTTACTGTCCTTCAAATCATCCAGGTCCTTTAACGGACCTACCCCTCGCTTTTCTAAAAAGCGGCATAATAATTTTTGAGCTACCTCCAATTCCATGACGTCTTCTTCTTGTGGCAGTCTTTCCTGGGTAGTCTCGTCTGCTGTGGGCGAGAGTCGTGTCCCCGAGTAGATCTGCGTTTGCCGGATCCTTCCCCGTCGTACACTGCCGATACGAGCCCCCCTGTGCAGGCGCCGGTATTATGCTCCTGGACTCCGTCTCAGGTCCCTGTTCCCGAACTCTGATCCTCCGGACTCTGCTATCAGGTCGCCGGGGTCCCTGTTCGTGAACTCTGATCCTCCGGACTCTGCTATCAGGTCGCCGGAGTCCCTGTTCGGGCGCCAAATTGTCGGCGCGGAAGAAGCAGCACACTCAATATGAGTGATAAAGCGACTTCATTCATTATCCTTCGGTTACACAATTTATAGCATTCTTAATTAGCTCATACATATTGCAAAAGCTAAGCTCCTCATTGGTTAACAGCCTAAAGGTTATGTTCCGTTAGTCTAACCAGGGGGACCGGGGGAGCCTGGAGGACCAGCAGGACCTTGGTTCCCGTGAGAGCTATGCACACAAGCAGGGCCAATAGGTCCAGGGAGACCACTGCTTTAGTGACTCCCCTGCATACCTTCTTATCGCGAGTCCCTGCTTTCACATTCTTTCTCACAAGCAATGGTAACTTATCCTTGTCTCTAATTAGCTCCTAGACTAGCTGTTTTCGGTATTTCTTAAGATCCTGATAAGTAATCATTTCTATGTTGGTATGCCTTTGTTCAGCTAGCCATTCTCCCACAGGGTAGGATAAAGCTGGCTGGAACCCACAGTGGAAATTAAGATAAGACTTAAGAAATTAGCATTATTGTGCTGCATAAGGTAAATGTAAGTAATTTTCCTTTTCTGTCTAAAGAACTTTAATCTGTCAAAAAATTTGGACACTTTGTTTGTCTTATTGCTATATAAATAACATCTGTCTACTTTTATAATTTCTCTCTGACTTTATATACCAAACTTCCTGTTGTTCCTTTACAGCTAGTCTTCTGATTTCTCATTTTTGAGAAACTAAAATAGCACCATACAGGGATATAAGTGGTAATAATAAGCATTAAATGACCTCAGACATTAGTAACATGTATGGTGTCTCTCATCTGTGGCTGCCAGAAGTATCGCCTTCAATTACTTCCAAACTAGGAAAACATTTTCAAACAAAAATGCTGAAGTCACTGGAAGGTAACTCTAGTTTCAAAAGCATCTCTTCTACTTTAAAGTCAAAATTTCGCTGAATTTGCACAGGATTCTCCCTTCATATTATCCACAACTCCATACTGAAACCAGATTTCCATACTGTCAATGTGGTTTCTGTCAGCTTCAGTTAATTGTTCATGGTTACCTCCAGCATGAATGCAAGGAGAAGTGGACTCTTCACATCTTGAAGACAACCTTTTCTGATATCTTACATTAGTGCTACTATTAATTATCCTTTTCAATATAATCACCCAAAGCAAAAGTAAAATAAAAACTGTAACAAATAACACCCCTGCAAACTTCATTGTCAGTCCTAGTGAAGGGAAAACATACCTAAAACTGTGAAACTGAGAATGTACATCTTAATTTCCTACTTGAGCACTATGTAGTAGAGAAACATTTCCAATTTATATAGCAGTGTCGAGCAAGGAAAGAAGATGACTTTTTTATTAAAAAAAAATTGTAGTTGGTAGTATTTACAGTATTATGCTTTTGTGGTTAATACTGAAAGCATGACTAATTGTAATATATACAATAGAAAACGATTAATGCAAACTTAAAATTCAGTTGGGGATTATTATTTAGACCAAAATTAAGAGTTGAATAAATCATCATTAAAGTGACAATGGAAAATAAGATGTAGTGAGGTAATTCTTCAGCTTATAAAAAGAGATTTTAACATGTCTGATAGGATGAAATAAAAAATATCATAAGCTTCAGAATTATCTAAAGAACTAATCTTTTTGGTGAAGCTTTGACCTTATTTGAAGAAGCTTTTGTACAATTTGTGGAATAAATTAAAGTTGACAGAATCATAAAACACATATGTTCTAACAATTTGTTACAGGAATCGCAATCTTTTATAATTGTCAAATCTTTAACTATATTTGTGGCAATAACATCAATCATAAAGATTCAGTCTGGTATCTTTGCAAATGGATAGTACCTGTTATCACAGTTATTTTCCATTTTCTGCTAACTATTAACAATTAATTTCAGATTAGGGTTGTATGAAATGTATAACAATGTATAAACCAAGATAAAATCTAACTTTGATGAATTTAAGGTATTGCAGGAAGTCAGACAACTCTCTACTTAACAGAAGTGCATTTCATACCTACAAAGAAGATCTTTAGCTTTCCTTTAAAAATAAAAACATAATTTTATAAATGAAAAACATAAATAAAGATTAAAAACAAAACAAACCTAACAAAACTGCAAAAATATATTTCTAGGATTGAAAGGAAGGAAACCAGACTCCGTGTAGTTGGAAAAGGATTAAAAAAGACATTTGGTAAGAAGTACTTTATCTGTGGAAAAAAGCCTATGGGCTGGATTAATTTTTTTATGGATCTATATGAGTTGGTAACAAGAACATCATGTTGAATAACTTTGACAGTTTGTTGAAAATTAACCTGTATGAACTAATAATCCATGGATGCATGCCACTGTCACTGTCAGTGGTAGCTGAACATGTTTGTTATGATACATACTGTATCCATGTAAAAGAGGGGGTTATCTCATGAAATTGTTTTTAATATCAAATAAATCAAATATTTCAGTTTCAAAAGTCTGACTCTTATGGACAAGCATACTAGAAGCCCGTGACAACAGATCAAACTTAAACTTTTTGATGATTCAGTGTCTCAGGGACCTAAAACAACAACAAAAATCTGCATATTTTTATGTTAAGAAACATTACTATGGCCTCCATCTTTAATACAAGATACCCTTGTGAGTATCTTGTAAAATCCTGAAAGTGCTAAAAGAGGTGAGAAGGAGGTCTGCAAGGTGTGAAGAAGCATAACTAGATTTCTCGTTCACATGAAATAAATTCTAATGTAAATTGAAAACATCTCAATTTCAAGGTTCAAAAAATAGATGAGACAATTCCAAGAAATCAAACCAAAACAGTAAATTCATTAAGCTACATAACCTTTACTGTCTCAGGCAACTTATACTGCTGTTACCTTAATGAGGAAGATATTTCATCTTCAGATAAAGCTGTACGTTCAGCCAGAATGAAGCTTATTGTCACATCACTTTTTTCAGCCTTCCACATCTGAATATAAGATTGGGAAGAATGACTGAAGAATAGCATTTCTCACACAAGAAAGTAGATGAAATATAGGCCTTCCTCTCCTGATTTCATTGTTCAAATTTGAAAGACATAGAACAGAACAATGTGCTGTTCATTTTTGCTAAAATCATGGTTCAAAGAGAGATCAGTCTAATCAGTCTAAGCCTATGACAAAAAACTTGTTAGTCTTAAAATGATGAGAGAAATTACTTCTGGCAGAAGGTACCAAAGTAGGTGATTAGCCTAACAATAGTTAGCACAGTTCTTTCCTTAGTCTTATCTGTAAAATATAATAGCAGTTTCTCTGATGCAATGCTGTAATAACTGAATAACTGTTAAAAAATCCTTATCTTGACTTTTTAAAATAATATAGATTTATTAAAAATGTCAATCTACAGCAATTCCCAATATCTATTAGTGAGAGTTCCCCAATGTTCCACTAATTGGGTTGCCCTTACAGGAAGTGGTAATGCATACATACCCACTTGAACTTTCATGATTATGCAATGATCTTGTTATTTAATATTATGCAAAACAAGGATTAGATACTCTCTCCCTAAATGTTTAAAATACAATTCTGATACTGTGCGTACTTTCACAAGTAGTGTGATGATTACAAGTGAATTAGCAGGTCAAGGCAATGAAGGCCCTACAGCTACATTATATGCATTTCTGTTGGAAGGTTTATATGGCACTACAGTTAATCTGACCATCCAGACTAAACGTAATCAGTGCCAGAGCATTGCAAGGGCCAGCAGCTCCCTCTGGGCTGGGGGCTGGAGGCAGTGGAGGGACACCATGTGGGGCAGCAGGGCAGGTTCCGGCAGACAGAGCAGGACCCACTTTCCCAGCCAGGAAGAGGGCAGCTGGGGGGGCACTGGGATAGCCCCACCCCCAGGCATTGGACAGCTGCATAGGGAGGGTCAGGATCTGGCCCAGTGCGGGGAACCAGTGTCTGATACAGCCCTGGGATGGGCAGGGCTGTGGGGATGGACCCAGGCTGAGGCTGGGCCAGACCATCAGCCTGCAGCTGGATTCATGTGAAATATTTTTTTCTCACAACCACAGATAAAATCACACTGAACCTTTGGTGAGCCCAACAGAAAGAAGTCATCAAAGAAAGGAGCAACAAGGGAAAACGCAAAAAAAGAAAGTGAAAGGGGTTCAGTAACAAAATGCAGCAGCCAAGGAAAAGGCAAGACAGGAAATGATGTCAAGACAAGACAAAATCTCTGTGGAAGACAAAAGAATGAGCTATAAAACCTGAGGGCTGGTAGTTGACAGCAAATGTTAAAGCACAAATTAGTTTTGTTTTCTAGTGCAGCATTTCAGATATGATGAGAGTTCTCAATGGTTTGAAAACCTTCTTTTAGAATGAGTGCTTGTTAAGCACTGAAGGAAGTGGCACAACCCCACTTACTATTTTGGAGTCTTGTGTCTGCACTATGAGAAAGTATGTGGTGCTGATCTGGAGTGGATTTTCCAGTCTACTTTCATCTGAAAGGAATCTTGTTTATATGCACATTGCAGTCAAAACCAATCACAATAAATGAAGAGGATCAGGGTGGTGGTTTCAGAAGTGCATTACTACTCTAAACTAAAATACTAATGAAGATTCATCTTCTGTCAAATATAAATGTGGGGAAAACTACTAGAACCACATTCTCATCAAGATGACTTTTCCCTGCTCTTCTGTCACAGGTCAGTCCCTAGAGAAGCTATGAACTCTGTTCATCTTCTAACAGCATGGAACCTTCAAATTATATTCAAATATTGACAACACATACTGGCTCAAAGTCATGACATTTGGAGAGCACAGGCAAAGCATATTCAAAACCATCAGACCTTAAAGCAATGTACTGGTTACTGCCTTATCAGATACCAGATATCAGATAAAACTAGATCATTTAAGTTCAGAATGAGATAAATACAAGGGACATAAATTACCTCAGATCCATTAAAGAAGAAATAGTTGCTCAACCAGACAGGGAAACTGCAAAATCTGCACACTAAATGCAGTAACTTTAAAATAAACTGACATTGAAATAGGGAGATATATCTCCTACTCTCCACCTTTGCTATTACTCAGTTTAATGTCAACAGGGTATTATTTATGAAGAAATATGTCGTGATGAGCAGCATGCATAGTTCTATTGCCCGATACTAAAACAATGAAGAAAAATTACTGTTTTTTATTTCCTTTTTTTATTCTTTCAACTCCCTGTTAACTGACCAAGACTTTTATAGGGATAGTAATTTTTAAAAATGTCAGTTGGTAAAACCAGAAACACAAAGCTCTAAGCCTAATGATGGTTGAACTCCAGACATTTTCTTTTTGTAGTGATTCAGTAAGAGAAAAACCCCCTCTGTATGTTTTATATCAATTCAGAAAAATGTGCAGTTAGCTGAATGTGAAACAGTTCTCTTTTCCCGAAAAAAATTAGGCAGTTATCTAGGGAAGTGGAGACATGTTACTCCCTCCCAGTAAATTAAGTTTTCTGACCTCAGCAAAACAAAACCACACACAAATATCTACATTCTTGTAATAAACTTAGCATAATTTAAAATTGTAATGTTGAGTGAAGACTGATCCACAAGTATCTTTTATTACATCACCACCTATACATTTAAAAATCTATTTTTTCTATGGAACACAATCCTTGCAATAATCCTTGCTCTACAAACTTCAGTTAATTAATTTTTACCAAACTCTGCCAAATTAGGTAATAATAATATTCCTAGTTTATATGTTCGGAAAGAAATTTTTCAGATCATGATAAGATTTGAAACAAAAAGTTATGTTTCTGAATCTCAAAAATATTTTCTTTATTGCTTAACTGTAAAATGCAAGAAATTTTTATAATACGTGGATTATATGTAGTTTTATGTACCATCTATCCATATACAGTACTATCTTTTCTGTTCAGATTTCCAATGGCTGAAGCAGGATGTAGTTTTAGAAATACTACTGAGGAAATTATTTCAGCCAGTTATATGGAGAAGGGGGAGTGAAAAATGTCAATAATTACACTTCTATAGATACCAAGAAAGCTTGCAAGTTCAGTTCAAATGTTCAGCTTAAAAAAAAAATAATATATATATATGTTTAGAGACACTAGAAGTATTCTAATGTGAGGTATTTTACTTTGTCCATTAACAAACTAAACATCTGTCCTTTTCTTGAATTTGGAATAGCTTTTAATTTTTAATTTATTTTTAATATTTTAAGTGTGGTAGATCATGTTTAGATCACAAATAAATAAACCAAAATTAACATATACTGTTTTTCTGTTCTTCCCCAGATCTGTCAGCAAACACATATTTATTAGATATCAGCAGAAAGTAGCCTCAAAAATTCAAGAAAAACACCTACTTGTACAGCTTTATCAGGCAGAAAGCTTCATACCTTGTGAGATGTCCTTTTTAAGGGTAAGAAATATTTCTCTTTATAAATAATTCTCTTTATATCACCTAATGATTCGGCTTTCTCCCAACCCTTTTATTTACTGGCAAGGAATAGGGAAAAATAAATAATTATGGCTAAAGCATATGAATCTCAGCTGTAAAACAGATTACGCATTGCGGAAAATATGAAGAGCTACTTCTGCTAGGCTTGCTCATGTTCAGTACTTTTATCACACCAGTGGTAATACTAAGATCATGTTCGTACTCAGCATGTTATGTTGGTAAGATCACACACTAAATAAATTACATGTATAGAATTTCTTCATGAATTGCATGTATTATAGAACACAGGAACCATTCCCCGTATAAAGATCTTCCTTTTGAGTTGCAATAGGAAAAAGGTAAGATGACTCATAAGCAGATGAAGTAGGCAAAAAATTCTTTAAGAGCATTTTCTCAATCTTAATTTCATTTTTGTGTATGAAACCATTGAAAATTCAAGTGATCTGAACAACCAGAAACACCTAGAAAATACCTAAATTTTACTGTGATTCTGAGAATGGAGAGGAAGTGTCTAAACTCAGATTCAGATCTCAAACTTGCTATTTAATTTACTTGGGGTGTATGGAATTCGATATAAAATACAGTTTTAAATTGTGGTTGAAACAGGGAATTAAAACAAAAAGAGATGAATGAGTTCTAGGATTTGGGGTAGGCATTTGGTTTTTTTCTGTACTTTTTCTGTTTTTAACAACACCCCAGTTAAAAGCATGTGCCCAAGAAATAATAGCCCAGCTTCCCAGCCCACCTCTACCTGAAGCACTCTAACCCCCTTGTCAGGAAGTGCCCTAATAACATCTTGGATCTTTGCCCTAAAAAAATCATCAGATTAAGATGGGATATTTTTACAGTAACTAGGAAGTGTGTGTTTGAATCCACTGTAATTTAAGATGAAGATAGTTTCTTAAATCTTACTGTGCAGGTGCTCTGAAGTGATTTAAAAAGAGATAGTGTTCACTCTTTTGAGAACTACTGCTTTCCAAGTAAGGAAGTGCCTACTTTGCAGCCTGGGGTTAATCACCCCTTTAGACAAACTCTTGTGCTTAATGTCTGTCATTAATTATCTCCAGGCAGATCCTAATAGGAATATTAGGTATCTAGACTCTCATTAGTCAACAGAGAGAGGTAGAGTATTTGGTCTTCAAACTGTTTCGCAAAGGAGGTTACCTCTCTTTGCAGATAGAGTCTATTGCCTGCCTACAATGAACACCTGCTTGCTAACAGAGTATATAGTTCCCTAATGTCCAAATTTTGGAGCCTTAAAGAGGATATAACTCCCCTTATAATCTTCAAAATTGAGAAAATTTAACATTTTCATATTGAAATGGCTGTACTTTTAAAAAACATCAAAAATATTTGCACACAAATCAGATTCATTCTGCAAATGTAGTGGATACAGAAAAAGATTTCTGGACATCCAATCCCAGTCAAATTTACTTGCAGAATTTCAGCCAAGCTGATAGAATAGACAGATTTGTCTATTTTATAAACAATTGTTCAAAACCCTCAAAAATTGCTAAACAAGATTTACAAGAGAACAAGAGAAAATATGAGTAGGTAATTCAGAGATAATTACTATTTCTGTATGTCACTGACACATTGTGAGAAATGTAACT
This sequence comes from Morus bassanus, assembly GCA_031468815.1. Classification (NCBI taxonomy): domain Eukaryota; kingdom Metazoa; phylum Chordata; class Aves; order Suliformes; family Sulidae; genus Morus; species Morus bassanus. Next base: position 37,452,227 of record CM062571.1, on the reverse strand, counting down.
CTTCTTCTGAAAAAAGTGAATGATATAAATTACTTAAAAGCAAATTTTGTTAGTTTTAACTTCATATAATAAACTTTTAAAATTCTGTATTCACATCCCAGATGGAAGAGAAGGAATTCTTAAGTCTCAAAGTTAACTGGACATGTAAAGTTTAGAAAAAAAGAAAAGAAAGACCTGAGTAATGCTTCATAAGAGCAATGCTATAGGGAAACACACATTAAATATAATGAGATACTGAGATACTACAAGTAAAATTATAGGTGCTTTGCAAAGATAGTCTCTTTTCTTTAAATTGAAAAAACCCTTTAGTTATTCATTCAGTATAATGTAGAGAAAAAAACAATAGGCCTTGCAAACATATGCCATAGGACAGATTGTCAATGCAAACATAAATAAAATTTTGTAATTATAAGCTTTTATATCCCTGTCTTTGTATTACCCTCTTTGTTCCTCCCTGATCCCCTTCCCCTAAATATTCCTTAATTAACTTTGCAGTCTCACAGACCTCCCTGAAAATCCCAGATCCTCAGGTTTCTCTTGTTTTCCCTTTCTTATCAGTTGCAAACTCCAAATGGCGTTCTCTAAAGCTGTGCCTGGGGTTTCATGATGGTGCATCAATTAGTAACTGGAGACTTTTGGTCTTTGCCATTGTCTTTGTTATCTCTTGGTGTCTAGTATGTTTATGTCTCCCTGTGTTCCTATTTATCACTGCCCCATTTACTTATTAGAATCATAGAATCATAGAATTATTTAGGTTGGAAAAGACCTCTAGGATCATCAAGTCCAACCGTCAACCCAACACTACCATGTCCCCTGAACCATGCCCTGAAGTGCCACGTCTATGCATTTTTTGAACACCTCCAGGGATGGTGACTCCACCACCTCTCTGGGCAGCCTGTTCCAGTGCCTGACCACTCTTTCAGTAAAGACATTTTTCCTAATATCCAATCTAAACCTCCCCTGGTGCAGCTTTAAGCCATTTCCTTGCATCCTATCACTAGTAACTTGGGAGAGGAGACCAACACCCACCTTGCTGCAACTTCCTTGCAGGTACTTGTAGAGAGCGATAAGGTCTCCCCTCAGCCTCCTCTTCTCCAGACTAAACACCCCCAGTTCCCTCAGCCTCTCCTCATAAGACCTGCTCTCCACACCCTTTACCAGCTTTGTTACCCTTCTCTGGACACACTCCAGCACCTCAATGTCCTTCTTGTACTGAGGGGACCAAAACTGAACACAGTATTCAAGGTGCGGCCTCACCAGTGCCTAGTACAGGAGGATGATCACTTCCTTTCTCCTGCCAGACTCACTATTCCTGATACAAGCCAGGATGCTGTTGGCCTTCTTGGCCACCTGGGTACACTGCTGGCTCATGGTCAATTGGCTGTCCACCAGCACCCCCAGGTCCTTTTCTGCTGGGCAGCTCTCCAGCCACTCTTCCCCAAGCCTGTAGTGTTGCATGGGGTTGTTGTGTCCGAAGTGCAAGACCCAGCACTTGGCCTTGTTAAACCTCATACAATTAACCTCAGGCCGTTGATCCAGCCTGTCCAGATCCCTCTGTAGAGCCTTCCTATCCTCAAGCAGATCAATAATCTTGCCCAATTTGGTGTTGTCTGCAAACTTACTGAGGGTGCACTTGATCCCCTCATCCAGGGGATGATAAAGATTAATAAAGATATTAAACAAGACCAGCCCCAACACTGAGCCCTGGGGAACACCGCTCATGACCATCCGCCAACTGGATTTAGCTCCGTTCACCACAACTCTCTAGGCTCGGCCATCCAGCCAGTTTTTTACCCAGCAAAGAGTACAGCTGTCTAAGCCATAAGCTGCCAACTATTCTAGGAGGGTGCTGTGGGAGACTGTGTCAAAGGCCTTGCTAAAGTCCAAGCAGACAACATCCACAGCCTTTCCCTCATCCACTAGGTGGGTCACTTGGTCATAGAAGGAAATCAGGTTGGTCAGGCAGGACCTGCCTTTCATGAAGCCATGCTGGCTGGGCCTGATCCCCTGGTTGTCCTGCACTTGCCCGGTGAGCTCACTCAAGATGTATAGCTCCATAATCTTCCCTGGTACTAAGGTCAGGCTGACAGGCCTGTAGTTCTCTGTATCCTTCTTCCAGCCCTTCTTGTAGATGGGTGTCACATTGGCAAGCCTCCAGTCATCTGGGACCTCCCCTGTTAACCAGGACTGTTGATAAATGATGGAGAGTGGCTTGCTGAGCTCCTCCGCCAGCTCCTTCAGAATTCTCAGGTGGATCCCATCCAGCCACATAGACTTGTGAGTGTCCAGGCAGCTCAGCAGGTCATAAACTGCTTCCTCCTGGATTATTCTGCTCCCCGTCCTTGCCTTCCAGCTCAGGAGTCTGAATACCCTGGGGATAACTAGTCTGACGGTTAAAGACGGAGGCAAAGAAGCCATTAAGTACCTCAGCCTTCTCCTCATCCTCAGTGGCCATGTTCCCCTCTGCCTCCAATAGAGGGGATAGAGGAGGATGGATATTCTCTTTGGTTCTCTTTTTGTTGTTAATATATTTGTAATAGATTATGTTAAAAGTGAAAGCATCTGCTTCATCAAGATGATCCAATAATCAAGGACCTTTTCAATGCAAAAGGGCCACCAGGTGGCCAAGAAGGCCAACAGCATCCTGGCTTGTATCAGGAATAGTGAGTCTGGCAGGAGAAAGGAAGTGAACGTCCCCTGTACTCAACACTGGTGAGGCCGCACCTTGAATATTTTGTTCAGTTTTGGTCCCCTCAGTACAAGAAGGACATTGAGGTGCTGGAGTGTGTCCAGAGAAGGGTAACAAAGCTGGTAAAGGGTGTGGAGAGCAGGTCTTATGAGGAGAAGCTGAGGGAACTGGAGGTGTTTAGTCTGGAGAAGAGGAGGCTGAGGGGAGACCTTATCGCTCTCTACAAGTACCTGCAAGGAAGTTGCAGCAAGGTGGGTGTTGGTCTCCTCTCCCAAGTTACTAGTGATAGGATGCAAGGAAACGGCTTAAAGCTGCACCAGGGGAGGTTTAGATTGGATATTAGGAAAAATGTCTTTACTGAAAGAGTGGTCAGGCACTGGAACAGGCTGCCCAGAGAGGTGGTGGAGTCACCATCCCTGGAGGTGTTCAAAAAATGCATAGACGTGGCACTTCAGGGCATGGTTCAGGGGACATGGTAGTGTTGGGTTGACGGTTGGACTTGATGATCCTAGAGGTCTTTTCCAACCTAAATAATTCTATAATTCTATGATCCCTAAGAAGTGGGTATGGTCTGCATATTGGGTCTTCTGTCCTGTCAGAAGAGAGTCTCCTGTGACAATGACCCGTCTTTTTGTTTCTGTGGAGGCAGTTTTGATGCAGGGTATAGACCGAATTAACCTCGGCACACCTCCAAGTTAGATGAAGCATCGTCCTCGTTATTGTTTGGTTCCACTTGCAGAACCTCATACCTATTATGCAAGGGCAGTCATACAGTCTGTTCATGTTTCAATCTGTAATGCAAACACTGGCATTCATCATTGGTTAACTTCTTTGAAAAATGAAAAGCAGCAACGTTTTTCTGTATTTCTACAGGAATTTTCTTATCTCCCGTTAACTACATAACAGCTACTGGGTGCCAAAAGTCTTCATACTGAAGACCTTTGTTCTTGCCAGAAAGGTTTTAAAAAAGCCAGTTTCTGCCTACAGTTCCTTTATGATTTTTGACCTTCACATGTGCCAATCTTGATCCTTTTTGTTGTTTCCTACAATTCTGGTCCTATCCACCCCATCAGACTTCCGTTAATAGAGTGCAACACCCATGTGGGGAGTATACCCAAGTTCTCCCTCTGTAGCATCCCAACAGGATGTAAAAAGTAGGATACTGTGGGTACAGCTTACTCACTGCAGAGTGAGAACAGCTGTCAACATATGTTCATTCAGTTCACATGAACTGAAAGTTAGAAATAATCATAAAACCTGCAAGTGAATGTAGTTTTAGATTTTTTCTTCTTTAATTCCTTAGCTGAAAAATGTCATTAATGGTATTTTCCTGCTTAAAGTTATTTTTTTATGAATACATGAGGGCTATAAGACTTTTATTTAAGAAGAGATTGAGGGACTTGAACACGTATTATTTTAGATACTGTTTTAAGGACCTTAAATTATCAAAGACATTCATGTTAGGCTGGCACATATGACATCCACAGAAGATTTTTGTTCTTCTGTAATAACTGATGGAGATCAGTTCAAATTATGAACTGAAAAGACATAAAGAAAAAAATAAATTTATGTGCCATTTTGTTAATATTACTTATTTCCCCTTAAAATGATGCCAACAATTGCATGAATATTAATTACTGTAGTTTTATTTAAAGTATGTTGCTTTAAATGTTGCACACTGCTTAACATAAATAGTATAGATTGCTTATATAACTCTCTAACTTTCTATAATCTTATTCCCAAACTAAAACTGAAAATCTTTCTCTTTAGTGATCCCTTTGTAACTTGAATATGTTTTTAAATCAAATAGAAATAATAGGAGTGAAAAACTCAGACTCAGGCTAGTGATTTTTGTACTACTTTTCATTCAACTGTGTGTTTGTTAAAGCTTGTTCTTGACCTTTTCACAGGAGAAGTGTGCCAGTATCAAGGAACTTCTGAAGACTATCAGTTTTAATGACAAGCAATGGTCTCCTGTTATTCAGGACAATAGAAAGTTACTAGAACCAAAATTTCATCTTCTGTTCACATACTCAATCAGGAATTTGAATCATATTCTCCCTAGGAACAATAGTTACTGTGTAATCTGATTAACTACTGTTATTTTTTTAAGGTTTTCAGTTTAAGAATTTGGAAGAATACTCTGATCTTTATTTACAAATAATCCATGTACAAAACCACAGTAATGAGAGATGCAGTAAAAATCCATTTAGCTAATTCTTCCACAATTCTGACATTGTTAATAAAAAACATCAGTTGCTTACCTAAGATACCATCTAAGTAACAATAATAAAAAAAAGTTCAGCATTTGGTAACAGTGCTTTATTACCAGATCAGCATAATGATTCTCTCTAGCTATGAAAAAAAATATGAATCACTAGAATAAAGGAAATCCATCCATTACATAGAGATGAATAGAGTTAATCCTACCATACTAGTTCATTAAGTGCTATAAATACCCATCCCAATTCTGGATTGTCTGTGCATGGACTGCCTACTGACTGGAAAAAGACTGAGCTCACAACACTGTCTAAGTATGTAGAAACCCACCAGCTTTATATAAATGAGAAAATCAACACCAGTTCTTGAATCTGCTGAACTGTTTTTAACCAAATCTATTTATAGTGCTTACACCTTTGATTACAATTTCATTTTTTCTTATTTGCACATCCCCCTTTAATGAAATACATATATGCTCTGGGTGATACTGGTTCTAGGAAAACATAACATCTTTCTTCTGTTTATTCAGTATAACATTAAAAATGAAAAGAAAGGAAGCTTACTTAAGGTCTGTATACTTTAATGTAAGAGAAATTTAGTTTAGAATTGTTTGCTTTTGAAATGAAATGCTTATAAATGTCTATAAATGATAAATAATTTAACATCACTCATGTAAGTGAAGTTGTATGGGGAAAAAAAACAAGATTAAAAAGAGTTAAAAATTAGGAACCCTGAAAATATTTCTTGATGCAATATTAAAACAAAATAAGAAAAAGGTAGAATTAAAAATATTTGTCATGAAATGTACAGTTTTCAACTGTTACTGGCATTTTAGTAACTTAATTATTTAAGTTAACTGAAAATTTAAAACAAAAATGAGTTTTGGAAAAAATAACCTTCTCTATATTAAATGGGGAATTTGGACAATGTATGTTAATATATAAAGGAGGTAGTGTTATACAGTTTTCTGGAGTCAAATAGAAAATTTATTTTAAAAACTTGCCTGAATTTTTTAATACAGTGTACTTAAATACATAAATCATGTTACCTTTAAAGAACAGTTAAGATTTCATCCTTCTAAATGTTTCTCCTAAACTACTGTGTAGTACTTAATGAACAAAGCAAATATTAGTAGAGAAGTTAGCTAAGAAAAGAAAACATTTTATATTGCTCTTTGTTCATTGATCAAAATGGCAACACAGACAAGCTGAGGAAACTGGCAAACCTTGTGTGGAAGGTGAGAAGGAACTTTTGATCCTATTCTATAATTCTATAATCTCTTGCAAAGATGGCTCACAGAGGAGATAAAAGCTTACAGCCATGATTAAGCATAAGGAGCAAAGTAGTCAACAGGGACTTTTGCTGTCCTCTTTCTAAGATCGTAAAAGAAGAAAACACACACCATTGCCAAGTCTGGCAAGACCTCACTTTGGTCTGAATTATTCTTGATCATGTTGTAAGAAGGCCACTTAAGACAGATACATTGGGTTTTTTCCTGCTCTGTCTTTAGGGATCTGGAACCAACTCCTACATTCCTTTCATCCAAGTGGCCAACCTGTAACAGGTCTGATAGCGAAAGGAAATCTTTGAATATGCTGCAAAATGCTAAAAAATTATGCTGTGGCACAAAAGTTGAAGCAGAATTTAAATGCGTAAATTTGAACTTTTACCATTTGAAAATTATACTGAGCTTTTTGCTTTATTCAGAGCATTGCAACAATAAAACCTCTATAAAGAAAGTAATTGGATTTTTTTCCCCTTGAAAAATACCATAATTGTAAATAGGGTTCCTCTATACCTGAGACAAGTGAAGTCAGAAATGCGAGGATTCTGTATTTATGCTTTTGCACTAGGCTGTAATCACTCTGGCTATTTGCAAAGATTTACAATGGTAATTCAAGGTTTACAATAGAGTCAATACTTCAGGTTTTCAGTAGTTGTGATGGAAACAGTTACCTCTAGTTAACACATGCATAAGCAAGATTATGTGCAATCACATTTATATGCTGCCTGATTTATATGCATTTCTAACTAAAATAAAAATAAAATGTAATATATTCTTTCTGTATATTATAAAAGAAAGTGTGCCAGTTTAAATGAAAAATATTATCTGACAAAAATTCTAGAGAAAAAAATTATTGAATACAGTATGGATTTTGAATTAAGATGTTTTAATTCAGAAAAGAGTTTATAGCTGCTTTAATTCAACAGTGCTATAAATCCCTGGACTAGTTAAAACTGTGAAGGCAGAGCTATATAGGGTACCTGAATCTTGCTATTGTGAGTATTTAATAGAAAAAATGAGTCAACCACCACAAGTATTGGTTCCTGCTTCTTCTAACTCGTAATTTTTCTGCCCCAGCCTCATGCTGAGCTGGGGCAGAAAACAGCAGTTGCACTAATAGCAGTTGCACTAGTTACAACACATGAAACTAGGTGGAGATATTTTACTTGCCTCAGTACTTTGGAAACAAGTATCTACCTCTGTGTTTTATTCATGGGCTTCTAAAAGGAATGAAGGTATTATTGCCTTTTATTTCACTCATGGAAAGCTGAGTTAATCCAACTTTCTGAAGACTTACTGCTTTTAAAGAAAAAGTTAACATCAGATATATTTCTTCCACATTTTTCACATACCCAGAATTTTTGCAAGTATTATTACAGCCTGTACTAAGTCACTTACTTTGAACCTGAAAGGACTGAATTGTATGACATTCCTTTGTGTGTGTCACAAACCACTCAGACCTACAGCTCTATTTGTTCTGCTTCACAGGTGCAAAAATTTCATATCTAGCCAGTTTATGCTACTCCCTTTTCTAAAAGGTTCTATATGCCTATACATGCTAAGTAGAAAAACAAAATATCTTCTAGAATTAGGACCCACAAAACTAAAGACCAAAAAGATGTGGTCACTTACAATCAAGACTTTTATCTCAGTATACAACTGGCAAAATAAATGTGTAAATGATTACTGTGAGAGCAGTATTACCTTGTCTCAGGGGAAATGAGTCAGGAAAATCTGTGTGGTACTGTAACACTAAGATGATATTATTATTATTATTATTGAACAAAAAAGACTTCAAATGGGAAATATTCAAATTTATTCGGACAGGTGCACATTTGTTAAGTTAGGAAATCAAGATCACATTAATAGTTTATTTTTTGTCAAGCTACTTTTAGACCACCAATATAATATGGTAAGGAATGCACAAAAGCAGAACTTTGATGCATAACAAAAGTATGTGAAAGATGAGAAAAAGCTGCTAATATTATTTTAAGATGCCAAGCCTTCAATAAACATGACACAATGGATTTTAATGAAGGATTATGGCAAAATAAAATATATAGTACAATGCATCTAGGCAACATTATATCATAGCTTTTTACTATTAAGATATCTTCTCAGAAAGCAAGCTGTAATAAGTGGATATGTCAAAGCAGCAGAGGTTAAACTGAAATCCCAATACAAAAAAAAATCTTACAGACTTATGTAACAATGCTGCTTATAGAGCTCCACATCATGAGTCTTTGCTGTGTATTTGCTGACTTGCAGGAAGAACAGTGACAATAATATTAAACATATCTTTGGTAAGACAAAGTGTAACTGAGGATGGATGACACTAAGGTTTGGGAGCTGACATAAAGAGTACCATATTGTATACAATCCCTTACGTAAGGACAGAAAAAGTTCAAGCCATATGAACAGAAGTCATGGGGCTGTTACCTGTAATAACAGTTTAGTCTGATGTAAGGAGTCTCTGCATAATACCTATCAGCTCATGGAGAAGGATCATGCCAAGGAATGAGAACATGATATGATTATCTCAAAAAGGGGAAGATACTGTAATGTACATGCCCAGCCCAGGAATATTGTATGTATGAATTCTGCCCAATCCAGGAGTATTGAATATGTGAATCCTGCCCTGGATAACTGAAAACCTAGTAGTTACATGGAAGTTGCCATACTGAAAGCATTCATCTTTATCTATCTGTCTATATATTTACCTATCCACCTATCTCAAAATGCTAAAACTACATGTCTTAGTAGATAGCAATACAAAAAGAAAAGTTCATATGTTCTTATATATGACAGTTAAAAATCCAGGCAAAGTGACTTTGTTCTGTTACATGAAGCAGCCAGCAGAATTACAAGGAAAAAAAGAAGTCCTTATTTATTCTGAAAACACTGTGTAAGTACAAGAGTATCGGCTCTTTACAAACAAAACTCAAGTACTAGTATGATCTTGGTGATGTGAGTCACCCTTCCAGAAAACAGAACATCCCTGTCCGATGAATTCAGCACCTTGGACCACTCATACAGACCTAAGAAAGCTATGTATATTGTAAACTTCCTGGTTCTTCTTGTAAGAAATAGGACCATGTCTTTGAAATGTTATCTAGAATGTAATTGGTTAACTGTTTAAGGGAAATGTCTTAAGCAAAGAAATAAGAACTAAGAATAATAGGAATGAGAAATAAGAAATAAGAAGAATAGAATAAGAGAACTAAGGAAGCAGTTGGAAAAGAGTAACAGCGGCATATTATTTTTCTAGTCTTCAGGAAAAAAAAATCTTATGGGTTTGTTTTCTAACTTGTAGCCAGTTTCCAAAAAGTAAAGATTTATTGATTTATGAATTATAAATACAGAAGGAATAAGTTATGAACATACTTACATATTTAAATCCCGGTCCAATGGACTTCATTTAATTAATTCTAATTTGAATGAGAGCATATCTCTGTGAGGAAGGATGGATGCTTTGCTTCAAAATGTACAAGTGTTTAAGAATTCTCCAAAGGCTTGGTTAGCAGATGCATCAGTTATTTATACTTTTTTAAAGACTTACCTCTTTAAATTGTACCTAGTTTAACTCTTGAAGTAACCTAGTGTTTAAATAACCTTCTTATCAGCTTCCTGCACTGAGGTACATTTCCAGACTACAGCCTAGTTACTGCCTCCTATTTTACTACAACAACCAGAATTATTTTCTTGATATTTACCATGAAATTCCAATTAGTTTTCTAATTTACTGTCTTACAGTAAATTCACATCACCAATTACAGTAAACTTACATCACCAATATTGTTTAATATCATTAATTAGATACCAACAGTCTTTTCCTGATTTATCATGAAATTACCTCTTAATTGGGTAATATGAATACATCACCATCTACCTTTTATATAAGTCTATAGCTTTTACAGATAAATTTAGCTTTTTCATTACTGCATTATTGCAGACAACTCTATGTTACCACCCTAATTATAAACATAGTGTTTCATTTACAAGGCAGAATTATCTTTGTTATTAAAATATATATGTATCCTTGGATTGGATTCAGTGATTCCATTTAAAACTGAGACATTTACATGTAGAAATCTATATATGAGAAGTGGCTAAGTTCTTTTTAGAGTAGTACACATATAGTCAGTAGAACAGACGCAATGATCCCCCTGGCAAGCTGCAAGTCAATTGACTAAACAAAGGCATCTAGTGATGTTTCAAAATAAGGGTATTTGATATATCTGACAAAGGGCCAGTAAGACACCTGCACCCTTCAGGATTAGCTACTGGAGACCAAGTGTAATATTAGGACATTTCAAAGAACCTTAAGCATCCATGCTTGGAAATGGAACCCCATCCTTAGCATGTACTACAAGATAAACTGAGCTACTCTTCAGTCTCTATTTACTGTATTGAATAAGTATTCAATTCCCTTGTCCACAAGTAGACTGTAGCATTTAAAATGCCTTGTGGTATCCTGCCTGGCTACCAGCTGCCACTCCAGAGAAGTACAGGTCTCCTGTAAGTTCTGCTAGTTCTGCATAGATATACTGAATAAATTAGGGCAACTCAAATGGCCCTGGACATCTAGCTTTAAATAGATTAATGGAGCTATGGACTTCCACTGACTATCATTGAGTTTTAGACATCTATCTCACACACGATCACAGCATGAGGATCCAGCTCACGCTCTGATATGAGCTCCTTGTTTAGCTAAGTCAATCTCCTGATCTATCTACTTGTTTTCCTGGGTGTTGGGATAGACTTTTCTTGCACTTGAAGTATGCTGTCTTTAAAGACCTGACAGCTTTCCTGCTCTCCTTTGGCATTCAGAGCTGTCTCCCATGAGATCCCATCTACCAATTCCCTGAATAAACCAAAATCTGATGAAGTTCAGGGTGCTAAACCCTGCTGCTTGCTCTCATCACTCCCTTCAGGACGTTGAACTCCATTATTTCAAGTCACATGCAGATGTCTATAATAATATGTCTTAATATGCAGCTGATATGCACACATAGTGTCCTAAACTATCTCTGAGTCTTTTTCTTTCTTTTCTCCTTCTTCCTAAAGTCCTAGTCTTAGTTTATTTTAATTGCTATCCCCCTTCCAAACCGATTATTTTTATATATTAAATATCTATCTGTTTAAACATAATATTCACAAACAATTATCAAATATAGGATAATCTTACAATTTGGAACTATTGTTGAAGATAGGCTACTGTATCACGTCAGATATTCAAATTAAACATATAAGGACAGTAGAGTAACTTTTAAAAATATAAGAATACATATATCTAATCTAAATATTCAATCCACAAATCCTCCTTTTTTGTTTCCAACAGTCCCCAGACATGCTGTTCAGTTCAAAAAGCATAATATATGTAAGATGAGATTGTTTAAAAGAACGGAACTTCCAATTTGTTTCTGTTTCATCTGTTGTGATACTTTTTACATATACTAATTACACATTGGAAAAGATAAAGAAAAAAACCCTCTTTTCCACACATATGTTGGCAACATTTAAATGGCTAGAATTGATACTTCTATACAAAGTTTCTCTTTTGTCATAAGCATATTCAACAAGGGTAAAAGGGTCAGGTTAAATAAGAAGACACTGTTTTTCCCTTCCTGTTCAAGGGGCTCTAAGCCTCTTTATGTTTCTCTATATCCTTTGGCATCTGCTGTAGTTAGAAACACTGTCTCTTAAGAATATGTAGTGTTAAGCTTTTGTAAGCTAGATATAATAATAAGAAACACCTTCAAATGTAAACATTTATCTAAGGATTTTTGGAAATCTTATGAAAATGACAGTGCCATTCCCTAGATCACCTGAAAAACCTTATGATCAACAGCATATCTTTTTCCTTCTGAAGAGGAATAAATCATTCCAAGTTGATTGTGAAATAGTTGGTAATTTCCCTATTGTAACTGCAGCACAACTTTGGGGCAAAAATGTCAGAGGGTTTTATATACATATATAGATACATATGTGCATACATCCATATTTATAAATATACATCTGTGTATATATATATACAAATATATCTCTTTCTAGACATATATAGACATGTAGAGATATATAGGTTTGATTTTTTTTGTTGCTTGGGTTTTGGAGTTTGGGGTTTTTTTTGTTGGTTGGTTGTTTTTCTCAAATAGAATGAAGTTGTGTACATAATGATCCAGAGCTGCCTTTAGTGACTTTAATCAGTTTGTCAATCTTATTGGGTGATACACTGGGGAAAAAGGTGTCTTAAGAATTTTTAACTGAAATGCAAAAGACATGGTTATGCTAAGACAGTCATAGTTAGAACGATGTCACTGTTAAAAGGAAGGTTGATAATTAAGGCTTGGTCTTCACTTTCTGATGACCCAGTTTACTTATGGATACCAATCAGAATAGGCAACAAAGAAGAGAGAGGCAACACTCCAGTGTTAATGATGCCATAATCTGGAAATATGGCATAGAAAATTTATGCTATTTTTATTTCGCTTGTAAGTGCATTTGATCAAGCATGAAATATATGGTTATCAGATACCTAATAGTCACCAGAGACTTGAGAACTTAAATTACTTAGGTCTAATGAAGATACATCACATTCTAGACATGGACACATACTGAAGAGAAATTGACACTGATGTTGTTGCCAGGCAACTCATCTCCCTGTGTAAAACAAGCATTTCCTATGACTTTCCTGTATATATATCCAGAAGAAGGTGGGGCTAGGGTGGGCAGACACTAGTATTCTTTTTCACTGAATTAATACTGCATAGTAATGTATCAGAAAAAAAATCTGTATTCACTAATATAACGTTATTATGTTCTTAAACATAAGATACTCACTCCTTGTTTATGGATCTTACATATAAAACAAGGTAAGAAAGCACACTCAATTCTGGTGGGTTTTAAAAATTTAAATTGTACATTTTCATTGAATAATGATGCGTTCTTTAGGGATTTATATTGGTAGCTGGGCAATTTTCTTGATGCAGTGCCAATCATTATCTGTAAGTGGATGAAATCACATTTTGTCTCTTTCAGTTCAAACACTAAGAATAAAGGATTCAGCTCTATCTCCATTTATTCTGTATGCCACCAATTCATAACAGATTTTTGTTTTGTTTTCATGCTCTTTCTCTTATTATAGAATAGGCTTGTGACTGTTCCTTTTGCATAGGGTTTTCCTAAGTGCTATACAAATACCACATAAGCATCATAATTAAGATTTATTTCAAACAAAGCAAAATTGAATTACCATTAAGAGAAGTGTATAGAGCTTAATGATATCCTAGTAAAGCTCAGAAACCCATCCTGTAACAATCGTTTCTCTAAGAACCTCTCTCTTATGTTTTCTACATCATCCCTGATTAATACACACTCCAAGAAGCATGAAGAGTGTTTACCATAAAAGCAGAAGTAATTTTGTATTTCATCCCACAGTTTGATTCTCTGTTTTATAAACTACTTTAATGTAGTTTGTTCCTGCTTTCTCACATAGTTATTTGGCGAGAAGAGTAAAGCTATAGAAAGGCATCAGCACACTTACTATATAGTGTAACAAATACAGTGAATTTAAAATTTGTTTAGCAGTATACTTGATACAGAAATGCAAGCTCTTTCATACTGGTCTTGCCTGTCTTCTAGATGACAATCATAATAAATTTTCACCATGCTTAAGATGCCAGGGGATTGTTTCTCAATTTTACACAGCCCAGACAGTCTTTCAGTCTTCCTCACAGCTAATGCTGACATAGATAATTGGGAAAATTCTAATTTAGTAGCCTCCAGATCAGGCAATGATATCACTTGCAGTTACATTTTCAAGAACCTTAAAACCAAAATTGAGATCATGTATTCAAAGTATTATTCTTTGATTCATTGTTGCATTCCTTGCTTGACAACCTTTGGGCTATTGAACAACTAATAATATTATCACCACTTTAAAAAGAAAACACTACACAACTGTTCGTTCAGTGTTGCATCCAATATTGGTTAGGAGAATATGTAGAACTTCCTGTAACTTAAGTCCCAGGGTTATACATTGTGATATGGCTCTCTAAACAAGCTGCAGATAAGTTTTTTCCATTTCAAATATGAAAGATAAAGGATTCACTAAGTTTTTCTCTTACTTTTTTTTTTTTTTTCTTTTTACATCTGGCTTGAAACTATGCTTAGGAGTATAACAATAACTTCCTTTTCTATATTTTACTCTAATGTGATACTGAACAATGCCCTTAATAACATGCTTTAACTTTTGGTCAGCACTGTAGTGGTCAGGCAGTTGGACCAGATGGTCATTGTAGGTCCCTTCCAACTGGAACTATTCTATTCTATTCTATTCTATTCTATTCTATTCTATTCTATTCTATTCTATTCTATTTAAAAGAGATGCATAATGCATTGGAACTCCATGGAAAGTTGTTTATCTACCAAAGCCTTTGATTCAGCATCATAACTAAAGGAGAAGACTGGGAAAACATGGCACATAGTATTAACTCTAAGTAGCAAGCTATATGTACTTCTTTCCTTCCTCTACTACTATTAAATGGAATTCTTCCTGCCCTACTTAGGAGTTGCCCAGGGCTCAAAATGGAAATGCTATAATCTTTAGTTGACCAATTCCATCTGCCTTTTTATAAAAGATGCTTTGGAGACCAAACTCAGAATGCCTATGTCAGGTATACATTACCTAAAAAAAAATAAGATTCAGGTGGACAGTCTTTTTCTTAGTAAATGTGTTTCAGAGAACTAAGACAAATGAGGTGGTGTTAGTTACCCCTTACCAGTGAATGCAGGAAATTTATTCCATTTTGCTTTGGTGGGACAGGGTCTTTTTTGCAGTCACATGAGTTCTTTTGTTTGACTCAGTAACATACATTGTAGAGAAGTACATTTTAACAGGTTCTCTGTCGCTTTTTATTAAGGACAATGTAAGGAATATTTAGTGCTTTTCCAGTATCTCAGTTTCACACCTGAGAATATATCTCATTGTAGCAAAAAATGCGAGGTGGGCAAGGCTGAAGAGCAAAGAAGAGGATCAAGTACCTGTAGCAAGTGAAGAGCATCTTCTAACTGGAAACAAAAGTCCTGTCTCCCTGGAATTAATATGAATTTTGTATTGAGTAGCCACTGGATAAAATGCAAACAAAACATTCTACAAGGAACACATTTTGCTCAGACATACTTAGTGATAGGATGAACATTTGAAATTCTGCTCTTAGATGCACAAACACAGCACTCACTGAATTCAAGGATCTGAGAGATTACCCAAAATTAATGAAATTCTGCCTTATGGAATAGTTACAGTAACAATGGAGTTGTTTTGAGGGATGAACTTTTTATTGATACTCATTTAAGCTAAAAGCAGACAAAATAAAAAAGAAGTAAATGACTGATTCTATTCAGGATTCCAACAGAATAAGGTGCATATTTTATGGAAGTTCAAGGATCCAGTTTAAAACTGTTTTTCTTCAGAACCTGCCTTCTTTTGGTTACCTTATCAGTAAAACAGGAATTAGTAGACATACTTAGAAGTGAAGTCATTAGAGAGTAATTTAAATAAAGTTTTCATGCCTATTTAAATATTTCAATACAGTTCTGATATTAGAGACAGGGTATAGCATATGTTAATGAGAAATATTCACATATACTTATGCTTTCAGTATGAACATGAACTGTAGCACATCATGTCACTGGTATTTAAGCACTGACAGTGGCACGGAACAAAGACTGCAGAATACCTGATTCTTCTGTAGCTGTTTTGTGTTTTTAGACTGATTTCAGTTTTAATTTCAGACAAAAAGTTTAATTTTTCTGTAATAAGAAATAGCAACAGGAATTATACAAAAGTAAGGTATTTTTAACATTTATATTGCTGAGGCAAGTAGGTGACACAGATAGGTTGAGCAATACAACAATACTGTAGAGAAAAGATTATGTGAAAGAACTGCTTCATTTCAGTTTTTAGGTACAGTAATAGTCCTCTGGAGACTACAACCTTAAGAGCAACAAGAGATTTGACACATATAAATTCATAACAATGCAGATAGATAGACAAAAAGGCAACTTTAAGAAAATATTTCCCATATAAAATATTTTCTCAAAGACTGTGTTTAAGTTGTTGTATAGGTACTGGTAGTGGAGCAATGTAATTAATATTTTGTGTATTTATTTTTTCATGTATTTTTCTTCCTTCTTCCACCTAAAGTATAATTTTCTGAAGTTATATTATTATAGTAACTACAAATATTCCAAAATACAAAATCTATCATCAGTATCTTAATTTCATAACCATTGCACTATTAATTTACTTCTTTAATTTTTTTGATCAAAATATGAAAGGAATAAATGTGTGTTCAAGTTATTTATTGACTAATATCTCAAATTCTTTCTTAATAATAGTTATAATTATTGTCCTTATGTGATATTATTTTGAATTATACTTTTTGTTAATTTTCTGATTCTCTGTAATTGGTTTGACTGTTATTCTTAATATTCTGTTTACTATGTAACAATTTCATTTCTACAGCTGTGTAAGTGAAGGAAACTGAAGACATTTGGAGTGATAATACGAATATTTAGAAACACAACATAAACTGACACCAGACTGATGAAGGATGTGGATCACATCCAGAGATTATATGACAGGTGGCTGGACAGGATTCATTACAGAATTAAGAAAACTAGAATTAGGTATATATGTGTGAACTTGGTGTCAAATCTTCTACTATAGTCATTTAAGAGCCAGAAAATGCAGTCAGCAGAAGCAGGATAATTTGCCTGTCCTGGTTTCAGCTGGGCTAGGGTTAATTTTCTTCCTAGTAGTTGGTGTAGTGCTGTGTTTTGGATTTATGAGAATAATATTGATAACACAGTGTTGTATTAGTTGTTGTTAAGTAATGCTTATACTAAGTCAACGACTTTTCAGCTTCCCATGCTCCTCCAGGTACACAAGAAGCTGGGAGGGGGCACAGCCAGGACAGCTGACCCAAACTGGCCAAAGGGATGTTCCATACCATATGGCATCATGCTCAGTATATAAACTGGGGGGAGTTGGCTGCGGGGCAGCAATTGTTGCTTGGGGACTAGCTGGGCATTGATCAGCAGGTGGTGAGTATTTGCATTGTGCATAACTTGTTTTGTACGTTCATTTTATTTTTTTTTTTCTCTTCCTTTGCTATCCTATTAAACTTTCTTTATCTCATCCCATGTGTTTTACTTTTTTTTTTTTTCCAATTCTTTCCCCCATCCCACTGTGGGGAGAGGCAGGGAGCGGGTGTGAGCGGCTGTGTGGTGCTTAGTTGCCGACTGGGGTTAAACCACAACAGTCCTTTTTGGCGCCCAACATGGGGTACAAAGAGTTGAGATAATGACAGATCTGAGCAAAGCATATTAAAACAAATCTGGTATAAGCATTCATTATATTAGTTTAGTAGTTGGTGGTTACAATGTTCATTTATTTGCTCTCAAAGTTGTATTTGTTCTCAGAGTTGTGTTATGTAACACCTTACTTGATATATATATACGGTTTATCAATATTTATGTGCTGTTTATCACCTCTGGGAGGTGTATTAAGGTTATTTTTTGCTGTATTGTGTAACACTGGCTTATGGTATGATAATGTCATTGGCTGTGAGATCAGTCTGGTATTTGTACTTACGATTGTTGTCACCTCTGTACTTCGGGAGACATTTATTGAAAATTGTTAATAATTATACTTTTACTTTTTCACCTAAGAGAGCCAGCCTATGGGGGAGACACTTTCTTCCATCTTCCCTTTCTCCTCCAGGCTAATTACAATAGCTCCTGAGAATTTTTAGTATCCCTGGGATGTTCAAACAAGCATGTTCCTATTGCTATATCTCCTGAATGTATGTCAGGGCTTGCCTAGGGTTAAAAAATTATTTAAGAATACTGTGGCTACTCCAACCCCCACGACAGGCACTGCATCTACTCCAACCTCCACAACAGGCACTGCATCTACTCCAACCCCTGCAACAGGCACTGTGGTTACTCCAGCCCCCGCAACAGGCACTGCAGCTACTCAAACCGCAGTGACAAGCACTGCAGCTGAACCAGAGAACCAAACTATGCAAGTATCAGTCACCCCCATACACAAGAAGAAATCTTGGAAGCAAAAGTCAGCTCATTTAGTAAGGGATGAAGAAGCTTCTCCTAAGAGGGAGCAGGAGGAAAAAGCATACTGCCTCGCCAGTGAGAAGGCAGAATACTCTAAAGCAGGGTCATCAGAAGAACAGGAGGAGGAAGAATTCCCCACTTCCCCCTGAGAAAGAACTTGGCAGGAGGGTTCCTCCTTTTACTGGGAGGGAGAGGAAGAATTTATAAACAGGACTGTAACCACCTAATCTCTATCCCTGCGAGATATGCAAAAGGATTTCAGACATTGTCCAGGAGAGCACATTGTCACCTGGCTGCTCCAGTGTTGGGATAATGGAGCCAGTATCCTGGAATTAGGGGATAAGGAAGCCAAGCAGCTGCAATCCCTTTCTAGGGACGGGGACATTGACAAAGCCATTAGAAAATGGGCACAAGCCCTCAGCCTCTGAAGACAACTCCTGTCAGGCATGAAGGAAAAGTATCCCTTCAAGGAAGATGTTACATGTCACCCAGGTAAGTGGACCACCATGGAGAGAGGTATCCGGTACCTGAGGGAATTAGCCATGCTGGAGGTGATTTATGATGACCTGGACAACAAACAGTTATCCAAAGGTCCAGATGAAGCCAAGTGCACGCAACATGTGGTGGAAGTTTGTATGGAGCACACCATTGTCATATGCCAACTCATTGGCAGTAATGACCTGGAAAGACGGAGAGGAACAAATGATAGATGAATTGGCTGGTCAGCTCTGGCAATATGAAGAAAGTGTCTCTTTCTCCCTATGGGCCTGTGTCTTGGCTGTGGAGAAACTGCTGGACATGTTAGCCAAGAAACTGTCCTGGGAGTTCCAGTGATTCAGCTCCCCACCTGTATGAACAAGTATTTCAGCTATTAGGAGTAATTGTTCCTCTGCTCAAGAGAGACGATACAGTGGGTATACACCACTGGCCACCCTGCGGTTACCTGCACGACCATGGAGAGGACATGAGGAAGTGGGATGGAAAATCTACCTCGACCCTAGAGGCACGGGTACGTGAGTTGCAAGGAAAAACAATTACAAAAGAGGGTCCTTCCAGGAAAATTGCTACTCTAGTTTCCAGTGGGCAGCTCACCAGACAGATTAGAAGGGCTGATTTTACTTTCAGTCTTAATAAAGGGACTTTTGATTCACATTTACAAGAAGTGAGTAGCGAATACTACGATCAAGAATAGAGGGGCCCTGCCTCCAGCCAGGTGGAAGAAAGGGATAACTGGGCTTCCTGGTCTGTGTGGATTAGATGGTCTGGCATGTCAGCTGCACAGGAGTATAAGGCTCTAGTGGTCACCGGTGCACAGTGCACCCTAATACCGTCAAGCTATATAGGGGCAGAACCCATCTGTATTGCTGGAGCGACAGGGGGATCACAAGAGCTAACTGCATTGGAGGCAGAAGTGAGCCTAACCGGGAATGAGTGGCAAAAGCACCCCATTGTGACTGGCCCAGAGGCTCCGTGCATCCTTGGTATAGACTACCTCAGGAGAGGGTATTTCAGGGACCCAAAAGGGTACAGGTGGGCATTTGGCATAGCTGCCTTGGAGACAGAGGGAATTAGATAGCTGTCTACCTTGCCCAGTCTCTCAAAGGAACCTTCTGTTGTGGGGTTGCTGAAGGTCAAAGAACAACAGATGCCAATTGCCACCACAACAGTGCACCAGTGGCAATATCGCACCAACCGAGACTCCCTGATTCCCATATGGCCAGTGCAGAAGGCTAATGGAGGGTGGAGACTAACGGTAGATTATCGTGGCCTGAACGAAGTCACTCCGCCACTGAGTGCTGCCGTGCCGGACATGCTAGAACTTCAGTACAAACTGGAGTCAAAGGCAGCCAAGTGGTAGGCCACAACTGATATCGCTAATGCATTTTTCACAATACCTTTGGCATCAGAGTGCAGGCCACAGTTTGCTTTCACTTGGAGGGGCATCCAGTACACCTGGAATCGACTGCCCTAGGGGTGGAAACAGAGCCTTACTATTGGCCATTGACTGATCCATACTGCACTGGAACAGGGTGGAGCTCCGGAACACTTTCAGCACATTGATGACGTCATCGTGTGGAGCAACACAGCAGAAGATATTTTTGAGAAAGGTAAGAAAATAGTCCAAATCCTTCTGAAGGCTGGTTTTGCCATAAAACAAAGTAATGTCAAGGGACCCGCACAGGAGATCCAGTTTTTGGGAATAAAATGGCAAGATGGATGCCGTCAAATTCCAATGGATGTGATCAACAAAATAACAGCCATGTCTCCACCAACTAGCAAAAAGGAAATACAAGCTTTTTTAGGCGTTGTGGGTTTTTGGAGAATGCATATTCCAAATTACAGTCTGGTCATGAACCCTCTTCATCAAGTGACCTGGAAGAAGAATGATTTCAAATGGGGCCCTGAGCAATGACAAGCCTTTGAACACATAAAGCAGGAGATAGTTCATGCAGTAGCCCTTGGGCCAGTCCAGGCAGGACAAGATGTACAAAATGTGCTCTACACTGCAGCCGGGGAGAATGGCCCTACGTGTAGCTTCTGGCAGAAAGCACCAGGGGAGACCCAAGGTCAGCCCCTAGGGTTTTGATGTCGGGGATACAGAGGATCCAAAATGCACTATACTCCAACTGAAAAAAGAGATATTGGCAGCATATGAAGGAGTTCAAGCTGCTTCAGAAGTGGTTGGCACCGAAGCACAGCTCCTCCTGGCACCCCGACTGCCGGTGCTGGGCTGGATGTTCAAAGGGAGGGTCCCCTCTAC
Organism: Morus bassanus; assembly: GCA_031468815.1. NCBI lineage: Eukaryota > Metazoa > Chordata > Aves > Suliformes > Sulidae > Morus > Morus bassanus. Next base: position 37,431,137 of record CM062571.1, on the reverse strand, counting down.
ACATCATGCAGCTGATGTTACGTGGAGTAATTGGGTCACACTAATCATACTAAAGGGCTCAAATAGGAAACCCCAGTTGCCCAGGAATTTTGGAAGTGATCATGGACTGACCAGAAGGCAAAGATTTTGGAATATCACCAGAAGAGGAGGTGACACGTGCTGAAGAGGTACTTGGTTGCCAACTGGGGTTAAACCATGACAGCATGGAATGTTGTTTTCTAAACAGAAATATCAAGTACCACTTGTAGCACTGTATGGTTTCTCACTCACACAAGGTGGCAGATGTGACATGGAACCTATGGGAGAACCTGTGAGTTGCTGGAATGGCAGCCAGAGACTGCATGACATGTTTTCGGTTGACTAAATCTATGTTTAGATACCTGAGCTATGACTTAGGCATTGGAACTCTCTGGGTTCCGCTGGTAATGTTAGCTCTCAAGGAAGCTTATATGTTGATATGTAGTTGTACATACCTAAATTTAAGTGTGAGTCTAAATTGAATCCTACATTGCAGTCACATTCCACACATAAATTCCAAATTATTTTCTTAATGTAAATGTGAAATGTCATCCAGTTTAAACTAATAAAAATAGTATATCTCTACAATACCTAATGGGTATAAATATAACAATTTTCTTTACACAAGAGGTTTGCCATCATAAATATAGCAAACAAACTCTCAATGAAAAGACTATCAACAGGAAAATATTACCAAACATACTGTCTATACAAATGAAATAAATATATGGTTAAAATACTGTAGGATAACAATTATAATGATTAATTAATTTGTTGCAGAATCCTATGGATAAACAAAACCAGTTCAATCCTAGAGGGCAAATGAATTCTGTCCAATTCTGCACAGAAAAAAATCCAGTAACAATACATTATTTAGAATAAAGGTACACAAAATCGTTCCTTATTCATAACTTTATTCCATCTATTATCTCAGATGATAAGGGGAATAGATTACCTGACAGACCATCTTTCTTTTACTACTAGAAAGGGAGAATTTAATTAATATGAAAATATTTCCTGTGTTTATATTTCTTTCCAAGTCGATATTTTATTCCCTAGGATTTTCCTTCCTTAAGAAACTAAGTTTAACATGCACTTCTCATTACTAAAGCAAAATTCATGGTATGAAAAGAAAAAAGAACAAAGAAACTTTCACATTTTTGTGTTGATGAAAGCTGATAGATCATTGACTAAATAGACTAATTAGAATCCTATATATATGTGCATAAGTATGCATATATGTGAATACACATACATTTTTGGTTTTTTTATTGATTCTGATTATCTACAAGGATGTCTTTTAATTTTTTTATTGAGCTTTTTGAAATAAATAAAGATATACTGTGCATTAGACTGTAGTCATATGTTTTCTTCCAGTCTTTTCAGATATTTCCTAGGAAATCACTGTATTAGTTATAAATACAAAATTCAATTAGTCTCATTTGTAGATCAAACAATATCTAGTGCATTAGAAAATACAACAATTTTAGCTCTGGATTTATTTCATAAGATATGTTTTAAAAAACCCAACACACACACGTGTAGAATGTACTGAAAACAAGAACAGAGGTAAAGAAATTAAAAGCAAAAATTTACACTGTGAATTGGTGTCTTTGCTGTTGTTATTGTCAATGCAGAGAAAATTTGTGTTTCAAGAAATTGTTCAACCAATAGTTACAACAACGTACAAGACCAAAGTATTTCACTCAGTAACAGAAGCAACTTTCTTGCAAAACTTCTAGAAGCCCAATTCTATTGCCACTAGCATTACAGTAGTGTTGGCAATCAGAAATTCAAGGTTACTTCCCAGGTAATAAGTACAGTACTAAAAAAAACACCCCAATATCAGCTGTGTTCTCTTGTTCTTATTGCCAAATTACTGTTTCTTTTGCCATTCTAATTTGTTTCCATACAATGGGTAATTTAGCTAGAAACAAACTCCTAATACAACTTTTTGTCCTCATCTGAAAGCATTAAGTTTCAGTTATATCAATCCATCTTGTACATTGACACATGTTTCTGTGTATGGCTTTCAGGTACACTAACAAGTAAATCACAGGTGGTCATAAAATGCCTGAGGATTCAAATGTATTGTTTTAATTGTTAATGAAAATTTATCTCATTTATGAATTTAATTCTCTTAAAGGCAGTTTAACTTGGGTGATAAGACATGCAGTATTCAAAATCCAAACATTTCATATGAATATTCATAGTCCGTATGAAGTCCATACGAAGTTACACTACATCTATTTCTATATACCTTGTATTAAATTGAAACAGTATTCAAATGTGGTGACATTGTGCAGATTCATTTAAAAATATTTTTTAAAAGCCTAGGGGGAAAAACATCTCATCTCTTCTTCTTTCTTATTTTGTAGATTTGCCCAGAAAAAAAATAATAATCTACCACACAGATTACTTTTCTCATACTGTACATCTTTTCCCCTTTAATTCACTGAGTAATAGGTGTTTCCATTCTGAGTTTTGACATTGTATGGAAAGATTAGCGGAGGTGTTGACTTTCACACAAATCATATATATTAAGCTTTTGCTAAAAGGATCCACTGTAAAATGTCTACTGCAAAATCTTCATCCAGAACTCTGTTTACAGTTTTGGAGAAGGAAGGTACTCTATAAACTAACTTAAAGAAAAACTTATCACCTATCCACCTACATTTCCAATCATTTTCCAGACTGTTCTTTTCAATTTTGTGGCAACCTCCAAAAAGATTATTTCTGTGAACCATTCATACTGTAAAAGACAGACAGTATGTAGAGATTTCACACTTCATTTGGAAATTGATGGACCTGTGGCATAAAAAGCTGATTTAAAATATCAGTTCTTTATCAGAGATTGTCAAGAAAGTAGTAGTGTCTTGCTGATGTCATAAAGAAGCTTAGACAACTATGCGTATAAATAGTTTTATCATAGTTTTTATTAAAACACTTTTTGAAACAGCTGTAAGATCTTAACAGATGTTTAGCCACTGAAACTTGTAACATTACTGGCAATTCCTACAGGAAATTTAAGTATGTTTTTCTTATTGAAAGCTGAAATGAAGTTTATTTTATACCCTTTTCTCTTTCCCCTTTTGTACCCTCCACCCCACACCTTATCCTTCCGCCCCATGCTATTAATCCACACTCTGTTTCTCCATGTCTCCAAAGAACTATCCCTGGTAGGAAAACTCAAAGTGAAAAAATCTCTTGGACTGTACTCTAAGAAGGATCACTGTTTCTGATGCAGTAAGAGATGCCTCCTAAAAATGACTCTATAATGCCCCAAAACAGTCTAAGTGGAGCTACAAAAAAATAAAGAGCTTTGGAACACAGTTCTGCAATTGCAATTGCAATTGCAATTGTCTAATTGTTCACAAAATTGTAATTTTAGATACAAAGACATGAACCAATTAGGACATAAAAGCAAATAAGCCCTTCCATGAATTTTACCAAAAAGGGAATTGAGATCAACAAGGAGGAACATACTAGCTATTCAGTTACAACCAAATATATGTAGATGCCAATGGCAGTATCAATAGTGCACCATTAAATATCACCTAAATCATCCAACTAGATTTGAAGGAGAGTATTCTTACACCTGATGGTTTTGAGGCTGGAGAGAAAGCACTGGTATGACTGTACATATCCTCAGTTCAGTTATTTGAAACTACCTTACTTTTATTAGGTTTTGTTTGCTTGTTTGTTTGTTTTAATTGGAAGAGAAGTTTTAATACCAGACTATTTACAAGAGTTTTATTTGAGAATATGCAGTCATCCTTCTTTACAGGACACTAGAAAATGCTTGGTTTGCTGTTTCCTAATGGGGTCTACATATCCTTGATATTATATGAACCACCTAGTGGAAGGATTCAAAGATATCTCTGTTGTGGTTTAGCCCCGTTCAGCAACTAAGCACCACACAGCCGCTCGCTCACTCCCCCACCCTTGTGGGATGGGGGAGAGAATCGGAAGGGCCAAAGTAAGAAAACTCGTGGGTTGAGATAAGAACAGTTTAATAATTAGAATAAAACAGCAATAATACTAATATAATGAAAAGGAAAATAATGAGCGAGAGAGAGATGAAACACTGGAAGAAGAGGGAAAAAAACCTAAACAACAAGTGCCGCAACCGCTCACCACCCGCCAACCGACGCTGCCGGTCCCCAAGCCGCGATTGCTGCCTCCCCCGGCCAATTCCCTCCAGTTAATATACTGGGCATGATGTCACATGATATGGAATACCCTTTGGCCAATTCGAATCAGCTCTCCTGGTTGTATCCTCTCCCCTCCCGGCTTCTTGTGCACCTGGCAGAGCATGGGAAGCTAGAAAGTCCTTGACTAGTGTAAACACTACCCGGCAACAACTAAAACACCAGGGTGTTATCAACATTATTTACATACCAAGTCTAAAACACAGCACTATACTAGCTACAGTGAAGAAAATCAACTATCTCAGCTAAAACCGTGACAGTCACTTAAAGCACAAGTCCCAATCTTCAACAATCACTAGAGAATAAAAAAACTGTAGGACCTTCAGCTGGATTCTCTGTGGGAAAATCTATATTGCCAAAGAGGGTGCTGGAACTTGATGCTCATAGACTAAGGTCTAGAGAAAGCTAAATGTCCTTTTAATTTATTCAGTGTTTCCCCTGCCTGTATTAATATAATTATTTTTCCCCTCATCATGGGTTGTGTGAGAGAGATCCTTCACTGATACACACTGTACAGATATACTCTACAATTTATATCTGGATATTTTAAAATAATGTATTTGCCATCTGCTGTTGAATCCCACTGTGTCATTGTCTGTATTTTCCTTTAAACGGCTGCCAAAATTAAGATTTCCTACTTTGATGAGGGTGTTGAAATCTGTGTTGTCAGACAGATTGCCAATGAGCAGGCTTAGACACATTGGAACATTTCCACCTGCCCAGTAATCACAGATCCTTGAGCACAGAAAAAACAGCAGTTTTCTTTGCCTCCATCATGCCTCCACTGAATATATGATGTCTTCCTGATGCAATTGGCTGGGCTTGGAATGCTTTCTGCTGATGATACTCTAACATTTTTCACTGCAGTGTCATTTGTTACCACCCTGGTTAAAGAATAATGAGAATGAATTTTGCCTGTCACTGAGAAATCCTATATAAACAATTAACGAACTAGCTGGTAATTAATACTGAAACTAGTCAGCCACAGGAGATATTGCAGAGTCAAAAATAATCTGAAACATACAGTTTAACAATTGGATACAGTAATTACAATATTTCAGATGCTCACACAGAATATGTTCCAGCTTTATTAAACCTTAAACTTTTAATGTTCCATGTTTTTAATGCTTGAATTTAAAGTAGTTTCATAGCAGAACATTATGCAAATACTGTTGTGTGATATACATTACAACCTTGTGCCTGTCTAAAGATGACATTGCCACATCTTTCAAAAGAGAATTCATCATACTGACACGTAATAAGACATTAACAATTCAGAAACTACTCTATGGCTCACTAGTGTAATGCATGCTCGAGCTGCAAAGGCGTATTCTTTGCTGTGATGCTAATGAGAAATAGAAAAAAGTTGTGCCATCAGTAACTCCCTGAATTGGTCTCAGAAAAAAAGGTCTTATATATATTGTCAAAAATATCACATAAACAATGCTGTAAAATTCAGCTTGTCTTATAAATCATAATTTTTCTGCTGCATGCTATGTGTTCATATATAACATTTCAAATTTCATTTCTTTTCACTAGTTGTCTCTGATCTTTGATTTACTCATTTTTTAACCTGTATGTATTCAGTTATGTCATATTTTATAAATACAGTACACCAAAACAAGTTAAAGCAAAATAACATTCTGTAATTGCACTAGAAGAAGCAAAATTTTAGGTGTCTTTTAATTAAATTTTTATGGATTTGCCTAGAGTGATACCAGTTTAGATCACATACAGACCTATAGAAAATGTTGAAATCACATGATAATGGCCATATAAAACTTTTTTCATTAAGTAAAATACACCTTAAAACCAAAATATTAAATTAGAACCAATAAACAACTGAGCAACTTTAGCCGTATTTTATAACCAACTTCTTAAATGAGAACAATGAAGAGTACAGGAAATCTACTTCAGTGGGTTAGCCTTTCTCTGAGAATCCTAGAGGACAACTCTGATTTTCTGTTCTTTATCCTACAGAGCTCCTGCTTTGTTTCCACAAAATATTGATTACTATGTACAAGAATTGCTAAATGTTCCATATTACACTGTCATCAGTATGATACACTCAAGACAATATAATTCAATATATAAGTACCTCCTCAGTTTTTCAGGATCTATGCTGTTCTTTTCAACCACTTCTATATATGACCAGTTCCTAGCTGTGCCTTAAGCTTCTGCAATTAACATTCCTCTGCGTGTGCCTGTAACAATTCATTCCAAATGGCTGTTACTTCTCAAACAGAAAGGAAGAGGAGATAGTCTACAGGGGAAAGATTTTCAGAGTAATAGATTGAAGACCATCTATATAGTCAAAATGTATGACAAACTTTGTAAAGAAGGGTTAGTGGGCTATATGCATATGCAATAATTTTCACAAATAGATAAACACTATAAATATCAGTTTCCGTGGAATAAAGCTATTTTTAATGATGAAAGAAAAAAACATTCTGACAAATGTTTGCATACAAAAAGTGACAAATAGTATGAAAGCAAAAGGTAATTTTGAGAAAGAGTAAACGCAACTCTTAAAACTGTTTTAATAATGAAGACCCTCCACTCCAGCAATAGCAACAGCCAGTATACATGGGATAAAGACATTGCAGAGTTGTGGGACTGATATTCTAGAGCAAATGGGTTCTAACAAAATTTGTTAGGCAACCTTCTTTTAAATTGCCACAGATGTTTCAAAAAATTACCATTTCTATTTCCATAGTTGTTGTCTTCACAAAACAAGATGGTAAACAGAGTATAAAATTTACTGGATGTGTGAAAGCAGAGCCAATGATATGCCTTATCTACATTTCTTATTGTGAACTTAAGGCACTTAATAGCAGTAGCAGTGAAAATTGTCATACATTTACTGGGGAGAGGTAAAAAGGAGAAGAGAATTTGACAGTTTGACTCCTATGTATATCTCACCAATATATGTAGGCCTTACTGTCACAAATGAATTTTGGTCATTTAAGAATTCAAGGGAGGAGCAGAACAAGAAATTATATGGTGCCTGTATTCATCAAGACAGACAAATTGCCTTATTTAACAAAGCAAATTAAAACTGCATAGGAGGAGCTATTTGCTGTAGTGCTATAGGACAGCCTTCAATGTAGCAGGAGAAAAACAAACAAAAATGAAACATTTACCACACTTGATATAACAAGAGTTCTTGTCCCAGACCTCTTTGCACCACGTTATTACTATTAAGATCATTGTACAAAACAATTCCTATCACCATACTGGAGGAGAACCTTCTGAAAGAATGGAAGGACAGATTTCAGCATTGCTGTAAAATTTTGCACAGCTGTTCATGAAATGAGAAAGATCCAAACATATTTTGGCATGTTGCTTACTTGGCTGATCTCCATGGCTCAGACAATGTTAATATAATGGGCTTTCAAAACTTTCATGTAAATGTTCATTATGGAAGCCCTTGCTCATGGAAACAAGATGATATTAAACCAGTTCTCTTTTTTTCTCCCCCCCCCCCCCCCCAATTAAACAACAACAGTTTGTCTCTGAGCTCCATCTAGTTGTTTTGCTTTCCTAAAAAAGAATATAACCTAATATCTTTGATGAAAAAAACCTTGAAACCCTTGCTCTTTACCCAACCTCAATGTCAAGGCATTCTTTGCCTTGTAAATACTGAGCAACATATAAGACCGTGGTCAAGTTATGCATAAACAGCATTTAATTTGGTTAATGCGTTCAAAGAATGTCCTTACTGACCTTTAGGCCAACTCCCCCCCCCCCCCCCGCCCCCAATTGCATATATTGTTATTCCTGATATTTTCCTACTGTTTTTCTTCAAAGGAAAGAAAGATATTAATAATGTGACTGTTAATTTTTCAAGGCAATAATGACATCCGCTAAAAGTCCAGTTGCAGTGTTTCAGTATTTTAGAATTCCTGAACAATCTCTTATTTTCAAGGTTTTATTGCTTATGCTGACTAAAGCTCACCCTATATTAAAGAAATTATTTGTGGACCTAACTGCTAATGAATTTAAGCATTTTCAAAATCTGTATTTAAAACATTGATCATTCATAATGGGGTATTTTAGAAATTTAAAAAAAAAGCCTCTCCCATCAAAAAACCCCCACCAAAGTAGCAACAGAGCTAGACAACTCCACATTATTTGCACTTGTCTAGTGCACAAAATTAATGAAGTAACTGAACACTAAAAGCTGTTTTTGTGTGTGCATTTCAAAGGCTTTGTTTGGTGTAGATTCTAAGAATTGCCTTTCATAAAATCATAGAATCAGAGCTTAGTTGAATTTTAATTAAGCATTTTTTTGTTTAATTAGTTACTTTGAAATTGTATCAGTAAAGAAAAGTTATTCCAATTTACAGTGCTTTTATACTGAAGTAGGAGTTTACACGTGAATGTTGTATAAAATATTAAACTCAATTACAGCCATGTAAATAGGGACTAATTCCATTACTTGGAAGTTTGTCCAGAAATGGTTCATTTACTTGGACAGCTGTAGCGCTACAAAGAATTTACAGAATACTTTTGGTAACTTGTTCTTGGTAACTATGAAATGTCATTCAGAGTTATGTTAGATAAAAAAATCAATCTCTCCCTTGATGAATTTAATAGAATTAACTGCTTCTCTAGTCTGATATTCCAGTCTATATTAATTTCTTTTCTGCATTGCTAACACTTCTTTCCAGCTATGTTATATTTTATACAAAGCTGAAAGCAAGCATACAGAAAAAGACAATATGAAAGAATTTGTACATGCCCACAGTCAAAATTGGATATTTAATGTAGTTTTTCCCCTGTTCCATCTATCAGTTACCAAGCCTGAACGCAATGCATAGACAAGATTCTGGAGGAGAATATCATGCTGACAGTAGAATATAGAAACATCATCACTTCTAAGTTCCCTGAACTTTGCTGCATAGCTGGGATTTTTTAACTTAACTGTCTCTCAAAGACTCCAAGATACCAGCTGCAAAATATGTTTTGAAGAAAATTGAACCTGTAACACTGCAGCTTAGGTAACTTCGAAATTACTAGCAACTTCAAATCATTTTCTCTAGATAGTTTTCTTGGAATCAATTTCATTTGTTCCAAGGGACTACAAGAGCAACAATTATTGAACGGGAAGATCAGGAGGAAAATGTGAGATCAGAGAAGAGAATGTATGTTTAAGATGTGAAAGACTCATATTTTCTATGAAAGAAAAGAAAACTGAAGCCAGTTTTTCTCCATGCTAGATAACTAAGATATCAGAAAGATGACAAAGGCTCTATCAGCAATGATTGTAGCTCTAGCCATTCTTCAATTTTTCATTTCCTACAGTTTTTTATTCTGGGTTTTCTACTGAACCTACAGGAAGACAGGGGAAATATAAGAGAACAAGAGAGATTTATTTTACTCTTTTAATCCAACGCAAAAATTTCCCTTCTCTTTTTTAGGTAAACTCAGTCAGCAGAGGAAAGAAAAACAACTTAAAAATGTTAAAAGTTCAACTAAAATTAAATGCTGAAACGTACCTCTCATATTCTCTAAACATAAATTAAAACCACTCATACATATTGAAAATACAATCTTATTACAATCTTATAATCTGAATGCATATAGATACGTTGACCCTGTCATCAATTCAGATTCTGTAAAGAATCAAATATCTGCAGAATCATGCCTCTGTCTTTAAACTGTATTAAACTGTTAACTTTGGTTTCTCATCTTTGAAATGTCTTTATGTTGAATATGTTATTTACTAAGAAAATGTGTTCTTGGGATACATAAAATCTATTGTTAGTGCACTTAGAAAACAGTGTGTCCCATGTCCTATGCCTTTTACTAGAAAAAATTTCCATTATAAATTTCCTTTCCTAAAAGTAGGGGTGTATATTATGTACTGTGTCCATGAAACATCTTTACAGGCATTATCAACAGAGGCATACCTTTTCATGTATATAGGACAATGCAGAGTTCTATTTCAAGAAATAAGTACAATTTCAACCAAAAGTGGATAAATAAAGTGGATAAGAGTTACTGGTGCCTCCTGGGAACACAGTACATCTTGAGAGACCAATCAGTTTACTGTGTCAAAGAAAATCCTCCTTCACTTTATTTAGTATAATAACCAGCATGATTTTGAAAATGCTTTCCTTTACCATATTTTAACCTCATCTTGGGCAGTTTACTAGAAAGAAGAGAAAATGGCAGATGAAAAAACAGTTGAAGATGACTGTCTGGATCTGACATATTTAGCACATAAAGGTGGACATCACTAGAAAACTGCCTGAAACTATTTGGAAATTGAGTCTATTGTCCAAAAAGAACCACCAAAAATTCCCCCTCACTTTTTTTTTAACCTTCTTCAATCAGTTAAAATATCTTGGTTTGTAATATAGTTTTCATTTTCAGAAAAAGTTTCAAAGAAAGCATGTAGGATAAAATAGAAAAAAATGAAATTAATATAAACTAGTACTTTTTCTTACTATGACTAATAAGGGTTGCTTATTGTGCTTAAGTTAATAGTCATCTGTCCTCGCACAAATGCACTCACTGACCATCAGTGCACTGTTGATAATTTATCTATGGCACAATGACTGTGACAATCTTGCAGTTTTCTAATTGAAGACATGAGAATTTGATGGCGGCTACTTCTTCATCATCAATCAAAACAAGGTCTTTCTAGGTTCTCCCACTAAAGAAATTCTATTCCAAAATTTGTCGTGCCCTTAAAAATGAAAGCCCTCCATGAAAATATTCCAATCTTCTAATACTTCAAAGAAGAAAACTGACATAAAATCTTTATTTATTTAGTAGACTGCTTAAAGGTTTTATAAGCCTTATCATGAAACTCCCTCTCTAGCCTTCAGAAGTTTTAATCATCAATTTGACCCTGCACACACAAGACAAGACTTTCTCAATACTTGTTGCCAGACCATATTTGAACAGAATCAGAACACTTACAGCCAAGACAGAGAAAATCAATAATAAAAGTAAAAGGATACATATAGAAACTACAAGTAAGGAAGAGTGTGTCTCATCCTAATATAACATTGATGACTGAGGTATAAAAGGCATAAAGATATGAAAGTGGAAATAACTGTGGATCTCTTCGTGATCCCAGTGAAGCATTAGTATTCAGCTTAATTTAAAGCTGTGTTACCAGAAAGAGTTATTTATCTAAAACAAACCTGTATTTCAACTGCAGTCAGAGAAATATGTACCTTCAGAGGTAATTCAGCTCTTTGAGACAGTGCTGGAGATGATTGGCTGGAATCACTGAGTGTGTAAATGTGTGTTTCCGTCTACTAAGCAGAGGAGGTTAGAATGAACAGTTTCAACTAGAAAAGCAGCTATTAGATGTCAGTTTCCTCTCTGAGGTGCACAGGACAAGATGCAACTGGCACAAGTTGCCAGCAGGAAAATTATGATTAGATATAAAGAAAAACTTCTATACACTGTGAACGATTAAGCATGGAACAGCTTGTCCAGGGATGCAGTGGAATCTCATCCTTAAGATATTCAAAGCTTAACCCAAAAAGGCAAAGGGAAATCTGACTCTAGCTTTAAATTTAAGCCTATTTCAAGCAGGAGGTTGGCCTAGATGATCTGAATACAACAGCTAGATGCATCTGCCAGCCACAGTCTTTTTATAGTTCTAGATCTAAAGTCCCAAGACAAATCTTTCAGTAAGATTTTTGTTCCAATTTTAAAGCTACTATTTCAGAAAACATGATTTTAATCAAATGTCAGCTAACCTAAAAAAACCACAAAACCTAAAATTCATGCTCTTGTCAGACAGACTGGCAAGATTATTAACCTAACTGTTATAAAGTTTTAGGAATGCTGCTTATGGGAATAGCAAAAATTGGAAACTCAAAGGTGGGTTCCGAAGAACAAACAAGCACAATGAAAACACCACATTCTCAAAAGGGAAAAAATGCTTATTGAGATTTTATGAACTTCAAAAGTGATTTTATGAAGCTCAAAAATTTTAAACCTATGTGCATTTGCTTTTGATCATATACTAGATTCCGCCTAAATGTGCTTACTTGTATCTACATCAAACCATAGCAATTTTCCAGTGCAAGTCAAGAATACTTTGACCTTTGTCTCACCTGCATTTGCTGTGCACTGAAGTGCTTTATAGCAGCTTGCAGTTCTGGATTTTTTTTTCAAAGGTTCCAACAGTGCTGCATGTGCTGAAGAAAAACAGACAGACATGTGGGTATAGGATGCAAAAGGTACATTTTATTAAACATTTATTGTAAAAATTAGAACCCTAAAGTCTACAATCATTGTTCATTCATTTCTGATTTCAGAACCAGACATGTTCTCGGAGATGCAAAGGGTGGTACAAAATTCAAAAGTGTATTTCAAATAAGAAATCTGTGTGCATGAAAGCATTTATGGCAACTCTTAAAATTAAAAAGTCTAGTGTGCTTTAAGGTTTTAAAAGCAGTGCTGAAATAGAGATGCTAATTTCAGCTAGTAAGTGACCTCTTGCTAATGTACAGAAAAGTTTGATTGCACCCATGCATCACAGTTTATTGTACCTGAACACTTTATGTAATCATATCACTCTTGAATTTATGAGCATTTACTCCTTACCAAGTTCTAAGCAGCTCCTAAGGATCATGGGTTGTTTTCAATATTTTCACAAAAATATTTACAAGAGTGGAAAATTTAAAAACAACTTTGATTTGTCACATTTTTTTAGTGAACAATAAAATGAACTAAACTAGTTTCCCAGAAATTTGTGTTGATTTCCCCACAGTAGTGCATCACCTTTGCCTATGAGACTTCTGCTTTGTGATATCTTCGGTTTACCACTTTGCTCCTTGCCTACTTTATGAATATTTCTGGTTCCTTCTACGCCCTTTTTCCCAACTATCACCTGGACAGGAATGAGCAGGAATCACCAAGGTCCCAGCCAACCCAAGTCATCCTACAATGGGACAGATCAGAAAGAAGAGAACTCTTGAGCTCCTGATGTAGCTTTTCTCTCAATAGAGTATATATTTTTTATTCTACCCACCTATGAATTTTATAAAATTGGAACCATATACTGTTTTTGAGCTCTGTACTTCTGTCTAAAATTTGGTTTAAATTGGCCAGCAGGTGAAGTGTTATTAGGGAACATGGAATGACAGATGGAACAAGTGATTGCATAAACCTTTCTTAATGAAACTGGGCTAAAAAGAAGAAAAGATAAAACCTATAAATTTTGTGGATGTTCAAATAATATCTTCAGCATTCAAGCTCCTAGATACTTTGTAAAATGTCTTTCTAAATCATCTTTGAATAAATAATACTCCCCTTCAAACAAAAAAAAAAAACAACACAACAATCCCAGGGGACTGAATTCAGCTTTATGAATTTCTGCTGTCTGAGAAAGTCAAGCATGGCTTGTGTGTAATTGCTCTGAGAATAGGGTGCTTTTAAATCAATCTATTTAAAGTTAGAAAGAACAGGAAAAGGAATATTAGCTATAATATATTTTTAATATACATGGAATTGGTTTTGAATTACACTTTGGTTTTTGAGGGTTAAAATTCAGTGCTTTTACCTGCAAAGGTTTAACTTCTCAAATTGAAGAAATACCAAAATATGTAAAATTAGATAGTGAGCTGAATTCAAACCTGATGTTAAAACTGAATTAGAACTAGATAAAAGCTGAATTTAGATGCAAAGTAAGCAATTTTCTAATATAAAAATTCCCAATAAAAGTTTGAATTTGTCATAGATTTAAATCATCACTGGGGTAGATCATGTTCTCTAGAATCAGGCAATTTTCACTCTCCCTACACTCCAAGTACCACTTTTCTCCATTGTTTGTAGGGGAAGCTAACATTTGAATTGAAGTGCTTCTGTAAAATCATGAAGTTATATCTACTAACCAAGGATGGGTTGTCCTGAGCTCTGAAGCTGAGGACAAAAAGAGGACCTTCAGGCAATAATTTTATGCAATAGCTATCCCCATTCCAAAATGGAAATCATCTGACACTGAATTTTGGAACTGAGATATTTCTCTGAAACAAGGGAATTCCAGACATCTTCACTCAACAGAGAGGAACTTTTTCAACTAGTAGAGATATCCAGTTTAAGATTCATAAATGTCATGGGTATACCTGGAAGCATGTTAGCAGGTGTTTAGGTATAACATGAAACTAGATGATACCAGAGACAAAGCACAGTGTTGAATACCTTTGTTTCTCTTCCATGAAGATAATCGCTCTACTCAAAGATAGGGCTAATATCCCTCCAAACAGCTTCAGCAATAAAAGATCATTGAATACCATAGTTATTTTGATCAAAATGCTGTTTAAGAAAAAGTTTTATGTTACTACTTATCTACTGTTTTTATAAATTGAATGTGAAAATTACCTTGACAGAAGGAGAAAAATCTTCCTAGCTAATTGCTGCACCTACATTTTTAGGACATGCTCTAGAGAATATAGACTTCTTCTTATTTTGTAACACTTAAATTCTTTTCAATCATATTTAGCTAAAATACTGCCAAAACTTCAAAAAGAAAGAAAATCATATGTTAATTTATTCTATCACAGACACATTGGACAGAGGTTTCAGAGTCTAGAGGCTCTTGCTTGTGATGAAGCTGTCAAAAAATTGCTAGAGTTTCTCCACCCCTAAAGGAATGATTATGTCTGATAAAATCAAAACATATTTGTACTGTATAAACTTTGCTAAGGAAGCAGAAAGGCTTGGTGTTTTTTCATTTCCAACTTGTCATTCTTTGTGAAGAGGTATGCAATTATTTATTTGAATATTTATTAGGTCCCAAAATAATTGAAAGAATGTCCAAATTGGATATTGAAAAAAAATCCAGCTTTGAAAAGTTGGAAATAGCAAAGTAGGTCTGCCAATCACTGTCTCTAAGTTCTTTAAAAATACAGTATAAAAGCCAACACTAGTTGCTTTTCATCTAAGATATGCTTTTTCAAGCAGCTAACTGGCTCTGAATGTCTAGCCACAGAATTAACTCAATACTAGAAATATTTCTTAGGTTTTCTTTGATACAAAAAGTCTGGCAAGCAGCATAACTCTGCAATAACACTGGCCAAAGAGAAAAAAAGAAACAAACCAAACCAAACCAAATTAAACCAAACCAAAAAACCCACAACCCCAAACCAAAACCAAAAAAAACTAAACCAAAACAACAACAAAAACAATAAAAACAAAACTAGAAAAAAACAACAAACTCCAGCTTTTTGTAGGAAGAAGTTGGTGAGTTCAAGTTTCATCTGGGAACAAGTACTCATTTATTGGTCATGCATCTGATAGTAAATTGCATGGAGTCTGTATTTTGCACAGCCAGCTCCTGGTTTAGTGTTTGCACTTATCACATAACTACGCTCACTCTGTTTAGAAAATGGAATGCATCCAATATTTAAGCTGTAAATATAATGATTTTGCTGGTACCTTTCTCAGGCTCTAAAAGCTTGTCAATATTAGTCATGCTAGGATATACGCACCTAAAAAGTGTAAGTATGCAACAATGCAAACAACCTTTTTCTACTCTTTTTTCTTTCCTGCTGATTCTGATTTGCTTCCTTTTATACTTTGCTGTCCCTAAACTGGTGGTTAATATCTCCTATAACTACTCATACTGTGTCCTTCATCTTTTCCAATACACCAGAGAAAACCAAAGCCGTATAATCAAACATAAATATATAAGTATATAAAGGAAGTTTGTAAACTTTAAATATCCTTGTTAGGCACTTGTCATAAAAATGATAATTTAAAATAAATGGTGACACTGGGATTAAATGAAGCTACCTAAAGCTTGAATTATGCAGATTTGTCAAATTACCAAAAAGGTAAGAATTTCACATTAATCACTTTGAAATAATGTTTTTAGTCTGAATGCCTCTGACTGTAATTTATGGGTTTCAGAAGTAGGCTGTCTTCAGCCTACTCTGAACCGAAGTTAGAGACTTATGTAATGCATCTGGAAAACTATTCAAAAACCTTAAAGCTAGGATATATATACTATTGCTGCTATTGATCTACTGGAAATAACAAGGACATAAAAAAATAATCTTCTGTGATGGCATTCAAAGTCCATCTAGAGTTTTCACTAAAAATCCATTCATGTAAACCAGAAGAATTTAAAAAGCGAATAAAGTAAAACATCAGGTTTACACTGTCACAGACATGGTCCTTTGGAAGGATGGAAATTTCAAAAATTTAATAAAATACAGATATTGTGAATACATACAATACTCAACACGTTACAAGTATTGTTGTGTTCTGGGACCACAGGATGTATTTCCTGATGAAAATGAATTTTCAAAGTTACTGCAAATCAGTAGCATAAACTGTAAGTCTTTGGAAATATTACTCCAAGGTATGTATGGAAATAAGAGGGGTTTATATGTACAGTTAGAGTGGTAAGACAGTGTATGTTATTTGGATCATTCTCAAGAGGTGTAAGAAAGCAAAGATACAGCCTTACCTTACAGCAAAAGTATCCTCACTATAACAAATGAACAAAGAAATGAAAGACTTGAGACTGGCCAAATTAGTGACTTGTATGTAAGATAGATTACAGACAGACACTGGTTTTTCAGGTTGAGAACATTTATTGCTTTATCATCCACACTTTCTCATCAATGTTAATATCTCAAATTATATGCTTTATGAAACATGGCTGATTAGTTAATAACTTGAATTAATTAACACCTCTCTACTCAGAAAAACAGCAAATGCAGGAATATTAACTTATATTAACTAATATTAAGGTCTGATGAAGTCATCACAGTGAGCTGTCAGGAGTCTACAGCCTTAAGCCCTGTCATCAGCCCATGGGAAAACTGTTGACTAGAAGTCTGAGACTGAAGATGGGATATTGGTGATTCACAAAGGAGTCAAAAATACAATTAAGTGGTAATCAGCTAACCAAATAAACAGACAAATCAGACAGTGATGCAGCAAGAAATACTGCCATTATAGTTTTAAGCTAAACTTCCAAATACTTTCATATTAAGATGAAAATTATTAAGATGGAGAGGTACTTTAATTTCTAATCAAACGATCAACAAAGTAAATAAAAGTTTTTTATGATCACATCAAGTTTTCTTTCAATCAGTCCTGTCTTTGGGTGCAAACACTTTTTCCTGTGACTAACTCATGTAACACAAGAGACTTTTAGTTGTATTGCGAGACAGTCTAACATACAGCTATATTTAAATCATTTATACCTTACTCCTTAAGGCTATTGGATGATGATGCTCCTTTGCATTTAGGTTAAGTATTTAGAACAGATGGTGAAAAGCTTAGATTAATCTAGTTTTGTCTTTAAAATAACCTATATTACCTGTAATTTTCAGTATAACAGCAGTTTAGTTTACTAGAAAAGGAATTTATGATGCATTGGAATTAATTGCTAGATATACACACTTGAGTTATATATTCCTCTATCGTGAAATTCTCTGTAGATAAGATCTTCAGTAACTTTTCTTTTTTTTTTTTTTTTTTTGCCTTAAGTGAAAATTATGAGGATTTGAGGTATCTAAATTAATGAGAGTGATTCAGAAGAAAGCACTAATGTATTCTGTTGCCTGAGTCATGGCTTTACATTATGAAGTGCTTGGCCAAAGTTCCAGCTTAATGTATTCTTGCTCCTTTCTCAGCCCCTATTACAAGCCCCTTCTCCCTGTCTGAGAAGCACTGCCTGTAGTTTTATCAGTCTGGTTTTTATGGAATTCAGTTGTGAACTTGCTTAAAAAAACAAGAATCCTGACATCCCACAGGTAATACTAGTATCTTTCTCTAGGGGGAAAAAAAAAGCCCCAAACCAAACAAACTAAAACCCAAGTACTTTGAATTAGGTGTCTATATTTTTTATAACAGTATATGTTCACACATACAGTAATTTTAGTTGACTTCCCACACAAGGCTGCTTGGTATTCACCTCTCAACAATGTTACATAGCCAGGAAAGCAAGTAAGAAGGCTGAAAGGAAACAGAAAAGGACTTGACTATCTATTTATGACTATGATGTGAAGAAGGGATTCAAGTGGGAGTGGAGGTGGTATAAGGGCAATCCCAAGAATATTTCTGCAATTTGTATTAGACAACCACTGGAATAAAAATAGGAACAAAAAATTGGTCTATGGATGAATGAATCTTGTATTACTAGCTTCAGAATGATTTTATTTTAACAAAATAATAGTTTCTGGGAGTGGCAGAATTTGATTTGAGAATAGCAGGGAGCCTCCCTACAAGAACTTCAGACATAAGTCTTATTTTGTACTACTACTAAGCGTAGATAAAACAGATACTGGCACCAAGCCTGCCACCACAACACTCTGAAACAAGAAGCTTGCACTGAAATAGAAAATCTGCTGCACCTGCCTGTTGAGATCCTCATCAGATAAAAGAGACACCAGTAGTTTCTAGCTTGATTGTTGGAATGTTCATTTTGGAAATAGGAGATATACATTTCAGTCTCTCAGACTAAAGGACACCTATAGATTTTTCCACCTCCTGGGCAATTTATCAAACCACAGAGTATTACAAAAGAGGATTGTTGTGCACAGCGGCACAATGTACAGCTGTGCTTTCAAAGTAAAGAATAAGTCATTCAGCTATACCACATGAATTATATAGATACCTGAGCACATGGAAATATTTTCAGTCTCTGAGTGTACATTGCATAGCATTCTTATGTCTTCATTGAGATACCAGAGTCCAGTCAAGGTAAAGTTGTGAAATATACATTTTTCTTCCCTCCAAAACTATTTCTAAAAAAAACAATCAAGGGAGGGAAAGTCACAATAAAAGTAACACAAAACAAGCTGCTTATTTAAAATATGAAAAGTGGACAATGACAGATATGTGATGTATTCAGTCAGAGCAAACAGCTGTTTATAGTGAAATACTTCATGTACATATTTTCAAAGGTAGGTTAGAAACATAACTACATCACAAGTTACTCAGAATGAAAAATGAGAATTCTCTTCTAAACTTCACCCAGTGAATGACATTTATACCAATAACATTTCATGATCTGGGCATAAGGATCCCATGTAAAACATGTACCTTCAAGGTGTGCTCTACTGAAAACTTCATAAAAGAGCTTATGTCTGGGCTTAAGTGATTATCTGAAAGAGCTATCTGATTTCTGGAAAAAATAGATGTCTTTGATGGTTAAAAATGAGGTTTAAAACAGCCTGTTTAATTAGTAACAAAATGTTCTCCCTTCTGTGTAAGAATTGAGACCACTGAGCCACTAATTTAATATGTTTCCATTTTACTTTCTGGGTCAATACTAAATCTCTGCTTTTCTCATCCTTTGACTGATCTTCAGCAGGCTGCAATAAGAGAAAAGCATATTATATTTAAAATAGAAAAAAAAATTTTTTTGACTTCTCATACCTCAGTTCCATTTTGTAAAACAAGTAACATGATCCAACATAATATATATACAGATTGCACAACCACTGTGAAAAAAACATTTTTGTTTAGGGTTGGATTACATACAAATTTGAAACAGCAAAATTATTTCAAAGCAAAAAGTAATATTGCAAAACCCATCATGGCTGTTCTTTACTCAGATTTTCCAGGTTGTCTTCATACCCTGCATTTACCTCGCTTATGATTCCAGCAAACTTTGTTCTTTCCTGAAACCTCCCAAGCATGCTGTTTCATTCCTATGGAGTAACTTCCTATTTGGAGTAATAATCAAATCAGTAACATTTAATATAAAATGGGGGTTGAAATTCTTATCCATAATTATAAAGGTTCTCAACAGAATCATATAGACCCAGACAATAAGAAATATAAGATTATCTTGGGAATTTGGGTAAGAATTGTTCCCTCCCATGGTTCCCTCTTTTCTCAAACTGTCTTTCTTTTTTTCATTGATTAAAAAACTGGGAGCAAAGAAATGTTCACTGCTTGTAACTAGAATGATATTCAAAACCCCAGTTTATTGTCTGTAATCTGCTATCATAGATAGTACAAACAGTATAAGTACTGTATAATATCCATTGAATACTGTCTCTAGGAGGTCATTAAAAATTAGGAGCAGATCAGCAAAAACACATAGTAGAACACAGGAAGAAAAGCTAGAACTAACAAGTTCTAAAAGAAAAAAGAGGTTGAGGCAGTGAATACAACTATCTTTTCATTTGAAAAAGGTATGATTTTAGCACTGAGACAATAATCAGAAATCACAACTTGAGAACTTTATGGTAACTCAGTTGAAATGCAACAGAAAACTCTACAGAATCAAAGTACTAAATAAATTCCTAGCAGATGACTGGCAAAAGATGGTGAAAAACTAAAATACCTGATCTTAGCAGGATTTTTTATATCAAGATAACTAGCCTAATATAAGAAACATCACACTGGTGTGTCATAAAGATGAAAGAACAAGAACCAGTAATAAGACCTGAATCTACCTCTTAATATAACTCTAAACTTCTGTCCTAAATTTGAAGCATCTTTTAAAAACACTCTTTAACTTGATTTAAATTTAATATATGTTAATACCATGTGAAATTAATTGCTACAGAATCCCTCGTTATCTTGCAGAAACTGCATAATTAAACACTCTCTCTCATCTTAATAGTTTTTCAGAAAGACAGTGAATGAACAAAAGTCATCTTAATGAAAGACAGATCTGAAATACACAAAGAAACAAAGTGCCAGCATTTTCAATTTGAATTGGTGCATGCTTCTGACATAGGAAACTGAAAAACATTAACATTAACTTCTTGTGGAAAATTTCAGAATCACTGTGGGAAGGAGAATGCATTTTTTCTTTCTTAATGCTGTAAATAAGTTCATTATTTCCTTCCTTTTTTTATTATGCTTTTGGCTGAAGAACTCATAAAGCCCCTGCCAGCCACTAACACGTACTAGTTCACTTTAGGGCAGACTGAAATAATTAGATATGATTCTTTGGTAAACAGAACAGGACAGAGAGTTAAAGACATTTCCTTCTTGGTTAAAAGTAATTAAGTATCCAAGTTATAGATATGCAGACATTTATCTGGGGAGATCTAAACTGATTTCCAAGTCACATGAAAGACAAAGGTTCTCCATCTTGGTACACAGGAAGAATACTGCGGTTGCTCACATTTGCTCATGTCTGAAGGCCAGTTGTTTCATAGATAAGAACTGCTAGGAAAAATGCAAATGCATAAATTGTATCATGACAGTAAAGGTACCTCAGAGGACCATGTTCCCATGTTCAAGAGAGTCTTCTGACTAGCATGGAAAATCCTATCCTTCTTAATCCCTAGTATGAAATTGTATATCCCAGTGTGTCTTCTCTGTGTCACATATAGGAAGGCATACATGCATCATTTGAGAATTTATATCATTCAGGGAGTAACAACAGGGAAGAAAATCATTATGTGTTGTAATGCCTCTTGCTGGTTTGTGTTAGGGAAATGCTGAGAGACAAATGGAATGCAGTATTTATAAATAAGTCTCCAATACTTATTACTTTTATGGTACATATTCTAAGACATTCCAGGCAGAATTGGACTCTGTGGTGCTAGGTATTAGATAGATTTATGACAAAGAACCTTCCCCGTTGAAATTTACAATTTAATTACAAGAGAAAATAAATGGGTACACTGTCCTGGAAGAAGTAAATTGTGGGTACACGGCTATGGATCTTGCTTCATTCTGCCACACATCATAATAGGCTGTACATTTTTCCCAACTACATGCCTTAAAAGAAATAAAGTTGTAATTACCCTGGCATCAAAGCTACTATTTAAGAGAAAGGACAGACTATTAATATACTGTTTCTTGTTTTGTTTTGTTCTGCTTTACCATCAAATTTAATAATAAAAAGTAAAGAATTGAGAAAGACAAAGGACAATATAGGGAAAGGAAGAGAAAAATAATTCCTCCAAATTCTTTGAATGAATATTCAAATGAGGCAAAATGAAAGAGAATGATAAGAAATAGAAATGCTGCACTATTTTCTACTGGGAGACAAAAGGACACATAAAAGCTCATTTTGGATCAGAATTAGATCTAATCTTTCTTTCCTTTATGGAATGAAAAAACTTCAACAATCCTTTTCATATACCATTTCAACATGGATTGTTCGGCAGTCACAGTCTTAAAAATTATAAACTTTACTCCAAAATAATCCCTTGTTCTTAATAAAAGACACAAAGACTTTGTAAAAGGCAATTATGGACTAGCCAAAATATTATCATCCTGGCTGTTCTTGCTTACATACTGCAGAATCAAGTGAATGCATCAGCTGAACTTAGGTAATATAAAGATTTTGTGATGCAGGCTATCATTCCTCTCTTCCAGTGTAGAGAACTGTGAAACAAAAAGGGCAGCAGCCATATTCTTATATGTCATTTTAAATGAATTGCTGTACAGCTCCACAAGTAAGTTATTGACCTTGGGAATGAGAAGGGCAGTGAAAGTGTGAGTGTAACACCTGAAAAAAAGGGGTAGACTGTTCGGAAGTGTGTATAAAAATTTTAAACATTATTATTTAAGAATTTCTGTAATAATTCCTTTACTTCCTTTTTCTCTAATAATTTATCTGGAATAATAATAATAATAATTATTTTTTGTTTAGACTTCAGTTAGACTAATGCTAAATTCTTTGCTTTGTGTAGAAAGTGTGTTTTGCTCTTTCAGGTAAGCTGCAAAAGTTGTAGCAAAAAAACCCCAAAAAAACCTGATGGAAGAATATGGGATAGCTAGGCTGTAACTGACATACATCATAACATCAAAGTAAAGAAGATAATTTAATACTTTCTTTGCAGTTATGTTACTATTAGAGGGTTACTTTTCTAAAACAATGACAGGAAAACCAGACAGCCCACATCTGCTAACACTATCACAAAAACTAAGGGACAACTTTCAGAAGGTGTAGGCCACATTCCAGTTTACTGAAGTATGACTGAATTTATATTTCAGTTCATATCTGTTTTGTAAAATAGTTCTGATTCTGTATCCTTACTGAAAGAATGTAGTCAGTATAAATATGCAAAGACAAATAGAACATAACACATCAAACACCACTTCTGAACAGCCAGTCCTCAGAGAAATGGAGAAAGGAAGAAAAGTACTGAATTGAAATGGAATCAGAGATCAATCAAAACCTTATGCAATAACATATGTTGCAACTTGCAAAAAAGATTCAACATATCCAAAACAGAATTAGAAAAAAGAAGGAAAAGTTTTTGTTACAAAAAAAAAATAATAGATTTTCAATCATTAAAAAACATTTTACAAATTATTCAGAAAATGATATGTAAATTATATACATAAAAGAATAAATAAGTCAGATTTGAATATTATATAAAATTATCATAGTAAAATTTGGTCTTACATAACATTCTAAATTCTCAGCTGATTCCATGAAAGGAAAGAAACATCTCTATTACACTGTAAACTTACCAGCCCCCCTTTCATCCTTCCTTCAACCTACCTGATACATATGATTTGTTCCTCCTATGATACTTTAGCTGTCCTTTAAAAGTTTTTATCTAAATATTTACTTTGTGTTCAATTTCATTAAGTGTTGGAGAGATTGCATTTGAAAACAGGGTACAGATGGTCTTCTTCCCTGTGATTGCAATATATTATTGGGTATTTTTACTGATAAAATAACAAATACAGAACTGTTAGTTTCAATAAGACTTTTATTTAGATTTCAGGATTTAATAGAGTGTTGATCCAGTGATGACTCTTTAATGAAGGACACTGAGAGTGCTGATGTCATTTTGTGAAGTAATACCTTTCCCTACAAAAAGTTTAATAGAAATTCAGTAATTTTTCTATCAAGACACTGATTTTTACTAAGAAGAACTACCCCATGCAGACTCTTCTATACCAACACTATTTCTACATTATAAAGTTTTCAGAATCTTTCCAATGTATTTTTCATTTTTTAAATTTATTTTATAATGACTCTTCTAATTAGAAAATATTTACAAGACTTCTCTTTTTGTGGAACAAGTAAATTTTCTTTCTAGTTTTTTTAAGAAATACTAATTAGACACAGTTCAACCTGCTTTGTACAACATTATGGGTGACATTCAGAGAATGTCAGCCAGGACAGCTAAGTTTGCACATAGAAGATGAAGAAATACGGGAAGGAAAGGTACTAATGAGTTTCAGCAGAAAGACCAATATGCAACCAAAGGACAGGATAGGTTCTACTGTAAAAGAAGAGTATGAAGGGGTTTTTTTCAACAGCAAAAAAATCACAAATATTTGGTGTGCTAGATGAATTACTGAATAACCATTTTATCACAGTTATTTAACTTGTACCAGAACTAGATTGTCAGCAAAAGAAAGTGTAAAATTACCTATTACATTCCTTGAACAACTCAGTCACATATTTTTATAAACCAGATCATTAGAGGGAATGTAGTTTTAGATATGTAGAGTAATCTTATATTACCAGTGCTCTTTAAATGTTTATAAAAGTACTTTGAAATTGGAAAAGATTAGGAGACCAAGACAATATAATTTAAAATAACTTATCTTTAGATTATTAGGAGTAAGCCTATTTGCAGACAATTAGGTACTCTGAACTTCGAAGAAAAATCTATCACACAAAGATGTGAAATTTTCAGTCCTCACTACAATTAAAACTTTTTAAATCCACTCTATGACTGCTTAACCAAAAAATTCCTTGTTAATGTATACAAAAAAATAATTGAATCTTCTAATGCAGAGACAATGACAACAGCAACAGAAACAAAGGTAATCCATCTTCCAAACCACATAATTACAACGTATGTCAATGCTTGAGATTTAATTTTATCAGTGAGCACACTTTGTCTCTCATTCATGTATAAATAAAGGTAGAGAACATATAACTGAGGAAACTATTAAAGTAGGTATGAAAAAATTTCTTGCAGCTAGTTTACAATAGAAATCATATACCAGTATGGTTTTCCTAAACTTAAAAGCACTCAGGTTGTATTATCCAATCATTCTTTTCAATGAATGGAAAATGAGACATGCAACATTCTGTCTCATAAATTTCAAATTTTTTCATATACTAGGTAATAGCATGTTTTATAAACTCTGGAATTCATAATCCTAGCTCTTAGTATTCAGAACTATTCAGAGATCTAGACCTATAAATCAGAGCATGTTGATCCATCACCACATGGCTCCCTCTAGACGTGCATTGCCTGCCTTGTTGGCAGCACTGCACCATTGCCTCTCTGACGTTCCATTGAGAGCTTTCATAAGCTGCAGGGAAAATTCTCTCCTTAATCTAAAACTGATTACAAAATAAAGATGATATAAAACCAGCCAAATTATTTTTGACAAGAATCACAGAGAGAAATTAAATGGTCCTTAGACCTACAGCAGAACTGCAGTGCTGCTGGCATCACAGGAAATTCTGAGCCAACTTTCTCTCTCATATCATCCTTCATCTTACCTTTCAGACTCCCTCTACTTTTCACTAGGCTAATGAGCACTGTGTGCATTTTTAAGGCAGGATTTTTTCTATGTTGTGTTTGTGATATACTCATTAAAGTAAGAGCTCTCAAAATATTAAAAACTTTTGAAAAGCTTTGAGTTTGAAATCTCCATACTCTGTTTCCCTTCCCAAATGGTGTGAAAGAAAGCTGGACAAGAGACTGTCACAGTTTGTTTCCCCACCATGTGGAGTGAGTCTACATTAAGTATTTTAGTTTATACTAGTAGTGTGCTTTTGAGGTGGTGAT
The DNA here is from genome assembly GCA_031468815.1 of Morus bassanus. Taxonomy (NCBI): domain Eukaryota; kingdom Metazoa; phylum Chordata; class Aves; order Suliformes; family Sulidae; genus Morus; species Morus bassanus. The sequence goes on along the minus strand of CM062571.1, from coordinate 37,405,225 downwards.
GTGCACTTACTGCATTTTGGTTCAAATGCCAGACATGGACATAAAAACTAGATTTTGTGGGGTTTTTTTATGATGCAGAATCAGATGATATGTTCTAAGAGTACAGCTAGTGACCTCCAACCTCCCATTCAGTCCAGTGGAGCAAATAAAGTACAGTATGAAGTATAACCACCCAACATGTTTGTAGTGATGACCCTACCTCCTTTTTCTTCTGAAAAGCCATTCCTCTGGGCTGAAGTGGACCATCTTGCAAGTACTTTGAGGTAAAGGAATCCTCTTAGACTGAATTCTAATTAAAAACTCTCCCGATTGAAGAGATGTTGCTGAATCATTTATAGCAGAAGCAATATTTCCCTTTATTTAAAAATACCTTTTCACATTATGTTTTATATGATATATTGGAATATAAAGCAAGGTATTAATTTACACCTTACTATTTTAAGAAAAGCAGAGAAAAGAGTTCTCAGTTCACCTACTGGATAGTTTCAAGATGTGGAATAAAGTATCAAACTATGACAAACAGTGTAGATATAACTTTCAATTTTACTTTCTCTAAGGCCCAAAACACTTACTCAAAACTTTAAAACAAAGATAGGCACATGACCAAAAAACCAATCAGGGTTTAATTTCTTCAGTAGTCTGTACTTTGCACTGGCAGATAGTCAGCAGAGGGAAAATGAGTTAATTAACAAGAATTATTCCCAAAGCTCTGCTGATATAATTAATAATGTAGGTATACACAGACAAAAATGATGAAGAGGAATACTGATTTGTCTTATATGAAAAATGAGAGGCAGAACCATTTAGTAACAGAAGTCTTGACAGAGTATCCTACCCCATGAAAGAACCTGTTAACATTTTTGCACCCAGGGAAAAACATATAATTTTTTATATATATATATATATATATGTTTTGGAAAATTATTCTGACACAGTTCAAAGAATGACACTTATTCTAAGGTGATGGTTTTGAATGTTAGGATGTAACTCTTTGTATCAGGCAACTATAAGATAGTCATTCATTCTTGGATAGTTATTGATCTATGTCTGGCGCTTGTCCACACACAGAATTCTACTGTCCCTTGTCATTTAAGGGTTGTATTAGATAAAGATGGATGAGACATTTCAGCTGGAATCCAGAGGTTGGTTTCTCTTTGAGTCACTTCTTATTTCCTGTAAGAAATCTGAAACACTGGATCACTCAAGATATTTCTCATGAGGTACCTTTTGGCATCATTGAGATACATCACTCTGCTTCCAAATGTTTAATTTCTGGAGACTGGCATATAGCCATCAACTGCACTGAGTCTTTCCACCCAATCACAAAGTTGTTGCTAGTTTAAAAAATAATCCCAAAACCTCTTTGGCACATTTGTTTTTTTCACTTGTGTAACAGCTACTCCAGAAGTATTCCTTCTTTACCCTGAATAGCACAAAGTATCTTAAATGAACAGTCTTAGGTAAATGGGTTTGCTAGTCTCCAGTGAACTAAAACATGAAGAGCTCTGATTCCAAATCAACCTTTCAAACAGCAGTAGGAAAACATTAGCAGATGTGTGTATATGAACACAGCTCAGCCAAGACAGAGTAGCTTCTGTAGTGCTAATAATCCTAAAAAGACAAAGCATTGAAGCGACCCTTCTTTACAAAACTCAGATACAGCCTCAATCATCTGAGCAGCTACTCAATCCAAAATACATAATGAGTCCTCTCCTGCAAAATGCAAGCAGTGCTTGAAAATGTAGGGTATATTTTGTTGTTGAACATCATAATTGGCAATATTAGTAGGCCTGATACTTCAAATTCTTTTGAAATTGCAGAAACAGCAATCTAAAATGTGTGATACTTGCAGGCAACTGCACATGAAGGTTGAATTACTGAATGGGAATAGAATGTGCCCCCAGAAATGAACAAACTGTGATATATTTCCTGATATCATACAAAAGATCTGTAGCTTGAAATATGGAGTTAAAGGAAATGAGTATATAATAAGTGACATGAGAACAATCTCTTCAGGACAGTCAGGTCTTTAAGGTAACAAGAGTGACCTTGTGGAGTAACAGATGGATGAGAGGCTACCGCTGTACATATAATAGGAGGAAGACATGGAACTGCTGAGGCTCCAACCTGCTCAGTTTTGGAGACTATTTGTTGTCCAAAAGAAGCAATGGCTGTTCAGAAGAGAGACAACTAGAGTAAGATATCAGGGAAGGAGAAGTATAATGGTTCCTTGTCAGCAGGAAATTGCAACCAAGTGAAATCAGAGATGGATATGAGGAAACTGTATGTCAGCAATCTTGAAAAAAATCGTAAGTTTTATGTTATCCATCAGGAGCCAGGAAAGAAAATACCTTGACTACAAGTAATAATAAAAAAAATGAGCCACAATAAAGAGAAAGCTACAGGTATAAGTTGTGTTACTACCATAGCTATTGAAAAGCAGGAATCACTTTGAGCTGGCTTTGCTTCACACAGGTGAAGTTCACTCTATGAGTTTCCAAGCGCCTTGTAGCTCATCATTCATTTTACATTAAATAAGTACTGCCTTTTGGAATATCTATTGCCTGCTTCTAAGCACAGCAGCATCATCCTCATGACCAGTTTGAAACAACTGTCCAGTCTCTAATAATGGGATAAGGACCATAAAAAGGAAATACAGCAATTAGGGCTTGTATAGGCTCAGTTTCGGTTCTAGAAGGACTATTGCATAGGAGAACTAATGGATAAGTTGTTGACAGTGACAGATATGTCAGGGTCTGAGAGAGTTCTTGCTGAAAGGATTTAGAAATAAGATATTGTAGGGAAAATGTCAGACAAAAAACAACCGAGAATCAGGGAGAAACTATGCCTTAAATTAAGTGAGCCTTGTTTAATTTGAGGCAAGGAAAATACTTCTGAGAAAACCAATTTCTCAAATGTATTACAGGCAGAATGAGGTCCTAGCTTGCAAATATTATAGAAAGTGGTAACTGTGCTAGAATTGCCATTGTGGTCACGTACAATATACAAAACCAACATGGCCCTAAAGTTGTCCAAATCCAAGCTAGTTACACCCAAAGGGGAAGAGGAATCAGACCTTGGTGGTGTAAATACATGTACCAAAGCAAATCATGGCACAGAAGGCCATAGAAGCATCATGTGATAAAGTTTCATATAATAATTTATACATAATACAGATATATAATAAGACTTACAAACACCCCAAAACATGAGACACTCTATCTCAAAAACTGAATAAAATTCTAGAAAATAAAGGGGAATTTAAGAACAAGAACAGTTGAATGTGCTTTGAGACAGGTTAAGAGTAGTAACCATCACTAAGCTTCAGGAAGAGCGGCTGTGAATAAAACTAGCTTGGTCAAGACTGCATCCTCCCAGGATTGGAGTTAAACTCATACAGTTTGTTCTAGGCACTATGGTATTCATTTCCTGTAGAACAATAAATAATGAAATATACAGTAGCGGTAGAGAAATACTAAAAGGTGTAACAGCTTCAGGGAAAAAAATAATTCATATGATGGACTGATGGGAATGGTGGAAACATGAATGAGACAAACAGTTCTCTAGTGAAAGTTAAAAACTTGGAACGTTGTGGTGAGGTGCATAGAAAAGACACAAAACATTGAGAAGTACAAGGGACTAACTCTGGCAAAAAATGGATGGAAGTTGATTCAAGCCTTGAATGCTGAGAGGATGATGGCAATTATCACACAATACATTCACTAGGAAATTACTGAGTTCTGCCTCACTCTAACACTTAATTGCTTTTGCTGTGTCGTGGTATAGCCCCAATCAGCAACTAAGCACCACACAGCCACTCGCTCACTCCCCCCACCCCTGTGCTATGGCCAAGAGAATCGGAAGGTCCAAAGTAAGAAAACTAAAACATTAGTGTGTTATCAACATTATTTTCATACTAAGTCCAAAAGGCAGCACTATACTAGCTACAGTGAAGAAAATTAACTATCCCAGCTAAAACCATGACAGTATCCACCCCTTATTCCATACCATTTACGTCATGCTCAGGTCCCAGACTATCCAATACAAGCTCAATAACCACCACCCGCCTTCCCATCCTTTGATAACATACACAGATATCATTTATCATTCCCTTAGTCTACGGACCACCACTGTAAAATGTCTGTAGAGGGTCCACAAATGTCCATTGAGTTAATTCAGTCCATGACTTTAGGTTCCATCGATTGTAACAGTCTTTTAAGGCAGGAGAAATGGTCTGTGTGGTGTTGGATTGTTACATGCTGAAGTCAGTCCTTGTTCCATCACTGCTGCAATTTGCTTGGTTCAATCAAAGTTCATTCTTCATTAGTTTGGGAGATTTTTACTATGATACCATTGATACAGCATATAGCAACCATAGGAGTGATGACATACAATATCATATAGCAATTAACAGCATACCGTTCAGTTCATTGGCTATTTTCACCCAAAATCAAATCCCCTTGAGGCACACATCGAACTCCTCCATCCTCCCGCATTACCCACCAAGTGCACCCAGGTCCTCGAGCAAAAGCAATCCCACGAATGGGTTTGCCTTTGCCTGAAACGGGAATAACCCAGACAGCTTTCCCCAGCATATTTTTTACATGCACTACAGGGACTTTACCCCCTTCCACAGTACGTAAGAGTTCTGACTGGGCAGGCCCAGCTCGATTGGCAGATCCCCCTAGTGTTGACTAACCAGGTGGCTTTTGCTAAATGTGTATCCCAGTGTTTGAATGTCCCAGCAGCCATTGCTCTCAGTGTAGTCTTTAACAGTCCATTGTATCGTTCCGTTTTCCCAGAGGCTGGTGCATGATAGGGGATGTGATATACCCACTCAATGCCATGCTCTATGGCCTAGGTGTCTATGAGGTTGTTTCGGAAATGAGTCCCATTGTCTGACTCAATTCTTTCTGGGGTGCCATGTCGCCATAAGACTTGTTTTTCAAGGCCCAGGATAGTGTTCCGGGCGGTGGCATGAGGCATGGGTTATGTTTCCAGCCATCCGGTGGTTGCTTCCACCATTGTAAGCACATGGCGTTTGCCTTGGCGGGTTTGTGGCAGTGTGATATAATCAGTCTGCCAGGCCTCCCCATATTTATACTTCAGCCATCGTCCTCCATACCACAGAGGTTTTACTCATTTGGCTTGCTTGATTGCATCGCATGTTTCACACTCATGGATGACCCGTGCAATAATGTTCATGGTCAAGTCCACCCCTCTATCACGAGCCCATCTGTATGTTACATCTCTTCCTTGATGGCCTAAGGTGTCATGGGCCCACCGAGCTATAAATAGTTCATTCTTATGTTGCCAGTCTAGATCCACCTGAACCACTTCAATCTTAGCAGCCTGATCCACCTGCTGGTTGTTCTGATGTTCTTCAGTGGCCTGACTCTTGGGTACATGAGCATCGACATGACATACTTTCACAACCAGGTTCTCTACCGGGGCAGCAATATCTTGCCACAATGCAGCAGCCCAGATGGGTTTGCCTCTGCGCTGCCAGCTGTTCTGCTTCCATTGCTGTAACCACCCCCACAGGGCATTTGCCACCATCAGTATATAGAGTATATAGAGCGAACACTGGTCATTTTTCTCGTTCAGCAATGTCTAAAGCCAGCTGGATGGCCTTTACTTCTTTACTTCTACTTACTCACTCGATTCACCTTCTCCTTCAGCAGTTTCCGCAATTGTCGTATAGGACTCCATACAGCAGCCTTCCATCTCTGATGCTTTCCCACAAGATGACAGGACCCATCAGTGAACAGAGCATATTGCTTCTCATTTTCTGGCAGTTTGTTATACAGTGGGGCCTCTTCAGCACGTGTCACCTCCTCTTCTGGTGATATTCCAAAATCTTTGCCTTCTGGTCAGTCCATGATCACTTCCAAAATTCCTGGGCAACTGGGGTTTCCTATTTGAGCCCTTTAGTATGATTAGTGTGACCCAATTACTCCACGTAACATCAGCTGCATGATGTGTAGAGGGGACCCTCCCTTTGAACATCCAGCCCAGCACCGGCAGTCGGGGTGCCAGGAGGAGCTGTGCTTCGGTGCCAACCACTTCTGAAGCAGCTTGAACTCCTTCATATGCTGCCAATATCTCTTTTTTCAGTTGGAGTATAGTGCATTTTGGATCCTCTGTATCCCCGACATCAAAACCCTAGGGGCTGACCTTGGGTCTCCCCTGGTGCTTTCTGCCAGAGGCTACACGTAGGGCCATTCTCCCCAGCTGCAGTGTAGAGCACGTTTTTTACATCTTGTCCTGCTCGGACTGGCCCAAGGGCTACTGCATGAACTATCTCCTGTTTAATCTGTTCAAAGGCCTGTCGTTGCTCAGGGCCCCATTTGAAATCATTCTTCTTCCGGGTCACTTGATAGAGAGGGCTTACAATCAGACTGTAATTTGGAATATGCATTCTCCAAAAACCCACAACGCCTAAAAAAGCTTGTATTTCCTTTTTGCTAGTTGGTGGAGACATGGCTGTTATTTTGTTGATCACATCCATTGGGATCTGCCGACGTCCATCTTGCCATTTTATTCCCAAAAACTGGATCTCCTGTGCGGGTCCCTTGACATTACTTTGTTTTATGGCAAAACCAGCCTTGAGAAGGGTTTGGACTATTTTCTTACCTTTCTCAAAAATATCTTCTGCTGTGTTGCCCCACACGATGACATCATCAATGTGCTGAAGGTGTTCCAGAGCTCCACCCTGTTCCAGTGCAGTATGGATCAGTCAATGGCAAATAGTAAGGCTCTGTTTCCACCCCTAGGGCAGTCGATTCCAGGTGTACTGGATGCCCCTCCAAGTGAAAGCAAACTGTGGCCTGCACTCTGATGCCAAAGGTATTATGAAAAATGCATTAGCGATATCAGTTGTGGCCTACCACTTGGCTGCCTTTGACTCCAGTTTGTACTGAAGTTCTAGCATGTCCGGCACGGCAGCACTCAGTGGCGGAGTGACTTCGTTCAGGCCACGATAGTCTACCGTTAGTCTCCACCCTCCATTAGCCTTCTGCACTGGCCATATGGGAATCAGGGAGTCTCGGTTGGTGCGATATTGCCACTGGTGCACTGTTGTGGTGGCAATTGGCACCTGTTGTTCTTTGACCTTCAGCAACCCCACAACAGAAGGTTCCTTTGAGAGACTGGGCAAGGTAGACAGCTATCTAATTCCCTCTGTCTCCAAGGCAGCTATACCAAACGCCCACCTGTACCCTTTTGGGTCCTTGAAGCACCCTCTCCTGAGGTAGTCTATACCAAGGATGCATGGTGCCTCTGGGCCAGTCACAATGGGGTGCTTTTGCCACTCATTCCCGGTTAGGCTCACTTCTGCCTCCAATGCAGTTAGCTCTTGCGATCCCCCTGTCGCTCCAGCAATACAGATGGGTTCTGCCCCTTTATAGCTTGACGGTATTAGGGTGCACTGTGCACCAGTGACCACTAGAGCCTTATACTCCTGTGGTTCAGATGTGCCAGGCCATTGGATCCACACAGTCCAGTAAACCCGGTTGTCCCTTTCCTCCACCTGGCTGGAGGCAGGGCCCCTCTAGTCCTGGTCATAGTATTCGCAACTCACTTCTTGTAAATGTGAATCAAAAGTGTCTCTATTAAGATCAGAATTAAAATCAGCACTTCTACTCCTCTGTCTGGTGAACTGCCCACTGGAAACTGGAGCAGCAATTTTCCTGGAAGGACCCTCTTTTGTAATTGTTTTTCCTTGCAACTCACGTACCCGTGCCTCTAGGGTCGAGGTAGATTTTCCATCCCACTTCCTCATGTCCTCTCCATGGTCACGCAGGTAAAACCACAGGGTGCCCCGTGGTGTTTATCCTCTCTCTTGATCAGAGGGACGCTTACTCCTAATGGCTGAGATACTGCTCCGTACAGGTAGGGAGTAGGACATATCTTCTTTGAGTTGCTGGACCTCCCGGGACAGTTTCTCCACAGCCGAGATGAGGGAGGAAGAAATATTTCCTTCATAATCCCGGAGTTTATCAATCACATCCCCCACCACTGGTGCCTCTTCATCTTTCGAGGACATTACTGACAATGAGTTCACATGTGATGATGGTACGCTCCGTACAAACTTCCGCTACATGGGTCATGTGCACTGGGCTTCATCTGGATCTTTGGATGACTGTTCACTACCCAGGTCACCATAAATCACCTCAAGCACAGCTATTTTCTCAGGTACTGCATACCTTTCTCCATGGTGGTCCATTTTCCAGGGCGATATAGAACATCTTCCTTGAAGGGATACCTTTCTTTCACAGCAGACAGGAGTCGCCTCCAGAGGCTGAGGCCTTGTGTCCCTTTTCCAATTGGTCTGTCAATGCCCCCATCCCTAGAAAGGGATCCCAGTTGTTTGGCTTCCTTACCCTCTACTTCCAGGCTACTGGCCCCATTATCTCCGCATCGAAGCAGCCAGGTGACAACGTGCTCACCCTGACGGTGGCTGAAAAATTTCCGCATATCTCACAACTCACTCAAGCATAGGTATTGGGTTGTTTCCATCTCTTGTACAAGTTCTTCCTCTTCCTCCTCCTCTCCTCGTGATGGCCCTACTTTTCCATCATCTCTTTCTAAATGAGTTGACTTTCTCTGCAAAGGTTTCTTCTTGTGTATAGGGGTGACTGATACTGGCACGGGTTGATTTTCTGATTCAGCTGCAGTGTCTGTTGTGGGTGTTTGAGTGGCTGCAGTGCTTGTCATTGGGCCTGGAGTAGCCACAACACCTCTTGTGGGGGTTTGAGCGGCCACAGTGCTTGTCATTTTCCCTTTCTTTGTCTTAGATCCAGAGGCCTTCTCTTCCCCTTGGTGGTACTGAATACTGTTGAATAGGGCTCGGTAGGCATGGGCCAGGCCCCAACACATTGCAATGATTTGTATCTCTCTGGAATTGCTAGGGTGACAGCATACTTCCTCCAAATATTCTACTAATTTTTCAGGATTCTGCACTTGTTCAGGGGTGAAGTCCCAAAACACTGGAGGTGCCCACCGTCTCAGGCATTTGCCCATACTATCCCACATACCCTGCCACCCATAATTATCGAGCCTTGGGGCAGATCTCTGGATGATATTCTTGAATTACTTATTAACCTTAGACAAAACCGAAACAATCTGCCATAGGAATATCAACAGCTGTATCTTAACTACCCAAGGATGTTCAAGATACTGAAAAGTTGTTGTAATGAAGGTGGAGACATTACAGAAGATGGTAGCTAAGGTGCCATTCTGTATTTCCTCCATAAAGAACCTTTCAGAAGAGGAGGTATAATTGCTAATTGTCGCCATGAGGTGGTACCCGAAGTACAGTAACGGCTTCCATGCAAGACCCAAATAACCGATAAAACTCAAGGCCAGTGTTTTAATAACAAATCTCCTAGGCAAAACATCTCTAACCACTGCAGAGCTGCAGAGCACAGCAAACTACAAAACCCAACACCAATCTTTAACATGTATTTCAAAATCAGCATGGTGTAGATCTGATGAACTAATATTGAGAACAGATGAATCAATGCTGTGACCAGCAACTGTTATTATCTCAAAGCCTTTGTACTCCACATTGGGTGCCAAAAAGGACTGTTGTGGTTTAGCCCCAGTCAGCAACTAAGCACCACACAGCCGCTCGCTCACTCCCCCCACTCCTGTGGGATGGGGGAGAGAATCGGAAGGGCCAAAGTAAGAAAACTCGTGGGTTGAGACAAGAACAGTTTAATAATTAAAATAAGACAGCAATAATACTAATATAATGAAAAGGAAAATAATGAGAGAGAGAGGTGAAACCTCGGAAGAAAGGAAAAAGAACAAACAACAAGTGCTGCAACTGCTCACCACCCGCCAACCAACGCTGCCGGTCCCTGAGCCATGATCGCTGCTTCCCCCGGCCACCTCCCCCCAGTTAATATACTGAGCATGACATCACATGATATGGAATATCTCTTTGGCCAACTTGGATCAGCTGTCTTGGATGTGCTCCCTCCCCTCCCAGCTTCTTGTGCACCTGGCAGAGCATGGGAAGCTGGAAAAGTCCTTGACTAGTGTAAGCACTACCTAGCAACAATGAAAACATCAGTGTATTATCAACATTATTTTCATACTAAGTCCAAAATGCAGTACTATACCAGCTACAATGAAGAGAATTAACTATCCCAGCTAAAACCATGACATGTTCCTACATGCAGCAGCTTTACAGTAACTACTTCTTAGTTAAAGCTTTGTTATGCAGATGTCACAACAGAATCACATTTTATTTCACTCCACTCAAGACTAATTCTTTTTTTCTCCAGACCTTGAGATATATTGAAGATTAGGTTGTGTGCAATGCAAAAGCCTGCCTCTAAAATGTAGTCTAAATTTTAAACAAATTAAAAGTATCCCTACTGATTATATAAAAACTTGTTTTACAAAGTGTGAGCTACATGTTTGCGAAGTCTTCTCTGTATTAGAGAGTATATATGAAAATTTGAAGGTCAAAGTCTAAAGAGACAAAAAAAGATTGTAAATGTGGCTGAGCCATCTCTTCTATGAGATTTTCAGGGTAGGAGTCTGTTCTCCAGATCAGAGCATAGGAATAAAAATTTATTGAATGCCACAAACATGTCTTACAAATTTTACTAACTCTTCAGAGGACATCCATTGATCTGTGTTAGATGTTGTTTTGGCCTTCCGCAGCAACAGTGCTATAGCCTGCTGTGTTATCATGCTATTTTATTTTTAGAAACATAATCCAACAGGAATCAAGAAAGTTTTACCAGGATAAAATTACAGTGAGAGCTCAGATTTTATTTGTCAAAATAGATCAAAACACTTGTTTTATTTTAGTACTGAGAAGTACAATAATATTATTATGTGTTTTCTATAATTTTGTTTTTGAATTAAATAACACGGAGATTTTTTTCCAATAAGAATAGTCAGAAAAATGCTAAAGATGAGCTACTTGAACATAGTTATAAACAGGACTTTCAGGAGAGAAAGGGAAACAGAGAGAGATTAAGTGGGATCAGGAATCAGTGTGTCACTGGCAGAAAGCCAGTTATTGGTCTAACACAAGTTCAATGAAAAGAAAGCATTTGAAAAACAGAGGAAGAAGCACAATTTTACCAATAGAAATTGTGAAGAACTGGAAGATATCAGTGACAGAAAGGTCAGAATTAGAAAAAAAAAGTCAGAAACTGTCTCAGAGAAGTGGATCTCCAGGAAAGATGAGTGATCAACAATGTTGAAAGAGGCAGAAATAAACAATAGTAAGCATGAAACAGAGCTGACAGAAAAAGCAGATATTTATTTTGCTTAGGGCACTTCAGTTAGCCCAAAGGCATTTAGCATTCTAATATAATGTGATGTATGACAGCCACAATAAAATAAAATGTCATTGACCCATGTCAGTTGACATAATCCAGTACAGCTCTTCTGTAAGCAATGTAACTACTATGATTCATACTACATGAGTGTCGGGTGCACAAAATGAAAGCAGGAAAGTTCAAACTACTTGTTACAAAATCAGAAAACTAAGAATTTCTACCTTGCCTTCCTTACTTTCGCTACCCTCCCTCACACAGAAATTATGTTCCAAGATTTGATTAAGTCATTTGGTAACAGATAACTCTCTTCAGGTCATCCAACTGTAATGAAATAAACAGAAAAAAATATACTAAAATAGGTATGAATCATATACCAATCTATATAGTAGATATTTTTATGTGGTATTTAGAAATGAACTTTTCCTGTGAATCCTTTTCAGAGGATAAAGCTTATTCAAATACATTTCTAGAAGGAGCATGTATCTGTACTTTGTTCGAAAGATGGTCTCATCAAACAGTAATGTACACTCTGCTGCCCAGTGCAAGCCACATGACGGAAAAGAACAAAAACTTTAATGGACTGTAACTAAGGAGGCTTTTGTAACACAGAGATGTGTTCTTAAGAACATGTTATGCTTATGTCTCCTTAGCAAGCCATGAATAGGTCCGATAGATATCTAAAATTTTGTCGACTATTCTTTTAGCTATTTACATCTTGAAGTTTAGACCTTGTTCAAAGACACCTGGTTACATATGCACTTATGTCAGTATTCTGCTCATGGATTTCTGATTTTTTTTAATTCTATTGTATTTTTAATTCTATTTTATTATATTCTAAAGCTATTGTCATATGAATGTTTCTTAAAACAAAAATACACTCACATCAGGAGAAAAAAACTGGTGAAAAAAACCCATATAAACAGATGGTTTTTGCCTATTTTGAATCATGACACAAGAAAAGTGGTAAGCAATCCTATCACAAACACACACAAAAAAACCCCAAATTATGACTGCAGTTCAAACTCATGTTCTTGGCCACCCAGTGAAGGCCTTTGGGAACTCTTAAAAGTTAACAAAAATTTCCAATATTTAAAGCTGCTTTTCTTCTTTTCATTTCTACTGTAAAAAAACTAAATAAATACAGAATTCACAGTTACAGAGTCTCCTTCCTTCAAGCTGACTGCTCTTCCAGAGAAAAAAAAAAAAAAGAAAAAAATTACTTCATTAACAAAAGAGCAGTCTTTGCAATATCATTTTATTAACGTTCCAATAATAGTGCCACAAGCTGAAGTTAAAGGGATTTTCTTATTTGTAAACTCTTCATATTTAAGTAGAAATTCAATCAGTAGTAAAAAAGTGTCATAAGAACAGCAAATTCTTTCGTTTCAAATATCCTTGACTACAAGACATTAGTATAAGGGAGATTAATTTAGTGCATTTAAATTATTCACATTAGTTTCACTGAATAGACCGGATCCAATCTAAGGAAAAGAAAACTTTCAGTAGGATAGTAAAATAAAGAAGAAGAATATGTGTTGGAAGTACAGTGTTAAAACTGAAGATTTCTAATAATTATACCTGGTAGAGGGTAGTCATGATGGATTTTCTGAGGTGTTAAATAAGTTCTTTTTGAGTCAATCAAAGCAAGATATTGATGCTCAGAGCTTTGAAATATGATGGCTAAGACCCCAGGAGAAGCCCAAAAGTATGTTCAGTCTTGAAAAAGTTGTTTAACTACAGCTGCACATTTCTTTCTGTTTCTTTTTATGTCTGTTAATAAAAAACCTTTTCTCATTTGTTAAAAATACTGAAATAAAAATATAACTATGTCAGTGATGTACACCAAACATCACTGGGGTTAGACTGAGAAGTACATCTACATGTACACTTACATCTACACCTACATACAAATAGAATATCCACCTACTTTATATTATCTGAACCTTCTACAACAGCTTTCAGATACAAGCACAGAGCAGGATTCCATCAAGGAAAGATATGTGCTTTGGGATATATCTCACTGCAAGCTTTGCTGTCTTGATTTTATTATAGAAACAAAATAAGATAACTGCAAAATTGCAAAGACTTTCATAATTTATACCGGGGAATGTCAGATGCAAAGGTAATTTGATATTTTTTCAAGGCTCTCTTATCTGTTTCAAGAAACTATCTTGCCTTACTAGCTTCAAGTAGTCATTTAGCTATCTAACACTAGCTCCGAATAATTGCATTTCAAATATTTTCAAGTATCACAGGTAGTAAAGTGACAAAAAGATTTTCCCAGCTGCTTCACTGATCTGTCATATCACTAGTTATTTATATTTGAAAAGTATATGCACTTTAATAAAAAAAAAGTATGTACACTTTAATGTTGTCTTCTGATCTCAAGAGTTATCAGTAAAAACGCATGAAATACAGAGAAAAATTTACAAGACAAAATACTGGAAATGATGTCATTAACCATAACCACCCATTAAGAGTAATCACGTGTTACTACTATTTAGGGCTCTTCGTGTATAATTCCTTGTGAATGCTTTAAAATTTTTTAGTTTTGTAATAAATAATTTATTTAATTAACATAACAATGTCTTCTACTAAAAATACATTCTTTTCTACAAAAAACCTATACTATAAAAACTTGCATCATAACTCATTACACACAAACTCAGGCACAAACAAGCATTTAAAATATATACTTATTTCAATATATCTTTTTCTTTTCCTTTAGAAGAACCAAATTTAAAAGATGCCTTATTACACAATCATGATACTTTGCAGGAGGATTGGTAAAAAGAATGGAATATTTTTTCGTCATTTCTACACTTGTTAAGAGGCAACATGCACATATGGTCAAGCACATTTTGAAAAAAAAATCTTCTCTTGATGAGCTACAGTGCAGGAGAGCAGAGGCTGTTGGCCTGTTTTCAGACATCCTACTAAGGCAGGCAGATTGACTCAGAATGAGAAGCGCTGTTGCATAAACTGTGTAGAACTGCCCAGAAAAGAGCAATGCTTAACCCTTTTCTTTACATTCTAACAGAAACAAAAAATATCTCTAAACAACCAGTTCTGTAACACTATTTATCAAGCATATGCTAACGGTAAAAATAAACCTGTAGTACTGTATGAGAAAGGTTATATCATGTTACATAGATATTTTAGCCTGCCAGTGTAGATGACATTTTTCTTTTTTCTGAACTGACTTGGTCTTAAATATCACCCTCCTAGACCATTGAAGTCCAACATAATAAGGAAAAAAAAGGAATAAACAATGAAAATAAAATAAAATAAAATAAAATAAAATAAAATAAAATAAAATAAAATAAAATAAATTTTTTCAGAAACTATGACAAGGTAAGTTATTGTTCATTTAAACAAATCTTATTTATTCCCACTGCAAAGTAAGAAAGAAGCCATCCTGATGCAAATTTTAAGTAATTTCATGTAAATGACTATGTAAATTACTTGCAGCCCTTTGGTTCCTGAAAAGTTGCCAGTGTGGCCTTTTGTGTTGTAAAAGTTGTAATCCATGGTGTTAGACAAGGGAAGCAGACCACAGTATAAGTGAAAGCCAGAAAGATCTATTTAAGGAATTAAAACCAAATAAATTAGAGAAACAGCAGCACCACAAAATCCTCTAGATACAGATATTTTTGATTCATTTCCTCATTACGCTCCTTAGTTTTTTCTGAAACACCCAAGTGATATCAATGCTAGGTATTAGCACTCCATTCCATAAATACTTTCAGGTCTTTGTACATACTGAGAGAAGTCTCTTATGCAGTAATCAGTCTGATTACTTTTATCTTTCATTATATTAATGTATTTTGGCAAGACTACCAGCATACAACATTTGTCTCTTTCTCCAACAAATGTTGTTGTACTTTTTTTACCCCAGACTAGAAAGCTGTTCCTGAACTATTGTCATCTATGTCAATTGTATTCCTGTTCTTTACATTCCTTTTTTAAAGACCTGCATCAGAAAATTATCTACAAGAAAAAAGTATATATGCATTTCTGCTTCCTTCTTCCTTTTATGCTTCTAAATTATATTGTAAATCAATGAAAAAATTTCTAACTGCAGTTTATCTCACCTCAACCTACCTTCTCCCTTATATATGTGCATGTAGGCACACCCACTCTCTCACACACCCATTTCCCAGCCTCTGTTCAGTTGGGCACCAGGAAGAAGATGAGAGTGAACTAGAGCAGAAGAGAGGACAAGGGTGGAAATCTGAAGCTGGAATGAATGACTGGAAAGGAGATGACCACCAGAACACTCACACAAATTTTGACATGTTTTCCAGAATTTCATGTTACAAAAAGAGGGAGTAGCTACATATAAGATAGTCCATAGCTGAGGACTGTGGATGCGGGAAACAGATGTGGCAGAAAATCTAAACCATGAAAAAAAGAGCATGGCTAAAAACAACCTGAGTGAGTCTAGCTGGAGCTCCGATAATAAAGGAGAGCCAAAGGCTATGTGGAAAATAACAAGTAATATTGATACTGTTAATCCACAACAGGAGTTGACCAACAATAGCTGATGCAGAGGACCCCTCATCTCAGTATGTCTACTTTGGACCACAGTTAACCTGGGCTCCTAGCCAGAACATCCTCACTACATACATGGTTCAAAGCAGCAGGAAGGACAGCTACTCCACCAATGTTTGTTTTCTGGACTGTCCCTTAATGAACTGCCTTAATGCTTAATGAGAGTCTCTTAATGAGCTATACTATGCTACTCATTCATTTAACACTTCTACTGATACTTGTACCCATGTAAGGTTTTACAAATGGAAGCAAGCCTTATTCTTGTTTCCATATCTATTTCTAGCTTGTTTCTGTTTCTGCTCATTTATGTCACTGATCCTGCTACCTGAACCTCCTCCTACCTCTGAGACCTGTCATTGTCAAAACAAACTTTCATTGTGCATGCATAAATTTCTGTGTGAGGGGAAGGGGTGTGAAATGGTCACTTTGCTATTGTGGTTATGGCAGCCACTACATGTGCGCCCCTTGGATGATTTGGTCTTCCTGAATGTACTTTTCACTGAAGATAAAGATATAGATAGTGATTTTTTGAGAGCCTTTGCTTCACTAACAGATTTGGTCCTTGGATGAACAAAGACTCTGATCCCTGGAGACTACTTCATCAGCAGGCTGGTGTGATTTCATCCTCTTTGACCTGTGCCAGCTGCAGAACCTTCAAATGCAGAAAGGCATAGCTGAAGCCTTCTGCTATAGGTGTTTTTATACAATTTCGCACTCCATCACTTTTAATAGAGGACTTTTCAGGAGCTTTTAAATGTAGAGAAGACAGTGCCTAAGTGGAGCTCATAATCCCTCTCAATTAGAGGCTGATCAGTTGGAGAGGACAACTTTCAAGTTTTCTCTCTGTTAATGCACATGAGAAATATTGACGAGACCATCTGGGTATGGGAAACATATGAATTTTTCTTCTCTGTGCTTTCCTGGTGTGTGGGTGGTGTTGACAAGCTCCAAATTTCACTGTTGTACCTACTCCGGGACATTCATGATTGCATAAACCACAATGTGGGAGGCTTCTCAGGAAGGATGCATAACAGCTGAGTTCTGTTACTCTGCCCCAGACTCAAAAGGGATGCTGCCACTTTTCTCAGCAAGACAGGGACATTTGCAGGACTTAGATATCACCTTGTGATATTGGAGACACAATACTCCAGAACCACTGGCTGTAGTCAGATAATGATAGACCATGTCATGACATTATTTGCTGGCCACATGGCTGTAAAACATGGTTTTGGTTGCCTGAGTGCAAAATGGCTTCACATAACACATTAGACACCAACATCCTCAACGTCTTCTTAATTATGGGTGCTAGATGTGTCCTGCACAGCCTCTGTGAAGATGTGATGAGACTTTCTATCCAGACCAGAACAGCAACGACCCAGTTTTCTCAGGAGCTATATGCTCAGATGTCCACATAATCTGCAAGGAGTCAGGACACATAGAATAGCACCCTTTTGTACTTTCATTGTAAGGAATATTCTGAGTGTTGAGGAGATTAAATAGGACAAGAGAAATGTAGTGGCATATCAATGCCTTTAGTTTTTGTCCCTCTTTTGGCAAAGATTGGTGAGCTGTGCCTTTTCCTTGGAGTTGTGAGTGGCACCACACTGGATCTTCTGAGACACCAAAACAGGAGACCAGGGACAACTGGTCCCCTGAAAAGGGTGCAACTGAAGTTCGGGCAAATATAAAGATGTATGAGTCATGTCTTGTGTAGCACAAGAGGTACTCCTTAGTGTGGGGCTGACAGCTTGATGTTTTCAAAACTTTCTGTTAGCACATGTGTGTCAGTAAGTTCTGGAGGATTGTGCCCACTCACTGATCCATTTGTCCCCATTAGAGACACTCCTGATTAGATTTTACTGTCTGGTTCATTCAAAAGGAATCTGTTCACCTGCACAAAGCCCACCCTTCACGAACATCAAACCAGTAAGTGGAGGTGAAAATGGATCCACTACAAAAGCACACTCTGGGTCTATATTAACACCAAGCACAACAACTGCCAGAAAAATTTATCAGAAAAACATTTACATAAAGGTAAAGAATACATAGCAGGCCCTCCAAAATATAGAAAAAGTCAAATGGCACATTTGTTATACATGAAATTCGTTGAAGTAGCTAAACAATAAAACTTATGAAACATTGGCAAATTTACTCTCTAACACACAAATAATTAAGATGCCCTAAAATTAGTGTGACCTATACACTTCTGGCAACTGACAAAGGCTTATTAACTTTTTAGACCAAGGAGGCTTGTGAAAAATCTGAACTAAAGTGCTCAGTGAGGAATATATACAAGCAGTGCTTAAAAATTATTTGACTTACAAACACTAGTTGAGCTCCACATAGCATACAATTACTGAATGTACTTTTCCAAAGTCTGATTTGTCACAATCACTAACTCCGTATAACTTTAAAAAATGTATCTCGGTTTGAAAGGAAGCACTTTAAAAACACTTTATATAATAGCTTTTCCTTTTAGTCATGCAAGCAATATATATGTGGTACAAGCAGATGAACTAAAATGGGTTTAAAATGCACTGGAAAGTCTAAATAACATGCTTAAAATATAGACAAACTCCTCCTTACAATGAGTATAGTAATTACCCTGTAGGTATGAATCACAATAAAAAATAATGGATTTCTTTTTTGTCTTATGTCAAGTGTTGTTTGGTGAGGTTTTTTTCTGCCAGTACCAATTGATTATTGACAGTGTAGAAATTGAAATTTGTACATGACTTGGAGAGATCTGGGTTTTTTTCTATATGAAAAATAATTCATTACTTACTTCTATATGAGCAGTGTTTCACCTTTTTCAGCAGCTTTTCATATGCTAATAATTCATGTTTTAAAAAATATTATTTTTCTGAAACATATTTTTTTCTGTTACATATAGGTGTTACACCATGGAATTGGACAGAGACTCTTGAAAGACTGATTGTAACAGTGGTGGAAAAAAGTTAGGGAATGAAATTCAAAGACATTTTTATAGAATCAAGATCAAATGTAAGCATTCTAAGGAGATTTATATATCCAAAGGAAGAAAGTACAGCAGTTTGTTCTTCACACCATAGAATCATAGAATCATTTATGTTGGAAAAGACCCTTAAGATCGTCGAGTCTAACTGTAAAGCTAACATTGCCAAGTCCACCAAGTGGGTAGCCCCAAGTGGGTAATCAGTTCTAAGCAGAAATCCTGTATTTAGAAAAAAAATAAAGAATTATTTTTCCACATGGCAGGGTATTTCCACTCCAGCAAGGCATATTATTGGAAACATCTTATACAAGTTCTTCTTAAAACAGGAAACTTGCCCTTCATGTCTTATTTTTCATATATACAAGGCTAAAGTTAGGATTTATTTCACTGTCATAAACCAAGTTTTATTCTGGAAAGATTAATACCATTCTTTCATCAAAGGATATCAATTCAGGAATATCAAGATGCCCAACTGGTTTGAAAGCATAGTTGCCATCACTTAAGTGCAGTTGTGCACCCACAGGTTCACAGAGCATTCAGAAAAGCCCGTGGTGACCTCCTTATTCAGCCTGCTATATTTTCTTACAATATCCTACAATGTTGCCATTACCTAATACTGAGGGGCTCAAGTCACCCATATGTTCTGAATTAATCTTATAGGGAACAAAAGCACTCATTTGAAAGGATAGCTGTCTAGCTATCACTGTAATCCCACTACCAATCAATTTATTGTCAAAGCTGAATGCTTAAACAGCTTGATTTCAGATTTGCTTCTGTCTCTTACATAAAGATAAATCAAAAACTTGGAAACAGCTTATGAAAAAAAATTCCACAAATAAATGAAACACCTATAAGGAACATGTTTTAATTTAAACTGTTACCTAGGGGAAAAAAATTGCTTAAGTTTTGGGGAAAATATAATTATCTTTATTTTGTTATTATTTTAAAATTTGTTTTATGAGGAAGATTTTGCTATATATATTCCAAATGCAGATTTTGGCAGGATCGGGAAAGACATTCATATGGCAAGTTACGACAATATTTTGTAATAGGTCAGTAGAATTTCAGTAACCTCAGGTTTCTTAAGCCTGAAACTTCTGTTCTATTTGATTTTGTGAGGACATTTTCTCTCCTCAAGCTTCATTTCAGGGTCACAATTTGGAAACTAAATGTTGTAGGGCTTGAACTGTGCAAAAATGGTACCATAAAGTTCCATGATTATTTTCTCTTAATAACAAGTCAGTTGAATAATGCAATTAAGAAATAAAAAGATTCTCCTGTTACCCAACTATCAGCTGGAAAATTCATCCTAACTGAGATTTAGGCTAATTTCTTTAATACCCTTCCACACTCTGTAAAGACTCAGTTACAAAAGTTTTCAAAATATACAGCCTTTAACACCAAAGGAAAGACCATACCTTCAGTGGGTTTTTACATAATTTGGACATTTCTTAAGCCTTATGGATGTACAAAGTGCAAGATTGCTGTCAGAAACTCAGTAAATTATCCTATTTATGATTCAGCATGGGCTATGAGACTGTAGAAGATGTAAAGAGAATTAAAAGCATAGCATAGTCATTGAAGAGAGAGAAAAGAATCCTGGTTAATACCAGGAACATTAAGTAGGAATCTGACAGTTCTATACTGTAATACTTCCTTTTTTTTTTGCATGGCCCAGCATTTTAAGAATAAGGTTTTGAACTCCCCAGTCTTACTTTTATCACAATGGTATAAAAGAATCATCTGAGGGATACAGAAGAAGCCAGATATATTTTCTGATTTCTGTAGTAGGTATTATTGTCCCTGTAGAGGATGGCAAAAGTTTATGTTCTAGCCACTTTCTTCCTTATAAAGTGCTTTCAAGCCTTAGCCTCAACACAAGTAGTTCTGGAGTCACTGGAGTTCAGACTGGTTTGTGTGGCAACTCCCATAACTGTTGTTTAGAGAGGATCAAATAATAATTTCTCCCAGAAGACAACAGACATATCACCTCTCATAGCACCTTGTGATCCTAGCAACTTTCCACAAAACTGTTGTTGAGATTTATGAGATATGCAAAAAGTAGAAACGTGCCACACAGTGTTCAACCTTGACAAAACAAATGGAAAAGATCAAACCTATTTAATCGGGTGGATATCCTAATGTTTGATCTCTGAAAGTGACTAGTAGCAGATTTGTAAGGAAAGCGGCAGGTGCTTAAGAAAAGAGCAAGCATGCAGCTGTATTTCCTGGCATAATCTGTCCCCTCTCAGAGCTTTGTGGCTCAGAGACACTATGAGCCACAAGCAGCACCTCTCTGGTAAGTAGCCCTCAATAGATTTATTTCCCATATGCTTATCTATTTGCTTCCTCAGCCCCTCTGAATTTCAGACACTCACAGCGCAGGGACTTCCTGCAGAGTTTGTTTCCTTCCTTTCTCATATTGCTGTCCCTTCTATCCATGAAGAGTCATGCCAGTCTTAGAAAGCACCCTGACAAACTCTGTGCTCTTTTGTGCCCACTAGCTATTCTCCACAATCACAATTCAAATATGTTTATAATCTTTTCTATCAGCTTTTGAATTTTACATATTAGTTGCGTTCTCCTATTTTACTTTAAATTAGGTCCATTAGTGCTGTGCAGATCTCCTGTATCCTAAAAGCTTACCCATTCAAAACTTTAGTTTTTGGGGGATGTCTGGAGTTAGACTCCGCTTTTTGCTAGATCACATATACTGTGTATAGAACATTGTAATGAATGTTATATGCAGATCTTGTTTTTTAACCTAAGTGCCATAATCTCTCTTCTTTCCATGCCTATGTCACTGATACACATATGAACTGTGCATATTAACTCTTCATTAACAATTCCAAAGAGGATATTTATGTACCCTGTGAAATCAGAATATTTATATCTAACAAACAAGTCACTGTGTAGTCCTCTCTGGTTAACAATCTATCTCTATACCCATCCCTCCAACTGTGTATTACTGAACTATTTTTTTTTTCTTTTTTTTTTTTTTCCTCAACAGGAAAAATATTTACACATTAAGTTACCTTCCTAGTGTGAGAAGACACATATGCATAGTTTGGTGAGGAGGTCTCAAATAATTTCTCCTTTTGCCACCTGGTTGTCCCCCAGTACCAAAACACCCTTAATGTAGCGATATAGTAGAGGCTGGACAGTTTGTTACAGCCTTGAAAATATCAGGAGAAATTTTCTCTCTGACTCTGTTTTCTTCTAGTAGTTTACCCTGACCGCAAGAAACCATTCTGGTTCATCTAACCTTAGTGATTACTAATGTGGGAGGCTTTTTTTCTGGTGCAAACGTGTCTTTCATCTTTTCTTGGAGTCTGGTAGTATTCATTTATGCACACTGCTGGTCCTTTCAAAGTGGTTTATCTCCTGATGTAACCAAATCTGGAAATGTGCACCAGAGCATCAAGAGCACACCAAGGACGCCTGGCAGTTAGTTTTCTGTGCTTCCCCAGAATGTGCCTAGGCTTTAGCGTCAACTTCATTGCCATTAAAGGCAGGATATGAAAATGTGAACAGTCAAACCTTGGTACTTGTCTCTTTACACATAATTTAGATTTATTCACCAGGGACTCAGTGAGCTGCTAGAATCTTGGGAACATGCACTTGCCCATGGGATTGGTAATTGTACATCTAATACTCAGTAGAGTAGTTGGGACATCCCAGATTATGTTGGACTTCTATTTGCATTTTCATTCTCTTGCAAGAGTGAGTAGCTGATTTTGTTTGTTTCACCATTCATCTAATCTGTTTAGCTTTTCCTTTTTGTGACTTGTCTGTGAAATAGGGCTAGAGATTGGCCATTTCTTTTTATACAATTGTGGTGAAGAAAACATGTATTTATTATTCTTTTTTGCTCACAGAATAAAAGGAAGGTTAAATGTATAAAATGTCCAATATCTCTGGTTTTCATTTCAAGTTTTGATCAGAACACTTTCAGCTCCTCTCACATTGGGGTCCCACTATGTATTTAAGAAAAAAATGCATTCCTCTTTCTTATTAAAATGGTCACAATAAGGCTGAGGGGACTAGATCATAAATGAGAAAAAAAGAAGAAAAATATTATTCATTGCCTTGCAAAACCCTTTTATTTTCTGAGGAAAACCTTGCAAAGTCTTTTCCTTGGCAGCTTGAATGCTGTTCATGCTGCTGTCCAGATCTTGTTTAGGAAGGCTTGGGAAAAACAGAAGAGTTCACAAAAAAACTGAGGGTGCACATGAGGCAGTGGTGTTTGCTCAGGCCTGGCTGACCTCTGCCCAAGGGCTTTACTATGATGCAACTACCTAAGAGAGAGACTATTGCTGCATGCAGTAACATCCTCTGTATTTCAGAACAGATGAGAACAACATATAAGAATAAATCAGAGCATTTTGGTATCTGAGTTTCTGAAAGAACACTGAAATTTTAAACAGCCTTTGGAATGAAAGAACATGTAGAGATTTAAACAAAACAATGCTTTCAATTCTCAGATTTGTTAAATTACCCTTCACTCTTTCATTAAGATATTGTCATGGTTTTAGCTGGGATAGTTAATTCTCTTCACTGTAGCTAGTATAGTGGTGTGTTTTAGACTTAGTATGAAAATAATGTTGATAACACACTGATGTTTTAGTTGTTGCTAGGTAGTGCTTACACTAGTCAAGGACTTTTCCAGCTTCCCATGTTCTGCGACGTGTAAAAGAAGCCGAGAGAGGAGGAGGCACATCCAAGACAGCTGATCCAAATTGGCCAAAGAGTATTCCACATCATGTGACATCATGCCCAGTATATTAACTGGGGGGAGTTGGCCGGGGGAAGCAGCGATCACGGCTCAGGGACCGGCAGCGTTGGTTGGCGGGTGGTGAGCGGTTGCAGCACTTGTTGTTTGTTCTTTTTCCTTTCTTCCGAGGTTTCACCTCTCTCTCTCATTATTTTCCTTTTCATTATATTAGTATTATTGCTGTCTTATTTTAATTATTAAACTGATCTTATCTCAACCCACGAGTTTTCTTACTTTGGCCCTTCCGATTCTCTCCCCCATCCCACAGGAGTGGGGGGAGTGAGCGAGCGGCTGTGTGGTGCTTAGTTGCTGACTGGGGCTAAACCATGACAGATATCTATGAGAAGAATGCTCAGAGATTTATCGTAGAAGCACAATGATATTTTATTTACATATTTATTAAATATGTCATTTCCCAAAGATATTTCTGTCTAAATTTCTGGTGAAAGAGTCAGCCTATCTTGTAATTTTGTTCCCCCAACATACAAAGATGACAAGATATTTATGTTTGCATGAAAAATTTTGGATACAACATTCTCTGTGTAGTGTTGCCACCATTTGTAATGAGTTATTTCAAATATTACCTACAAAATGTCAGAGACAGAAAAATGAAAGTTTACCCAGAGTTTGGTGGACACAATGTACAGTGCAGCTTGGTTGTCAGAGGGCTCAGTACACACAGTCCATCTTACCAGCACTATTCTGTTTGGAATAAGATTATGCCTGCTAAGAATGCACTGCAATGTTATACAAAGGGAGTAGCAGCATTTTTAAGGTGTAAGCTTAAATGTTTTTGGTTGTAATAATTTATTTAAAGCTGTGCTATATCCAGGCTAGTCTGTGGCATTCTAAAATTCTCGGTGGTACAACACTGGTTTCAAACAGGTGTGACTCTCTCAAGGAAATTCTAAATATGATATGCTCCACAGAAACCTGCAAGATCTAGGTAAACAATATCCAGGATGTTTTGCCCAGTCACAATAGAGTAATTTTACAATAGACCCTGAACTCATTCTCATTCCAGAAAATAGACATTTCAAAATATAAAAATAGGAAGTCAAATGATTTTTTTCATATGTTCAAGGAGAAAGATCTTTAAATGAAATATCAGTGCTGACCTAAGTAAAATGAGAAGGTCCCATTTCCAGCAGGAACTAATATACATACTCAGAAGCCTAGGGAAATACATGTCTAAAGACCATTTTATATACTTATGCTTTTAAAATCTAAAGGAATAATGGATTTTTTATTTAAAGTAGTAGTTTTTAAAAGTTTTAATTCTGAATTTAAAAGTAGAATAATCTGTTTTCTTAAATTTTGGCTAGGTATGTATTTTGAGATTCTAACATATCCAAAGGGTAAGACTCCTACATTTTTAGATTCTGTTTATGTGTCTCTGATTCTGTGAAAGTCAGTTATAAACAGAGAACAGTCATACCATGAAAGGAACGCAAAGGAAAAACTATCACCTCTGACATTGACAATCACTAGATGTCTTTTAAAAGCACCTATTTTTAATCTTTTTCCAGGAATTTGGTGAATTTTTTACTTAAATGCTTCTTAAATACAGAGATACTATATAGGGCTCAAGGCAGCCAAAAGCCCAAGTGCTGATTTTATTATGTTCTCTGCATAAATAGCCTACATGTATCAAACCCATTTAAAAGCTTGTTACAAATGCATTTAATGTACAGACTGATATAAAATACAGTGAATGCAGACACTTTATACTGAAAGGTACAGTATGAGTTGCTTATGAAGGACCACCTATTGAGTCAAGGAACTGTTAAACTCAAATCAAGATCAGAAGCTGACATCTGTTCTGAGAAAGAAACATTTTTTTTATACCTAAAAGCATGAAACAAGACTTAATTGGGTCTTGACTCAGCTCTTTCTCCCAAAAGATTTAGAAGCAAATACATTTGGGGGAGAAAAGAAATACACTAGGTTGGCAGCAAAGTGTGAAATTATATATCTGTGTTCCTTTTAGAGGACTCCAAAAAGAAGGTAAGTTGTGAAAACTGAATTCCTCTTTCCTGTAGGAGAAAAGTGTGTCTGATATCATTGGAGGCATATGATACATAGAAAGATAGGATCCCTGATGAGGTGTGTGTCAGAAAACCATTTATCATAAATTAGCTTGCTTCAAGTGAATAAGAGACTTTACAGATTGAAATCAAGTGTAAATAGATGGAGTGCTTTTCCTCCTATTTTTTCATGTCTTTTATAAATATATCAGCTTATCGCATAGTTTGATGTCAGAAGTGCTCTTACATGCCTGTTATCTTAACTTAGCTGCAGTTAAATGTGAATAAAAAATTGTTCCTCTCCTGAAGGTGTGCATATCTGTTACTCAGATGCTTAAAGGTTAACAGATTTCACACAGATTCATCAGTGTAGAGAAAGTGAAACACACCATACCTACAGAAGATGCCTAAAGCGATTTGTCGGGAAGTATCAAAGGTATCAGAGGAGGAAAGTTCTCTGCAGGACAGGTTATAATCAGGAGATGGCCTATGGTGTTCATCATTACAAGGGGAATAGAGAGATTGCAAGATGTTATCTTGTAGATGGCTGTAAATTAGCAAAATAAGTTATTAAGTTAATATCACCGAAACATATTTTGAACAAGAGGCCTAATCTTCCAGTACACATTTTTCATGCCAAAACTTTAGAGAAACCATTTTGTAATAACAATATATAGCCAAAATATAAGCACATCCAGAAAGCACTTGTTTAAAACCATTGTTTCATTCCACATAACACAGAACACAGTAGCATAAACATTGATCTGCATAGTTGTTTTTAATAAGGAATGGATACCATATTTCTCTAGATAAAGGTCTGTACAACTGAATCAGTTATGAAACAACTAAACTGAATCAACTCTGAAACTAGACAAGAACATTCTTTAATATTTATCAAGTCAGAACCATAAAAATGAACATGCAATATTTACTGCTACTGTTGATTTGGGTGTGAAGTGCAAGTCAGAAGCCTAAAACAAAGTTATCAATATAAAAACCAGTGGGGTAGAAATTTTAATTTTTAAGGTGCTTTATAAGTTTTTAAATATTATTAGCTTTATTAAATGAGACAGGGTGTCCTACATCAGTAAAAAAAAAAATCTGAATAGTAGGAAGTGACTTATTGCTTTCCTGATATCAGACTTCTAGCCATCATAGAAATATCTTAGAAAAAATGAGATAAATCTTTTGGACAAACTTATAAGAATTTAGATGACAGTTTATAGAACAGGTTCTCTGTAGTAGTATTATCAGAAATATTTGCAGGACATACGGGGCGTCAGAGGGAGACACAGTGTGACAGAGTCTCAATGAATAGTTCAAATGCTGTATGAATGAAGAATTTAGATTTATTAGGAATATGAAACACATGGGATAGATGGCCTCCATCTAAACAGAATGGAATAGCAATACAAATTGCTGGTAACAATAAAGAATAGAACATATATTCCCAAATTTCAGATAAAAAAACAATAAAAAGCAGTCTCCATAAAGTCACACTTAAGTGGGACATATGACAATAAATATAAAAACCATGATCAAACAATCATACAGTTATTTAAACACAACAGTGAAGTCTGCTGGAAAAAAAAAAAAAAAAAAGAAAAAACAGTAGAACTGAAAATCCGGTTCTGAAACGATTGACTAATGTGTTTATAATGTTAGAGTATCTATATCAGTGCAAGAGCAATGTTGTGTATTAACAAAAGCTTATACCTAAAAATTGACTGCTTCCTAAGTGATTTAATCAGACAGCCAAAAAGACAATAAGCAGCTCTTAAGTTAGGCCTGTTCTATGTGCAGGACAGGGTTCAGAATGTTACAGAATCTCAAATCCAGCAGCTTTCCAGCAGCATATGTATATAAAAGCTACTGCAGTAGCATTGTAGTAGCGCTTTCTCTCTCTCTTCCCCTTTCTCCCCTGCAGTAGTGTTTACCCTCAACAACAGAACAATGTAAATAATTAGAAACATTAATAAAATTACTTTTAAGGTGTAAAATACTTTCAGTCTAGAAATAGATATTAAGGTCATTAAATTAGTACCTTGCAGAAAACATATTCTGTCTAGAAAAAAATATAAACAGCCAAAGGGAGGCCTGGTCTGCTTAAATAACACACAGAATAAATCTTAGCAACATAGATGAAATCCAGTCCGATTATTGAAAACAAACAAAAATATGACTACAAGTTTTAGGAGGTGTCCAGAATGATAAAGGAAACAAAAGGCTAGAATTCTGCTATACACAGAAGACAAATACAAGAAGCTGTAATAAAAAAAAAAAAAAAAAAAAAAAACAAAACCAAAAACAAAACACACAAATCAGCAAAAATTTTAAAAAAAGAAAGAAAAAAGAAAAGACAGTACAGTTTTCGCAGGCAAAGTCATGCTCCACAAACCTAGAAGTGTCATTTTGGAGATATTCAACATGGGATATTTGCTCAAAATCATCTAGCTGAACTTCAGCATGTCTTTTTACATGGTTCTCAGGCTCTTAAAGAAACCAAGATATGATGAGATAGAAGGGAAGGTCCTCCCATGGGCTAGTGAGCAGTTACTGTTTTGGAAACAAAGGCAAGGAATAGATGTTAAGGGTTCCCCACAGTGGGAGGTGAATGGTGACCTGTGACCTGAACTAATGAACTGGAAAAGGAAGTGACAGGCCAATGAACAAAACTTACTAGGGGGTGGTGACAAAATGTGGTAGATGCCAACAGTAGCCACCTGTGCAGAGATACAGAAGGACTTCTCAACATTGAGTGGCCCGGGGAGACAGCAGTGAGTTTTTTTGCTCCTAGCTCCAATATAATAATGTACACATGACACCAGCTTCAGTTGTGTGGTGCCAGGCTTGGAAATGGGTATTTCCACTCCAAAATAGATACCTTGGAGTTACGGCTTCTTTGTCCAACCCACATATGACCAGTGTTCAGCAGGTTGCAGCAGCATGTGAAAGGTGATATGTATTTTCCAGCCAGCCTCCACCTGACTTAAAAGCATAGCGCAGGGCTGTAAACCACAAAGAGGAAGGCAATCAGGATGAGAATGGAAGGAAAAGGACTCTGTAGGCACATCAGCTCAGCACACTGGAACTCCTGGGATGGAAAAGAGGCAAGTGTGGAGGGGTGCAATTGTGCTGCTCCAGGTGGGTGGGGAAGAGGAGCAATAGTTTGCTCTGTTATGTGGCTGTGCCCTACCTCCATCCTCACACAATATGGTGGCAGGCACCGAGGAAATGGAAGGCAAAAATGTCCACATTAGTAAGCCAAGGAAGTCCCTGCCCCAGGGCACTGTGAGTGTCTGAAATTCAAAGGGGCTGAGAAATCAAATAGACAAGCAAATGGGAAAGAAATCTATTGTGGGCTACTTACTAGAGAGGTGTTGCTTGTGGCTCATGGCATCTCTGAGCCACAAATTTATGGGAGGGGACAGACTATGCCAGGGACTTAGTCTATAAATTTGTTCTATATTTTCATCTTATATCCTGTGCAACTTTTTTAAAAAAGTAGGCCATACAGCAAGAATGAAAGAGGCATGAAACAGTTTCTCTAAAAACTGAGACTAGACATGAGTAGGAAGTCCTGGAAAAACAATGACTTGTGGGGAGAAACAGAATGAGAATATATGATAACAGTGAGACTTTCTCACTGAGGAATTAATGGAGGACAGGAAATTGATTTACTGAAGCCTTTAATGAGAGGACAAGGGGCATTGGTTTTAAACTGAAAGAGGATAGGTCTAGATCGGACATAAGGAAGAAAATTTTTTATGATGAGGGTGGTGGGACACTGGAACAGGTTTCCCAGAGAAGCTGTGGATGCCCCATCCCTGGATATGTTCAAGGCCAGGCTGAACGGGACTTTGAGCAACCTGATCTAGTGAAAGATGTCCCTGCCTATGGCAGGGGGGTTGGACTAGATGATCTTTGAAGGTCCCTTCCAACCCAAATCATTCTGTGATGATATATATGGAGTTTACAGAAGTACCACTGCATGACTAGAATGTTTTATAATCTCCTCAGTATACACTCATGTTGTAGAGGACAAAGAATGAGATTCTTTTGACATACTACAGCCATCCTTTTGATATTACCATACAGTTGCTGCCTTGTTAAACTCAGTGAGAAAGCTGCCTACAGCGTTGATTTGTGAAAGATTTTGAGAATTCCATTTCTCTAAGGAATTTGCCCATTTCCTTTCAAATATGTAGCCATTTTTCCTATGATATTACTGCCTTTTAGTTTAAATAGTCCCTGTCTATCCTCAGAGCTTGCTTTCAGATATCAAAACTCCCCCCTTTTCCTTTTAACAGGAGTAGCCATGATTCAAGTGAAGAAAGGAATTTGAACAATTCTGATAAACCCACTCTTGGGTAAATTGAAGATATTAATCAGAAACAGACTTTTGGAAACAAGTTCTGCTAACATAAAGTGTGTAGACATGTGACCTGGGTGAAGAGAGGTACTTACAAGATTGAGAACATGAGCTAACATGTTATATTAGTTTATCTAAAGTACTCGTTTCTGAAGGCTAGAAATAAAATGTTAATAATCCAATAAAGAGGAAGCCTAGTCTTCTGCTCTTTGTTTGATCAAAAATTAACTCTCTTAAATTCTTCATTACATTCTATTTAAATTGTAATTTTTTTGTGAAAATAGCTAATCATCCTTTTTATTCAGATTTCTAAAAAAACTGAAGTGACAATAGTGCAACTGATGTTTCAATTGCATGTTTGAATTATTTTTTACTTAATTTGTTAATGTCTCCACACTAGAAAAACTGGTAGTGAGAGTTCTCTCATTGATATAATTAGTATCTCTGCAGAAAAACATATTAAACTAAAAATTAGTCTTTTTTTTTTGTTATAACATCCTCAAAAAGGATTAGAAGTGGTAGTAATTGTAATAAATTACAACATGAGAAGTTTAATAAAATGACAGGCATTGATTTAATGTATGAAGTTAATATTTTCACCATATTTAAAAGAAAGTATTAATATTCATATTTTATAAGAAAAAAATCAGTGTACTAACTGTGTTTTGCATACTAATTTCTGGCTTTAATTATCTTATAGTTAATGTATTGTTACTACAACTTACACTGAAATCTTGTTATAAAAATTGGTAAGAAATGTACTCTGTAAAATAATCTAAATACAATAATCTACTTTTGACCAGTTCAATTGTCCTTAATACCAGTTTTAAATAGATTAGAATTGATGAAATTGTACTATTATTATTCAAAGCAAACATTCTTTGGTATGGTTGTTTCTTTAATGATTTCCTCCCCACTCTGGACAATCCAGAAAATCTCTCCAATGACTTAATTATTTCCAGCACAAGTTTTGTACTAAATACGTTCTCCCAACAGTTCTATTCTAGCTTAGATATAGCTCTGGTGGGAAGAGTTGTAAGATTTGATCTACAATATTCTACTCCTCTATCTTCTTGTGTCTTGAGACCAACAAATTGGAAATGATTGCTAAAATCAAGCCATGTAATTAGACAGCATAACATCTAATATACTCCTTTTGTCAGCTTGCCAAAAAGAGAATTTCAGTAAATGATACATTACACTATGAAAAAACTCTTTCAAACAAGCCTGTTAATGATGATAAATAAAGAACTTGTGCAAAACCAAGCAATTAATCCTTTGGAAGCTTTCCATTGAAGTTACTATTAAGGCATCAAGAAATGCAAATACACACATAAACAAATCCTTTGTGAATATTCCACTTTAGGTTAGTGCATTTTCCTGCAAACCCATCTGTAGTTAACTTCTTTCATATAATTTCTTATTCACTAAAATATTGTCTGTATTTTAATAAAGGAACAATCAACAGTCATTCATAGTGGCAAGAATCTGCTAAAGAAAAAATATATCGCATTATGTGAGAATTTTAAATATTCAGAGACATTGCATTTTATTTTCAGAGAATAGATATTGATTTATTTACTCATGAAGCCACAGTATTTTTTTGTTTCTGCTACAGGGACAGAGAAGATTGCAATATTCTGGCATTAATAATGAATTGGAAATAAAAGGGAATGGTAAGCAAAAATTTATGCTGCAGCTTGTAAAAAAAGTGAAATGTCAAAAGGTTATGCAAAAATCTTCCCAGTAAACACTATTTCAAGTTACAATCTTGTAAAGCTGTTTCTCAGTATGCAGGCAACTAAGTAGATCAATGTCTCAGTACAACAGAGGATGGTATACATTGGTGCTTTCAGTTATAATTTTTTCCATAGGTTCCCCCGATTATTCCCTGTTTGTATTATACGCTGTGGCTAGAAGCATAAAAGAAAGTAAAAATGGTTTAGCATTTTTTTTTACCCTGTAAACACGGAGCGGTTCAGATCCCACCTTATTATCAGACAAGAGAAAAATCTTTTGGACATTTGCTTTTAGTATAAATCACATAGAACAACAAAAAAAGGTAACCAAACTGTGTGTCACAATAAAGTGTGGAAGTCTTTTGCTATGTGTAGCACAAAATAGATATGGATCTCAAACGGTTTGAATCAGCTTTTGCTGAACTACCCCACACACCATTTGGTAGATCATTAATACCCCTAAAGGTGCCATAGCATAAATTAAGGTAGGTCACATATATCATCTGAAGGCAAAAATATTTTTTGCCTTAAAGACCAAGATTTTTCCTTTTTTCTTTTTTTTTGCTTTGCCATGTATTTTAACAATAAACATAACAATGTTACGAAGATGAAAGCGGTACTGTGGTGGTTGATTTTTACAATAGGACAATAATGGATCAGTGATTTAGAGAAGGTAGTATTAAACCAAAATGATCTTCAATTTTGTGACAGTATCAGGTTTTTTTTACCAAAATAATCTACAAGATTATTCTAACTAATGCAATTTTAAGTTAGATTAAATGTAAACACTTCATCAGGTGAGGATGGTATCACTACCATATGATTGACTGCTTGCAGATTTATATTTTTTCTTTTGCAAGACACTTTTTAAAGAAAGACAAATGCCAGAGGTGGTGTTTTTCCAAAGTGAATGAATGGGAAGTCAAGAACAGGAAGGACAAAATGGGCAAATTAATCAGTTCTATTATATCACAGCAAGAGTTGTAACAAAAACTGTAATGAAAGTACTTAGAAGAGAGCATTGGTCTGGACATTGAGGATTTCCTTGTACTTGTAGAGACTGATAAAGGAGAATCTGAACATTAAGTCCTTATTTTTCTCCAAAGCAAGTAATTCTGTAGCAGAAAATTAGTAAAAATTGCTGAAAACACAGAAACACAAAATCATAGAATCACAGACTGGCTGAGGTTGGAAGGGACCTCTGGAGGTCATTCGGTCTAATCCCTCTGCTCAAGCATGGCCAGTTGCCCAGGACCATGTCCAGACATCTTTTGACAGGAAGGAGACTCCACAACCACTCTGGGCAACCTCTGCCAGTGCTCAGTTACCCTCAGAGTAAAAAAGTGTTTCCTGATATTTAGGATGAACCTCAAGTGTTTCAGTTTGTGCTCATTGCCTCCAATCCTGTCACTCTGTCTTTACACTCTTCTTTTAGATATTCAGACACTTTAACAAGATCTCTCTTGAGCTTTCTCTTCTCCAGACTAAACAGTCCCAGCTTTCTAAGCCTTTCCCTGTAAGAGAGGTGCTCCACTCCCTTAATCATCTTTGTGACTCTTTGCTGCACTCTCTCCAGTATCTTTCTTGTACTGGGGAACTTAGAACTGGACACAGTACTTCAGATGTAGCTTCACCAGTGTTTAGTAGAGGGGAAGGATCCTTTCCCTCGACTTGCTGGCAACACTCCTCCTAACAGTATTCTGCAGTCCAGGCTACTGTTAGCCTTCTTTGTGGCAAGGATGTATTACTGGCTCATAGTCAACTTGGTGACCACTAGGACCCCCAGGTCCTCTTCTGCAAACATCCTTTTCAAATGGTCAGTCCCCAGCATATATTAGTGCATGGGGTTGTTCCTCCCCAAGCACAGGACTTTGTACACCCACTTGTTGAAATTACCTTTAATGAGTTTTCCGTCAGCCTATTTCTCTAGCCTGTCAAAGTCTCTCTGGATGGCAGCATGACCGTCTGGTATATCAGCCACTGCTCCCAATTTAGTGTTGTCTGCAACTGGTAAGTGTACACTCTGCCCCATCATCCAGATCATTTTTGAAGACATTGAACAGGATTAGATCTAGTACTGACCCCTGGAGGTCAGTTACTTGAAGGGCAGGCTAGTTACTGGCCACCAGCTAGATGTTATGTGACTGTTCACAACCTGCAAGGCCCAACCATTCAGCCAATTTTCAATCCACCTTGCTATCTGTTCATCCAGCCCATACTTTATCAGCTTCCCTATGAGGATCTCATGGGAGACAGCATCAAAAGCCTTAGATGTATTGCAAAGGATGATTTTATAGGTAAGGTTCTCCACTCATTTCTCTGTTTGGTTACACATGTCTGTAATTTAGTAATCGACAACTTCTTAATACCTCTGTCCCTCTATAATTTGTTAAATGGAGGCAATGATACTTCTTTTCCTGCTGATGACATTTGTGGGGCCAAGTTCTTAATTTTGAAGCTCCCGTTAACTGTTGTGACTTGACTGATCATAGACTTGTATTGACATTTTTATGCTTTTATTTACCAAATGAAAGATTTTTTATGTCATTTTTGCACTACTTTTTTTTTTTTCTAAAACCTTGTTGTGACTGAGGTACTGCTGTTGGGCTGTACGGTAATATGTTCATCACCTAAGTGCAATTGTGAAAAACACAACCTCTGTCCACTTAGATGGAAACCCTTATCTGGGAACTGTTATTTTCTGGAAATGTTATTCATTTAGTGTAGCTAAACTGGGAAAGCTAGACTGGGAGAAGGAAAGAGAATAGCTGGAGAGTATTCATAATGTATTCTCTCAATGAAATATCTGTTAATACACATTTAATTATCCAAATGATTAATAAAATCAATATCTATTCTCTTTGTGTTTATTAAGACACAAATCTTCCTGACACAGCTCTTACAGAGAGTGATACATGCAAATTTAAATTCCTAACACACTAAGCTTGTAAATAATATGAAACCATTTTTAACCAGGGAGTTGTACTGCTGTGGTTAAATGTCTCTTCATATATTATCAGTTAATTTGCATGTAAGAGTAATGGGTTAAATAGAGCCAAAGCAAAACAGACACCTCATCAGGTTCTCTACTAAATAGCCACAAGCAAAAATCTGAGCATCTGCAGAATATGCTGTGAAAGAAATATACCATGCTGTGTCAGTGGGAGACTGAAAACAGTGAAAATAGAAGTGTTTGAATTTGGAGGTGAGAAATATTTTTGCTGTGAGTATAAATTCAGTAAATCACGATTATTGATATGAGGAGATTGAGGGAGATTCATAATTAAAAAAAAAAAGAAAAAGAGAGAGGGGAAAAATAACTGTGTCCTCTTTTTTTTGTGTGTGTGGCGATGGGGGGGGGGGGGGGGATAATGGATAATCTTTCTATGTGCTTTTCACAAGATAAATCCAGAAATCTGTGAGTGCTTTGGGACAATGAAACTTGTTAAAATCATGTGTTAAACAGTAAACACAGTGTCATGGTTTTAGCTGGGATAGTTGATTTTCTTCACTGTAGCTAGCATAGTGCTGTGTTTTAGACTTGGTATGTAAATAATGTTGATAACACCCTGGTGTTTTAGTTGTTGCTGGGTAGTGTTTACACTAGTCAAGGACTTTCTAGCTTCCCATGCTCTGCCAGGTGCACAAGAAGCCGGGAGGGGAGGGGATACAACCAGGAGAGCTGATTCGAATTGGCCAAAGGGTATTCCATATCATGTGACGTCATGCCCAGTATATTAACTGGGGGGAGTTGGCCGGGGGAGGCAGCGATCGCGGCTCGGGGACCGGCAGCGTCGGTTGGCGGGTGGTGAGCGTTTGCAACACTTGTTGTTTAGTTTTGGGTTTTTTTGTTTTTTTTTTCCCCTCTTCTTCCAGTGTTTCATCTCTCTCTCGCTCATTATTTTCCTCTTCATTATATTAGTATTATTGCTGTTTTATTCTAATTATTAAACTGTTCTTATCTCAACCCACGAGTTTTCTTACTTTGGCCCTTCCGATTCTCTCCCCCATCCCACAAGGGTGAGGGAGTGAGCGAGCAGCTCTGTGGTGCTTAGTTGCTGACAGGGGCTAAACCACAACACACAGAAAAGTACTTAACAGTCATCATGCTTATGTAGGAGGCTGTTTTAATCATTATGTTTCTGTCAGGAGACAATATTTTTCTTTGTAGTGTATTAGCAGAATTATTTGGAATATTTTCTTTCTCAGAACAGCTATTGATAGCACCCAGGTTAAATGACAAATGTATTCCCCCAAGACAGGTAGCACAGCTGAGAAAAGAGTACAGTCTGAAAAGTTTTATCTTCAGTGGGAACAGATTTAGAGAGTCTATTTTTCAAGTTTTTATTGTATCTGTGAGATAATTGGTCATCTTGGGCTGTTGTGAAGAATTCTGTATTTGGGTCTCAAGAAAGAAACATGCAGTCAATTGTTTTCATATATCAGAAGTAACCTAGAGGGGCTGATTCATTTTGGCAAGGATGATCTTCTGGGGATTGCAACAAAAATTCAATCTACTAGGGAGAAATAAGAGACATTGTATTCAGTCTGGGCCACATCACATTTATCACTCTGAATAAAACTAAGGAGAAGTTTTAATGTGTGTGTTACACATCCTCAGTCAATATTATAACTCTGAAAGTGTTGCTTTTCTTTCTCTGCATTACTTTTCCCAATGACCATGCCAATAGGCTTATTTCCAAAATGTTCCCAAAGACTTCAAGTTTAATATTTAGTCCTTATAACAAAAGGAGATTGAAGGTCGTGACTTCAACTGATTAATTTTTACTTTACTTTTTCATTCCCTGAAATTCTGGCCCTACAATTTTTAAACTAAGATATAGCTGATTTTACAGCTATCATATAAGCGGCACTACTTGTAACATCGTTCAGAGGCCTTGTGATCTGGAATCAGCCTGTTCATTGATCTAAACATGCTCATTTTAATGAGCCACATATATATGTATGACTACAGAACATATGTTATAATTTCATATGCAGTGATCTGGACATGAAATTAAATAACATAATAGTATCTATTTTTGAGAATATTAATGTCATTCTATTTTAAAAATAAAGCTCTGAATAACTGTTAAGATAGAATATACATTAATATATTGTTTTAATAATACACCTTTACTTTGTAGCCAGGTAATGGCCAGGAATGGCAGGACTTGTATCTGTAAAATATTTTTCTGCTAAACTATTTTGAAGAGAAGAATACATATCTCAGTATCAGAAATATTCAGAAATTGGTCTGTATCTTTGTCAAGGACATTTTTGAGAACTATGCTTGACAGAGGAAACCAGAAAAGATTTTTTTGTGCACTTTGACATTGCCTATAATTTATAATTCTTCCTTTTGCTTTATTGGCAGTAACTTTTTAAGTGATACAGACACATTGGTAACATTGACTCCACAGCACAGCAACTATAGAAATTTTAAAGGTGAACAGCATACAGAATATAAATGGAAAGGTGTGACACAGATCTGTCTGACTGCTAGAAAGTGTGGAAGACAAAATGATGCGTAGAAGTAAAGGACATGACCAGCATTCAGCCATTCAGAAATCAGGAAAAAAATGGATATGTTAGTATCATAATATAGAAATACATTTCAGTGGAAGTGAAATGGGGGGGGGGGGGGGGGGGATTGTCCCCACAAAGAGGGAGAAAGGGATCATATCTGTTCTAAATAGTTGTGAAAATTTAAGGGATGTTTGGTAACATTTCCATTTCCTCAGTTTTAATGAAATACCTTGATGGAATTCACAGTTTTCCCTTGCTCCTATTTACTTCTATGTCAAAATAACACATGGGTAGTGAAAGGAGAACAGCTGCATGTCAAAAAAAATGTCACTAAAACTTCCAAAGTTGTAGGTCATTTCAGTATTTCAGGTCATGTGCATCTTAAGTGAAAAGAATAATTTGAATATTCACTTCACAGTGACAGCAAACAGGTGAAATGGCTGAGCTTCACAGTAAGTTGCTGAATAGAAAAGGAACGGTATTTTAGAAAACAGATGATCTTCCAGAAGTTCACTGGTTTTGTTAACAGAACTTTGAAACTGTCTCATGCAGTCTAACGTACAGGATGCTTGCTTTCTTTTTTCTCTAGTTCTCTGCCCTAGTACCTCTCATTTCTGCATCTTAAATTACTGCTCTTTGATGTAGTAAGGGTGTTGATATTTTTCAAAGTAGAAAATATTTTTGAGTGATTAGCCTGAATTTCATAATATGCATAATATTTTTAAATCTAACCAGTCATTTATTCTTTACCACTGGCTTTTATTTAATCTTAAAGACAAAATAATATTTTCTATTTGATAACACTACTGCATCTGCATGGTGTTTCTAAAGACAAATATGTTCTTCATTTTCAACATTGTCTCTGGAAGGAGAAAAAAATTTGCTTATCTTGTGATAAGACCTCAGTTACTTAGCAGACTTATGTTTTCTGCTTATACAGAATAGTACAGTCATGAATTTTCCTTTAGATACAAGTTCGCTATCCTTCTCTGCTTCCAGTTCACCACTGTTTTAACTTGTTCTCATTTTCTTGATATATCAGACAAGAAGAATCATATGAAAGGTAAACAGAAACACCTCCTGATCACACTGATTTTTTTTACTTTCCACACAGAACTGGGGAAATGATTTAGTGTTTGATTCTCCGGACCTGTGACATAAGTTTTGCGTAAGACTTTCATGGGTATTAATGTTTTTCATCTCTAAATTTGTGCTTCCCCAAGTAAACACTGTACAATGGTATAGGTAACAGTCTACATATGACGTGTACATGAAAGTCTCAGTGAAAATGTGTATTTTACTTTAAATATTTTGATCACTTTTTACGTGAGAAAAATTTAGATGTTTCCAATCACTCTTTCTGGATGAATTTTCTAAGAAGCTCCATGGTTCCTTTTCATTGTTGTTTTATTGAAGTATTTCTCTGAATGCATTACTGTATGTGTTCAATTTTTGCAAGCTTCAACTGAAAAAGCAGTCATTTCCTTTTCATTGCAATATATAACCATGAGGACAAGTTTACATTTTATTATACTACACTGTTTCAGAAAATCTGTCTGGTTGATGCTGCATTATTTTTTATTTTTTCAGCTTACTGAAGTCAATAGTTCCAATTTTATTGTTACTTATATGCCAGTGAGTAGATGGTAACCATATGAGAGGACTGCCCTACCAATACAGTTATGAAAAACAAGGATTTTCTCAGAGCAAACCACCATTAGACATATAATTTCTTCAGGAATTTACATAATTATGTAAAGATAATCAAATGTAATAGAGAGCAAGAAGATAAAAACACATTAAAAAGTTGCAATTAAATATATTGAAAAGCTATAGTAAGGAAGTTCTGGGATATCCCTCAGTTCTTCACTTCAAGGCTTCTTAGATCGTTGAAGTAGATATACAGATATAAGTCTGAAGGGATATGTTAGAGTGTATTTTAAAAAAAATCTTCAGTTTCATCTGGATTCTCCTGAAAACCAGTCTCTGAAAGTAAATCACGCTAATTTTTCTTTTCTTTCTTCTTT
Organism: Morus bassanus; assembly: GCA_031468815.1. Taxonomy (NCBI): domain Eukaryota; kingdom Metazoa; phylum Chordata; class Aves; order Suliformes; family Sulidae; genus Morus; species Morus bassanus. The sequence continues at coordinate 37,365,920 of CM062571.1, read as the reverse complement.
CTTCTTTACTTGATCTACCTAAAATGTTTCTTTCTTTATTGTGAATATGATTGAGAGCTTGCAGATTGCAGTACAATTTGCACAGAAGATAATGCATTTTGCCTTAAGTTGATATTTGGGCAGTTCTTCACGCACAGATTATTCCATGGGTATCTGGAAAAAGATGATGTGACCTTTACATCAGAAACTTGTTTTCTTTTTTCTGGTCTTAGCTAAAATCCACACAGGAGGCAATCTCTTGCATCTAACTTTTTTTTTTTTCGTCATTTCACTGAACACACTTGTCAGTTTACATCTAATGCTTAAAAGGAAGTTAGATTTTTTGATTCATTAGTTATAAATCTTTCATTTATTTCATTGATGTAAGGCTTTTCATTAATAGAAAGCTTTCATTGATTATAAGTCTGTATATAATTACATGCATCTTTTTTTTTAATCATGGTTTTTCCCTTTATCTTCAGGTTATTAATTTCTTCTAGTGAACTGCTTAAACATTAATTTTTCAAAGGGTTTTGTTCCACAATCAGAAGCATTTTTATGAGTCTGCTTTTATGCTGAAATCCCTTCCCTGTTACATGAAGGGACAACAAAATACACACTAACTAGCATATTGGATTATTTAGGCATTCTCAGTCTTAATGGCATGTTAAAAGAAAGAAGGAAAAGAAAAAAGCAAAAATGTTACAGAAAGTCCAGCTAAAGTTGCAAGATATGTTTACTGTAAGGTACCTAAACAACAGGTGCTTCAAAGCATCTGCTCACTTTATCTGTTAACATTTACTCTGATTATATATGTATATATTTTCACACGTATTTCATACATATATATACACCTGATACATATTTATGGTTTTTACTTATGTATGTATATGTATACTTTTTTCTGCATTTAACTTTAGATCATAAATAGTTGTTTCACAGTATATATACGTGTGTTATGTATATATGTATATGTTTGTGTATATATAGTTTCCATTCTGTTAAATGCTTTTCAGAGTCATTGGTGAACCAGGAACATCCTGACACATCATAATGATCCAACTGGACTGTAAATGTCTTCATCTATATAGATATCCTAATTTGCTTTTGTTAAATCAGGGGGACAGCTGCAGGTAAAAATTACAGTTCATGAGAAATTGCATAATTCTCCCTGAGCAGGTGATGTAGTTCAGGAGTTCCTGCCAAGAGCCTGAATACTCTGAGCAACTCTGCAGCACTTAGAGAAACTCCTAGACTTCTACCAGATATTTCACTTAAAAAAAATGTGTTCACTGTGAAGAATATTGTATTAGTTACATGAGAGAGAGTTTATCTGGAACAAAAAAAGCAGTAATACAACTAAAGCCTGGCTCCTATGTTGTGCTGTGCTTAACCTTTTCTGAGACAGTCCCTCTACTGCATGCTGTCTATGATACCTTAACTTAAATTCTTGTTCAATTTTATTGCTTTTGGAGAATGGAAATTATATGAAATTAAAACCCAGTGTCTAGTAGTATACTTGTACTTTCTGATTATTCTCTTCAAAAGTGTTCATGGCTTACCCCCCTCAATCACTGTATACAGAACTAAGAATTTAAACAAATCTCCATGTTTATCAGAAGTCCTAATAATTATGTATTGTAGTTGTACCTCATCTTGCAAATAGGAGCTCTAGGGCTTGTTATCTGAAAACCTCTCTGTGTGGGGAAAGAGACAAATATCCAAATACGCAGTTTCCAGGTTCCAGCTGGAATTCCCTAAGGACTTTTACTGTCCTTCAGCAGCCACTCCAGACAGGCCAGGAACTCTTGGTCTTACAGGACCTCTACCGCTGTCGCATAGATATTTCAACTCTTATAGTATCACCACAACTGAATTCAGGATTTAAGCTGGAAAAACAACTGGAAGGTAGACTACCTCTATTTTAAGAAATTGCACCACCAGTTACATTTTCCCTTTCAAAAGTTTCTTAAGTTGGAAAAGAAGGTCACAGTGATGTCACCTTTGTGATGGGGTGGTACTGTACCTACATTTATACGATGCCATTTTTGCCATTTGATAAAGGGAATAAGAACAATATCTTCCTCATTGGTCCTGGAGTTATTTGCAGTTCCTCATTAAACATTTAATTGTATACTCTGCTATCATAGTAACCTTCCACTTGATCTAGAGTGAGGTTTCATACACAGAAGAAAAAGACGTCTTGAATCATATTTTTATTGCACTCATTGTTCCATTTGTACAAGTGAGTTATCTAACTAAACTACATCCAAATTTAAAAAACACATATTTTCATTCTAGTACTTGAAAAACAAAGCAGAAATTATAAATAATGGATTATTCTCATAATTAACACTGATCTTGGGTGGGGTGGAAGAAAAGAAAAGAACATCAAATATTATATTCTTGAACAAATTTTCACCTAAAATATCTAAATAAGCATCCATATACATCCATATACACCAGACTGAAAAATTACCATTGTTCAGTTGAGAAAATGTGATTTTGTTCTGTTCTTTAGCAATATCTTTTAATGTTCCTCTTTATATCCCTCTACTGTTACATGGATAGAAGCTGGTATTTTCATTTTATTTTTATTTTAAAAGTAATTCTGAAGTCAGTCATAATGCTACAGTTCCTTCTCGTTAAGCTTACACAAACATTTCTGGGTTTTTGTTTTGATGTATCTAAGCTTGCATTTATACTTCAAGATACTCTGAAATAAAGATGCAATCTGAATGTATCAAGGAAAGATTTCACAATGTAGTCTTAATTCTAGAGCAAATCCTTGGCACATCTGGTAATTGCATAAACATCATCTGGTACTACAATAACAGGTTCTTATATCTAAGTATGTTGTCAGTGTGGGCTGAATGGCTTTCATCTGATCTGGCAATTATATGTGATTTTGATACTCGATACTTCTAAAACACTTTCCCTTTCTGTCGTGTACGAACACTCACACAGGTTATAAACAAACATTATGTATGAAACAATTACATTTTTAGGAATAGGTTCGTATTTTGTGTATTTTGTATGTTTGTACTAAGCCTATTATAAAGTAACCCTTAGCCCCAGATCAGATAATTTAGACAGTAATAAATGTACTAAATTGTCACTAAAGTATGTGAGGAATTTTGTCTGAATTAATATAAAAATGTTGTGCAATGATCATATGAAAAGTGCACGTTCTGCCATGAACTGTAACCTATGCTGTTCATTATACAATAAGGAATAAAATAATATAAAACAGTAATTATAAACCTCTTGATAGAACACCTCATTAAAAACAAGCATTGCTGGAACATACAAAAAAAATAATGTCTTTTTTGCATACATATTTGTTTAAAATGTAGAAAGTTACATATGCATATTGGAGAAGAAAGTGGCTTATAAGGATTTATTAAGTGAATAATGCTTTTATTGGGACTGTGTAAGGGAAAGAGAATCCTGGAAACATAATAGGTTTTAAACACACCATGTAAATTTTTTATATTTCTGTTTTGGTGGTCAAACAGAATTTCAGGGAATAGTAGATTAACCGAAAATCTGGAAGAAAAAAAAATTTTATGAGCACTTCTTTTATTTAAAATATCCAGCAAACAAAGGTAATTTATTGCTTGGGAAGGGAAATCTTAACATTTGTTTAGGAAAATGTTGAAGTCTTCTTGTTTTCTGTCTTTTTCTCTTTCTTTCTGTCTTTTTCTCCTTTGAGGGAGAAGTGAAGCTTCAAGAAAATGACTGAATTTAAATCTATTTCACTGGGGGTTTTTTTGGCCTAGAAGTCATTTCTTGATTTGATAAAGTATTTTTACACAGCTTTATAAACAATTGAACTGGCAAAGTTCAATTCAATCATCTTGTCGTTTAGATAATTGGATTAAGGAATTCAGATTTTGCAAACCTTTGATTTTCAGTAGGCTGTGATGATGTGCTAAAGAACAAATATATTGATCTGTAAATCACCTTTATCCTCAATTAAAGGAGTTTTCTCTTACTGTCTTAATTATTGGTGACCATTCTTCAAAGTCTATCCAGTTTTAATAAGCACAAACTGAGCTTTCTTTTCTTGTTTCTTCTCTACTTTCAAGCTTGAAAATTTGTACTTAGGTGCTATAAAGAATATTTGAGATATTTTCAAATGTTATATAAATATCTGGGTTTTAAATTAACTATTCTGCAATATTTTAAATCATCCGGAACAAAATCAGATCTTTAAGGAAAGAAAAGGTAGGCAAAGAAGCTTCAAAGAAAGATATATATATATATGAAAATATAGTTTTATGTATAAGATTTTATAGATCCTGAATTTGTCTAGATGGTACATCATTTTTCTGACTGGTGGAGTTTAATTTTATATTCTTTCACATCAAGTTTTAAAATCTGCTTTGATTACAGATGATTTGCTTTAAGGTAAATCAACAGTCATATAAGCAATGAAAGTCTTTACAAAAATGTTCTCAACTTAGAGCTATTTTCTTGGAGCCTCTGTACTAATATGTCTAGAGCAGACAAATAGTCTAAGTAACAAATTGCAGTAACATGTGGGCCTAGCCCTGGTCTTAATTACTGTTTTCTATCTTTTCATACAACAATATATTGTGATAAAGTATTTAGAGATAGTTTAATGTTTTAAGGTAAGGAGGGCTTTAAACTAGGAATGATGGGGAGGGAGACTGTTACTAGCAGTCCTGTGAGGGAGTGATGGACAGGATTGATGAGCAAAAGGTCTGGAATGATGTGAATGAAAGGGAATGCAAAATTAACAAAATACAGCTTAAGAGGGGTCACCAGCAGCATTTGCATGTAAGCAAGGATATGCCTCACAAGTCACCATTATGGAAAAAACCAACCAGACTGTCTCTGAGAAATCAACAGGTTGAGGTGCCTCTCTGAAGTGCATATATACTAATGCACACAGTATGGGAAATAAATATGAGAACTTAGAGATATGTGTGCTGTTGCAGTTCTGTGATCTTGTTGGGATCATGGAGACATGGTAGGATGGTTCCCATGACTGACAGGTTACAATGAGGGGATACAGGCTCTTTGGGAAGAACAGGCTGGGAAGACCAGGAGAGGAAGTTTCCAGAGAACAGCTGGAGTGCATGGAACTCTGCCTGAGGATGGATGATGAGCCAAATGAGAACTTATGGGTAAGGATTAAAGAGCAAAACAGTGTGGGTGACATTGTAGTGTGTGTCTTCTGTAAGCTACCTGACCAGGAAGAACAAGCAGATGAGTCTCTACAGGCAGATGGGAGCAGGCTCACATACACAGGCCCTGGTCCTCATGGGGGACTTCAACTACCCTGATATCTGCTGGAGGTACAATACAGTAGGGCATAAGAAATACTGGAGGTTCCTGGAGAGAACTGATGACAAATTCCTGATCCAAGTGATAAAGGAGTCAATGAGGAGAGGTACTCTCCTAGACACCATACTCACAACAAAGGAAGGGCTTACTGGGGATACGAAGACTAAAGGTTGCCTTGGCTGCAGTGACCATGAGATGGTTGAGTTCAGAATCCTGAAAGGAGGCAGCAAGGCAAAAAGCAAGATCATAACCCTGGACTTCAGGAGAGCAAACTTTGGCTTCTTCAAGGATCTGCTTGGAAGACTTCTGTGGGATAGGCCCTGGAAGAAAGAGGGATCCAAGAAAGCTGGTTAATAATCAAGGTCATATATGCAAAAGCATTGTATCCCAACAAGCAGGAAGTCAGGCAAAAATGCCAGGAGGCTTCTGACAAAACTCAAACATAAAAGGGAAGTATACAGAAGGTGGAAGCAGGAACAAATAACCTGGGATGAATACAGACACTCTCCAAGCATGCAAACATGGTGTCAGGAAAGACAAAGCCCACCTGGAATTTAATCTGGCCAGGGATGTCAAAGACAAGAAGGACTTCTATAAGTATATAGGTAACAAAAGGAAAACTACGGAAAATGCAGTCCCACAGCTGAATGGGACAAGAAACCTGGTGACACAGAACTTAGGAAAGATTGAAGTACTGAATGCCTTCTTCACCTCAGCCTTTATCAGTAAGACTGGTCTTCAGGAATGTTGTATTGGGTTTATGTGGCAAGGTTTTGGTAGCGGGGGGACTATAAGGTGGTTTCTGTGAGAAGCTGCTAGAAGCTTCCCCCATGTCCGACAGAGCCAATGCCAGCCTGTTAGAAGGCACACTCGCCGCTGGCCAAGGCTGAGCCCATCAGGAATGGTGGTAGCGCCTCTGGGATAACATATTTCAGAAGGGGAAAAAACTGTTGGGCATCAGCAGCCAGAGAGACAAGTGAGAATATGTGAAAGAAACAACTCTGCAGACACCGAGGTCTGTAAAGAAGCAAGGGGAGGAGGTGCTCTAGGCACCAGAGCAGAGATTCCCCTGCAGCCCATAGGGGAGACCATGGTGATGCAGGTTATTGCCCTTCAGCCCATAGAGGTCCACAGTGGAGCAGATATCCACCTTGCAGCCCATGGAGGACCCCACACTGGTGCAGATGGATGTGCCCATTAGGAGGCTGTGACCCTGTGGAGACCCTGCACTGGAGCAGGTCTTCTGGCAGGACCTGTGACACCATGGGGGCCCCACGTTGGAGCAATCCATTCCTGAAAGACTGTACCCCATAGAAAGGACTCACATTGGAGCAGGGGAAGAGCATGAGGAAGGAGTGGTAGAGTCAACGCGTGATGAACTGACTGCAACCCCCATTCATTGTCCCCCTGTGCTGCTTGGGGAGAGGAGGTAGAGAAATCAGGAGTGAAACTGAGCCCGGGAAGGAGGGAGGGGTAGAGGGAAGATGGTTTTAGTTTTTTTCTTATTTCTTATTATCCTACTCTGGTTTTAAGTGGCAATAAGTTAAATTAATTTCCCCAAGTCGAGTCTGTTCTGCCCGTGATGGTAATTGTTGAGTGATCTCCCTGTCCTTACCTCAACCCATGAGGCTGTGGTTGTATTTTCTCTCCCCTAGCCAGTTGAGAAAGGGGAGTGATAGAGTGGCTTGGTGGGCACCTGGCATCCAGGCAAGGTCAACCCACCACAAATCCTGAGCCCTAGAGACCAGGGGGAAAGTCTGGAGCAAGGAAGTTGTACCCATGATGGAAGACAATCAGATCAGTGAATACTGAAGCAAGTTGGGCATACATAAACCCAAGGACCCTGATGGGATGCACCCATAAGGGCTGAGCGAGCTGGCTGATGTCAGTGTGAGACCACTGTCAATAAGCTTTGAACGATCATGTCAATTGGGGGAGGTGCCTGAGGACCGGAGGAAAGCAAATGTCACTCCCTTCTTGAAAAAGGGCAAGAAGGAAGGCCCAGGGAAATAAAGGCCAGTCAGCCTCACCTCGATCCTTGGGAAGGTGATGGAACAACTAATCCTGGAAACCATTTCCAAGCACATGAATGAAAAGAAGATGATAAGGAGTACTCAGAATGAGATTCACCAAGGAGAATTCATGTTTAACCAACTTGATAATCTTCTATGATGACATGACTTCCCTGGCAGATGAGCGGACAGCAGTGGCTGTTGTCTACCTGAACTTCTGTATGTTCTTCATACAGAAGCTGATGAAGTATGGGCAAGATGAACAGTTAGGTGGGTTGAAAATTGGCTGAAAGCTGTGCCCAGAGCATGATGATTAGTCACATAATACCTAGCTGGAAGCCAATAAGTAGCAGTGTACCCCAGGGGTCAATACTGGGTCAAATCCAGTTCAATGTCTCCATTAATGATCTGGGTGATAGGGCAGAGTGTACCCTCAGCAAGTTTGATGGTGACATAAAAATGAGAGGAGTGACTGATATACCACAGCGTCATGCCACTGTCCAGAGAGACCTCAATAGACTGGGGAAATTGACTAAGAGGAAGCTCATGGAAGGAAATTTCAAGGGGGTGTACAAAGTCCTGTGCTTGCGGAGAAACAACCCCATGCACCAGTATATGCTGGGGACTGACCAGCTGGAAAGGATGTTTGCAGAAGAGGTCCTGGGGGTCCTAGTGGTCACCAAGTTGACCATGAGCCAGTAATACGTCCTTGCCACAAAGAAGGCTAAGAGTGTCTTGAGCTGCATTAAGCAAAGCATTGCCAGCAGGTCAAGTGAGGGGATCCTTCCCTTCTACTAAGGACTGGTGAGACCATACCTGGAGTACTTTATCCAGTACAAGAGAGAGAGGAAGGTACTGGAGAGCGTCCAGCAAAGGGCTACAAAGATGAAGGGACTGGAGCACCTCTACTATGAGGAAAGGTTTAAAGTTAGGACTGTTCAGCCTGGAGAAGGCAAGACTCATGGGGAATCTTATCAGTGTATACAAATACCCGAAGGGAGGGTGTGAAGAAGACAGAGCCAGGCTTTTTTCAGTGGTGCCCAGTGACAGGACCAAAGGCAATGGGCACAAACTGAAACACAGGAGATTCCATCTGAACATCAGGAAACTCTTTTTTTAATGTGAGAGTGACTGAGCACTGGCACAGGCAGCTCAGAGCAGTTGTGGAGTCTCCCTCCTTGGACATATTAAAAAACCATCCGGACATGTTCCTGGGCACCCAGCTGCAGGTGGCCCTGCTTGAGCAGTGGGGTTGGACCAGATGACCTCCAGTGGTCCTCTCCAACCTCAACCATTCTGTGATTCTGTGATTCTTTGAATAGTATAATATAATGAAGTAATCTAAAGCAATATAAACTTTAATACACTGAAAATAGTTTAAATTTTACAGGATAACACAACACTATTATAATGTAAAACTGCAGGGTTTTGTTTGACAAATTTCTTATTTTGTTTAATCAGGCAAATTTCAAGAATAAAATGCAGAGCCCTTTCACTGTGTTATTTATAGAACATAAATAAAATTATATATGTTCCTTTTCTGGGTTAAGTATAGGTGGCCTGTCCACCTGGGGAAAGACTGGTAATTAATGTCTTTGGCAGGATAGATGATGTGCCATGATTCCAAGCCCCTTAGCATCCCTACATACTATCGCCCTCTTGCCTAAGCTTTTGTCACCCTGGCACTCTCCCGAGCTTCTGGCTCCCACCTTAGACAGACAGACAGACAGACAGATAGATAGATAGATAGATAGATAGATAGATAGATAGATAGACAGACAGACAGAGAGATAAGAAGAATCAGTTTATTTACAAGTCATTAAATAACACGTGCAATTCATTAATTTGTTAAGACCTTACAACAGGTCATGCTTGACTAAGGAACATATGATCAATGTCAGCTGAAGAAAACAACACCTGATCCAATAAACAACAAGTGACCTTTTCCTGTTGGCAACTGGAGAGTCCTAGTTCTTTTAATAACTCATAACTGCCTTAATATCATTTTCCATGTGCTCCTAAAGGAAATCCCATAAATTTAATAATATTAGCATTTGTCAGTTATTGAATTTGATCTTTTAGGTGTTGATATTTCTTAACTTTCTCTGCTACTGCATCTGCCAAAGGTGTAAATTTACTCTCATACCTAACCGTGATGTCGATTATCAGGGCCTGATCTCCTTTAATAAATACCAGGTCTGGCTTATATAATTAGTTTCTAGTGAGTTACCCACACTTTTCTGACTTAAATGAAATGATGGGCAATATAAAGAATTTTTTCTAAAGAGATCTCATTCTGTGATTTATTGTCAAGATTTTATTACCAGGCCTCTGAATCCAGCATGTTTCTAAATGGCATTTATTTTAAATATGAAACATAAAATAGGAAGAGAAGCCATTAAAGGTTTTCTTATATTATTTGGTAGACCATTCTCAGTCACAAATCAACACGTTATATTAATTCATGTGGCAGAACAAATACATATCAAATATCTAAAACTATACAAAGCATTAAACCTATCTTTCATGAAATTTAAAAAAATAAAAAAAAAGTTTCATGAAACTATTTCTTCACTGTCTAGTACACAAAATAGCACTTTATTAAAAACTATAATACAGTCACTTGATTACAGAAGCATTAGAAACTTAGCTTTTTCTTTCCTGCTGAAGATTTTATTTGTAGATCTTATACAAACACACATTCATTGAATTCAACCTGACCTTATTTGTGAAGGTGTAAGAATCTGAAATAAACTTTCTGTGCCCAAGTTCCCCCTTTCCACTGTATAATCCTACCATTTTGCTTTTTCTGGCTTCTAAGCTTATACAACTTTAAAATTGGGTCTTTTTTTTAATAATTACATCATTTAGAGCGTTATATTTACTGTGTTAAAAATATTAAATTGTGTTCTGTATTAAAGCTGGCTGCATTTGAACCCTTAGTAAATGGTCTTCTTTCACATGGAGAAAAAGGAAGAAGGAAAGAGTGCTCTAAATTTTAAGGTAATGGAGCATAAAATTTTCATTACCTAAATCTCTTTGAGTGATAAAAGACTAATCATCAAGAAATCCCCAATTTTTTAGTATTCTACAACTTCAGATAGACAAACTCTTTACTAAAAGATGACTTAAGAATGAGTTTTCATTTATGCAGATCTCAAATATATGATAGTGTCTTTTGAAAATAAAATTGCTTCAGCGTACTTCATACTAGCACTATTCTTTCCCTAAATACACAAAACTACAGGTAAGGATAAACAATAAATACTGTTTCATTTTAAAACAATGGAATATAAACATGTCCTTTGAAAGTTAGAATAAATTTTATAGATACATTATAAATGAAATATGAGTAATTCATTACCACTCTCATTCAATATCTGAAAACATTAACTTTTCTCCCTTCATCAAATATTTGCTTTCTTTTCTTAAAAAAATCAGTCCAATCACAAGAAAAAACCTTGAGGAAATTTTGTGTGTTTTATAACCAAGAGCTCAGATTATTCAGAAGCAACAACTAATGAGACTTCATTAACTGGGTTAACCTTTCAATTTCCATGGGATGAAATTGAATTAAGGGGCTATAAAATAACACCTTTTTTAAAAAAAGCAAAACAAAATAAAACAAAAAGCTTGAGTTTTCCCTCCCAACACTTCTGTGCCTCATCGTTAGTTATTAGTAGAGAACCAGTATGCTTAATTATATTCTAAATTGATTGAACACTTTTTAAACTTACACCAGAACTTAACCATTCGTTTCTAACATTTTAGGACTAGACTTAAGAGTCAAGCAAGATGATCATGCTCACTCCCCCCAGCAGCCACATGAAGGCTGTTGCACTGTAGGTACCAGAGCTCTAATTCTACAAGACAAATCTCCCTTACAGGAAACTCTTACTGGTGAGAAAGTGGTGGAAAAACAGCAGAATTAAGTTAAACACGGTGATATTCCTAGTGTTCTTGTCAGGCAGAGCTTGCTGGCATAACACACATTGATAAGAACCCTCTTGAAGTGGATGCTGTGGGTCTAGCTCTATTCAAAATTCATAAATTACGTGTATAATGTAATAAGAAATAAAAATATTTCATTTCCAGAAACTCAAAACATTGGAGGACAACAAGCATGCTCTTGGACAAAAGAGAACCATTCTATGATTCTATGACTCTATGAAAATCAGAAATTACAATTACCTCAACAATTTGCAGAACAGTTCCAGAACAATAGAATGCTTTTTGTTAGAGTTACACGCAAATTATGTAAGTGTACTTCTATACTTACTGCAGAAACAATCAACTGCATAAATACGGCTGGCAAAAGACTTGTTTGTCTTCAGTGATTTCTGAAGATGATACAGAGCTGTATGAAGAGGGAAAAACACCCAGGAAAATATGTAAACCCAATATTTGACTCTGGTTATGACTGGAAGGAACCATTGTTAGGATGTTAAGCCTAGTTTTGGGAACTAAAAGAGTGTGAACTAAATGAAAAGAGATTAGAGAAAAGTAATAGGAATTAATAAAGCTTTCACCTACAGATCCTGTGATGAAAAGGTGGACTGTTTTACCCTCTCAGCAGAAAACTGAGAGGAGATAAAATAGTTTTCAAACACATCAGAGGCCAAGGAGGAAAGGAAAACTAGCTTTCTCTATAACTGAGATTAATAGAACAAGAACTAATGTGCTGGATTAAAAAGGTTCATAAAATGTAAGACAGTACCAAGAGCAAGGATGATGGACCATTCTAACAGTCAGTTCCTTAGAACAGATTAGCTAAAACTGGGATATTCCTGACAGGTGTACGGCTAATATTGGCCTTAGATGGGAAACTTATCATATTGGCTCCTAAAGTGTCTTTGAGAGATATTGTTCTCTTTTTGTGTGAAAATGTGAGGTTGTTCTACATTCCAAGTAGCTCATCACTTTAAAACTGTTAGAGTGCTACAAACGCTAGCCCAGAAAAAATTTTCTTGTCATCTTAAAATGTTGAAGTATTTGTGAAATATATGTGCTCCTTTACAGTTTAACAGTTACGAGCTAGCTCTTCATAAGTACATTGGAATGAGGGCAGCAACCATTACAATACAGTTAGCATCAGAAAATTGCCACCTTTGGCTTTAAAAGAACCTGTCAATCACAGCTCATCCAGACCAGCCAGTTGTTAGACTTTGGTCAACATACAAGTTTGGTAGGTTCAGAAGCTCAAGTTCTTTTCACACATTTTGTGCTGGGCGTTTTTGTTTTGGTGTTTGGTTTTTTTTTTTGGTTGGTTCATTGGTGGGTTTTTGGTTTTTGTTAGGTTTTTGTTTGTTTTTCTTCTTAATTTACAAGTTTGTTTCCATGCTCTGATCAAAATGAAATGTTTGCAAGTTCCAATGTTAGGTCACTTGTAGGACCCATTTTCATGTCACATTATTAAGCTTTATTGTTTTAAATATAAGTTGACTTTTCTAAACTAAGAAGTTCAATGACTTCAAAAAAAAATTCCTCCCAGCAAGGAAAGTAGACTGAAAATATTATGCACATATTAATATTAAAATTCTGAAAAATCAAATACTGCTTTTCTGTTATAGTTTTATCTAATGCTAAAATGCTTTGCTAAAATATACTTTATTAATTAAAATTCATGACTTAAGTAGGATTCAGTTTTACCAACTATTGAAAATGTATGCAGATTTCAATTATCTATTTCTTTCCATAGAATCTTTTTGCCCTTTTCACAGCTAAGCATAAACAGATTTCAGAAATTAGAATCACTTAGAAGCTGAGGAAGAACTTTGGCAAATTAAAATGAGAAAGCATAACATAAACACAACATATTTTAAAGATCTGACAAATTACAGAATTAGATTTAGTAATACCTTACTAAATAAGTATTACTATTGAACAAGTAATTTCTATTTAAATGAAAATAATAATAAGAACTCCCCTGTTGCCAGTCCTTCAAGAATTTGGAATTCACTGTGGACAAGTGATAATGATGATGGTGGTGGTGGTGATCTTTTATCTTAATGCATTAGAGAAACATGCAACTACAGACATGATAATGTGTGAATGTCTTATTTGCTTGCACAGTATATTTCACAATGAATATTGCCTCCACTTCATGGATTCCATTTTCACCAAGATATCTGAATAAAATAGATAGGAATGATCATGAAGCCAACTGAAGGACTTTGAAGTAAAAACTGATTATAAAAAAAGTACTTAATGTTATTTTTAGACTTTGCAGTAAACATTCAAGTCAACAAAACAGTGGTATAATTCTCATGTGAAACAGGAATTTCTAATATATTTATCTAGAGACTTAGTGAATATATTATTTGCTATTCAGAACCAGTAGGGTATTTCCATAGCACCTGAAGAAATGTATTCATTACTAGAAAAACTGAAACAAGTAAGTTAATTTTTTTTTTTTTGTAAAAGCAATCCTGACTTGAACAATAGTCACGGTATAAAAGTGTAAAAATATAGATTGTTCTTAGAATTTTAAAATGGCTGTAGTTTCAGGAAAACTAAAGGCAACTTAATCAAACCTTGAAGAAAACTGTTTGTTTGACAATCATTTGGCAAAAAAACCCCTTATTTGTGATGTATTCCAGTGTTAAAAATATTTGTTATTAATGGTTGTTGCAAAAGAAGAAATCCTCACTTCTTTCCCATTCCATTTTCCCTCTCCCTACTTGATTCCTGCCATGTGGTGCTGCCTCTTTGCTTCTGGCATTAGAGTGACCCCTCTGAGATGTGAGTATGCAGTAAACTTTTTTTTTCCTATGGTATTATCTAAGCTTACTAGGCTGAATTAATTCATGAAGGAGTCAGATGAGTACATTATGGTGCAATAGAGCTAGAAGTAATATACAGTTGAGAATACAAAAGGAAGTAAGGAAAAAGAACTGGATTCTCCAGTGAGCTGTTAGATTTGCTCAGCTATGTCACCACTCTGCAATCCTGTCATCTTTGTTTATGTATATATATATATAAAAAGTGTGTGTGTGTGTGTGTGTGTGTACGTATGTATGGGTTGGGTTTATACTTCATATTAATGGAAATTGTATATTGGAATCAAGAAAAAAAGAAACATTTTAGAGCAATTAGTAAGTTGTTAGTAAGTATCTAATCTGCAACTGCTGGCACTGTTAAAGGGAAGAGAAAAAAAGACAAGAGAACTTAAAAAAATATTTTAGCCTTTTTAAGGGACGTTTTCTTTGTTAAGAGAGAAAAAAAAAATATTCTTGCATATTTTGAAACCTCTCTAATGCACCACCAGGAAAGTTCCCATCTCCTCAGTAGGCCAGAAGCACCTTATGATTATCTGCAAGTTATCTCTTTCTTGAGAGGAGTTTTAACATCTTCCTTTCTTCCTTCTTTGTACAACTCCACACAGTGAACTAGGAAAAAGGTAGTTCCACAAAATTTCAGTCTGTTTTACAGTACCTGAGAGTACCCAGTCAACAGTAACAGTTATAGAATATTAAAAACAATAGGTGACAAAGATATTAAAGGACAGAGCAGGGAAGCAAAATTTGAGACAGCTGTCAAAATGCAAACTGAAGAGAGATTATTTCTTGTTCAGACTAGAAAGCTGAACAAAATGCTATTATACAATTATGTTAGCAGTTATTTTACCATATTCAGAATTTTGTAAACTTAGCCTTATTTAGGCTATAGTCTTTCTCATATATCAGAAATTATTCAGTTACAATTTACCCATTACATTTCACCCACTCTTTAATATCTATCACATAGTGTCAGCCATTAACTTAATTGTACAATCACTGTCAATTTTCATTCATACATAATAGTTAAAGGCTAGGAAGATCAGGCTATTTCCTCATAGTCCCAGAAATTAACAGCTCTACCCAATTCCTTATCTTTTTAGAGGAGAAAAAAAAAATTTACACTTTCTAGATCTTTGTTTTTTCTTCGACATAGATATTTTCCCTCAATGTTTTCTCCTCTTGGAGCAGTGTCCTGGTTTCAGCTGGGATAGAGTTAATTTTTTTTTCATAGTAGCTAGTGTGGGGCTATGTTTTGGATTTATGCTGAAAACAGTGCTGATAATGTGGAGATGTTTTAGTTGTTGCTAAGTAGTGCTTACACTAGCCAAGGACTTTTTCTGCTTCCCCTGCTCTGCTGGGTGCACAGGAAGCTGGGAGGAGACACAGCCGCAACAGCTGACCCAAATTGACCAAAGGGATATCCCATACCATATGACATCATGCTCAGTATATAAAGCTGGGGGAAGAAGAAGGAAGGGGGGGGACATTTGGAGTTATGGTATTCATCTTCCCAAGTAACCCTTATGTGTGATGGAGCCCTGCTTTCCTGGGGATGGCTGAACACCTGCCTGCCCATGGGAAGTGGTGAGTGAATCCCTTGTTTTGTTTTGCTTGTGCGCACGGCTTTTGCTTTGCTTATTAAACGGTCTTTATCTCAACCCAGGAGTTTCCTCACTTTTACTCTTCTGATTCTCTCCCCCATCCCACCAGGGGGGAGTGAGCGAGCGGCTGCGTGGTGCTTGGTTGCTGACTGAGGTTAAACCACGACAAGCAGTATTAATTTTTAGTTATTATCTGTAATAAAAGTATCTATAAAAAGTACACATACTAGGCAATACACTCTGAAAAATCAAGTTCTATGAATACTAGGTCTTTAATTTCTTTCACCCTTAAGAATGTTTCCATTACTGTCTGTATCTACTTTCAGTTCTTCCATGTTAGTTATCTCTTCAGTCCACCAGCCTAAGATACGACATTCTAGTGTTCAAGGGTGTAGTGCTCTAGCACTAAGAGTTCTTGCTCAGGACATAAGCGTGACCATGTAACTCCAGCGATCATAAAAAAAAAAACCTAAAAACTTGCAGATTTGGACTCATCCAGATTTTCTTTAAAAGAGAACAGTTTTGGGAAATCAGTTTTCAATATGATGACATTCAGGCTATCAGAAAAATCAACTGAAAAGAGAGTGAATGGAATATTCAGTGTCTTTTTTCAATAACAAGTTATAAAGAAAGCTCGTGTTGACAGGCAGCCATTTTACAAAGTAATAGTGTTCTTTGCAAGCTGAGTGTTATATATATTTTTCTCTGCTCGTTGAGACCAGTTTCCTGCCACTAAATAACTGAGCTTAATTTCTCAATGTCAAACCACTGCTGTTCCCTGCATTCCAAGCCAACTTTCAAAGCAGACTATTTGTTTTGCAGAAACTGTGTACAATATTTTACTAAAAGAGCAGTTTTCTTATTCTTCCTACCAAATAAAAATACATATATGTTTTTTAAAAAGTAACTATTGCTCTGTTTATTCAACACCTGTTAAATAGGAAATTACCTTTTTCATAACATTTCCCATTCTCTCACACACTTTTAGTAATATAACTTTTCACCTCCTAGTCTCTTTTGAATAGTGACCATTACTCCAAGAAATTTGTGTCACCTCCTAATTTACAAGTATATGTATGCTAAAGTTCACATTTTTTGATTGTTCTGATGTGACGAGTTCTCTACAAGCTACTCTTAGGTCGTTACAACAAAACAACAATGTTCAGAGATAAGAGAGTTTGGGATCCTTTCCCTTCCCT
The DNA here is from genome assembly GCA_031468815.1 of Morus bassanus. NCBI lineage: Eukaryota > Metazoa > Chordata > Aves > Suliformes > Sulidae > Morus > Morus bassanus. The sequence continues at coordinate 37,349,034 of CM062571.1, read as the reverse complement.
AAACAAGTCTTGTAATGTAATTCCATACTACAAGATCCCAGCCAGCAGTCGGTAAAATCTAGAGATGACCTGCAAATCACAGCGAAATAAAGGCCTTTAAGCCACTTACACTTTCTTCTAGCTTGTTATATCTCTCTTTATGTATTAAGTAAACCACCTAAGAACTAAAAATTACTGAATTAGCATTATCACTATTTTAAGATTTAAAATACGAGATTAGATCCTAACCTCAGAATCATTCAGATTTTCCATTTGTTCTCATGCAGATTTTCACTAACAGTTACGACTATTTGTCATAACTAACAATGATTTTATTATAAAGTTGTGGGATTTTTTTAAAAAGCAGAAATGTCAGAAGTATTAAAAAGGAGTTTTCATTCACATAGGGATTTTCATGTTGGAGAATAGCATCTGAACCCAAATTACGTTCAGTAATTGTAGCAAATTCCCTCTAAGCTTTACACGTGAAGCAGATGGAAGAAGATTGCATCAGGAGATCAACCCTTTCAAATTACAATAGTTTATGATGCTCATCTGCGTTTTAATCAGATATAAAGGATTTATTCCTGAAATACTTCAAGAAACACTATTTTCACCTCCTGAAATGCATCAGAGAGTTTATAGGCTATCAAATAAAATATGTTGCACATTTTCACTTCATATATCTTTCTCTCTGGTGTGTGCAATATTACATGGATATAGGTGTTGGTGATTTTATTCATGACTATATATAAGCCTATCAAAATAGAAACCAGAAAGTGATTTCATATGCCAAATCCACTTTGTTAAAGATTTAACTCCTGAGCTCAACAAAAAAGATGAATTTATGGTTACATGTGATACATCAGATAATGTTATTTTATTTAAAATGCAGTTCAATAAGGTACCAGCAAATAGGTAAAGCAGACCATGTATAGTCAGAGATTAGGAAAACTGCATGATTTAAACATACAGAGAATAAAGAATTGTCATGCTTCTTCTTGTGACCAGAGAGAGCATGATTTGGAACTAGTTTTGTCACACACAAAGACTGAATAGCAAAATTCACCACCTGAAAAAGTATGTGTCATGTTCCTGACAGATACGTACAAGACTGATATTGCCAAAATATTCCTATATTGACAATTATTTCAGGAAAATTGTTTTCTCTGTTGAATTATAATCACCTTTTTTTTTATTCATAAACTAATAGTAAGTCAAGTAGAAGTGACATTCAATGGCCTAGAAACATGCATGTCAGCAGATTTCTAACAGCGACATTTAATTCAACTACTGGAGAAAATAAATTTAAATAAAAATATTAACAGTCTATTTGCAAACCATGTTATCTGAAGAATAAGCTACTACTAATGGGCAGCAAAGGTTCTGGAGAAGAAATACAGAACAGGAATTTGTCTCCATCACGTCATTAAAAAATCACCTATATTGGTTGCCACAAATACTAGAGGTGGAATAATTTATGCTAATACCTATTAACACTAAACTAATGCTTGGTTTCTAAGTAATTCTTACATTTTCTTCATCCAATAAATTATTTTTAAAGTTTTGACTTGTTCTATTTATCTGAAGCATAAATGGATATGAAGACCTAAGAGTTTTATTAGCTTCTAGGCTCAGTTTTGACAGGAGCTATTAACATGGGCTTCAAAAAGATATAAACATATAGTGCAATAATTAATTGACTGAAATCTGGATGACATCATCAAAATACTAGGTCTGTGGTTCCAATTTCCTAATAGTTTGGTACAGAGGGGTAATATTTTTTTTCTCCAGATATTTTTCTCCACTATCAATTTCTTGACACTAATATTAATGCACAACTAGTGCTTTTATTATTCTAGGTTATAGTCTTTTGTTATGATGACTTTTACTGTGCTGATGTGATTCAGACAGAAGTCTGATCAGTCACATTCCCTAAAGTTCCAAGATAAGAATGAACTCTGTTTCCACAAAGTATATATCACAGTATGACAGAGAACTATATGCTATTTTTTAATAGTGATACCTATAATGGACTGAGTGAATAGAAGCCTCATGTAATAATTCATTTGTTCCACTGAATTATCCAGTTCCTGTTTTTCTTTAGAATTCCTTTAGATTTCCTTTAGAATTAGGCATCAAACCACCAATAGAAATGGTTAAAATTCTTGTTAACATAACAATTATTAGAAGATCCACTTAGCAACTTTTTTCACACTACAATTGCTCAGAATGGATGCATTGTATTTCTAGAGTTATTTATTCTATAGATTTTCATGTTTTCATAATATCGACAAGGTTTCTTATCTTAATGTAATATGTAAGTATAATGACAGGTCAGTAGAATGTTGGAGGAGTCAACACATGAATGACACTGTTTTAAGTCATGACAAGAGAGATAGTACTCTCCTGGGAAAAACAGTTTTCAACAATTGATTTTACTAATTTTATTAATGGAAATTGTTTTTTTCTGCGTCAATAAAGAAAAGATCAACAGAAGAGATTTAAGCAGATATGAAATGAGGATAAACCTAGAAAAGAAGTAAACAGGAAAGTAAAAAGATTAAAACAGATCTCTGATATCACTGTGTGTTAGCGGAAAAAGATGTTCAAATCAGATTTCATTATTAATGGTATAGAAAAATCAATCATAAGAATAATAGCAGATGGGGGTGCATAATGTTGATACAGCATTTCAAAGAAATAAGTTTGCTTCAAAACAATGTGACAACATATGTTGTAAATATCAGCTTACATTGTTTAGAACAGTATTTTTAAAATACTTTCTGTTCTATGAGTCACTCAACAATTTTTTGTATAATCAAGGGAGCAGTTTCTATTAAGAGGATTTGGGAATTCTGTATAAAGATGAGGTATGTTTTCCAAGTGTTTTCAAACACACAGACACACATTAGAATTATAGAATTAATGGTTTGGTTTGGAAGGGACCTTCAAAGATCACCTAGTCCAACCCCCCTGCCATAGGCAGGGACATCTTTCACTAGATCAGGTTGCTCAAAGTCCCGTCCAACCTGGCCTTGAACACATCCAGGGATGGGACATCCACAGCTTCTCTGGAAAGCCTGTTCCAGTGTCCCACCACCCTCATCATAAAAAATTTCTTCCTTATGTCCAACCTAAACCTGCCTTCTTTCAATACAAAATCATTGCCCCTTGACCTATCACTGTGAGCCTTGGTAAAAAGTCTTTCTCTGTCTTTTTTGTAATCCCCCCTATATATTCAGAGGAACAATAAGGTCCCCCTTAAGGCTTTCCTTCTGCAGGCTAAACAACCCCAACTCTCTCAGCCTTTCTTCATAAGAGAGGTCTTCCAGTCCTCTGAAAATTTTCATGGCTCTCCTCTGGACCCCCTCTAAAAGGTCCATATCTTTCTTGTAGTGGGAACCTCAATACAAGAGAAAAGCCTCCTTTTTCTAAACAATACTCCTTGGAATATGTTGTATATAACTAGCTCTGAAAGCTTTTCTTATTGCTCTCACCAGAAACAAAAATGGTGATTTTTAAATTATTAATGAACTTTCTTTCTCCTTGAGGCAATATCTGACCCACAAATATGTAAAGGATGAAAAATGGCTTTCTGAGAGATAAAAGAAATGCTGATTTATATAGCATTCATTTAATTCCTCTTGATTTATATTAATGTTTTAAGGAAGCATTTTACATATCATGTTTATTGTAAAGGACTGATTACATAGTATTCTTTCTATAATCTGTCTAGCAAAATCAGTATACTTGATGACACTGGTTTTACTGAGGCTTATTTCACAAAAGACATCTAGCATCATGTGAATGACCAAGCCCTGACATGACAGCTTTGGCAGCCTTGTGCTTATTGAACTCTTTCCATTTCACTTGATTATTTCAATTAAGGTTGGCCAGTCTTTGTTTTCTGCTTTAGAAACAAACAAACAAACAAACAAACAAAACCCCCCAAGCAAACAAAAAAAAAGTCAAAAGTGAACTACACTCTCCTTATTTGTAAATCCACAGGTGAAGCGGGTTTCTTAGAGTTATAGAGAGCCCCACTTTTCATTTGCCTTCCTGTCACATCTAGTAGTTTTGAGAACTTGAATTCTTGTTTTAATGAACCTAAGTCATGTAGAGAAAAATTTGTTTGCAATTCCACTTCTCCATTTCCTTTCTGTAGGTGTTTTTCTTTAACTTACAGCTTAGAAACTACCATGAACAAATTAAACAAACCAATACATTTTGAAACAGATTACAAAACGCCCCTCCCCTTGCAGATGCCAGAAGTTTTGATACATAATATTAGTAACAATACTTACTAAATACAGAGGTTTCTGTTTTCTTAAAGTGACTTGCTTTAATGTTTAAAATTTCACTTACATTTTATCCTTGCCAAATCTAGCAGTTGTCTGAAGGGCTTGACAGTAAGTGTCAAGGTCACACAATGAAATCCAAGCTACAGCTGCTCCACTAAAAAGAGTCTGCAGAGAAAAAAGAAATCCATGTAAATATTTCAGAATATTTTTTTTCTGTCTCTCTTTTTACCCAGTTGTACACTTTACAAAATCATTTTATTGTGTAAAAAATAGCTAAACTTGGTCAGGTTAACATTTTCTTTCCTGTACTAACACAGGTTGATCCACTTACTGTGAATGAGTAATTTGTGAGGAGAAAAACTTTTCAGAGAGTAAATGGATATTTTGGGGGCAGAACCACAGAATCTGCAGTCCTCACATGTGGAGACTGTTCTGGGAGAATTCACATGTATACTCCTCATTGTTTCAGTAGAGCAGTGACATTTCCATATGTATATAAAGATTAAAGATATAAAAGTGCAAGACAAAATTTGAATGATCCTTTTTTCAAACCAGAATAGAGCAGAACCATGGCTGTATATTATTTTTTGTTTCTTATTCATGTGATGAAGTGTTTTCATGGTCTAACCAACAAACACTTGCATGGAGTTTATTTAGAATGATAAGAGAGTTATAAGATTATCCTTCTGAATTATGAATGGTTTGGGTGGAAGGGACATTTAAAAATCATCTAGTTCTTTCTTGGTAAATTCCTCTTTTGAGTTTTTTTCTAAAAATAGAAATTAAAATTGAGATGTTTGGGGAGAAAAAATACTTTTGCTTTATAGCAGAGAAGGACTCAGATATTTAGGAATCATGGAAAGTTATGAACTAAGCTGCTCTTAATTGCTTCTCACCTATTAGTAGTTGCCTTTCTACTAAGACATGGTGCCTGAAGTTAAATGTCATACAAACATACCATACATACTGTCATACAGAACCTATGAAGCACCACCGTCTTCCCTTTAATAGATGTTTTCTAAACTGCAGGGTTTGAAAATTATCTTGATTGAAAAATGAGTGCATAATGCATAAAGATTCAACTTTCCATGAGATGACAGGACATTCAGGCAGAAACATATTTATTTTTTATCAGCTCAAATCAAGCAAAAATTTTTAGCTGAAATATTACAGCTCGGACTTGCTACCCCCAATGATGAGATCTATCTGATTTTCATTTTTGTTTTGGGAAGTCTTTATGCTGACAAACTTAAATTTTTAATAGATAGAAAAATGTACTTCTAAATGTATATAAAATCTATTTTTTTAAACAGAGTTTTTAGAGGAAATATCCCTTTACATTGAACTTAGAAATATTTTTATGAGTCAAAAATTTACAAGCCAAACAATAAAACAAAGGGGAATGATATAACAAAATTTACTGAATTCTCTAGTACTACAGTCTATCTATGCACTGTGGGGCAGTGCTCTAGATGGGCATTTAAAGTCTAGATTAATATTTTTATTGTGTGTAACGAGACACCATTAGAAGAAACGGCTTAGAGCTTGTAAAAGACAATTAAGAGAAAATGTATAAATCTAGAGTGCTTCAGGTACTTTGAAATTGGATTTCTCACAGGTTCTCACAGGAGACAAGAGGATGAACTTTGGTGGAGGACTTGAACTCCTCCAAGTTCCTATCCCCTGTTGGGGCTAACAATTTATACACTGCACACAAAAGACAGAAGCATTCACAGAAATCTCACTGTACATTTAATAAAGCAACCAAAATGATATGTTAAATTTCAGTAATTCTGTCTCTTGCGCAGTCTGCATATTTGATATTCTGTCTCATAGAAGAGATATAGTGAACACTCCTTAATATCATGATAAATTACCAAGAACCATTATTGTCTAGGTATGCCTGTGCTTAGCCTTTCTTATACTCTTCTTCAGACTGTGGGGAATCTAAAATTACTTACCTAATTTAGGAATAAATTCCCACAAAAAAGGGCAAAATAACTGACTCTGAAGATGTGTATCAAAAGCAAACATTTATTACTGCAACACAGTAACAGAATGTGTGCATAATTCACCTGTTTCTTTCCTGTTTAAACATGCATAAAATCCCTAAGACACTGTCTCTGCCATACAGCTTGCTGAACTTGGGTAGGTGTCTTTGAGAGACAAAGATCTTCAAACTGTTATTTCTTCTGTGGCAAGAGTTACATAAGGTGTTCCTCCTGACCTGCTTAGTTAATGTTTTTTTAAATAGCACCTTACTATTAACATCTCACAGAGCAGGTCAGATTTGTCACTCATGAGTTGGGTGCTGAACATCACTTTTCATGTAGAAAAGGATATTGGAACTAATAGACATAGGCTCAAATGACAGTATCAGACAATATAAGTCTCTAAAGGTTTCTTGGCAAAGTATACAGCACAGATAAAGAACACCAGGTAATACGATAAACACAATGTTGTATTAGCAAACCAGTTGTAGGGTTTTTTTAGTTAAAGTACAGGAAAAATGGAACTTGTCAAAGTGAAACCAAAGTCAAAATAAAACAGTGTAGGAGTCTCTCAAAAAAGAGCCTGTACATGTACCAGTACTAATTCAAGTTTATCCATAAAAGAAAGATTTCCCCTCTTAAGCAATAGGGTTTTTTTAAGTTCAAGATTTATGACTGAAATAATGCTATGATTCTTCCCTGGGTGAAGTTGCATTAAAATCACAACTTGCCATGTTTTTAAAATATATATATCTCTGTATGTATGTCTGTATAAAAAAATAAATAACAGGCCAACTTAGGTAAACTGTCTACATGTCACTTTAATTTCTCAAACTTTGAGGAAAATAAACAACTCCCTGCACTTTGACTTAGAGTATGAATCTCCCACTGAAAGAATTTAAACTTTTTTTTTTGAGACAATTAGGAAAAAATATGCATTAGAAATTCACAGTATATGCAATATTTGCTAATTATATAAAAAATAAACACAGTAATATCTTGAAGCAACCCAAAAATTATAACTGATAGAGAAACTAAAAAACACTGAAAACCACCTTACCACTTTCTTTGTAGTTGGATATTGTGAGGGAAAGATTAGTACATGTAAAGTCAGAGATTATGTTGAAGAAATCTTTGAAAACCTTCGACCAACTCTATCTACTGGCTGTAATTATTTTTAGGAGTCTCAGGAAAGAAAATATAAGTTGGAATGAAAAAAATCATATCATGAACTACAACCTCTAATCAACTGACATTATGAAAAAGTTTTATTTCTACAAAAGAATTGGTAGGACAAAGTAGAGTTTATGGAAGGAGGTTCATTCTGACTATAGAGACACATGTAAGTTTAGGGAAATACATGATACAACACCTACTAGTCTGTGTACTCTTGCAAGAGATGTACAATACCAGCAACTTAACCAGCACTGTAGAGAGGATAACACTAATATTTATATTCTTTGTTTAGTAACATCTGTCTTTCATCATATATTAAAAAAATCTAGTTATCCAGTACTGAATGATGTCTAAGAATAAGATATTTGATACTCAAATGGTATTTGGAACTGAACAAGAAAGTCAAAGAAGAAAACAGGGATTGCTCATAGTAATGTGTGCACATTACAAGAGATTTTTTTGTTGCTGTCACTGAAATGTTGCTCATCTGAAGACCACTATACATGATTGCCAGCCACCTGGTTCAGAAATATACAGGCATATGGCACAATTATTAATACTGACCCAAAGATATTGCAGTAAACATATTCTAAGTTTGAAAAAACATTTCATAAATATTCATTTAACAAATGTAAACAAGTGTATTCTATTATAAATTCTGTTCTATAAACACACATGCTTTCAGTGCCAAAGCAAAGCCTCCTGAATGCCAGGAGTTCACTATAGATTTGGGAGTTAAGCATATTATATCTATTACTTTCAATGATATCTGATAAAATTAAATGGAAAGGAGAGCAGTAAAATAAAAATATACCATCATGCTGATCAGCATTCAAATACAAAATGTGGCTAAGCTCTGAATTAGCATAGTCATTCTGCAAATATGGATCTACCTCTTACTGTGGTCTTAAACAACAAACCAAAATTAATGAATGTTTTAGAAAGAAAATGGTAGAGATTGTGACCATGCTGATCAGAAAAGAAAAAGCCCAGATCTAAATGACAGTTAAAAAAAAGACAGTACATATTTTTAAAGGAATTAACTGAAAAAGATTTAAATTAAAAAATTCCAACATATCCTTACACCATCAAACACTTATTTCCTATTACAGCACCATCCTTCTACATTCCTAACATGTAGTGCCCCTATTACACAAACTGGCTCTTGTAGATGTGTATCAAGTATGATAACACTCAGCTGTCTCTTATACTATTCACAAATCTTATTCCACATTTTGCATTCAGTGCATGAGTCAGGCTTTTACAGATGCTAGTTCCCCCAAACAAACAATTTTATTGGAAATGTTTGTAACCTCTGAAAAGTCAGACAATCTTTTAAGACTACACATAAATGTTATAAGATACATCTCCCACTAAGTTAATCAAAATCACTCAGGATGAGCTGTCGTGGTAGCAGAGTGTCTGTAGCATTCATAGAAAAGACAATATTTATGATATATACGTTTCCAGTACAACTAATTGTACTTTAAATGAAATTTCTTGTGTCAATTAGAAGTCTCTAAAGAATTCACTATAAAAGTAAAAGCAACTTTTAAAATCAAAATACTACAAAAATTCCTGGTGTTGGTTTTTTGAATCTTTATTGATATCATGTTGCAATCAAACCTATTTGCTGTTCAAAAAAATTGTTATAATTAAAACTCTTCATAGTGTCCTAATCTCATAACTGTCTTGTACCTTAGAATAAAATTAGAAACCATAAAAAACTGAGCTCTAAGATGTTTTAAAGTGAATTAATTATGCTTTAATGGAGTATATATAATTCTCTAGATACACAAGCCCCATTAGTTTACAGCATATCTAGTGTTCTGTTCTTATAAAATAATTATATGGCACTTCTACTTGGTTTTGTACCTGAAGAAGTAAAATTTGCTTTCATTCCTTCAGACCTATAGACAAGAAAATTATAAAAGAAAAAAAAAACCTACTTTTTCGAAAGCAAACTATACTGTTAGTGACAGATTCTAATGTATATTCTTGTTTTAAGAGTTAGGGGGAAAAAATACTTCTGATGTGAAACACACCTGACAGTTTAAACAAGTGGTTCTCCTTCTTGTTGACCTACCAACAACCTTAGTTGCAAGGAGACTTGGAAGGTTGTAATGTGGGAGGTAGACTGCCATTCTGTGACTCTAATGAGTCACAGAAACTGAAAAATCCTGTTAAAAAGGTCACTGTCAAACCTCATCCTAAACTGCTGTAGCTTAATTACCTTATTTTAGTTTAAACTTCAGCTGTTGAGGTTGATGTGTGGTTTGGCAGATAGCAACAGAGCAGGAATAAAGCTAGACCATACTTTTTGTAAAACTAATCAAACTGTCAAAATCTTAAAACAAACAAAAAAACCCCTCTTCCTCCAACCCCTGCCCTACTCAGTAAGGAGTACTTTGGTGACATGTATCCTATGATATATATCAGTGAAGTCATTTATTTGGTTTATGCTGTCATGCTTGCCTTCAAGAGCCAAAACAAATGTCCAACACAGGAGTTTCTGAGCCATATAAACAGGGAAATGTCTGTTAAAGAAAAAAGAGTGTCATAACCTTCTATATTTACTACAAAAAATATAAATGTTTCACATAAGTTTATGTGAATGTGTGTGCTCATATATACCTAATATTATGTGCTTGTGTAAGAAATACATCATCTTAGAGGAGATAATTTAGTTTTCAAACTAGATATCTGAAGATATCAAGGTCCCACAATCTTAAATTATACCTGTTTTGTAGTCAAACTGCTTGTAACTTACTAGCAATGCAGAGTTCCATACTTTTGACTCTTCCCTTTTTAAGCTGTCCTGATACTTGATTTCTTATTAGCATAACTGTTTAACTTTACTTATTTCAGCAAAAGATAACTTAAACTAATAAGCCCATTACATGCTCATTAATGTCAGGCCTCTAAGAAAAGATCTATATCAGTTGTCTTTCATCATTCCCCTCTCAGACAGTTTCTTCCTTTTTCTCCTCCCTCAAAACTCTTCCGGAAAGATGAGAGGCAGCATGAGCACTTTACTCATTTGCCAACTGTCCAGTGACCAGTACCATCTTCTTTTTATACACTTGTCTTCCCAATGCTGTCATGGGTCAGCTTTATCTTCTATCCTTCATTTACCCTGGAGATACCTTTCTTGTGTTTCATGAAAACTGCTCAGACAAAATATTTACCTTTCTATTTCTAATTGACCCATAACCTCCCCATTGTGAAAGCTATGTCACTTTTGGTGCTCCAGTGTTTGTTATATTTTGAGCATCAGTCGCCTCCTAAATGCAGTTCTCCTCTCTGACCTTGAAAAGATACTTTCAGACTGCATACAAACAGAAAAAGTAGCAAAAATCCTTCTCTGAATTCTTTACAAATTATTTACAGAATCACAGAATGCTAGGGGTTGGAAGGGAGCTCTGGAGATCATCTTGTCCAACCCCCCTGCTTTAGCAGGTACACCTAGAGCAGGGTGCACAGGACTGTGTCCAGGAGGGTTTTGAATGTCTCCAGGGAAGGAGACTCCACAAACTCTCTGGGCAGCCTGTTCCAGCACTCTGTCACCCTCACAGTAAAGAAGTTTTTTCTCATGTTTAGGTGGAAATTCCTGTGTTCCAACTTGTGCCCATTACACCTTGTCCTGTCGTTGGGCACCACTGAAAAGAGTCTGGCCCCATCCTCTTGACACCCGCCCTTCAGATATTTATAAGTATTGATAAGATCCCCCCTCAGTCTTCTCTTCTCCAGATTAAACAAAGCCAGGTCTCTCAGCCTTTCCTCATAAGAGAGATGCTCCAGTCCCCTGATCACCTTCGTAGCTCTCTGCTGGACTTGCTCAAGTAGTTCCCTGTCCTTCTTAAACTGGGGGGCCCAGAACTGGACACAGTACTCCAGATGTGGTCTCACTAGGGCAGAGCAGAGGGGGAGGATAACCTCCCTTGACCTGCTGGCCACACTCCTTTTTATGCATCCCAGGATACCATTGGCCTTCTTGGCCACAAGGGCACATTGCTGCCTCATGATCAACCTACTGTCCACCAGCACTCCCAGGTCCTTCTCAACGGAGCTGCGTTCCAGCAGGTCAACCCCCAACCTGTACTGGTGCATGGGGTTGTTGATCCCCAGGTGCAGGACCCTACACTTGCTTTTGTTGAATTTCATGACGTTCCCCCTCGGCCCAGCTCTCCAGCCTGTCCAGCTCTCATTGGATGGCAGCACAGCCTTCCGGCGCATGAGCCACTCCTCCCAGCTTGATATTGTCAGTGAACTTGCTGAGGGTACACTCTATCCCTTCATCCAGCTCATTGATGAATATATTAAACAGGACTGGACCCAGTACAGACCCTTGGGGACCACCGCTAGTTACGGGCCTCCAACCACACTCTGCCCCATTGATCACAACCTTCTGGCTTCTGTTGTTCAGCCAGTTCTCAATCTATCTCACTGTCCTCTCATCTAACCCACACTTCCTTAACTTGTCCACAAGGATGTTATTGGAGACAATGTCAAACGCCTTACTGAAGTGCTGTGGTTTAGCCCCGGTCAGCAACTAAGCACCACACAGCTGCTCGCTCACTCCCCCCTACTCCTGTGAGATGGGGGAGAGAATTGGAAGGGCCACAGTAAGAAAACTCGTGGGTTGAGATAAGAACAGTTTAATAATTAGAATAAAACAGCAATAATAATAATAATAATAATAATAATAATAATAATAATAATATAATGAAAAGGAAAATAATGAGAGAGAGAGAGAGAGAGATGAAACCTTGGAGGAAGGGAAAGAGAAAAAAACAAAACAAAACCAAAACCAACAATAAGTGCTGCAACCACTTATCACCTGCCAACCGACACTGCTGGTCCCCGAGTGGCGATCACTGCTTCCCCCGGCCAACTCCCCCCAGTTAATATTCTGGGCATGACGTCGCATGATATGGAATACCCTTTGGCCAATTCGGATCAGCTCTCCTGGTTGTATCCCCTCCCCTCCCAGCTTCTTGTGCATCTGGCAGAACATGGGAAGCTGGAAAAGTCCTTGACTAGTGTAAACACTACCTAGCAACAACTAAAACATTAGTGTGTTATCAACATTATTTTCATACTAAGTCTAAAACACAGCACTATGCTAGCTACAGTGAAGAAAATTAACTATCCCAGTTAAAACCATGACATGAGGTCAAGATAAACAGCATCCACTGCTTTCCCTTCATCTACCCAGCTAGTCACACCATCATAGAAGGCTATCAGGTTGGTCAAGCATGATCTTTCCTTAGTGAATCCATGTTGCCTACTTCTGATAACCCTTTTTTCCCCTACGTGCCTGGAGATGACCTCCAGAATGAACTGTTCCATCACCTTTCTGAAGATGGAGGTGAGGCTGACTTGCCTATAGTTTCCCGGGTCCTCCTTTTTGCCCTTTTTGAAGATTGGAGTGACATTTGCTTTCCTCCAGTCCTCAGGCACCTCTCCTGTCATCCATGGCCTTTCAAAGATGATGGAGAGTGGCTTGGCAAGAACATCCGCCAGCTCCCTCAGCACTCTTGGGTGCATCCCATCAGGGCTCATGGATTTGCGGGGATCCAGTTTGCTTAGGGGATCTCTAACCCGATCCTCCTCAACCAAGAGGAAGTTCTCTTTTTTCCAGATTTTTTCTCTCTCCTCTGGGGGCTGAGATGCCTGAGGGCCAGCCTTCGCAGTGAAGACTGAAGCAAAGATGGCATTTGGTAACTCTGCCTTCTCTGCACCCTGTGTCACCAGGGCCCCTACCTTGTTCAGCAGCAGGCCCACAGTTTCCCCAGTCTTCTTTTTACAGCAAACAGCTCCTCCTATCACACTGTAGCCCAACAAATCTTGCAGGTAGATATTTGTGCATCAAAACACCAATCTGACTGGTTTTCATGCAAGTTATCTCAAGTGTATGAAAATGTTAATGTGGTTCACAAAAATAAGAGGGTTACTTCAAGGTCTCTGAAGTCCCCAAAAGAAAGATGTTGTAGTTATAGTACCTTTGCATGCCTAAACAACCTTTGCACTCCAAAAATAAGTGGACTTTCTCCCTTTTGTGGTTAAGATAAAATGGTTTAGAGAAGCACAGTGATGCTTTATCTCACTCTGTATTGGACGTATTTTAGGCTGAGACAATTGAATACCTTTGTCAATACACTACATTTCATGGACACTTAATCCATTCTGAGCACTATGTAGAGCTACATTATGTATTTGCTTGTGACCTCTTTATATCATATTACCTTTATATGCAAAGGGGTAGTCCTATAATTCAACTTGGAGTTCAGTGTTATCTTTATTTCAGTGTATTTCTACATCTTAAGTTCCCTAAATGATACACAACATAAAACCTTTCCTAATGGGTCCCAGAGAGCAAGGCTGATAAAAGGTATTCATTTATCAAAAGCTCTACTTCAGCCATCAGCATGTTCATTGGAAATGACGATACTTCTTTAGCAGAGGCTCTTAGGAACTCAAGACGCTCATTAGAGGTGCACTGCTGAATGACAACTGTATAAAAAAAGAAAAAGGTCACCTCATTGTTAATTGGTTGTCTATATTGCATCAGCAATGCTAAGATATCCTACATCAAACTAATTGCCAGGCAGCAAAAATGAAACATTTCTCTAGATTCTGCACTCTTGATTAGCTATATTAGATAAATAAATTATGTTAAAATATAATATGAAGATGCAAATCAAAACAGGAAATAAAAACTACGCACATAGAAAATATGTTTTTTCAGTTTGTATACATTAAGTTTTTTGAGACTTTTAAAATTAACCTTAAAAGAACATATAAGAATCTTTTACTGAAAATAGAGAACTTTAATGATGTAATTTATTAAAGAAATAATGAAATAGGGTTTAATATAACTAGGGAAAAAGTTAGTGGTTACCTACAACAGTAAAAGACTGCATTGATAATAGATAAGATTCCTCCAGTGCATTAGTATTCTGCCATTTATTAAACAGCTTAACTTGTTTTGTAAGCATGTCCTCACCAGCATATTTTCATGTTACACTGAGACAAAACCTGTAATTTTGTACACAATTTTTATTTCTTCCTCAAATCTCCTTGTGGAAGTGTCAGTAAGTTTTCAGTGACAATCCTTCATTCTTTATACACAACATTTCCAAAACAACAAAGTTAATATTTTTTTTTTCCTAGTAAACTCCTATTTGTCCCTGTGAGAGAAAGAGAATGCCGTCTCCCACAGCAATGAGTGACTAAATAGCTTGTGAACTAGGTCCTGTTGAGTTCAATTACATGTTTTCATATCTCCCCAATTTGGTAGATTTTATCCATTGTTTCAATCATCAGGTAGATGTAAGAAATATCATTGTTACTGTTACTTTAAAATGGATTAAGTATCACCTATTTTACAGACAAATAAAGAAAAATGCAGAAGATCAAAAGCCATACAAAGCAACTCCTGCAGCAAGAAGTTGTAGAAACAATTTCATTGAAAGATAAACTTAATTTCAACTTATTTGAATGTTGAAGAAGATTTAGCTAATTTTATTACTTTCCAACTATTCTCATCAGTGTCCATTCACCAGTAATCTGAGTTACAGTAGCAAGAAGAATCGCAGAGGAAAATCTAATTACTTGGACTCCAGAGATCCCAATAATCAATGACTTAATGTCTTTCAAGCTATTGAAATGAACCTTAAAACAAAACCAGAAACTTCACACAGGAAAATAAATAATACATTAACTTTATAAATCTGTCTTAGGTGAGAGAAGAGATCAGTAACACAATTTTACAGGTCTAATTCTATTCCCAATTCATTGTGTTTGTTAGTTGTGGTTACTAGAGGTAGTTTAATCTGTGCAAGTTCTCAGGGAGTTAATTTCAGCTATTGGACGATTTTTATTACTTAGGGTGGAATGTCACATAAGACTGGTCTAAGAAAACACAGAAATAAAGTACAGCATTAAAAGAATGAAAAGGAAACCACATAAGAAGACTTAAAAAAAAGAAACACTTTTAGGGAGTCAGCCCAGTTTTGCTGTAGGCAAAACTAACGCAACTGAGAGAAGATAGTGAAGATGTTTTAGATAATATATTCAATGTAGGACAAGATTAAGGTAAGGGTGTTCTAGGGCCTCAGGGTAAAATTTGAGATCTTATATACTAAAACACTGATAACTCTGGAAGGGTCTTAGAACTGGGGCATAGGGTTCAAAAGAGTTCTTACAATACGATTCTTCATTGTAAGACAAAACCAAAACCAAAACCAAAATCCCTTCCTCACCAAGCACTTGCTAAAGAAAGACATTCCTGCAGTCTGGCAATATAGTGTGAGTTTCCGGTCTTTTAATTATTTGCACTTGATACAGTGACTGTTATTAAAATGATACTGCTACACTTTATGTGGATTAAGTACATAATACAGTCAAGCTGATAGTTTAATTTTTGTTTTGATTCCAGTGTATGTGACACAAATAGATAAATATGCCCAGACAGAAGAGATCTGTGCAACAGTCATCCTCGCTCTGTATGAGAACAGATTTTTGTCTTTTAGTTGAAATTAAGCTAGTTTAGATGGGCTAATTGTTGATGTTCTTGCTCTGTATTCACTTAATCCTTATTCATGAGAATTTTTCTCAAAAAGCGCACTGTGCTACATATTCTTATGAAAATCCATGTCCATAACATAGTAATACAATTTGTTAATATACTTAAGATCTCTCCTAGGGATCCGCTGATAAAAAAAAAAACATCGCCTTGAAGCATTTTTGGCAATATGGATGGAGAGTACTCTGGCACCAGACCCCAGAAGACTGGGGTCTAGAAGACTGGAAGATACCATCAGGGGAGTATAAACAAAATTCCTCACAAATAGGATTGGTTTAGTCAGCCAAATCATGCTTTCTTTATGTTCTACAATCATTAAGGAACGGAGCTTAGTAGGCCTGTAGAAAGCAACTGTTAAGATTGCATATTCAGAGAGTCAGACTATTTTTAATAAACATCTATAGTTATTAATGGTGTTTTAGCTGTTTCATGATGATATACCTAATGAAGCACAGTCTAAAGCAAGGAAAACAACAATCTCCTAGTGAACTGTTCAAAACTTCAGAGAAATATGAGCAACAACCTGATGAAAGTTAGAATACCTTACATTCAACACTTGCACCAGTACAACACATTTTACACGAAATTAATTTGACTAATGACTAAGTCCTGGGAAACAACTTGAGCTGAGAAGTTTAAGTTTTTTAATCTCTGACTCATTATATCTCCAAGGTCTAACTCCTTTTTTCCAGGAGTTAAATCTTGGTTTACTATTACCATTACTATAGAAGAAAGACTTAACTACTTAAAGAGCAGAAAAAAACATTGCTTGAGTTAAGTGACTAGCTTCAACTAGCAATTGCTAAGTACTGATGTGAAGAAGAAAAAAAAAAGGGAAAACAAAATTCAATAAAGTAGTACTTAGGCCATCAAAACTAAATATACAGTAAGGTGTTTTTTACTCTGAGTTACTTGAAGAGATCTATTCATGTAAGGGTTTTCATATAAGGAATTTTAAATATCCTTAGAGGAAAGTCAGTCATGCATACTTGACAAGATGCTTGTCATCCAACAACAAGTAAACAGGATGTTTTATGCATAAACATTAGCATATAATGAAAATAGATCCCTGAAATAACATGCTGAAAAGTTTCCATTATCCTAGAAATCTATACTGTAGTGTCATGAAACAAATAAACAAAACCTTAAGCAGTTATTTTTGTAAACATCAATTACAGACAACAGACTGTTTAGCAAAACAATAACTAAAAAGGAAAGACTAAAGAATCAATGCCATTCAGTACATTACACAGGCTGTGAGATGTGAAATTAGAGAAAAAGGGACATCACAAAAACAATGATACCAAAGCAGAACTAGATTCAGTGACATTTCTGGGAAAACTAAAAAGATAAGTATCAATAAGGATATCAAGTTGGTAAAAGACAGAGGGTTTGCATCTTAACTCTTAAATACGTTGCAATAGTTATATCAATACTAATTAAATTTTCATCACATGAAACGTTTGTTTGCTCATGTCTTCATGTCCCAAGTGATATGAGAGGCAGAATTTTCTATTTATTAGAAATCAAAACAAATACTGAAAGTCTTTGGAAGAACTCTGAATTTCATGCTCTGAATAATATCACAAGTCCTCCTGTTTTTTAGAGCAAGTGTATATACTAGATAAAGATGACTTCTTGCCTGTCAAATCACCGCAGATTACCTTAATTTTAGTAGGCTTTTTCAAAATCAGGACCCAGCCAGATTGTGTTGTTCAGATTTTTATGTTACTGGAAACATTTCACATTTGAAAATATTTAAACTACTCCAAGAGTTGGGGGGGGGGGGAGAAAAAAAAATGTTCTTCAACAAGGTCGTGTTAATATGCATGGGATTTTTAAAGTGACAAAATAAAAAATTATTAAAGTTTGACCCAAGTTTAATTATATACAGTTTTCTTAAACATATATTTGTATAAGAATATACATATAAACAGAGAATGTCTAAACAGAGATGTGTTCAAAAGACTGGGAAAACAAGAAAAAAAATTGAGTTTTCACCAAATTCTTGTTATCTATATGCGACATCTTCCTAACAAAAATAGTATTAATGAAAACTGCTTCTTCCTACTTTTAGCATAATTTCAAAGCTGTGTAGCTTCATGGAGCTAAACGTAAAGTTACTTCCAGGTTACCTGTAGCTGACACCTCCTATGAATATTTCTCTTTTGTGTGTTGACTTTTTGGATACTCAGTCTCTTTGGTGTGTTAATTAAAGTCAGGCATGATGTCACGGTTTTAGCTGGGATAGTTGATTTTCTTCACTGTATCTAGTATAGTGCTGTGTTTTAGACTTAGTATGAAAATAATGTTGATAACACACTAATGTTTTAGTTGGTGCTAGGTAGTGCTTACACTGGTCAAGGACTTTTCCAGCTTCCCATGCTCTGTGAGGTGCACAAGAAGCCGGGAGGGGAGGGGATACAACCAGGAGAGCTGATCCGAATTGGCCAAAGGGTATTCCATATCATGTGACGTCATGCCCAGTATATTAATTGGGGTGACGTTTGGAGTTATGGCGTTTGTCTTCCCAAGTAATCGTTACGCGTGAAGGAGCCCTGCTTTCCTGGGGATGGCTGAACACCTGCCTGCCCATGGGAAGTGGTGAATGAATTCCTTGCTTTGCTTTGCTTGTGCGCACGGCTTTTGCTTTGCCTATTAAACGGTCTTTATCTCAACCCAGGAGTTTCCTCACTTTTACTCTTGTGATTCTCTCCCCCATCCCACCAGGGGGGAGTGAGCGAGCGGCTGTGTGGTGCTTGGTTGCTGACTGGGGCTAAACCACGACACATGAATATACTGTGAATAAAGTGAGTCAGATCATATCTGAAGCTTAAATGAATTGACCGTTAAGGCTTTGGTAAAATCCATATCAGGATTTCAATAGTTCTCACAGTTTATTAAGTCCTGGATTTTTTGTCAAAAGTCTTAAAGCTCATACATCAAGAAGGTGCAGGGTAATCATAAAGCTAAAGCCAGAAACATAGACTCCAATTCAAAGTTTTGAAACTTCTTTATATCAGGGAGAAAGTTTCAGGCCCAGCAGTGTGCTGCTGGTTTGGCCTCATATTCTCTCATCATCTTGTGATGCAGCAGGATCTGGAAGTAAAAAAATTTGCAGTGCATCCTGCAGTTTCCCAAACAGCATGCTATTTTGCTTTCCAGGATATTTTTTATTATTGTATCAGACAAGAATTACTTTTCTGGCCAGCCATACTCATAAAACATATAAAAATATTATTTAAAAATTAATTTTTTTTTAAAATTAAAAAGAATAAAGAATTAAAGCATAAAAGACTTTGTATCCCCGTCTGTATTAGTAAGTATATGTCCCTAGATGTGGAGGTATTTAATAGCAGACAGGGCTGAGCTACTCCATCAGATGTATCTGACAGAAAGAGGTGGCATTCCTTGAAAGTTTTTCAAAACATGATGGAATTTTGTCCATGTGAATCCCCTTTACAAGACACTAGAAATCCAACATTACCGTTTGTAGCAATAAGAATGGGGGTATGGATTCAGCTCTGTAGACCATTTCTCAGGTAAACTGTTCGGACAGGAGGTTGGACAAGACAGCTCACTAAGTACTGATGACCACACTCAATACAGAGTATAGCAATTACCTGCCTTCAGGAACCAGGTATAGTGAAGAGCTGGTTTAGGCTGCTTCTGAGATTATAGAAAAAGAGGAAGAAAGACATCAGTTTGTGAGTCCTGAGGCCACTCTGTAGATAGAACAGTTTGGGTAATCTGTGCCAGGAAGATCTAACAGTTCTCTCAAAGACTTTAACCAAACATATGTATATACAAAATGGAGGACTACTCAAAAGACTGTGTTCAGGCAATAGTTGCTTTTCACAGATCTGTAGCTCCTATTCCCTTAAAATAGATTTAAAACCCCAACCTTATTTCAGAAGTGTCTTAAACCTAGACTTAAACCTCTTAACCTGTCTTAAATCTCTTTCACACTGTTCTTGAAGTGTGAAACCACTGAAACAGCAGTCCATAGGTACAAGAATGATCTAGAAAAAAAACACAGCAGTCCTGGAAAGATAATTCTGAACATCCATCTTCTCACACTCTGTGATCTGTGGTGAAAAAAAGCTAGATTCAGTATCTGCATTGTGTTTCTGAGTGATTTGGAAATAAAGAAGTGGTCAGTCACCACCTAGACTGCCAGATTTTTGAACCCTACTGCATTCAGTGATTGACTCCAGCCCCAATAGTGACATCTTTGAGAGAAGCAAATTGGATTATTTCCTGAAAAGTATGGGGGAAAAAACAACACCAAAAGAAATCCCACTTCGAAGTGTCTTCATCACAGCTCCTAAAGCACTTTGTCGTGTATTTAACATGGAACACCCATATTAAGGAATTTTATTGGAGAAGCTTCAAGAAATCTTTTGGTTTTCTTTCCTCTACTCTCCATAGACCTTCACTGTGTGTAAATTATGAAATCTGAAGGATACTGAAATCATCTACTTTCAAATTGTCACTGTGTTACTCAGAATCATAACTAAAAAAATAACCAACTATAACAAAGACCAGATATTTTTACATTATTTGCTCGACCTCTCTTCCACATTATTCATAAGTTTGTGTGAGAAGCCGAGTGCTGCTTTTGGCTCTTACTGCTGGTAAAAGTACTCACCAACTCGCAAAAATCAAACCCAAGGCTATTTCACAGAGTTATCAGGAATTGTAGAGAAAGAACTCTAAGACATTAAAAGAAAACAAAACATATAAGCAGTTGAAATATATTGAAAACCCAAAATATTTTGAAGTCAGTGCCACAAAACTTGCCCATCTGCTCTTCAATCATCAGACTGGAAAATTGAAAAAGGCAAGCTCTGATAAAAGCTATAGCTGAGGACGCAATTTTAATTAAACTATTCTTTTGAGCATTAAACTTTAAAATATGCTTCCAATTTTCTGCGTTTTAGAATTCTGTACACAAATGTGTATTAAGACTCTGAAAATCAGATTTTTAAGATACCTTCTCAACAACAACAAAGGCAAGAATTTCCCTAGACAAAGTACTAACGCTGTAGAAATACCAAATAACCACACTTTCTGTTTAGAAAATAAGAGAGAGAGAGATTGACTTTTTAGTAATCTTATGCAGTATGTATCTCTGTAGCAAGAGGGATGTACTGGAACTGAAAAACCAGTATAAATATATTTGTAGGACTTTCATTAATCTACTTTCACAACAGTTCAAGTCATTTTTCAATTGTTAACAATCTTACTTTGTCAGCTCTGGAACAAAAAACTCTACAAGTACCACTAAGACAAAACTCAAAACTGCTAGATGATGTGGAACCACCCACATACGAACTGATACTTCCATGGAATTATGACCTTGCTTTTAGTGCCTGACAGCCTTGCAAGAGGACGAATTGCTAATAATACCAGACACTGCTCTGACTTTCCTTTTAGCTCAAACACTGTCCCTGTAAGACTTCATTCCAAGCAAAGTTCAAATGCCAGAAAAACCTACAGACTGTAATGACACTTGGAGTAAAAAGACTGATTTAATACCACTATGGGCTTCTAGTATGTACAAGGGAACTCTCAAAATTATTTTATGTGGATTGCTAATGTATTGTGAAGTGGCTTACAAGAAGCACTGGTCATTTAGGGGATTTTAAGAAGTACAATCTTTACACAATATTATTAACTGAATCAGCTTTTGATGTTTTCCTAGAAGTAGATTAGGTCCATTTTCCAGCAGATCACTATTTCTGTTTAGTCTGCAGTTTTATGGGGACAGACAACTAAAACTCATTGTTACAGGTCATATTGAGTGAGAAGTGACAAGAGTTACATTTTAGGCAAATAATTCTCTCTTAAATACTGTGAAATATAAAGTGAAATATTAAACTAACACACTGAAAATATAAAGTCTAGAAAGGCAACCAGTATTAAACAATATATTACACTCCCTGATCTGCTTGTATTTTGCAAAACCTGATCCCTTTGTAAAGGGAAATATTACAACATTAACTTTATAAAAAGTTTTACATGTATGATAAAAGTCACCAGAACCCAAACCTCAAGTGATTCAAATCTATCGGAAATTTCTGAAGCTGAATTATATAAAGCCCTCTATACACTTGTCCTAGGAAAGCTTGTTACATATCATATAGGAAGAAAAATGAGTAAACATTGTATTTTTAGATTTTGATTTCCACAGAAGTAGTAGCAATTACATTACTTTCCCCAAATATATGTGTGCCTGAAGTATTTCTTCTAAACCTTTGTGTTTAGAACAAAGCTGTCATGATGTACAAGTCTTACTTAATGTGTAAGACTGGGTCTGTTTCAGGTATGTACAGAGACAACACTTTCTGCCTGCAAAGCAAATCTTTTGTTTTCCTCAATCCTCTGCCTGTCAGACGAAACGTCTATTATATTTGCAGAGGTCTTGACCAGAAGAAGGTGAACTTGGTTTTCTGTTTTCCATAGTCTTAATCCTGAGGTAACTTGATCTTCATTAGAACAGACACCTGCTTTTCCTTTCAGCTTACCAGTGGATGTTTTCCTCAATTAACAAGGACAGACAGCTGCTGAGGTGGCTAACATCCAATCAGACAAAGAATCAGTGGTTACAGAGCACTAGAGGAGGTGAAGAAGAAAGTGGTTTACTGGAAAAGTGACACCAGCTCATCTAGTGCTCCTGCACAGCCTGTGGTATTCCTCCTGGTGGTAAATGCTTCCTTCAGAGAATCTAGCTGTCAGAGGTTAAGTTTTTACTGAGCATAATATATTCTTTCAGAAAAAAACTTATCAATTATTATTTTTCATGCACAACCTAATTATGGAGGGGAAAAAAAAAAAAAAACAAACTATCCTACCTGGAACAAAGACAAAAAAGTGCTACTGCTACTGTTTCCTACACGTACTCATTTCAGAATTGGGTCAGGTGTTTACTTGTTTGGGGTGAATTTGTGAGAAAATAAGGCAGCTATCTGTATTATTTGGCATTTAATTTTCAGCATAATTTATTGGATTACTACAGTTCCTGGTGTCATGCTAAGCAGAAACATATTCCAATGTTTCAACTTTGTCCTTGGACTTTTACCACTCCCCACAAAAGATATGTGCTTGCAATGCCATAGGATCATGAGCAGCCATTAATTATGACAATTAAACGATCTTTTATATGATTAAGCACTTTCTGGTGTATTGAATGCAAGTTGCATTTCAAAGACTATAGTTTATCTTCCTCAGAGAAAAAAGTCTTCTACATAAAATAACTTATTCACATTTTTTGTGAACTGTGGGCTGCAGACCACCTAAGCACAGTAGACAACAGGTGATTGCACACTTTAGGTTCTTCTGTATAGTATGATAAGAAAAAATGTGAGATGGTATGTAGGACTTCAGGATCAGTGATGTATATGAGGAGCAAGATGCCTCCAGCAATAAAAAAACTCTGAAATTTCTTAAGAAGTAGTAAATACAAATATCAAAAAAGATCAGATAATTATTTACTAGCCAACAATATAATGAATTTTCTATTAAACTTAATTCTAGCAGAGAAACAGAAGTTGACAGGTAAATTAAAATTAGTGATTTCTTAACTACAAGGGATCCTGTCCAGCTTGTATTAATTTCATAAGACATAATGACTATTACTTTAAATGACTAGTTTCACAGAGCTAATAAACCTATCAACTAACTTCTAAGAAACTATTTAAAAACATATTGATAACAGTTTAAGCTTATATAAGTTCACACCTATTTTAGTCAAAATCCCCAAATTCTTAAAACTGGAAGGAAAGCAATTCTAATCATTAAGGAAAATAATTGTGTATGTTAATAAATTATGTGTGTTTTACATACAGTAAACACCTTAAATATATATGGGGAAGTATCTTGAACTAATGAAGTGTATGGGCTTTGTGTGGCAAGGTTTTGGTAACGGGGGGGCTACAGGGGTGGATTCTGTGAGAAGCTGCTAGAAGCTTCCCTTGTGTCCGACAGAGCCAATGCCAGCCGGCTCCAAGACGGACCTGCCACTGGCCAAGGCTGAGCCCATCAGGGACTGTGTTAGCACCTCTGGGATAATGTATTTAAGAAGGCGGAAAAAGCAGATATTCCCCTGCAGCCTGTGGTGAAGACCATGGTGGGGCAGGCTGTCCCTCTGCAGCCCATGGAGGTGCACAGTATATCCACCTGCAGCCTGTGGAGGACCCCATTTTGGAGCAGGTGGATGCCCGAAGGAGGCTATGACCCTGTGGGAAGCCCACACTGGAGCAGGCTCCTGGTAGGACCTGTGGCCCTGTGGAGAGAGAAGCCCAGGCTGGAGCAGGTGTGCTGGCAGGACTCGTGATCCCATGGGGAACCCAGGCTGGAGCAATGTGTTCCTGAAGGACTGCACCCTGTGGAAGGGACCCACGCTGGGGCAGTTTGTGAAGAACTGTAGCCCGTGGGAAGGATCCACATTGCAGAAGTTTGTGGAGGACTGTCTCCTGTGGGAGGGACCCCATACTGGAGCAGGGGAAGAGCATGAGGAGAAAGAATCAGCAGCAGCAAGGTGTGATGAACTGGCTGCAACCCCCATTCCACGTCCCCCTGCGTTGCTTGCGGGGAGAAGAGGTAGAAAATTCAGGAGTAAAGTTAAGCCTGAGAACAAGGGAGGAGTGGGGGGAAGGTGTTTTAAGATTTAGTTTTTATTTTCTCTTTATACTACTCTGATTTTTATTGGTAATAAATTAAATTAATTTCCCCGAGACGAGGCTGTTTTGCCTGTGACGGTAATTACTGAGTGATCTCCTTGTCCTTATCTCGACCCATGAGCCTTTGGCTGTGTTTTCTCCCCCCTGTCCAGCTGAGAAGGGATTGATAGAGTGGCTTTCGTGGGCACCTGGTATCCAGCCAGGGTCAACGCACCACATGAAGTTACCTTTCGTCTCCATTGAAATGGCTATTACTGTAGCAACCAGTCTGTCTGTCCAGACTGCAAAAAATTCTGCAAAATATTGAGGAGTATTCAAGCACATTAATAAAAAACATTAAGAGTTTAATATATTTTTTATTCCTTATTCAAGTCCTGGTTCAAGGAACTTAGTCAACTCAGTTTATCAATGAGTTATTCTATGCAAAGTCTTTAAAAACCTCTCTGGGGAACAGAAATTTCCCCATAGAGAGCTTCCCAGTCTGGCACATAAAGTTATGACAAAGCATCAAGCTGGAGTAAAACTACATACACTGAGAATAAAAGCAGATTTTTTAAAAATATTATTTTTAAAATTTTTTTAACAGAAGGCAATTATTTGTTAGAACTATTACCTATGGCTGAGCTATATTCTCCATGACTGGAGTTCTTTAAATCAGGATTTTGTTAGAAAGGTTCTAGTTCAACAGCAGTATTAAACATGCAACAATAATTGGGACTTTAATTTCATATAAAGGAGATCAGATTATGTGATCAGCATGAACTTTTCTGACTCTACGAAGCCACTCAAAAAAAAAAAAAAAAAATCCAAAAATAAACTAATAGATTAATCCAGCATTGACAAATGCAGCCTCCATACTAATTATCCATAATAGCCCATCTTTATCATAATCTTTACCCATTTTCTTATTTATTTGACATTATATATTTTTACAGAGAATGAATTAGAAAACATGTAAATATATGTATGTTAGCATTAGTTGTTGGGGAAGACAGCAAACTTTTCAATAAATGAAAACAGAAAAATGTTTTGATATGGATTACACCAAATACAACTAGAACTATGTTGAGGGTACATGTAGTAGTGTACATATAGCATATACATATACAGCATACTGGTAATCTATCAGGACTTAAATAATGTACATATTGGTTTACTGTAAGAACAATTATAAAGCCAGCCAATTAAAAAAATCTGCAACTATTTTTATTGAAGACAAAAAGAAATACGGTATTACTAAAGACTTGATTTTTTCATAATTCAATCTTACACGTGGTAGGAACCATGTCACTAAAATTACAAGCGTAGTGAAGAAACAGTTTGGTGTAGTTTTGAGAGATTCTCCCTCCCCTTCATCAAATGCTAGTTTATTCTCTATCAACACCTTTTTAGCTCACATTAAGCCTATAAGACAGCAGGGAAAAGAGAAAGACAAAATAGTGCCTGCCATATCAGTGCTTTATTTTGTAACCTTAGGGTGGAAGTGGAAGAAAGGTTCGCTTGCTGCCTGTATACCTTATCTCTCTAGAAAAGCTGAATTGTTAGAGCTTTGCCAAAAAGAATAAAAAATTCTGTATTCTATGAAAATATTTCTAATCACTTTACAGCCAGCTTAGAGACATAAATATAATAGACTCTATTTTTTTTCTGCTGACCTCTTATACACAGATACTAGCAAACAACAACTATCTACTCACTGGGAGCTGCTATATAATATTAAATTTATTTAAAATTTGTTTACATTTAGAAAAGTATTCTGCCCAGTCAGAATGTTTCATCACTGATTATACTTAGATATAAAACCAATATTTATGGGTAATTTTGGGAAATATTGACCATTATTTTTTGAAAAACAGAAAGTAGGTAACAGAAACCTTTCAGCCCTTCCCTCAAGTCCCATAGCAGATCAATCTTCCTCACGTTAGTTAAGATTTTGACACATATATTTCCATATATCTCTTTTTTCTGCCATTTATGCTTCTCTCCATTTTATAGACACACACTGGGAACATCTCAGTCAGTCTTTGCCTGGATTCTTAATTTCCTTCAGACTTATTGTTTTTATTTGTACTTTATATTAGTCCTTTCCTAAGGTCAGTTGTGTTTATCACATTGAGGCATTCCCTTAATAACACTTTTTTTTTTTTCTTTTAGATGACATTTTGTCTAAAAATTGAAATATGTTCCATAACTTTTCAATAAGAAAAACTCAAGACTCAGTGGTTGAGTCTCTCAATAAATAGACTGATCTATCCTCTCTTTTTCTCTTTTTCAGATTAAAATAAACATATAAACTGCATTCACATGCTGTGTCGGGTAAGAGTATGAAAACAGAAATGTATGTTTCATTGTCTCTCCTGGCAAGATTCCTCTCATTTCTCATAATTTTCATGAAAACAAAGTAATAAAAAAGTACCCTTCAAACAATATTCACAATATCATCCTGTTGTTGGAAAAGGAACACTAAAGAATCTTTTAACGGAAGTTATAATAAATGCCATCAATATTTGATATCACATCATACAAGCACAATATGTAACAATACGTTTACATTTAGAGTTTACTGCTTTCTAATTATTGTCTAAATATAAAATAAGATGAGACATGTTTTGCCTCATTTGGTGTTAGAAATATGTATTTTTACTTGGTGGAAGTAAAGACTGTCTTCTCCCACTATATTTCAAAGGCAGACGTAAGCTAATAACTATTAGCATTAGTATAACTATATAGTTATACCTGTCATTTTTATTAAGTATAATTTTACCCACCAGGCAACCATTTAAAACATCAGTTTCAGATTTAGCTCTAAGGCACTCATCTAATTTATTTTCAAGCATACGCTCATTACTAAAATGATCTGGAATGAAACCCTCACAAATTTCTTGTGCATAATGATTAACTAAAAACAATGTTTAATTGCTATCTATGATGTTTTGGAAGAAGGACAATTTACACATTACACATTACTTTTTTTTTTTTTTTTTTAGGAACACTTGCATTCTCTGCCACACGGCAAATCCAATTTAAAATTCTGCTTCAATGTCCTCTCTACTGTCCCTTTTTCTTCATGTTGAGCTGATATATACAGAAAAGAGCAAAAAGTCTTTTTAAAGCAATCATTGAACAAACAATGGTTGTGCATATTATACTGGCAGATCTTTGTTCAGCTGAAATACTATTAATGCAATCAAATATGTATGACTCCAGCCAAAAAGGTTTAAAATTCTTGAACTATAGGGAAAAGTGCATGTCATATCTCCTAGGAGTGACCACTTCAGAGGAAAACATGCAAATGGGACTGAAGAGTAAATTATTTCATCAGGCATTAAAAAAACAACACCACCACCCCACCCCCCCCCCCAAAAAAAAAAACAGACCAAACCCAACAACAACATCAACAACAAATCACACATCTGAAAACTTGTTGAATTCTAAACTTCTATAAACCTACAATTGGACTTTTTAAAAAGTTTGCTCTTAATCAACTAATAGAGAGGATTTAGTGGCCACCCTCAATTCCAAATGGAGAGATGCATTTATGGGAAAATACGATGTTTGAAGAAGATAGAAAGTCTGCCTGGGCAGCCATAGGAGAGTCACTGCTGTGATCTTTTCAAAGCAGAGAAAGCTGATTACTGGATAGGTTTACTCTGGTAACATCCAAATTCAGTAGTATGGAATGGCAATTAAAATAATTCTATAATTGCTTTTAATGACATTTTTAGACATCATTCAGATCATCTTCCCACAATGATGGCATTCCATGGACTCCAAAAGTGAAATATTCTCCAGACTGCATCTGTGTCCAGATTGTGCAAACACCAGCAGGTAAGAATTTTAGCATGAATGTGGATTCTTTTTTTCCCCTTCTTTGTCAGAGATTCTAAATCATTGATTTTTTTTGAAAGCAGTTCTGATTACTGAATATTTTATACTACATTACAGATTTGCCTACATAAGATTAAAGAGCAAACTAAAAAAGGTCATTATTTGGTTAAGCAGCTGAAAAATTTCAGGCAATTCACGCCAAGACTTAATTTGCATGAAATTTCAGGGTACTTTGGAATAGTAGCTTGACACCTGGTCTGCTGCCAAAGCACATACTTCTGTTTACCTTTTCTTTTTCATTAAAAAATGCTTGTCAGTATAAGGAAAACACAGAATATTAGAAACCAATTAGAAAAAGCGTTGCTGTATCTGTCCAAGATCCCTATCAGGAAGATCAGGTATGTTCTACCTCTTGCAAGACTGACAGGAATGTTGTATTATTAATTGCTATCTGTGTTTCTTTAGAAAAGCTGACAACAGAAGTAATATTTGCAATTTAAGAAAAGCAAGCGATGTTAACAGCAGTGGATTAACAGTGATTTGTCATTGGATTTGATTAAGCAAGGCACGTTTAATTTAAGTTTATAAATAAGAATTTTGCTGGGGCAGAGATATATTCTTGCCATTTTTTGCCACTTAAAGAGAATCTGTAACTAAAATCTGGAATGCTTATTTTATTAAAAGAATAGTTAATTAATATAAGGCATTTATACTGATTAGATAAAGCCAGAACTTCTTTAGCTTTCATAGGTTTTCGCTTAGCATTTCTCATAGAATATTAGACAGGTACAACAAATCATTCAAACTCTTTTATCTCATAAGAACTCTGATAGTAGTGCACCCCTCTCATCAAAAGCTAGAGATGAAACTAGTATTATTAAAAAGACTTTTATCAATAATAGAAGAAATTATACTAATAAATTCTCCAGCCTGACTCCCTTGAACATAAAGGGTACATTTTTCTTTCCTAAGTAAATTAACCTAGACTATTCAAAAGACTTCAGTGAGATAAAAATCAGACATTTCCATTTATTTTGTTCTTTTGAGGCATTAC
Source organism: Morus bassanus (assembly GCA_031468815.1). Lineage (NCBI taxonomy): Eukaryota > Metazoa > Chordata > Aves > Suliformes > Sulidae > Morus > Morus bassanus. Next base: position 37,319,428 of record CM062571.1, on the reverse strand, counting down.
TATGGGTAACATTTGGTTAAATCAGCCTTCTGGTATTCTAACCAAACATGGTCTAATACAATATAGTGATTTCTGGCAATAAAGCCTTTACTAGAAGTTGTACTTATCTTTTTACAAATTCAATGAAAGAAAGGAAAAATAAGTTTTTATGTAGCTGTACTTCATCCCATGCAAATGCTAGCAAATTGCATTAATAACTGGAAGTGTTTGCCCATGATCACTGTATTGAGAGAAACTGAAAAACTGTTTAATGATCTATACTCTAGGAAATGCCCACTTGCTATGTAAAATCTTAAGAATGCCTGACTCAAAATGGGTAAAACTTGCAATGACATTGCCCTTTCTTCCACACTTAGTGTGTTATAGCTCAGGCCCACAGAAATGAAATGACTCGTACGAAATGAGCTTCCCATGGTACCCTGGGCACAGGAATGCCCTGAAGGAGAACACCCATCTCACAGACAATCTGGCCAGTCTATGCGTGGTTTCTTTCAATCTGCCAATTTACACCATGTAACCAAAAGGACAGAAATTTTTATTGGAAATTCAAGATCAGAAAAACATTTTTCATCGGGTTCCCTCCCCACCCAAATCATAGATACCGTTGCATTGATTGACTCTCCAATGCTCTCTGCAATTAGCAGTAAGCCACTGTGTTTCTGATAAGCAGATATTAAATCCGAATGACTTATATATTTGTTTTTAATTTAAATACTGAATTTGTTATTAATCTGATATTAATCCTAATCTTAATCTGATATTAATCAATTCTGTCTTGCCACTTCTTTGGCTTGGCAGCTGAGCATTTCTATGTGTATTTATTGGTTAACTAAATGCTTGACAGTAACTCTAAACTACACTGTTTACATTCTGCATTTTCCCACTATGGAAATAAAAGTTACAAACTTCAAATTAAAAATAAATCCATGGTACACCAAGAGGCTCCACCAAAGTTTTTCTATCTCCACCCACGTTTCTTCATTGCTTCTTAGGTGAAGATTAATCCTGATAGTTTATAAAATAAACCTCAATATTTTATGCTTAGAGGTATATAAAAAGAAGTTTCATTATTTCATTTGTAATTAAATTTAAGCAGTACAGAGTGAAATTGAGAAAAGCCAATTCAGTTAACATGTCATCAATAGAAAAGCTTTTGCTTCATAGATAACTGTTAATTTGTTTCATAAAAGACATTTCTGGAATAAATGCTCTGAGGAATTCAAAGATTCTTAAGAAAAGCTCTGTACTCTGTTTAAATGTGTAACAATGGCATTTCACTTTTGTATCCATAAGGAAAATGTCATTTGTACACACAGTGATGGCTGCCTGAGAAGTGAAATATTAGAAGAAAGTGGGGGAAGAAAATAACACCAAAATAACAGAAAGATTATAGACCAAAAATTGTTAGAGGAGTGAGAAAAGCCTCACTTTAAACAAATAAGCAAAAAAATATTCATTACGTTGTGTAAACACCCTGAAGTGCACTAGAATTACACTTGTGGCATGTTTTTTAAAATAAATGACTTAAAAGTGAGAATGCAAATACAAAGCCAGAACACTGGAACACATTGCTTAGTAGCTTGACATCTTGTTGTCCTCCGAAAGGAAGCCCAAAAGAAGACACTAACTTGTCTCAACAAGTTTGTGTTACATATATAAAGGGAAGAGAATATAGAAGACATACCCATATAAATGAAAGCTGATCAGTTTTCAGAAAAAAATCATTCACAGGCAGTAAAGATCTTTTGATGAAACACTTGTGTATTTATAAGTACATCACTAATAGAGCAGTATTTGCCCATAATATTGACTCCAGCCTCGTCCTTCTTGAGGTGACCGCAAATCACAAAGCAATTGACTGTACTCTTCTTAGGACAATATTTCCTTGACTTAATGACTTTGTCATCTCCTTATTAACCCTTTTCCATCTAATCTTTCTCCTCACCTTCCTTCCTTATCTTCAGCATTCTGCAAATAATCCAAAGAGGTCTGGTCTTGGTCCCTTTCTTTTCTCCTTCATCTTATTTACAAATGTGCGAACTACTATAACAGTATAGAAAATCTTTTTGCTATACAAACCACTTCCTGACTCAGCTGCTTTCTCCTTGTACTGACTAGCTATCAGCTTCACTTCCGATGACTCCAGTGAAACTCACTATTTCTTCTCAGATCATTGTCTCCCACTTTTTCATTACTATGGACAAAATACCTCTTTTTTTTTTTTTTTTTTTTTTTTAAAGACACTGTCACATGTAACTACATCCTAAACCTTGATTAATTCCTTTCACACAAAGAAAAAAAATCACCTGAGTTATAACCTTTCCTGTAAGTCACCTTCGTTATCTAGACTATTACTATTACATGCTCACATTTCAGCTGTAGTAATACCTTCGCATTTGTCAAGACCAGATGAGGTCTTGTTCAACCAGTGATATATTTCAAATTCTATTATAAACTTATTTATGTAGATTGCTCTTTTAAACCAATCACATTTTTAAAGCATTACTCTGTTGCTATATCAAGGACTGCTTCTCTTCAGTTTTAAGGAATGTCATAAATTCTTTCTTATTCAATATCAGACATTATCAAGTGGCCCAGATTGCCAACTTCTATCACCTTTGACACATATTCTATTCTATATAAGGATTATATAGAAAGTATATATTCCGTATTATAAACTTTTCTCTGACATCTGTTTTAGTTAAGCTTTCATTCAGCATCTGCAATATTACACTTTTTCTTCATTCACACTTTATTTTGCCATGACGCCTACAAAAAGCTTGAGAAGACTCTAGCCATCGGTGCTCTTGGATGACCACCTGCCACACTGACTAGCGCTGCTTTTCTGATTCTTGTCCTATGTCTCACCATTTGTCAGTCTTTTCAGTCAGTCTTTATTCCCCACCCCTGGTGTCACAGAGTGACAAACACAGCATAAACCTTGTCTGTCAATAGGATTCTTGAGAATTAAGAGTCTAAATAAATAACAGAAATAGAAATCCTGACACTGCAAACCACTTGTTAGGTTTCGTTATTCAAATGAGAATCTCTTTTTATAATGACTCAACATAGAAGTACATAATTAAAGTTTTCCTAATAACATTTGATTACAGAATAAACAGGGAAATGCTGACAGAAAAAAAAAAAAAAAAAAAAACAAAACAAAACAAAAAAAACCCCTCCAAAAAAACAAAACAAAACAAAAAACAAAAAAACCAGCCCCTATCTTTGAAATATGGAAGCTATAAGCAAAACAGGATTGCCACCTGAATAACTATATTATTTTCACTGATGATCTTTCTTTAAGAAATAGAATTTGGGGACAAATTATTAAAAAATTATAAAAAATATATTTCTGAATATAAGTCTGGTTGAGAAATTAAACTAAACTGGACCTCATGTAGAAAATTGCTGTGCCTCCTTTACATTTTAGGTGTCTTATGCAGAACTTTCTCACATATGGAGAACTGCAGGTGGACACTTGTTATCAGAGAGGTGTTTTTGTGAATCTCAAAATACATTCTTAAGAGCATTTCAAAAGTTTGTGACATCTCTTTCTTTTGAAACAATGTTCAAAACTTTGGTTTCCAGTACGAGGAGTTTCTTGGAAAGCAAATCCATCTTTTGTATAAAAAAAACCCTGTACCATATGCAGATGTAATTATTTTCTCTGGTGCTGTAATTATATCTTAGAAAACCAGACGAAAAGTCCAAAGTGGTCCACTTGAAAAAAAAAAAATTAAAAAAAAAATATTGAAGCAGGGGGATTCAGGAAACACAGGTAGATCTTGTTCACATTCAAAAATTCCAATGAATTTAAGAAACCAAAAAAAAAAGAAACAAACAAGAAAACAAAACAAAAAATCCACAGCAAATACATGAAGGTGGATTTCCCTAGGAGATAAATGTATGACTGCTCATTCTATCATTTAAGGAGGAAAGTCTGACTTTTTACACCCTCAGTAAACAAAAAGAATCATAACCTCACTCAGCTGTGGATCTGACCTAAGATTTTCGAGAAAATTACAAACGTTGCAAATGGTTCAGACAAAGAAGGGACATTAGAATAATACCAAAAGCCCTTTACTCCTTGTTCACTGTTCCTATATCAAGTTTGATTGGAATAAATCACCTAATTGATTCCTTGTAAATAGCTTATTTAAGTTGTGAACTATGGATTTGAGAGTTTAGCATCAAGTTTTGCAAGCAATGAAGTCATTGCATATAGCCTTACTTTCTAATGGGTTTTAAAGCACAAGGAAATCAAGGACAAAACCCTTTAGATGTACACAAATTCAAAAATGTTATACACTGAATATGTATATTACTTATTGAACATTAAGTATTAAAAAACAGCTGTAATGTACATGGCAGCTAATTCTTTTAAATGTGTACTATATTTCTCAAAAATGCTTGTAGTAGAGAAAAACCGTAAAATAAGCCTTCCATAATGGTATAGTGGCAATAGATTTTGGTATTAACTGATAATTAATAATAATCATCAGTAGCTAATATTAATTTTCTATTGTTTTCAATGGATAGGCATGAGCATCATATTTTCATGCTGTGTTTTTCTCTGAAAAGGTCATTTGCATGTAACAGATTTGGTCATTTTTTTCTACGTCTTCTGCTCAGTTCCTTTTTCCCCTTTATGCAAATACAACCATGAAACATAAAAGTGTGTAAAAAATATTCTTGAAATTCTGGTATATGATTGAGCAAATACATTTAGACTAAATTCAATTTCAAACCAATGCTTACTGATCCCAATAAACTAAATATGTATGAGCTACAATTTTCTGCTTTTTAAATTGAAGCTTTTCAATATTCAGAAGAAATCATGCATAAGGAAAGCAGGCGAATAACTAGATAACACTGGTATGGCTATGAAACACCAATCAAATTATAGAAAAAATTACAGAAGATTTCCACAATCTAGAAAAGACTCTTGCTTGAACATTAGGAAGATGCTCCTTGTATTTCATCCTGCATCTTCTGCTTATATCTAGTTAAGCCTCACTTATATTTGGCAGCTGCAAACAAGGGAATAATTTTGCAAATTTCAGACACTAGAAACCATCATTTTGTTTGCAAAATCTTTCTGAACTATCCGTAAACAGTTTTACATTGTCAAAAGTAAACAGATAATGAATTAGGTCCATCACATTTACTTCCTTCAGTTATGGGCTTCCTAAACATCAGATTAACGTGTTTTTTTTTAAATTGGATATGCTCCAGGCACCTGAATCTACAGGAAATAATTCAGAATTTGGTTGTGGAAGGATTAATTAATTAATTTCATTTTGAAATATTATATTTTCAGTCTAGGCCAAATTCATCCACTGTAAATTACCTATCACTAGCTTATCATAACTTTGTCAGTCATTGCTCTATGAGCAAATTTCTCTTCTCTGAGTATTATTTCTAACAGGTAGTATTTCACACATAACATTTTTTTAAAAGCTTGGCTATATTTTACTGTAATACACTTTCTAAATCCTTATTTTTTCTGTGGTTCTGCTAAACACTCTCCAATCTTTTAATCCCCTTTTTCAACTCTGGGTGCCAGAAATGGACAAATGAATAGAGGAGAAGTTATACAAATACCAAATGCAATATTTTTTAGTCATTTTTTTCATTGGGAACTAAATGATATATACATAATAGAGTTCTTTTGTAGTGTATCGTTTATCTTCCATGGTCTAAGTCTTTTCACAGTCACTGTTTCCCAAAATGAAGGTGCCTGTGCTGTGCACATCCTTAGAATTCTTCATTTCTACACTAGTCAGTGTACACTGGGTTGCAATGACACATTTGCTATTTGTATTAATCTTATCAGTTTAGCAATTCATATCACTGGCATGTTTAATCTCTTCTCTTCTTTATTGACTACACCTATCCCAATATTCATCTCACATTCGAATTTCATCAGTGCCACTTCCGTGTTCCCTTTCAAGAAAAAGATAAAAACTAAGTGAATACCACTAAAGCTATCAGTGATTCCTGTAGAACTAAGATAGAAACACATCCACCAGTTCCTATACAGAAAAACATTTTGAGATGTATCAGATGGTGTCCAAATTGTGGATTTTATATGATTTTGCTTCCTTAAATGCTTTGCAATGTCAGTTCTAGTGCCTTATAGCAGCTTATATAAATTTCTATAATCAAAGTTCTAACAAGTTTATTATTAATAAAAACTTAAAGTTGATAAAACTATACTTCTTAGATCTGTATTAATCACAATCAGTTATTTTAAACATCTGTTCATTGTTCACTCTTGTTTAATCTGGTCATTATTACTTGTTCAGATCAGGAGGTTGCTCAGCATCGATATCAGGCCTGTTATTTCTCTCCTTCTTTAAAATAGTGGTTTCTTTTTGTTCCATTTCTGTTGATTTTCTCTGCTCTTCTACAGTTTACAGACACTAATACAGGAAGAGCTGGAAGTCTCAAAATCAAATACTGTTTATCTGCATTAACAGACTTATAAATGCCTAAATCCAGTGTCACCATTAATATACCAGGGGTTTGCTGTATAAAATGAAAACACACATGAAATAGGAATATGTATGGGATTCTATCCAGTCATACAAGTCACCCTGCCTTTCTTACTCTATTAAAAAAATTTAAAAATAACCCCCAATCCCCATCTTCTAATTTGCATACATCACCCTCTCAGTTCTTCCTTAATGAAATAAAATCCATTAATTTTATCTTTCCAACCATGCAAATTTTCCAGCAAGTTTTAGTAATATTGATTAATTTTAAATTCCATATTCACAAATGAGCAGTTATAACTCCTATATTGTCCAGATTCCCAGTATTTGTACATGCGTAATTAAGAATTCCTTCTCTTTGTATTTCTAGTTGTCTTGATTCATTTATATTATGCAGAATCTGGCTTTGTGTTAACAGCTCAGAAACTGACTTTCAGTTCAGTTTTATGTTATTTTTTTCCTTCTTTTTTACCCTTGCATTTTGTGTCAATATCTATTAAATTGTTACAGCAGTCAGCATGTTAGGTCACTGCGAATAGCTGAGCAGATGGTCTATAAGTATCTGCAAATTTAACACATATGTATCTATGATTCATTCATGCTTCTAGAAATTAAACATTTAGGGAAGTAATACAAAGCTCCTTTAGAGATCTGCTGTTGATCCAAACTGTTTGAAACACTTGAGTTGTGTACTTTTTTTCCATGCAGAAACAGAAAATATACATATCAAGCAGCTAGTAGTAATTCTTTTAAATATGTAAAGTATACAGATTATGATCTGTTGCGGAAGTTTTGGACAATAACACGCAGACCAATATGATCAGGTTAATGCCACTTTATTGCTCAGATAGCTCAGTTAATATACTCTATTGCCGTGGGCATATGTTTTTTCTTAAGCAGTACGATTGGTTCACGTATGTGTACACGCGCCACACGCTTACTCGCTATTGGCTTGTTTGCTTTAATCACGCGCCGCTTGTAACAATTTTTCACCCAGAATAGACCCAGTGTAAAAGTACTGCTGAAGTTTCCCAACCTTGGTGATATCTTAATTCAGCCATGTCCGCAACTTGTGCTTCCTCCCTTTTCTACTCCCTTCCTTGTCTTACTCAACTGCCCAAACGGCCTTCTCATAGTTGTGCTAGCAACAAGTTCTCTGTGCTTAGAATGTTTGGATTGTTCACAGGGTGACCTGCCTGCTCTAAAAATTCTCCCACAATGATCAGCTCCACAATTCTGGACTTAAATCAATAATACTGTTGAACATTGCACACCGTATCAAACTAGGAAGGATCTTTGTATCTACAGCAAGAATTTTACTTTTAAAAAAAAATATTACTTTGTGCTATAAAGTTCTCCATTTCATTACTAATCAGCCAAACCATGGAAACTTTTCAGGAATTTATTTAATAATTGGAACAAGTACAAAAATTACACTTTCTTTTTGTGTGTGTGTTCGTGTACACACGCATGTGTGTGTATTCATCAAAGAAGAAGTAAAAGCTCTGATCAGATATTAACTGAAGATGACTATCCAATTTCATGGAAACTTTCTGCAGTGAAGGAAATCTACATTTTTAAAGCACCTTCATGAAAGATACTCAGGAATGTTCATTCTCTTTCTTTCTTTCTGGGACAAGAACAGCAGCCAAGTGTGTACGAGAATAAGGAAAATCATGAACAAAAAATATTCAGTGAAGGAATAGATAATCAGGATATTGTGTTTACAGAACTAGATTATATCTACCAGGCTGTTTGGTAAGTTAGAGTTATCTTTCCCTCACAAAATTATGTTTTCAAGGAAGTAAACAGAGAAGAATACTTCCTCAAAAGCTGCCTAATTAAAAAAGTGACAGACAGCTTCGGTTAGAAATAACTCTGCAAATGTGAAAACCAAAAATGGCTGTGCAATACAAATATCTGAATTAAAGTTTTAAGATAAGCCTTCTGATTATCAGTATGACCTGATTGTTGAGTTTAGAAAGCAGTGATTGTGGATATAGAGAATAGCCATACACTATCAAAGAATTAAATCAAAACAGATTTTTAAGAAAACATAATAATGTGTCATGTATAATGATGTCAAAAGAAAACAAAATCAAATTTAAAATTAGTAAATGTCAAAGTTAAGATTATACAAACCACCACAGTTTGCTCCCTTACTATGTATGCTTGATGATTGCTCCTTGAATACTAGTTACATGATTTCTTTCTCTTTATCTCTCCTGGCACTCCTTTTCCAGCTGAAGTACAGGATAGACAGTTTTAACAGAATGTTATGTTTTGATTTTATGTTCATTCTTGAACTTACGATCATAGTTGCTCTGTATCACTAAGATCTCTCTCTCAGAAAGTAATTATCCCCATAAACATTTTTGCTGTAACCACTCTGGCATAGAAACATTACACATTTAATAAATGCATATCTAAGCAAAGGATACAACAATATTTTATAATATTTTTAACATTACTGTACACATCTTAGGTTCTCCACAAATGTGTGTTTTCACATAGGGAGTGGTTTGGACCCTGCTGTACCGTTCTCTTGCCTCTCTCTTCTCCTGTTCCTCCCCCGCCAATGATGCGACTGCCCCTTCTTACACTGGATATGGAATTTACCTCACTATAATCCAGTTCAGCTAGCTAAATGGAACAAGGCTATAAGGTGATTTTTTTATTAATTTTTTTTTCCCAGATTGGTTTTCTGTTGTGACTTGAACTCCCTTATCATGTGATCAGATGAGAATCAAAAGTGCTCGATGGAAAATTCTTCATTAAATTCTGCATGTAACAATCACCTTTAACTTTCTGTGTACATGTATGCATGCATATCAAGATTTTTCTGTTTTATCTCTCTATATATGTATATGAATGCACATATTACACCTGGTACATGCAAGCAATTAACAATTATAAAACCCTCAGATCACCACAACGGCAAAGCAAATTTCAGGTTAAGAAAGTTTTGTCTCAGTGTTTACAAATCAAAGTTTCACAGTGTTCTTCATGAAAAATATAAATAACTTCTTCCGGTTTGAAACAGAAAGAGGTGGCAAATACACCACAGAATTTTCTGTGCAATAGAAATAGTTATTTTAACCTAAGATCTCTTTACCAGTTAAATGAAAGTCTATCACTGCATTATTTGAACATTGTAGATATGAAATGGTGATGCAGCATTATTTTGAAGATAAAGAGAAATATTTATTTATGCAGATATTTCAAGCCATTCAGGCAATCTCATTATTTCCATCCTGGCTCTGTAATCTTTACCCATGATACCAAATCTTAAATTTAAAAAAAATCAACATTCTAATTCCTTTAGCTTGTGACTGTCAAGTTGCAGAGGCATTTAATAAGTAAATAAGAACTCCGTTTAGGAGGAAAAAAAAAATCAATTCTGAGTCACAATTATCCAAAGTGAGTTCAACAAGGTTGGATTATAGACCTGCAAAATCTCCAGAGAAGCCAGATAACATTTTATTGCATATGAATGTTTCTTAACTTTCCAAATATCCTACCTGATATAAGTCTTCAACCTTCAGAAACATTACATCCATTAAATTGTTTGATTTTACCAATAAGGAAGCACTGGCTCCATGATATTTCTGAAATAAACTATTAAAGGATTAGTCAGTATTTTTAGTTGTTTTACCTGTAACTGGAAGTTTTAATGCCTAATACAGTGAGTTATCTGTTTCAAAAAATGCTGAGATTTAGCAACAGTGCAAGTGTATGCACGAATGGGCAAGTAATAAGAAGGGAAATTTATAGAGTCTTCATGTAATTCAATAGCCCCCTGCTATGATGTCCTGTACCTTAGCTTTTCCCTCCCTCCTTTTTATACCTTTTCTGAATCTCAGTTTCCTTGGTGCAGTATGTGATTTGCTGTGGGTTACAGAGACACATTTTAAGGACCTGTAAGGACTTGTTCTTCTAGAAGAGCAAAGGGGGAGGAGAGGGAAAGCAGAGGAGCTGTCTATGGTATGTGTTGTCCATATGGGCATCTTAAAAGGAAAACCATGGTATACACCAGAAAAATCACACTTGGAGTATTATTTAAAAGCAACCCCAGCAGCCAAAATATCAGCACACAAAAAATAGCTTCATTAACACACAAAGAAGTCCCATAGCTGGTCAGCTATTCTGAAAACAGATTTGCAACATCTAGGAGATGGGGTCATGGGCTATGAACAGCAAATATTTTCATGTATCTATTAACACTGGCACTGCTCCAATCTAAAGAAACAAAAGCAAAGTTAGCGACATATCTCTCTTTTTCTCCATTTAAATTCATGTTGTTTATCTGCATTCCCAATGTATTTGACTGCTTTATTTTGAAATGTTAGATTTACTATGTAAATATGGATTCAGTTTGGTTTTGTGAGAGAGCAGCAGTCTGTAAGCAATTATAATAGCTCTAATGCACATTCTTGTTTGTTTCCACCTTGTCATACACAGAGATCAAGATCACTTTCAGATGAAAAAATTAGTAGAAAGCATTGATTTTGAATGCAGCATGTATTGTTAAATGCAGCTTGTTGAAAAGCTATACATTTTCACTAAAGGCTACTTAAGTCATGCCTAAAGGTGCATTTTTGACAAAAAATGAACTGAGAGAACCTGTCACTGAACTGAAATATAAACAGCACCAAAAGACATTATCTAAAAAAAAAGAAAAAAGAAAAAGAAATAAAAAAGAAAATAGAAAGGATTTGCTTATATGCAATTGGACCAATGAATCTAATCACATTCAGCTAATGAGTTTCTAAAAGGAAGACATTAACCTAAGTTTAAACTTTCTAGAATTTTAGGATAAGAGAAGAAGGCAGTCTTTCAGTTTTCCTCAGCTGTACTTAAAAATTGTGTTTTCTGTTGAAAACACTGCACTTTATTACTAGTTTGCTATATTATTAACAAAACAATCTATTAAGATGTTTAAAGCCAGAAATTCTATCAGCACGGTACTTACAAGGATCTTACTTATTCCAAACAACATTGCAGGTCACAGGACAAAAATGTGAATTTATTATTCTCAGACATAAAAATCCTGATTTGCTTTATGTAAAAAAGGGCATTGAAAACACTCAGGAAGTTCACAAAGTGTACTTCCCCTATGCACCCATATAATAGAACAATGTAATAATTTAAAGTTCCACCAATTCAAATAATCAACCAGAAGAGAATACATTTGCTGTTCAGTGAAGGAACCCTTAACAGATTTCTTCTGTACTTAGATTTCATTCATTTGGGCTGATTAGCTATACACTGTCATAAGGCAAGAGTGCTGAATAAAATTTGAAGTATTAGTGCAGTTGATTAGCACAGCCACTTTAAACTCAGCTAGTCTCTTTTTCACGCGTAAGAGAATTATTAGCACTAGCATAACTGGCATACGTGTGTTAAGGGATACTCTGCTTTTTGGCTGTGTTACGGAAGGCAGCCTCTGAACACCAACCACTTTAAAAGTAATTCATATGTGATAAAGCTTGACACAAGAATAAAAGTATCTAGTTTAATATTTTTAGATTTTTATGTTATATAAAACCCTATATTTTATTAGAATTTTCATGCAGGCTATGAATTAAGTGTGTGTCACCTCAGGCCCTTAGATAGAAAAAGACCATGTAATTCATCACCTACCACAAATGTTTTACAGCACTATAAAGAAGATTCATTGTTCATTGTTTAACAAGAAATATTTGCTTATACATATTTTTTCAGTGCATAGGTCCCTCCTGTTACATTGAGATACTAGCTACTGTCATCCAGCTGTGGGAAAATCATCAATATCAAGAAATAGGCAACACAGTTTATTTAAAAGCACCTTACAGTGACTAGTTCAGACTTAATGGTTCCACTTATATAAACTGAGGTTTGAAAAGCCGATTACCACAGTCAGTACTTTGGGTATGAATTTACTTTTAAACTGCATCCTCCTGAATGCTTGACTGGTGATAAGGGAGTTATTCCTCTGAAATATTGTCATTCAAGCTAACATACACAGGGTATTCCAAAAACTAACTGAATAGAGTCCTTTATGAAAGACTGAACAAGCCATTTTTAATTGGAAAAGTTCTTCAGAAAAAAAAGAAAAAAAAATGGAATCCAAAGCTTTATGAAGAGTGGAAGTTAGTAGACTTAGCACACAGTACAAGTATTCTACTCTTCTCTTTGTACCATATATAACTCTCAAAATAGAAAAGAACCTGGGTGCAGAAAAAATCCCTATAAGCTGAAACATTTGAACCCATTCCAGCAAAATTAAGATTATTGTTTGTCCATTAATTTTTACCCTGCAAATAACTAGTGTAGAAAATCCACTAGTTCACAGGACTGAAATCTCAACAACTATTGCAAAAGAGCTAATAATTTCAATTCTTTTTTTTTCCAACTTAAAATGCTGTGTATTACTTTTGCGAGTGAGGAAGTCTCTGAAGGTTTAATTTCTAAATTTGTGCCTGGCTTGAGAGACAAACTAAGAGGTGATTAAATACAAACTAATGAATTAATTACTCTTCAGCTTCTTCAAAGCGAAAGAGAATCACCTACAGTTCTTTTCTGTTTGTTTACAGTGCTTCAACATCAGCCACAGATGTGGATTACAGGGAAATCTGAGACAAGAAAATGTTGACTTTTGAGCAAAAAAGAGGAGTAAGAAGCAAGTAGTGAACTAAAGATGTACTTTGCTTTGTTTTTAAATCTTCATTAGTAGTTTTATATCATTTCCAAATGAAGTTTGTTGGACTTATTAAATGAAATTTAAAAGAAATCAAATAAAAAAATCTATATATTAACCACAGCCTCAATTCCCAAGCCCATTTGGAAAGCTGGAGGGATTTTCCTAAGACAAACAGATTCTTGCATGAATTGCAAATCTTCATGAAATAAAAAGAAGCTCTAGTGAAAGTGTTTCGAGGGTATGGTTAGTTTGCAAGTGAATGCAGAGATATAATTCTGATGGTGGTGTGCATATGTCTTTGTTGGTTGTTTTGTTCTAGATAAATTTATTTTAAAATATTTTTATGTGCTTCTTCACAAAAACATCCCAATCTTCACCAATATATTTGAGTAAAGATTTTGTTTCAAACATTCCTAATAATGTTCTTAATGATCTCTGTAGGTAAATGGTATGTGTTTAAAAGCCATATCTGAAAGAAAAAGAAGCAGAAGGAAAGAGTCAGTACTAGCAGCTACTTGAAACTCCAGCACTTGTAATTGTATGTGACAGTGTGTTTACATGCAAAAGAAGTCTGCTGGTTTAGGCATGAGTGCTACATAAGTTCATTTCAATCACATTTAGTTTATTCATTCTGTTTCGTTCTGAAGGAACAAATTCATTCTGATCATTTCATCTATGGCTGAGAAAATTGAACTCTAACAGATTGCAGTCCCAGAAGAAATTGCTTGGTGTTAGAGCTGCAAGTAATTGTTAAACTCCCACATGCCTCAGGGGAGAAAGCATGTCCTTGATTAGAAAAACAAGGTGGGGGAGGGAAAGGATGAGAGAATCTATGCTTGTAGTTAATGGGAATGGTGGCGTTGTGTATTAAATGCTCTGGACAAGTAAGTAATATTTTCTATTTTAAACTAGAATATTAATTCATATTTATAGTAAATATTAATATTTAGAGCCTGTACTTTTTTTCATATTGAAAGGTAGATAACCTTTTAATACAAAATGATCTGTTAGTGAGCAGATAAACACATGGTGCTAAGGCACCTACTTCTATTCATTCTTATTCTCATTAAATTATATACTTCTGACAACTCAGTAGTGAAGACAAGTTCAGCTGCTCCCTCCTAAAAAAAAAAAAAAAAAAATTGCTGGAAAGTCAATCCATGGTAATAAGAACTTTTTGATGGTTTCTATGATTGCAAAGAATATGATTATTGAAACTTGTGTGAAGAATATTTTTCATATTTCTGATTATATTCCAAGTGAGACTCATTTACACACTAACCAGCATTAATGACAGAAGGAGAGTTGCAAAGGCCTAAATTCATACAAGACTCAAGATTTGTATGGGATCTTTCTTTGGACACAAAATTGTAAGTGATATGTAAACTGCGGCCATAATGATTTTTACTTAAAATTATTTAGTGTTCACATTTGAAGATTGAAACAGTGCAATTATACTAGATCCCTAGAAAACTTTGTTAATATTGAACAGAAGATATATAGCATAAATATTCTTGAACTTTCAGACTTTGAGAACTTAAGTGAAATTAAGCATGTGGGCAGAAGAGGAAGTAAATTTATGGGGTAGAGTTCCACCTAGTTTAGAAAGTTTCAAATAGTAAGAGATGAAGCTCCTCTCAAAGACAAGGAACAGTTTTTTTTTTTTTTTTCCTAGATCACTGAATCATGGGTACATTGAGAAACTGCTGTGTGGTAGTCCTCAGAGGAACCTGAGGTTTAGGTTTAGGAAACCTAGAACATTTATTTCTAATAATCTCCCTATAGTAATTACACCTTCCAACCCAGACTTGTTTGGGGCCATCAACTATCACACTCATCTAAGCAGCAGGAATTTCAGGCTATCAAGTTTTCAAGCTTGACCCATGGCCTCTGTTTTTCAGAAAAGTGTCTTAAGAGCCAGATTACTCTAGATAGGGGACTTTCCTTAGCTCCAGGCTGCACTACTGTGAGTCTAAGTTAATAGGAGCTTGACATTAAGATCTAATAGGAATGGGAGATCTTAAGCATTAGAAAAGCCTTATTTCTTTTCTTACATTCAGGACTGACTGTATATTTTTCAAGCAAATGTTAGAGGACAGAAGTGTATTCACAAAAGGAGGAATCAAAGGATTTCTATTCTCAGAAGAAACTTTCTCAAATTAATGCAGATACAGGGTCTTTATTGTTCATCCTCTCTCTAGCTTTCTTGTATCATGACTCACCATCAGAAGAGTGACTCCATTTCATACTTCTCTGTAACCTGGTGTAAAGGATATTTTCTAGCAGAGTAATCAATGAGCTGAACCTCCGTAAGTTCATTGAAAGCCAAAAGCCTGGACATCCCACTACCAAGACTCTGTATGAATTAAAAAAATTATGTGAAGAAAACCCCCACACTCTTTCGTTACATGTTTACCCGTAAAAGGAATTTTCTGAGTCAATTCAGTAAATTGAAATACATCACTCTTGTCACCTAATTTTCTGCAGTTCCTAACTCAACAGTCTTCAGTCCTTTTCTTTCTTTTTTCTTTTCCTTTTCCTTTTTCTTTTTCTTTCTTTCTTCCTTTCTTCCTTTCTTCCTTTCTTCCTTTCTTCCTTTCTTCCTTTCTTCCTTTCTTTCTGTCTGTCTGTCTGTCTTATACAGTGACTCAGTTGCAGACAGACTTAACTCTTGGAATACTCTATAGCTTGTTAATAAGAACACCAAGAACAACCTCGTCAAGCCACCTGGGGTACTTATATAATCAATATGATGCAAGATATAGATGCTTAAACACCTGCTCTAAATTTCCACTTTTCCCAATGTTTTATCCTTTCTAAATTTATCTCTGAGTGTTCATCACCTCAGATATGGGTAATTATTTTACTCTTATTGTATTTTAGGAAATCCTTCTTACTCCATTAAATTTTTAAGTTTTTCTCTTTCTTATAGGAGGGCACCCAGCACTGAAAAAAGGTAGGCAACAGTATTAATGATGTATAGCTTGATCTCACTTGGTTCTCAAATAATAAATTCTCAAAAAGCTAGTTGTGAATAACTAAAGCTATTTGAAATGATGGGCCAAATCTGCATAATAGTTTAAATGAAGATTAAATAATAGATTCAATGAAAAAAAAGTTTGCTTGGAACTTGTAAGAAAAGTAGTACAAAGAAAAGGCTTGATGAATTGGAGGCCACAATATGAAGACATTATTGGAATGTTTGAATTCTTCCACTGCTTAAAAAAAACCTCACCCAATGTCCATTTTACACAGAGTTCCCATTGATGCATCCCACTGAGTTTGTTTTTTTTAAAAAAAAAATTACATATATTAACTTGTATATATTTAGACAAATATTTCATTAGGATTCAGACCCAGATATTCTTCCATATGACTGTCATATTCAGTGAACTACGGTGTCATTGCAGCATTTTCCTTACTCTAGTGAAAATAATAATTACACAAGGTAGAATGGATGCCTTTTAACAAGGACTGTAATGGGGTTTTTTTCCAGGAATATACAGTAGAGGTTTTCTTTTCGAGGCACAGGTGCAGATATGTGTTAGCAGAAGGAAATTAAAAGGAAATGTTTCCCCTTTTGTGAAGCATATGTTATTGTTGCTGAGATACTGGGTGTGAAGGACCACATTTTTGTCTTCTAGATCTGTGAATTTTTAATTTCTTTTGCTACTTTTATCAGTCCAGGGTATTAAGGTAATCAAACCAAGAGGAAAGAATATTTAATAACTTAGAGAAATTGTTATTATCAATCTCCCTCTCTGCTAAATAATTTGTTAGCATGCCAAGCCATGTTCTAAAAAGTTTTGATTTTTGGTATCCCAAAATACTGGATGCTGTTTTCAGGAGAAAAGTTATTAGCAAGTCAAGTACAACATGACTAGCTTCTAATATATCCTAAAAGTATAGAGTGGGACTGTATCGATCCATTTTAGTGTAACACAAAAAGACTTATCTAAAAAATTCTAATTATAGGCAGTTATGAAATCAATATAATGTTCATTTGCAAATAGCTGGAAGTATTCAAATGTTTCTCAGAATTCATGAGATTAAGCACAATACCCCTATTCCTAGAACTTTTTCTAACATTGACTCTACTTAGAGTTCAGAAAAGATCACCACAGATGAGAAGTATAATTTGTTTACTGTACTTGTTTTCATTTCTCCAAATCTATAAAGCATCTAAAACAAGAGGCATTAAATAAAGTAAAGCTATTAGTAAATGAGCAAAAACTACCTTTTTCTAACCATTATGCTATTAGGAAACTAATGAAAAACACATTAAGTCACCAATAAATATCTAGGGTCCATTAAGACAAAATCCCCCCCAAAACTGGAAGTCACATCATGAGAACATTGAAAACTAACCTCTTCCATTATCACTGCAAACTAATCTTAAAGCATTTATACTATCTTCCCTGCCATTTTGAAGGATTAATCATAATATAAAATGGCTTCAGACCTGCCACTCACTCTCCCAGGTATAAGTCTAAAGTAACATCTGTAATTTTATGTTCTTGAAAATGACTGTGGTTCGAGTTGTTATAAGTATATTGTATTGCCTATAGCCTTTGAAACACCAGTTAAAATAGCTATATAAGCACTGGCAGCCTATATCTGCATATATTTTTAATTAGATGTATTTACCTTGCTAAAACCTAGGGAAGTTATAACTTTCTGAATAGGGATGTTAATACAGTGAATGCACTTAACATTCAAATTTTTTAGGTATTTAATAATAACACAAGTGAAAAAACACTAGCTTTACGGATTACATTATTTCAACTTCATTGACTAGTTTTTTTTTTTTAATTGTCTTACTGTGTTTCAGTACCTGATGCTACACACCCAGATTTCTGAAATCCAAGAAAACGGTTGTATGACAGTTACAAAGAGGTTTTCCATTTTTTTCTAATCCTGAATTTTGTATCTGATGATCTTTTAAATAATTTTTTCAAATATTTAAGACCCACACCCTGTTGCCCATGAGAAACAAAAATGCTGTTGTTCACTTTAACAGGATTTAACACATATCAAATGTAATACTATTTTCAATAGACCTTTATGAAGAACTAATACTTAGTACAATAATCCAGCTAACAATCAAAGCAACAAAGTTTAAAAAGCAATTTTCACTAAATGTATGGAACTTGAAATGCATAAAATAAAAGCATTTAATAAATAATTCTATAAAAGAACTAAACCTTTTTTTCTGCTTAACAGCTATGATTCCTACTCTATCTCAGTGTATATGGGACAGTGAATTAGTTTCTGCTTTCATGGTAAGGTTTGAGCTGTACTATTTTTAAAAATTTAGACTGATGTAACTCAGAGAATAGTATCCCAATGAGTCTTTTGCTTAAATAATAACTCCAGGATCTGATCTTCTTTTGATACAATAATTTGTTTATATCAACAAAAAGGAAAGGGAAGACAATTCCTACTTCACTGAAAAAACCCTACATCATTATACCCTATCAACAGCAATTGTATACATTTCCAAATGATTCCTCTCTTTCACAAATACACAAAAAAAATCAAAACACAAAAATAAATACAGTAAAATTAAGAAAACAGTCAACCAAATATAAAATGACTAGGTCTGATTTTCAAGGTATCCATATTCGAAGAAGTTCCAAAACAGAATGCACTGCAGTGTAGAAATTGAGTGACTTCAACTGAAGAAAGGGGTTGAACCAGATGCTGTTCAATTTATCTTAGAAGCAGAAATCCTGCAGACACATTCTCAAAGGTTTTCCAGATTAATTTTAGGCATTGAAAATTGGCTCAACTTCTATCCAAACAAGCAATGAAAGATTTTCTGAAGGTTTTCCTATCCTTATGCAAGTATAGAATGCATATCAAGACAAAATGCCTTTTCTTACTCATGTTCTGGATCACCTTTTTATTATTTTGTAGGAAATTAAATTTTTAATGTGGAAGAAGATTTGTTTGGTATTTTATCTATTTGCTCTTTAATGCACAGCTGGCCCTATATGTTATTTATATCAGGTGTATATAGTATAGCAGCTTTTGTTAAATACTATGGAAAACTCAGTTTCTGTTTGATACCCTCTTAAACAAATGGCAGCTATACAGGGCTAATTCTTCTTTCAGTGAAACTAGAAAGGAAATTATTTATTCATAAGGTATCGCACAAAATTCATTAGCACAGCTGTTACTGCCTGCACAAAGAATTCCAAATGAACATGATGGCTTATAAATTTAAATTAAAATTGATTAGTAATGCAAATCTTAATGACTGCAGAAACAGGACTATGTAAAGTCATGACATTGTGTACAGTATTTCCCTCTTATGAGCTACTTTAAAAATATCTTATGGATAGTGCCAAACTGTATCTATGGAGGTATATCAGAAATGAGCCAAAACTCACACATATCATTAGTGGCCAAAGAAGCCACTTAGTGAACCAACCTGCTAGAGTATACTCTGTGCCAGGGGAAACAGCCTTGTTTAGCACTGTTTCCAGGGCACTTTTTGAATATGTAAATTATGTTTCTCTGGCTTCATTTCAATTAACTGTTCAGCTAATGTCTTTAATGCTGTTAATATATCTACTTAAATGCTTAAGATCTCAAATCATCTGTCCATTTCCAAATGTTATAAACATACTTTCAGATACAGAAAATGTATTATTCTGCTAAAAACTGTTTTGGTAAAATGGATGTATATTTTTCAATCTTTGTTAGAAACATGTCATTGGTTAAGTTAGCTTTATAAAAACATAATCAAAATTCAGATATTCAGCTCAATTCCAGTTGGAGCAATACATCTCGTCTCTAATTAGAGCATCCTTTGGCACACTTATTAATTATGTTACATTTAAAACATATTCAGAAATTACAGTGAGGAGAAAAGTACAAAGCCATAAGAGAGAGCGTGCAGTTTGAATCCATTATTTTCTTTCCTTTTTTTGTCACTGAGGCTGTTGTACTTCCCAAGCATGCAGATACTCAGTTGTACTTCCGTGTTACTTTGTGACTTGTACGTCTCCATTTACTTTTTACTATTAGGATCTATACCATGATTTTGAACAAAATGTTAATATTCAAGTTCAAAGCTATGGATTTAATCCATCTCGAATATAGCTTTAAGGTCATATTCACGCTCAGGAAGGATTTCATTCCAACTCCAAGAATTCTTAACAAACATTTATTTATGATCCAGAAAAAAATTATATTCCATTTTTTTTTTAACCAAATACAGAGAGGAGTGTCATGCTCATTTAAACTTGTGGGTCCAGCAAATTCCTCTATTGAAGCAGCACAAGAAAAGCAGGAACAGCTAATTAGGTGAAATTCTATGTAAAGCTGAGACAAACAAGACATTCCTGAAATTATCGAACTGTTATATTCTAAAAAAATAAGCTACCCCTGCTGCTACCATCCATCTCAAAGGGGAAATTATCCAGCTTGTCTTTTCTCTTCAAAACAAATGATTAATTAAACTTTCAGCTTTTAACTGGGGGGACAGAATTACACTTAATTTTGTGGGTAGTTCATAGGAATAAGTTTCAGAAAGTTTCAGGAATAAGTTAAGGAAAACATAAACTGCCAGTTCAAATGAATGAGGCATTATCTTGATCTTGCTGCTTGGTGCAGCAGGATTATTTCTCTTTTGAATATATATTTATGATGAACAGTACTTATTTAGATGGCAGACTGGAACTACTCAACTTCAGGAATTCAGGAAATAAATCTGAAACAAAAATAAAAAAAAAAAAAGCAAGTCTTTTTTGCAAGGTAGAAAGGAATTTTGAGATATATGAAACAACTGGGCAGGACATATAAAAAGTCAGATGTGAAGTGGGACGAGCATAAGAAGAAATGAGATACAGAAATGAGTGGCATATCTTGAGTTTGGATCTCCATTCACTTTACATCTGATACTAAAAAGAAGAAAACAGCTATTGGATGACTGATGTGTTGAAAATATGGGGAGAAAAACATAAAGTTAAGAAAGCATTATTTAGAATGGCAATAATAAAGATTTGAAAAAAGATTATGTAGGTATGTAAAAAAGCTTCAACAGATCTAAAAAAGGGAGGAAAGCATAAGCAATTTGCAGATTATGTCACTTGCAAATTACATGAGTCATCCCGGAAGAGTGTCATTGAGAAATCTATACTATGCAAGGATGTAATTCTTCGTACATCATGTTTTACAAAAAGGAAGGGTAGGACCAGATCTACTTTAAAGAAGACTTAGACAATTACAAAAAAAGAAAAGCCCCTAGAACTATTTTTTCTGATTGTGTATTTCTGAGTCCTGAACATAGGATCTCAAAAAGTTATAAAATTATTCTGAATTAAAACCACAGAAATATAAAAATGGAGCCAAGTCCAGGTAACTAAAACTCAGTTAATTAGAAAGAAAAAAAAAATGTTTTACTGTTTGATATGCAATCATTAGGGCAGAAAGAAGCTTAGAGAAAAATGTAAATCCAAAGATTTAGAAATTCAATTGGTCACTCCATTGAAAATCATCAGCTCATTCATTCATTGTTCACTTTTCTATGAAATATGTTCATGCATCATTGTTTCCTATTCAGCTAATATTATGATGGCTATCTGTGCACCATCTGTTAATCTTCTAGGGAACAACTTTGATATAACCAGTTTCATTGTGCAAGTGCTAAATAGGCTGAGCATTGGTTCTTTCACGGTCCTTACACCTTGCATTTCAAACTGCAACTGAATAAGAAAAGTAAAGTTCTTCCATCAGCTTCCATCGAGGTTCTTTTGGTCAGCTGTCATCTCAGCTGGTAATATGTACAACCAGCTGTCTAAAATTTCTGCTTAAAAGCTGGTTTTATTTTTATATCAACATTTCCACACTGCTGAAAAATAACAGAATTTTGAGGCCTTGCAATTCTACTGCTAGGGGAGAAAAAATTTCAGAAGTTGGGAAGTACAGTTTGGCTATAATATGTGCTATCTACACATTTTATGACATGCACAAAATACCAGGCAGATTTTTTTTTAATTTATTTATTTTATAAATGCCATTGCATATTTGAGATTGGCTTTCAAATGCTGATACTAACCAAGAACCAAAAGATGGCTTTTGTTTTTATTGCTTCTCCTCTCTCTCCTTTTTTTTTTTTTTTTAATGTCAATGCTTACTGCATATGCCCATTGGGTTAGGATCTATTCCAAATACTTATCAATTTCACCATATAAAGAAAGAAAATTATGTTTTAAGACAGGATCATCAACATTATAAAGAAAAAAAAGACTTGGTAAGGGAAAATAGTGAAGTACTGTATCACATCAGGTCATGTAATAATGTAAAGGGTAGAATGTTGCTGACAAATGCAGACACTGTGCTGAATAAATGTTTTCTAACCAGGATCGTCAATGGAAAGAAGATAAAATAGCCTGATGTGTAATGTAAAATCAAATTTCAAAGGAAAAAAACATATTTTCCCTGTCTTTCAAGGAACACATTTTTGTTTCTCACTTTGACTGTGAACTTCTTTGAACACCTCAGGCCTTTTCTAAAATGAAAAATCAAAGGAATTTGAGGTAAAGCTACTTGCTTTGAATTAAAGATTAGAAGACCTTAACGACAATTCAGCTCTTCAACTGAAATAAATAATATAGATACTGGACCTGAGAAAAACTGAATAGTATACACCAGGATGTCTGAATCTTAAAATATACTGCTGTCTCTAAAACCCTGTGATACCAACATGCATCAATTTGGATTCAGAAAAAAAAAGAAATAAAAGAAAAAATAGGAAGATTGCAAGAATTCTTCTTGCTGAATAAAAACCTCTTGCCGATTATAAAGCATGTGGAAAATTAAAAACAAGTAAATATGTGGTCATCTGTAAATCTTCAATGTTTTCTGGATGAAATTTCGGAATACTTCACTTCTAAAACACTTTGGTAGTGCAAGATTTTGAGTAGTTACACTTCTCCTTCATAATAACTATTGTCAAACATAGTATCATTTGGCACGTTGTCATTCCTGACTCTTACGCTCTTAAATATTTTTAGGGTGTGTGACTGTATCTCTAAATATGAAGGATGATATCTTAAATTCTTAAGCATACATTTCCATGTTTTGAAGAAGGCATTCAATTAGACCTCCTTATCTCCTTCTTTGCCAAAATAAACAATAATTTGGATTAAGAATAAAAATACAAAGCTTTTCAATTTGAGCAACTACCCCTGTCAGTAATGGCCCTGGGTATATGTTTAAAATTAATCTTAAGCCTTAGGCCTCACGAGCTTAAAGACTGAGGAGAAACAACATTAACAATTTAGAAAAAATAATGGAATCAAGAGACACAAAGTAAAATTCTTCTTAAAAAAATATACATCAATCAATTTATGTTTTTATGAAGAATTGTTAAAGTAAGCAAAGTTTTGTGATAAAATAGTATTGAAAATAAAGTGGAAGGAAAGTGAGCAGGATATTTTGTGATTTAAGCCTTGAAGCAAAAGATAAGGAGCAGTGAAAGAGAAGCCTGGGAAAATGTTAGAAGGAATATTAATAAGGCAAAAATAATGTTTGGATAAGAAAGTTCACTAATGAACCTTTAGACATTATAAATAGTGAATTAATAGTGACAAGACTAGTAGGGAACTGATGAAAGAAAAAAAAAAACAACAATAAAAAACAAACCTAAGAGAGCTCATTTCACATCAGATGGTCCACACCTTGTGCATCATTGGCTACTAAGGAAATAATTGAGTTTGTCTGATAGTGATGTTTTGAAAACAAATAGACACAGAATATTAAAGGAAAATTGGAATATTCAACATGTGCTTTTCTTACATATCATCAAAACTGTTCTCTCCTGTTAAAGTAAAGATAAGTAAATCCTGAGGCACCTGATGCCTATAGCAAACATCTAAAATAAAATAATCAAATCCAGCAACCATAACTCATTATTAAAATCTTGTTATGAAATTACTTAAACATTTAGCCTTAGCTATATCATTTTAAAGACAAAATGTACTTCAACTGCAATGATTGTATGGGAAAACAAGACAATTTTTTTTATTTTTTTATTTAATATAGCTCCAAACATGTAAACAGATTTTAGGTTGACTGCTTATACTTACCCCTTTCTTAAGGGCTTCACTGGGGTGTATTTTCTGTATTAGATGTCTGCCTTTACAATTTTTTAT
Organism: Morus bassanus; assembly: GCA_031468815.1. Classification (NCBI taxonomy): domain Eukaryota; kingdom Metazoa; phylum Chordata; class Aves; order Suliformes; family Sulidae; genus Morus; species Morus bassanus. The sequence goes on along the minus strand of CM062571.1, from coordinate 37,295,081 downwards.
CCCCATTCTTTCCATCTTTTTAATTATGTATAACGTTACGGTCTTTTATACACCTATTCATAGACCTGGAACCACCTCCCAGAGAATGCCAGTAGTTCCAATCTGCTCCCAGCTCTGCTGGAAATCTATCTTTTCTCTGATGCATTCTACCCTTAAGAACTTGTTGCACATCAGTGGTAAATTTATGTGTAAAATAAATCAACCTATACTCTTTCCAGCCTATGCTTTTAGGCTGTTAACAGAAAGTCACAGTTTACCTCATATATTGTGTTATGTTCTGTTACAACACTTCAGTACCTCATTTCTTAGGACTGGTTGAGAAACAAAAAATTTCCAAAGTTTTGACATCAGTTTCTATCCACCAATAAAGTTGTCGTTTTCCATGGGAATGGAAAAGAAAACAAGAATTCCTCTAATGATATACTGAAATGGCTAGCAAATTTCTCCTGGATGTATGAAAGTTCAAGGTCTGTATTACCTTACTAAGAGTAGAGACTCAATTGCTGCTCACCAATCTGGTGAGGAAGCAATGGTCAGGCTGTAAAGGTAGTTACTTCCTCTTGTTGGTGTTATTTCTGATATGTTATCAAATATTGCAGAGGAGAAAGAAAAGCTGAAAAATTATGAATCTTTTATCAATTTTATAAGAGTATCACCTGACATAAAAGAAACCCAAGTGAACTCACTTGACCAAATCAGAGAGAGAGAGAGAGAGAGAGAGAGAATTGTTCCTAGAGCTCCTACAGTCCAGAAGCGACCCCTTATTGTTATTTTCTCAGAGGGTTTGTACACAGATGTGACAAGACATTCAGTCTTAGACTCAGGAAAGCTTCCATGTGATGTTTTTATTGAAACAGCTCTATTTTCATGAAAAGATATATTTTCAATAACCTGACATTTTCCAATGTTTTTTAAAAATAATTCTCAGCCATATCTGTTATATAAATCATACATAAAATAATGTAAAGGCAGTGAGAATATAATCTAAATTTCTGTCATCACAATAACCTTGCATGACTAAATTCTCATCTGAAAGCTGCAAATAGAATATCATGTGTAATACAGGAAATGCAGAATAAGACTTTATTAATATATTAGCTTACCATCAAAATATTCATTAGTCTTTCTACACACTGTGTGGAAATAATCTTTAGTATCCCCAAAAGCAGCAGCCTTTCAGCTCTTATGAAGAATGATTTCTTTTTCACATTCATAAATAAAAAGCAAACTGCAAGTTACTTATACATACATTTATACATACCGAAACAAAAAGAAAGAAAGAAACAAACAAACAAAAAAAGTAATTGTATGCAATTATTCAGCTAGGTTAATCTTTATAAAATTAAATCAGGAACAGGGAAAGTAAGTAAATACTACTGATAAAAGAAACTACACTTAGGATCCCTATCATCTCCTCTTTGAAAAGTTCTTTTTAACATGTCATGGACTGATTTTTCTGTTCATGTTTATTATTATTGTAAAAGCACATGAAATAATAGAAATTACTGATTTTAAAAACATGTTTTTGTAACAACTACCAAACACAGCTGCTGTGGCAAAAATATGCTTATCACAAAAGACCAATGGAGTGGATCAGCTAGTTAAGCAGAAGGAAATAAAATCTTTCAGTTAATGAATTACCTACCACAAAGACTGAGTTGTTTCAATGATGACATCAAAAATAAATTTTAAATTATAAGAACCCATTAATAGCCTAGATGCTTCCAAGAGTGATCCTTTCACAGAATGTATAGACATCTACTTTCTTTCTTTTTTCCCCATTTTTTAATCATTAATCTGTCATCTGGTAGAATACCATGACATGCTTATTTTTTATGAGATCCTAGTTATGACAGTTCTCACTAATCATACTAATATTCTACCTTGTATATTCTGCACCTACTGTTAAATCAAACCATAAAGCTAAATGCCTGCTCAGATGAGAAGCAGTCCTCTGCACTTTCACAGTCTTGATTATGAGCATATGCAATAAGTCCTTCTTCTCTGTTGATAAAATGCTAATTGTGATAAAATTATCTTTGAGACATATCTGCAGCTCTCGCAGTGAGAGGTGACTGTCACTTGAAAATGGGGAACCTGCAGTGTCATTGACAATTGTAATCAGTAGAAAATAAATTGTTCTTTTTCCTTTTATTTTCTTTTTTCCACTTGAAAGCATGTGTAATGAATTCTGAGTCATGACTGATTCATGTTCTCTCTCTAGAAATAAATTCATTGGTAAATGAAAGCAACTATTAGGAACAGAAATAGAGGCTACAGGATCTGTAGACAAAACCAGTATTTTAATTGGAGCTCATCCTAAGATGCCAAATGCCTTAACTAAAAAGACTTCATTTATCGCAAAAGATCCACTGTGGATGATACAGGTTTTCTTCTTATGATGTTATCTCTCGACCCACCAACAGTCAGAGTTTTACAGACTTAATGGATTATAATTGTTCTGGTTATCAGTTTTCAAGTCTTGCTCTATCTCCATTGCCTCTGATGGCTTTACTATTCTGCTAGGTAACATGTTGGTTACCAACTATCTTCAAATGATCTCATGAGACAATCTTAAGAGTTTATTCCTTCTATTTTTTTGAGTATTCAGATCTTGAAAAATCCCTGAGGAGTCCCAGTATTAACAAAGAAACCTCCATTTTAGTTTTCTGAACAGGAAAAATAACATTTTTTAGAGACAGTGTTTGGGAAATTGTCTAAACAATTCCAGGTATAGAAACAAGATAGAATTATTGTTAAAAAATATTCTAAAACATAGGAATATTTCAATGTTTATAGATATTTAAATTCTCAATTTTTATGGTTTAATAAGGTAAACTGGTGGGATCAGAACAGGAACTGAGTTGTAATTAAATTGTATATGAAATAGTATGACAATGACTAGAAATATGTTGAACTCATTTAAAATTTTTGAAAGCAAACAAAAGTTTTCTAGGGTTTGCCACTGTAAATGTCATCTAATTTTGTTCATAATCATAATGTTCACTACATCTTTCAGACCTCTTATGAGTGAGTAAAAAACATACCAGAAAACACATACTATAACCTGTGTGAAAAATGTGTAAAATTTGAAAGAAGAAAATAAAGATAAAAAATTATGGTTACTCTTTTCTGGATGTTGCATGAAATCTGTAGGTCAGAAAAGGTTCTAACCATCAGATGCAGATGAAGATCTGTGCCTCTCTTTGGACAAACTGAAAAAGACTTCTCTCTGACTTTCAAGTGTCCTTGTTTTTACAAGTATATTCACATATATGCCAAGTGTTCTGAAGTCTCCTTTGCACTGAAAAAGGCAGAGATAGAGAAGGAACTTGGGTGTATGCAGATAACAGGTCTTAATTTGATTCTCAGGCATCATTTTGTTCAGCAGAAGAGCACAGAGGGAATACAGAGAAAAAAAATCTAAAAAAAAAAAAAATATACTAGATTTGCCAGTTAAAAATATATACCCATATATTCTGTGGTAAAAGGTGTCCTGTAAATTTAATTAAAAAACTTACCTACAGTTATGATTGAACTGAACAGTAATGTTAAAACTCACTGGGCAAATTAACAGACTGAAGAAAGAGAGAACAATATGCAAATAATTTAGGGTGGTTTTTTTTTTCAACTGAAAGTGTGAAATAAAAAAATTGTACTTCACCTCAACTTCATGCTACAGATATTAGACTCTTATATTGACAAATATTTCCACACTGATTATGAACTTTATAATTATCTACATATTGAGTATTGTTTGTCCTTCCTCGAATTCATTTATGTTCGATAAGACCAAAGAGGCTTGCCAAACCTATAGTAAATTAGATATATCCAATTCTATCCAACACGTCATCAACCACTTTCTACTTAGAGCTTCTCAGACATAAGTACATATTTAACTATAGGTTTATCTGCACACATAATTTCACTTCTCTTTATATAACAGATTAAACTCTGATCTCTCTCGTATGACACTCAGAGGGCAAAATAGCCTTCTGAAAAAAAGGTTTCTGGGCACCCATGATGAACCAGCAATGACATTCTTAACCTCTGTGGTCCAGTCAGAGGTTTAGTTCCCTCCTTCCCCAAAACATGTGATGAAAATACATTACCTTTTATTATATGTGTGTGTGATTTTGCTTAAGTACACAGCATTCTTGTCACAGTTGATAATGAACCTGTGAAAATGAGATCCTGTAGCCATATCAAAAGCAAACACACACACATCACATCATACCTGACCAAGGCCTTTGATGCAGATAACCCTATACACTATTCATATGCACTCTTGCTTTAGCAATATCCTGTAGAGCTTCTGCTGTCTCTTATTTTCCACACGGCTACAGTTATTTAACTTAGAGAACATACAGACACAATTCTTGTAGCTTTCGGATTTTTACGACTATTCAAAGATTTTGGAACTTTCTAGGCTGAAGTAGTTACAAAGAGAATGTGCCTTTACTATGTGATAAAATAGATGGGTTTATGGGAATATAATTTGATGGAGGGTTTGTGGGTTTTTTAAAGAGATCAGTGAAATAATTTATACTTTTAACTTTCATAATAGACAATAAAGATTTAAAAAACTAATGCAATATTTAGCTATCTTATTTGAAAGTTAATCTACATAATTCTAAAGACATACATCTGAAACTATGACATTAAAAATTATACCAGGTTTTAATTTCAGTTTTAAAATAAGTGCCTAATTAAACTTTTTTTTTATTAGTAATTTTAAATGAGCATATAATATTCTATCTACAGTTTCTAACAGAAATAACAGTTATTTACTGTGCCCACTCTCCTTCAAATGGTATCAACTATGTGACATAAAAAATATGACCAATTGTCAGGCTCAATTCCGATGGACAGAAAAACGTGAGTATTAAAGTAATTGTTGTGAAGAAAGACAAAGTCTTTACAGATTATGTATCATAGGATAGTTTGGGTTGGAAGGGATCTTTAAAGGTCATCTAGTCCAATCCCCCCTGCAATAAGCTGGGACATCTTCAGCTAGATCAGGTTGCTCAGAGCCCCATCCATCCCAACCTTGAATGTTATCAGGGATGGGGCATCTACAGTCTCTCTGGGAAACCTGTTCCAGTGTTTCACCACCGTCATCGTGAAAAATTTCTTCCTTATATCTAGTCTGAATCCACCCTCTTTTGGTTTAAAACCATTACCCCTTGTCCTATCACAACAGGCCCTACTAAACTATTTGTCCCCATCTTTCTTATAAGCCCCCCTTTAAGTACTGAAAGGATGCAATAAGGTCTCCCCAGAGCCTTTTCTTCTGCAGGTTGAACAACCCCAACTCTCTCAGCCTGTCTTCATAAGAGAGGTGCTCCAGTCCTTTTATCGTTTTTGTGGACCTCCTCTGTATCCACTCTAACAGGTCCATGTCTTTCTTGTGCTGGGGACCCCAGAGCTGGATGCAGTACTCCAGGTGGGGTCTCACCAGAGCAGAGTAGAGGGGTAGAATCACCTCCCTCAACCTGCTGGCCATGCTTCTTTTGATGCAGCCAGGATATGGTTGGATTTCTGGGCTGTGAGCGCACATTGTTGGCTCATGTCCAGCTTTTCATCCACCAGTACCCCAAAGTCCTTCTCAGCAAACTGCTCTCAATCCCTTCATAATCCAACCTGTATTGATACTGGGGGTCACCCTGACCCAGGTGCAGGACCTTGTAATGTATGTCAGCTACAATTTGCAATTACAAATGTTAGAATTAAGAAAATAAATTGGCTGACTAAGGAAGCTTATTCCTAAATTAATGGATGGGATTTGAAAGCATCTGGTCTACTGAGCCTGAAGCAATTAGAAAAATAAGGTTAGGTGATTATAAGTGGATTTTTCTAGGACAGTGTTTTAAGAGATACAATTGCATTTGACAATACACTGCAAAATTGGATCACTACTTTACAAATTTAGGGTGAAAATTTGAGTTCTTCTGGGACTGAAATTTATTATTTAAATTTTTGCTTTATTAAATTACTACATTTACAATCAGAAGCATATAATAAAAATGTACATTTCCATCAATAGCAAAGTCAGCTAACTATAACAAATTCATATTCTTGGAAGGAACTTTTTCAGTTAAAATATTCACTGGTTTAATAAAGCCTTTAATAAAGATATTCTTGAAATCTTTTCCATTCTACTGCACAGCTGACAATACTTATGTTTTGATCCAGGTGCTCAAAGGACAAGAATTGCTACATTATTATAGACTTCTTAAGGCAGTATTAATTTTCTACTAAGAAATTTCCCTTTAAAAAAGTTTTCTGTGACATGTGAATTGGTATGCTCTTTGAAAGTCCTCAGAATTTTCATGTTTTTATTGATTAATTCAGTCCCTAAAGGAGATACTCACAATTTGCTTTGCAATTAATCATCTTCTGTTAAAACTATATCTGCATTAAATTAATGACAGTTCTTATATAAATCATAGCATGTAAATACCTTTTGAAATACTACCACTGCAAAATTGAATTATACTATTGATTTTTCATTCTGACATGTTAGTAGGACACAGTTCAAATAAGCTCTAATTGAAACCAAGACTAGGATGAATCTATTCAAGCATCAAGAACAGAACAAAATACTGATTTTGTAGAACAGCAAATTAACAAGCTAGGGGACCTGCCTGCAGATCACATTTCATATAAGATTAATTCCTGGTGTTCCAGAATGGATTGAAACATGCAATTACAATAATTAGCAGCAATTTTGCCCCCTACCAGGATTCGAGAGTGGGAAAGTTACTTTATTAAATGATTGCTCCCAAGAGAACTTGTGAAAATAAATTCAAAGAGGAGGAAGTATATAAAGAAGCTGCTCACTGCAGAAATTCAGGGTTCTCTGCCACTTGACTGACAGTGCATATGAATGATATCTCCTCATGCCATTTCAGAGAGTTTATTACAAATCACTGCTGCTCTCACAATTTGTAAAGCAGACAGGATGAATAAAGTAAACAAGGGAAGACCAGATCACCAGATTAGCCATATACCATTACCACTATATTTAAAGTTCAAAATGTTATATAGGTAGAAATTATAGAGATATCCTAATTATAATCTTTATGGGCAACTGGGTTGCAATTATCAAAATATAAATGACTTACACAAAAACTGTGTGGAGCTGGATAAACTTCCTTCTTCTATTGAAATTTTTGGGAATTTCCTACTGATTTTCACAAGGCCAGTGTTTCACCTTTGTCTAGCAGCCTCTGCTTTAATATCTTTTTTTACACATCTCAAGCAAAAGAACATACTCTTGCCAAAGGTACTATTTTGAAAAAATGTCATGTTGATTATTCATATTAATGTAACATTTTTTCTACTCCATTTTTTTGTGTGTGTGTTTAGTACTGTCTGATAGACAGAGAAAAAAACCTTATTTTTGGAGGAGAGAGCAAAGCAGGACAGGAGGTGGACTAACAAATATAAATATATTTCATTTTCCTAATGCAAGAAAATTAACTTATTCACTTGTCAGATCTAGAAATGCCTTGAAATCTTTGATTTGGCTTTAAGATTTAAGGCTTCTTATATATAAGTGGATATGAACATAACCAAAACAAAATTGGAGGGAAAAAAAATCCATTCAGATAAGATAATTTCAAGGTTTATGCCATCACATGAGAAAAATACAAAATGGGATGATACAAAACTATGGGGAAAGTGTGCTGGTATCTTTTTTTTTTTTTTTTTTCCAGCACTTCTAGGATCCTAGATGATCTAAGACTATTACAGAAGTGCAATCTTAAAGTCTTACAGTTAGACTTTGGGTTTTTTGAGATTGTACTAATCTTGTGTCACTTGACATGTTTTTAAAATCTTCTAAAAAAAAGCAGGATGCATCACCTAATTGCAATATAATTTAGTTATTCTTCTCTTAATAGATATTGCATTTATATGTGCTTTCCCTATTCACAGGCAATGAGGAACAAAGAATTAAGAAAGGAGTATATTATCATAACCAAGAGCAAAGCTGGAAATCAAGTTTCAGAGATGTTAAAAGTATAATAGGAGAAGAAAATAATACTTACAACTTGTATCAAATATTCTAATATCAAGATGACATAAATTTATAACACTTTTTCAGCATTTTTAGATAGGAGTGTATCACAAATTATTTCAGTTACCAAGAATAATGTCAATTATCAACAATACCTCAAAATATCTACATTCACCTTTCCCACTTACAGAGAATTTTTATCTCCAAAATGTAGAATGCAATTACAATGTGAAATCAACAAAGATGTCTTATTATTCTTTTGTCACCATATACTATTTTGTCACCATATAGTGTAAAGACTATTGAAGGATTCTTTCTCCGACGTGAGATTTTCTTTCTTACCTTTCCTTTAAGCAAATTTACTAACCTTTTCATTTGATTACTCAATAACATGTTAAGAATAAGGCAAGCATGTAAAGTTGAGATGAAGATCAACTCTACTCACTACTATTACAGTTCATATAGGTAGGTTTATGCACATCTGTCTCCTGCTAGCCAGTTAGTTAGACTCCATGTACAATACTGTAAAATCAACTCTTTCCACATTTTGCAAAGTTATTCAGTCTTTGAAGACTGTATACTCACTTTACTCACTTCTTTTTCACTTTACTAGGAATAATTCCAAAATCTGTGTTTCAGATTTAAGTGAATTTAGCAAATACATTTAGGCAGATGAATACCATGTATCACATATTTACCACCAGTACCCTTGTTGTCTTTAATCCAGAGAAAGCTTAAGAAATATGAGATAAAATAAATGGTGCTTCATAGCTTTTTTCTGTACATTGTTGTTCTGTTTCACTTTAAACGGGAGGAAAAAGTACTGTTAGAACTAAAATAAGGCCAGCTGTTGAAAAGAAAAAAAATGTGCAACATGTTTGGCAAATATTAATTTATGTTAGTTTATGTTCATATTAGCCAAAGATCAAAGTAATTATAAAGTCCCTAAACATAATTACAGCAGGTACTTCAGAAAAAAATTGCCAAAGCATAGAACATACCTAGTGAACACCACATAAGTACTTTTGAAATAAATATTCAAGAAGGAATCACATTCTAATTAGAACTAACCAGTCATGTTTATATTTGCCTCAGCAAAAGAATAACAGGAAAACAAGTATGCAAGATACACCTTAAATATTTTTAGTTCTTTTTGCAGAGACTTTGTACATTAAGTTAGTCAAGCTCTAAATGAGGTTGTTACTAATAGAATTAACACCTTGTCTTGCAGACAAACCTTAATGGTCTTGAAAAAGTAGGAGTTAATTAGCTCAATGGGAAATATTGGTGAGCTCTCTGCTGAACAGCTCTTCATGCCCTTAAAATAATCTCTTCTTTATGGCAAATAATTTTATTAAGCTACGCTAGTTTAAAAATAAGTATTCTTTCCAAGCTGAGGGTCCTCAAATGAAGAACATGACATATACAAACTGACTGAAAACATACAGTTCCAAGATCCAATTCAAGAAACGTGAAGATGCGAAGCTACAAGTGCTCAAAATGTTGATACTTGAGAGATGGCCAGAAGCAAAGAAAGAAACCTCATGCTTAATGCATCATTGCTGGTTTGTTTGTGATTAACTGATGATTGTTGGCAGTTATGAAAGCAAAGAAAAATAGCGATTTCCAGCAGCATGAGGAAAGAAAAAACTTTGTAACTTTCATGAAGGACACCTGACTATTGAATTATTTTAATAAATAAATTCATTACAAGTGAAGGAGTTTTCTTTCACAGGGTCAGAGCAAATAAACAGATTGATGCTAATTTGTGAGTATTCAGATAGTCAAGCGTATTGACTGAAATGGTCCAGAGAACCATTACATTCTCAGCAAGCACTAGAAGAACCTTGGCTGAACAGTACTGACTATTTTTGTATCTTAGAAAACAAAAGTTATTTAGGATTTGCTAGGAGAATATAAAGAGATCCTTAGCTAGGAACTACGAAGGTGTTGTACTGACATGGCACTGTACAGTAGAAAACATAGAAAATAAGTCTAGTTCTGAAAGCCACATGACTGTATTTGTGTAATGGTAATAGCAGCAGAACTAATTAGCTGATCCACTGAAATGGCCATACCGAGGCCAGGATGGAGCTAGTTTGGAGATCTCTGACATTGCAGTGTTGATACGTTATAGCAGTTTTATTTCCAACTCTCTGAAGACATGCTCTTTTCTGGGTGTGCACAGCTGAAATTCTAGATTTACAGAGTGGGACCAGAAGGTCAGTAGCTGCACTCATAAGGTGTCATACTTGAGCAAAGACAACTTCCACCCTAGATTCAAATTTGGCTTCTATAAGGGCAGCTAAAGAACTCTTGCTTTCTGTTTCTGGTCCTAGAACTAGCTTGTGTAGCTCAGATCTAGAAGTGTCTAAATCTACAAAGTGGAATTTTACTGAAATCTGATAAACAGAAACTATCAATATTCTGAAAACTTCTTAAAAAATAAGTTAAAAGAAATGAGGAATGATTTCTTCAAATAAAAGGCTGTGCATGCCTGTATAAAATTTGATTATGGTTTTAAAACAAGGGGGAGATTAGGAGGCTACAATGTTTTCCTCAGTACCAAATCAGCTGTTGGGAGGAACTGTTCTTACTTTAGGAAGGAAGTAGAATAGTTAGGATCTTCACTTGTTTACATTTATAGAGATTATATGAGAATATGTAATCATCTACTTAATTTTTAATCCATTTGGTAAATTTTCCTTAAATTAAGCAAAAGTGATGATGGATTTTGACAGATGTGGGCAATAAATAATTTTCTTGTTTTAATAAAATAGTGTTTAGAAATGGCTCTGTTGCACACAGAGATAAGTATACACTCTTTTGAAGAAGGGGAAGAGTTACTCATGTGTAAGTCATACAGAAGATCTGAACTTCAGCTTTCACATTCTCTTTTACTATCAAGTGATAGATATGTCTACCAAAGACATACCTAAAATTACACTTCCAGACAGAATGAAGTGAGATAAAACAGGTGATGCAATTCTTAAACTAGTGCTAATCCAATACACCAGTATTCATACCACAGCAATAACAGATGTATTACCTCTGCCTGTAGCTTCTTGGCAGTGCTTAACAAATTGGGCAAATCATCACACAGACTTTGGTTTCTAGACTGATACTGTTTTATATAGTGTTAAAGGATGGGCAGTAAGCAGGAGTAGCAAATTCTAATACAATGCACCTTTATAAGTGCCTCTGAACTTTTGCTGAATGGGATTCATATGAAATGCCACTATTCTGGGTTTAGCTAACTGGTCAAACCCAACAACCTCCTCCTGCTATGGTGAGACAGTCCCTGTTGCTGGAATTATTTTCACAAGTTTAGACAACTATGGCTGAACGAGTCACCTTAGACCTCATTTATCATCACCACAGAGATATGCGGCTCATCTGACATACTCTGGGATGGGAGGAAATATTCCCTAACATCCTTTATCTGTGCAGCCTAGATGTCCAATGTTTTTAAAGAGACTCTGCAATGGCTAACTCAGAAATAGACATCTACACCGTGATATCTGTATCTAGCCAGATGAATACAAACCTGTCAGTCTCTTTCAATCTGCAGTGTAGCTGTTCTATTTTGATCCCAAGAAAAAAATTATTTTGCACCCTGCTTTACAGTCTATTGGTTATTTTAGGGTAAACAGTAAGAAATTGTTTCCTTCTTTACAGAAATTCAAACAATGTTGAAACTGGTAAATATTTCTTTTTTTTTTTTTTTTTTTTTTTTCCTACCTAAAAGAATATTCTTCTACAAACATTTCATAAAGGAAGAAAAAAAGTCTTGAAAAATTCCAAGTTGACTCTCTCAGCAAGTCAAAGGTAAAACTAAAGTCACAAAGACAGGTAAGGGAGGTAAAGGAGGTAAAGATAAAAGCTATACTGAAAATAGCTTGGGACCTAAGAATTCATAAATAATCTGTCAAGAATTATGCTCAAATAAAAAATACATCAGAGCATGATCACTACACTTATCTATATGCTATATGGTGAAGTGGTTTTCAATTAAAAAAAGCTACCTGATATATGAGAGAGGAGTATATAAAAGGATTCCTAAGTTGCCATATCTGAAAGTGCTGCAATTGTACTTTTCTGTTCTTTCTTCTCATCTATAGTGGCCAAGTAATTAGTGGATATGGTTGACATTCTGGCAACAACGTCTACTGAAGTCAATGTAATTATACTGTGCTATTGATGATTGTCAGCACTGATGAGCTGCTTTGAGTTCCTGAGATTCCTTGCAGCCTTACTTTTCTGGAGATGAAGTAAGGAGCAGAAATGTATGTTAACATGAGAGTTACTTTTATTAGCAGCAGTGACTGATATTTCTCATGTAAGGCCAGTATTTGTGACTTTAAGAGAGGAAAATAACTAATTTTATTTCATTGTTTTTTCACTGTTAACTTAGTGATGAATGCAGTTTATGTCAGGACTTTTAAAGCATGTTTCATGAAGTATCTGTAAGAGTTGTTCATTTGGATGTAGCAGTTCAAGAGACTTTTAACTCTCTTGCATCTTCCAGTGCGTATGTCACCCATTTAATTTCCCATAATTATTTTTACATCTCTGAATAATTTAAGTACTGCAGATTAAATGCTAACCCCAGTAAATTCCACCGTGAGTTTTGAAATTAACTTCAATATAGCCAAAATTATATTTACAGTATTTCAAGAAAAAGTCTGATCACTCTTGCCAAATATTTTCCTATTTGCAGTCACATGCTAGCTGCACGGCTATGAAATGAGACAAACTCAAGGTTAAGAATAATGCTTTCTTCATTATAGATTATAGATTATTCATTGAATAATCATCCTTAATTGGCATTGAATTATTTTTTCCCTCCAGTTTCTAATAGCTCAGAAATTATCCATTTAAAAGATTATTATTAAAGTTCTACAAGGGACGAGAGAACAAAGTCCAGATGGCCCAGAAATTCCCTGTGAAAGCACAGGTATCAAATAACCACTATTTACTATATATATTTTTTTCCTTAGAAAAGGAAAAGTTTCCAGTTACCTAAAGCAATTATTTTAAGGTTGAATTGACTTGTTTTCTGCTCTAGCTACTCAGATTTACTATTTCTTTATGTAGCTGCTCTTTGAACTTTTGTTAAAAGTGTAGTAGATGCCCCTGATCGTAGTAAAAAAAAAAAAAAAAAGAAGTGATGCTTTTATAATTTTCTTGTTCTGTTGCAAATATTTCCAGAAAACATTAAAGGTGGTGGTCCTAAGCCATATCAAGGTTGCTTAAATGAAGTTAATTAAAAGTATCAATTCTACAATCAAGACACACTACTTTGCTGTTGTTTATTATTTATAACAAGCCTCTCTAGGAAAACACACTAGGAGTAAAAACAAAACAAAACAAAACGCCAACAACTAAATACAGTTATTTTAGAAAGTAGTTAAAATCAGGTTTTCACAGTTACATTTAATAACAAAATAGCCTGATTTTCAGCAATGCAAAGTACTTACCTACTCTCACAGAAGAATGAAACATTTTTTGGTCTGCAACAGGAGACTTTCCTCCCAAAGACAGCCTATCTCCACTTCATTTTTATCACGGATTTTAAAATCCAGCATACAAACTTTGATACAAAATTAAAGTAATTTCACCAAGACTGTACTTGGCAGATCACTCAAATTCTGGAATTGCACACACATGAACTATGTTGTGCGTTTATCATTTCAAAACAGAAAAGAATACCCCATTACCAACACATAATTTAAATTCCATGCCAATTTGTGGTTTTGATCTGTGACAGACAGCTATTCTGTGAAATGTAGAGGTATTAAAGGTGAGAAGGAGAACTCACTGATGGATACAGAATGTTTTGGAGAAAGTGACTGTTTTTTTTTCTTCATGTCCCTTTCTCTTAAGCAGTACTTTGGAGTTTTCCTATAAGACAAGTATAAGACAAGAATCTAGCCTTCAATTTAGAAGGTAAAATTTCAGTTTGCCATATTATTTCAGCTATCAACGTACATCTTGAATGTCAATTTTAACAGAAAATAAAACAAGCATATCAATATTAATTTCAGTATTCTTATAAAGACCTGTGTTTTTTAAATTAACAAATTAAAAAATCACTTTGTTCCTCCTAAACTGCCTATTAAACTAATCTAAAATAACCAGATATCTGTTAGTACATACATGTGTACATATATCATGACTGTCCATTCAACAAAAAAAGAAACACCATGATAAACCAAAACGAAACCCAAAACTTCATCAGAAAATAATGCAAACAAAGAAACAATTAAATGAAAGTGTAAGGCTGGCAGAACGTTTACAAAATGATAACATCAGAATAATTTATACAGTCATTGGCAAGCTTTTATGGTACAGAATGAAAGAAATGGTAGAATTTATTTTATAAAGAAAAGTTCTAAACCTCTGAAAGATTTAGGAAGCATGCTTATCCTTCTGTGTACTGGAGCTCAGTATGCAGCTGAACTCAGTACAGTTTAGAGAGGAGAAAGAAAAGAGCACAACAACGGAGAGGCAGAAAATGGCAAGTTCAGGTAGATCCCAGAGGGTCTCAGAGAGGCCCAGGCTGCAGAACAAAAGATCAGTTGGCTGTGGTAGATGATAAGAGGCCAGAGGGAACAAAACGGCTGAGCTGGAGAGCCAGAGGATGATTGTGGATATAATGCTGGTATAGAGAGATAGAAACCTTCACTCTCAGGACCAATGTAAAATTTCCTTACCTCTTAGGCAAAACAAGTCACTGTTCCCACAGGAATGTTTTGTCAAATCCATACTGAATAAACATGCTTTCCAGCAAGGTGCATGGACTTTGCCTAACATAAATGTTTTCACAGGACTATTTTGGGTGGGAGAGGGAGTTTCACTAAAGTAAGTGGGGTTATCTACCCACACCAGAAAATGTAAAGATACCCTCAAAACCTCAGCCAAATGCTAAGTCTGAAATATTTTGCCCTGTCATCACCGGGATCTGCTTTTGTACTCCATTTCATATCAGCCTGCCAGGCTGTGAAGTCATGACATGTTCCTCCTGCACCTGGCACAGAGCTCAGTTTGAGATTAGCACCTTCTTGATACAAGGCCTGAACTTCCACTCAGAAGATACGAATAGACTTTCGGAGAAACAGAATTTAGGGAAAATTCTGACTTTAAAAATATATTGCACTGTAAACCCACGGTCTGTAGTCTCAGTTAATTAAAAAATATATAGTTGTCATACAGACCACTTGCTCTTATATAATTTAGGCACTTAATAAGTCCTGTTTGTTTGATGAAAGAAAATTTCATTTTCTTCTCAACTTGAGAAATACAACCCCAATAGGTTTATACTTCATACTGATACAAACAAATATACATCATACTTGTTAGAGAAGTATTTATTAATAATGAATACATGAAAGGATTAGAAATAAGTGGGGTGTGGGAGAAATGGTATATTACAGACAACTGTGAATTAACTAAGATTTAGAGTAATACTTTTTCCCCATGCAAATTCTACTGATATTTTCTATTAATTAATGTAATTTATAACAGTTATAAAGATATCTGGCATTTTAATCATGCAGATAAGTCTTTTGCTGTCAGAAGAGAAAATTAAAACAGCTAGAAGTCTTTTATTTGCAGAGTTAGCTGGAGAGGAAATTAAAATAGAGCTGGTAATAAATGAGCGATACATTCAATTTAAGAAATCACAGATGTGGGTCACAAGGGTAAGAGGATGCAGAGAAGGACCTTGACAGTCTTAAAACTGTGTTTCTTTCTAGTCATATTATAAGCAAGTTGAAACTCACACTGATGTGCTTGGTAGCTCATAATGCTATCATTAAGACAAAGATATACAGTATAATCAATGTTGTTACCATTAATGAACAGTGAAAATACCAAAGCAACCACTGAACAAGTTACACTTTGTGTAGAAATTTTTTTTTGGTTTAACTCCATATACATGGATTTCACTTCTTAAAGGAATTTACTCTGATGTTATACAGCTAATATATCAGGTACTTCAAGGAAAACATGCGCTCTTTTAATTAACTGGGATCTGGGCTACATAAAGAAGTCAAGTAGCTCTGATCACTAGAAGAAAGTGAAAATTTCATATGAAGAAGGAGACCTGGACTGCATAATCACCTCTGACCATTTACAAAATCCAACAGTACAAAATAATTTTGTCCCTGTTGAAAGAGGGTGTCTTTAAGCACCCCTTGCTTTCGGGATTCATCAAAAAAACATTGAAAAATTAAAAGGTGAGCACTCAAAGCAAGCCACTAATAATCCTGGATTTCCATAAAACATATGCCTAGCTCCTTTGGCTATCTCTAGTGCAAAGAAAGAAAATAGCCAAGTGTTCCTTAATACTTTGCCTGTTATTTTATGATGTAGTTGGTACTGAAGCCCTCTTGCTCTTTGTGAGTGGTTTTCCTGATGATAAGTAGATGAAATAGACAAAATACTAATTTTATTCTTGTGGGACATAACACCAGCTCATTCCTTTCTTTCTGAGGAAACCTGCCCCTAATCAACTCATTTTCTGCATTGCCTGCCATTTTTCAGTGAAATAAAACAGAAATGCCTAAGATGAGGCATATTTGGGAATATGAGGCTACTGGAACTAATGGTGCAGTCACCTGGTGCACATTCCAGGATGCAGAATTTTAGGTAGCTCCTTAACATCACAGGATGCTAACAATTAGAGAGATCCCTGAGTAAAGTTCTACCGTGCAGATGAAAATTTTTGAAAGCCAAAGAGGTCGTGACGTTTGAATCAAACCTGTATGTACAGCCTTTTTCTGAGGAGATCCTGTGCTCCTCAAGAGTGGTCTGGATCAAAACCAGTGATAAATATTACTGTGTGGGTTCAGACCAACAGAAGATTAGCCACGACTCTTGTGGAAAAGCTCTCGTAAAAGTAAATGAAATGAAAATATGTGGTCATCAGCAAGCATCATACACCCCAAGCAGCATCCAAACTGATAAGATATCTTGAAAGATAAGAAATATATGGAAGGAAAATAATATTTTTTTATCCATAGATTAAGAGGTTACAGATATGAGTCACAGAAGCATATACAAAGAAATATCTTGCCAAATAAAATGTCTTTTTTGTTCCCCTAGACATACTGTAAAACTGAAACACGCAGTTTTCCATCAGATTCTCTACGAATTGTGAACGATAGTACTATAATACCAAGAACAAAGATGATGTTTTTCAGTTTTTCATTTTTTTTTTTTGTAATGCATAGTTCTCTCGATATGAACTGAGAAATTGAACACTTGAGACTTTCGTTCATCAGGTTGACTTTCTTAACATGCCTGAGGAATCAATACGTATGTTCTGTTGTAAAGCATTTGCATATGTGTGTTTTAAATATAATTGTTAACTTTCCTGGGAAGAACTGACTAGCCATTTATTAAGATAAAGCATACTGAGTCTCTGCTACGATCAACTGACATCTTTCTGGAGAGAATTTAAACCCAAAATGCAGAAAAATCAGCAGCAGCAAGTTTCCATCTCCCTGCATACAAGAGACTAAGTAGCTACTTACCATCTTTGAAAATGCAGAGTACCCAGCCACCCACACAATCTTGGTACTGGACAATAGCATTTGAAAAATTAATTCTGGTATTGGACTATCACAGTGCTGACAGTTAGGTTCGCTGATTGTAAATGGCTTTTATTTCTTTGAATGATGTATATATATCTTTGTTGATTATTGTACAGAGAGTCAACATTTATTATGGCTCAATATTACTATGCTGAAGTGATAAAGAGGTGGGTCTAATAACTTTTTTTATCACAGAAACTTGAAATAGGAAATGAAAACAGGTAACATCATGCATATCTGATTTCAATGACAACAATTAAAAAAGTTTTGAAGAAATCAGACTGACATAAAAGCCATTTTCAAGCTTCCACAATATATAAAAAATTATAAAAATTATAATACATGCAGAGAAACAGACACACACACAAAACCCCTATGAATGTTAGAAACCAAGACAGATCACTGCTGTCCCGGAGCTGGTAAAGATATTTTTTCTGGCAAATTAAAAAAGAAAACATTGAACTCTATAGAAACACCTTGAGTATGCTTTGTAAACATTAATAATAACTACCAACATTATCACGTAAGTAAGAAACTCAGTTTAAGTGAATCCTTTTGGAAATATTGCTTAGAAACAGTATTTCAGTTGAAATGCTGATGTTTGTTTGAGGCTTGGTGCTGAATCAGCTTACATATACTTTTGAATAAATGTTCTGTCTGTGTGCACGTGCACAAATGTATGAGAGCCTTCTTTTTCTTTCTTCAGTTTAGAATCCAGCAAATAAACCACAATTCAAAAATTAAGATCTCTGAGATTAAAATATCTAAAAAAAAGTTTTTTTATCTAAGAATTTGTAGAAAATCAGATTGAAATGTAAGAAGCAAAGTGAGAAAACTAACATAGCAGAGATATATTCTGACTTAATTTCATGTCTCAAAGCACAGAGGGAAAAGAAAAAGTGAGACAGAAAACTGCTGGAGGGGAAAGGTAAAGAGAAATTTACAGGAAATCTTTAGTTCTATGACACAAAATACTAATTATTAATCCTTAAAGTTAGCAAAGAAAATAAACTCTTAATTTTTTCTTAAATTTTTTAACATTTTCTAAATTAAGTGTTTCCACATTTATGATGTAATTGTAGTTCCTAACCACATTGACGATCCTTCTTTAAGTTTAAAATGTCCTTTTTTGGTCTTCCTTTATAAATGTGATAATTTATTCTTTAGAAAACACATTGTAGAAACACATTAGAGATAACATCAGATGGGGGAAGGTGCTGGGTTTTTTAATTTATTTTTTAACTTATAGGTATTCTCAGAAAATAGCTTTATCTGTTTTCCAGGTTGAGCTAAAATGAAAAGTGTTTAAAGCAGGTGTTTTCCTCCTTGAACCAGAGGTTATTTTATATATTCTGATTGAGGGCCCCATAGGAAGAAAATTGCTTTGAACTTTACTTTTATAGCAGTCCTACAAAAATTAAATCACTACCTGTGGTTTGTAAATTGAATAGTGTTATAAACATGTTATATATACAGTGTCTTATTTCAGGCTAAAACTGAGTCATGTAAAATATATATGTAAGGATGCATGCATATGTGTGTGGAGTTTAGGAGCCTCGATCCTTTAGATATTTTTGAAAATGTCACTAAAGAACATGTTAATAAAATAGAGATTTCTTTTTATGTTTGTATATTTTTTAATTGCAACTGTGTGGAATCAACTCAAAGCTGATGGCCCCCAAGACTGTAAAATTAAACCTAAACAAATGGAAAGAGACAGTTCAAATATGTTAAGCAACAATATGTATAGAATCTACCTGAAGTTTATTCAAACAGTGAATTAAACCTGAACTGTTGTATACTACTGCTTAGATTATATCAAATCAGAAGAGCACACAAACAGAAATCAGAGCAATTTTATATATTCCCACTTACATGTATATATTTTAGTACAATAACAAACTCAAGACTTCAGTAAAAAACATAATATCCAAATATGTTTTACAATGTAGGTGAGAACTACATATTTGATCAAAAATCTGAATGTTAGGCACAGCATGAAAAGCTTAATGCTGAATTTCTTTTTTTCCACAGATTTAAAATTGTTGTTTCCCAAAACTCTGTTATTCTCAAAACCTACAGTTGTGAACCATTTGCTTTCTCTTTTAAATTAAAGTGATCTCTTTTCTTCTTTTTCATTTTTAAGTGGCTCTTCACCACCATAAATCATCACTTTATTACAAGTTCATGACTGCAAATTATTAAAAGACAAAAAGTTAAGAGAGGAGAGCATTGGCAAAAAACTTCACCAACAAGATTGTTTTTGATACTAGGGATGGATGAACTATAGAGCAGGTTCTGAAGAACTTTAGTTCAGAAAATGCATATATGAAGGTCAATTTGAATGTTTCAGGAGAAAAGAATGGAAAAATAATTACCCAAGTCAGTTCAGTAAAACATTTTTTGACACCTCACTCTGACCATTTTTAGAGAAATAATAAATTAAATTGTATTAAAAGATCAAAATCCATTTGGGGATAATTTAAATAAGCACACTGGCCAATTCATGATGGCAAAACAACTACAATATGGGAAAAATGCTATCCTTTATTTCAGGAGATTTATTCCTTGTAATGATAGATGAGCTTATAAAAATCAATACACACTGAAGAGTATACGGTCAGAGCTCCACATGAAAGATTGTGTGGTATTATTTACACTATGCAGAGGCATAGGCAATCCTTAGACAGATATTGAAACACTATAAGTGCAAGAGAGGAAGCAGTCAATATTTTTTGAAATTCAGGATCCTAAAAAAAGATTGCATAATAAATGTTTAATAAAGAGATAATTCCAGCAATAGTAAAATTAATTGTGAATAATGGCTTTTGTACAAGCAAACTTTCATACTGCAACACTATTTACTCTTTCTTTTGGCAACTTCAGAGGCAACAGGAAAAAGCATCCAGATTAGAAATTTGTTGTAAGATAGTTTACACCCAAAGTAGCCTTTTCTTGCAGCGACAGAACTTCAGAGTTTACTAGTCACAGAGTTCTTTTAATTTTCCACTGCTAGTATAAGTGATTGTTATGTGTGCATATAGTACCGTTTCAGCCTGCTGTGACCTAAATGCAGGATGCTGAAGAAAAATGGCAACCTAGAAGATCTCTTCCTACAGTTTCAACCATCTCTGGAGTCTCTAGGGAGATTTCTCTGAACGTCCTAAAGTAAGCTTATGATCAAATAGAAAGTACTTCTATTTGGTTTTTGTTATCATGTAAGTGCCTAAAGATTGTTCCTTGCAAAAGTTTGCTGGACTTTGATAGTAAAGCCACATTAGGTGGATTTAAGGATACCAGCCAAATTTCACATATCACTAGTGGATGGTATAAACATAAAAAACCCCTGCTATATTAAACAAGCTCATATTTCATTTCATAATTCACTTTGTGATTGAAAAAGTCAGGAAAACATGAACAAATTGCCAGGAACAAAATGGGCCTTCCCTCAGGCATCCTTAAATTATTTATCAGTCCTTTTGGGAAAAGTTGCTAGACATATTTTACTCCATTTAGAAGCTATTTCATGTATTTTTATTATTTAAGCAGCAAATATTAGACAGAATTTCTGCTGGTGTATGCAGAGCCATTTAGAATTTATATTGCATTCCTAGGTAAATAAAGGGTTCTTTAGACACTCTTCAAACCAATATTAAGAAAAAATATTCTTTAACTGTAAAGCAGACATATGTTTCTAACTCAAAACTAGAATCTGGTACAAATTAATGCAAAAGAAAAAATGGAGGTGGACGGAAGCAACAGATCAACTGGGTACACAAGGTGAAAAAACAAGCAAGGACACACTGAACAAAAATGTACCATTCAATAGGCAACAGACTGGAACACCATGCAGGGAGAAAAGACTTTCAAGAGGAAACACTTTTCAGGAGGAACCCATTATTCAATTAGAAGTGACCACTCATGCAGTAACAGACACCTGGAGTGGAAAACAGCAAGATAAACTCAGCTACTGTATATCAAAGATACAGCATACACACTGTTTAAACTAAGATAAATTATCCTTTATCCCTGAAAGTGAAGATGAAATATTGGATTTAATTGTTAGAAAACTTGATGCAAGCTTAATGCAAGCTCAATGTGTTGCTCAAGTACCACACATCCAGATGTATAAAGAACAATGACAAAATCTTACTGACCTCGTGTTGTGAGAAAAGCCTACATTAATATTTTGCAGTGAGGTTTTAGTTTTATAAGTATACTTAAGAAAAAAAAAAGAAATTAGTTCCTTAGCTTTGTGAATCTGTTCTATACATAGGACCAGAAATTACAATGCAAAAGTAGTGTAAACCCCAGCTGAAATCACAAAAATCATAAGATGATCTCTTTGCCCCATTTAGGACTTCAGTACCAAGCACAAAAAATTGCATCAAAACATATGTTTAATTCCTCTGATATCTTCAGGTGAAATATGTCACTCAAGAAAAGACTCCAGTCATTCTTCCTACTTTTTCTCATTTTTCTGTCCTAAGCCTTGATTTATGTGAGTCCACCTTTAGATAAATAAAGATGTTGATAATAAGAAAATCTTTCATGCCAGATGCTTACATATAGTTTCTACTTTTTCATGTCAGGTTGATCAGTATCTCCTTTTTTAATGAATTGTTCTTCCCTATCTTTTTCAAATACTCCATGGTCATATCCTCCTGTAAAAACAGTAAAAACTGAAGAGTCCTAAATCCAGGAAATCAATGGGATTGTTCATATGGGTAATCTCTGAGACATAAACTTAGTACTTGCTTTTCTGGCTTTGTTGTTGTTGTTTTTAAACAGAGTCATCTATACAGAGCAGGGACTGGCAGGAAATAAATCAAGCTGGCAATGGTGTGAAACCTCACTGGACACTGTTACTATATGTGAAGACAAGCAGGAGGTACGTGTCAGGTTAAAAAAATCGTCACGACATGGTAAAACTTCAGTGAAACTTGCTTTTATCCATTAGAAAAAGCAGAGTGAGTGATATAAAATATTATCTTCTGATCCTTATTTAATTTTTTTAAAATTTACATAAAAACTAATTTGCCCTTTTAATATTACTGTAAATTAAAAGCACTATCTGTGTAAATAATTTTATATTTTGCTCTTTTTCCACAGCAAAGGAATCATACATTCTACATGTCAGCTATAGCGATATTTTTCCATAGGATGATAATTAAAGAATAAGTGATCCCTCAAAACAAAAAATCCCAGCTACAGTCAAAACTCGGAAGCAGTTTCTCTCTGGAAAACTTCTCAGTGTAAGATTTTCCTAGTCCAAATATGAAATATTCTCAGTCAATCCTTATATCTATAAAAATTGATATACATGTGATAATTTTGAATTCTAAAGCCATTACATTCTGATATCATTTTAATATGTTATAGTCATAACAACCAAGTCAAGGGGTCTATTACCAGGTGTCATTCTATTCTTCATAAGTTCCCTTTATTCCTATACACTTCAATAGTTCCCTGCTGGACTTTTCTACTTCAGCAAAAAAACTTCTTACAGAAAGCTGAAATAATTTTTTTATTTTACATTTATACTGGTGTTAGAAAAAAAAAAAAATCATGGCAGTTCAGTGCTTCTTAAATGCATTAAAATATTCTGTCAAAAATTCAGTAATTTCACAAAATTTTCAGAATGAAAGAAAAAATGTTACTTTTAAAATGCATAAATATAAATAATAAAAAGCTTATTATTAGTCAGTTTTGATATAATGTGTCTAAAGTATAGGTGAATATAATATAGTATATAGTGTATATATATAGTACTATGTATATAGTATACTTTTTCTAAAGTATAGGTGAAACTAGAAGACAGAGCAACTTCTAGTCATGACAGACCCTTCTCTTCTCCAGACTGAACAACTGCAACTCTCTCAGCCTGTCTTCATAGTAGACATGTTCCAGCCCTCTGGCTATTTTCATAGCCTTCCTCTGCACTCTCTCTAATAGGTCCATGTCTTTCTTGTACTGGGGATCTCAGACCTGGATACAGTAGTCCAGGTGAGGTCTCACAGGCAGAGAAGAGTAGAAGAATCACCTCCCCCAACCTGCTGGCCATGCTTCTTTTGATGCAGCCCAGGATATGATTGGCTTTCTGGGCTGCGAGCACACATTGCTAGCTCATGTCTGATTTTGTATCCCCAAATCCTTCCTAGCAGGGCTGCTCTCAATCAATTCATCCCCCAGCTTGTATTGAAATTGGGGATTGCCCTGACCCATGTGTAGGGCCTTGCATTTGGCCTTTCAAGAGGTTTGCATGGGCCCACTGCTCAAGCCTGTCAAGGTCCTTCCAGGTGGCATCCCTTCCCTCAAGCATATCAGCTGCAACGCTCAACTTGGTGTCATCAGCTTGGTGATACACCTATTGCCCTGAGATATAGTATGTTTGTTCATTTGTTTGTTTTCAGTTTAATGTCTCTAATGTCTTGGTTACATGTTGTTTCCATAGTGTGAGATGAAATGTAGCTGTTGCATGTCCATGTTTTTGACTTAATGTCATACCACAGTGAACGAGATTGATGAGATAAAGCTGGATTAAGGTGGACGGGGTCAAACATGATGCAAGTGTCTTCTCCAAACAGCCTGCTGAGAGTAGTTTCTGCCACATTCCTCTGAACACCTCAAAGGCAATTCTCCCAGAGAGCCCTATCTGATATGGGTGACAACCATGCAAAGGATGTTTTAACAGTTAAGCAATGGATGATCTGTGACACAGTGCTTGAGCTCCCTGCCTCCCTCCCCTCTTTTACTCAACAGTAAAAATAGGCAAGAAGGTGCAATGCCTAGTGCTGTCTTTAAAACAGATGAAGGATGAATGCACACCATCTAACATCAGGCACTTAGATATTTCAAAGACCTTAGCAGATATCTTCTCTACTCAGCAGGGAAAGCAATCACTTCCTTCATGACAATTACTAGCAGGAGCATCTTTTGCATCACTAGTTACAGAAAAAAGATAAGATTAACCTTCTGACATCTGATTTTCTTAGATGATGTGACTGTTAAAAACTTGATCTTTACCTCTACTAGGAATCCTGAACAGAAGCAGTAAAAGGCAAATTTTCCTTAATATTCTTACCTGTTTACTTAAAAAATCAATTAAAAAGTAGAGACTGACAGAAAATAGGTGAAAGAAGAACAGAAAGTTGTTGTGGTTTAGCCCCAGCTGGCAACTCAGCACCACCCAGCTGCTCACTCACTCCCCCACCAGCAGGACGGGGGAGGGAATCAGAAGGGTAAAAGTGAGAAAACTCATGGGTTGAGATAAGAACAGTTTAATAATTAAAATAAAACAACAATAATAATAATAACAACAACAATAAAAATATAATGAAAAGGAAAATAACAAGAGAGAGAGGTAAAATAGGGGCAGGGGGAGGGCAATAAACAAACAAACCAAACAACAATGATGCAACTGCTCACCACCTGCTGACCAACAATACCAGTCCCTGAGCAGCAATCACTTCCCTCTCCCCTCCCCAGCCAACTCCCCCAGTTAATATACTGGTCATGATGTCATATGATATGGAATATCCCATTGGCCAGTTTGGGCCAGCTGACTTGGCTGTGGGCCCTCCCCCTCAGCTGCTTGTGCACCTGGCAGAGCATGGGAAGCTAGAAAAGTCCCTGACTAGTATAGGCACTACTTAACGGCACTTAGCTGCTACTTAATAACAACTAAAACGTCAATGTGCCATCAGCACTATACCAGCTACAGTGAAGAAAATTAACTTTATCCCAGGCAAAACCAGCAAAGAAGAAAACTGAGAATACACACAGTAAGGAGACATACTGCTGAGAACAATTCTTCATGTAAGTGGAGAAAAGCTAAAACTTACGAAGTATTCTTGTTTCCAGAGGCTGATGTTTATAAATGTGAAAAGTTAAAGGACAGCTGATCAGTTTGTAGGTAAATGGTAAAGCAGTTTTTAATACACTTTCCTATCATTATGGTTACTTAAAAGATAATCAAGAACCTAAGTTAAGGATAAGCATATCCACAAGTCTCCATTTCATGCATGTTAATATATAGCAAAATTACCTCTTAAAAGCTAGCATATAGAATTACATTGCATAATGTGAGATTAAGTCCCAGTCCTGCACTGAGTCACAGAGATAGTGTATATATTCAAGGTCTTCCTTGCTGAAGATCTATTTAATAAATTTTTCCTTAGGTGGTGCAGGAGAGTTGTTATGATACAGCCTTCTACATAATAAACCACATCCATCTTTACACAGGAGGACTTGATTAAGTCTGCTAGCAGTATATAAGGAGAGAAAACTCTACTGACTGCAATATAACTGTTTGCATTTTATTGTAGTTATAGAGTCTTATCAAACATTCACCACAACTCATGTTTACCAAGTACAGTAAAGGACCACCTCCTCAGCTGCAATCTGGTAACTACCTGTTTAAAACAATGCATTTTGCTTGTTGTTTCAATGAACTAATAATTTAAGCACTACCATGCATTTCATCTTACAATTGGAAGCAGTTGTCTGATCATACCTGTGTCAAGAATACGTGAAGGATCACAGCAGGGAGCCCCCACCTCACTCAAGTAAAATTCCCTCTCAAAACTGAGTATCATCTACAGGCAAACCAAAGTTCCCCAACAGTTCCCCAGGGTGTCTTTTCCATTAGCCTTCCAAGCTCTGTCCTGAACACACAGTTTCTTTCCCCCACCTTTTTAGAATATCCCTGATGTGGTAATTTCAGAAGATTCCCAAAAGAGATGATCAGCTGGAAGCTTTGGATGAGTCTTTTGAGACAGATAATTTAATATTTGCAATTTTTTGTAGCTGTTCATTGGCATTGATAATACGCATTATTAATATAACTTTTTAGAGTTCTAATACAATGTTCATATCCCCTAGCTACTAAATGGTGTTTGGGTAAAATATGTCTGCTTACGATGGCTGAGATAATTACAAAGACAGCTTCTAAATTATTTTTGTCAATTTGCCAGGAACAGATTTTTACTTAAATGATACACTTTACTGCTGTATACACATTTCATTGAACAGGCTAATGAGGGTGGATTTGATATTTTGCTTCAAAAGATGATTTATC
The DNA here is from genome assembly GCA_031468815.1 of Morus bassanus. Classification (NCBI taxonomy): domain Eukaryota; kingdom Metazoa; phylum Chordata; class Aves; order Suliformes; family Sulidae; genus Morus; species Morus bassanus. The sequence goes on along the minus strand of CM062571.1, from coordinate 37,268,380 downwards.
TTGCAGCAGAGCTGGATCTCGATTCTTTGAGGATTATAATTATGCTCCTCTCATAGTTTTTTTTTCTCTTTTTAAGAGAAATACTGTTAATGTTTGCGTTTAGGCCTAAAAGTATCAACTATTTATCACTTTGAATATGATTAGCTTTCTCCCTTCTTCTTCTTCAGGAATGGACTTATTTGTATTTTTCTATTACCAGATTTCATGCTCATTTGGCATTTGAGAGCAGTTAAAATATTTATCAGCCTGCCTGCTGCACAGACACACACATTTTGGTGCTTGTGAGTTTGTGGGTTTAACTGTGAACGTGAATACATGAAATCAGTTTTGCTTTAAAATAAAAGCACCTTCCCATCCTTTAAAGTCTTACACTGAGATTTTCTATGATGTTTCAGTATTAGTCCCTACATGTCTGCCTACATGCCCATTTCTAACAAAATTGGTTTCTCTTGTCTTCGTCTGTCGCAGCCTCTCTGCCTACAGTCACATATTGTTCTTTACCATACCGACTGTGTCAGGAAGCGTGAGTCATTATGAGTCAGTCTTAGGTATCTGCATTTTGAATACTATAATAACTGGATCCCAAAGGGTTAGTGTGAATATATTCCTAGATCAGAAAAGCATCATTTCCCCTCAAAAAGATGTTTCATGCATTTATAGGGTTACAACCCTAAAGGGTACAGGACTGTGATCATCCTGCCATCACAGAAGCTCTTAAATTGCCACTCAGATTCAGATTTCAAAAGACGTACAGAATAAATAAACTCATTTCCAACTTACCTATGATGTTAACTAATGTCTTTTTGAGAAAACCAATCCAGAACAATCAGAAGAGAGAGAGATATGCATAGAAAGACTAAAAATTAGGACATATAGACATAGAACAATTTTCAGGTATCAGGAACCTCAGCACTTCTCACTGAGTCAATAAAACCACTTTTGGCCTCTTAAGCAATGCTGAATGCCACTAGCTTATCAAAACCAAAAATAACACTATGGGAAGTAGGGGATTTGGCAGTATTACAAAGGGCAGGGGGAAATATAAGGGAGGCAAGATAGTGTAGGTATGAGGTTTGGCCTGATTTTGATGGCCTTTAAAGACCCATCAAATTACGCAAACCGAACATCCCTGCTCTGAAATCTACCCACCCTGTAATTCCTTTATAATAATCAAACAAAACATAGCAGTATCTTTTGAAAATCTTGATGCTTCTTTCACATTTCTGACTAATACATGGGGAAAGGTTTTTCTGTGGTAATGGATGCTGCAGATAATTCCTCTTTCTCTTGTTATGCATTGCTCAGCTCCCTATCTCATAATTATTCTGCTGTTGCTAACATGCAAACTAGGACTACAGAAAAAAAACCCGAAATAAAATGAAGTGCATTTGCTTTTTCTAGACTCTAAAGTCTTAGCCTTATTAAATACTGCATCTGTGTGATCACAAAATCTCCTTAAAACTTAAGGAGCTCCTTAAAAGTTGTAGTGTCCTGAATTTATGTAAATATAATGGGTACTGTCAGATAGGTTTCGCCTAGAAATATTGTCATCAAATGCCGAGAGAGTAGCTAACAACAAATACCAAAGAACAAGACACAACAGAGACCAGAAAACACAGTCAAGGATTTAAAGCAATCACTCTGAAAAACTTTTGTATTTAGATCATTGTCATGGTTTTAGCTGGGATAGTTGATTTTTCTTCACTGTAGCTAGCATAGTGCTGTGTTTTAGACTTGGTATGTAAATAATGTTGATAACACCCTGGTGTTTTAGTTGTTGCTGGGTAGTGTTTACACTAGTCAAGGACTTTCTAGCTTCCCATGCTCTGCCAGGTGCACAAGAAGCCGGGAGGGGAGGGGATACAACCAGGAGAGCTGATTCGAATTGGCCAAAGGGTATTCCATATCATGTGACGTCATGCCCAGTATATTAACTGGGGGAAATTGGCTGGGGGAGGCAGGGATCGCGGCTCGGGGACCGGCAGCGTCGGTCGGTGGGTGGTGAGCGGTTGCAGCACTTGTTGGTTTTTTTTTCCTTTTTTTTTTCCCTCTTCTTCCAGTGTTTCATCTCTCTCTCGTTCATTATTTTCCTTTTCATTATATTAGTATTATTGCTGTTTTATTCTAATTATTAAACTGTTCTTATCTCAACCCACGAGTTTTCTTACTTTGGCCCTTCCGATTCTCTCCCCCATCCCACAAGGGTGGGGGGAGTGAGCGAGCGGCTGTGTGGTGCTTAGTTGCTGACCGGGGCTAAACCACAACAGTCCTTCTTGGCGCCCAACGTGGGGCACGAAGGGTTTGAGATAATAACAGTTGCTGGTCACAGCATTGATTCATCTGTTCTCGATATTAGTTAGTCAGGCCTACACCATGCTGATTTTGAAGTACATGTTAAAGATTGGCATTGGGTTTTGTAGTTTGCTGTGCTCTGCAGTGGTTAGAGATGTTTTGCCTAGGAGATTTGTTATTAAAACACTGGCCTTGAGTTTTATCGGTTATTTGGGTCTTGCATGGAAGCCGTTACTGTACTTCGGCTACCACCTCATGGAGACAATTAGCAATTATACCTCCTCTTCTGAAAGGTTCTTTATGGAGGAAATACAGAATGGCACCTTAGCTACCGTCTTCTGTAATGTCTCCTCCTTCATTACAACAACTTTTCAGTATCTTGAACATCCTTGGGTAGTTAAGATACAGCTGTTGATATTCCTATGGCAGATTGTTTCGGTTTTGTCTAAGGTTAATAAGCAATTCAAGAATATCATCCAGAGATCTGCTCCAAGGCTCGATAATTATGGGTGGCAGGGTATGTGGGATAGTATGGGCAAATGCCTGAGACGGTGGGCACCTCCAGTGTTTTGGGACTTCACCCCTGAACAAGTGCAGAATCCTGAAAAATTAGTAGAATATTTGGAGGAAGTATGTTGTCACCCTAGCAATTCCAGAGAGATACAAATCATTGCAATGTGTTGGGGCCTGGCCCGTGCCTACCGAGCCCTATTCAACAGTATTCAGTACCACCAAGGGAAAACGACAGGCCCTGCGGCTACTCCAAGCCCAACGACAAGCACTGTGGCCCCTCAAACCCCCACAACAGGCGCTGCAGCAGCTCCAAGCCCGACGACAGGCACTGTGGCCACTCAAACCCCCACAACAGGCGCTGCAGCAGCTCCAAGCCCGACGACAGGCACTGTGGCTACTCAAACCCCCACAACAGGCACTGCGGCTGCTCCAAGCCCGATGACAGGCACTGTGACCACTCAAACACCCATGACGGACACTGAAGCTGAATCGGAGAATCAACCCGTGCCAGTATCAGTTGCCCCTATACAAAAGAAGAAATCTTTAAAGAGAAAGTCAACTCGTATAGAAAAGGATGATGGAGAAGTAGGACCATCACGGGGAGAGGAGAAGGAAGAGGAAGAACTCGTACAAGAGATGGAAACTACCCGATCCCTATCCTTAAGTGAGCTGCGAGATATACGAAAAGATTTCGGCCATCATGTAGGTGAGCATGTTGTCACCTGGCTGCTCCGATGCTGGGATAACGGGGCCAGTAGCCTGGAATTAGAGGGGAAGGAAGCCAAACAACTGGGATCCCTTTCTAGGGATGGGGGCATTGACAAAGCAATTGGAAAAGGGACACAAGGCCTCAGCCTCTGGAGGCGACTCCTGTCTGCTGTGAAAGAAAGGTATCCCTTCAAGGAAGATGTTCTATATCGCCCTGGAAAATGGACCACCATGGAGAAAGGTATCCAGTACCTGAGAGAATTAGCTGTGCTTGAGGTGATTTATGGTGACCTGGATAGTGAACAGTCATCCAAAGATCCAGATGAAGCGCAGTGCACACGACCCATGTGGCGGAAGTTTGTACGGAGCGCACCATCATCCCATGTAAACTCCCTGGCAGTAATGTCCTGGAAAGATGAAGAGGCACTAACGGTAGGGGATGTGATTGATAAACTCCGGGATTATGAAGCACATGTCTCTTCCTCCCTCGTCTCAGCTGTGGAGAAATTGTTGTCCCGGGAGTTCCAGCAATTCAAAGAAGATATGTCCTACTCCCTACCTGTATGGAGCAGTATCTCGGCCATTAGGAGTAAGCGTCCTTCTGCTCAAGAGAGAAGATACACACCACGGGGCACCCTATGGTTTTACCTGCGTGACCATGGAGAGGACATGAGGAAGTGGGATGGAAAACCTACCTCGACCCTGGAGGCACGGGTACGTGAGTTGCAAGGAAAAACAACCACTCAAGGGGGGACCTCCAGGAGAGTTGCTGCTCCAGTTTCCAGTAGGCAGTTCCCCAGACAGAGGAGTAGAAGCGCTGATTCTATCTGTGATCTTAATAGAGAGACCTCTGATTCCCATTCACAAGATCTGGAGTGGGAAACCCGCAATTGGAATTAGAGGGGCCCTGCCTCCAGCCAGGTGGAGGAAAGGGACAACCGGGTTTATTGGACTGTGTGGATCCAATGGCCTGGCACATCTGACCCACAGGAGTATAAGGTTCTAGTGGACACCAGTGCACAGTGCACCCTAATGCCATCAAACTATGTAGGGGCAGAACCCATTTGTATTGCTGGAGTGACAGGGGGATCCCAAGAGCTAACTGTATTGGAGGCTGAAGTGAGCCTAACTGGGAATGAGTGGCAAAAGCACCCCATTGTGACTGGCCCAGAGGCTCCGTGCATCCTTGGCATAGACTACCTCAGGAGAGGGTATTTCAAGGACCCAAAAGGGTACAGGTGGGCTTTCAGTATAGCTGCCTTGGAGACGGAGGAAATTAAACAGCTGTCTACTTTGCCCGGTCTTTCGAAGGACCCTTCTGTTGTGGGGTTGCTGAAGGTCAAAGAACAACAGGTGCCAATTGCCACCACAACAGTGCACCGGCGGCAATACCGCACCAACCGAGACTCCCTGATTCCCATCCATGAGCTCATTCGGCGACTGGAGAGCCAAGGAGTGATCAGTAAGACCCGTTCACCCTTTAACAGTCCCATATGGCCAGTGCGGAAGTCTAATGGAGAGTGGAGACTAACAGTGGACTATCATGGCCTGAATGAAGTCACTCCGCCACTGAGTGCTGCCGTGCCGGACATGCTAGAACTTCAATATGAACTGGAGTCAAAGGCAGCCAAGTGGTATGCCACAATTGATATCGCTAATGCATTCTTCTCAATCCCTTTGGCAGCAGAGTGCAGGCCACAGTTTGCTTTCACTTGGAGGGGTGTTCAGTACACCTGGAATCGACTGCCCCAGGGGTGGAAACACAGCCCTACCATTTGCCATGGACTGATCCATACTGCACTGGAACAGGGTGGAGCTCCGGAACACCTTCAGTACATTGATGACATCATCGTGTGGGGCAACACAGCAGAAGATGTTTTCGAGAAAGGGAAGAAAATAGTCCAAATCCTTCTGAAGGCTGGTTTTGCCATAAAACAAAGTAAAGTGAAGGGACCTGCACAGGAGATTCAGTTTTTGGGAATAAAATGGCAAGATGGACGTCGGCAGATCCCAATGGATGTGATCAACAAAATAACCGCCATGTCTCCACCAACTAGCAAAAAGGAAACACAAGCTTTTTTAGGCGTTGTGGGTTTTTGGAGAATGCATATTCCAAATTACAGTCTGATTGTAAGCCCTCTCTATCAAGTGACCCGGAAGAAGAATGATTTCAAATGGGGCCCTGAGCAACGACAGGCCTTTGAACAGATAAAGCAGGAGATAGTTCATGCAGTAGCCCTTGGGCCAGTCCGAGCAGGACAAGATGTAAAAAACGTGCTCTACACTGCAGCCAGGGAGAATGGCCCTACCTGGAGCCTCTGGCAGAAAGCACCAGGGGAGACCCGAGGTCGGCCCCTAGGGTTCTGGAGTCGGGGATACAGAGGGTCCGAAGCACGCTACACTCCAACTGAAAAAGAGATATTGGCAGCATATGAAGGGGTTCGAGCTGCTTCAGAAGTGATCGGTACTGAAGCACAGCTCCTCCTGGCACCCCGACTGCCGGTGCTGGGCTGGATGTTCAAAGGGAGGGTCCCCTCTACACATCATGCAGCTGATGCTACATGGAGTAAGTGGGTCGCACTGATCACCCAACGGGCTCGAATAGGAAACCCCAGTCGCCCAGGAATCTTGGAAGTAATCATGGACTGTCCAGAAGGCAAAGATTTTGGAATGTCACCAGAGGAGGAGGTGACACGTGCTGAAGAGGCCCCACTGTATAATAAACTGCCAGAAAATGAGAAGCAATATGCCCTGTTCACTGATGGGTCTTGTCGTCTGGTGGGAAAGCATCGGAGATGGAAAGCTGCTGTATGGAGTCCTATACGACAAGTCGCAGAAACTGCTGAAGGAGAAGGTGAATCGAGTCAGTTTGCAGAAGTAAAGGCCATCCAGCTGGCTTTAGACATTGCTGAACGAGAAAAATGGCCAGTGCTCTATCTTTATACTGACTCATGGATGGTGGCAAATGCCCTGTGGGGGTGGTTACAGCAATGGAAGCAGAACAACTGGCAGCGCAGAGGCAAACCCATCTGGGCTGCTGCATTGTGGCAAGATATTGCTGCCCGGGTGGAGAACCTGGTTGTGAAGGTACGTCATGTGGATGCTCATGTCCCCAAGAGTCGGGCCACTGAAGAACATCAGAACAACCAACAGGTGGATCAGGCTGCTAAGATTGAAGTGGCTCAAGTAGATCTAGACTGGCAACATAAAGGTGAACTATTTATAGCTCGGTGGGCCCACGACACCTCAGGCCATCAAGGAAGAGATGCAACATACAGATGGGCTCGTGACCGAGGGGTGGACTTGACCATGGACACTATTGCACAGGTCATCCATGAATGTGAAACATGCGCTGCAATCAAGCAAGCCAAGCGGATAAAACCTCTGTGGTATGGAGGACGATGGCTGAAGTATAAATATGGGGAGGCCTGGCAGATTGATTATATCACACTGCCACAAACCCGCCAAGGCAAACGCCATGTGCTTACAATGGTGGAAGCAACCACCGGATGGCTGGAAACATATCCCGTGCCCCATGCCACCGCCCGGAACACCATCCTGGGCCTTGAAAAACAAGTCTTATGGCGACATGGCACCCCAGAAAAAATTGAGTCAGACAACGGGACTCATTTCCGAAATAACCTCATAGACACCTGGGCCAAAGAGCATGGCATTGAGTGGGTGTATCACATCCCCTATCATGCACCAGCCTCTGGGAAAACGGAACGATACAATGGACTGTTAAAGACTACACTGAGAGCAATGGGGGGTGGGACATTCAAACACTGGGATACACATTTAGCAAAAGCCACCTGGTTAGTCAACACTAGGGGATCTGCCAATCGAGCTGGGCCTGCCCAGTCAGAACTCTTACGTACTGTGGAAGGGGGTAAAGTCCCTGTAGTGCATGTAAAAAATATGCTGGGGAAAACCGTCTGGGTTATTCCTGTCTCAGGCAAAGGCAAACCCATTCGTGGGATTGCTTTTGCTCGAGGACCTGGGTGCACTTGGTGGGTAATGCGGGAGGATGGAGGAGTTCGATGTGTGCCTCAAGGGGATTTGATTTTGGGTGAAAATAGCCAATGAACTGAACGGTATGCTGTTAATTGCTATATGATATTGTATGTCATCACTCCTATGGTTGCTATATGCTGTATCGATGGTATCATAGTAAGAATTTCCAAAATTAATGAAGAATGAACTTTGATTGAACCAAGCAACGTGTAGCGGTGGTGAAACAAAGACTGACTTCAGCATGCAACAATCCAACACCACGCAGACCATCTCTCCAGCCTTGAAAGACTGTTACGATAGATGGAGCCCAAAGTTATGGACTGAATGAACTCAATGGACATGTGTGGACCCTCTACAGATGTTCTACAGGGATGGTCCATAGACTACGGGAATGATAAATGATATCTGCGTATGTCATCAAAGGATGGGGAGGCGGGTGGTGGTTATTGAGGTCATATTGGATAGTATGAGACCTGAGCATGACGTAAATGGTATGGAATAAGGGGTGGATACTGTCATGGTTTTAGCTGGGATAGTTGATTTTTCTTCACTGTAGCTAGCATAGTGCTGTGTTTTAGACTTGGTATGTAAATAATGTTGATAACACCCTGGTGTTTTAGTTGTTGCTGGGTAGTGTTTACACTAGTCAAGGACTTTCTAGCTTCCCATGCTCTGCCAGGTGCACAAGAAGCCGGGAGGGGAGGGGATGCAACCAGGAGAGCTGATTCGAATTGGCCAGAGGGTATTCCATATCATGTGACGTCATGCCCAGTATATTAACTGGGGGAAATTGGCTGGGGGAGGCAGCGATCGCGGCTCGGGGACCGGCAGCGTCGGTCGGCGGGTGGTGAGCGGTTGCAGCACTTGTTGTTTAGTTTTTGTTTTTTGTTTTTTGGTTTTTTGTTTGTTTTTTTGGTTTTTTTTCCTCTTCTTCCAGTGTTTCATCTCTCTCTCGTTCATTATTTTCCTTTTCATTATATTAGTATTATTGCTGTTTTATTCTAATTATTAAACTGTTCTTATCTCAACCCACGAGTTTTCTTACTTTGGCCCTTCCGATTCTCTCCCCCATCCCACAAGGGTGGGGGAGTGAGCGAGCGGCTGTGTGGTGCTTAGTTGCTGACCGGGGCTAAACCACAACAATCATTTAGGAATTAGTCACACTAGATTCTGAACTGAACTCTCTGTTGTGCAAAAATAGCTAAGAATTAAACTGTTATTAAAACTACATCAAAGACTTAAAAGCATCGATAAACAGCATGCTTGGTAAAAGGCTGGACATGACTGTAGGGAAATAAATCCAAGCATAACCTGGGCACAGATCCTGTTTTGTGTGAGTAGGCCCTTAAACTGTTGTGGGATCCTACTGGAGGACAGAATAGCACAGAGCATGAAAAGATGTCAAGTATTTTCATGTTAAACAGCTTGTAAGGTCATCCTACACTGTGACCTGAAAAGTGAAATTATACACCACTGTTTTTTTAAATAACTTCTTAAAACCAAGAATGTAGTCTGCAAAATACCTCACTGAGTTTTTCTGATATGTAAGATTTACTCTAGGAAGATGAAAAGTAGAATTAGTCTTTTCTTTCCTGTGAGGTGCCAAAACAAATCAGATCTTTGGCAGTGTAAGATCAGACAGGAAATTCTTTGGAAACCTTAGTGGGATCAGGATTATGTTCAAGATCTTCTGATTCCCAATCCAGAGTGAGGTGCAAGGGGCCATATAGCCATCACTCAGTGGCTATATCACAAAGTGACGTACAGAGCACTTTGAACAAGGACAAAAAAGGAATTAATAATAGGAAAAATGTGAAAACTGAAATTCTAATTTTAATTGTTGTTAGCAAATAAAAGTTTTGACAGAAAATTTTTGCAATTTTGATCACACAGATGCATCAACCCTCAGCTGATGTTAACTCATCTTCTTTATAGGATAACTTTCTACTTTGAATATAATTTTAATGATTTTTAAGGTTTTTTTCAAAGGGTTTCTAGAATCCAGTCCTGAGTCACTTGCTAAAAGCAGAGATTCCCTCCTATATAATAGCAGCAATGTTGGCTTCTTAATTGTATTGTCTGTCTAAATTGACATAATTTAAATAGTCAGGGTTGTAACAGTCAGATCCGTCATTAGTTATAATCACATTACTGATTTAGTAGTACTAAAAAAAAAAAAATCTGAGGCTCAAATGTTTCTCCAAAGTACTCACTCCATTTCCTCTGCTCTTGTTTATCTTCTCTGAAATGTCCAGTCCTTATATACCTACATCTGACGCTGCCATTACTGTAGAACCAAGATTTAACATGAATAACAGAAAACATCCCTTAAAAGTACCGTGTCTATCTTGGTTACTTCTCCAGATCTGATTTCAGATACTTAATTCTTCAGAAAGGTCTCTGGGGTCTGCAACACTTTTAATTATGATATCAATTCTGATTGCTTTATTTTTTATTAATGATGCAGTGATAAATTATTCCATAGCAATTGCTTCATACATTCAAAAACTTTGTAGAAACGTATTGCCAGAATCTCAGTTGCTCTTAACTGTTCCTTTTAGAAAAATCTCTTTTCCTCTAATATTTTCTTAAAACATGAAGGATCAGCTACCACCGGGGACAACTTGTGGATGTGCAATCTATATAATAATTTCCTGCACTAACTGTAGTCAGGTATGAGAAAGCAGCAAACTATAGCAAACCCCCCTACATTTCTTGCAAATACTTATAGTTCTATTGACTTTCTAATGATATATAGTAATACCTGTCCCAAATTAATGCTTCACACATTCCTCTTATACACTAATACAGGAAGACTGATTAATGATAACTACTACTTCAGAAGTTAAAACACAGCAGAAAAGGACCTAGGAAGGTATTATTGACTATATTTGTTTAGAAGTGTACTAGTTTCAAATATTTATGGTTAGCTTTTGTGGGATATGGAAGAGCTTCACAGGTCTTATCTCTGGCCATATCCCTTATTCTACCCCAACTCCATGACAGAAGATATAGGTGTACATCACTCGTCACATTTCAGTGGTAAGGAAAGCTAAGCATCAGACTGAAAAGATGTCCAGTCTTTGCCAAAGCACTGAGTGCAGACTGCAATCCCCTTGGGTTCCTGTAGATACATTCATCAGCAGTGACTTCAGGGTATGTTAGGAATCAAACTGATGATTCAGAAGACTAGAGACTGGAGTCTAAGTCCTTGTATAGGTAGGTATGGGGGGAATTGGAACAGGAGAAGAGAAAAAGTGGAATAAAGTAGGAGCACACAAGGGGACAATTTAGAATATTTCAGACATCTTAAGTGCAATTGTGTGAAAGTCAGCTAAAAAAACCCCTGTCTTTACTACTGATTTTTATTTGAAGCCTGCATATCATAAGTACAAACATAAGCAAGCAAATTGCAAAACTGAAGATAAACCAAGTTTGGATATTTGTTTTATCTTATCAAAAAAAATAAATAAACCAAGAAATAAATTAAGAAATCAAAGCAAATAAGTATGTTATGCCAAATGCAAGTACATATCAGGATTTCTTCCTTTGCAGAAGCCAGTCAATGCAATAAGATAATGAAAATGTAAAAGGTATTGTGACTTCTTTGCTACGTTACTATAGAAATAAAATACACCACTGCCTGATAGTTTTTCTCCTGAAGATGAATCCATCTTGGTATTTTATGACAGAACAGAATTTTCTTTTGTAAAGCAAATGTTAAGAAGTAAGATACCCAAACAAAAAATATACAGTGAATTCTAATTTAACATACAATAACTTCACTGATTTGTAATTATCAATCTTGTCCTAGCTAAACTGAGGGTTCTGTGTGACAACTGTAGTAAAAAAGGAGGTTAAATTCTATTAGTATGATATGTAGAAGTACAAAAGGATTTGGGGAAGAAAAAAGACTATTTCTTCTTAAAAAGTGTAAAATATATATTTGCTATTTTCTTCATCAAAAGCAACAGAAAGACTATTAGGAAAAAAAAAGTTGGCCACGCAAAAATATTTTTTAATAGATAAGGAAAAACAAACTTTGGTTTCTAGCCTGATTTAAAATACCACCATACATTCAGTTTTTGCAGAAAACATTAATAAATGACTGCCCATTTAAAAAAGAAGTGAAAGGCGAGGCTAAAAGAGAATTAGGGATCAATTGGAATAAAGAAATTTCAGATAATTACTAAATCTTTGAAAATTTTAAGAGTTTATAATTGTTTTCCATATTTGTCAAAAGAAATAGATTCACACTCAGAACCTGTTTAAATATAAACAAAAATATACTAAAATAGATTCCAGATTTTTTTCCTCTTTTTTCTTCAATTGTTCCCCACATTTCTTGGGGGTGGTGTGGGGGGTGTGGTTGATTTTTTTAAAATGAAGACTTTTAAATAGAAAATTTTGGCTAGATATAATGCAACCTTTCACTTTTACTAACTTTTTTTACAGATGACAACATCAAAGGAAATGGTTTAGAATCTGTTTTTCATTACCTCCAGGTTCATGACCTTATAGATTCCTGGCTATACAGCAGGCTTTTTCATCTGTGTGTATTACTCTGACATTTCTTTCTTATACCACTCTTTTTCAAGAGTGCCAAATAGACAGGACATGTAGTAGCATTTTTCATTTCTGTAATCTCTTTTCAGTTTCTGTTATTCAGTATTAATATAATACCTGTCTAGGTGGGGTACAGGAATCCTACCTTTGCTAGATAATTTTAAAAGCTACCAATTTTAGTTCTTCTTTCTGTCAACTTTCACTTGAACTTTAGTTATTGCAAATCTGGGGTTTCTATGTTTGCTATTTTTTAAAATTAAACTCACACTTCCAACTTTCCCCAGGCAAGGAACCTATATTTAGAATAATCGTTTTGATCAGAGTGTCAGGAAAACCATGAAATCCTAGGTTTGGAGAATTATCTTCAGCACTTTTAGTTGGAGAGTTCATTTTAACATATTCCAGATACTTCAAAGCTTGAAATTTAAATTTTCTCTTCAGCACTTTTTAACTGCCAGAGTGTATTATATATATAACATCACAGAGTAATAGTACAAGATCTACAATTTAATGTGAGAACAGGTCTGTTGAGAAGGATGACAGGCTTGTTCTTGTTTCAGATATTTATTTCAACAGTTCTAAATCATATTACATTGTTTTCATTACAGGGAATTAATCATTTGTATATTGTGAACATGACAAAATAACATATACCAGAATGAAAAAAATAATTTACTTAACAAACAAGAAGTGCTATCATTCTTAGCTAACAATAACACTGGAAAAATCTTACAGTGAAACAATGGGATGTACCTGATTAAGAGAGAACTCAACATGAACGTACCTCGAAGGCATTTGTGCAGTCTCTGGTTCAAACTAGTTACAAAGATGTAGATACTACATGCATTTAAAGTAAAGCACATCAACTCCTGGGTACAGATTCAGGAATCTTGAAAAAAAAATTCCTGTAAAACTAAATAGTCTATTTAGCAATTACATATAGTTCAGTTTTCAAAGATGTTCAACAACCACAGATTTAGTTATTTTCATGGAAATTGCTATGTGCAAAAACTAAGAGAATGACTAACAATGGACATTATTACTATGAAAGTAAGAGACACTAGGGAAAGGAGATAAAATTAAAATAAAACCATGTCATTGAGCCATTTACTGAGAAAATGAATCATAACACATTAAAAAGTCTTTAACACACTTTCTGTTAAAATTTAAAATTCTTCTTTCTGTTCATTTCACCAGATTTTTGGATCAAGAGAAAACCAAAAAGATGGACTACTTTATGTTCAAGGCTTTGCTTTAATCTAGAGACAACTACTCAGTATTCAAGCAATAGATAAAAGAAACATAAATGTAACTTGCATTTTCTTGTACAGGGCAAAAGCTTTTACCTAATCGTCAGTGCAGGTAGTCTCAAAAAGTTCTGAAAATAGACTGATTCATCATTCTTCAAATCTGAGTCATAATGGTATTTCTCAAGATCATCAAAGCATATCACAAGCATTTGCTAGCTCCAGCCATATGAACCACAAATTGTTTTAAACCTTTTTAGCAGGTATTAGTCCTGAACTTGGACCTAAACTTAAAGTGAGGTAATTTCAGATAAGAAATCACACTTTTAAAAGCCACACTGAATAACTGTAGCTCATTCTGGAAACTTAAACTTTATTTTTTGAGCAACATTTCTCCACTGAAATTATTACTTTAGAGATTACCTGTAAAAACTAATTCTTACTTTATTAGCAAAATATTTTTTTCCAATATTTTGAAATGGAAGTAGTTCTGCAGATTGAAACTTTAGATTGACTTTTTGGAGGAGTTTTGCTATATTTTCCAGTCTGACATTTAAGTTTCTGAAAATCTACACCCATAATCCATGGGCTGAATCACCTTCTCTAAATAGCTACTTTTCTACATTGAGAAATTGAGCATAAACTGTTAAAGATCAAATGATTAAAGAAGAAATCAAAAACAATCATGCAAAAAGGCAATGCAAAAAGAACTCTCTTTGATCTTTTTAATACCTATGAAAGGGTCATATATGTAATATATAAACACACACTTCTCCTGGTAGTTTTAGTTTGAAAGAAATGAAGGAAAAATGTTCCTCTTTTGTGCACCAAAAGTAGTGATTTGGTACCATTTTGGTCCTGAAATATTCTCATTTTCTTTCAGTGGCAAAGGTTTTGTCACTGTTGTTTGCCAAAGCATGTGCACAAACTTGCCACATCATTTTAATGTTCCTTTGTATGTCTATGTTACCTTTTAAAATGTATCTAACAGCACAAAATCATCTGAAAACACTCATATTTTGGTCCCTGTTCCTTCCATTAGTTTTTCAATCAAGACTAAATTTATAACAAACATAGGATTTTTATTCACTTTGAACTAGAGACACTTTACTCTCAAAGCCAATATTCACACTTCTGTGTGTATCCTGGAAACACTATGAAGAGATTCCTAACTAACAAAGATTTGAACAAAAGTCTCCAATTATTTGTATGGTTCAGATTAAAGACATATCAACTGGAAGACTTTTGAAGGAGTCCTTTTACCATAACCAAGATATTTATTTTATCTGACTGTAGGAGAGAACAGTTACTTCATTTTTCAGACAGCTTTACAGGACAGGAGAATGTTTCCTGTTAATGCACTGCTTAAAATTCTGTTCCATGTAAACAGTTTGATCTTTCCAGAGTACCACTGAACAAATAGTCTATAAAAGATAACTTTGCATGCATTTGTGATGGGATTATGAGTCAGCCACAAGCTTGTGATGAGCATATTCACCATACCACCTCTTTTTTCTTGATATCAGCTTGACAAAAGGTGATAAAAGGTTTGTAAATTCTGCGATTAGGTTTTATCAAAACCATGAAGAAAACCTGATATTGAAGAAAATAAATTTTTAGAGAGAAGAAACTTAGATCTCCTGGGTGACACATTAAATAAAATACCTGAGAAGTAATTCGACCCTCTCTGACAGTTTGGAGGAGGAAATGTCCTCCCCTTGATTCTTTTTTTCCATTCCAGCAACTTTTTTTGATTTACAGGGAAGAAAGTTTCCATGTTAACCCCTGGGAGTCCCAAAAAAAAGACTTTCTCCTGTCTGTGACTTACTAGCTGAAAAACTACTCCGCTCCTTTCAGGAATCTCCCAGCTGTATCCATGTTGCAGGCTTTCTTCTTGTGGATTTTTCAGATCTGTCTGTCTCACATTACACTCCACAAGCCCTTCTGAGCTAAATATTGTGAGTTCTCAAGGAAGGAGAACTTTCCCCTGTATGAAAAATTACTCCTGTTCGAAGTGCATTGGTTCCTGTAACATAATCAGGGAGTCTTCCTCTCTGCTGCTTGGCTACATCCTTTTTACCAAAAAGCACATATACAACAAACTGTGAATGAGCAGGCTGGGCAGTTAGGCATAACAGAATAATTGAAAACATGCTATTTTTGCTTTTTCAAATTAAGTATTTACATTTTAGGATATTGAATGAGCAGAAATACTTCAAAAGGTAACCTAAGTGCTACTACCGTTGTGATTCTGCTAAGTAGGAACACAGACCTTGTGTACAATTCCATGTTATAGGCTTGTCTATAAACTTAACTGAAGCATAAAAATATAACAGATCAGTGCAATACTGGTAGAAATATTTTAGGCTGCAACATTGCTATATTTTGTTTTCCTTGATCAGGCCTTGAATTATTTTCATGGTCAGCTCTTTCTCATACCATAGCATGCAGTTAGTTAATGAAAACTGAATCTATGAATCATGTTAAAACTTACAAGCTCTGAAAGAGTCTTAAAAAGTTAGCCATCATAAAAAATAATAAGCTTACTGATATACTGTCCCTTAAAAACTCAGGAATTGCTTAAAATAATGAAATTCCTATTATTGAAGCAGCTACGACAAACGCTGTGCAAATAACATCAATTTAGGCATAGTATTTATATTTTCTCAAAAAGCTCAGTAATGATAATAAAAAACCCTGGAAACTGTTGTGAACCCAGGTGGTGATAAGAATTTAAATTCAGAAGATTCTTGAGATATATCCAAATTAATAGAAGTCATTCTGGCAATAAAATATCTTCTAATGTATACAGACATTAGCAGTACAACAATACAGTAAGACTGAAAAAATATATTTGCCTGATGCATTTCTAAAAAAGAATATAATAGCTTCTCTACTATGGATATAATTTTAAATGGAAACTTTTTTTTTTACTTCAGAACAAATTCAAATACTATACAAAAATAATGTTTCATGTTAAGAAAAAAAAAGAAACAACTTCAGGGAAAAAAACAGGTGCAGAACTCCTTTGCAATAGTCAGAGTTGTAAAGAATGCAAGACTGAGATCAGAGAAAAATGGCAATCATGCTATAAAATTTCCAAGTGAACTTAGTAGCTTAAATGAAATCACTAAGAGATCTGACATACTGTCATGGAGTGAAAAACTGACTGGTAAAAGACGAGTAAAATTCAGAGAATTAAGATAAAATCCATTGTGCTCATTAAAAAAAAAAAAAAAAAAGCCTAGGGTCTTTTTTGTTAAGTGTAAGAATGTTCCACCCTTATCATTATGAGCTGATATATAAAGATATCAATGAATTTTAACAAACAACTTGGAAATTTGTTCTTTAGTGAGACCGTGTATGTTGGAATTTTATTAGAATATGAAATGGCTAAGAACTAACTGCTAAAGGTAGGTAACCCACACATAAAACCCCAACAGTAGGGGTTTTAAAGAACACAATACTCCCAAACTCTGCAGTGGTTCTCTGTGCACTGGCACCTAATTTAGTACCTGCTTTCATACTTGCTATGAAAACACTGGACATTTTGGTAGGAACTGGGACAAAAGTAACTAAAAGAAAGATGAGATATTGATGTATTAGTTTACATAAAAACTATTTTGTTGCTTGATAAGGGAAGAAGTAATAAAGAGTATGACAATTCTACATATATAGTATAGACTACACAGAGTACATTCTGTATGTACACTTAAGAGCAAGTAAACATTTGTAACAAGGTAATAAAATGTTTTGTGTTCAGAACATTCTATAGTTTGTTGCAGGTCTTTTTTTCTTCTTAAATAGACTATTAAATACCAAGATCTTTCTAGAAAAAGACAATTTCACACTGTTTTAACATTGAATAATGATATTTTCTATTGTCTGAAAATGGATTTTAGGATCAGGGATATTGTATACTGCTGATTCTGTTACCCATAATTTTTCTGATATTTACCAGAATCAATTATTACTTTTAGAACGTGCCTAAAATTGACAAAGGAAGCCTTTATAGAAAGCTTTTTATTTAGCTAAGAAAGTCACCATTCTGCCTGTGATGTCAGCTGATTATAAGTGGTCTTCACTTGCAAGGGAGTCAACACCTTTTTAAATAGTCTTTTTTCTCCACTTAATGCTACTGTTTAATATCATTCTAAGAATATTCTGAGTCAAGGCAACTATTGCTTCTTGGAAAAAAAATATTTTGAGAAAGCTGTCTATTAGCTAACAGCTAACATACAGAATGAATCTAAATCACATAGCCAGTTGATTCTCAAAGATCAGCTCCTCCAAACTCCAAAACTGTCTAGTCTATCATGCCAAAAATGACAGGCAAGAAAAGGTGACAAGAGGTCTTTACAGGTGAACAAGGAGATCCTAACAAAATTTAAACATGAATAGGAAGCATACAAGAAGCAAAAGCAGTGCCTGGTCACCAGAAGGAGCATAAAAACAGTGTCTGAACGTGCAACGGATGGTGTTAGGAAAGCCAAAGTCCACCTGGACTTATGAAGCTGGTGAGGCACATGCAGGGCAGGAGGAAGGACTTCTACCTATGTATCATCAACAAAAGGAAGATGCAGGAAAATGTAGGTCTGTTACTGATCTGAGCAGGAGAAGTCGTGACAAAGAACATGGGAAAGACTTGTTCACTTTGGCCTTTACGGGCTAGACATGCCTTTAGTCACTACTGGCCAACAACAAGGCCAAAATTTTTAACTTCTTCATTAATGACCTGGATGATGGAACCTTCAAGTTTGTAGATGATACAAAACTGGGCAGAGTGTCAAGGATGCATGAGATGGGTGCGCTGCCATCTAGAGGGACCTTGACAGGCTGAAAAATGTGCAGACAGGAACCTCATGAAGTTACACAAAGGGAAATGTCAAGTCCTGCACCTGGGGAGGAAGAACATCAGGTACCAATACACACTGGTGGCCACCTGGCTAAGAATCAGATTTGCAGAAAAGGCCCTGGAGGTACTGGTGAACAAGTTTACCATGAGACAGCAATGTGCCCTTCCAGCAAAGAAGTCCAAGAACATCCGGGGATACATTATGCGAAGTATTGCCAGCAGGTTGAGAGAAATGGTCCTTCCCCTCCCCTCAGCCCTGATAAAACACACCTGGAGGGCAGGGTCCAGTTCTGGGTTCCCCAGTCCAAGAGAGACATGGACTTACTGGAGCAAGTCCAGCAACAGTCCACAAAGATGACTAAGGCCTTGACGAATCTTTCATATGAAGAGAGGCTAAGAGAGCTATATCTGTTCAGCCTGGAGAAGAAAGGTCTGAGTGGGGATCTTATCCATGTTCAAGAGAGGTGTAAAGAAGACAACAACAGAGTCTTCTCAGTGTTATCTAGTGACTGGACAAAAGGCAATGGACACAAGCTGAAATACAGGAAATTCCTCTTAAACATAAGAAAGAACTTTTTCACTCTGAGGGTGATCAAACAGAGGAGCAGATTTGCCATAGATTTTGTGGCATCACCATCCCTGGAGATGTTCAAAGCCCAACTGGATACAGCCCTGCACAACCCGTTTTAGCTAATCCTGCTTTGAGCATGAGGGTTGGACCAGATGATCTGCAGAGGTCCTTGCCAACCTCAGTCATTCTGTGGTTCTGCAATATTGCTTCTTTGTGTATGTACTCTTTCAAACCTCTGTGCATGCTCAAACAATTTTATTACATAGACTCACAAGATCAGATTAATTTAGGTAGGAAGGATATCTGACAGACATTTGACTTCTCCTCAGTCAGAGCAGGGCTGTGCTATGGCTAAACTGAAGTGATTGTGCCACCAGTCCTTCAAAAATGTCTGGAAGAAGATACAGGTAACTAGGATGCCCATTTCCTTCATGTACCCCCTCATGTCATTAATTAGAAGATGCTATTGTGAGACATTATGTGACTGATTCGGATTCGTGCAAAATATAAGGACATGTATGAAGTTTCAAAATTATCAGCTTCCTAGATACAGATATTCTTAAAAATCAGAGTTGGTTCTTGCCTAGTGTGACTTCAGTTCATGCAAATAAGACAATCTGTGAGCTGATAAAGATCCCAAATTTGCTTTAATCTATCTTCTTTCTTAAGCCATTGAATTATCAGAAATTACTTAATTGAACAGATAGACTCTCAGTACTTTTTAACAATTTATTAGATGAAATGTTTATAAAATTAGATTTTTGATTTTTAGGTAATAAAGAATAAACTTTTACAACACAGCTTTAAAAACACAACTTTGCCACGGATTGATAGTATTTAGTATTTTTTCATATATTATTATTTGATTGGCCATTAAGAAGATTTGTGTTGTAGCAAGGCTAGAAGATTGCTGCATCTCAAAGCTCAACATGAATTACAATTTCAGATTATGTCACATACCTGTAGCTTAGTAAAGTAATTTTGTCAAAGATCACTTGAAATAACGTACGATTTTCTTCTGCTTTATTTGGAGCATTGTTTTTGTCCATTTACAGGGGTAGCCTAAAAAAAATTTGCTGTGTGACAAATGGAATAACTTTATCTTTTTTATGTCACTCACCTTGCTCTTCTCCTTTCTCTGTAGTTCCCACGGTTTTATGCACCAGTGAGTGCCTGAGTCTAGAAGGGGTTACTTTGAGTAACCAAAACATTTAAGCCTCTAATCAAGTAATGAACTTTCTGTCAATCACCTTTTCATACTGCAGGTGACACCTGCCTGACACTTTCAGTTCCAGGTACATGGATTCCATGTTATACATATATCTCTTGACTTAATGATCAGATACAAAGCTATGAGTCCACCAACTCCTACATGTAAAAATATTTTTTCTGCCTAAGTCTGATCATTAACATACCTAAGTTAATGACCTGGGAAGTAAAGTTGACATGCACTTTGCTAAAATATTACTGTAAAGCCAGATCCTAAGCTAGTGTGCCCTATTCTAACAACTTTTGAGGAAAATGGCATCCGTCCAAGGTATTCCTTAGACCCACTCTCAATGAGACTAAGTATTCATCAGCTCCAAGATTTCTTTTGCTTAAACAATTCTACTATGTTGTATAGGGAATATTTCTAGGGAAATATCCATCACATGAAATACATTTCTATTATATTTTCTGGCAAAAATTCATTTCAAATTTTCCTAAATGAGCAGCATGAATTTCATCATGGACAAAGTTTTGTTTGTTTTACCTTCCTGACCTGCTAAATTATATTATGTCAAATTATGGCATATTACAGGGCGTCACATCATGTTACATAGTTCGCATTGTAAGTCAATTCAGCTTGACACAATATGACAAAGTAATGCAATACATCAGTTCTATAACCACATTCTTTAAGTGATGAAGTAATATTTCAGCATACAAACCACAGCACCTATTTAGTATTAAATATCCATCGTCTGCTCCAACAGCACCATGTGGAGCAATTGGGTCAAGTATCTACAGGAAGAGGATATTTTTGTTGTCTCCTCTGTTAATTGATTAAACAGTACCATGCTAGCATTCTTTCCACATTATAAAAACTCATTTCATTAAAATACTCACTATACTTGTCAACAGTGTGGGAACAGTACATAACTCAGTTGATAAATATATGTGTTACTAAAACACGCAACTTGGTTTTTAAGCAGTACTGGTCTTCATTAAATCCATGAGTGAACTTACTGCTTCAGTAATAAAACTCCTATTGAATAAGAAATATTAATGCAAGATTGTGGTATGAACAGTGTGTTTTCAGGACAACAAATTTAGAGTGAATTTTGCTCAAAAAAAATATGCCAGTCGATTACAGTAGTAATCTGTACAGTAAATCTGGCAGGAGTGCCCAGAATACTAGTCCCTGTCTCCATACAGTAAATACAGCACTAAGCAAGCTGTAGGTCACATTTACACTGCCTTGCCACTCATGTTCTAAGGATTCATCTGGAGAGCAAGGGCCCAACAACAATGCTGCAGCATCAAGTAGGTGCAATTCTAAATATATGTCTACAGTGAGATTGCAATGCAGAACACAGGTACTCAAACTAGTTTTGGTAATCAGTAGCAACTTGAACTGTGATGTGGAACTTCACATAAATTTGAACAGTAATCTACTCTGCTTCTGGAGAGTGCCCACACTGATCTCCGTGCTACTAAAATGAGGTTGCTCCCAGTTATGCTGTACTACAATAAAAACTGAAGTGTGATGCCTCGCTGTTGTTTCTGCCACCCAGCCCTTGCATTCAACAGGAGAAACCTTACAAAGGTAACAGGGCTTTCAGACAGTGCCCCTTTAAACACCCGCTATAGTGAGATAAAAAGAATGGTGAATAGAGAGGCTAATTAAGCAGTCTAAGTTTCCAAAGCAATTAGCCCATGAGCTTCTCCAATTAGATGGCTTAAATGGGAATGGAAAATATTTTAGAAAGGCACTTTTTCTTTCATATGTTCCAGTTTAGTTAGCCATGTAGCCAGCTGTACATCCTTTTCTGCAATATTGATAGGAGGAGCAGTGTTAGGAAAGAATTTAGAGAGGAAGAAGGCTGCTTAGCCCAGCATTTTTGACATAATGTCCATTGTTGAGTTATGGTCAAAGGGAGAAATGGGAGATTATGGAGAAGGGAAAACAGGCAGAGAAGTGTTACTTGAAATAGGCCAGTTAAAATTTTATTAATTTTACAATAAAAGGTACAGCCTTTTCTATATTTAAGAAATTCTTTCATCCTGTCTTTTGCCAAAGAGGTCTTTAATGGAAAAGGCAAACATTATTATCCAGAAAATTATATCGGGTCTTATTCTTGGTTCCCAAAAACATACAGTGAAACATATCGCCACTTTTGAGAAAAATCATTATTCAGACAAATAAGCATAATTTGTGTGTTTACAAAATAGTCTGTTTGTACTTTTTTATAAACCATACTAAATATCTCTGAGAAGTAACAGAAATCCTTTTTAATAGTCCATTATACAAACCAGTTATCTCTCAATCTAGAAATACTAATCAGAACTCTGCTAAACAGTCTTTTAATTGCTAAGTAGAGTGCTTTACATTTCAGATCCTTAATGTTTATATGCAAAGGTTATAGAAGATAGAGGTTTTTGTAATTATTTACGTAAGAATGTTATGCATCTTCAAACTATTTTCAAATTAAGTTAAAATGTTCCATTTCAGTGTCAAAATCTATTTTTTTGTCACAAGATACTGCTTTTCATTATCATTCATAACTAACTAACTGTCTGTCTGTCTGTCTGTCTATCTATCTACGTACCTACCTACCTACCTACCTATCCACCCACCCACTCACCCACCTATATCTACTTACAAACATACATACAGAAAACCTTGACATCTAACATCAGAAGCAAGTCTACTTTGGTCATTCTTCTTTTTTTTTTAATTTTAAATAATAATGGATTATTAGATTGTTGTGGTTTAGCCCCGGTCAGCAACTAAGCACCACACAGCCGCTCGCTCACTCCCCCACCCTTGTGGGATGGGGGAGAGAATCGGAAGGGCCAAAGTAAGAAAACTCGTGGGTTGAGATAAGAACAGTTTAATAATTAGAATAAAATAGCAATAATACTAATATAATGAAAAGGAAAATAATGAACGAGAGAGAGATGAAACACTGGAAGAAGAGGGAAAAAAAAAAGGAAAAAAAAACCAACAAGTGCTGCAACCGCTCACCACCCACCGACCGACGCTGCCGGTCCCCGAGCCGCGATCCCTGCCTCCCCCGGCCACCTCCCCCCAGTTAATATACTGGGCATGACGTCACATGATATGGAATACCCTTTGACCAATTCGAATCAGCTCTCCTGGTTGTATCCCCTCCCCTCCCGGCTTCTTGTGCACCTGGCAGAGCATGGGAAGCTAGAAAGTCCTTGACTAGTGTAAACACTACCCAGCAACAACTAAAACACCAGGGTGTTATCAACATTATTTACATACCAAGTCTAAAACACAGCACTATGCTAGCTACAGTGAAGAAAATTAACTATCCCAGCTAAAACCATGACATAGATGAAGTAAAAAGGCAGAGGACATGTACTAATAGTTTATAAAATGCACATAATTTTTTGTTGTAGGTACTGAAAATAATACACTTGAAAATAAAACACGTCAAAGTACTGCACACATTACCAATTCTGTACGGTAAATTTATAATATGTTGTTAAAAAAGTAAGACAAATTGTTCTGGATGAATCATTCAATCACTAAGAATAAAATTTCAGGTTGATGAGATACTTCAATTTGGCATGATGAACCAGTAAAGTTCAGAAATTATGCTTTTCTATTTTTTAGCTAAACAAATTTTTACTTGATGATGTAGTATTTTATATTGCAACTAACTAAATCTCTTTTTTTTTTAAAGTACACAACTATAAGATAAAACACTTTATAAGGCCTTCCAAAGTATTACGTTGCTCTCTGTATGAGCCCTTGTATGTGTATTACTTGGGCAAAGCAGGTTTCATTTAAAGCTGAGAATTTTGACATGCAGTGTTGGCATTGAACTAAATGTGTGTTTACTTGCACACCTTGTATCTGTGGTTGGGAATGGATACTGCATATCAGCTGTGCATTCTTGAGATTCAATTACACCATTTGATAGTATTGAAAAATTTAAATCCTCACCACAGAGCAGACAAGGGACCTACAGGAAATCCCTTCAGGAATCCCTGGCTATGGAACAAAGCTAAAGTAAAGAAGATCTAGTGTTAGTAAACATCTTGTACAAATCTCTTATTATAGGTAGGAGGGATACTCACATGAAAAGATTCATTCTTTCAGTTAAAATACCCCTAAGGCTGAGAAGTTTCAAGCTATTAGAAATCAATAGTTTGTCTTTATGTGTTCATACAAATACAGGATTTGAAAATACATCCTGCAGATTTTGTTCAGAAGAAAAATCAGATACCTGCATGGAATTATGGATTAAGAAGTTTTTGAGAACTTTGTTTTATCTTTCTTGGACACCGAGTTTGTCTACTGCTTTATCAATACAGAATATTTTTTCACATTTATTTCTAGGAAAGAATTAATAGATTTCATCTGCATGTACTTAGAAGGCTATTTTATTGCACACAGAGGCCTAGTATTTCCCCAACATGACCTGGAAGTCTGCCATTCTTATACCATTAGATATACTGTTTGCAGTACTTTTATTTTGAGTAAATGCATCACATCCAGTAAGTGATCTTTATCGCCTCAAAACATAATTGCTTGCTCTTTATGGTTCAACCCACACATCCTGCCAGTTTTCGCTACCGAGATCATTATGAAACAATACACTATAGTGAATGTTGGCATGTGTTCAACATTTCTGCTCACATGTTTATCTGGGTTTCTATCCACCTCTTCTTTTATACTCCCTCTTCCATTTCAGACGTGTGGAGATGCTCTTGGTATGGAATTTGAGCTTTTTCTGTAAACATGGTTGTCTACCAATATTTACTCAAAATCAATATGAGAAAATATGTCATTGTCACTTTTATGTGGCTAGGTAATTTCAAGTTCAAGTATGAATTCAGCTTTTGTTCCTGGTATTTTTTTTCTTCTAATAATAGTAAACTAAAGAAAGCAACCAATGGAATTATATGGATTTGTATATGATTAAGTTCCACTTGGTATCTTCCTAGAAAAATATGATGTTTGTGATATATAGTTTGCAATTGCATTTGCAAGTAGTAAAGTGAAATGTGAAAGCCAGTGATGGCAGAGTAATACTGTTAAAATAAATAAAGACGTTGTAAGAACAAAATAAAATTGTATGCTATTTAAACATTTCTGGCAGTGGCCAATACAGAGTTCTCTAGAGAAGAAGAAACATTTGTTTTATACAAAAGTGTCCTTCAGCTTATCTACGTATGTATTATCAGTCAAAAGGAAAGTATGTTGTGTTTTATGTTTGTCCTCAGGAGGCTGGATCCGTCTATGCAAATAACATGAAATAGCCTATAATAACATATTCCATGTATTATGCTATTTTTGGCCACTACAGGAAAAATAGAATAATCTCATCTGTTCAAGCACCTTTCACTGCAGACAGGTTTCAAATATCCCAGCTGCCTACAGCTAGTGTTACTATCAAGTGTGTAAGTAGTTACTATTTCTTGCTTTTTCCATCATGCCTAATTCCAAAATGCCTAATTATGATTTTTCAAAAACTTTTCTGATAGGATTTAGACAATACTATATTAATAACAATACATATTATTAATATAATAACAATAATAGAGTCTCATATATATATACATACATACATATCTATATAGCCTTTTGTCTTCTGTGGTCCTGAAATGTGATTCACTTGGCTTAGGAAGCAAGACATGCTTTAAATTTGTTGCAAATATTCTGGCTCATACACTTAATTTCACTTTCAGTACAGGCAACCTTTTATGAATAAGCTCTGTTCAAATAATAAATCACTGTATTTTCCCCCCCCTAAGTTATCATGGTAATTCTATTCAGGAAAAAAAAGGTAAACAAGCAGTTTTGGGGATACCCATTTGCAGTCAGTGGCTCCTTATTTAATGCTGAGTTTCAACTATATATATTTACAATATATGTGTATATCAGCTTGCTTTCTCACCCAGAAAACTGGAAAACTAAAATATCAAGTGTCCTTTGTCTAATACTCAAGACTTGTAAGCACTCAAATTAAGGATCTAAACTAATGAAATTATAACACATTTTCTCACTAGTGGAGAAATAGGAGAATACATTAAATTTAACATAGCAGAGCAACCAATCAGCCAAGACAGACTAACAGTTGCATACAGCAGTACCTTCAGTCTTGCTTCCTCCTTTCCTTCAGTACATTCCATCTATAGTTTGTTTAAGTGTGGTAGAATCCAAAATGTTGACATATGTGAGACACTTAATTCCATTTCCTATATGGGCTTCTGCTGAGACAATATGACTGTTTAGATCACTAGTTCCTCATCAGTTACTTAGTTCTCACCACCACCTTGAAGATAACTCAGAATCTTAAGGGGCAAATTGATTGTATATAAAACCCTTGAAATCACAACCACAATGGAGGGATTCCTTATAGGAGTCCCTTACTTCTTCACTGTTCTTGAGTTTTAATCATTTCCATGCACAAGAATTCAGCTTGTAGTCTTTCTTTGGATGACATCTCAATTTAAACTTATTTCACATAGTTTTGGTCACTATCCAAAAGCTAAAATCACATTATATCATCCTTCTTTCAGTTTAACCAAAGATGTTAATTTCAATAGCTTTTCCATTAATTTAACTCTTCTTTCTCACCAGTAGGTGCAGCCATCATATCATTTCTACATTTCTTTATCATAGACTAGACCTGACTAGACTAGAATATTTCAGTTGGAAGGGGCTTAAAATGAACACCTAGTCCAACTGCCTGACCAATTCAGGGCTGACCAAAAGTTCAAGCATGTTATTAAGGGCATTGTCCAAATGTCTCTTAAACATTGACAGACTTGGGGCATCAACCACCTCTCTAGGAAGGCTGTTCCAGTGTTTGACCACCCTTTCAGTAAAGATATGCTTCCTAATGTCCAGTCCGAACCTCCCCTGGCCCAGCTTTGAACCATTCCCATGCATCCTATCACTGGATACCAGGGAGAAGAGATCAGCACCTCCCTCTCCAATTCTCCTCCTCAGGAAGCTGTAGAGAGCAATGAAGTCGCCCCTCAGCCTCCTTTTCTCCAAGCTATACAAGCCTAAAGTCCTCAGCCGCTCCTCATAGGACGTTCCTTCCAGCCCTTCCACCAGCTTTGTTGCCCTCTTCTGGATGTGTTCAAGGACCTTCACATGCTTCTGAAATTGTGCCGCCCAGAACTGCACATAGTATTCCAGGTGAGGCCGCACCAATGCTGAGTACAGTGGGATAATCACCTCTCTTGATCGGCTGGTTATACTGCGTGTGATGTACTCCAGGATGCGGTTTGCCCTCTTGGCTGCCAGGGCACGCTGCTGACTCAAACTGAGCCTGCTGTCTGCCAGCACCCCCAGATCCTGTTCTGCAGGGCTGCTCTCCAGCCACCCCTCTCCCAATTTATTCTAGTGCCTGGCGTTACTCCGTCCCAGGTGCAGAATCCAGCATTTAGACTTGTTAAATTTCATCGCATTAATCATAGCCCAATGCTTCATCTATCTAGATCCCTCTGCAAGGCCTCTTGTTCCTCAAGAGAGTCAACAGCACTTCCCATTTTGGTATCATCATCAAATTTGTTAATGGTGCTTTCAATTCCTGCATCCAGATCGTTGATAAATATATTGAACAGAACTGATCCTAGAACTGAACCCTGAGGAACACCGCTGGTGGACCAGATGACCTCCAGAGGTCCCTTCCCACCTCAACCATTCTTCAGTGATTCTATTTTACTGTATTAGGTAGGAGTTCTACTCAAGAATTATGCTTTGTCTGAATACATGAAAAAAAGATGGTCCTGATCAATCTGAAGATTAAGATGTAGCAACACACACAGTAAAAACTTGGAAACACTTAAAGCATTGCCCATTTCAAGATTTACCCAGATACTTAGCATAGTGTGCTCAGTCCCTTTAATTTTCAGCATTGCAGTGGCAGCCAGAAATAAAGAAAGAAACAAAGAAAGAAACAGACAAACCCCCAGTCGTTGAAGGGGAGGACAACACAGGACTGACAGACCCAAAACTGCAGAAAACAAGCAAAGAAACCAAAGAGTTTTTGGAAAACAACTTGCATGAAGAAAAAAAAAAAAACAACTAAAAGAAAATCTTGAAAATTCACTACCGAGTATGTAAGCATATTTTCCCATTTTTATAAAACTGATCAGGTTTGGGACTTGTTTAACTAGATCTAATAAACTATACAACTGGTTCTCAGAGATCCTTATTGACTTACCACTTTGACTAGTGTTGCAGCGGGTGTTTTGAAGGCAAGGGAAGCTTCAAAGCTCTGAGTGATTTCAGTCTCCCTGTTTGCCTGCCAGGCTGCTTTTCCCCAAGGAGGTACACACCTGAGCAATAAGACTTTCTCTAAAAGTGAGCAAAGATCTAGGTTTTCCTCCACTGTCACTTTTTGACAGGAGGTAAGGGAGACATACAAAGAGTGTAGTTTTAAGGTGAGGTTAAATGTTATAGCTCTTGTAATCCAACAGTTTACTGCAGCAAAAAGGAGGAAACCCCTCCTTCCACCCCATTCCTCTAACAGCCTCAGTCTCCCTGGTCTTTTGCTGATGTGATTCAGGTCTCAGATACATCACGTCCTTAGTTGACATGATTCAAATTACTAAACTATTGGAAAACTATGCATTTTTTCTGCTGAGTTAGCTTTCCATCAGGCTTGTGCTTAGAGGGGTTTGGCAAGTTCCAGAGTCAAAGCTGCTGAAAAGCTTCTCCAGAAGAGGGAATGACATAGCATGACATCCCTTCGGTGTTGGCAAGATGCTAAAGTGGATCAGCTGTTGCATCATACTCATGCACACCCTCACTTCCTACAAGGAACAATAGTAAAATATATTATATGATGGTTAACATGGATTTCAGCAAGAAGGGGAATATCAGCTTGTAGACAGAAGGCGGGAGTGGAGGAGGACTGAATCTACTGCTGAGCAAGGAAAGCCAGATACAGGAGTGATATTTTGGTGGTTTCAAAATGCTAAAAATCATCTCTAAGTTTCAGAGACTGCACTACATTAATTGCAGCAGATCTATAAATGCTCCTGGGAATACAGAACATGGAAAACAGACCAAAATATTTTTCTTAGAGTATTTAAATATTTTGTGAGTCTGACTTTTTTTTTTTTATCTGTTCAGTTTGACAATATCTGTTTTCTTCATGACTTCATAAGCAGAGGGTAGATAAAATAGCTTATTAACCTCTTTTACTCCTGTCCTGCATACAAACAAACAGCTGGAGAAAGCATACTGGTCCCTATATTTCTTCAAAAATATCAGCCTGATAAAGTTGAACCTCTTAAATTTGAGCTTCTCTCACTTTTCTCATACAGTACCAGAAAAATTCAACCTGACAAATGAAAGTTAAGCAAAAAGGGTAAGAGGAAATACTGGAGAAAGGAGGTAAAGCATAACTAGAGACAGTCATCTGGTCTTCCATGATTCAGAGTGTACTTTGATTTTATAGAGAACTCTTCCATCATTACTTATACAGTAATGTTCTACACATTTGAAAACACAAATTAAAAATGCTTCTTGGTTCATGTGAAAATATGCATGCTTGCCAAGGTTTCTTAATGTTAATTGCTACTCAAAAAAGTAGTCGAATTAGAATTTGATTATTTTTTTTAAAATAGACGTGTTTGTAATGACAACACATCTTTAGAAGTGTATCCCAAGTAATATCCATTTAAAATACATATATTTCATACCCTTAAAATAATGAAAATTTGGGACATCAAATTAATAAGAAGCAGCCAAGAAATTCTTTAAAATTCTTTGAAACAGAATTTGTTCATCTGCCTTAAATTCTGACAAAGCAGCTTTCAAAATATGAGAAGTTATGGACAGTTGAAAAGTGTTGCTAGTCTTCAGCAGTGGCTGGAAGTGGAAAACAGAAGCAGTTTTATGTCCAAACAAATAATCTACCTTTCAAAGCCTTATTAATAGACACAGTTTAAGAAAGGAACTTTACGCTGATTGACCTGTAGGGGTAAACAGGGATACTTAAACATACTGAGCCTAATTCCACTTTCATTTATTCTGTTAGTTTCAATGTAGTGACTTCCAGCAGTGCAAGAAAGAGGTAAACTGGATATTGAATGACATTCAGAACAAGATCTATTACTATAATTTCTTCAGGAATGTTATTTATATCTCTATGTAAGAAAGCAATTGTAATGGCTGCATTAAGATAGAAAAGCAATATTGAAGCTCCCCGAACAAACCAAATTTTTAATTGCACCTGAAAAAGCCTACTGCAGAGAACCCTATGTATTTATTGGCAAGAAGAAGAGACCAAGCCTGGACGTTTCAGAATAACTTCCACTCTCAGCAATACAAAAAAGAAAGAAAAAGCATATGAAAAGATTAAGGGTATAACACACTTACTTTTTGAGGCATATTTACTTTCTACTACATAGAAAGGAGGAAGGAGACTAAAATCTACAATAAAAACTTTAGTTAAAATAATCCTTGAACCATATGCTTACAAGCCTTCAAGTATTCTTACTCCGAAATTAGGGCTTTCCAGAAAGGCAATAGAGGTGGTTATTACAGGTTTTCAAATGTGGTTTGATATCATTTGGGGGTGGGGAGTGGGGTGGGGGGCACCAACAAAAAAACCCAAATCTTTGGATGATTTCAAAACAAAATGCTTTGCTTAATATATATCAAAGTCAGTCATAGAACAAAGGAATTCAGATCCACTTTTAGAAAATTATATTTTAAAATATATAATCTGAAACATATCACCCTGAAGTCAATATTAATTAATTTAATCATGGACTTGTTGATATTTTTGTGAGCTATGTAGCTTTCAACAGGAACACCAGCTACTTTGGACTGTAAACATTATATATTAGGGGGATATCAGTAACCAGAATCGTGTTATTACTTGATCTGAATTCTTTTAAGAGATGGGGACAGAGTAAGGCAGAAGTTAATTCTGGTACTTATTTATCTCCCCCCCCCCCCCCCCCCCCTTAAAAAAGATGAACAAACATCTACTCAGTCACTTAAATATCAATGTCTACTAAAATTTCACATATCCTGCATGACTGAGTTAAGGGGCTGGAAGATGCAACACGAGGCTTATGTGAGGCCCTGGACTTGTACCTGTGGCTAGGTAAGGTATCCCATGGTTTGAGAAGCTGGATCACAGTTTGAGAACATGCTGAAGCATTTAAATCAAAATAAAACAACTTTGCAAACATGAACTAGCTTTGTATGTTCTTTCCCCCCATTTCTTGATGTGCTTTACAATAATCAGATGTGATTCTCAGGGGAAAACATCTTTTCACTCTTGTTCACTCAAAATTGTGAAATTATGTGTGTGAAAACACAGATTTGCTATATGTCATTAGACCTACTTAAGTCTTAACAGAATCACTACATAATCGAATGTGTTGTCTAGCTAATGGTCTGTGTAAAAGATACATTTGAAACAAAAGAATGCACTTCATACATGCTGTAAATAATGACAAGTCAGTTCTGAAACCTAGAAAGACTTATAAGGGAAGAAACAAAAAAGGTCATAGCATATCCTCATGTTAGAAATATCCAGTTTTTGCCTGAAAGCATTCATTTCTGTTTTGCAAATCCTATCATTACCCAGGCCCCTAGGCTCTTCTTTTTCTAAGCACTTTTTCCAGTAGTTACCTGTTAGAGTTCAAAGAACAGATAACATCAGTCATGAACTAATTTTTTTTCCCCAAAAAGTCCCTAGGAGATGTTAATTATATGCACTGTATAGAATTACGATAATTACCATAAACACATTCCCCAATACAAAAGAAGTAAGAAGGAAGAAGAATGTATCACAATTAAGAAGGTGCCTTTTTTGCCCCAAGTTCTACACAGCATCTGTACCTTCTAGGGGCTCACTCTGTGAGAAGAATAAACTCCAACCTCAAACAGCTGTTAAATAAGCACAAGGGAAAACCAACACTATTGCACAAAAAGGTCAAAACTGATCTTTTGATTTTATGATTTGTCTAGTACACTTCAGAACAGAAATGAGTGGAACCTTGGAAGATATCAAGGAAGGAATACAGTCGATATTTAAGCTTATTTACTTAAGCAAAATGGAGCACAGGAGGTAAGTGGTATTGGCTAAGGACTGCTGAAGAATGTAAACAAGACAGGTTAGTTTGCTGTATTGCTGTAAATTCCTGTGGAAGACTAACTTCTTGGTGGGTATTTTTTTCTTCTTTTTCCTATTTTTTTTTTTTTTTTTTAGGAAATTCTTAACATAGGAAAGAAGAAAGAATAACAAACTAAGAGTGGAACAGGAATACCAGGGGAACCAGGACAGGCAGAAGACTACGCTTTAAAGAGGATGGATTTGATACCATAACAAACAATTTGTGCTTGAGTTTTCTTCCTTCACAGAACAGTTTAATCTGTCTATGCTATACCACATTTTGTAATACAGTTATTTACACAAATGGCCTAAAAGGATTTCAGAAGGCAGCAGAAAGTTCCAGATGAAAATGGCATAATATGTGGGTACATCATCGATCCCTATCAAGAGAAGGGGGCATAGCTATTACTGCACAACATGGTAGATAAAAAGAAAAATAAAAATGTGAAAGCAAAGATAAAACATAAATATATTAATATTCATTTATTTCCTATTATTTAGTATTACCCTCTTATTTAAATCTTTTTTTAATGTGTTTTGTTTCATCTTAGTTTGAAGGAAAGATAATCAAAGATTATTGTTATGTTGCTATTGGTTACTCCCCAATGCCATATATCAGAAACAATTATAGTTAATTAGCAAGTGTTTTAAGTAACCCAACATTTAAAAGGAAACATACAATTAGACCCAAAGGAGACTAAATGGAATCCGATCTGGAAAAGTTATGTTTCCATATGAGCAATGTATAATAAGAAATGTCCACATTACCATCTCAGGCTGTGACATTCATAAGTGATTGCACAAAATGCTGAAAACTCCATGGGTATGCAGAAGCATTTTATGAGGGCTCCATATATTTAAACAAGAAAATTGGGAAAAACACAGGTAGTGTGCGTACTTCCCTTAAAAAATAGCATGCTCATGATATGAGCCTCTAGAGAGAGTTTAATGAAAGCCTCTTTGCCTCATTCTTTCTGAGGTCCATAGGAAAGGAAGTACTTTAACAGAGTTCATTGGAAATGGGACAGAATTAATCTCCTTTTTCCTTCAGCCTTTCCAAGGCTCTAGAGAAAATGAACTTTCCGGTGTTGCATACAAGAGTAACATATACTGCCATAATTTATTATTAATGCCTTGAAAATATTATAGTCCATAAATAGAGTAACTTAAACACACTAGAAAATGCTTTTATCTCAGACTTACTGATTTTAACCCTTATGGGCTTCTGAAATCTTCTTCCCCTATCTTTTTTACTTATTACTATCATATCAATTGCTTTCAGCAGTACCTTAAAAAATATGTCAAACATCTGTCACTTGTGACTAAGCATCTAGTTCAGCATATCCACTGCACTATCAAGTACACCATAGACAAGGTCATACATCATTTACTCTTGGTAGCATGACAGCAGCACAGCAAGTGCACTAGACAAGAAGCTACAGGTAAGAATTTTTATTTTTTTCAGGGTTTAACTCTTGCTTAGCCATGCATCTGTCTTTTTGTGTTCAAGTCTCAGAGTTTGTACTCAGGTAGAGTACCAACTCCGGAATTAAACAAGGCCAGGACTTTAACTTCAATGTGGCAGTGCTTTTTCCATATCTGCAGTAACTCCCGCGCTTGGAATAGTTCAAAAATGTCTGGCTGCTTCTGCAATTTAGAGATCTTTCATTTTTAGGTCAGCCTGCCTCACAAGCTACACTGACAGACATGCAGTAAGCATTTCAGATTAGGAGACAGATGCTGTAACTCCCATTTAAACACAAAAGTTTAAAAGGCAAGAAATTCTTTTTTACAGATTGTGTTTTTAAAACCCCTGTTGTGGTATATAATCCTTATGCTTTGCTAAGAAGCTCCTGGAGTCTGGCAGTACAGATGCAACAACAGGCTTCTGTTACATATCTAACATCAGAGATTTTCAGAATTAAATATCCTAACTCCCCATGGGAAAGGGTGGAACATCATAGCAAACAAGAAAATATTGAACTCCACAATTAATCAGTAGTACTTTAAGAGGAGTTCTGCCCATACCCAGGTTTGGAAAATATTTTGTGAAATACTCACCTATAACAAATTTAAAATCAGAGGTATGATTTTGCTCTTCATTTTTCATTGCTTCAGAAAAACAACATTTTCTGGACAGCCAGCATCAACTTGTGGCAATGTTATATGCAGCACAATGGATTTTTGTTTTTTTTTGTTTAAAGGTTAGGGATTGTTTTTTGCTTGGGGGGATTGCTGACAAAGCATTTGGCAGTAGGTGCAACATATCTACAGTAAGTAGATCAGAGTATTTTACCTACAAACATGCTGCAATAAAGTGCCATCATTCAATCAATACAGATTACTTAGTTAACGTTTTCTTAATGATCTGGATTACTAGTTCATTAGATCATTACCTGATAAATAATGTGGGTAATGAATTCAAAGAGTAACTACATACCTTCAGGAAGAACCTGCCCGATAACAATAATCCATTAGAAAAACTGGCAGTATCCTCTGATCTATTGCCTGCAAAGCTATGACTTGATGGAGAGTTTCATTCCCTCTGCTCAGCACTCCAGAAGAAAATCAGCACAATTTAAATATTTCTCAGGATGTGACAGCTCTCTAGATCCCTGGTTGCATTCTGTTCCCAGGGGTTGACAATCTGGTGTTCCAGTGTGCATAGAGCAGTGAAGATGAATTGAAAAATCTTGAGATAAATTAGGGATGGCTAAGTTAAAATTGTCTCTGCTCCCGAGTCTCTCATCTGCAGTCTGCAAGCCTATTTTGCTGCTAGATGGCAGGCTGCCTCAGTGAGTTCTTCTTAAGCGACAGGGAGCATTTTCAATGAAGAAAAATTCTCCCATTATCTAAGCTAATGTGACTGCAGCTAAATCTAGTCTTAAAAGTGTCTACTAGCATGAAATTCATTCTCACTGTTGCTTTCTTTCAAGCCACAGTTTAAAAAAGAAAAAAGAAAAAGAAAGAAAAAACCACCACCACCATCACAGATTTTTTTCTGTCTGAAGGAAATACTCAAACTTTTTAAGCTGATAAATAGCAGCACGTTTCAATACATAGCTGTGCCCAAAAATCAAAGTGGGGGAAATTTTCACTGTTTCTCAAACTTTGATGCTTACACTCAAATTATTCTTCCACTACACGTTCTTTCTGTTTTGCTTTTAACAGTTATCATTACTTTGCAATTATATTCATTTTGAATGTTCCAGGAGAGAAAGTGGCAGTATTTTCCCCGTGTTGACAAAGAAAGAAATGACAGCTAAAATTCTGAATACTTAACATGTATGGCCTTAGTAGATAATCATCCAAAAATATGTGATTGATGTTTTGCCATGCCACTAAAAAAATTTGTTAAAAAAAGAAAAATTTTGTAACAGATTGTTGATCTTTAATTATGAACCACTACTCTGATTGCATTAGTTTTCAAGAAGATAAAACTGAGGTTTTCTAGATATCAGTTTAGTGCCAAAGCTGTTTGGCAAAGTCACTAAGTTCAAGCTGTTATGCAACAAGTTGTTATATAGATAGCTCAAGCGCAGGAGGTTTAATATTTTATCCTCTTAAGCTTTGGATACAATTTCAAAAAAAAAAAAAGGAATAATTTCAAAGAACCACTGTCAGTCATGCTCGCTAGTAAACAGGCAATTTTGCAAATCCTTTCTTTCGTTTCAGCTGATCTAGCTTTCTGAAGTCCTAGGTAACACCACCAATATCTTTCTCAGATTTGAATACTCAATATCATGAAAATTCAGGCCTCCACCCGAAACTGTAAGCAAACAGAGATGCAGCTGAGTACATGTGAATATAGCCTTAGGTCTACAGCATTCTGAGAATGATACATAAGTATATGTGCTGGTTTTGGCTGGAACAGAGTTAATTTTCTTCAGAGTAGCTAGTATGGGGCTATGTTTTGGAATTGTGCTGAAAACAGTGTTGATAGTACAGAGATGTTTTTGTTACTGCTGAGCAGTGCTTACTCAGAGCCAAGGCCTTTTCTGCCTCTCACCCCACCCCACCAGCGAGCAGGCTGGGGGTGCACAAGAAGCTGGGAGGGGACACAGCTGGGACAGCTGACCCCAACTGCCCAAAGGGATATTCCATACCATATGACGTCATGCTCAGCATATAAAGTTGGGGGAAGAAGAAGGAAGGGGGGACGTTCAGAGCTACAGTGTTTTGTCTTTCCAAGTAACTGTTACGCGTGAAGGAGTCCTGCCTCCCTGGAGATGGCTGAACACCTGCCTGCCCATGGGAAGTGGTGAATGAATTCCTTGTTTTGCTTTGCTTGTATGTGCGGCTTTTGCTTTACCTGTTAAACTGTCTTTATCTCAACCCACGAGTTTTTTCACTTTTACCCTTCTGATTCTCTCCCTAATCCCACCAGGGGGGACTGAGCAAACAGCTATGTGGTGATTATTTGCTTGCTGGGGTTAAACCATGACAGTATATCACCAAGAAAAAGATGTAGACCATGCTTTCATCAAAAAGAGACTCTGAAAATCTTTGAGACATGATGGCTGAGGTCTGTTTTTTTTTCCATTCCCGTGAGCTAAAACATGCACTTACATTAAAAGAACTCTGCCAGGCTAAGTGAAAAGGCATGATCAACAATAACAGATTTTCTTGGGGGTTATGTTAGTAAAGTCACCAGCCCCACAGAGCCTTCAAGTTCTATGCTGAAGACATTACATTCAGCCTAAATTCTGTAAACAGAAGCTCCTTTGGCCTTTGTCTCAACAACCACCCCTTGGAGCATATGCCAGCATCTGACAGGACCTAATTGTTTAGTAAATGCAATACACATCAATTTAGCCTAAAATAGCATATATTTCTAGAGGGATTAAAAAAGTTTCCCATGCTGCCTTGCTCGAGGATTATTCTGGTGTTGTGACACACACTTCTTAATTCTAGCTGTGACTGGATATGCTGCAGTCCTAACCATTAATATTTGTACATTCTCTGTGTAAAGTCATCATGATATAGCAATTAAAAACATACAAACAAAACAAACAATCAAACAAAAAAAAAATAAAAAAACTCTCAACTTGGAGAGAAGTTTTGATGCAATTTTTCAAATCAGAGAGACAACATGGGTAAGTATATGAATTTTGACTGGCTGAATTTAACCTTCATTAGTTACCAATTTATTTACATTTGTAGGGTATGTAAAACAGTTTATTCTGTAAAGATATTTTTATAATTAGCATGTTGTTTAGAAGAGATTCATAGTTAGTCAAAGAAAAAATTCTTAGCTTCAGCTGTGATTCTTATAACAACTTTTTTATTTGTGTCAACATTTCTTGTTTGTTTTAATTTTAAGGTTTTGCCAGCACATTGAAGGAGGTCACCTCTCCCCTCTAGTCAGCACTGGTGAGGCCACACCTACAGTGTTTTGTCTAGTTCTGGGCTCCTCAGTAAAAGAGAGACATGATCGTACTGGAGGAGTCCACTGAAGATGATGAAGGGACTGGAGCATCTCTCGTATGAAGAAAGGCTAAGAGAACTGGGCTGCTTAGCCTGAAGAAGAGAAGGCTCAGGGAGAATCTTATCAATGTGTATAAATAGCTGAAGGTAGCAGGCAAAGAAGAAGGAGCCGGGCTCTTTTCAGTGGTGCCCAGTGACAGGACCAGAGGCAATGGCCACTAACTGAAATGCAGGAGGTTCCCTCTGAACATCAGAAAACACTTTTTTACTGTGAGGGTTGCTGAGCACTTGCACAGGCTGCCCAGAACAGTTGTGGAGTCTCCATCCTTGGAGATATTCAAAGGCCAACAGGATGTGATGCTGGACAACTGGCTCTAGGTGACCCTGTTTGAGCAGGGAGGCTGGACCAGATGACCTCCAGAGGTTGTTTCCCACCTCAACCATTCTGTGATTTGCACTTTTGCTTAGGAAACACCAAAATCCCCAGTTCACAGTGCCAGTGATTTTCTGTAAAAATGGTTCCTAAATTTGTTAACCTTTATAGTCCAAAACATCTCTCTTAAATGAGGTTAGATTATTAGGTTCCTCTTCTCTTCTGCTCACAGTACAGCATCTGCTGCTGAAACTAAGGAAACTGCTCAGAAAAAATATTGACCAAGACCTCACTGTGCAAGAGCCCAGCTGTAAAGTTCCCAAAGTTGTCCCTCTTCACAGTAAAGTAAGGCTTGATGGAAGACTCTTTAGAGCTGAAAGCTACTTGTTAACCCTTAAAGACAGGGTTGGTTTGTGAGCTATTTATAAATTTTAGAATAAGCATCACTCACCTCTTCCCTCTCTCAGCAGCTACTGCTTCATGTAACTACCAGTGACAAGCTGCTGTTTTTCTTAGAACCTTAGTAACTTGGGTCAAATAGCCACATCAGTATCTCAACTTCTATTCATGAAAATCTACTATCTTGAACAAATTCTAAAAATAAATATATATTTATTTGTATATATATATTTTTATATATTTATTTTAATAAAAACAAAATAATTGTAATTCATTATTTCCAGTGGTATCATTATTTTACAAGATACAGTTCATTTATGTTTAATGACTTGAATCAGTAACATTAATATGTCAGTTTCTAAGAGGCTTCTTCTTGGATTTTGGGGTGTGACATAGAAAGAAATAGAGAAGCAATTTAAACCACAAAAGAAAGTAATCCAAAATGTCTTAGTAAAATTCTTAGCTTTGACCACATATTCATCTCAGCGTTCTCTTCTTAAGTGAACAGGCAGAGAAAGAAAGAAGGTGAACTTCATTACTAACGTTTGTGTTTTTCCAGGGAAAGAGGTTTAATAATCCCTGAAGATTATTAGGGATTAGGACCAAGTCACCCAGCAAAGCATAGGCACTTGGTTTACAGAGTTTTAGAACAAGACATAGTTTCACAAGAAGTTCTCAGACATTAGCAGGAGAAAAAATGAATAGGACTTTTTTTTTTTTTTTCTTTTTCTTTTCCAGGTTATCTACTGGTACAGTTTAATATCTTTTTGGAATGAAACGGACAGTCCTAGATGTTCAGGTTGGAAGGAGAGGTGACACTGTTGGCATAGCATGCTAGACATTTTTGGTGTGCTGTGATCCAGTTATGAAAATGTGTTTCAAAACTTCAAAAGACAGCAGCAACATTACAGGCAGAAGCTGAAAAAAATGATCATGGAGTGGTGCATATTGTAATGTTATGACATGATACCTGCCTGGATAGCAGAAGTTGTAATTGTTTTAAGAATACTTTGACCTGGGTATACCTTAGACCTTTAGGAAAGTCAGTTTCTAGAAGCCAAAGTTATACCCTGGGCCTATTTAGTTTTAAACGTAAATAGTAGTATGATGAGTAGTATGAGAGTTACCAGGCAGATAGCTAAAGAATATTAAAAAAACCTCTATATAATAGGATACACTAAAAAAAATATATTTGACTACATCTTTAGAACTACAACTCTGCTCCAACTAGTAATTCTCAATGAGGAAAAAATAACTCAATTTGATAAAAGTTTCTCTTTTCTATTTCCCCATCATTCTTCACTGGAGACAAAATAGTAGTTAATGAATTCAGAATATTTTCTCCATGCTTTACCCTGCCTGTCTTGCATTAGCTTTTAGTAGCAGAGAAGAATTTCTAATGGGGAACCCCACTGGGAATGGAGATATGCAATTCAAAGATGAAAATTTCAGAGTCAGAAAGTGAATTTTTTCTGCTACAGTATATAATATTTTGAATGCATATATATAACAACTTTGAAAAAAACCACAATGTGTATGCATATAAACATTTAGTAAGCTTTCTGAAGTAGCTTTTTCATTGTTGTGGTTTGAACTCTTGCATAATTTTAGCTGTTTCATATGTTTCTACACTGTTTGCTCTTGAAATACATGTTACACTCTGTGCTTGTATGTTATTTAGTCCACAGCTTGTTGCTAGTTTTTCTTTCTTAGATTCATAGAGAATTAGGTCTGGATGAAAATAAAACACTTTAATAAAAATGTTTTTGCTAATCTTAAGATTTAATAATAGAAAGAGTTAGCTTCCGCTATAAGTGCACCTTAATCAAATGTACAGGGACTACATAGTCTGCTCTTCTGCCGGTGGTTTTCACACACTAACAACTTGTAACATGGAAAACAACATCCAAGATAGAAGTGTGTAAATTTGAAGAGGAAATTTAGATGTTGGTGTGCTATTTGGGACTGACTAGACAAATTCAGAGGGAGAATTTACTTAAGCCAGAAACATGTCCCTGGAGCTGGGAGTGATTTAAGCTACTGTCAGCTAAAAGGCTTTCTTCAAACTTCTGTCTGCCACTTTATATGGTTCCCGGAAGAAAGCAGTTGAGATTGAGTTGAGGAGAAGAAGAATGAAAATATATGCACTGAGTACGCTGATGTTCATTCTCCTTTTCGACTATTGTTAAACTTTCTGCTTTCAAGCCTTCCTCACTGTGCCTTTTAGAAAAGCAACAGTTTTCAGCCTGGAACATACAATATTAAACAGTGAGATTTTTTTTTTTCCCCTCCCCAAAACAGCAGGTAACTAGATTGACTGGTTCTCTTTCCTTACTACATTTGTACACTAACAGAAGACAATAGAACAGCTATATCCCAAAGACCATTTAAGTATTTAGATGGCCACAGATAAATAAAAGATGTGAGAAGAAATCAACATAATCCAAGAATTCTTAATTCAAAGTTCTGCATGAGGATGTGTTTCCCCTAATTCTGTCTTATACAGAGTTATCAGTCATTGTCTGACAACTAGACGTACAATTTCCTTGCTTCTATCTTAGGCCTAAAGCTTGTCACATGATCCCTGTTATAGGCTACATGTTCTTATTAGCCTACGTACAGATTAAATACTTTATGAACAGGTATATATATGGAAGAACACACATAAGCACTCTTATACTTGCTATAAGAGAAGTTGATTATACCTATTATCACTGAGATATGAAGACTGGAAAGATAAAATCTGTAAAATGTAACAATTCACTGAGGGGTCCTGACATCACACACTATGTACTTTTCCAGAGTTTTTATCTCCATGGTATCTAGATTTGTTCCATGTATTGAATATGCAGTTGGAGTGCATTATGTGTATACCTAGGGCAAGTAATTTTTGTGTTTTGCTTTGTGTTGGGTTTTGGTGTGTTGTTTTGTTTTGCTTCAACCCAAAGAAAACCAGACCATGCTCTCTGACACCACTCCATGAAGAAACACAGAAACTGGAAACACATAAGATGTTTGCTCCAAAATACTAATTTACATCCCCCCATACTGAACCTGACAAAGATGAAAATGAGAACCGAAAGAGGAGTTATGATCATTTATAATTCAAATAGTTAAAAACCTACCTATGTTAAAACAAACAAAAAACCCCACCAAACAGGTACCGCTCTCCTTCACTCAACTCTGCTGTCACTGCTGATTTTTTCCAGGTTTGTTGCTGCTTGGAGTTTTTCAGTTGGTCATTTAATTTAAAAACATTTTCTTTATAGTGAAAGATCTACTGAAAGATGTCCTTGTCCATGGAGGGGGTGTGTGTGACTAGATGATCCTTAAGAAATCTCTTCCAACCCAAACCATTTTATAACTCTATAATTCCATACTTCAATTTTCATAAACATTCCCAAGCTCTTTGGGTTTTTTGGGTTTTGGTTTTGGGCTGGGTTTTGGGTTTTTTGGGGTTTTTTTTTTGCTTCTGTTTCTTCAGATAATTCCATTTAAACCTGCAAACATCACACACATAAAAAAAAAAGTCAATAAGGCATTTTATTGGTTGGTATGTAAAAAAAAACCCACAACTTGATTTTGTCTTGAAAGCAATTAAATATCTATATTACAAAATAAATAGAATCTTACTGATTAAGAGATCTCATTTCAGTTTCATCATAGATGTCTTAAATTATTCAAAAAGAAATCTCCCAGCAGTTTGCTTGTGAGACACAATGAATTTTTTGTTCTGGCTTCCGTTGTCCTCTTTCCTCCACTGGCTAGACTGTAAGGAGGGACATGCGCTCCTGAAATTTCAACAATCAACAATGAAAGAACCTTCAAATTTCCTGCTTTGAACCTTTTAGCTACATATTTGTTTCCTTCTGCTCTCATTTGCATTTCAGTTATTAGGGTCTTACTTTGAACTCATACATCACCTTTCAACTCAAAAGCTCTAGGCAATTTTAATGTGCCTCTCTTGAAACCCATAAAACTTGTGTTATACAGCCTGAAATCTCAGCAGCTGTATGTGAATTGAGAGCAACTGATTGGGATACCGGAGGAAAATAAAGCAAAACAAAACCCCTGTTACGTAATTCCAGCCAAGTGGAGCAGGGCTTTTAGACATTACTACAATACAAATAAATAGTTAACTAGAGAAATAATGTCTTAAGAAATAAGGAAGAAGAAACATGGAATATAAACACCATGCACCTGTGGGAGTACACTGCATAATTCAGAGCACATTCAAGCGTGTCCAAACCTTTTAGTTTGTTCAGAAATCTTGTGCTTAGCTTTGAGGTACTGTTGAGTGGTTTTGCCATGATAAAACCTGATAAACCTGCCCTGAACATCCTGATTTAAAATAAATAAATAAATAAATAAATAATAAAGAAGAAAATTATCAAAGGCTGCTATTTGTTCCATTGAAATTGAATAACTGTCTTTAAACTTAAGATTACCTTACAAATAAGATATCGGGGGGGAAAAAATCTTCTGTCTTATTTTACCACTTAACATTTTATAAGGAGGTTATTTAAGGAGAATGTAGGGAAAATTATAGGAAAGTTCACATCTTGTTTCCAGTTCTCCCATCAAAACAGAAGAATGAAAAAAGGATGATGCATTACACATAAAAATAGACTTTTTCAGACTTTTATCCAAAACTTCAAGGTATTATTCTTCATGTTTCATTTTACATATAGAACATAGAGAGATATGAATCTTAAAAACTGAGAAAAAAGAAAGTGCATCTTGATAAAACAGCTCTTATTGTGAATTTATAGTAAAACTATCTAGAAAATAACAATCCTGGGACATGAGAAACTATCTCACTCTAATGAAAATAGTGGTCAGGTGACCAGATATCCTTGGATGCTTAGATGTATCAACTGCTGAGAACCGTCTAATAATTCTCTCACAGTCAAGAATTCAGGGGTATGAAACCTAATTTCTTCTCTAAATGTGTCTCCTATTATACATATTTTTCAATAGATTACATTATGAAAAGGGGGAGAAGGAGGATGGTGGTGGCTGTATTTCAAAAGAAATCTGACCAAATAAAACCATTTCTTACTTTGAACACAGTTCCCCATCTCCTGTGTACCTGGATTTGATTTTGAAACATGCTTCAGAGACAGGCATTTTAAAGATAAAGTGCCAGCCTGCATTCATACAGAACACATGAATTCTCAGTAGACCTATAATTTAAGACAAATCAGAATAAATGAAACCA
The DNA here is from genome assembly GCA_031468815.1 of Morus bassanus. Taxonomy (NCBI): domain Eukaryota; kingdom Metazoa; phylum Chordata; class Aves; order Suliformes; family Sulidae; genus Morus; species Morus bassanus. The sequence continues at coordinate 37,224,854 of CM062571.1, read as the reverse complement.
AAAAAAAGCAAAACAAATTTCATTTCAGTTTCCTTGTCTTTGTCTTCATTAGAAAAACAACTTTGAGCCACAAAGTACAGCCTTCCTATGCACTTGTCATGCCAAAAGAAATTGTCACTCATTCCAGTAATGAATGTGAAGCTGCATGAGTGAACCTTATTTGATGTACTAATGCATTCTCATATTAGAGATCTTTATGGGCATAACCAACTGTTTTGCACAAAGGTACAGTGATGGATACACTCCTAGCATGAAGAATACATGCATGTTTGGAAAATCAAGTAACTTTTAAATTAAACCAATTTATTTGCAGTCAGATAAAAAAAAGCCTTCATATATGACTGTATAGCTGAGAATATTCCTTTGGTATACTGCATAAGAATTTCAGTCCAAAGGAATAGACAAAAAAATCCCCAAACAAACGAAACCAATGTAATTGACTACATGGATCCCAGCATTCATTTTTCAAAACTTGCACAAAACAAGATTAATGGGTACAAGGAGATCAGTTTAGGCTTCAAAAAAGTTCAGACTTCCTATTGTATAAAATGGGGGGTTCAGTCTGAAATATAATAAAGTGAGATTCCTAAAATCATCTCTGTATTGGAATAACAACAACTTTAAACTCAGCCTTTGACTCCTAGACTGTACTTTTTTAAATACTACTGAATACATTAATTGATAAGGGAAAAACAAACAAAACAAACAAAAAACTCAGTAGTATTCCTTAAAATGAGTTTGTGTGTCCCAAGATATTACTGGAAAAAGGGAATCACAGTGGATATGATCTAACAAGATCAATACAGAGTAGGAAGCACAGAATTCTTTAGTAGAAATTTTAAATGTGATCTGATTGCTTTATTTTTCTAAGAAATGTAGCACAGAGACTAAAATGTTTCTCTGAAAAACTGGGGAGACCTAAAGTAAATCTTAGTGATATGTCTGTTATTGTCAATTCATAGCAAAGTCCTTTCTTGTGGTGACAGACTGTGTCTCTTAAATGAATGAGGTGGTCAAGGCCTTTGATGTATCACTAAATACACTGGATTTCAAGCAGTAATAATTTTGGCAGGCTGTTGTCCATATTAATGCAGGAAATTAAACTAGATTATTCCCGTTGTACTTTGTGGATTTTAGAAAAATAACAAAAAAATTACTTAGTGATCTGTCTCCCTCTGAGACAGGCACATCTCTGTTTAAAACAGTTTCTAAGACTTCCTTTACTCATCCAGACAGTTAATGACAGGACTGCTGCTGCACCTATATACCTTTCGTTTTGATACATTAATTTGCATAAAGAACAGGCCATTCACCATTATGATACCATCAGAAAGTCTCCCAAATGTCTAAGTCAGGTATGTTTTAATTATTTGTTGTGGTATACTAAGTCATCGTCTAGAAAAGGCATCACTTCACTTTAGAAAACTCAGACTTAAAAAGTCTTCTGTAGATTAAATTGCAGCTTTGACATACTGTTTATGCTTTTGTGGACACGCATACACTCTCCAAAGAATCCAGTGGCTGCATTTAAAATAATTTACAATACATATGGTCTACCTCAGTGTAAAAAGAGTTTCTTGATGAGAAACTTCCCCCTACTCTTTAGGAGGTAAAATGAAAAATAATTTCTGCCTAATCATTGATTTTAAACCTTCATTATACTTCACCTCCCCCCAAAAAAGAAGTTTTGATAGCTGACAGTTTGACTATGTAATTTTTTGCCCCCAACAATCACATTTTTGAGAACCAAATTTAACTTTGATACAATTCTCTTTAAAGAATGTGGGGGAACATGAGAGAAGGAGAATAACAACAAAATGCACACATACTCCAAAGAAACATGCACATATACACATTTAAATGCAGCATAGAGAAAAGTTTATTTTACTCTCTCAGTGCTGTTTCTAATGTGAAATAAATTAAAATAGCACTTTCCTTCTCACTGGTGAAAACAAAATTGGTTCTTTCACAAATAAATGGCCTGTATATTTAAAAAGGAACCAATTCGTCACACAGAGATTTTGTTTGTACTTCCGCAGATTTTTAAACCTCACCATCATTACCATGAAGGTCTTCTCTCTCACTGCCCTGTGCCCCGCCCCCCCTGCAGAATTACAGTTTTATTGATGAACTATTTTAATATTATGCTCTTGACACCTTTCTTACAACCTTTTCCTTTTAAACAATTAAATTGTTTTTAAGCAAACAACTGTAATCACTGTAACAGCAACTTCGCTTTCGCTGTGCGCTGCATTTTCATCGGCATCTTGTTGCAGAACAGCTTCAGTAACCATTGGAGTAGCTGTACGGGGATGATGAATTCAGCTTCTAACCAAAAAAGTGGGAGGAGAAACATGCAAAAATGAACCTATCCCACTTGGTCAAAAGGTCATCTCACATTTACTGTGGCCTGTTCCTTGCCATATTCTACTCATCTAGATCAAGGAATGGTTCAACTTGTGTCTTATATGAGTTCAGCAGAGCACCAGTGTTGCCTTCACAGTAGTCAGCAATAATTCACTCTGGAATTCCTCCTGGTGCAAAAGTTTGTCCACATCCCCATTTTGTAGTGATCAGTGAAATGATATCCCACAGACATCCCATTCAACTGGACACGATGGCATGCTGGTAAATGAGACAGAGCATCCTCACTGACCCTTCTTGAGGAATATCACCCAGCTGATCCCACCTGCAAGCTACTTGCTGAAACTGGAAATGAAAGTGCCTTTTAACACTTCTTGAGGACCATGGACTCCCTGTACTCCATGATACTCACAGTTATGCAGAGACTGGGAAAAGTCTTATCATCAAGAATATGCCACTGCTACACACCTTCAGTGCCCAACAAGCTGCATGACTCCACACTGCCTGGAAAGTGAGGGCAAATGGAGAGAAGCATTTCTGTAACCAAAATGCTCTCAGCTAATAGCTTTGCTTTCTAACTAAAGGCAAGGCATCCCAACCTATGCTTGCTGCTGTCATGGGGCTGGTGATGAGAACTGGACAAAGATCTTCCCGATATCTATATTCCCTTTCAATGATCTTTTGCAAGGTCCAGGGTGTGGATCCTGAAGCTGTGCCAGAGACTATGGTCTCTTCCAAACTCTTCCACATGGCATTCTCAGACCCCAGCATGCAAAGGTCCAGCCAAGTGGTAGGCTTAATGACATGTTCCCACTCACGGAGCTTTTCACATTCTCCAGAGTACATCTGCCCTGAGGTCTAGCTATTGCTTCATCTTCAGAAAAACAGCTTTCACCTTTCTGAACCATACGCAACACATGCACCCATCAGCAGTGTAGGAAGTAAAACTGAATAAAGGTTCAGTGTAAGCCATGCTTTTTCCCTTCAACACATATCTTCTGTGTCCTACAGGCAGCTGCTTTATTTGCTAGTAGACAAATGGCAATAGCACCACAGCTAACTCCCTCTATTCATTTTACATGTATTTTCTCTTCCTTCCTTTCTTTCAGGTACCTTCCTTCTCCCTGTCTTATTCCTCGAGTCTCCACATGGATTATTCCTAGTAAAATTTTGAAGGTCTGCACAGAGTGCATGGATAAAAGCAACTAACATTAAGCAACCTTATCTGAAGAAGTTTGACCATCCCCTTTTAAACCAAAAGAGAAATTATCCTTCTTTTTCAAATCTGAGTACCTTGTTATCAGTATTAAAAAAAAAAAAAGACAAGTTTAATGTTATATTTTATTCTTATGATAGTCTATTTTAAATATTTAAGGATGAATATACTGTATTTACCATAAATTTCAATGAAGTTACGTAAGTGATTATATTCATTTTATTAGCTTTCATTATTCTGAAACATTTCATACAATGCAATAAGACAGAGCAAGTGGAGTCATTTTATTCTTGATGCTTTTAATAGCTTAGATTATTATTAAAGCAACTTTTTCCCCCCATTTAGTTACAGTTAATATAGCATGCTTTGTGTGGGAGATCTCTTCTACTTCTTTCATCTGAGTGCTAATATATCTGATGTATCAATGCCATTAAAGCTGCTAATAACTTTCCAGCCCACATCAGCTTTCTTAACTAAATCTATTCACTTCATAACACATTCCAGGTAATATCATGAGACTATGTCCCCAAAATAAGTAGGAATGTAAAATATTTTAGACTAAACATTTTCTTATAGGTAGATATAAGTATGCATTCATACGCTTGAATGCTTTGCAAATGACTGCTTTGGATAGTAAAGTACTACAAGAAGCATTTGAGATTAAATAGCCTATTAATTTTGTTACTCGGGTTCAAATGCATCTAATTGGATCACATGTAATCACAGAGACAAAAAAATATTTCTACAGACACTTTCTCCATTCCACATTCTTCCTTAAAAATAACTGTATATTCAAATTTTTGGAACTAGATAATTTTCATTTGAAAACATCTCTTGCTGCTCACACACATTTCAGCAGAAGGAAATTAATAGTACACTGGTACCTTAGAATTAGTTTCCAAGTAAAATAAAATGCATTGAGATTTAAAGTGAAAATAGAATAACCCTGTTAACCAAAAATTGGCAGGTGGTTCATTTCAACATGAAACATAGCAAACAACAGAATTTACACTGGGTTCTATTGACCACTGAGAAATTGTTTCTTATTCTTCCTTTTCTCTTTTCTAAAACTTTACTCCTACTTTCAGTCACACAACAAAAACTTCTAGGGCAAAAAACACCTTGGAGCATATATTTTTGGCTGTAACTTAATCCACAAAATATTTTGTCTTTCCATTACTAACACATATACGTAGGCCATTACATTTAGAAATGGATTTTGCACAGAGAAAAAATGAAATAGGTTTTCAGCTGACACTGAATTTCACATAATCAATTTTTTTTGTCAGTCCATATGCTACATTTTACTATGACTCAAAAGAAGTTTGTACAGCATATTTAAGCTGTGATACATACTGTATTCTATTTGTTTAACAGCAATTACAAATATTTATGGTAGGTTAGTATTTATTCCTTGTTCTAAGAAAACAAGATAAGGATTTTAGGTGGAAAAAATAGAAGAAGGAAAATAAAATTAAAAAATAACTAAAATGTAAGATGAATTCAGTATTCATGGTATGATAAAATGCAAACTTGTTCTTACAATAATTGCATTAGTATTTTTTTTTTTTTTGTGATTTGGCTTATTGTATTCGTTAGTGGGTTTTTTCCTTTACAAATAATAGCCAAAGACAATTGTATAGGCAGTATAAGGTTTTCAGTACAATAATCAAAAAATCACATTGTTTTTTGAAAGTACTTTAGATATGTAAGTACTATGAACACTTTTCAAAAAACATTTTGCCATTTTGGACCACTACATTTCCTGCATATTCCACATCACAAAAGTTCTACCAGTGCATTAACTAAACTTAGCATTTGTGATGCTAGGAGTACATGATTTAAGAGTAAAAAAATAATTATAGAATAAGCAAATAGGTGCCTGACTGATGGATGTGGCATTCTTCTACTCTTTTTACTTCATCAGGCTTTTCTTGGGGCTGTACAGCAAGGTCAAGCATTTCTGAAAGACTGTGTTCTCACCTAATGTATGTCTTTTTGAATTTATTGCTAATTAACACATTTGGAGTTACTTTAAGACTATTTTATGTTGTGCAGAATCCAGCCAGACCTTCATCATCTACGCAAAAGCACAGAAGTGCTTTGTAAATCCTTTGTTCTACTATGTTGTTAGCTGCACTGAGGACAATTATGACAGCTGTGAGAACTGATATAAAAAGTTCATGCAAATAAATGTCTCCCAAAATTTTCAGATTCAGAAAACGTTTTCACCACTATCTGACCTTTTAGAACAGAGGTCTTGCCTATGGATAATTTATTAGATAGTTAAATGGTTCTAATTAAGTATGTACTCAAAGAAAGAGTGAAAAGGAACCACTTAACCCAGATATTTCTTTTGTGCTTTCAGCAAGTCCAAAACCAAGAAGGGAGAAGTAGAAAAGAAAGGTTTTATCCACCCATTGAAGTTGCAAGTGTCAACAGGTTATACCATGACTGTAAGAGTTCATATAACTTTAATACTTCCAGCATTTGCTGAGATTACTGAGGCCTACACAGTCTGTTTTCATAAGTAATCTGCTTTGCTAAATTTTTGTAGCATTTGCAAAAAACATAAATTCATGCTTCCCTCCCCAATTTTGACATCAAACCCACTTTTGGATATAAGAATAAAGTCATTCATAATAGTAGCAAAACAGTACTTCAATCTTATCCTTTACTTAAATATAAAACATTAAATATATTTATGAAGCAGGCTTAAAAGGCAGGAGGAAAATGAGTTTGGAAGAATATTAGAGATTAAAAATCCCAAAATTTTAACTCTTTCTAGTAGATTTTTAAGCAATAATATTTCAGTGGTGTTCTTTTATAAAGTGCTATACCTGACTAGTCAGAACACAAATAAATAAATACATAAATAAATAAATTCCTTATCTTAATGTTATTCTCTGTTTTTATTGTTTTTATATTTAGAATATTTTACCCAATTATAAATGAAAAAGGATTTTCTTTCTGGATGGGAAAAAACCACATTGTAAATACAAACTATTCAGATGGATGGTCTCTATTTTAGGTCTTTGCTGGGTACAATGTATTATTGCACAATATGTTCCTGTGAAAAGGTGCAACACAGATCAACAGTTTACCACACTCTTGGTGCTCACATAGATCAGGGGAGATTACTCAGTTTGGGAATGTTTCCAGAACACAAAAGGAAATGGGGAAAAAAGGAACGAGAAGAGATCTACATAGCAAAAAGAGATCAGAGGATCCTGAGAAGGGCAGCGAATAGATACACAGTCCAGACTTCACAGGAGACTGAAAAGACTTTTCTTGGACACCCAGGTGTACCTGCATGGAATTTGTTGCAACCCCAAAAGTCAGTGAAGGTTGCTGGATGCAAAGCAAGACTGGAGGAAAAGACCAGTACTAGAAGTACATAAGGGTCTATAACTTTTTAGAAGTTCCCATCTGTGTAGCTCTAACTGAAGCTAGCTTTAGTGACTCAAAAGGTAACACTTGTGACACTGTAATTATACCAGTACTTGCATATATTTCACTTGGGATCTGACTGAAACTTCTGCTTGAAGATGTAAATAGAATATACAGCAGGGCCAATAAAAAAAACAAGAAATCATTCTAGGGCTCAAGCATCATGTGGAAACACACATGATGATGAACAATTTGTCCTCTTTTTCTCCTTTTTTCCTGTCAATGCACATGGTCTTTTGCTCTGACAATTTTTTCTAATATAAATTTCCTCTTCTCATTATTTCTCATAGTTACCACAGCTCCATCACTTCTTCAATAACAAGACATCTGATGCTAATTAAAAATTGGATCTAATTAATCAGGATCTATAAACCACTAATTGTTTCATACCTGCTCTGAGCTGAGGAAGATAATGTGATTCAGGCAGTCTTTGGCAGTCACCTGAAATCCTGTTTATACAACCAGACTCACTACTGCTATCAATAGGGAAAAACTGCTAGTAAGGTAATTTGATTTAGAAATTTCATCCATAGCTACATCCTTTCTATTGGGAAGCAAAAGCAAATGAAGGTTTAGCACACATTTTGTTTATTTATTCAACAGTTGCTATACAGCATGTCAGTTAAGCTAACTGCTCCTTAGCTCTACCCATTTCTGGTTTATTACTCTGCTCTGTCCTTGCAATATACATATGAGAAGAAAACAAATTACAACTGGTGACAGAAAATAACAGTAAGTAACCACCCATTCTTCATTTCCTGTTCCTTACAACATTAAACCAGGGTAGGCATATACCCTTATGAATATGACTAACCTTATGTTTGTCAAAGCTCTGAAAACATGCCAGAGCACCCACATCTATACTGTGCTAAACTACTAAAGGCAGCTCTGAAATGCAGTTTTTTGAAATGCATTTCCTAAGAAGATGTTCAAGTGTCATGCAAATTCAAGACTTGAACATGGAAATATTTAGGTTGATGATTAAATTGGCATATACAAGGAGCTCTATGGACATCAAGAAATTACATAAGTTGAACGTATATATAACTATGTGCAAAGTTGATCCTAATTTTTTTTCCTCACTGCAAAAATTAATAGAAAAAAATGTATATATACTATCCAAAGCATTACTTATTCCCATGAAGCAGAAGTAAAGTAAGAGAAAACTGAGGAAATAGAAGTGACAAAGAACATTCTTGCCCAGTAGTCATTTTATCATATCACAATTCCACAATACTACCTACACCACAGACCTTTCAACGAGCTATAACAAAATCAATATCATATACTCTGTTTATTTTCACTTAAGTGAGACACCATTTATCAGAGATTGGAAGATCAGCTGTCAAAACACTAAGCATACTTTAAAGTTTTCTATTTGTAGGTTATCACTGGAATTAGCCAACGTTTTCAGATACTACCTGTTCCGCACAAGTACTCTATGCCTCTATTTCTTTCTCCACTCACAATTAAAAATTTTCGGGGGTGGAGGTGGGGGAGGAGTGTCAAGGGGGGGGGGGGGGGGGAAGTAGGGAACCACTACAACATTCAGTGGCTGACATCTCACATAACAATACTTTATTTTCCCTTTATTAGGTATATTTTTTTCCTCTCAGTTTTTCACTATTTCTCCTAGTTTCTGCAAGTCATAGCACTATTTAGCAAAGGAAACAACATTTGCTCAAGTAAGCAGGAAGGTTTTAATCCTACCTGGTTTTCTGCAAGGACAAATTTACCAGAACTCTAGGGATTTCAACAAAAGCAAAGGAACATCAGTCTTGGGGGAGCACTGTTACACTGCATGATGTCTTATATAGAAAAAAATTGAGAGAGGTGTTCACAAAAGCCCACTTTGAGAATGCTAAACTAATTAGGCTATAATATACCACTAAAAATAATTTGTTTGTACTACTAAAACTCTGGGGAAATCTGGCTCAGCAATAAAACCCAGCTGTTGCTATTCACTATATTCTGATTTTGGAGTTCTTGCAGTTCAGATAATATTAAAGGGATGCAGCTGTGAACTGCTCTAACTAGCAACAGTTTGCACCTGGGGTGAAGTAAAAGCAAGCTGAGCTGCTACTGTTTTCTTTTTCCATTCGTAATATACTTTTTGTACTTATACTTTCATAAGCAAAAAAATACTATATGGTTAATAACACTAATCCCAAATAGGAAAATTTGGTATGAGAACATTTTCTTCCAAACTCTCCAGTTGGCTGTACGAGATAGTTACATATAGAACTTGATCTAACATGGGGGATTCTGCCTATTCTACCTTCAAATGAACTCCACTGTGAGAGTTATTTGAAGAATCACAGTGGAATAAGCACGCAGATTTTTTAACATTTCCTTGTAAAATTTTGCATTAATAATTTCCCATGTTTTACAGACACCAGCAACTAAGACTAAAGCTTCTGTCTGGTAGCATGAAGACGTAATGTGAAACTTTACAAGCTAGTATTTTATGTTAATTTCAGTGTTAATATTTCTAAGTATTGCAGACTTTGCCACCTGCAAGAACAAGGCAATAAGAGATATAACTAATTAAGAAGACTATAACTTATTTAAATTAGTGAGTCAGAAATAAAGCAGTTTTTCATCCCATTTCTCCCACCAGAAACTTCTACAATGTAGATCTTAGCAAAATGAGAACAGTTATTAAATAGCAATGTCACTTAGGCATTGGACAGATTAATCAACTTTTCCCCTTATTAAAAAAGATTATGCCTACTTCTACTAACAAATATATTCTCAGACCACAACTACAAAATTTATTATGCTGCTACTGCTTTTCACAAAAGAATGTTGTGATAAGAACCTTGTACAGCCTTAAAATTACATATGTTACAAGTCACAGAAGTTTAATTAACTGCCATTTTATTAATCAGACCTTCATCATCATAATCAGACTGCCAAAAAGCAGAGAGAAATACATTTGGCAAATCTGGACTGTGACCTTTCGAAGAGAAGATAGAAAAGTAAAACGAAGACATGTAATGGAAAAAAATATATATACCTCCTCAACATTAGGCATTAATTTTCACTAATCAGTCATTCTGTCCAAGCCCCACCCCCCAATCTCAGAGAGGAGAGAGGGTGAAAAACAATCAGCTTACCCAAAGGAAGCAAATATATCCTCCACACCATTGAAAAAAGCCTCCATATTTCACAAAGACTGAAATGGCAGGATGAATAGGGCATGGAGGGCATTGCTATTCTGTGTATGTATTTGTTTTGTAACATGTAAGTAGTTCATTAAGATTGTTTACCTGTGGAATTATTCATGGAGTTGTTTGAAGAACTGATGTCCACTTCATCCTCAAGGAAGTTAAAACCCTACAAAAGTAGGGTACTACTAGTGTAAGACCACTGGGCAGAGGAGGATAAAAAATAGAGCTGTGGAAGGAGTTTGGGTTTTAGCTGTTTGGTGACGCAAAATAAGTTAGTCATAATTAATTTCAGCCTTTAAGTGAGAACAACAGGGTTTTTTGTTTGTTGGGAATTTTTTGGTTTTGCTTTTTTTCCCCAGTATTATATCCTCCTTTAAAATTGATTTCTATAAATTAGGCAGTTTGGAAGAAAATAAAGCAAGTAAAACTTTTTTTGTTTTATATTTAAGGGGAATATAAATCATTACTTAACTATTAATAGTTTAATTTCATTAGGCCACAAAAAGATTATTCAGAAAGTTCTCAGTCATGTGAGATGATCCATTTCCATTTGATTCAGTGGCCTGGATTTTACCTGGTAGCAAGTTCTTTCCAAATCCATCCTTGGATCCTTTCCCTCATTCAGTTCTTTTCCTCTGTAAATCAGGCAGCCAGCCTGCCAACTAATACATCAATGGAAGTCTCACTAATGTGAAATTTTTTCAGAACCTTTTTCTTCAAGGACACATTTGTTGTTCAAACAGTTTAAAATTAATCAAACTGGGTAAACTGTAGAGTACCACCTGGCTCAAACTGGAGTTTCTTTCTCCAGGACCTGCTGCTCCTGCTTCTGTTATCTATAGCGGTATGTGCTCTGCCAACTTTTTCAATTGACTGGTGTGGTTTATATTTTGCCCACAGATACAGTAGAGCCAATACAGAATGGCACATTAATGTAGGAGAAATCACAGGCAAAAAGTAAAAGCTGTGGCCCTTTTGTATGCTCACATACAGATACAGAATAAATACACATTTTGAATGAGTTAGGATCCTCCTTAACATCTCAAAACAGACTTTGTCCCATTTCTGTTGACACCTTTCCTCTGAATGGCTCTGCGTACAACATCTTATTTTGACTCCTGCTGCTCCCTACCTTAGTTTAGGAACCTGACATTCTTTTAAACTACAAGGAATTAGATTAAATTGGTGATATCAAAATCTAATATTATATACTAGTTTAATGGTTAGAGTATTTACTGAGGAGCCAAATTCTCCTGTAAAGCTGGGTTGGTCTTGTTATAGTTAGATTTGTTTGCTTCTTTGGGTTTTTGGATTGTGGGTTTTTGTTGTTTTTTTTTTTTTTTTTTTTTTCAGAATTAACTGAACACGGTTTTGTGTTTAAAACAGATGACCTTTGTGTTTTTTGTCATGGACTCATTAAAAGCCAACGGGGGAGGGCAAAGAAAGACTGTAACTTGCATTTTGAAAAAATATTTTCAGACTTTGGAGGTTTGGGAATATGAAAACCACTGAGCTCTGAGACAGTATATTTCTCTCCTGGAAACAAGGAGAAAAGCATTTAAGACACACCTTCTCTGAAGCTTTCTTAAACTCCTCTGAAGTTTAAGTGACAACCTACTCTCTGGCTATTGTGATATCATGGAATCTTTGAGGTTCACAGGCATCTCTGAAGACCATCTAGTTCAACTACCCTGCTCATCGCAGAATCAGCTACAGCAGGTTGCCAAGGACCATATGTAGTCAGGTTTTTAATATCTCCAGAGATGGAGTCTCCATGACTTCTCTGGGCAACCTCATCCAGTGTTTGACTACCCTTAGAGAAAAGAAGTGTTTTCTTGTGTTCAGGTGGAATTTCAGTGTTTTTAAGTTGTGCCCATTGCCTCTTGTCCTGTCAGTGGACACCACTGAGAAGATTCTCTCTCCCTTTTCTTCATTTTCCCCATCAGGTATTTGTACACATTAGAAAGATCCCCTTGAGCCTTTCTTCTCAAGGATGAACTGTCTCAGCTGTCTCATCTTCTCTTCATATAAGTCATATTTGTGGGCTGTTGCTGGACTTGCCCCAGAAAGTCCATGTCTTTCTTGGACTGGGGAATGAGGAACTGAACACAGCACTCCAGACGGAGCCATTTCAGTGCTGAGTAAAGAGGAAGGATCACCTCCCTCAAGCTGCTGGCAACACTCCTTCTAATGCATCTTAGGATTCTATTGACCTTTGCCAGGAGGGTACTATGAAGGGCTACTTTGTTGTCCACCAGGACCCCAAGGTCCTTATCTGCAGAGCTGCTTTCCATCCAGTCACCACCCAGGTTGTATTTGTGCATGGGGTTATTCCACACCAGGTGGAGGACTTGTATTTCCCTTTGCTGAACTCCAATGGATACTTCACAGCCCAGCTTTCCAGTATGTCCAGGTTCCTCTGAATGCCAGTGCACCCATATCATGTATCAGCCAATCCTCTTGGTTTTGTACTGTTTGTGAACTTGTTAAGGTTACGCTATGTCCCGTTATTAATAAAGATGTTGAACAGTACTGGCCCAGTATTGACCACCAGGATATATTGCCAGTGATTTGCCTCCAGCTGAATTTGGGCCACTGATCACGGCTGTCTGGGCCCAGCTGTTCAGCCAGTTTTCAGTCCACCTCACTGTCCACTTATCTAACTTGTATTTTGTCACCTTGTCTTTGAGGATGGGAGAAAGTGTCAGGTCTCAGCTAGCTTTCTCAGAACTAGTAGGTGCCACCCATCAGAGCCCATGGACTTATGTATATCCAGTTTGTTTAAGTGCTCTGTAACCTGGTCTTCCTCCAGTAAGGGTAAGTCTTCCTGGCTTCCTCCCTCTGGTCTCACAGGCCTGGGATTCCTGAAAGCTGATCTTACTGGTAAAGACCAAGGCAAAGAAATCATTGATTACTCCTTCCTCTTCCATGTCCTTTTTAGCCTCATCTCTTGCCTCATTCAGCAGCGTGTCCATGTTTTCCCTAGCCTTCCTTTTGATGTTTATGTATTTTCCTTTCCTGTTACAATCCCTTGAAAGATTCAACTCCAGATTGGCCTTCACTTTCCTAACACTCCCCCTATACAATCAAACAACAGTTCATCCTGGGTCGCTTTGCTTGATTTCCTACTTGTTGGGATGGACCTTTCCTGAGCTTGGAGGAGGCAAATATCAACCAGCTCTCCTGGATTCCTCTTCTCTCCAGGGCCATATTCCATCGGATTTTTTCAAGCAGATCTCTATTTTTTTTCATATAAATTCTCTTTTCTTTTTATAAAGAACCCAGTTGACTAATTCAGGACAGTGGATTCTACTTAGATAAAGCACATAAAATTTATATTACTTTACATTAAAATAATAATAAATAGTAATAATAATAAATTGTTGTTGTTGTTGTTATTATTATTATTATTATTATTATTATTATTATTATCTTGGTGGGCAAGACCCTTGTGGTTACTTTTTTTCATTTCCAGGTGAATTTCACTCAAAATGGATCAGATCAATGAAATATTATTTCTGTTCTCTGCTTATGCTCTGATACAACTGTTTGTAATACACATTTTCAATTCTATAAATAAAAGTGGAGTATCATCTTCCAGTTCTAGGTCTTTCAATATGCCATTAATCAAATACACATACACACACAAATGTGAAATTAAAACCAATAATACCTTTACAGACTGCATACCACACAAAAACACTTAGTGAAAGTGGTAAAGTAAAATTTCATTGCAATGGGCATTTCAGAAAGGAGACAAGCAGGAGAGAACAGCACTTCAAAATGGAATACTGCAGTGCAAGGGAGCACTGTCTATAGTAGAGTTGATAATCAGCAAGGCAGAGAACCACACTTTATCATATAGTGCAGGCTGCATGGCAGCAAAAGATAGTGCTTTGGTGCCAGACAGAGGCAGCACAGTGAGCTTGGCAACACAGGAGAGCACTTTTTGTAACAATGCAGACAAGCAAAGTGGCAGCCTCCTTGCTTCCACACAGAATTGATTAAAAGGCTCTGTGCTTGAAATGAACAGTGATCTGATTTTTTTTTTGTCAGCTGCATACAGAGGTTCCATTTTGACTATATGTTTTTTGTAGACTGTCATCTGGGGCTTTGTTTTGTTGTTGTGTTAATTAAAAGCTGCCAAAAATTACAAGGCTGTAAAATAAACCAATGTATCTGTAATACATCTATTTTTCAAAAAGTCTCCTCAGAACTCCAAAATTTCTATCTCATCAAAATATTCACATAGTTTAAAGTTTAAATTTGGTAAGTTTTTATCCTGGTCTAATACTTATTCATCTTGTGTATGACCTACTTTTTTGCACATATGCTAATACCTTTTGAACTAAAATACAAAAAGCGCCATACAAGAGATGGAAATGACAAGCAACAAAAGAGAAGTATAGAAGCATTTCTCAGATACTTAGGGAGAAATTCAAGAACAAAGCCCAGCTGGAGCTAAACCTAGCAAAGGACATTAGATATACGAAAAAAGGATCCTACAGTTAAACTGATTGCAAAAAGAAGTTCAGGGAAACAGGTTTTGCTAAGGGGTGCAGGAACCAACAAGTAAAAGGTGACATGGAGAAGGCTAAACAACTCAGTGCCTTTATGTCTTGATCTTCATAGGCTTTGCCTGCTCTCAGACCTCTGTGTGTAACAGCATAGACTGGGAAGAAGTGAGACAGCTGACAGCTGGGAGCAACAGCTCAAAAGTACCTAGAGAAACTGGATATGTTTAAATCCATCAGCTTGAACAGCATCAGCATTTCAATAGCTGTTTCAGCTTGAAGATGCTGAAAGAGTTGGTGGATCATGATTGTAAGGCTACTGTATATCTTCTGTGGAAAAGAGTGACAACTGGATAAGGTATCCATGACCAGGCAAAAACTTCATGTTATGCCCATCATTAAGACAGACAAGGAGAACCTGGATAACTATGGGTTGGCCAATCTTGTCTCAGTCCTTGGAAGGGAGCATGTCTGTTTGGAATACATTTCCAGCCATGTGCAGGACAATTGAGTTACCAGGAATAGTCAAAATGGATTTACCAATGGCAAATCAGGCTGGATGAACTGATTGCCTTTTACAACAAAATGACTGGTTATGTAGATAAAACAGAGGGCTGGAAGTTCTATACCTTGACCTCTTTAAGCCTTTTGACACTGTGTCCCACAATATTCTCATTTGTAAGATGAGAAAATATGGCCTGGAAAAATTAGGGGGAGTTCATATTTGGCTGGACTTGGTTC
Organism: Morus bassanus; assembly: GCA_031468815.1. NCBI lineage: Eukaryota > Metazoa > Chordata > Aves > Suliformes > Sulidae > Morus > Morus bassanus. The sequence continues at coordinate 37,209,396 of CM062571.1, read as the reverse complement.
AAAAGATATTGGGCAATGCATTAATACCTGGCTGGTGGCCTACAATAAGTCAGGGATATCCCAGATCAATACCAGGGTCCTTAGTTCTCAACATTCTCATCAACAATTTAGATGATAATGTAAAATGCACTACCAACAAACTTACAGATGACCCTAAATCAGGGGAGTGGCTGATCCAAGAAGTAGTAGAGCGTCAGTCTGTACTACACCTGAGGACTGAGCTAGCAGAAACCTCAGAAAGTTCAATAAAGAAAAATGTGAAGTTTTGCATCTGGAAGAGAAAAAAAGTTTCAGTATGGGTTGGGGGCTGACTGGCCCTGCAGTTGGACTGGATATGAGCCAACAGCTCCTATTCAGATGTCATGAATATGTAAATATTCACTCTTATTACCAATAAAGCAAATTGTGTCCATTAAAAGCATTGTGGCCAGCAGTTTGAGGGAGGTTATATTCCCCTCTGCTTAGTACTGGTGGGGTTACACCTGGAACACCAGAACTGGTCTGTGGCCCCCTAGTTCATGAGTGATGTGAAGAAGCTGGAGGAGCTTGTTATGAAGGGGGTCAGTCACCTTTAGCACATGACATTTAAGAATGGGTTGAGGGAACTGGATTTCTTTCATGAGCTGAAAAGGAGGCTAAGGGAAGGAATATCAGCCCACAGCCAGAAGTAAAGGAACGAAACTCTTCTCAGTGCTGGTGCATGATACAAAAACGGGCAACAGCCAAAAATTGTAGCTTAGGAGTTAGGAGCTGGACATTAGAAGAACTTTTTTTTTTTTGCTGTGAGGATGGTGCAGCAGGGGTACAGGTTTCCCAGACAGACAGCAAAATAAGCTCAAGAATCACCTAGCAAAGCTATCCATGGCTGTCCTGATCAAGTGTCGGCGGTAGTCATCCTTTGAGCTGGAGGTTGGACCTGATTATATTCTGAAGTCACTTCCTATGAGTTGTGGTCCTATTAGATCCCTGCAGTTCACATAAGAAATAAGAAACATAGAATTTCTGTTCTTCAAAGAGGTCTCATCAATGTCAGATATTTTTGGCCTGTCTGCCTTACTTCCTTGCAGTTACTAGAATGAAGTTGACAGGTACACACCAGAAATCTAATAATACCTATAATACAAGTTCTAGAAGCCACTGTATTAGAAAACAACAAATTCTAAATTGAGAAAGTACATTTTATACAGAGCAACATTGTCTTTTAAATATATAATGATATCATAAAAGCTAAAAATTGCAGCAGGGTTCAAAAATCTAAACATGGAATTTTGTAGGGTAAATGAGAAAATAATGATTGTGAATTATGTAAGTATTTAAATATGGAAAATTACACTATACAACAGCACACAACTCTATAGTATTAATGAATAAGTTTGTATGTATGTTTGGGTGGGGTATATATTAAAAAGTATATTTAACCAGATGGATGAATGGTCAGATCTGATGAGTGATTCATATGATCCTATGACAGACAGAAACATAAGAGCTATCAGCAATTTAAAATGTATTACTTTGCATGTATCCTTCTGTTACTCAAAAGAGCAGAGGATGAAACTCTGGCCCAAGTGCAATCACAAAGTGTTTTGCAACTAACTTTAGGAGTGCTAGAATTAAACCCAAGATTTGCTAACTGTAACCTCCTGTAAAAATAGCTTATGTAGAAGACACTGACAGTATTCTTTTACAGTATTTTTTCTTAGTTTAGTATTTTATAAAGCAAAGCTTAAAGCAGAATCAACTCCCGATTCTTACTTCTGACTCTGTTAAACATATAATTGAAACAAGGTATGAAATTAGTATCTGTTCTTTCCACAGTCCATCCTACTATATCTTCTCTAAAAACAGGATCTACTACATAATGATTCATATAAGGTGATAAAACTTTAGCACAACAAATATGAGTTTTGGCTTTTTCACTATAGAAATATTGATGTGAACAATCTGACACCAACTTTATTCTGTGCCCCATCAAAGTGCACAAACTTTCTACTTTCCTGGGGAAAAAAACACAACCAGTTACATGGGTGAGTCAACTACTAGCAATATATTGGCACTTTAAAAGCAAATGTTCTTGAAATTCCTTGAAAAACTCTGCACATAGTATAGTTTGTGAAATTACTGTTACGACTAGAAAACAATTTTCAAAATTGCCTATAAAATGTGGATGGCCTTAGGTGATCAGACTTAGACGTTCCATGTCAACCAACACATTGCATGCCACTTTGACCAGCAATTTTTTTTCAGTTTTTAGTCCACCAGATATTAATTTCTGTCTTTTAACTTTCTGGCACTTAAGATTTAGTTAAGAATCAAAGTTTATAATTGGAAAGAACAAAAAATAGTGAATACAGAGAGGCTTCAGTAATAATATTTAAAAGCACGGCACCAGCAAAAGTCTAGATAGATTCTGCTTTGCACAAGGACTGCTCAGTGATGCATTAGCAAGAACATAAATAAAATGCTACATGGAAAACAATCACTTAGGAAAATATAGCAATTGCAATACACAGTTCAATGATAATACCGGTGTGATTCCCATTACTAGTCTCTATATTATGTTTACCATCAGGACACTGGGTGTCCCTAATTGCTGGGAAGGAATATGTGGGTTGAAGCCAGCTCAAGCCCTTTGCTCTCTTTAAAATCCTTTTGTTTGTTGTTTAATTTATAAAAACTAAAATAAAATAAATGTTGGGCTGAGCCATGTGGTGACTCCCCTCCCCTCCCCATGCTGCTCTGCTAACTCACAGAGTAACATTTCTACCACCAGTTGATCCACTCAGCTGACATAGCTGTTTATCTAAAACAAAGGCCACCCTCTGGTCCTCCCCTTTGAGTTGAGATAAAGTCAGCTTTTCTTGCAACTCTGGTCAGTCACACCCTGAATTATTCCCAGAGCTTCATAGGCACATCGCCCTTGCCCATCTCTACTGAGCCTTCTTCCATTGTAAAGCTTAACTGGTCAGTCATTGTGCTGGTTTTGGCTGGAACAGAGTTAATTTTCTCCACAGTAGGTGGTATGGGGCTATGTTTTGGAATTGTGCTGAAAACAGCGTTGATAATACAGAGATGTTTTTGTTACTGCTGAGCAGTGCTTACACAGAGCCAAGGCCTGTTCTGCCTCTCACAGCACCCCACCAGCGAGCAGGCTGGGGGTGCACAAGAAGCTGGGAGGGGACACAGCCGGGACAGCTGACCCCAACTGACCAAAGGAATGTTCCATACCATATGACGTCATGCTCAGCATATAAAGTTGGGGGAAGAAGAAGGAAGGGGGGACATTCAGAGTTACAGTGTTTTGTCTTTCCAAGGAACTGTTATGTGTGATGGAGCCCTGCTTTCCTGGAGATGACTGAACACCTACCGGCCTGCTGATGGGAAATAGTGAATGAATTCCTTGTTTTGCTTTGCTTGCTTTACCTGTTAAACTGTCGTTATCTCAACCCATGAGTTTTTTCACTTTTACCCTTCTGATTCTCTCCCTGATCCCACCAGGGGGGACTGAGCAAACAGCTATGTGGTGATTATTTGCTTGCTGGGGTTAAACCATGACATTCATAAACCCCTCTAGCCATTTTGCTGGTTTTGTGTCACTTTATGGAAGCTTAAAATTAAATTTCATGGGCATAAGGTGAAAATAGTGACTAACATTGCCATAAGAAAAATCCTTGGAATATGTCTCAAATATTTTTTGTATTAATATTATTTTGCTTCCCTCTTGCATGATTTTATGAGACTCTACCATATTTTAATTTGCTAATTTCCCCTACATTTTGAGTCTGAGGTCAAAAGGTATCCTAACTAGTCATTACAGAAGAATTACAGATTTTTCAGAAGAGCTTAACAGTCTATTAAATTAACAGTTAATTTCCTCAGCTTTTGGAAGAGTTGTCTTTGCTCTTACTACACTAAACACAAAATTCTTGCTTAGTGAATTCAGGTTTTCATCCTGAATGCTGTTTAGATGCCTTCAATTCTGAGGGCTACAAAATCTAGCTTTGTTTTGCTAGCCAGATTGTTTCTGAGTCATCAGTTGATGAACTGATGCTGACAAACCCAACCTCTGTCAAAAGCCTAAATATGTTTTCATTTGAAGTTTCTTTCTAAGGAAAACGGAATACAGCTTAAAAGAAAAGGCTGAACATGTCTTTTATCTAGACTGGGAGGCTATAACAAATGCTATGTTTATATAACAGGTATTTTTTGCACTAATTCTTTTATTATTTACCCTATTCCTTTCTCCTCTGCTTGCAATCTAAATTCCATATTGTGGACCTCAGCAAACACCCCTCACTTCTCTTCAATAAGTCAAATACTGAAAAAAATATTAATCTTTCTTGAAGATTCTGCTAAAATCCTAGTATAAAACATACAGTATTTTTTATGACAGCATTTTTCCTGAAAATTTTAAAAAAAAATATTACTGAAATCTGAAACGTGTTATCATTTTACCCAGTGTTATTTTGCCAACACAATAATTACATTAGCATCCTTTCACTTACAAAATTTAAGGTCATTACTGGCAAAGTGTAAGGTCATATTATATGTCTAGTGACATGAAGTCACGCATTAATCCTGCTAATTAATTTACATATAAACTGAATAAAAGCTTTTGTAGTGGTAGTCTAAACCTTACTGTACAATTAGTAGTCTGGAGCGGTGAAATTACACTGCCTTTATTGAAAAGGCACATAACTAAAACTGTCAATACTGCAAGATTACATGACTTTGTAATTTGAAAGTAAATGTAATTACAATTGAATTTTTATAAATGTATAATTTCTTATACACAGTTTCAAAATGTCATATTCATAAAAGTTCATCTATCAGATGAAAGACCATAAGATTTCATTATTAAGGAAGACTTCATTACAGATTAGAGTAAAAAATGAAGGATTCTGGTTAAATTTTCAGTCCATTTTAAATTCCATATCTTTATACTGCATTATTTTTTGAAAAAGAGAACATGAATTCTTTTCAACTATTGTGGGATCAAACAGCTGAAATAAATAACCTCCTTAACCTGAGACCATTGTCTATTCCTCTTTCCCAAACAAAATTTATGTAGCAGGCAAATGTGGGTAGACAGAATATAATTGGCTGCTGATTTGTGAATATCTCCTGTTCTTTGCAGAGAGGAAGAAAAAAAACCCAGCATCTAAAAGAAAAGAAGCAGTGAAACAAACCACAAGGACCATCAACTCAGGGAATGGCAACATCTGAAAGAACATGTGGACTAAGTGCTCTGAAAAATGCTTTGGCACTAAGACAATCCTGATGTTTCTTCTCTGCTTCCTGTTGTGTTAATGGAAATAGCATTTTGTACCATCTTTGTGAACAGGATTGCATCAAGGAACACTATGTTTGATTTTTCCTCCTAGTGGAAATAATCCATAATTCCCCAAATGTGGTAAAGTGCTGGAGACAGAAGGGAACATTGCATTCTGTTCAGTTTGATTTGCCTGTTAAGTGAAGAGAAAACATAGCAAAGTATCTGAGACAAAGATGTAGTGGTTTTGCACTAAAGCTTATCATAAACGTGTCCCTACTCCCTAAGTGGAATGTACAGCTCTTGCTGAAGGGATGAGGGATCATTCCATGTAAGGAAGAAACATCCACCAACTTAGCTGAGAGTTGTTCTTAGAAAACTTCTTGAAAATATCATTAGCACTCTTGTACACAAGAAGCCAGGAAAAAACTTTAAAGTGACTGTTAGGCATGATCATTAGTCACAAGTTTTGGAAAGGCAGAAGCACCAGTTTCTATGTGATTCATATATACTAGTTTTCCACACAAGAATAGAAGGAATATGCAAAGACTGTCACTATAACTATATATATATGTTATATGTAAATATAACTGAATATGAGCCAACAGTGTGCCCAGGTGGCCAAGAAGTCCAACAGCATCCTGGTGTGTATCAGGAATAGTGTGGCCAGCAGGACTAGAGAAGTGATCGTGCCCCTGTACTCAGCACTGATGAGGTTGCACCTTGAATACTGTGTTCAGTTTTGGGCCCCTCACTACAGGAAAGACATTGAGCTACTCGAGTGTGTCCAAAGAAGGGCAACGAAGCTGGTGAAGGGTCTGGAGAACAAGTCTTATGAGGAGTGGCTGAGGGAACTGGGGTTGTTTAGCCTGGAGAAACAGAGGTTGAGGGGAGACCTTACCACTCTCTACAACTGCCTACAAGGAGGTTGTAGCGAGGTGGGTGTTGGTCTCTTCTCCCAAGTAATAAGAAATAGGACAAGAGGAAATGGCCTCAAGTTGCATCAGGGGAGGTTTAAATTGGGTGTTAGGAAAAATTTCTTCACCAAACAGGTTATCAAGCACTGGAACAGGCTGCCCAGGGAAGTGGTTGAATCACCATCCCTGGAGGTATTTAAAAGACGTGTAGACGTGACACTTAAGGACATGGTTTAGTGGTGGACTTGTCAGTGTTAAGTTGACAGTTGGACTCGATGATCTTAAGGGACTTTTCCAACCTAAATTATTATAAATGATTCTATGATTCTGTTTTAAACTACAAAGCTACTGTTTTGGTGTTTCATGCTTTTATGAGTACAGATATTTCACTGTTGCCAGCAAGATAACCTCGAAACTAATTATTTTTTTCATTATTTAAAGAACAAAAAAATGAAAGGAAAGGGAAAATGAGTCCCATATTTCCTTGTCATGTGCATTGATAGAATAAAATTACTCTGGAAATACAAAACGAAGTTAATATTATAGTTATATAATTACAAACTTTTTTGAGGTGATGCATGAGACACTAAAGGTTTCAGTCTACTATGTACACCATAGGTGTAGGTGTACCAGGGTGCAGGTGCCCAGGTGTTGACAGCAGGGGCTGCAGGGGCCTCTGTGAGGAGAAGCTGAGGCTGCCCCATGCCCAACATGGCCAGTTCTAGCCTATTCCAACCAACCCCCTGCCGGGCACAGCTGAGCCCCTCAGCCAAGATGGTGGCACCTCTGGGAAAATGCATTTAAGAAAGGGTGAAAAAAATGCCAGACAGAGACATTAATAAGGAAATAAAAGAGTGAGAAACAGCAGGGGGATCACCAAGGTCAGAGGAGGAGGAGGTGCTCCAGGAGCCAGAGCAGGAGCACACAGAGGTCCTACACCAGAGTAGGTGGATATTTCCTGAGGGAACTCCAAACTGTGGGGAGACCCCATGCCAGAGCAGGCTAAGTGTGTGAAAGGGAAGGAGCAGCAGAGAGAAATCATTATGGACTGACCATAAACCCTCCCATCCCTGCTGCGTCACTCAGAGTGGGAACAGGTAAAGCAGTTGGGAGTAAAGGAGCGAAGCTGCGCCCGGGAGAGGGGGGAGGAAAAGTGTTTTAATGTATGTCTTTTCACTACACAAATCTATTTTAATTGGTAATAAATTAAATTGAGTTTCCCCAAGTCAAGTCTGTTTTGCCTGCAATTGTAATTGGTAAGCAATCTGCCTGTCTTTATCTCAACCCAGGGGGTTTCTCAAACTATTTTCTCCCACTGCCCACCTAAGGAAGGCAAGTGAGTGAGTAGATGGATGGGATTTTGTCTGTTTGCCAAGGATAACCCACCACAGAAAAATAAAGTTTTAATCCATTTGTTCCCCAAAGTAGTTTGATTTGAGAACTGTATGTTAAATGAGTATTTAATTAGAATTTTCTAGGACATACTTTTTAATAGCATAACATTTTTGTAAAACTCAAAAGGCAACAGAAAAATTGACTAACAGTGGGATTAAGCATTTTATGCTTGCCTATCACTCATTTTCAGAACAGATCACCTGATAAAACCCTAATACTGTCTTAAATGAGATCAAAGGTAAAATTACTGTGAAGTAAATAGATGTTTGGTGATCTCAGGAGCCTATGGAGGTGAACTGAATTAGGATTTTGCCTATTACCTTTTTTAGTTGGAGCCAATAGGTATGATGAATCTATCAGCATTATATACTTCACTTCTAGGGTTTCAATGTAGCATTTGTTCCACTTCATCTCCTGAGGACAATTCAAAAGGAAGAATCCAAAAAGAAAGTAAAGAAGGAACAGTAAACTTGTAATTAGTCGCTTAGAATAACAGTAATGACTGTTTTAATATGATGTCAAAGCAAACTCTCGGGAAGGAAGAGTATTCCTTCTTTGTGAAAAATCAGAGTAGGAGCCTGACAATCTGTTCTGCATATCTTCACTGACATAGGAATCTTCAGCAAATCATTTGATTTCAGATTGCTACTCAATGATAGGCACAATTATTAAAATTGTTTCAATTCATCATAAATCTTATGGGTAATTAATTCCATATTTAAAACTGGTGAAATGTTTTCAGATCTTTGAATAAACAACAGTACAAGGAAACCAAGTGTAATTATTTAAAGTTTTACTTTACCATGAACAACTGCCAGCTTCAGAAACAGTAATGATAAGGACATTCATTTATATTATAGGAGATAAATATATGCATTGCCACGATAAAAATGCTAACCATTTCTACCTTCAAAATAATATCTACTGATGTTTTCTATTTACTGGCTTGTATAATTTTATTACTAAGGTGAACAAATATAACACCTTGCAATCAAGATGAGATTTGATGAACAACTTAGAATGTATTCACATATTTTTTTAGTACATGATGTCAATCCTCCATTCTGCCATTCTGCATTCTCTCCATTCTGCCAGTCTCTGAATAGAGTAGCTTTTTTTTTCCCATGAACTTCCAATGGTCCAGTTTTTCCTTCACTATTAGAGAGTATTGTTACTAAGCATAAGAGTTCTAGCAGTTTCTCTAAATGTTCTGCAACATATAATTTAAATCACAGTCTTCTCAGAAATTGTTTGCCACAAAATACATTATGATTTAAGAACACTGGTTTGAGGTCCTCAAGGGTACTGCAGAAAGCACAAAGTAATTCACAAAGGTATGGACTAAGAAAGCACAATTGTTTAGAAAAACAATGTGAAATGGTAAGTGTAAGATAAATTCTCCAAGATGAGAGAATCATGATTCAACTTCCTTTAGACTGGATGGGTAACAAGCAAAATACTTGGCACTGGCCACAGCAAGAAGTTGGACATCTAACAAAAGCATCTTGTCAAAGAAAGGTTAGACTTATCCAGAGCAGATATGGGGAGCAACTGATAAAATAACAATTGTGAGACCTACAGTTTTCAAGAATCTATCTCTGCTTTTATTTTAACCTGAAATCAAGTTTTTAGTCTGCAATTTACCTGAATAAATTAAGTTATTATTTTCTCCAAGTAACAAGTCTGGTCTTAAACTCAGCGGGAACAACCGACTGAACACTTCTTCCAAAATTGTGAGCTTATATTTAAAGATGGACTGGAAAGCTCAACTATCAGTAAGTTATAAGTGGTCTCAATAACATTAATAAGTACATGTGTTTTCTGTCTAGCTGCAGAAGACAGTTTCCCAAATTTTCCTAATCCCAGTATGATGTTTTTGCCTTGTTGCTTCTGCTGAAATGTAGTTTCATGAGTTATGAAGCACTCTCCATTTGTTCATCTCCACTTGAACTGCTGGCCACATTTATTTTTTCTTCATTGAGCACCTAATTCCTATAAAACTCTTGTCTTTGACCATACACAATTTCATGTCAACACCTGGAAAAAAGTCACAGCCTCTTCAGAATTAAATGAAAAATGATATGCAGCCTGCGCTGTGGTAACACTACAGGAATCTCACTGTGTCATAATAACCTCCAATATGTTATGGACTTAAAGGTCAACAAAGTCAGGTTCTTCTTGAAATGTTGGTATTTATAACATTTCCGTTACACCAATGGATGACCACTAAAGAATAAACAGTACCGAAGGATGCTATGTTGTCTTGCTTAACAAGATCAGGTAGGAGACCTGACCTTTATCTACCACTAGAATTCAAACTCACTGAAAAAGGGACATTACTGTAAACTGTTTTCTCATCTAACTGAGATAAATCCAAAGCAATTCTACTGACTGCAAAACACCTCTGCATTTTAAATAACGCAACTAGGTTTAAAATCCATTAATGTGTTAGTCACCTCACTCACTCCACTGATGAACAACCAGAGGCAAAATCAAAATGAGACAAAATAAGATTATTTATCTTAGTGTAGGTGTCAGGTCTGTGTTTGTAGACACACAGTCTGTACAGTTCTTTCTCAAAGTAGTAAAGTTGTTTTTATGACAGGAAAAAAATCTCACATACCTGTTTTGAGAGCTGTAAGTCCCTGCTGGAAATGCAACTGGACTTCACAGAAGGGCTTACTTTGTTCCACATCCCTCTTCTGTACAATAACTTGAAGTCTCATATTGCAGAGTGAATTTTGAGCAGTTACATCTTTCTCTGCATTTTTTAAAGAGTAATATTCACTCAATAGCACAACACCAGAAGTGCATAATTATAAAGGGTGAAAGAAGCTGCATTCAAATTACCCATGAGTCTAAATGCTTGGCTCTGTATAATTACTTTCAAATTATTTCTGTCAAACACACGTTATAGTTGAGTTAGTCATTTATATTTTAAAAAGAAAATTAAGAAAATCAAGGAAGAACTTATTCAGAATTTTTAATAAGAAGAGCTTGTTCTTTAACAAAAAGTATCAGGTTTTTAAACTACTTAGTACTTTGGCAACTAAGTTCTGTGAATATGCTGGAAAACTGGTTCACATGTTAAAGACTACAACTCCAACATTCAGTGTAGACAATATGATTATCCAACATATACAGTTGAAGATAACAGCATGTTTGTATGTGAAATTTGCATATTTTAAATCCATTTTTCATTTCTATGAATTGATAGCTTTTACTGTTCTCACATCCAGCTGAGACTGAGAACTCTTGAAATCATAATATCGCGATGTAAACCACATTCTGTTCTATGTAACTGTTGTGTTGATGGTTAGGATGGGAGACAAGGGAAAATAAAAGAAACCTGTCTTCTTCAATGCATTTGTATTTATGATCACCAAGATGAGCTGTTCTGTGAATTTCAAATAAATTTGAAAGGAAAGAGGCAACAACACATTGGTAAAGATGCACAGAAGGACATCTGGAAGCTCCAGGATGGATTATCTTCTTCTGATTTACCAACCCTTAAAAAAGTTATTTCGGCTCACGTTTATACCAAAACCAAATCTGTACATCAATGAATTGAATAGAGAACAGGATAGATAGACAGATCTGAAGACAAACAGCAAGTACTAGATAATATGTTACTGTATAAATTAGTTATCCCACAGAGCTGTGACAGAAACTTCATGTTACATAAACCATAGAAATATGATTAAAACCATTTATACCATACCACATAATTGCTTTCTTCTTGTAAACTACATTTTATAGAAAAATCAAAACCTTCAGAATTATTGAAGTGTTGAATTTTTATTGGTTCATTTTGCACATTGTTGTTGTTGTTAATATTCTTCATCCTGTAATGCTAGATTTTCTGAGACCTAAAATACAGTCCTCAGTTCTCAGTCATTTGATTTTGGAAGACTCGATTGAGAAGACTGATGAGATGCTTTAACGGTTATAATGTCAGAGCACTGCAGCTAGGAGTGTTTGCCTCTAATACTACCTACAACATGCACTTCATATTGTAAGGAAAGATTTCAGGCTTTTTATTTATATAAAGCTCCCATTTCCAATCCTTGCAAAATGCAGACATCATCTCTACTGTCATCTACAGTGGGGTGGAATTTAATGGGAACTGACCTAACTTAAGCCTTATCATAGCTGAAAGTCTCCATTGGATTATTTTGTGCTAGAACAGAAGAGAAAAAAAGTCCTGAGTGGGGAGTTTGCATATTTTGGATGGGTAGAACAGTACAGCTATTTCAGCTGTGTGGTTGGCTGCATGGTGAGCCTGTGTCAGGTGTCTCTGTATGGCAGATCGCTGAACATACAGCTCTGCTTCGTGCCACCTTTATCTTTGTCCCTTGATGTATCCACACAAAGATACCACAAGGTTCACCATGTATGAGATGTAACATTCCTTATGTCCATAGTGAAATCCTTCAGCCAAGATATTAAGATATTGTAAATTTGAGCTTGTTGACCAAGTTGGAAATATAGTTAGGAAAATGGAATCTTTAATGTCACTAGAGTCTGTTTTTAAAGTTAAATCACAAAAATGCTAAAAGCCTGCCAGTGCTTTTCCAAGCACCTTCCAATGAATGTTCAAAGTCTACCCCATACAGCAAAATTGGCTAAGAAATATTATTTAGAATTAAAGTGCATGCTGCCAAATACACATTAAAAAGTTCACAATATTTGACAGTGAGGGGCTAGGCTAGAGTAGTTAGGCAAACCAAGGACCTTAGATGTCAGTTTCTGTTACCTACTTTGCTGATGCATTGGAGTTAATAGCTTTAGTATGTAACACAGGATTGTCACAGGAGTGGCAGGGGAAAATATTTTGGGCTGTGATGTCTATCACTAACGGACTTGATATAATCTTTAGTATTGTTGATAAAATACTTATGCACAGGAACGTTTTCCTCTAGAAAACAGCTTTAAGGTTGCGAAGAAAAAAGTGGGAAGAATCAAATAAAAACAGCTTTTCACAACTGTGTATATTCCAATGAAAATGTTGCATATTCCATTGTGGTAAAAATTATTATAAAATCATGAGTGCCACAAAAATGTTACCTAATGCTATATGTTTCTCTGTTAACTATGGCTGATTTTATACCACTAAGGACAGCTGTTTTAGAGCTGACAAGAATGTTGTTTTGATCTGTTTCCCTGGAGAATTTTTTTCTGCAATTAATTAAAATGAAGAAATAAATTCCAAACCATAGCATCATCAGGGACCTGTGTGGGTGCTGGAATTCACCCACTTGGTATTTTCTAATGGAATATGTTAGAGAAATTATTATAGTTGATAAGTAGTTCTTAAGTATACAACAACTTTTTGATTCTGAGTAAGAAGCCATTTGATTTGAACACATCACATAAAAATTAGTGCAAAGTAAAAGTGATATGGAATTCAAAATTTGATCTAAATATCATAAAACTAACCTTCACATTAGAAACAAATAATTTTATTTCTTGTTGCAAAATTCCTAAATACTAGTCAGCTTACACTAAATTGTTCAGAATGTGTTTTGAAGAAATTGAGGTTAATATTTATTAATTAAGATTAATTGGCACAAAATACTAATATACATTTATCTCGACACTTCAGAACTACATGTTTTAGCAACAATTTGGTTGCTAAGTTATAGTATCATATAATTCCTGGGTGAAAGGGAAACCAGCAGGAGACTGGACTTAGTTGCAACAAAAATTAATTTTTTCAGCTTCAGTGGAACACTGTTTTGGATGACATGACTATTTAGTGTTAACTGGTTTAAGTGTGAAAGTTATAATATAAATTCTGACACATTTAAATGGAAAAGAGACAGCATTGTAATTAAGCCTCACAATAGTGGTGTGGTGAGGTGTGAAAAAGAAGGCTTATTCAGCACCCAAGATAAATTATTGTAAATCCATAGTAGGTGTATGTCAAAAATGAATTCAAAGTACACCATAGAAGATTTTTCATTACTTCTAAAACTCATGACTGTGCAAATTTTACTGCTGACTGCTGTGTTCAGGAATTAGACTGTGGAAAAGGGATGCTAACTAAACCGTTTGTAACTGAAAGTCTTCAATATGCATTATCCATAGGAATTCCATATGCCCAGAGCACTGGAGAGAGAATAATTTGTCTCACTACGTCCTTTCTTTCATTTTGTTGTACCTCCACCTTTGTATTCTCAATCTCCATTAAGTGCATAAATCAGAGAAATAAAAAACAAATCTCATTGTCTTTGTAAAGACTAAGGCAATAATACTAACATTTTTATCAATAGAAAGAATTCAGAAAATATAGAGCATTTTTTTAAAAAAAATATCCTGCTATAAACCAGCAACTTGCTTTCCTTTTAAAACATTTGCAATGTAGAGTGTTGTGGTTTAGCCCCGGTCAGCAACTAAGCACCACACAGCCGCTCGCTCACTCCCCCACCCTTGTGGGATGGGGGAGAGAATCGGAAGGGCCAAAGTAAGAAAATTCGTGGGTTGAGATAAGAACAGTTTAATAATTAGAATAAAACAGCAATAATACTAATATAATGAAAAGGAAAATAATGAGCGAGAGAGAGCTGAAACAGTAGAAGGAGAGGGAAAGGAAAAAAAAACAAAACCAAAACTGAACAACAAGTGCTGCAACCGCTCACCACCCGCCGACCGACGCTGCCGGTCCCCGAGCCGCGATCGCTGCCTCCCCCAGCCAATTCCCCCAGTTAATATACTGGGCATGACGTCACATGATATGGAATACCCTTTGGCCAATTCGAATCAGCTCTCCTGGTTGCATCCCCTCCCCTCCCGGCTTCTTGTGCATCTGGCAGAGCATGGGAAGCTAGAAAGTCCTTGACCAGTGTAAACACTACCCAGCAACAACTAAAACACCAGGGTGTTATCAACATTATTTACATACCAAGTCTAAAACACAGCACTATGCTACCTACAGTGAAGAAAATCAACTATCCCAGCTAACACCATGACAGTATCCACCCCTTATTCCATACCATTTACGTCATGCTCAGGTCTCATACTATCCAATATGACCTCAATAACCACCACCCGCCTCCCCATCCTTTGATGACATACGTAGATATCATTTATCATTCCCGTAGTCTATGGACCATCCCTGTATAACATCTGTAGAGGGTCCACACATGTCCATTGAGTTCATTCAGTCCATAACTTTGGGCTCCATCTACCGTAATAGTCCTTCAAGGCTGGAGAGATGGTCTGCGTGGTGTTGGATTGTTGCATGCTGAAGCCAGTCTTTGTCCCACCACCGCTACACGTTGCTTGGTTCAATCAAAGTTCATTCTTCATTAATTTTGGAAATTCTTACTATGATACCATTGATACAGCATATAGCAACCATAGGAGTGATGACATACAATATCATATAGCAATTAACAGCATACCATTCAGTTCATTGGCTATTTTCACCCAAAATCAAATCCCCTTGAGGCACACATCGAACTCCTCCATCCTCCCGCATTACCCACCAAGTGCACCCAGGTCCTCGAGCAAAAGCAATCCCACGAATGGGTTTGCCTTTGCCTGAGACAGGAATAACCCAGACGGTTTTCCCCAGCATATTTTTTACGTGCACTACAGGGACTTTACCCCCTTCCACAGTACGTAAGAGTTCTGACTGGGCAGGCCCAGCTCGATTGGCAGATCCCCTAGTGTTGACTAACCAGGTGGCTTTTGCTAAATGTGTATCCCAGTGTTTGAATGTCCCACCCCCCATTGCTCTCAGTGTAGTCTTTAACAGTCCATTGTATCGCTCAATTTTCCCAGAGGCTGGTGCATGATAGGGGATGTGATACACCCACTCAATGCCATGCTCTTTGGCCCAGGTGTCTATGAGGTTATTTCGGAAATGAGTCCCGTTGTCTGACTCAATTCTTTCTGGGGTGCCATGTCGCCATAAAACTTGTTTTTCAAGGCCCAGGATAGTGTTCCGGGCGGTGGCATGGGGCACGGGATATGTTTCCAGCCATCCGGTGGTTGCTTCCACCATTGTAAGCACATGGCGTTTGCCTTGGCGGGTTTGTGGCAGTGTGATATAATCAATCTGCCAGGCCTCCCCATATTTATACTTCAGCCATCGTCCTCCATACCACAGAGGTTTTACCCGCTTGGCTTGCTTGATTGCAGCGCATGTTTCACATTCATGGATGACCTGTGCAATAGTGTCCATGGTCAAGTCCACCCCTCGGTCACGAGCCCATCTGTATGTTGCATCTCTTCCTTGATGGCCTGAGGTGTCGTGGGCCCACCGAGCTATAAATAGTTCACCTTTATGTTGCCAGTCTAGATCTACTTGAGCCACTTCAATCTTAGCAGCCTGATCCACCTGTTGGTTATTCTGATGTTCTTCAGTGGCCCGACTCTTGGGGACATGAGCATCCACATGACGTACCTTCACAACCAGGTTCTCCACCCGGGCAGCAATATCTTGCCACAATGCAGCAGCCCAAATGGGTTTGCCTCTGCGCTGCCAGTTGTTCTGCTTCCACTGCTGTAACCACCCCCACAGGGCATTTGCCACCATCCATGAGTCAGTATAAAGATAGAGCACTGGCCATTTTTCTCGTTCAGCAATGTCTAAAGCCAGCTGGATGGCCTTTACTTCTGCAAACTGACTTGATTCACCTTCTCCTTCAGCAGTTTCTGCGACTTGCTGTGTAGGACTCCATACAGCAGCCTTCCATCTCCGATGCTTTCCCACCAGACGACAAGACCCATCAGTGAACAGGGCATATTGCTTCTCATTTTCTGGCAGTTTATTATACAGTGGGGCCTCTTCAGCACGTGTCACCTCCTCCTCTGGTGACATTCCAAAATCTTTGCCTTCTGGCCAGTCCATGATTACTTCCAAGATTCCTGGGCGACTGGGGTTTCCTATTCGAGCCCGTTGGCTGATCAGTGCGACCCACTTACTCCATGTAGCATCAGTTGCGTGATGTGTAGAGGGGACCCTCCCTTTGAACATCCAGCCCAGCACCGGCAGTCGAGGTGCCAGGAGGAGCTGTGCTTCAGTACCGATCACTTCTGAAGCAGATCGAACCCCTTCATATGCTGCCAATATCTCTTTTTCAGTTGGAGTGTAGCGCGCTTCGGACCCTCTGTATCCCCGACTCCAGAACCCTAGGGGCCGACCTCGGGTCTCCCCTGGTGCTTTCTGCCAGAGGCTCCAGGTAGGGCCATTCTCCCCGGCTGCAGTGTAGAGCACGTTTTTTACGTCTTGTCCTGCCCGGACTGGCCCAAGGGCTACTGCATGAACTATCTCCTGCTTTATCTGTTCAAAGGCCTGTCGTTGCTCAGGGCCCCATTTGAAATCATTCTTCTTCCGGGTCACATGATAGAGAGGGCTTACAATCAGACTGTAATTTGGAATATGCATTCTCCAAAAACCCACAACGCCTAAAAAAGCTTGTGTTTCCTTTTTGCTAGTTGGTGGAGACATGGCTGCTATTTTGTTGATCACATCCATTGGGATCTGCCGACGTCCATCTTGCCATTTTATTCCCAAAAACTGAATCTCCTGTGCAGGTCCCTTCACTTTATTTTGTTTTATGGCAAAACCAGCCTTCAGAAGGATTTGGACTATTTTCTTCCCTTTCTCGAAAACATCTTCTGCTGTGTTGCCCCACACGATGATGTCATCAATGTACTGAAGGTGTTCCGGAGCTCCACCCTGTTCCAGTGCAGTATGGATCAGTCCATGGCAAATGGTAGGGCTGTGTTTCCACCCCTGGGGCAGTCGATTCCAGGTGTACTGGACACCCCTCCAAGTGAAAGCAAACTGTGGCCTGCACTCTGCTGCCAAAGGGATTGAGAAGAATGCATTAGCGATATCAATTGTGGCATACCACTTGGCTGCCTTTGACTCCAGTTCGTATTGAAGTTCTAACATGTCCGGCACAGCAGCACTCAGTGGCGGAGTGACTTCGTTCAGGCCACGATAGTCCACTGTTAGTCTCCACTCCCCATTAGACTTCCGCACTGGCCATATGGGACTGTTAAAGGGTGAACGGGTCTTACTGATCACTCCTTGGCTCTCCAGTCGCCGAATGAGCTCATGGATGGGAATCAGGGAGTCTCGGTTGGTGCGGTATTGCCGCAGGTGCACTGTTGTGGTGGCAATTGGCACCTGTTGTTCTTTGACCTTCAGCAACCCCACAATAGAAGGGTCCTTCGAAAGACCGGGCAAAGTAGACAGCTGTTTAATTTCCTCCGTCTCCAAGGCAGCTATACCAAAAGCCCACCTGTACCCTTTTGGGTCCTTGAAATACCCTCTCCTGAGGTAGTCTATGCCAAGGATGCATGGAGCCTCTGGGCCAGTCACAATGGGGTGCTTTTGCCACTCATTCCCAGTTAGGCTCACTTCAGCCTCCAATACAGTTAGCTCTTGGGATCCCCCTGTTACTCCAGCAATACAAATGGGTTCCGCCCCTACATAGTTTGATGGCATTAGGGTGCACTGTGCACCGGTGTCCACTAGAGCCTTATACTCCTGTGGATCAGATGTGCCAGGCCATCGGATCCACACAGTCCAGTAAACCCGGTTGTCCCTTTCCTCCACCTGGCTGGAGGCAGGGCCCCTCTAATTCCAATTGCGGGTTTCCCACTCCAGATCTTGTGAACGGGAATCAAAAGTCTCTCTATTAAGAGCACAGATAGAATCAGCGCTTCTACTCCTCTGTCTGGGGAACTGCCTACTGGAAACTGGAGCAGCAACTCTCCTGGAGGTCCCGCCTTGAGTGGTTGTTTTTCCTTGCAACTCACGTACCCGTGCCTCCAGGGTCGACGTAGGTTTTCCATCCCACTTCTTCATGTCCTCTCCATGGTCACGCAGGTAAAACCATAGGGTGCCCCGTGGTGTGTATCTTCTCTCTTGAGCAGAAGGACGCTTACTCCTAATGGCTGAGATACTGGTCCGTACAGGTAGGGAGTAGGACATATCTTCTTTGATTTGCTGAACCTCCCGGGACAATTTCTCCACAGCTGAGACGAGGGAGGAAGAGACATGTGCTTCATAATCCCGGAGTTTATCAATCACATCCTCTACCGTTGGTGCCTCTTCATCTTTCCAGGACATTACTGCCAGGGAGTTTACATGGGATGATGGTGCGCTCCGTACAAACTTCCGCCACATGGGTCGTGTGCACTGTGCTTCATCTGGATCTTTGGATGACTGTACACTACCCAGGTCACCATAAATCACCTCAAGCACAGCTAATTCTCTCAGGTACTGGATACCTTTCTCCATAGTGGTCCATTTTCCAGGGCGATATATAACATCTTCCTTGAAGGGATACCTTTCTTTCACAGCAGACAGGAGTCGCCTCCAGAGGCTGAGGCCTTGTGTCCCTTTTCCAATTGCTTTGTCAATGCCCCCATCCCTAGAAAGGGATCCCAGTTGTTTGGCTTCCTTACCCTCTAATTCCAGGCTACTGGCCCCGTTATCCCAGCATCGGAGCAGCCAGGTGACAACATGCTCACCTACACGACGGCTGAAATCTTTTCGTATATCTCGTAGCTCACTTAAGGATAGGGATCGGGTGGTTTCCGTCTCTTGTACAAGTTCTTCCTCTTCCTTCTCCTCTCTTAGTAACGGCGCTGCTTCTCCATCATCCTTTTCTATACGAGTTGACTTTCTCTTTAAAGATTTCTTCTTTTGTATAGGGGCAACTGATACTGGCACGCGTTGATTCTCTGATTCAGCTTCAGTGTCCGTCATGGGTGTTTGAGTGGTCACAGTGCCTGTCATTGGGCTTGGAGCAGCCGCAGTGCCTGTTGTGGGGGTTTGAGTGGCCACAGTGCCTGTTGTCGGGCTTGGAGCTGCTGCAGCGCCTGTTGTGGGGGTTTGAGGGGCCACAGTGCCTGTCGTCGGGCTTGGAGCTGCTGCAGCGCCTGTTGTGGGGGTTTGAGTGGCCACAGTGCTTGTCGTTGGGCTTGGAGTATCCGCAGGGCCTGTCGTTTTCCCTTGGTGGTACTGAATACTGTTAAACAGGGCTCGGTAGGCATGGGCCAGGCCCCAACACATTGCAATGATTTGTATCTCTCTGGAATTGCTAGGGTGACAACATACTTCCTCCAAATATTCTACTAATTTTTCAGGATTCTGCACTTGTTCAGGGGTAAAGTCCCAAAACACTGGGGGTGCCCACCGTCTCAGGCATTTGCCCATACTCTCCCACATACCCTGCCACCCATAATTATCGAGCCTTGGGGCAGATCTCTGGATGATATTCTTGAATTGCTTATTAACCTTAGACAAAACCGAAACAATCTGCCATAGGAATATCAACAGATGTATCTTAACTACCCAAGGATGTTCAAGAGACTGAAAAGTTGTTGTAATGAAGGAGGAGACATTACAGAAGATGGTAGCTAAGGTGCCATTCTGTATTTCCTCCATAAAGAACCTCTCAGAGGAGGAGGTATAATTGCTAATTGTCTCCATGAGGTGGTAGCCGAAGTACAGTAACGGCTTCCATGCAAAACCCAAATAACCGATAAAACTCAAGGCCAGTGTTTTAATAACAAATCTCCTAGGCAAAACATCTCTAACCACTGCAGAGCACAGCAAACTACAAAACCCAATGCCAATCTTTAACATGTACTTCAAAATCAGCATGGTGTAGGTCTGACTACTAATATCGAGAACAGATGAATCAATGCTGTGACCAGCAACTGTTATTATCTCAAACCCTTCGTGCCCCACGTTGGGCGCCAAAAAGGACTGTTGTGGTTTAGCCCCGGTCAGCAACTAAGCACCACACAGCCGCTCGCTCACTCCCCCACCCTTGTGGGATGGGGGAGAGAATCGGAAGGGCCAAAGTAAGAAAATTCGTGGGTTGAGATAAGAACAGTTTAATAATTAGAATAAAACAGCAATAATACTAATATAATGAAAAGGAAAATAATGAGCGAGAGAGAGCTGAAACAGTAGAAGGAGAGGGAAAGGAAAAAAAAACAAAACCAAAACTGAACAACAAGTGCTGCAACCGCTCACCACCCGCCGACCGACGCTGCCGGTCCCCGAGCCGCGATCGCTGCCTCCCCCAGCCAATTCCCCCAGTTAATATACTGGGCATGACGTCACATGATATGGAATACCCTTTGGCCAATTCGAATCAGCTCTCCTGGTTGCATCCCCTCCCCTCCCGGCTTCTTGTGCATCTGGCAGAGCATGGGAAGCTAGAAAGTCCTTGACCAGTGTAAACACTACCCAGCAACAACTAAAACACCAGGGTGTTATCAACATTATTTACATACCAAGTCTAAAACACAGCACTATGCTAGCTACAGTGAAGAAAATCAACTATCCCAGCTAACACCATGACATAGAGCCAGTTCTTGTGACTCTCAAGTAACATTCAGAAATGGAGAAAAATCATTTGAATCTGGTAAAGAATCTCATAATACTGCTTAGCCAAAATAATCATCTGGGTGAGATGATTGAATAGGTAATCTCCAGCACAAAACTTTATGTTTGATTCTGTAAATACATCATCTAAAAACATATTCCTAAAGGAACTATCAGAAGTGACTGTACCCAAGTAGAACGTGAATGTTAAATATTCAAGTGTGGACACCTCATTGCAAGTCATTAGGTTGAGTGCAACTCATTAACTGGATTAAGTGAGATACCTTGCAGAAATTCTAAACAGACTCATCACCTGCAATGAAAGGCAAGAACACAAACACTGTTCTCATGAAATACTAAAACAAAAGCTTCTTATCATAAGGACCGGTAAATTAACAACTGTGAACTGAGGTAGTTGCTAAGAGGAACAGAGCTTTCATGAACTACTGAGGTTATCTTTACTTTGAAAGATAACCTTCTCTGCCTGGTACATACTATACCAGAACACATAACAATGCAGTTGCTGACATGTAAAATGTTTTTTATAAATCTATTTTAAAGTCCAATTACTAGAAAAAAATTATGCTTATAGCTAGATAGGATACGCAGGAACACTCAAGTGGATATGTGTTTAACTTATTAAATAAATAAAAAATATTAACTTCTAGCAAATTAGCTAGAATTAGCTTAAGCTAATTAAGCTTAAGCAATTTAGCTTAAGTTTTGAAACTCTGAGAAAATTATGCTGAGATGATGATAGAAGAGACATCCCTATTCTGCAGTGTGCTAGAACTTCAAATTGGCAGTCTACTTTGTGGCCTGAACATGCAGTCATCAAGCATGTGAAATAAATTCTGTCTAAACTAAACCTGCTCTCTTAATAGTCAGATATTTTCTGTATAATTTGACTGTGTGGGGGTCTGGTGAAGAAAGAACAAAATCTGAATGGTCAACTCAGGGAAAAAACAGTTTTTGGAAAACTTCCCACTGTTCTAAATCAAAGCTGTCCCCAACTTTTGGTTGCTTATTATTCTTTAAAACAGTAAATTCTAAAGAGATTATGAAAATAGGATAAACTGTAAATCCAAGAAATTAAAAGCTTGTATGAAAAAGAATGCAGATTTTATCTTTTAAATAGAGAATGCTTCATTTCTTGTTCTATTGTGAAAAGATAAAGGTGGTCTACCAAGTCCATATAATGCTCTTGTGATAATTTTATAAAACATTCTTGATTTGAGAGCGTTATCTATGGAGGCTGGCCTGGTAATACATTTTGAAAGCAAATGTTAATATGCATGCATATCAGTACTAAGCTTGGGAAAGGTTTTTGTTTCTTTCTTTGTTTAACTTTTAGAAAAAATGTACACAAAAATTAGGTCTAATAACTCTGCTTGGCATTAGAGAATTGCTTTTAAGTATCCTCACATGTAAGTCAGCTTTTACTGAATCAGAGGCTCTGATGACTTTTTCCGTTACTTATGGAAGAAAAGCAGAAGACAGTTGGGTAAGGTTAGGACATCTCAACTATTAGAGAGAGAAGATATTTTTTAATAAGGAAGCCAACATAACTCTATAATTATGATAATATGGTAAATGCTGATAATTTGACTTAATGGAATTTAGTAATTTAAATAATCCTTAAGAACTAGATACCTAACATGTTAACAAGCTGTAAATGTAAAAATTATTCCAAATGACTATAAAATAGAGAGTACAGGGATACAAAAGGCAGGCACAGGGGGGTGGTGCACATTAACAAATGCTTAACTTTCTGTTGTCAGGAAACTGTGATATCTTCTACTTAACTCTGGAGCTGTGCAGTGAAACAAAACTACCAGAACTAATAGATGTTTGGTCCTATCTTATCTAAATCTTATATGACCACTGACATCAGTTCCGCAGACAAATTACCTGTCCATCTACTGTGGATAGATCTTGAATTCTTTTGTCCTGTTAGCAAATACAGTGGTGGTATTCTTAATGTTTGCTTATAAAACCTTTGACCCAAATGCAGAACTAACTCATGTAGACTAGATTTTCCTAAAGTTTAAAACACTGATGTAAAGGAGGAGGAATTTCCATTTGCAACTCATTGTGACATTAGCCTTGCTTCTATCCCTGTCTCACCTCAGCCATGTCAGGCAGTCATCAAACCTATCCCCCGAGTAGGAGACAGTGGGCACATCTATTGATTACAAGGTGGTCCAGCTGATTGGTGTTTTTAAGGCAGTTGTCTGAGACATAACACTAATTTGGTCAGACATTCATGAATGTACCTGAAAGCTGCGAGCTGTCTGAACTTTCTATATTGTAAATGCATTGTCTCATATTTCTCAGTGTACTTGATGAGTTATCTTCATATTTTCTTTATTCTATGCTCTTCCTTTTGAAAAAATCTAAGAAAGAAAAGATGGAATTATCTGGCAAACCTTGCACTAGTAAAATGAAAGAGTTTGGTTTCCTAAGATCTGCCATTGAATGCCCATGACATAGTTTCTGTAAGATCAAAGTATCAGGAGTCAAATCCTTTCTTCTGAAACTATACAAGATTCTTTGTCTAATGCTATGAATGTTAATAGGATCTAAAATACTTGTTGAAATAAGCTCTTGTGAAAAGAACCTCTGCAGAGGAGCAGAAGGGGTGACTAGAGGTAAGGGATATTTTGGAAGTGAACAGAATGTTCTTTTTATGGCTTTTCTGTCATTGTTAATGTTTTTCCAGTTTCCAGAAAGAATAAGGGAAATGTACAAATCCTTTGAGATGTGTGAGAGTCATTTGTATAAGCATCAAGCAGATGATTTTGATGGAGGTGGCAAATGATTAGAAATTTTGGTCACTGTTTAAAAAGATCTCTTTCTGTGATTCTGTTTTTATTAGATGGATCTGAGCAAGTATCAGTGTGGAAGTATCAGTGTGAAGAGTAAAAAGTGGTCTGTTGTCATGAAAATGTCTCTTTTTCTTAAATGAGTATGAATACTTCATAAATACAAAGATCATTGATCCATATTTCAATAAGTATAAAAATAACTCATTTATAAGAAAAAATTTCATCTTACTTTGAACTTTTTTTTGGCAGCTCAGAGTATTACTCACAAAAGTTTTCTTTTTATTCCTTGTTTTGTTTCAAAGAACAAACTGAATAAGGAGAAAAAAACTACGCAGATCAGGTGAAGCTGAAACAGAATATTTTTACTCTTTTATAAATCATTCCCCATTTGCAGAATTATCTAAACTCATGGTAGCTTTTTGTTTTCTCTGTCTATATAACAGTTTTATAAATGTAAAGGGAAGAAATAGGTAACATATAGTTGGGATTTTTGAACTATGAAATACAGAATTTCTAAGATGAAACAGTTTTTCCAGCTTTGTATTCAGAAAACTCCAGGATATGATAGTGATAGGCATATACTTGCAGAATACGAGTTGTGTTGAACACTAACTATACATAATAATAGGATCATTACCAGCTTGTTTAAAAGTTTTTCTTTCCTGCAGCTGTTAATTCAGACTGTAAAAGTTTGAAAAGAATGTGCTTAAAATCCATTGTTCACAATTTTGCATGGTGGAATATTTTCTGAGAAACTAGATTTCATCAACAGAAATTACAAGAATAATTTCAATGTTCCTGGTTGCATTAGGAGTGCATTAAGAGTGTAACAATGGTCAGACACATGAACAGACTACAAACATTATTTAGGAGACGCTGGAATAATTAATGTAAATGTTCTGGTGTTCTACTCAGTTTAATAGAACTACTACAAGTTTCTTATTAAAAGTTAATATTAAGCTTAGAATTTGTACACTCAGCATTGCATAAATCTTAATGTCCGGTACTCATTTTTAAAAGTGAAAAAGGCCAGAGCCTCAACTAATGCAAATGGGCATAGCTGCATTCACTTTCAGTTGCTCCTGCCACTACAATGTGAAATGTTTCTCTACTTTTTGCACCTCAAATTTTTATATCAATGGAATTTCAGAATCCAAGATTTTTTGCCAGCATCACAGTTTCCTTCTGTCTTACTCAAAGTAGGATCTCAGATCTCAGAGAAAGCTTCACTTTGATGCTGTTCCTAGCTGTTCTTATATTCAATCTCCTAGCATATAATCCAAAACCCATTAAATCAATGCAAAGCCACTCAATGATGCAGACAGCCTTTGAATTAAATCCTCACTCTACTTGATGATGTGCATTGAAATACATTGAAGTAAAACACAACATCTTTAAGAGTTAATAAATACTTTGTTTTTTCCTGAGGAGAATATTTGTGGTTAATTTGTGATTATTACAGATATTCAGATCAAGTGAACCAGGGCCCCACAACCCTGGATAAAGACAGTCATTGCTTAGGGAAGTTTATGGTAAGGATAAAACCAGACATAATCCCCTCGAAGTCCAGTTTAGTGCCTTAAAAACAAGATCATCCTTTTTCTATTACCAGGCACTGTCACTTTGAAGCAATCCCCTTAAGATCTTAATGACCTTAGTTAGTTTTAAAATGAAGTTTGTCAAATACCTTCTCATCCTTCTAAATATCTAAAGACTCTGTTAACAGTGTAGAGAGGGAAGGTGGGAGAGTTTTGGAGAGTTGTATTCCTTTTAATCTGCATCAGCTCTTAAGCTGATCGTCTTAAAGAGTCATCCACAAAACATTTAACTATATTTATACCAGTATACTTTCATTTAAATTTTACATTAAACTTCATCTTTTCTGTTGATAAACCTGGGAAGTTGTTGCATATGGATTGCATTTTAACAATAAATGTTCTTGTTAAGAAGGTAAATACCATCCATTAAGACTTCAATGCATACTGATGTGTCAAGTCTATGGAACTGTTCTTTGCAGTATCTTCTTTTCCTGTGGAGAAACTCATGTAATACCAAACAGCATCACCTAAAGTTTTAAAAACCCACACAGTACATTAAGGCACATTAGTGTCATCTAATTCCTATAGCTTTACCACATTGAATGCCTTCTCTTTAATACTGAGCTTATTTTTGCTTTTGTCATCTTGTTTTTATTTCAAGAGATTTCCTACGATAAATTGTGCAGCACCTTCTGTCTTTATTTAATTCACTGTTAATCTATGATTATCATTAGCTTACTTGGCTTTTACATTAAGGTAATATAATATAAACCCTGCTTGTCAGGGTGTTGTGGTTTAGCCCCGGTCAGCAACCAAGCACCACACAGCCGCTCGCTCACTCCCCCCACCCTTGTGGGATGGGGGAGAGAATCGGAAGGGCCAAAGTAAGAAAACTCGTGGGTTGAGATAAGAACAGTTTAATAATTAGAATAAAACAGCAATAATACTAATATAATGAAAAGGAAAATAATGAGCGAGAGAGAGATGAAACACTGAAAGAAGAGGAAAAAAAGGAAAAAAAAACAAAACTAAACGACAAGTGCTGCAACCGCTCACCACCCACCGACCGACGCTGCCGGTCCCCGAGCTGCGATCGCTGCCTCCCCCGGCCAACTCCCCCCAGTTAATATACTGGGCATGACGTCACATGATATGGAATACCCTTTGGCCAATTTGGATCAGCTCTCCTGGTTGTATCCCCTCCCCTCCCGGCTTCTTGTGCACCTGGCAGAGCATGGGAAGCTGGAAAGTCCTTGACTAGTGTAAACACTACCCAGCAACAACTAAAACACCAGGGTGTTATCAACATTATTTACATACCAAGTCTAAAACACAGCACTATACTAGCTACAGTGAAGAAAATCAACTATCCCAGCTAAAACCATGACACAGGGATATAATTGTATTTTCAATAACTCTTAGTTTTTTTATTTTTTTTTTAGGTATTAGGAAGAACAATTCTGATTGACCAATAATGTTAAGACAAATCATATGCAAACTAAAAGAATATTCTGAAGAGCAAGCTTAAAACCTAGTTGTTTGGGGCAGTTTATAAGCAATTAAGAATTGAAGATCAGTGCATGTTGTAGTTCTGAATCAACATCATTAAAAACAATTGAAAGAATGTGCAGTCTAGGTCATCTATGCCATGATCTGTATTGTCATCATTTAATTGTCCTAAAGTACCCGAATAACCTACTCGGAGATCTTTAAAACAAGCTAAGAATCTAATGTTACAGTACTGGTAACCTTCGGAACCAATATTAAAAGTGAAGGCAATAAAATTATTTACAGGAAATGAGAGATTCACCAGCTGATGAATCACAAAACCCACATATCAAATATTAGTAAACAGTTAAATGTTTTTCTGAGGGTACCTAATGAAAAGTATTGAAATATATCTAAAAGGAGAAATCATGCTAGTTTGAACATAACTTAGGAGTAAATAACAAATAAATATATAAATAAAAGAGAATATAAAATAGTTGTAGATAACAATATGGAGATCTAGAGCAGAATGGTTTCCAGCAGAGTTTGTGACATCTGTTGTGTGCAACCAAAGATATTCTGTCTGCCTTTAATTTAGGCAAAGGAGAAAAAAACAAAAGAGGCAAAAAATTATTGAGAGCTTGAATGTAAATCCAAGTGGAAACCTTAAAACAGGAAAAATATCAATAGTAGCCCATTATTAGTGACTGATTGATTTCTTTCTGCATTCAATTATCTCTAAATATTCTGTTCTTTAGAAAACCTCTGTATGCTTCTCTTAGTGTTACGCATGCATTTAGAGGAAAAATATTCAATTAACACTGGAAGAGATTATTTTCTCATCCTATCATATGTGCTGTATATTTATATGTATTAGAGATAAACATTGGCTATTAATCAATGTATAAATTAATGTGGTTTTCGAAATAGGTAGTTGGATGATTCTATGTTCTGAGTACACAGAAAGCATTGTTTTAGGTTTGCACTTTTAAAGCTGTATTTACTTCTTTGGGAAAAATCACAGGACAAAGCTTTGGCCATAGCTAAAACTTTTTTCACTTCTTGTCCTGTCTGGGAGATATCAATTACTCTCTCATTCTAAATTCTGACTCCAAAACAAGTTTAACTGCCAAAAAACCCAAACCAAACCAAAACAAAACTTTTGGAGACCAAGACAAATAATGGAGGAAACCACGCATTTATGAGCATGTCTGGAAAAAGGTTGTCCAAGTTAATAAGGCGCATTTTAAAGTTAATTTTTTTAATCCCATTCTGGATTGGAATCTAAGAATTCCAGGATAATCTTGTCTCTGTATTTATAGAGTTATAATAATCTAGTTGAAGTATCTAAAGAAAATGGATTTGCCTTATAACTGTATTGTACTCTGTTATCATTGCTATTACTCTTACTATTTATTACTCTGCATTGAACTCAGTATTTCAACCAAGGTCTTCTGCTATGTCTTGTATCAACATAATTAATAAAGTAATAAAAAAGCAATATTAATCTGCAACACTATTTGCCAAGGATTTATCCTATACTCAGGGTATCTTTATCTATTTCAATTCACCATATTTTTCACTTTATTATATTTATTTTATTTTTATACAATCTCAGTTAGAGACTTAGCAATTCCAGGGTCTCTACAGTTTCTTTCAAAGAGGCTTCTTAGGTGAAGATACATGATCTCAGACAACTGACATTTCTTTTATTGCTATTACCATTTTATTTTTACTTGTGACAGGGATCTGCATCCCTCTTTAACTAGTCAAAACAGACACATTTAACTTTTGCCAAATTCACAGATACTTCATATTTTCACTACCTGTATTTAATGTCTCTACTCTTCATGGCATGGGTTTGCTGACTGTAGAAAAATATGCTTGATTATTAGCATATGAGGCCAATGAAGAGGTGACCAATCTAGGGGAAATACATGTTCTCCTCTGGTGGTAAACTCCTGTGTTGTATTTAGTTGATATTTTCATGTTATTATATCTATGGTATTGTTTTAAGTTGGCTATGTCTGAAAGAACTGAAAACTTTGGAATAGTAAATGAAACACATGATCAAAGATGTACACTAACTGAGTTTTTTTAATGATGTAATGAGTATTCAAATTCTGATATTATGTTTCTCTCTGAAACTAGATTTCTGTGGTGTTTGTAGCTTTTGTAATCAAGGTTTAATAGTTTGATTCCTGAAAATGTGAATTATATTAAGCAGAACTTCTCTTATGTATGATTCTGAGTGGGGATGAATGATACTAAAACTTTGCCAAAATTCCCATTTCTGATTAAAATAAATATTTCTTTTGTCCAGCTGTCCAGCTAATTTTTTCCATTGTTATTTCAGTAACTGCTTACTGCAAAAATTCTTCTTATGGTTTATCTACTTCAGATGTTTTAATGAAAAAAAATATCTACCAGTTCTTCCCATGAAACCCATTGTTCTGACATTTGACACTGTACTGAACACCTGTTAGTTGCAGAATTTTTCTGACTGATGGAGGACTCTCCATCTCAGTTGATATCATTCACTACAAAAAAAATATTATGTTGTGATGGTTGCTAATAGAAAAAACTTTCTTAGTAGAAAGCATGAATGGAAAACTCAAGTTTAATATTATTCCTCTCTTTATAAGTCTTAAATTCCATGCAGTGTTCAACCTCATTCTGTACTCCTCTCTCTTTCACAATTCACTGTTTTCTGACCTGTGAAAATAGTTTCTTGATTAAATACAACTTGGTCTACCATTGGAACTGGTGATAGGAGAGGGTTTAACACTGGCTTAGAGCAAAATGTTTTCTATTCCAATTTCAGGGCTCTTTCACATGCCATAAGTTGTTTTTTGAGAGAAGTCACGTAGTATATATGACTGATTTTTATTCATGTCTTTTAAAGGTTAATAATTCTTTTAATCACAAAAGGTATCCTTTGCCCAATAAAGGTGTTATCTGCATTTTACAAAATCTAAGCTTAGGTGTCAGTGCATCATTAACCATTTCTTTTGTTGCTTCATGGTGCTGACATGTAATCTTCCCCAAGTAAATATACAGAGTGTTTGATGATGTTGGTATTTATGATGACGATTTGATTGAAGCAGCAAAACAAATCAACCAAATAATATTTTTTCAGTTACATCAGAGGAAAAAATATACAAAATAAAGACACACTATGTTTAGCGAACAATCTGCACCTGAGGGACTACTATTTTCTTTTTTTTATCTTTGACATACGAAATATTGATATGTCTACCTTAATGGGGATGGGAAGAAATGCTAGCATACATAAAAATGAAGAGGACTAGGAAAGTCTAAGTATTAAATCCTTTTAAAATAGTTTTGTTTGAAGTATCTTACTTTTTCCTCAGCCTAATTAAGTGAGATAAACCATTTATCATCATTGATTGTATCAACAATGCTTTCAAAATGATGGAATACCAAGACTAAAACAGCTTGGGGAACATGTATCATCATCTCACTGTTCTGATTGAACATTAAAAAGTGAATAATAGAATAGCAGAAATTAAAGTTTAGCTTCCCAAGGTCTATACCCTTATACAAGGGGAATTAAAGTTTCTATTTCCTTCTACAAGGTCACAAAACTTCCTTACACATAGAATATGTGTGTTGCAAAATACCTTTATAACTTATAAACTTTTGGGGATTATAAATCAGTTGATAGTTGAGGTAAAAATGTTGATACCAGTATAATATTTTAAGCACTTAGAGAACAATATTTAATGAGCTTAACAGAAAATACTGCATGAATTGTCTTACATGTATTGTGCTGCCAAGTTCATATCAAAAATAACCAGTACTGCCTCTCTACAAGCACACCTTATCTACTCCATATCTATTAGAATGTAAGAGAATTATTTAAAAAACAATGATTAGCTGTTTGCATGCTTCTCTATACACTTGAATGAGTCATAGATAAGACCAAGTATTTTAAGACTGTGAGACCTTTCTGAATTGGTTGTGACTACTGTTTAGATCCTGCTCTTTTCCGGTGGTGTAGAGGGTCAGTCTTGGAGATAATTACAGACAGAAACCCAATTCTTCCAGTACCAGTGGAGTTTGTGGTCTCATGCATGAGGATATTATTTTTTCTTCACCATCATAAAGTTTAAGAATGTGATTTTCCTTTTTGCTGATATCATTAAGGGAAACACTGTGATCATGGTTCCTGTTTGTACGGACTGCACTGTCTCCATTAACAGATGAGAAAACTCATGAATGATATGTTAGAATATCTCTCAATGATGATGTCTGCACAGCAGTTTTAAAAGCCATATACACATTTCCTTATAGACCATTTCATTACGAAGTTGTAAAAACCCTACCATGCTTTGGAAAGCAAACTTCATGCCTGTGAACATTATATAATTTGCACAAAACATTTAGTTTAGGTGGTGCTTCATCTTTCAGAAAACTCAAACTCAAAAATAAACATTTTATTAGAAAAGGGTTTTTTTTGTTAAAAGATAAGATTTTTCTACTTTTTAAGTAAGACTTGTTCAGAGAATAATTTTGCCATAAAATAGACCAAGAAAGTCTTCAATACTTTTTTGTACTGTATTTGTTCTGTTTGTGTCACAGCTGCACACTGGTTTATGCCTCTACAGGAAGCTTCATGTAGTGGCAGTACTTGAAAGGTTAATGGCATTTACTGCATTACTAATCTATTCTTTAAACCACTAATTAGCATTGAAATTGATTCCCAGCTCTTTGTGGCTGAAATGACATTAATCTAGTCTCTGCTATTAAAAATGTTACACCTTTCTCATGTTACCAGGTGATAACATATCATTTATTTGATGGCTTCCATTGTTCTGTCCTTCATTGGAACACCTACAAATGTGAACAGTGAGCAAAAATTTAATGTATTCATTCAGAAACAAAAATTACAGTAGGTTATCATTAAATGCATTTGAAATGTGAAGGACAGCTATTTTTTTGTAACTGCCAGTATCCAAAAGTGTGGATACAGGCATTAAGTTGTGGTCAGACAGATACATTATTATGGTTATAAAACTTGCAAATGTAATCTACTGTGACAGTTTTGAAAGGTGGGTGGACAGTATCCAGTTTTCAGCTACTACTGCCCTATCTCTATATGGCATTTAGATCACAAACAAACTGATAATTTAGTGTTTTACCCATCAGACCAAACCCAGATGCACAATTCCACAATGTGTAGTGCAAGAAAACATTGGACGTAAAAGAACATATACTCTCCAAAGCTACTTTCAGTTTCCAAGCACCAAGCCCAGCCTTGCCATTACACTATTGGATTAGATACCCCAAGAGTGACATCTCTTTTGTGTATGTGACGTCCTGTGGCTTAGGTGTCTTGTCCAGCATCCTATTTTCATTATTAAATTAATAAGTATCAAAAGTAAAAACCTTACATAACAATTTATGCTTGAATCTACAGCCTCCTTTTAAGCTGTAGAAGATACTTTAGAAAATAATCTATCCTTGATGGGAAGATAGGTGGTGATAAACAACACACTATCTATTTATAAATATTCACGTGTGGCTTATGAATTTTCTGTCCTCAGGTAATAATCAGAGATTATAATGAAATGGGGAAGAAATAAAATGCACACTATCATGAAAAAAATCTGGTCTGGGTTTTTTCACTCTAGTGAGCCAGCTGAAAAGAGGCTGATGTTGTCAGTGATGTCAGTGAGAATGCATTCTAAATCTTCATCTCTAATTCAAGTGCTTTGCTAAGACAGATAAGTCTTCACCTTGAAAATAAAATTAGAAATTGCTAGAATGACAGCTTTTGTAAACACTGTGTTGTTTTATGACAGTATTTCTGACTCACTGAACATTAAAAAATGAGACAGTATAACATACTGAAATTTCAAAATAAGCAAAATTGTAAAAAAATAATAAAAGCATCTATAAGACTTGTCTGTATGTTATAAAACACAAATGAGTTTTGCATAAAAGACACAAAGCAAGTGAGCCAGAAGATCAAGAGAGCTCTAAGAACCTCTGAATAACAACTATGCTTTTAAAAAGAAGAAAAAGATCATAGAACCATAGAATAGTTTGGGTTGGAAGGGACCTTTAAAGGTCATCTAGTCCAACCCCCACCCCCCCAGTCAGCAGGGACATCTTCAACTAGATCAGGTTGCTCAGAGCCCTGTCCAACCTGACCTTGAATGTTTCCAGGGATGTCTCAGGAGAGCAGAGTAGAGGGGCAGAATCACCTCCCTCAACCTGCTGTCCACATTTCTTTTGATGCAACCCAGGATATGCTTGGATTACTAGGTTGCGAGCACACATTGCCAGCTCATGTCCAGCTTCTCATCTGCCAGTACCCCCAAGTCCTTCTTGGTGGGGCTGCTTTCAATCCCTTCATACCCCAGTCTGTATCAATACTGGGGGTTGCCCAAACCCAGGTGCAGGACCTTGCACTTGGCCTTGTTGAACCTCATGAGGTTCACAGGAGGCCACTTCCCAAGCTTGTCCAGGTCCCTCTAGATTGCACCCCATCCCTCAAGCATGTCAACTGTACCACTCAGCCTGGTGTCATCTGCAAATTTGCTGACAGCGCACTCGATCCCACTGTCCATGTCATTGATGAAGATATTAAACAGTACTGGTCCCAACATGGAACCTTGAGGGACACCACTCATCACTGATCTCCATCCAGACATTGAGCCATTGCCCACTACCCTCTGGATGCAACCATCCAACCAATTCCTTATCCATTGAACAGTCCACCCATCAAATCCATTTCTCTCCAATTTAGAGAGGAGGATGTTGTGAAGGACCATGTCAAAGGCCTTACAGAAGTCCAGATAGATGACATCCGTAGCTCTTCCCTTGTCCACTGATGTAGTCACTCCATCATAGAAGGCCACTAAGTTGGTCAGGAAGGACTTGCCCTTGGTGAAGCCATGCTGGCTGCCACGAATCACCTCCCTGTCCTCCATGTGCCTTAGCATAGCTTCTAGGAGGAGCTGTTCCATGATCTTCCCAGGCACAAGGGTGAGACTGACAGGTAGGTAGTTCCTGAGGCCCTCCTTTCCACTCTTTTTAAAAATGGGTGCAATATTTCCCTTCTTCCAGTCACTGGGGACTTCATCTGACTGCCATGACTTTTCAAATATCATGGAGAGTGGCTTGGCAACTACATCAGACAATTCCCTCAGGACTCTGTGATACATCTCATCAGGTCCCATAGACTTAAGTACGTTCAGGTTCCTCAGGTGGCCACAAATCTTCTCTTACAGTGGGAGGGAGTTTTCTCCCCCAGTCCTTGTGTTGCAGTCCATCCATTCAAAAGGTGTGGGAAGAGAGCTTTCCAGTGAAGACTGAGGCAAAAAAGTTGTTGAGTATGTGAGATATTACAATTAAAAATGCTGAACTAATAGTTCTGTTTCAGTTCTAACTGAAAAAGAAAACTACTAAACGTTTTCAAAATATATATATAGAGGCATGACTAAGCAAAGTCTGTAATTTAAAATGAGACATAACACAAATATCATCAAAGGAGAAAGAAGAAAAAGGCTCTTATGAGCTACTATCCTGGAAAGCTCCTCTTCTTCAAAACAAAGGCATAAAAATACAATGCAGCAGAATATTAAAAAACCCAAAAGAACGAAGTACCAAGTTAGTTTTAATTTTGAAGAATGAAGTAAAAATGCCCATGAGGGCATTAAGATTATAGGTCACTACAAAGTGTGTGCAAATACATTAGGCATCATGCTGCACTTCCTAAAAAGACAAATTTCCACAAGTTATGGTGAAAATATGAATGAACAGAGTGAAGAATACATTGAAATTAGTTGAGAGACAAACAGGAAAAGAGAAATCTGAGAGATGAATCTGTACGTATCAGTATCATCTTTTTTATAGACTAAAAATTTTCTCCTGTAAATATTAAGAATGAAGGAGAATGGGAGAAAAGTGCTAAAGAATCTCTGTAAAAGACCCAACTCTTTCTATCATTAAAGGTTAAAAATAAAGAAAAGAAACACAACATCGTTAGAGAAAGAGTCTGTTTTGTAATTTTATGTTGAATGAAGGGATAAATAAAATTTTCTAAAGGAAAGAATCTGAATGCTTTGTAAAATAGGTGTTAATATAGAAGATAATCCCAGTGAAGAATGTATAATTAGTCTTGCAGGGCTAGATTACCAATCTGTCTAGTCCACTTATTTGTCTCCATCAAGAGTCTGTGCTAGGTGCATCAGGATAACATGTGAAAAATATCCTGGAAGATGCTTATAAAATGACTTTCCTAAAGACAGTTTCCATTCATTGGAAGGTCAGTACTGTTTAGAACTACCAGAATTAATATTAATTCCAAATATATTTTTTCAATGTTCATTATGTTGGATGCCATGTATTTTACATACACTGGATTATCTTTATCTGTGGATATATTACTGATCCCTTTTTGAAGTCAGATTTCAAAGATTATTAGGCATATATTACTGAAAATATATTACCCATAAGCAAGTTTTGGTGCTAATTATGTATTGTTTTCTTTTGTTAGCTGTAAAATTGCTGTGGTTCAATGTAGTTGATCTGTTCTTCCTGTTTTCTACATAAGGTAAGATAAAAGTTTCCAGTCTACCTCTTGATAACAGAATTGCAATTTACTGTGTACCTTTTCAAAATTATTCCCGGTATTGTCAGTCCTTTTTACAGGGTTAGTTTTTGTTAGTTTTTGGATTTGGGTTTGTTTTGGGTTTTTTTCCCAAATGTCTTTGAGTATGCAGAGCACACTTCACCAAACTTCTTCAGTTACTACATTTCTGAAAATCTTTTCATGTGAAAATACACTGGGGAAAAAAAAAAAATAAAAATTCCATAGCCAGACCATACTAGTCACATACAGTCACATTCCTCAACTGAATGGATATAAGTTTTGATTCAAATGGGAAATACTGGACTCCATTTCTATCACATACTTACATTAAAACAAAATTAAAATTGTACAGAAATCAGAATAAGTAATAGATCAATGAGTAAAAAATTAAAAATGTATGTTAAAAAGTCCTCAAATTAAAGATGAGATAACTGCTAAGTTTACCTAAAACCTTGCGACTGTCAGAGAAAACTCAAATTCTTGAGACAGGAAAGATGAACAATGAACAACGTGTAAGGCAAAAGAATAGTACATGATGGAAATACACTGCTTTAACACATTTTAATCACATAGAATTAATGTTAAATCCAGAGATACATTTGGAGCTATAAATAAACAATAAAAGGCAGTATGTTAGCCATTTAGATTTCTCATTTCTGGTAAAAGATTTTTTGAGATAGCTCTGACAACCATTGTTTATTGTTTTTTCCCCTGTCTTTCCATTTCCGTGGAAGGAAGACAAATAGACAGATAGACAGACAAACAGATAAAATTTCTTAGCAGATGGTGCCTGAGAAGGCAAAGAAAGTAATGACCTCTTTCTGAGTAGCTGAGGAAAAGTTGACATTTCAGGGGACTCTTGCTAAAAGAATGAAAATTAGGCAGATGGTTTCCATTCTCACTCACAGCTGAGGTGTTACGGTAGTATTATGTCATCACAGATCTATAGCTGAAACAGTAACTATGCACTATTTCTTCTCTTTTTTAATGACTGCAAAGAGCAGAATAAAATAAATTTGATGTTGCTGGCTGTTATTTTCTGCTTGTAATATCTGATACTAGAAGTATCAGATATTGTTGCTTTCTAATTGGCATATTTGCAGCAAGGATTAAAATGCGTCTAGATTTCTTAGATTGCATAATGAAAGATATAAATTTTATAGAGAATAATAAAAAACAACACAGCCAATTATTAGACCAAATCAGAAGTTTATATGAATATGATTGTGATTTTTTTTTTTTGCAAAAACACTTTCTAGAATAATCCCATTATGTAATTTTTATTGTATATGAACTACTTAAAACAAGTACTTTTATTAAAACACAGCTCAAAGGGTTAGAACAAGCATATGAAAACTGTCTTTTACAGTCTTGGATGTAAATTTAACATGTGTTTTGGTAGTTTGAACCCCAAAAGTTCATATTTGCAAAGCTCAGGATAATGCTGTTGTATGCTAAGTAATCAATACCTATAGCAATCATACTCAATTCATACCTGTCCTCACTTCCCCTTAAGAAACTTTCTCTTTTAATTTGCTAGATAGACTCTTAAATGCTGTTAATCTAACAAATACATGTAACTTTAACATATTCTAGACTTCTGAACAACAGCAGCCTGAATATTAAAATAGTCACTTTTGAAGCAATAAAAAATTCAAACTGCTCCAGCAGAAGAAAGATCAATTACTATCAAAACCTTGCATAATCTTGCAAAAGGTATTGTACCTTGTTCTTATTTCAGATATTGGTGGTGGTAAGGGGAATTTGACTGACTAATGTGTTTTGTTGCTCGCTCAAGACCTATTCATATCTTTACTGGAGAAAAGAATTAAAAATAAAGAAGGTCGTCTTTCCCCCTGCAAGCAGATTTCATAATGTGGGTATTATGGCAGCTCTGAGCCATAAATGTCAAGCATTAAATGATTTATTTATGCTCTATAAAGTAATTCTAAGAAAAGGATTAATGTGTCAATGTGGTAGTGATGCAACATCCTATTTTCAAATATCTTGCCCTTGGAACTTTATTCAAAACATGTATTATCAGGGTAAATGAGATACGAAATCTCCAGATTTGAGGCAGCTCTGGACAGAATCTAGAATAGCACACACTTGGAACAAGATGCCACATGATATAGAATATATTATGAAGTTTCTAGAGCTAGTCAAAAGGAAATGGGACATATTTTATACTCCGAACTCTGAGGTATTACAT
This sequence comes from Morus bassanus, assembly GCA_031468815.1. NCBI lineage: Eukaryota > Metazoa > Chordata > Aves > Suliformes > Sulidae > Morus > Morus bassanus. The sequence continues at coordinate 37,171,754 of CM062571.1, read as the reverse complement.
GTCTTAATTATAAATACAGAGTGCTTTTGTGTGCTTGGGAACTTACATAACTGACATCCTTTTTTTGTTTGTTTTTGATTTTGGTTTATTGTTCAAGCTGTACTTCTTGCTTTCTGTTTTACTATTCTCCCTTTGACTAAACACTGTAGAGACTTAAGTGCTCACAGATAATATAAGAAACCTGAATACAATTCCCTCTACCTCATGGGATTTGAAATATAAAGACAGCTATTCCATATTTAAAAAGAAAAAAAAAAAAAAGGAAAAAATTTGGAAATCTTTTACACAGCTGTAAAGCAGCTTGGGAAAAGAAGGCCTGGGTGTCCTGGTGGACACCAAGTTGATCATGAGCCAGTAATATGCCCTTGTGTCAAAGAAGGCTAATAATTTCCTGAGCTGCATTAGGCAAAGTATTGCCAGCAGGTCGAGGGAGGGGATGCTTTCCCTCTAGTCAGCACTGGTGAGGCCACGCCTCAAGTGCTGTGTCCAGTGCTGGGCTCCCCAGTACAAGATACACATGGACATACTGGACAGAGTCCAACAAAGAGCCACGAAGATGGTGAAGGGGCTGGACCATCTGTCCTATGAGAGAAGGTTGAGAGAGCCTGGAGAAGGCTCAGGGGGCACCTTATCAAAGGATATAAATACCTGAAGGGAGGATACATAGATGACAGAGCCAAACTTTTCTTTCCAGCAGTACCAGTAACAGGACCAGAGACAATGGGCACAAACTGAAACACAGGAGGTTCCCTCTGAACATCAGGAAATGCCTTTTTACTGTGAGAGTGACTGAGCACTGGTACAAGTTGCCCAGGGAGATAATGCAGCCTCCTTGGAGATGTTAAAAAACACAAATCTAGACATGGTCCTGGGCAATTGGCTCTAGGTGGCCCTGCTTGAGGAGGCGGGTTGGGCCAGATGACTTTCAGAGGTCCCTTCCAACCTTAGCCATTCTGTGTTTCTGTGGTGTAGGGTGCTCAAATTTAGCACGGCTTGGTGAATACGGTAGTCTTAGGTGAGTTAAGCTTTAATTGCCTTCTGGTAGGAGAGAAAACTGAAGAAAGCTTCTCACATTAGTATATTATATAAAAGGGAGAGGAGCATCCCCATGAGTTTGAAAGACATCTGATAATGCAGTTACAGGACCAGTCAATAGCACTCTGGCAAGACTGCCAAGTTCATCCCCTTAAGAACAGCTGAAGGTGTTAAAAACATTCTAATATCCATAAAAATAAATTTGAAATCATGGTCTGTATCCTTAACTATTTACTAAGCTATTTCTGGGCATGTGCAGAAGCAGAATTTTTAGCACCTAGGGAGGCACAAAGCAACACGAGGGGGGCACTTTTCTAAATTAAAAATCCCAATATGGGCAGACAAGTCTCTCCTTAGACCTTGGCATAAATAAAAAAGAAAATAAAAGAAAAAACACTGAGCATTCTGCACCAGATACTTACTGTTCAGTCATCTAAGGAATGTTTTTATTTCTATCATTAGAATGGCTCAACAACATCTGACACAAGTTCTGCTGTTGCATAAAAGAGTGGTGGATGGCATTTCCTGCTAAGCGTTGATTGCCATAACAGCATAAAATACAAGGTAATTCTTAATGTTTTATTAAATAACAGCAGTGTTAATACAACTATCTTTAACAATAAAAACTAAATTGTTTAACCACTTTATTGATCAACAAAATAATATTTCTATAATATAAGAGGTGTAACTCCATGTTTTTTCTCAATACAATAAATAACCTTACTGTGTACTGGACTGGGTCAGAGATTGTCAAAGAGTACAGCTGCTGAGAGAGAAATAAAATAGATTTTCTACCTAAGGGCTGTTTCATTATGCCAGACAACACTTTGTATTGATCCTTCTCTATTTATTTCTAATTTTGTTGTCCCTGATTGAGCTGAGCTCTAAATCTTGTGATGGCTTACACGCTGTTAGGATGCAGCATTGTTACGTGAAGTACAAGGTAGCAATGTTCTCATTTTAAGCCCTAATTTAGTCTGATTTGCAACAAATTAGGCTTTCTAAAGCAATATTTTAGTACAGAGAGCCCTTTTGTTTCATATGTTTTCTATAATACGCATAGAAATTTCTGTACCGAGAAGTCAGTGAAGTTTTTTTTTAGTTTCACAAGGGTCTTGGGAATTGCCTATTATTTTTTTTTTTTTTTTAAATTTGACACTTCATATCTAAAGTTCTCATTTTTTATGACAATACAAAAAATATTTCACATCATTTCATCATTTCAATAGGTCACAGAAAATAGAAAAAAATAAGTAGCTTTTTGTTAGGCTTTTCTTGATTTAAAATACATGCTGAATTATATGAAATTGGTTTACCGGACTACTTTTGGTTCCTATTTTTGTAGATTACACTCCATTGCCTTAAAAGTAATGACCATTCAAAATAAGAGCAGGAATGGAAAAGCTGGTTCCTGGTCAGTAGAGACAAACTGGTAAAAGATCAAACTGCAAGATAATTCTATGGAGTGTTTTAAGAAAGTGTCCAAAAAGGAAAAACAGGATATATTACTAATTGTAAAGAAGCTGTATTTTCCCATTAATGTCATCAGACTTAAAAAGATCCCCTTTCTTGGCAAAATACATCCCTGATGTACTCATGCAATATATTCGGCTACATAAATGAGAGAAAATAAATTGCAAGCATTTGTTAATGTACTATGAATTTTTAAAAGGAAAAAAGAAAATCTAAGGAGGGAAAAAGATGTGTGTAAAATATATGATCTCCAGTCTAATAAACCTCACTCTTTTCATTACAGATGATACAGATGATCACTTTGGGACTTAAAGTCCACTAGTTAGCATTTTATGAAGCTTGTTGGCTTCTTTGAACATTTCATCGAAACCAAGAGAAATACATGCTTCTCAGGGGACAAAAAAAAAAACAGCAGAAAGCATTTTTAACAAATTTTACAGTAATGTATTTCCACCCTTCCATATATCTGCATAAGCCTTTTTCTTTTGGGAGATGTATTATAAGGAGAAGGGAAATGAGATTGGATTTTTAAATTAGTTTTAACTAGTTTTTAAATGTGGAGTTTATATTTTCATGCTCCTAATATTATTTGCCAATCATAGCCTCAATATCTTCAATCCCATAAAGATAATGCTGGAAGAAAGTAGTCTCTTAGTAGATAAAAGTCTACAGAGAAAGGCTTTTCTTTTATCCCTCTCTTGGCATAGTTTTATTGTGGCTGACTAAGTAAACTGCTTTTGCAAAAGAGGTAAGTCACATTATGAAAATTATTATTTTGTTTTATGTGCATTTCTGCTACCCTTGCACTCGTCAGAAATGTAATTTTTTTTTACAATTATAACTGACCAACCAGTAAAACTCTGAAGTGTAGATTTGGCATAGATTTGGCTACTTTTGTGTAGCCCAGTTAGCTACGCTTAGAAGAAAAACTCTTCTAGTATCTTGTATGAAATTGGGTAAGGGGCAATTTATCTTCCTAGCGGCCCATATTTTACTACACCTTTTGCTGAAAGTTTAGACAGGGAGCTAATTCAGTTCTGCGCATCCATGCCTGTGGATGCGGGGGTGCCCACAGCTCAGAAAAGAGCTATCATTTAAAGTGCCCTGAACCCAGCTTGAGTACAGGCTGCCTATTAACACTGACTGCCTTTGAGGAACTTCTACCAAGGTTTCTCCAAGAAACCCCATCTCACAAGCTGGTAAGTATGCATCTGTGGCCTGTTATAAGATGTAATAGGCATCAAAATTACCACTGTCCCTTTTGTCTTAATTTCTGCCCTTTGGAAAGGATTTCCATTCAGTATTCAAAAAGCATTGACTGGCAAATTTAAACAAAATGACAAGCGCAGCTCTGCAGATATACTCTTTGTTTCTCTATCGCTATTAAGAGGAGCTGTGAGATAGAGCCATGGTTCAAGTATTAGGGAGAAACAGTGACATTTTTCATGATGGCACAGCTTAAAAAGTCATATTAATGTGATTATCAATACACTTATATTCAAGCAGCAAGGTTTTATGTTAAAAAACCTGGAGGTCAGTCACATCTGATTTAGATTTACTCTGGAAACAGGCAACTCACAATATAGGAATAATTACCATGCTATCCCAAAATGAATTCTATATTAAAAATTATTTTTTCTTGTTTAAACTATTGTTAAACACAGTGAGTTTAGCTGTGAAAATCTAGCCATTACCATGCAGGGAAAAAAAGTTTATACGTTCCTCTATATATGTTCAGCTATAGTGAATGGAGATTTTTTTTTTTTTTTTTTTTACAAAATCTTTACTCTGGCCTTAACTGGAATCTATCTTTGACCTTAAAACAACAACAACAACAACAACAGTAATAAACCTAAGTTCATTCAGACTGATAAAGATTAAAAGCCAAAAATTATTCTAATGAAACATTTTCTGAGGCTTTGTATTTGATATTACATGTAGGCTGAAATCCACTAAATCCTTCCTTTGAAGAGGGATACAATTTCAGGCATGAAATTTTCATCTGTATACAAAGCTATCTCTGTTAACACCTTAAAGATATATGTCACCCTTTTTTAACTTCTCTCTTAAGAAAAAAGAAATTAAAAATCCAGAATTTGATTGTTGTGAATAAAACTATGGTCATAATGGTCTTCTGTATAAACCCATTTGGCTATTTTGTCTGAAATATAGCATAAAGCATGAAGAAGTCATTCCTTCTTCAAAATGGGCATAAATAAAAAATTCAAAAAGTGCAGACATGAAACAGGAAGGAACTGGGAATGTTTGCTTTAAAACGAAACATATAATACACCAAAATTAAATCACAGAAAGTAAATAAACTGTGTTTTCCCCCTCTTAGAATTTAAAAATATGATATGCAGTAAAAAGAACAGAAAATTCAAAGTTTGTCAAAGAAAATACTCTTTCACATAACTTGGTACTTAGCCATGGATATAATATCTACAGGTAATTTTGATGTTCAGGATAATAATGCTATTAAAAAGATTAATTTCAACATCAATATGAAGGGTGTGGAGTTTGGTTTTGTTGTTGTTTGGCTGGTTGTTTTTTGCCAATTCTTTTTCTTTTTTAATTATGCAAACTGGCTTATTTCAGAAAGCATACTTAAGCCTGCTTTAGTTCCCCCAGGTCTTGAGAAAGAAATACAGATATTATGTATAGGTTTTTATTTAAGTAGAGCAGTTAATTTTATAAATGTTGAAAAGTTTCACTTGTTAACACAATTCAGAAAACAGGATTTTGTTGAAATTAAAAGTGTTTGTCAAAGTATAATCATTGTTTGTTTGATATTTCACAAACAAATGACCCTGATGCAATGAGTGTCTTGTTTGCTCACGTTTTTGCTACTGTTATGAAAAAAAAAACCAAAACAAACCAAAAATAATAATTAAAAAAAAAAAGAATAGAAATTACTCAAAAAGCTGGCATCACAAAGGCTGTTGGCAACACAAAATATTATTATGAGTGATTGTATTTCCCAATCTTTCCCAGGACTGTTAACACCTTTGTTATTTATCCGGGAAACTGAATTCCTCAAAGGTATCACGCAGGATGACTCCACAGTTCAAGTGGATTGCTCAAGAGTTTATGCAGATTATTAATTCTACTTACCCACTTAAAACTGATCACATGAGCTGAAACAATCTTTAGATTTAATAAATGCATCATCCAGTTGAATTTTCATTGGCAAAAGCAGATGGGACTCGATGTTCTTTTAACAACTTTGACTTAAGAGTGACATTTAAATGCATCCTTAGGAAGTAGAAATCTACAACAAAAACATGTCAGCATTCCAGTACTCTGAAAATACTGACCTCATAAAAATATAACTTAACATGCAGAATAATCAAAGCTGCTATTGGTTTTTGTTGATTTCTGTTGATTATGTTTCTCCTTATGCCTTATGATAAGTCCTTAGACAGAATTAAAAAAAAATAACCTTTCTTTCTTTCTGTTTCAAGTAATGAAACAAAAATTGGCTTTAAGGAATTTCAAACCCTGTCTTTTCTTGCTCTGCCATGCACCAAAGGAAAATCCTAAAGTGTTTTCTTTTAACACCATATTTTGAAAGAAAAAAATTTAATAAAATGTATACTTAATTTTGTCTAATTTTGCTAACTACCTTACTTAGTTGAATACTAAGATGTGCAACATCAAAGTTCCTTTTCTTTATTTTGTCATAACTTTGAAGTGCATTCAGTTACACAACACTATTCAAGTATGATATAGTCTGAAAAAAATTCTGGACTGCACAGAGACATATATAGGAGCTTAGGAGTGAATCCCATTCAATGGGAGGGTTGCCACTGTGGCTAGGAATCGTCATCACATCATCACAAGATTCCGGTGGAGAAGAAAGAATACTGTAAAAGAAACTAAAGAATTATGAAAAATATCAGCATTTCAAAGTTATGAGTGAACAGCTGCCCTTGTGTCAGAAAAGATTATCCTAGAATTTTGTTTTGGTTTGTCTTAATGCAGGCAATGTTTTTCATCCCTTCACCAGAACTAGTGACAGTAGCCCAAATTCTAAGCTCAGCTCTTCGGGATATATTCTGCACCTTTAAACTCAATTCAGCTTAAGCCTTCTTTTGTGTATTGACTATCAAATTCAGCAATGACATTCATTACAGTTTTCATAAAATAAAAGAATCATGTGATATCTAAATAAAAAATGGCTATTGGAGAAAGAGGCTGGTCAGATTATGAATTTCAAGATATCACTTAAACAACGAACAGCAATTTGGTATCAACACACAAGAAACAGAAAAAATGAAGAGATATGTACATTCTTCTTCCTGTTCCATTTTCTGCTCTCACCTATGTGTCATTTCTCTTCCTGTACTTGTCTTTTTTACCTTTGCCATTCTTATATCTGTGATTTGTATGCCTGTTTAATTTTCATACTTTTCATAGAATCATAGAATACCAGGTTGGAAGGGACCTTAAGGATCATCTGGTCCAACCTTTCCTGGCAAAAGCATGGTCTAGACAAAATGGTCCAGCACCCTCTCCAGCTGAATCTTAAATGTGTCCAATGTTGGGAAATCCACCACTTGCCTGGGGAGATTATTGCAATGGATGACTGTTCTCATTGTGAAAAATTTTCCTTTTGTATCCAATCAGAATCTCCCCAGGAGTAACTTGTACCCATTGCCCCTTGTCTTTTCCATGTGACTCCTTGCAAAAAGGGAGTCTCCATCTTCTTTGTAGCCACCCTTTAAATACTGGAACATGGTGATAAGGTGTCCCCTAAGCTTTCTTTTCTCAAGGTTGAACAAACCCTGTTCTCTCAGTCTTTTCTCATATGGCGGGCTTCCCAGTCCTTTGATCATCTTTGTGGCCCTTCTCTGGACCCTCTCCAGTCTGTCCACATCTTTTTTTTTTTTGTATAGTGGGGACCAAAACTGAACACAGTATTCCAGGTGTGACATGACGAGCGCTGAGTAGAGTGGGATAACGACTTCTTTGTCTCTGCTGGTGATGCCCTTGTTGATGCAACCCTGCATCCTGTTGGCTTTCTTTGCTGCAGCAGCAGCACACTGTCCCAGCCGGGTAGATCCCAGCCTGTGCTACACTCCTGGATTATGTCTTCCCAGGTGTAAGTCTTTACACTTATCCTTGTTGAACTTCATAAGGTTCTTGTCAGCCCACTCCTCCAGCCTATTCAGGTCTTCCTACAGGGTGGCTTTCCCTTCCAAACTGTCCACTTTCCTGCTCAGTTTGGTATCATCGACAAACTTCATCAGGGTACACTTAATCCCATCATCCAGATCACTTATGAAGATATTAAACAGTGTTGGATCCCTGGGGGACCCCACTTGTGACAGGTTGCCAGTTTGAAAAGAAGCTATGTACCACCACTCTCTGGGTACAGCCTGTCAGCCAGTTCCCCACCCACCACACAGACCACTTGTCTAGACAGTAACACACCAGTTTCTCTAGGAGAAGGCTGTGGGAAATTGTATCGAAAGCCTTGGAGAAGTCCAGATAGACAATGTCCACCACTCACCCCACATCAGCTGAGCAGGTTTCTTTGTCATAGAAGGCGATCAGGTTTGTCAAGCATGATTTGCCCTTGGTGAATACCTCTGCGTAACTAAGGAAAGGAAGCCCATCTTTACTTTCCCATATTTTGAAAATCAGTTGCTGCTCTGGCATGTGGAGATAAGGAGGGTTGGTGCTAGTAAAATATTTTGAAGGCATCACAAAATTGTTGAGACAAGAGTGTGATTAGACTAGTACTGATCTCTTCTTGTGGAATTCATGGCTCATGACAACTATACAGAGCTGTGAACCTGTGACTGGACATATGTTCTATAAAACAGTCTATTAACTATGTGTCATGGTTTTAGCTGGGATAGTTAATTTTCTTCACTGTAGCTGGTATAGTGCTGTGTTTTAGACTTAGTATGAAAAGAATGTTGATAACACCCTGGTGTTTTAGTTATTACTAGGTAGTGCTTATACTAGTCAAGGACTTTTCCAGCTTCCCATGCTCTGCCAGGTGCACAAGAAGCCGGGAGGGGAGGGGATACAACCAGGAGAGCTGATCCAAATTGGCCAAAGGGTATTCCATATCATGTGACGTCATGCCCAGTATATTAACTGGGGGCAGTTGGCCGGGGGAAGCAGCGATCGCGGCTCAGGGACCGGCAGCGTCGGTCGGCGGGTGGTGAGCGGTTGCAGCACTTGTTGTTTAGTTTTTTTGGTTTTTGTTTTCCCTTCTTCCAAGGTTTCATCTCTCTCTTGCTCATTATTTTTTTTTCTTTTCATTATATTATTATTTTTTTTATTGCTGTTTTATTCTAATTATTAAACTGTTCTTATCTCAACCCACTAGTTTTCTTACTTTGGCCCTTCTGATTCTCTCCCCCATCCCACAAGGGTGGGGGAGTGAGCGAGCGGCTGTGTGGTGCTTGGTTGCTGACCAGGGCTAAACCACAACACTATGAGATACTGTATTGTACCACCGGTTTTCATGTTACTCTCCAGCTGTTAATGTATTTAGGTTACCTTAGGGAAGGTAAGGTTTGTTAGCTGACTCCCATCTTTGGATTCTGTGAAAGAGTAAAACCCATTTTACATGCTGTTGTGGTTTAGCTCCAGTCAGCAACTAAGCACCACACAGCTACTCGTTCACTCCCCCCACCCCAGTGGGAAGGGGGAGAATCGGAAAAGCAAAAGCAAGAAAACTCATGGGTTGAGGTAAGAACAGTTTAATAATTAAAATAAAATAGTAATAACAGTAATTATAAAAATAATTATTATTATTATAATAATAATGATAATATAATAAAAAAGAAAATAATGAGAGAGAGGAATGAAACCCAAGGAAAAAGGGGAAAAGGAAAAAAAACCACAAGTGCTGCCGCCACTCACCACCCGCTGACCGACACTGCCAGTCCTCGAGCCGCGATCACTGCTTCCCCCAGCCAACTCACCACAGTTCATATGATACGGAATACCCTTTGGTCAATTCGGATCAGCTCTCTTGGATGTGTCCCCTCCCTTCTCGGCTTGTTGTGCACCTCGCAGAGCATGGGAAGCTGGAAAAGTCCTTGACTAGTATAAGCACTACCTAGTAACAACTAAAAACATTAGTGTGTTATCAACATTATTTTCATACTAAGTCTAAAACACAGCACTATACCAGCTACAGTGAAGAAAATTTAACTCTAACACAGCTAAAACCATGACACACGCAGGCTGAAGTCCATATTTTAACAATGCTAATAGGATTTTTGCCATAAGTTAGTGGGCCAGTTCTTCATTTGTCAGCCCAGTACACACCACAAGCTATGCTTCCAGCATAAATATTTCACCTTTCTCCTGGGGAAATTATCTTCCCATATTTGATTTCTTCCCAGGTTCATTAACTGACATGTTAAATCTTCCAACTTTTCCTCTGTTTTTCCTTCCTGACTTCATCTTTCCATGCAAACATATATAATACACAAATAAATAAATTCTATATATATTTTCCTCCTTTTTGTGAAATATCTGATTTTGACTATTGTTAACAACAAGCACATTATTGCATTGCAAATAAATAAGCCTTTTTCTTTATTTTTTTTCCTGATTCCACAGAAAACAACAAGGTGTTTTAAAACTGTGTTTAGAATATAGTACAGCAAAGTTTTCCAAAAGCCTCAAGCCAGCCTCTGTTTATTAGTGTGTAAATGGCAGTGAAATCAAACATAGAACAGGGCCAGTGTAACTCTGGAGCAGACTACAAGTAATTAGATTCTTTTCCTGAACAGAGTTGATGCATATAAATTATATTGCTTATTTTTGAAAATTCACTTCTTTTTTTTTTAAGGAATTCATCTGAGAAAACTTGGACATATCTAAAAATCTTAGACATTAACCACTTTCTTTTTTACATCTATTACTTGGTATGTACTGTCTCCTAATCTTCTCTGATCATGGTTGAAAACAGAAATATATTGTCAAAATCTTCCCTCCCAATAAAGAAGTTAAAATTTAGAGTTGATTTATAATCTACTTTTGCATATGTAGATGTAGAAAGGAGATTTCTGAAACTATGAAGCCTTTTAATCTAGGAAAAAAAAAACATCAAAAAATAATGCTTAGAATTTACACTGGGAAAATTTACTCAGGTTAATAATAATGTGCCAACTTTTAAAGAGCAGGAGTGATCACACAACTGGAATAATTTACCAAGGAATGCAACGAATTCTTTGTTACTTCAAGTCTTGAGAGAAATTAAATCATTTGAAAGAACATGCTTATTTTCTGCAGGGAGTATAAACTTTATTCATTTTTTCTTCAACTGGAATTCCCTGTCACATTACATAGTAAGTCGAACCAAATGATCATAAAAGTTCTGTTTTGTTTCTGAAACTGGGACAGATGTCACAAATAAAATGATTCTACCAATAAACTCCTACATTCCTTAAGAATTTATATTCCAGTAAATTCTGTACATAGTAGTGTAGTACATAACTACACTACTTATGCACAAAACCCAGACATACTTGAACTCTATACTTTTCAGGGAAACTAACAGCAGCATCCTAACAACACATTCTTTGATCAAATCCACATCCATTTTTGTACTTCTTATTGTGTAGCAAGTTGTATTATTACATATTTATGTTCTTCATTTTCTTTGATTCATTTATTAGAGAAAAAAATCCTGCTGCCTTCTAGCAGAGTGTTTCTTCATGGAAGAAAACTCCTATAATACAAGCAAACGTCACTTCTATCAATTGTCTGAAATTTTACTATTTTGATTATCTGTGAATTTAAACTCCTTTTTCTTTGCTACATTGCCTGTAGTTTTCAGCTAAAGATTGCCTGGAAAATTTGTAAGAAGCTTTTTTTCTGCTCCACATCTGATGAGCACAAAGGGATTAAAAAAATAAAATAAAATTTAAATTTGCAACATTTGAAACTGCTTGTCTGTGTGAAAGGGAAAATTTTGAAGAAAATTTCACTAATCACTTCTGTCTCCATGTGCACCTTATTGAGAAATTAATTAGTCAAAGAGAACTGAAATTACTGAATTTGATGAGTGTCTGCGACCTGAATCCACATACCTTGACCATGCCATTTTTGTCCACTGTATAAAAAGATGTATAAACTTGCTGCATTCCTCCAAGTGCAAACAGAAGCTGATGTAAGAACACAAGATAACTGAAAGAGTATAGACCTAAGGAAAGACCCATGTTTTAGTAAATGACCACAGCCTTGCTATCAGTGATAAGGCAATATTCTTACCAGGCAAAATTCAGCTACTCTTGAACTTGATGTCCTATCCATAATTTCAGCGTTTCACTTACACATGCAAGCTGTCTTTTAAAGAATGATAAATGAGCTCTTTGGCCAATATAAATCTGCACAGCTTCAGTGGTATCCGTGAAAGAACATGAGGAATGTCATAGGAATTCCAGCACTTAGTTTATTCTTTGGCATTGATAAGGGGATGCTCATTTCATGGAGAAATAATATCCAAAGAGCTGGAATTTATGAAGTATTTAATTCTAAATCCAAGCAAGTTTTCTAACATTAAGTTTTTCTCACAAGACTACCAAAAAAAACCCCAAGAGTATCGAATGTCATTTTTTTTCAGAAATAAAATACTGATTTTATTAAAATGAAATATTCATAGTGAATTATTTTGTACCCCATTTTTACAGTGCATTTTTGGTGTTTGTTGCATAATTTTTGTTTGCTTTTTCTTCTGTAAAGATATTTCCTTGCCCTGTGTCAATAATATGCTCAGTAATATGACTAGAATCTGGGTCAAACTATAAATACAGTGAATGCTTTTAAAGAATTTTGAATGACTGTAGCTGAATTATGCATGTAGGAGGTATTAGAAATTTCATAACCTTCCATAGTCAACAGGGACAAACTCAAACTCCAGTGTCAAACTTTGTATATGTGGGTTTCATTTTAGGAATATTTATACAATGCTATTCTATTTATTCCACAACTTATTGAGTAAAAGAGGAGAAAGTATTCTGGATGATAATTTAGGGACTATTTATAAGAAAAATTGAAATTCTGAATTATATCCCAATTCCACACTGATATAGCACCTCTAAAGTCTATGAATATATTGAGTGTTATCTCACAAGGTTTTTCTACTATAAGTGTAAGCTTTATAGCTTTCTCAAATATCTGTGTATGGAAGCTGCTACTAAATCATGATATTTGAGAAAATGACCACTTAGAGATCTGTAAATAGCCCATAATTGTTTTGTGCAGGGGATAGTACGTTTTATATTTTTCTTATAAAAGCTCAAAATTATTACTGTCTTTACCTTTCAGCTTTTATATATATATATATATATATGAAAAGATAACCACCAACAAAGATACATATATATCTATGTGTGTATTTGAAATCTATGTTGGAAGAAATGTATATCACTCAGAGAATACACACATATTGAAAGTTTTCCTCCCTGTACATACACTGCAAAGGAAAAGAGAAACATCATTCAATTTTATCCTCAGGGACTGTTATCTATTTAAGGCTCCCTAACATGGAAAAAGTCCTCAGTAAGCATGGCAAAATATACTGGTTTTAATCTCTAAGACACCTTTAAAGATATATAAAAGGATTATTGCTTTTATGAGCTTCTTTTAATACTGTATCAATATTGATCTTATCATGTAATTATAGAAGATTCCCCAAACCTGTTTTCCTGGGGATGGGGTGGAGCTGCTTCAGAATTATATATAAATCATTTAAAAATTGTTTCACTAGAATTGAGTATGCCAGAATGAAAAGTGCATTCAGGTTTTTTTCAGCTCATAGCTTTTCATGTCCTCCACATACAGTCACAAAGAAAATCTAATTTATTTTCTATAAGTATAAAGTAAGGGCTAGAGTCAATAAAATTGCTTTCCAACATAGTCACAAACACTGGGTGAAAACAGGCAAAAGGATTTCAACAACTATATTTGCATTTAATTAACATTTGGCAGCCTAGCTAACTCTCTGATGGTTAGTACATGGATAATGACAGATCTCCATTTCCAGGATAGGAAACTGGTTCAGCTGAAGGTAATTTTCTATCTTCAAGACAAAATTCCAAAGCCATGACATGCAGTTAAAATGCACTCAAATCTGCATCTTCTTTCTGCTGATCTGCCCTCCTTTTCTGGTCTGTCATCAAAAATTTTTATCCTCTTCCTGTTGCTGAATTGTGACATGCTGGAATAGTATCCCACATGACCATGGGCTGGAGTGCACATCCCAGGTGAATAAGAAAAAAATATTATATGGTACTGGTAATGGCAAAAAGTGGAAGAAGAATGCTGAAAGTAGAGTAGTTTTTGTTTTGTGATGATTCCTGTTTTCCAGGCCTTTGCTGGAGGACTGAAGAAGCTCAGAAACATCAGCCTGTCAAAGACAAAAATGGGAGGAAACAGATCTGAAGAAACATGCCTTCAAAATTTGACTTCTTCGGAAGTATACGTTTCAGTGCCCCAGGACCATAAAAGTGCTTTATGGGCTGGAATAGTATTAGGCGGCATCCCTCACAGCTCTAGCTTCAGAAAGCCCTCTGTGTACATAACACACCTATATGCACACAAACACACAGAGCTCAGCAAGCATCTAACAAAAATAACTATTATATTCTGATGTCAGATAATGTTTATATCTCCAACTAAAATAATGGAATGCTTGCTAATTATAATAATATAGTTCTATAAAAATAAATAAGAAGTTCATGTTGTTCTTTTTAAATTGGTAAAACATTATTTTATGATCTCATGTGTTCATCTTAAGTGAAAGAAGAAACCAAAATTAATCACAAAACTTTTTTGTTCAGAAATTAATTCAGTTTACTTTTTAGCAGAAAAGTAAAACTTAATTTTCTTATTTCTATTAAGTGCTTATAAGAAGTTGAGCGATTTTGATTTCAAAATAAATCTATACATAATTTTTACAATACACTTTATGTTCTTCTGTTTTCCTGCATTAATGGAGCAGATACCAAATATACAGTAATTGCAATCATGAAATGTCAGATGTCTCAGTTAGATTTTGATTACTGTCACAGCAAAAGAAGAGTGCTTTCCCCTTGTAAATATTAATTTCCATATGCTTTCCAGCAGAAGCAAATCTCACATACTTTACTCAGAATAATTTTGGCCCATTCTTTGCTTGCCTTTGACACATACTATCAATTATTATAGTAAGTGATGAAGTGCTCCATCATTCTACTAAATTTTCAAGTATGTACTATATACGTACATGTTAACATGATTTTTAACTCATGTTATCAAGTCAATGTACTGGTTCTATAATAATAAATATCTTCTGTTAGACTAATTTCAAGACAATGAAGTCATTTAATTCTTCAGTATAGACGATCAGACTTTTAAACTCAGTGAGAGAAAATGTGTCTCCAAAAATTTGCTGGCATTTCACTGAATTCCATTATTAAATAAAAAAAACTTATTAAGGACTTTAAGACTGCTAAGTAAAAGCATTCAAGCTAGGAAATTATTAAAATAAGGTTATTTTTGCAACTTAATATACATAGATCCTTTGTGCGTACGCATTTAAAGATAAACTGTGATTACACAATCTGTTAATCACATTGACTTTCTTTTTCTTTTGGCTCTATGTACAGTAACACTTACGGGATTGCCTAGGAGCTAGGAGCTCATATGCTTAGCTCCACCAAAATTAACAGAAATAAAACCAAATTTAATATAAGTAGCTGAAATAACATAAAATCTCTTTAAAGTTAGGCTTCATCCTTTAATTATAACTCTAATTTTACATGATGAAGTGAAAATGTCATGTGTGAAATAAACAAATGTGGTAAAGCTACCTGAAAGGTCAATAAAAATATCTAGGTTTAACAATTAAATAAACCCCTGATTGCTGAAGTTCCAGTTGCAAGATTCACTATGAGCAAGTAATACTAAAGCACAGAGAAGAAAAAAAAAAAGGAACTTTTTTATGCAGTATTAAAAAACAACTTGGTGTTTTCTGCAAGTGAAAAATTATTCAAAATCAGAACATGTTTCATGCCTTATATATTTCCTTTCCACCTTCTTCAGATTTCTTAAGAGTGTGAAAAAAACAGACCTAACATCAGCCTCAACAAAGACACATTTGTGAAAATCATCTTGCAAATGGTACCTAGCTGAAGAGGGAATATGTTCTAGGAAAAGGGCTACACTGCAATTCTTTATCTTTACTCAGGAAATGGGCAGTTTATTTGGTTAGGGAGCCTACCAGGGGACATTTTCATTTGTCCTGAACAACTCCACATAAAACCAAATTACAGAATCTTGTCTGCTGTGCTGAAGTGCAGAAGAAAGGTACAAGTCAGTATAGTTCATTCTCTTAGCCCCAAGTTTGAGCAGGTGAGATACTGAAGACTGTGTAGGTAGACATCTGCTGGAAATCTGAATTTCAGAAACTGTTGGTCTCAAACTAATCAAAAGATTAATTTTTGTTAATTTAGAAAAATCCACATTTATTATTCTTCCACTTCTCTTTGTTTCATTGCCAAACTGCTATAATATCCCTGTATTGCCCCTCTGTCTCATTTTCTCTTATTTGCTTTAAACATATTCTAGAAGTTGCATGCACATATTTCCCTGCAATAGATTTTGCTTGTGATAGAACCAAGGACCTTGAATCAAGAATCAAGGAGCTTGAGAAATTAATTCTTAGGAAAGTTGTCTGTTTAGGAGCAGAGTGAAGAGCCCTTTCCAGCATATGCAAACACCCCAAAAGATGAGGGCAACTGTCAAAGGTAATCCCTTCTGCAGTCTCCAAATCTCAGCCCTCTTGTATATTTATCTGCAGGTTAGGATTAACGAAAAGGAGTTTGAACAGCAGTATTGGCATAATTAATTTGGGACTTTTTTGTTCAGTGATGAAAATGTGTGTATGTGTGCATAAAAGCATACTGGAACTGCCTATGAAGTACTATCTTACCGCTAAGCCTTCAAAGAATATTTTTTAAATATTGATCTTCCACTTCTTTGGCTGTACAGTAAATGTGATTTCAAATTAAAGTCTCAGAATCTTTAAAATATAAAAGAGTGGATCAATTTTTTTCTTCAAAAAAGTTATAAAGAAAAGTGACAAAAATTGTCACATACTGTCCTTTTATATAAGGAAAACATCTGAAGACCTTGCTGCTTTAATTTTTTTCACTATAAATTATAGCTCACCAATTAAATACTACACAAGAGAGATAGGAACCAAGCATAGGCAGTCCACTGTTAAACAACCATCTCTCAAACTTAAAAAAAATTATAGATTAAAAATTATGGCCTTAAAAATGTGGATTTCTCATCTAACCCACTCTAGTCTATTTACATGGACAGTTTATATCACAGATTTGAAGAAGTGCTGCCCAGCTCTAGACACCATGTTCACAAGCAGCAGAACTAATGAACCCTTGTTTTCTCTAGATCTATAGTCTTCCACTAATATCTTCTATGATCAACCACTACCTGGACTTTTGGTAGAGAAGATACCTCCATGAAAACATCATCTTATGTTTAGATCCCCTATTTAGCAGGGATCAAAAAAGCAAAACAAGTGTTATGAATTAGCAGGAAAGGAATAAAGAATAAAACAAATACCTAAATTCATTGCATTAATCTATGGTTTACCCACACCTTAAATATAGGGTGCAGTTCTTGTCCCTTTATTTCAAAAAGGCTAAAGTAGAACTTGAAAAGGCCCAGGCAGCATCAATGAAATTGATGAAAGCTGTGAAATGGCTTCTGCACAAGGAATAAGGGAGTAGGCTAGGATTATTCAGATTGACAAAGACAAAACATCAGAAGTTCCTTCTAACTTAAATTATTCTGTCATTCTAAAATATGATAAAAACTCAATCCCAATGGGGGTAATATCTTCTTTTCTTTCCCCAAAATAACATTTTCCTGGAATCTGCAGAGACTTCAAAGATTTGAAATATCTTGACTTCTCTACACCTACTTTTCTACACCTCAGTGAAATTTGGGTTGAAATTTGCTGATAGTATAGTTAACATAACACACAGGGAGTGTTTAAACCTGAATTTCTTAACAAACCAGGCCATGCTGTACTGTGGAACTCTACTCCTTTTGCTAACCATTATAAATATCATATATCTGAATATCTTTACATCTCTGAATTTTTCATTTTTCTATTGGCTGCTATAAGAAGTTTCCATAAGGTCACCTGGACAATAAAAGCATTTAAAACTTCAACTGTAATCTACTCTTGAAATGATAAAAATACTGAAAAACCAATGTCACTCTGGTGAGCCCAGGGAAGGAAGAGCTGTTTAGAAATTGACAAATTCCATGTCTGGACCAGTACTGTAGATAATCATGTTTCTATAATCACAGAATCATGAGTAAATATTTTAAAATTCTCTGCATGTATTTCTTTTCTTTCATTTTAAAAGTCAGCAATTCAGTCTGTGTAAAAAGGGTGAGAGAATTAGGTTAACTCCAGAATTATTTCCTACTGGTTAGACTAACTTAACTCATTTCAGAAAGCATGTTTTAGATATTGATTTGCTTGCCCAATCCCATGGCTAAGAAAGAATGTGAGCTCAATGACTTAAAGACACAGCTATGTAAATATAGCTTAAATCTCACCTCAGCAACAACTACTCTGTTCTCAGGCCTTTTTATATAAAGCCTCTTGACTCCGGCACTTTTCTCTTGAGGCAAGGCAGCAGGGTCTCTTTGTCTTGGAAATATTTATTCTCTGCAATACCTGAAATCTTCTGGTTTTCTTTCCAAAATATTTACGTCCCTATTTCTTTCACCTTTTCCTGTTGTCTGAAGTTTTTCATACCCCTTGTATTCCAGTTATTTAAGCTTAACTCATCATGTGGTCCTTAATCTTTCCTTGTTAAGAGGTGGTACTGAAGCTACTACTCTGTGTACATCTGTGAGTACTTTGGAGGACTGGGAGGTGGTGTCGAGTTGTTTTGTTTTGGTTTTTTTTTTTTTCTCCTTTTGAATGAATTGTATTCTCTAAAGCTCTAATAAAACCTTCAGGTGTCTCATCTCTGTCATTGCCTCCAATTAAGAGCTATAACCACCAGTATGGTTACTTGACTTTTAACTGTTGCAAAAATGTACTAGAAAAGAAGAAAAATGTAAAACCTATTCCTCAAGAATGCTAGCATTTTAAAAATATCCAGGCTTTAAGGGAAAACATCCATATAACCTGATATCTGTACACACTATCAGTGAATAAATTACCACAACAGGATTTTTTTTACATTACAGTGCAAGTCTCAAAACTTAAAAATTTATTGTTATTTTTCTACTGAATTTTTGAAATTAAATTTTGCTGCTTAAGGTTTAGAAAATAAATTTGGCCACAAAGGAAAAATCCCACACAATCCAGTTGAGACATCACAAGTAAACTGGAGTTTAGTATCAACTGCAGAAGGTGTCATTGTTGAAAATGCTCATTCAAATTCATAATACATAACAGCACACTGTAGAGTTCAATAAGTTGCCAAAGATACTTCAAATTACAAACATGTAAAATCAGGAAAACATAAGCTACACAATCATATTAAACATTTTTTTACTATTATTTACTGTGTGTACTTTTTCACTTGCAAGTCAGTATATTTCATCATCATTTGTTAACTGTTCTGTGTCATTTTTTTTTTCCATTTCTTGCAGACATGTATAAGTAGAGAATTATTTGCATCCTTTTAACCATGCTCAAGAGAGAACTATGATGAACAGCAAGTGTACCATGAAGTGATGGGTCAGAAGGATTTCTGAAGATCTTTCATGTAACTGAAGAAAATGTTTCTAATGGAAATGTGAATTTATGTTGATCTCTAGAAGAAAGTAAGAAAGGGAAGAATTAAAAAAAAGAAAAAATATACGTCTGGAATATACAGAAATGAAGACTTTCCAATTTTAATTCTACACGCATTTGTGGGTTTATGCATTTTCATCAGTTTTTGATTTAAGATGAAGCGATACTTTTCTCAGGTCTATCTTGCTGGTCTTAAACTTTTTTCATGAAGGCACATACAAATACACAG
Organism: Morus bassanus; assembly: GCA_031468815.1. NCBI lineage: Eukaryota > Metazoa > Chordata > Aves > Suliformes > Sulidae > Morus > Morus bassanus. Next base: position 37,152,204 of record CM062571.1, on the reverse strand, counting down.
AAAAAATAAAGCTACGATAAAGTCTCATCTTTGCTGAAACAACCTGTGAAAAGGTACTCTGTACTCTCATTGGTATTGAATTATATGTTCACTTCAGTCACTGATTCTAAGCAAAAGTTTATATTTTGCTTTACAGAGAAATTTCATTTATGAGCCTATGTTTAAGAAATCCCTGCTATTTTTTAAAATTATTTTTCCACTCTTTTTGCTGAAATTTATACATTAGAAGATTAAAACATAGAAAAGTGGCATGATAAGATTGTTTGAATGTCAAAGCATATATGTCCTCATCATATTTCTAGTTAAAGCCTATTGCAATGGATTTATTTATTTATTTATTTATTAAGGTGAACTGGACACCAAGCAGAGAAGAGCTAAATAAATGTGCTAGGAAAGCTTAACCATGTTTAACTTTTTATGTACCACAGAAGATCAAAATTAAGCTAGCCATTTAGGCTCTATCTATAATCAATGGAGAGGTGTAAGCAACATCTTAGCAATCACAGATATCTCTGTTACTGGGATGCAATTGTCTCAAAGCTCTGTATTTGTTGGTCTGTTTCTCTGTTGTCTACAGAAGGAGCCAACATAATTAACTTAGACAAGATAGTTAATTTTAAATCAGCTAGATTTAATGAATCCCACTCAATAATACTAAGGTGTTTAAAGCTATTATCAATATTGTTTAAAAGTGTATTTCAGGATAAAAAAAATAATAAATTCTTAGAACAAACTCAATTTGTTTTTTCAAAATATAAGTCTAGGCTTTATTGTCATAATTAGTCTTTGTGCTTACTTTTATCATTCATTAAATTACAGTGACAATATTATGTGTAATTGTTTGACCCCACCGGTTGAGGCATTATAGTGATGACAAGAAGACAAATTTTGCTCTTTAACCAGGGCTTGCCAAAATTAAACAATGTACAAATCCAAATAATCCTCAAAAGCAAATCAGTTAAGAATATAAGCATGAAAAGAGAGGAAGCTTCTCTTGCATTACTTTCAAGTTCATAACTAGTTTTCCAAAATACACTGTATTCTGACAAGATTAAGACTTGAACTAGCATTCAATTTTAGATAAAATTACCTCTAGAGGGAGAACAAAACCCGTAATCCTTCCTATCTAGGGTTAAATCATTAGTCAGCTAACTCCCTCCAAGGGGCATTCTAGAAACATATATGCATACATAAAAACATATATAGGATTTACTCATCTTTCAGAACGTTTAACTTCAATTTCCTATTCAATGTGAAACATAGTATGTTAAAATCAGCTTGCACAGTCTTAGGTATTTTGCTTTGTTTTTTTCCCTTTTTAAACACACCTCAAAGTATAACTGAACTTGCCATTAAAATAGAGGTTAAGGCAAAACATGATACTTATGTTATCAAAAAAAGTAAATAGAGTTTAACAGAAAAAAAATTAATGTTCTAACTTTGCATGGTCTCTGGATTATTTAACACACATGAATTAAAACAAAATTGGAGTAAGAAATATCTGAGAACAAAGTATGTGTTCCCTCTTTGCAATTTGCCACTTTTTGCTAGGGTGAGTAATAACTTTTAAGTGCTAATAAATTGAAAAGGAGCATTTATTCCTTGGTGACTAATGGAAACAAGTATTAGCTGGGACATTAAATGAAAGGCCTTACCAGATCCTTTGATTTATCATTCAATGAAGAAACATACTTCTTTGTTATTCTTCTGATACAAACTGTTGAGAAGTGATTTAAATTAGACTGGGTCAGAATATTCGAAATGCAATTCAGCCTGCATTTAAAGGGTAATGAAATGGTTCTTTATTAAACTTATTTCTGGCTATTTATCTATTAGGGTTGTGTGAGCCACTTCAGACAAAGCATAACTAACAAAACTGATTTGCTCCCCCAGTTTTCAAAACCAAATGAATACAATTTTCTCCACTGCTGACTTGTTTGTGAGAGAAATGTAAATAATCTGCACATCGGTGTACACAGGACATCAGTAAAACAACTTGTAAGGCATTCAACACGTTGCACATCACTCAACTGAACATGTATTTTCCTCATTCTTTGAGTAACAGTTTCATCAACAAAGAAAGCAAGTTATGGTAGGCAAGAAAAATACTTGAAACATGAAGTTATTTTTAGGGCCCTGAGCAGACCGTCAGAGACTGCAACCTCTACCCACCTGGGCTATGGCTGCCTGTGCTCAAGGTCAGCTTTGTTATGGTGCAGCTGAGTCACGTAAATCAGACTGTTGGGAGAAGATCTGTGTGAGGAAGATTTGTCCTATGCCTTGGGGCCTGCTCAAGCATGAACCTGGCCTAAGCTGTGTTGTAGACATGCTTGTACCCATCCTTATACCTGGCCTGGCCTATGTGAATTGAGTTGACTTTGAACCTATGAATGTATGCTGTGGCTATGGTCTTGTCTGGCTAGCACTGGGCTGTGGCTGACCCTGGCTGCCACCACCAGACCTGCTCTGCTTTCCCTTAGGTAGTGTGGGGCAGAGCCTTTGTTTGTGAGGGCACTACCCTGCTTGCCATGCTGTCGCCCTCTGCTCCTGGCTTAACACCCCTCACAGGGCAGCACACTGTTGCATTACTTTATGAAATCTTACATAAACTGGAACTGTACTTTTTGCAGACAAGAGATTGCAATGGTTGGGACTGTTTTGGGTGGGTGATTAGTACTGATGAAAGAGTTAGTAATTTGCTCAAGCCTCCCAAAACCTGAGAGGGTATGACCGAGGGGAGAGGGCCAAACTCATTAGTGAAGTGCACTGCACAGGCCAAGATGTAATGGTTGCAAATTGAAACAGGAGATGTTCTGACTGGGTAATAGGAAAAAGTTTTTCTTAGATTCCTTAAAGAGGTTGGGTAGTCTCCATCCTTGGAGTCTGTAAAGATCCAACTGGGCAAAACCCTGAATGAAATGGTCCGTTGTCAGAGCTGACTCAGATTTGAAGCAGGAGGTTGGACTAGAGACTGCCTGAGGTCCTGTCCAATCTCAGTTATCCTACTGTGTCAAGAGTGGAGATCATAATTTTTGAAGGGAGAGATTAATTTGCTTACTTCTGTCCACCTAAAAGTCTAAGATGGTCATCTGTACTTCTTTAATAGTTCATGGAGAGAAATTGGTGAGAAAAATCCATCTCTGCAGATGCTTACTGCTTTCCACTGATAATAGCAAGAACATAGGAATGTAGGCAAGACTTAGGTTTTGTATAGGTAAAGACAGACTCAATGAATCCTACAGTGAAAAGAGAGTAAAAATAATCTTGTCTGCTTAGAGATAACGTATCTCTGGTACACTACATACCTAGGGTATGTCTGCCAAAATATGGTGTCTGTTGGGTGGGTATTTGGGGGACAGGAGGTGTTTCCCCCTTTCCAAAGTACTCAGAGTCAGTAGAACAGACTTTTTCAAAGAAAGATAAAAAACAAAACATAAAAGCCACCCTACTGATAATTCCCAATTCCTAACAAAAACATTCTAAAGTATGTTTAAATGTTTTCTCATAACTCACTTTTTGTTTACCATTTAATTGCTGCAAAAGGACTTATTATTTTCCTTAATGAAAGTATTTATTTTTAATACTTTTCTCTCAATTTTGATTTTACAATACCAGGCAATTAAACCAATTTTTTTTCTTCCATTCCACGAATATATGTATATGTGTTGTTGGGTTTTTTTTCTTTCATGTAATTTTGGAGTTCGTTATGAACCTTTGCACTACCTTTAGAGACATTTCTGATAGTCCCTGTACCAGTAAGATCCCTACAATCACTACTGGAAACTATGAACTTTTGGCATGACCCACAACCAATGCAACATACAAATCCCTGCCGGTAGAGTTAGTGTTAAAAGGATGTGTTGGTGATTCTCTTCTTTTAACCCTAGACTAAAGAGGAGATTGATGACACCAAGTCATGTTAAAGGTTCTGTGCACTGGAACAAAATGCACTGTACAGATGTTTTCTTGTCTTGACTGAATTCCTTGAAATCACTTGATCCAGAAAGCAAAGAGTATTGCATATGTTCTATTATGCATATGAAAATAAATTAAAGGGGCATTAAAATATATAGTTAGTTATTAGGGACCCCTCAGCAGAACTGGTGAGTTCCAAGTATTTTGTAAACATTAAGGAAGCTATCTTCAAAAAAACAGGCAACTAATAAATTTTTTATTGGCAATATTTTGGATAAATACAAAATTTTTTACAAAAAATACAGTATAGACTCTAATTCAGATCTTGATTAATTGATCCTGATCATATATATGCAGAAAAGAAATTCATATTCTGCTTTAATGAAATCTCACTAAAGTTATTTCTCAATTTCTCTACCAAATAGAAATATTATCTGAAACAGAGCATTAATTCCCAGCAGTTTATGGGATAATAGCAACTGTAGAAACTCACATAACTGGTAGGTGTATTTTTTAAATTGCTAATTAACTGGTTTTGCTGCAGGGCATACAGGAAATCTGTGCCAAAGCTACCTGTTTCCGTCAAGTAAGGGAATCAGGGACTATGCCTTCTTCCCTCCCTTCACCAGAGGCAGAAACTCTGAGTGTACAGCTGTTCCCTCCTTGCCATATTACAGCCACCCTTGCCTCACTAATCCCCGACCAGCAGCTCTGCCTTCTCCTCCACATCCTCTCTTTTGCATCTTTAGGCTCAGCTTAATATTTCTCTTCTCTTTTCTAGAAAAAAAAGCCAGCTGTGAAGAGGAATGGAGGAGAGGTTAATTTTTATGCTTGAAAATGTCAAAGTTTGCTATCAATCACTTCTTTGCTCTACAAATATACATAGAAATGGTTAAAAGTCTGTGGCTGGCTAATCAGATGCTTGATGTTTTTTCCATTCAATATAATAATTTCCAGAGTATGCACTGAAATTTTGAAAATAATCAGAAGCTCAGATTAAAAATATGTTACAACCCACCCCCACATTTTAGCTCAAAACCTTCTTCATTCAGCCAGGCATATGGAAACATGCGTGTGGACTTATTTTGAAAAAAGCATTTGCTGGTTTCCCAAAAATTTCTATGCAAAATATTTGTGAAAATTTTATAAGTAAGAAAAATACTTATTTTTTCATTTTCATTACATGAGAGTGGAAGTTTTATTGTGTAAGTAACAAAAAATATTAAAATCATATTAAAGACCATTAAAATATTTGTCAAGTTTTTTAAAAAATAATTTTAAAATCCGTATATGATATTCTTCTATTAAGGGAATTTGATAAACGCATACAGAGAAAATGTCATGAGCATAATAAAAATGCGTTCCTCTCAGAAGTGCTAACTAAAACATTGACTTTAAAACCAGCAGACTTCATGCTAAATGTTCTGACATTCTCCTGACTGACATATTACATGAAACTTGAATCAGGTCAGATTCAGTTCATTTATTCTCTGTCAGATAAGGTACTCCAATGTTTTCTACAAGAAGGCCTCGCTGGAAATAATTGAAGTTATGCCTATTCAAATGGTGAACAATAAATGATTTTTTTATATTAACTCACTTCATTTCCAGTTTTCTGAGATAATAATTAAAAAAATAAGTATTATACGAATTTAAATGAGATATTTGACAGTACAAGTAGGCATGCCATTGTATGTTCATTAAAAATGGAATCTCTCCCTACAAGAAACCACAATTAAATCATCAAAGCAGTTAATATTTTGCCAATGATCAACTGAGTTGGAGAAAATTTCTGTCTCCAATCCTATTATTTTCAATTCTGATATGACTCCAATGATATTCAAACTGATAGTTGTAGACAGAGATGAAAAATGTATTACTCAACCCTGTGCAAGTAGACATACTCTAAGGAAAAATACATTTTACCAAGATGTACAACTCATTTGTCCACCTAATACAATATTTATAAACAAGCTTCTAAACCAATACTCAGCCTACCAATAGACATAGGGTTCACTTACCCAGGGTTCTACTGCAAACAGTGTATTAGTCAGTGCAGTCCTAAGAACTTTCACAGTTTAGGTAAAAAATCAGGGAAGTTAAATTTCAAAGTGAGTCTACTCTGAGATTCACACAACACTTTTTTACTTTTTCGTTCCATCCATGTGACTTTTCAAGATCAATATTCTTTTTTCTCATATTGAAGTCAGTGAGATGACTCAAGTACCAATGTTCAACTGCTACTTCAGTAAGAGAGACACCAAATCAGTCCAATCTCATATGAAATTATTTAGCATACAGCCAACTGAGTCCCAGACAAAAAACTACCTGAAGTTTCATTTTAAAGAGAAGTTTTGCTACTGAAAAATTATCTCATGATGGATTAACCCTTGTCAGAAACTCTCCCAGGTTTACAAAATAATCTGACAGAATAAGTGGATCTAGACAAATACATTGGTTGAACTCCTTAATTTGGTTCTACGAAAACAGGTAAATGACTTCCTAAATTAAATCAATAAACAATTAAGACCCTTTGCAGTGATGTACCCAACCAGAAATATATACCAAAGTGCAGCTATATGGAAATCAATGAGTTCCATTTTTTTCGCTATTTGGTCTTCCTGAATTTAGTTGATATGCAGATTCAAATCTTAAACTGCTTAGCAATTCCAAACAATGGAAATATTACTTTAATATTTTGGCAAATGCATACTATTTTTCCTTAGGTGGCATGAGTTTTCTTTCATTTGCAATTTAAATAAAATACTAAAACTCAGAAAAGAATGCATCAGAGCTTTTTAAAACTTAAAACAGAATAAACATGGTAACTGATTTTTTTTTTTTCAAATCTTGTCTTGAATAATAGAAGAGTTTGAAAATTTAATAAAAATATTTTACTGTGGGGAATTCCCCCCCATTTTTCAACTAACAAACCTCAATATCTTACAATCAAGCATGACATAACTGAGTTCTTTACTTTGTTTTTACTGTCTTATTATAAAGCAGAGATAGTACTTTCCTTCTGTCTTCTTAAGAAAAAAATTGCACTCTTAAATCAAATATGTTCTAACTGCTGGAAAGTTTTTGATCCCTTAAAGTACCTCTAAGTATGTTCTTGCTGTATATGATTACTGTAACTCCCTCTTTCTGATTGACTGTGATCAGAGCAAATTTTTTTAAAGTTGCACATAGGAATTCAGTAATGAATGTCTGATGGGCATTAGTGGTTTTGTAAACTGTTTCGAAATCTCCAATTTTCCATTTGACTTAGGTAGCAGTTTTAAGGGTCCATTCTAAGCATGAACAGTTTTGTATTTCAGTATGTGCTTGGCAGTCTAGAACTATGCATCCTATTTAAATGAAAGTAATTTGTTCTTTTTGTACTTCATTTTGAGTAGGCGAATGATGATTATCTCAAACACTTCTTAAATTTCTTACAAAAAGTTTAAGCATATGTGTAAAACCCAGCATGTGAATGTTTTCCTTGACCACAGGTTTCAATACTAAGCACATGCTTAAACATTTTGGTGAATTAGGACTGAAGTTTTGTTAAAACTTTGCCCCAAGTATGAACCTTTGCAGAAAATATCACATCATAATCCACATGTACAAAAATTTATTAGCAGTCAGGTCAAGGTAAAACTAAAGCACAACCCAAAAGGTAGCCAGGAACTGACAAGATGCAGTGCTGGGCCTGAGCTGATTTTCAGGAGGACTTTCAGCTCCTTTTAGTTTACCTGAAGTTCTAAGTTCCCAAAGCCTCTGAAAAATCAGGTCATACTAGGGGATGAAATTATTTCTACTGGATAATACTACCACAAAGACTTAATAAAAAAGATATTCCCAAACAAAGGTGAGACCATTGTAAAACATCCCAAAGAGCTTCTTACAGTAATGTGAAGAACTTCTTTTTCTAAAATGGTTTTAAAGTGATATTTAAGAGAAGGAAGAAAAGTAAATTCCCTCTCTGAGGGAGGGAGGTATATTCATATCACTAATCAGGTACACAAACACTAGCAGTTCTCAGGCAAATCTGTCAAATGACCCCCAGTATAGTTTCTTGCTTGATCGGTTTGGCAGAGCAAAAAAGCAAGTCCTGTGACCTTCCTGCAGCTTTTGCACTGAGGATAATTTCTGCTGAATAGGGCTGAAAATAATCAGGATACAAAAATGTAGAGCATAGGTATCCAATCTCATTTCATCATTATGGTACAAGTAGTGAATCGTATGAAGATTATACTTTGATTTTAATTTAAATGGATTTTACTGGTAAATTGGATTTTGTCATGCTTCATAAGAATATATTTCATGAAGCAAGCTGAATTGCCTACCTTTACAAATTGATATGGATCAGAAGAGAACCTTCATTTCATGCAACCTTTGAAATACCCATACAGAAATGTAAAATTTACTCTTGCGAGTCATCTGTGGCTCTAATGCATTAATTGGTTTTATCTAACCAGAGGCAAAAGTTTGCTTTTTATTTATCATATTTTCAGTTGTTTTATTTTCATCTCTAATATCAAGCAGTATTTAAAATATAATCTCTTTACATTTCTAAAAATACTTGTTATTTTTTTAATTCCACTCATTCTACATGTGCCTCAATTTCCTGTTTTATTCCTATGCCAGATTCAAGATAATCTTTTGCAAAATAATTTGAAATAACTCTTCACTCATGAGATACTGAGTATGAACTTTATACAAAATATAGTTCTGTTTTTCTCAAAGTTTCAATAAAGCAGAATATGCTTGCTTCATTCTACACTTCTCATAGGATTTAGGATTCTGCATATGGTTTTCTGCATTGCTTCCCTCAGGCCATAAAGCTTAGAGGACAAGTAAACATATTCTAAAGTCATACATTCACTTAAGTCTATTAGTTACTATAAGAATTAAACATAAACTTAAATGCTTTATTGAAGAAGGAAGCATTAAACTTTGTATATGCAAATATCCAGTATTCTTCATATCCAGCAAATAATCATGTTAAAAGCATTTTATTTATTACAGAACTAAACTGGTGAAAAACACTTTCATGCTGTACTTAGATAATAATACAAAAAGAATTCACTCTATTTTGCTTAAATGAACATTTTCTTATAATCTAGAGAGTACTCAGTATTTTTCTCCATATTATTAATATATTTTAGTATATTTTACTCTTATAGTATATTTAGTCACTCAGTATGTTATCATTTCATACTATTGACAGTACATTAACATATCTAGTTGTAAATCATCTGCTGAGAAAAATATCATAATATTCCCACATGTATTAGTCTAAAACTATATATGCAGAAATTATCAGTCAAAATTATGCTTCAAAAAGCCTAAACTGCAATGTTTTCAAGGTATACTTTAAAAAAACCCAAACAAAACAGCTATTATAGGTAGTTACTCCTATTGCTAAGACGAAAGTGACTCAAAATGATTTTACATACTAAAAATATTATCTTTTAAATGATAAATGATGTATCTTATAGCTACGGTGTCAGCTTGTCTCTAAATATTGTGTCCTGTAATATGTTGTAATAAGGCATCTGCAAGGAGCAGTGAGAGGTTGATGAAGGTAAAGGTTAGTTCCATGCTGAGGCCAGATCTCACTCTTGCTGAAGATCACAGGCAGAGCCAGGGTAAAGTTTGGGGTCTATTCTGGGTTTGGTGATCCACAAAGCTTTCAAGTTCAGGGAGACTCGGGGGAGGTAATTGTAAAAGCTATGTGTGTCTGTGTGGTTTTACCTACATCTTTTTTCAACTGGTTTTTCTATAACAGATAACCACATTTTAGCTGTATTTAAATATTTTAATCCAAAATTGCTTTTCCTCTTCCCCCACACCAGATAACCAAAACATTTTAGAAAGGTCAAATTGTACATAGCAGTTCAAACATATAAAGAATTTTTGCTCATAAATTTAAGGTGCATTTTCCTGACACCAAGCCCTTCCTGCACTAATAAGTGTCTTGTAACATTGTTATGGAGTAAAGGCAGTGTGGCTTAAGTGAAGGAATTTTGATAAAATGTCAGTCAGTTTTGTCTTATTATTATATCTGTTTCCAAAGAGATTAAAGTTAATATTTACCTTCTCTTAAACATAAAAATGAAAAATCATAGAATCATAGATAGATTGGGCTGAAAAGGAACTTAAAGATCATCTAGGTCCAATCCCCCTCCCAGGGGCAAGGAGACCTTCCACTATACCACGTTGCTCAAAGCGAAATCCAACCTGACCTTGAACACTTCCAAGGATGGGACATCCACAACTTCTCTAGGCAACCTGTTCCAGTGCCTCACCACCCTCATTGTAAAAAATTTCTTCCTTATACCTAATCTAAATCTACCCTCTTTCAGTTTAGAGCCTTTGCCCCTTGTCCTATCACTACATGCCCTTGTAAAAAGTCACTCTCAAGCTTTCTTGTAGGCCCCCTTCAGGCACTGGAAGGCTGCTATAAGGTCTCCCCAGAGCCTTCTCTTGTCCAGGCTGAACAACCCGAACTCTCTCAGCCTGTCTTCATAGGAGAGGTGCTCCAGCCCTCTGATCATCTTCATGGCCCTCCTCTGGACTCTCTCCAACAGGTCCATGTCCTTCTTATGAATGCCGTACTCCAGGTGGGGTCTCATGAGATTGGAGTAGAGGGAAAGAATCACCCCTTGTTGCCTGCTGGCCATATTTCTTTTGATGCAGCCCAGGATATGGTTGGCTTTCTGGACTGGAAGCGTACATTGCCAGGGCACGTTGAACTTCTCATCAACCAACACCCCCAAGTCCTTCTCCTCAGGGCTGCTCTCAATCCATTCTCTGCCCAGCCTCTGTTTGTGCTTGGGATTGCCCAGACAGACCTATGTGCAGAACCTTGCACTTGTCCTTGTTGAACTTCATGAGGGTCGCATGGGCCCACCTCTCAAGCCTGTCAAGTTCCCTCTGGATCGCATTCCATCCCTCCAGCACGTCAACGCACCACACAGCTTGGTGTTATCAGCAAACTTGCTAAGGGTGCACTCAACCCCACTGTCCACATCGCCAACAAAGATGTTAAACAACACCAGTCCCAATACCAACCCCTGAGGAGCACCACTCATCACTGGTCTCCACTTGGACATCAAGCCGTTGACTGCAACTCTTTGAGTGTGACCATCCAGCCAATTCCTTATCCACTGAGTGGTCCACCCATCAAATCCATGTCTCTCCAATTTGAAGACATGGATGTCATGCAGGACAGTGTCAAATGCTTTGCACAAGTCCAGGTGGATGACGTCAGTTGCTCTTCCCTTGTCCACCAATGCCGCAGCCCTGTCATAGAAGGCCACCAAACTGGTTAGGCACGATTTGCCTTTAGTGAAGCCATGTTGGCTGTCACCAATCACCTCCTTATTTTCTGTGTGCCTAAGCATAGTTTCCAGGAGGATCTGCTATATGATCTTGCCGGGCACAGAAATGAGAATGACTGGCCTGTAGTTCCCTGGGTCTTCCTTTTTTCCCTTTTTAAAAATGGGGGATATGTTTCTCCTTTTCCAGTCAGTGGGAACTTCACTGGACTGCCATGACTTCTCAAATATAATGGATAGTGGCTTAGCAATTTCATCAACCAGTTCCCTCAGGACCCATGGATGCATCTTATCAGGTCCCATTGACTTGTGCACCTTCAGATACCTTAGATGGTCTTGAACCTGATCTCCTCCTACAGTGGATAGTTCTTCATTCTCCCAGTCCCTGCCTTTGCCTTCTGTGACTTGGGCAGAATGGCTTGAGCACTTATCACTGACATACCTATAGCAGCTTTTCTTGTTGCCCTTGATGTCCCTGGCCAGATTTAATTCTATCAGGGCTTTAGCTTTCCTAACCTGATCCCTGGCGGGTCGGACAATTTTTCTGTATTCCTCCCAGGCTACCTCTCCTTGCTTCCACCTCAGTAGGTTTCCTTTCTGTGTTTGTTTTTCCATGAGCTCCTTGTTCATCCATGCAGGCCTCCGGGCATTTTTGCCTGACTTCCTCTTTGTTGGCATGCATTGCCCTTGATCTTGGAGTTCATGATCCTTGAATATTAACCAGCATTCTTGGGCCCCTCTTCCTTCCAGGGCTTTATCCTATGGTGCTCTACCAAGCAGATCCCTGAAGAGCACTTGCTCTCCTGAAGTCCAGGGTAGTGAGCTTGCTGTATGTTCTCCTCAGTGCCCTAAGGATCTTGAACTCCCCAATTTCATGGTCACTGCAGCCAAGACTGCCCTTGAGCTTCACATTCCCCACAAGCCCCTCCTTGTTGGTGAGAACAAGGTCCAGCATGGCACCTCTCTTCATTGGCTCCTCTGTCACTTGGAGAAGAAAGTTATCATCAGTGCATTCCAGGAACCTCACAGATTGCTTATGCCCTGCTGTGTTGTCCCTCCAACAGATATCGGGATGGTTGAAGTCCCCCATGAGGACCAGGACTTGTGAACATGAGGCTGCTTCTATCTGTCTATAGAGGGCCTCATCCGCTCGGTCTTCCTGGTCAGGTGGCCTGTAACAGACCCCCATTATAATGTCACCTGTCCCTGTCCTCCCTTTAATCCTGACCCGTAAACTCTTGGTCAGCTCCTCATCCATCCCCAGGTAGAACCTCATGCACTCCAGCTGGTCATTGACATAGAGGGCAACACCCCCTCCCTCCTCTCCCCTGCCTGTCCTTCCTAAAGAGCCTGTATCCTTCCATTCCAACACTCCAGTCATAGGAGGCATCCCACCACATCTTTGTGATGTCAATAAGATCATAAGCCTGCAGGCTTGCGAACGTCTAACTCTTGATTATTCCCCATGCCATGTGTGTTTGCATAGAGGCATTTAAGTTGGGCCTCTGATAAAGTTGACTTACTGGCTGGAGTGGCTGGAATTCCTTTATGCTGCTCTTCAGTTGCTCTCTGCTGACCTGTGATCCTTCTCCAGGCTCTGGGCATCTGTTGCTGGCACTGGCATCAAACTGGTAGGAGTGGGATGAATAGAAGTTCCCCTCCCCCGGCAACTCCCCCAGTATTCTTCTTCCCCAGACCACACAGAGATATGTTTGTGGTCAACAAAAATATTGTGAGTGCAGTTGCCTAGCAACCTTCATGTAATGAAAATTATATTCATGAACACAGTTTACACTATAATATGATATTCTAGGACACCTATAAAATGTTGAAAGCTACAGTGTTGTTTCTATAAAATGAACTCAGCGTCCTATAAAATACAGTCTGCCAATTTAGATTCATACTAAGATTTTTAATTGTTTACTGAAAAAAAGCCAAGATATGAAAATACTAAATAATGTGAAAAAAAAAATTAAATGCAAAAAATCACACCATTAGACTCTAGGGAAAACACACTCAAGTCCATCATCAACACTGAGTTCTTATTCATTCCAAAAATTATGCCGTGGTGTACAGGGTTTTTTTTATTAATGACAAATTACTTAAAGAGGGAGACTTAAAGAGAGACTACCTTAAAGAGAGACCTTATTTTATTAAAGTATAAGAAGTACATCAGTGTGCACAAAACCCCCATATATATATATATCAGTAATATTAATGCTATATATTGGGTGAATTGGACCCAGCTTCACACATTGACAAGATGGCTCCATTAGAAGGTTAATTATGCTCACTTTGTACGCAGTCTTGTTTTCTTTATCTTCTATTTTATTTCAGATAAAAATAATTAGGATTAAAAGTTTCCATATTTTGTAGAAACGGATTAAAAAAAGGCTAAGTGTGATATTTTGGTATAGAAACTGGCACAAAAGTTGGCTTCGTCCTTAAATATAATCAACATATAGAAACCCCTTCACCAAGTTCAACACTGCAATGAACATCCCATTCAATACAAAGCAGCCATATTCAAGCAGTGCCTTCTATTTATTGTGGTATTCTGTTATGATTAAGACAAAATATCACTAACAAAACGCTTTGTTGCTAAATATCATGTTAATCGAGGCTTAAAAGAAATCTGTAAAATACTTAACAGTAGTGCTTTCTGTGGGAGAGCATTTTGAATTGAACCTACAACAGCCATGTGCATGAGAAACCATTAAGTAATAATAATAATTCTGAAAACTGCTCTGAATTATCATTTTTTATGTGTAATAAGCTTGTGAAACGTGTTTTGTGGTCCCATTAGAATGGAGATATTTGGATTCCATTTGGTAAATATTTAAAGTCTACTTGCTTAATTAAACTTTAATAAGTTATGTATGCAATGCTAGATGAAATCTGGCATTTTCTCTGAATCACTTTGTCTTCCTTTTATATAGTTTGAATAAGACAGGCAATGTGACCTCAGACTTCTTAGATGGATTGGTCTAGTAACAGCAAGATATCATTCAGATATGCTGTTTACCACCAAGAGTTATTCTGTGGTTTGCCAGAAAGGAATCAGTGTTTATTTGTAAGTATGTCTAGTTTTAGCAAAAAACAGGAGAGAGGTTTTTAATTTTTCTACTTGCTTGCTGTAAATAGCGACTTGAACATCAGTATATAATGCCACATCTGCTATATTTATAAAGTGATATCATAGTCAAAAATATGAAATAATCTCTATTTAAATTTTCCTCCTTTGATAGCATCACCCATTTCTTTCTAATAATCCTGACTGAGAGCCCTCTTAGCTCCAACTATTTAAAATGTAGGGGCTATTATAAACTAATCTGTTTAGATTTGTCTATAATCCATGCACAAACTTCTAAAAAAGATCCATTTGAAGTATCTTTTCTTACCTTAGGTGGTTGTTTTAGGCTGGAATAAGACATTGCATGCCTGTGTATTTCCCCTGGCTGAAAAGAGAACAAAGAAGGCTAGCTCAAACTAGACACAACAAAACTTCATATTTTATCTCAGATAAGAATTATGATTATTCTACAACTTTGTGACGTACGCAAACAAGGATTATAAGCACTACATATTTTAATTAGTATATATGGCTGAAAATAAAATTATTTTGTTAATTACTGAGAAGCAATTGGCATTTATTAACTTGCTTATCTTATTCAAATTCCTTTCAAATTCTCATTTCCCCCATCTAACCCAGCTCCCTGGGTAATTTTTAATTGAAGAAAATAATGTATTTTTTTGTCCAGAGCCTCTCAGTTCCATACTAACTCTAATTAGTGTTCCTAAGTATATGAAATATCAAGTATTCTGGCTTCTCTGTGGCTGATGTTGAAATAACAAATGCACAGAGGCCCCGCTTCTTGAAAAAACAAAATCTGATGATAGTAAGTGGGAACAAAACAACAGAAAACAAATTTCATTCTCTAAGTACATTCTACAGATTCCTGATAAGTTTACTGTCTTAGATGACACAGGTGATAAAAGCAGGAGGAAACTTTGGTTTTTAAAAAAATATGCATAGATATTATGTTTGTCTTAAGTTTTGGAAATCCATCATAGCCAAGAGTTAAATTCAACTTAGAAGTTTGGACACAGTTTGAGGTCCATTCCATCGCACTGAATTTTCGCTACACTGAAAAACATGAAGGAAAACTTATGCTTAATGAAGAGATGATAAGATGTAGAAGACAGTGATTTTTTTTTTTTTTTTTAAGTTGGGGGGTGTTGGGTTTTGGGTTTAGGGGATTTGGGCGGGGGGTTATATTTTAAGAAAGAAGGATAAAAGAAATAGGTCATGTCACCTGAGGTACCCAGATAGCAAAATCAAAGGAAGCAAAATATTCACTGCAGCTCCCTGCTGTCCTTTGAGATAAAACATACAGAGGAAATTCTCTCCATTTTCCAATATACAAGCTCAGTTTCAGAAGTCTGCCCATCGTCAGGGAAGAGTTGTTCCCAATGACTGTAAATAACCCTTCGCTTTTGGCAGTTCTGCTGCTGCGATAATACTGCCAGAAGATACAGGCCTCAAGGTATCTACAGTACAGAATCAGTGAAATGTTTCACTGTGAATAATATATTTTGGCAGATGCTTGATCTTATCTTTTAAAAGTAAAACTGAAACTAGACTTCCACAGAGTTCAGACATTTCATCTTTTTTAAAGAGTTCCTTTGACAAAGTAATAGAGACTTGGCTATCCTGCGTCTCTTTTTCTCCTACTACATCAAGATATTAAGCTGTACAACTTTGATGAGCATGTCATTCCTTCCAAAATCATGAAAAATATTTCAAAGTGTCTATTAAAATAGGCTGTCTGCAAACGTTACCTCCTTATGTTTCAGATCTCAGCTAGCTGTTCCATCCAGTTCTGTTCCTTATTTTGCAGTGGAAGAATTCTACTGAAGCTTGAATTCAGGAGCAATACCTGAATCAATTAAGAATTCAGTATGTGCAAGACCTAAAAAGGGTCATTGGAATGAGAATACTTTCAACACACAATCTCATAATCTATTCATTAGCAAAACTAGCAGTCACAGGAAAACATATCTGAGATAAAACAAAATGGAAAAAAAGGAGACAGCACCTGGGATGGAGAACAAGGAGAAACTATCTGTGTAAATGTATGTGAACCATATGTGGAAAGAAGAATGAAAGACAGATAAATGAAGAAACACAAGCAAAAAAAGATATTGGAGGGGGAAGAGGCTAAAAGGAAAACAGCTAGAGACAGTTTAAAACAAAAAAAAAAGTAACAAACAATTTTATTAAACATGAAGATAGGAAAACATATGGGAAACTAAATGCATATATACACACACATTTAACAGCACCAAAAATCTGAAAAAAGAATAAACATGAATAAATGGACAGAGCCAGCCAAATCATTTGTAATGAGAAGTGTTTTAGAAAGAGAAGGGGAAAAAATGTGAAGAAAGAATAAGAAGGCAGCACCAAAAAGTAAAATAGAATCCAGACTGCTGGAAATATTTCAAAAAAATATACATTAGTAATAACTTAAGTTTAATATTTTAGGGTTTTTTTCTGTATGTGGGCATCTAAAATTTTCATTTCTGTAGCTTACATTCCTGATTCCTCTAAAAATAAGCACTTTCTAAAAAATTCACACTAATTCATGAAATTTCTGGTTCTGAACAGTGTTTGGGGTGGTGACGTAATTTGAAAAGATTTAAGGAAATGGGAAAAGCAACAGCAATAACTCTTAGGAGACCAATTTAACATCTTGCAAATAAAATGAGGAAAATATATCTCTGGTCTTTTGTTTATGTGCTTGAAATTTTTATAGCTTTAGTTTGTTTAAGTACCATATTCTCCTTTATTATTTCTGCTCCCTTCTGTAAATTATAATATACTGTGACATATCCTTTTTATAGTCAATTTAGTTTATCACTAGTATCATTTCTAGAAGCAAGTTTTAAACTTCTGGAAGAGGACTCATGTATAGATTAAAAATCCAAAATTTAGGTATCCAGATTTTAGCTGTGTGTGAATCAGCTCTTTAGTCTCATGCTGCAGTAAATGGAGATATAGTTAGGTATTTCAGTAAAGCCCAATGACATGCACATTAGTGGTTATGGCACTTGCTTTCCCAAGTAACATTGACACGTGTTGAGGCCATGCTTTCCAGGATGTAGCTAAACATTTACCTCTCGGTGGGAAGTAGTGAGCAAATTCCTATTTTGTTTTGCTTGCATGCACAGCTTTGCTTCACCTATTAAACTGTCTTTATCTCAACACAAAGTTTTCAGCTTTTCCTCTTCTGATTCTCTCCCCCATCCTTCTGGGATAGAAGTGAGTGAACAACTGGGTGGGTACTCTAATTGCTGGCTGGGGTCAACCCACCGCAATAAACAACTGAATAGAGCCCTTGGTTCATATAGAAACACCTACTCAAAGAAGCTGCAATATTTCATATAGTATTCTTTACTTTCAGGAGTCATAATGGACATTCATGCATAACAACTCTTACTTTATTCAGTTTTGGAACAGTTAATTCAAGAACACCAAAGGCTCAAAAGATTTTCTGAGTTCTAATTTCCCCCTATTTCACTTCAAGTGTTGTTAGTTCACTTCCTCCCACTGAATATTTAGCTTCATGACTGCTCTACAGTGCTGAACAGAAGAAAACCAAATTACACAAAACACATCACATTTATATTTACACACTCCTAATGGTGTTATTTCATGATCTGATCACTGCAAACAGTGTATAGAGTGGACAAAAGTGTAAGTCTTATGGGCAGAAAGGAATGCCTAATTCAACATTTATTTATAGCAGAAAATGATTGCTACCCCTATGAACACCAAACCTGATTATGAGCCTAACATTTGATAACCTGCATGACCTGTGAGTCAATAGGGGCACAGTATTTTCTGGATAGATTAAATCTTGAAAAAGGGGGGGGGAGATAAACTCTGGAGGGAAAGATAATTGAATGAAACTAAGAAGTAAAATCACAGTCACTGAAATACTGTTAACTGAATATTTCTAACTGTTAAAGTAATACCTGGGGCATAAAACTACTAACACCGGAAAATTAAACTGACTTCTAGAAAGGTTAGGGTAGGAAATTTTGTTCTTAGTTACATTAGTCAATTATACTATTCATTGATGCAAATCAACTAACTCTAGATTTGCATTGATATAAATGAGACCAAGTAGATCCAGTCAGAGAATGAACTTTCTTTAAAGCAAAACTTGTTTTAGGTTTACTTTTTTTTTTTTTAGTACAAAACTTAACCTAGAGAAAAAAATTCAAATTAGTGTACAAAACTGAAATGGACCAGAGAAGAAGAAAATTTTTATATCATTTAGACCACTTCATATATTCTACATATATAACATAGAAATTTTATATTATAGTTACATTATATATAAATTAAATTTCATATAAATAATATATTACTTGTATATATAATATATTTTATATATGTATACATATAAGACCTTGTGTACATGTGTATAATCATTTTATATTTTATACATTTTACACACACACATATAAGACTTTCTAATGGAAAAATAATTTATAATTAAAGAAAAGCTATTTTTGTTATGGAAATGAAGAATTACCCTGTATTTTTTTAAAAAAGGAAAAATCAAATAATGTAAAATCTATGCTTTTTAAATAAAACAGTTCACTATCGTGGCATTTTATGATAGAAAACTGTCCTGATGAAAGTGTTCAAAGCACTTGGAAAGGTATCATTTTTTCTAACTGTAAATGAGTCAAAGGTGTCCTTTGTCTTAATATAACATTTTGCCCTTTCACTGAGGTAATTTTTCTTGGATTCAGAAAAGAACACTGAAAATTTAATCATCATTCTTTCCCTTTTCCATTAAAAATTCTGGAGGGGGGTTGGGACAGTTTTTTTAAAATGATATGGAGTTAAAATTCAGTTCATTAAAATACAACAGTAGGGCATCTGCTGAGCATCAGGAGAATTTTTCCATACAAATGAGGCAATGCAGAACTTACACTGTGGAGCTAATCATTAAGAATTCTAATCATCTGAAATTCCTCACTCCATGGGTACTGATCTGATGGCTCCATAATTCAGTGCATAAGAATAGAATTACATTAGAATTTTAAAAGAGTAGTCTTCATGGTCACAGAGGGCCAGTTTTAGGCCTTCATGAATAATACACAGAAAGGGAAGGAAAGAGATTTCATTCAGAGTTCTAATCTGAACAATTACAGAACAGTTTTGGAATAAATGAGTTTCTTTGGTTCTATTCAGTTTTAAAGCTTTCACAATCAGTACAATCTAAATTTAGCATCAACGTATGAATGAGCTATAATTCCTAGATAACTTATTTTCACCAAGTGGTATTGGTTCTATATAAATATAATGTTGTATTTCTTCAACTGAATTAGGTTAACTAAATATTTCTGCCTAGAATTATTTTCTATAGGGTTACCATAAAATGTAACTGGTTATGTAAATTATTAGTTTTGCAAAACTCTGCTCTCACTCCTGGAAACTGATTCTGTAATATCTTGTTACTTCTGCTTTCCCTTTGAATTTCAATGAAACCTAAAATTGTCCATACTTGATCAGATTCAGAAAGCTAGGGATTCTTAGGAGCATTATTCCCCCAGTATTCTCTGTATAAAGGTATAACTCTGAATTATATAAAATCCTATCAGGAATTTAGCAAAACACATGCTGGCTTGGGCCAGAAAGGAAGAACAAGGAGAATGAGAGCACAAAAAAACACAGGGACAATGGTATGTGAATAATCCATAAAACACAGTCCTACCTTTTCACGACGTGTCTCCTCAGCAAAGCCATTGTATTGGAAGCTGCTGAAACAACTCTGATAACATGTCTATCCCTCATCTTTCACCTTTCAAAGGGGTCTATGTGATTACTTTGAGAAATATTACATATATATTTATTAATCCAAATATTTCCCATACATTGGGCACTGATCAGAAAAGCACATCTGTGGGCTCGGTTTTAAACACATTTTATCTATGATCCTAAAGCTGCTTTAGCTTCTGAAATTATATAAAAAAATCAGTAACCTATATTTTGAAAGAGCAACAACACTTAAATTAAACAAATCATTCCATGGAAGACTAGGGAATTAAAGGAGCAAGGGAGCAAAAAAAAGGAAGAAAAAAAGAGAAGAAAAACAAAGAAACATAGAGTGTCAGTTTAAATACAAAATAATTTTATTCCATTTGTAGAAAGAAACCTATTTCCAAATCTAATATGAGGCAACACATCTCTAGAATTTTCTATATAATATGAAATATCCCAGAAAAATAGTGGTGATGTTGTGCCTTTCTTTTTGTTCCTCCTCAATCCTAACTCAGCACCTACTTCCATTCCTATATTTCCATTGGAAAAGGCAGTTGCATCTTCATTCACTCCTTGATTTTGTTATATTTTCCAGATCTGTGCACACATTCGTACAAAATCTTCTGCCACCAGTGAGAAATATGTCTGAGAGTCCCTACTTTTTTGAACTAAATAAGGAAGATTTTTTTAAAAATTCAAAGGATCATTGCAATGTTTTCTGTTAGTTTGCTTTCAGACCAAAATGAGATTATATACATCCTATGCTAAATGTTTTAATCTATAATAAAATCCTACCTTACAAGGATAACATAATAAGTGATATGGAATATAATCTTTGTCTTGTCATTGTTTGTACTTCAGATTTTAATTTCAATCACCTCAATTTTCTTTCCTTTTATTTTTAATACTGGTTCCATTCACCCTTTATGTCTGCTGCAATTTTGCTTTGTGCCATTCTATTACTCTTCAATAGCATTTCTCTAATCTCATCACTGCCTGAATTTTATGTTTTTGGTATGAAACATGTTAGGCACAAGCAAATGGGCTCAGGAAGGAACAGCAGAACAGTTCATTTTTCGCTTAAAATGAGGGTGCTAGTAACATACTGATATTCCTTGGAGACAAAACTGATGAAAGAGAGAACAGAGTTTAGGAGTCCTTTCTAATTGAAAGTAATAGTAAAATGTTTAGTCATAAAAGTCATAATGTGATTAAAAGTTTAGAATTTACAAATACACGGTTTTCTATTCTAAAGAAAATTAATCTGAAGTAACTGAAGTTGTGAATATGAAATATACTAAATACCTCCTTGATTATCTCATTCAAAAGACAGGTAGTGTTAATCTGCTTTAGTTTCATCTCTTTGAGAGAAGGGAAGAGACTTCCATACAGGAATTTAATGCTTTTTAAATTTACATCATTAATTAGCAGAACTTTCCTAACTGTAGAATAATCTTGCCCTGAAAGGCAGAATGATCAAGAACATTGAATGTTGCACCAGGATTAATTTAAATAGAAGATTTCAGGGAATCTGCTGCTGAGAGATACTTTACCAATTCATGTCATTTTACAGACTACTTAGGAAAGGTCAATCTCAGCACTATTAAAACAACTTTTCAGCAATCAAAAACACTTGCTTTGAGCAAAGGTCATTCATAGAAGAACATTTTTTCAAAGAACTGTGCATTAAGGCAGAATTCTAGGTACAGTGAAGGGTATACAAATTGAGAGTGAAATTCATATTAGTGTTTTTATGTTAATCTTTTTACCTTTGACTTTTAATAACAGAAAAATAATTTCAGTCTATTGGGGGTGACAACAGTTCAAAGAAAACAACTATGTCATCAGAGGCATGCAAGACAAGCATCAGCAGAAAGCAGGGTGAAACCTGGAAACAATTTCTAAATGGTAATTTATAAGTGTAATTGAAAAAATTAAACATATGTGTACCTGAGGGACAATAAGGATCACTGCACTGAATAATTCCAGTAGTTAATAATCAACCACAACACTTCAAAAGAAAGGCTTAAAATATAAAGAAGGCTCTTTTTTATTCCCATTTGCTTTCCAATTATAGACAGCACTGAAAGATTTCTGTACATTTATCACTCTTATGATATATTTTCGAATGTTACACTGTTTTGTTAAGGAATCTATACACCCGAAAGGACACTGCTGAAACTGCAGATATACTAGTTAGACATACTCTAAAATATATTTTTTTGTTTTGTTCCTTGAGAAGCATGCACAAAACAGAGTGCTTACATCTCCAACATCTCCTCTTACAAATTCTGAGCAGCTTGGGGAGGAAAAAAAATTATTTTTTGTCATATAAATGTATTTCCACATTTCTTATCAGTTATGGCCCTTTCTGCACTACTGCTGCTATTTCAGCTTGTCATTGCAGCACTGCGTTTCTCCTGTTTATCTCCCCTGTGCGCCGCAATCCCGACCTGGTAAAACATGACCAGAACAGCAGGCTCAGGGAGCCGTGGGATGGGAAAGCGGTGGGGGCAGGCCACTTGCTTCTTGCACTCCCTTTGCTGGTAGTACTCCTACCTCTCCTTTTGGCCAACTACAGAAGCCTATCACAGAGGCAGTGGGTACTTGGGGTAGTCAGTGATGGTAAGGGAGACTGTTCCACTACTCAGAAGAGCAGGAGACATCAGGGTGTTACAGAGTCACTTTACTGCAGGCTGCAGCCTCTTCTGTGTGGTAGAGTCTCCACAGGAAAAGGGTGTTAGTGAGAACACAGACATCACAGTCCTCAGCATTTTGGTCCCATGAAAGAATCACAAGCTATTGATTATTTTTAATCTATAATGGGAATGAACCTTTGTTTTCATATCTGGGTAAGAAAATAGACATCATAAATCAGCTGATGTGAGTGAGATAATCAGCAGCAGTGACTTAACCTAGTGAGATTATTCTAGCTGGATTTCTGATATAGGCAGAGGGGAGTTCTCTTGAAGTTTATTGCAAACCTAGAATTTAATTTAGGTAGTCTGTCCTTTCTTGGAGGGATTCTCTTCCCAGATGTAGAAGGAGCCTAGTGTTCCCGGATTAATGTTAGCTTTTGTGAATGTTAGCTTCTCCACTTTGAGTCCTCACAAATCAGCAATTCTAAGAAAAAAACCCTGTAAAATCACCCTGAAATAAATCCATGGATGTTAATAGTTAATAATAATTTTGATTCATTATTTCCCATACAGTTTCATTGAAATGGATAAAATTAAAATCTGAATAATAACTGTATATTTAGACAGTCTTAGGTTTCACAACTGTTGAATAAGATAGACCTATTAAACCATATGAGAATCAATTATTAGTTTTCAGAGGGATTCCATGCAAAAGAGACTGGGATATTAATTTATAAGACTTAGAAATGAAAGTTATTTTTATTTTTATTCTAATAAACTTGAAAATTGTAGTTATGTTAAGTGTTAAAACTATGCAAAATGACACAGCTATGAAACAATTCATATGCACTGAAGCAAAAGTGCCTCTGGTTCTCCCCAGGTAACCGTCATCAAAGCATTCCATCCTCTGACTAAACCATCATCATATATGTGACCAAAATGAAACCAAACAGTAATCTTTGCAGTCAGTGATAAAGATTTATAATCTACATTTAGATATGTGT
This sequence comes from Morus bassanus, assembly GCA_031468815.1. Taxonomy (NCBI): domain Eukaryota; kingdom Metazoa; phylum Chordata; class Aves; order Suliformes; family Sulidae; genus Morus; species Morus bassanus. Next base: position 37,128,473 of record CM062571.1, on the reverse strand, counting down.
CGCTGCCCCGAAGTCATGCAGAGTAGATCCAGGGGAATTTTACTCATTCAATCACTATGTACGAAGGATCAGGTAATTTGGACTTAATGTAGTGGTGTAAACATTTATCAACATGGCAGTCTGTCATTGTGTGGGGTTGTGTAGTTTGGAGGTTTTGGGGGTGGGGGTTCTTTTGCTTTTACCCTGGAGGCCGTCTTAACCAAATTGAATCAACTTAAAATTTGTGCTTTTCAGTAAGACTGGTGATCCATAAGAGTAACTAAAAATACAGGTTCCTCATCACTGTGTTAAATCATCTAACTTCTGCAACACTGAATGAAATACAGCTCCTATTTAAACACTAAAATAGCTGGTGTATCAAGCACTGCTTTCTGCATTCCTATGACTCTAACTCATTTGAATTTTTAATGGACAAGAACATCACCGACTTTCATCCTAATTTCATCCTCATTCCAAAGCAGAAATTGGACAAGAGAAAAACACAAAAGACAGAGCAGTGCAGTTGAATCCTTCATCCGAGTAAATAGTTAAGCACCTGAGTATGCAAGGAAGCCCAGTTACATTAGTAGAAGTACCCAGTTGCTTTGAGTTAAATATCTGTTTACCGACTTTGCTGGACTAGGGCTTTAATAAAGTAATTGTTATGCTTTCACCATTGTTTGCACAGGTAAATAATAAATCTAGTGATTCAAAACGCTTCTCCTGCAATTTTATGAGCATCAAGAGCAAGGTGGTATCATCCATCACAGAGACAGTCTCCTTAAGAAAATTATTTTTTTAACTCTTAAGACTTAGTGTTATAAGGAATGTAAGGAATGTCACAGGACTACTGAAGAATTTGTGATAAGACACAATAAGTTTCTTATTAAAGTAGATGATCATCAAATTATCCAACATGGCACCAATGAAGCTATAAAGCCATGAAGATTTATCCCAAATGAGAAATGGATTATGAAGCTGTTCCACATCCTAAACACAATTTTAGATTCAAATTCTGGAAATATTTATGAGCATACTTAATTGTAGGTATGAATTAATATTCATTTTATGATGATAACCAGTAATGCACCCTTACTTTAGCATGCAGGACAGTTTACTCTATGCTTCATGTCTGCTTTGCATTGGAGGATAAAACTGGCCTACCACTCAAAGTATCAAAAGTGGTAGATAACAACTTCTTTGGCATCAGCCTTGACCTTTTATAATGCACATCAGTCTACACAGGTTTAGTAAAAAATCTGATATCTGACCATCATTAGGAATATCATTAAAACAGACATCTGGGTCCTATCTATTCCAACTAACAATAGTCAGTTTGTTAATCTTTTGGAAAGCACAGCACAAAGTAACTGAATGCAATACCTACTGGCATTTTAGGGAAATATTCACACTGTTGGTCAATTGAAAATGTGGTATTATTTTAAAACAAAGAATAGCAGGTTCTTCATTAACATCCCTAGGCCTGCCCAAACAAAACCTTGTAGGGAACATTGACTTTGCAGATTCAAATTATAAAGTTTGGGAAGTCTCTTCTGGGTTTTTTTTTTCATTGGACTTGAATCAATCTTTCAGGATGATGTCCAGTACTGCAAACTTGATTTAAATTCAGTTGCAGTTGGTGTGATCATATGCCAGCATTGATGACCTACAGACCAAAAGAAGTAAAAAGATCACAAATATATTTGTTGATCTCTCAGCTATGTTTGAAATCACTGTTCTCTACTTTTACTTTGACCATTAAAACACTCAGCAGTAGAAAACAGAAAATTTACCTTGGCAACCAAACCAGTGACATGACAGACAATGGATTTTCAAGTTTCCACACTGAATTTTTTCCCCTCCTTCCCATTAAGTCTTTTCTATTCATCAAGTCCATCATCAAAATTACATATTTGGATGATATTATGCTTGCAATATAAAAGGCTGAACAAATCCTTAAAAAAAACAAAACAAAAAAACAAAACAAACAAAAAAAACCCCAAACCTCACAGTTCTAATGACTTATGCCAAAGGTTAGCAATTGAAACCAAGTGCTTTACAAGATTGCGTTATCTGTATTCTACTTGAACAAGCAAAAGCCATAAAACAGCTCACAATAAATTTCTGTTACACAAGACCAAGATAAATCAACAACTATGCAAAGTATCTTACAGCTGCAGAGAAGTCCTAGCTACCAAAAGAAAATGAAAGACAAAAGACCAATAAATATCATGAACAAGCTAGCATGTAGTACCAAGACAGTGATACTTATACCCTAGGGATTTTAGCACAGGCATTAATTATGTCTTCAGCAGAGCCATTTGCTAAAACAACCCTCATATCACACTGCTGGGTAAAATCTTACTTTAAGAATGATAAGTGATGTGCTAACTTCTGTTCTGAATTCCCTGGCTCCCTGTTGCCAAACACTGTGCCAGCAAGTATCAGACATGAAGGACCGATGCTACAGAAGCACCAAAAAATATGACTGGTATCAACTTAGCAGGATATAATTGCATTAATGATATGCATAGCCACTTAAAATTCTAGAAAACTTCTGAATATATCCCTGCATCTTGCAACAAAACAGAGAAAAATCTTGAATTATAAAAAAAATAAAAAAAAAAAAAGACAAGAAACATCAGTTATTTGATATCCTGAACAAGGACTTTGTTGGCTCCATCAGAATTAGTATAAAGATCCAGTTTTACTTTGACACTGGACTATACTCAGTCATATCCTAACAGTTCACAGAAGTTATAAATATCCCTTACAGTAATGGAACCACACAGTTTTCTGTATTGCGGCCCTGGCAAAGTGATATTATTACTCATGCTTGAGTATATGTTCAATGCAAAGGACCTAAAAGGAATTCATTAAGTCCCCTCTGGCTCTGTTGTATGGCTCTATAACAGTGTATGAATTTATCATCTACTGTTGCTTCTCAAAATGCCATATGCATGGGAAAGAAAGCAAAGAAAAAGAGCACCAAAACACAAGAATAATCATATTTTTCTCAGGTAAGGTATCTTGATGCATGATGTTAGGCACAGGTAGAACATTCACAGGAGTGTAGCTTTAGTCATGAGAATTTAGACTTAAATTTTTAAATTCAAGGGAGACTACAATATCTACAGTCTGCATGTACACTTTAGCCTTTTCAATATTCTGCATTTTGTTGCTCCTGTGTTGCTCTATTTGCTTACAGATTACTAAAGATGTAATCATGATAAATTGTTGCTAGCAAATGAAATTTCAAAAAGCTAACAAAATCAAAAGTAATTCTGTTTACTATTATCTTTCAAGGACTGTATAACACTTCTGTCAGTTATTGCAAAGAATGTGAAATGTCATAAACCTGTTATCATAACAAAGATTTTCACAGCAATTGAAAATAATATGAGCTCAGGCTGATCATGTCTACATTTCCAAATAAATTAATCTAGCACTATCATCATGACCGATAGTCATGAAAAGATGTAAACCTGGACTGGAAAGTTTGCTCTGGGTCATATTTTGCCATGGCTAAAACATAGCCTGTAACCTCTGGCTAAATAGGCCATGAATGACAGTGTTGGATTTTACTGAAGGAGAGGGAAAGGGAAAGAGAAAGAGTGGAAGGCAGTGGGGGAAAAGGGAATTGTTATTTTAAACAGTTAAATGCTTTTCTCCTCTATTGTTAGAAGCACCATGACATAACAGAATAACTCAGGACATAGCTGCTCTTTTTATTTCTTATAGAAATATGAAAAGGCTGCCACTATTTTTGAAGACCTATACATGACAACTTCAACAGGATGCAGACAGGATAGCTGAAAAACCCTTAGTGATTATAAAGTTGAAATTGAAGAGCTTTGCTCCTTTCAAGCCACAGTGAAATTCCCATTGACTCAGGAGATGTGGAAGGGTCAGATACCTCCATTAGATAAATCAGTGAAATGTTCAAATGCCAATGAAATGCAAACTCATTTATTAAATAAACTGCAGCAGTATTGCAGAGAGTATATCACAAATTGGCTAGTAATTGGCTGGCACTTTTTTATACAGCATGTAAACACCAGCTTGAGTTTGTCACATGAAGATCATACTTCTGATTCTGCCTTTGAAAGAAATGAAAGTTGTTGGGAGGGCGTATCATCTAGAACAAACTGAGCAGAGAAGCTGGAGCACTTGTTCTTATTTCCAGCTTGACCATAACTCTGTGACTTTTTAATCATAAAACAAATAATCACAATTCCTCCGCATTTGTGCTTTGATTTACCTTACTACTAGAAATAAAAGCTACTGTTTAGCAATGTTCAAGAAAAACATAAAAACTGTTGGGAGAAGCAATCCGGAGAAGCAGTCTTTCCCCTCACTTCCAGAAACTGACCCTGAAGGTGAACTGTTTTTCGCTTTTTAACAAGTTTAACTTGCTCTGCTATTTCCATACCTCTTGTTATTTGCATAGCTCTTCACTACTGTTGAAGACATTGGGAGGAGTGCTGATTCCTGCATGTTCTACTGTGATTTATGCAATTCTGGTACAAATTCCATATTGCAACACATCAAAACATTAATGAATAGTACTGTCAGAGTTCATTCCTTATCTGAACCAAACCAGTCATCAGTTATAAACTGTGCTCATCAGTATAGCAAGACATTCACATATGTTAACTATACACAGCAACAGTTTTGGGTTTATTATCATTTAGCAATTTCTTCATTCATTTTCGGCCCACACTCTATTAGTTTTCATTCCTTTAGAAATTCTTCAAGTAACTTTATGTATATACATACATACAGTATGCCTTGCATTTATGTAAGCTATATTATAGTTTTCTGAATTCCATGTACCAAGAAAAGTATATTCATAAATTGATCATATTTTTAGCTTAGCAGTAATCACATCTGTTACTGGTCAATGTGACTAATGGCGTGTTTATCTAACAGTTCAGATCTCTGACTACTACCTCTGCAGATATATCTGAGTTGTCCTAGGTACTAATAATAGCCTATCTATGATGATGTAAGTGTTAGTGTGGGTTGAAAAGTTCAACCTATATGCTAGGACATTTTATTAGCACTTAGTTCTGTACAGAAATGGCTGCACAAAATTACTGCCCATGTTTGCTATTTTAAAACAAATCTATGACTGCACCCTACATTTGAACTGCAGGGTGAAAAAAAGTTTCAGCCAAATGAGGGATATGTCTTTGGGAGAAGAAGTTATAACCCTTACCTGTTTGTTTCTATGATAAAAACCAGCATAAAAAATGTGCTTTAGCTCAGGCTTTAGATACAATTTGTATCTGTTGTGGGCTTTGTACATGCAGCCACCATAGTTGTATTTAACAGAATCCCTCTGAAGTTAGCAGAGATCTTATCCCGAGTGATACAATGCTTCTGAGATTAAAAAAAAAAAAAAGTAGCAGTAGCTCAGTTATATAAATACGTAATGCCAGTGTTTTCACCAGTAAGCACTGAATATATTAATAGTGAAATATCCTAGTCTAAAGGACATGATATACTCTATGTAAAACAAACAATGAGAATATAAATTGCATAAGCAAAAATTTCAGTTCCAAACTGACTTAAAATGTAATTATTTCCCCAGGTCCCTGCATCACTGTAACAGAATTTTTGTATTCTCTTTTAAGATAACAGCAAGAAATAGACAATAGGTTACACCTATAATCAACTCTTCATAGTCAGTAGGAATCTGAGGTCATTGCTGGTTCAATTAAGAGCTCCATTGACATGACAAATGATTGAACTCCATCAGTTTCATTTGTGGTTTTGCTCTCCTCCAGTAAATTTGCCTCACTTAACACGCCAAAAAGATATTAGCTTGATATATAGCAATTTAAATTACAACGTTCAGCAAGACATAGCCATCTGGTGTTTACCTCTCTTCTCTTTCCCCTCTTCAATGCATAGTATCTGCAGCTCTGCTGCGCAGAGTTCAAATTTGAACACTCTTAACCTAAGAAAGAATAGACGGCTCCACTTTGAGTCCTTAAATTTGAATTCATCTCTTCAGGTGAAACATTTTCTCTTTCATTTTATTCCAGAAGGGAGCAAGAGGTGGCATAGACTTGATCATGGCTGTCATAGTCAGAGTGATTTTCAGTGGAAAATTTCCAAACACAAGACAAAATTTTCACAATCTCTTCACTTAATGGCTGTTTTGCAGTGCCTACATTTTAAATGCAGTGTCTACATTTAAAAAAAAAATATTAATGTAAAACTACTAAATTACACTGAATATTTTTCAGAGAGAAAGGCATGTTTTGTATGGTGCATTCATCATTTCTAGTAATGACTTTGAATTCACAAATTTGATTTGCAACATGGAAGAAAGTGGAGATATTTTACAAAAAAACCTTTAATGGAATTTCTATTCCCACTGGAATGTGTTGGCTAAGGAAAAAAAAAATAATTAGTCCACATAGTATTGAAAACTCAATATAAGATTGATCTTGGGTTTTCTTTCTTTAAAATACATTGGATTTTCACTTTCCTCCATGTTATAAAAAACAGTATAAAAAATGTTTCAGTGTTTTGGTTCAACCTTGTTCACTTCATCAACAAGAAAAAGCATAGCATAGATGTATCTTTTTTTAAATGTTCCAGAAATTTTTCAGTTCAGATGCTTGATATATTTAAACATTACCTTCTTACAGAAATACTATTGGTCCAAACTCTGGATATATGACTGAATGAAGAAAACAAGACCATTAATGGGATTTGTATGAAAAAAAAAAAAAATATATTGCTAGAAATAAGATATGCAAAATGTGTAATTTTTTTAAACCTTCATAAACTTTATGAAAATCAGGGACGTAGAGCCAAGTTATTTTTTATGCAGAGACAATTGCATCTCTTCTTCTGAACAAAGTTGAAAAGGTGAAATATCAGGATTCAACCTAAAAAATCTGTGCATAAAAACCAAAATTCAAAATTTCACCAGAAAATTTCAGCTCTTTTAATCTTACTCAGTATGTCTGAGTCTGAGGCAAAGCTGGACCAGGACCAAAGACACAGAGCTAAAACTGAAGCATCTTAACACTGAAAGAATTCTTTTGCTATGTAATTCTCAGTGATCTTGCCAGAACATACATGTTACGGAGATAGTTGCTCATACAACCAGCTTCCAAATGATATGTTTTCTTGAGCAGAAGCCTTGTACAGACAACATTAAAAGTGGATACCATGACACTCTCGGTAAGGATGTAATGAAACTCACAGCTAGTTCTTCTCTTCACATAGCTCCATTTCACAGATTGTGATACAAATTTTCCCAAGTTCTTCCATGTCTTTTGGACATGACATCAACAGAGATTACAGCAGAGTGAGCAGTTGCTTAGCTTAATCAGGTTAATATTTTTTTTCAAATCAAAATGTAAATTTGAATAAAGCAATAATTACAAGAGCTGCTGTACTCAGAGGCCAATTTTAACCTCACCCTAGATTCAATAACCAGTTTCAGTCATAAACAGACCTCTGAAGAAAAAAATATATTCTCCAGTTTACAAAAGGAAAAGTAGCAGAGAAGAAAGGCCTTTGACAGAATTTTAGCTGTCTATATGAATAAAAATCAGTATCTTCAAAAGTTAGGGATGAAAGAAATTGGAAGATGTCTGTACAACCTTCACATGAACGGCTAAGTAAACGAGACACAAAAGAACAGGAAATTGTTACAACTACCCAGCACACTCATGATCACTCCTAAGACTTCTCTTTATGTACAGTGTCTTCAATGAGTTTAATAACAAAGAAAATGAAGAAGCTGAGGAAGATGACTAAGAGCAGGTTTAGATAGGGAACACCTACTACTTAATATTAAATTAACATATTCAAGCTTCTAAACCCTCAAATAAAAAATACAATGCAGCTTATTTTGAGCATAGAGGTGAAGCCTGTATACATGAGTCAGTGTTGGTGTGCATGTATCTAAAATCAAGTAAGAAACAGAGATTTAATCCTGATAAAGACTTTACAAAGAAATAAAACTCTAAAGGGCACATTAGATGTTTGGAAAGCACTTCAGAGATGAAATGCATGATGTTTGCTCTTCAAGTCTGGAAACTTTCCGACAACAAGGTTTTGAGAACAAAACAAAAATCTTACTCTTATGAGAGCTGCATAAATAAAATCCCAAACCCTCTCTACAAAATTCATTCGTGCACCAGAAACACAAAAAAACTGAAGGCTGGATGTCTATGCATGGATTTTGTGGCTTAAAACTAGATTCAGGCATTTAAGTAAGAACAAGATGCACACACAGTGTAAACATTATGATAGAAATAGTCTAGACTTTGCAAATGTTTGTGGAGATAAAATGTTTTATATAATTGCCCATATAGAGAGAGCTATAATTATCTTCTATATTAACATGAAATATATCAAACATAAGTTTTTCAGTTACATATTTATTTATTAAAAAATTGTTCATTCACCTCATACAGCAACAAATGTTATTCACATAAAAGTTTTTCAAAACATGTGGCTTAGAACATATATTCTCAAAGCAATATCAATTTGACTAATCGTTTCACTTTAGTGGAAGTCATAGTTAGAAATCCGAGTACCATGTTTTGTTTGATATAAATTTAAATAACACAGTCTTCTGAGCTCATTTATAAAACAATAAATGTTCCTGTCAAAATAAGAGAATGGCCAGTTCTATTATTTCTGCTCCACAAGCCTTTACAGAAGCAACATAAGTGAGACAGTTTTTATATTTCTGCTTAATAAGTTAATTTCTTTTTCCCTTTTGTAGTTCAATAAATAAATAATCTTGTTGATTAAGGAAAATGGAGGTAGGTTGATATGCACAAAGCTTTATTCCCACAGTCCTCTGATGATGGTATATATCCACCTCAAGGTCATCTTGCAAAAAAACAGGGATAGGAAAGAGGTTATGTGGGAAGTGGCACAGGCCCTCCAATGTCAGTCCTCTCCTGGGGTTCCTCTCCTCTGCAGTGAGAGGTCACAATTACATCCAAAACAAAACAAAAAAAACAAACAAGAAACACCCTAGCATTCTCCACCCCCCATAAAATACCTTCCATTGACACTTACTCAAGCTTTCTATTGGTCTTTGTTTCATGACACTACTGGCACTCATGCTTAACTAGGTACAATTACTGTGCACTACCTGACTGCTAGATCTTAAACACATCTACTATTGGGTAATATTTATTGGATATTAAAATTACTGTTATTTGCTTATTATCTATCGTGCTTGTTGCCGTATGGAGTCAACAACCTGGTAGCCACCAGGTATACTTGGGGAGGAGATGGGACCATTACGACAAACTGAAACTATAAAACAATGCAGTAAGAAGACAGTTGACAGATAGGATGACTTCAACATAGGAACCATTCTTTTTCTCAGGTTAAGCATAAAAATGATTCAAACTGCACCAGTGCAAGGCCACAAGGCCGCAAGGACAAGGGCACTTGAAATACCTGGCCAAGGTATC